>OY728127.1:297083683-299583683 GCA_963277665.1 Viscum album
CCACCCCCTACCCCCTTGGACACCCCCCTGGACATCCCCCAACCCTCTGGACAGCCCCCCCACCCACCCGGACAACCCCAAATACCCTCTGGAGAGGCCGCCACCCACTTGGACAGCCCCCCACACCCATCCAACCCCTTGGACACCCCACCGACCCCTCTGGACAGGCCGCCACCCCCTTGGACAGCCCCCCACACCCACCCATCCCCTTGGACACCACCCTAGACACCCCCCGACCCCTCTGGACAGCCCCCGACCCCTCTAGAAAGCACCCCCACCCCTCCTAGACACAACCCCCCACCCCCGACCTGCTTGGACACCCCCCTGGACACCCCCCAACCCTCTGGACAGCCCCCCCACCCCTCCTAAACACCACCCCCCACCCCCTACCCCCTTGGACACCCCCCTGGACACCCCCCAACACCCACCCACACCCTTGGACAGCCCCCCACACCCACCCACCCACCCCCTTGTAAACCCCCCCTGGACACCCCCCGACCCCTCTGGACAGCCCCCCACCCCTCCTGGACACCACCCCCCACACCCTACCCCCTTGGACACCCCCCTGGACACCCCCCAACCCTCTTGATAGCCCTCCCACCCCCCTGGAATCACTGAATAAAGTAGTAACAACTGTAAAAGGGCAACCCATCCAAATGGACACGCCCCAACCCTCTCGGGGATTTATAGAAAACGATGAAAAATTAGTGAAATCTTAAAATTAGTCAATATTGCAAGTCGAACTAATAGATCTATTGATGATAAATAAGATTATGGTGCCAAAACGAGTTAAAAGGGTTCGCAATCGAAGAATCTTAGCTAGTTTCAACAAAAAAATCACAACACATATATATATACTATCCGCGAAAAAAAACGAACGAGTGGGAGGATTACCTGAGTGCTGCGAGTTTAGATGATTGATCCCAGGAGATTAAATATGAGAAACGATGATCGCAAAACGAATCTAAACCAACGAAATGGACGAGCCGATTCGGGTTTACGCGCGAGAGAGACGAGTCGCGACTGTCGAAGGTAAACTCGCGAATGACAATCCACGGGTCTGGGTAAATTTTTAAATGAGTTATCACGTCGGTTATTCAATAACCGACGAAAAAACCTTCCTCCGATTCTTTTTTTACGTCGGTTATTCTATAACCGACGTTATAAAGGGCTCAAAATCCGCGTTTTATTACGTCGGTTATTCCATAACCGACGTCAAAAACATCTGCGGATTCTTTTTTTACGTCGGTTATTTTATAACCGACGTAAAAAGGCCTTCAAAAACCGCGTTTGTTACGTCGGTTATTCAATAACCGACGTAACAAACGCCCCCCGCTTCTGTTTTTTACGGCGGTTAATGTATAACCGACGTAAAAAACCTCGTTTTACATATTATGACGTCGGTTTTATATAACCGACGTAAAAAATGGTGACGTAAAAAACGTTTTCTGCACTAGTGTTACCCCATCCATCTAAGGTAAAATTGCAGTTTTAATCAAAATTTCTCTCAGGATGAGGGGGGATATAATACCTTGCCCGATTGATGAATGATGCCTCCATGAACCTTCAACAACACATGTATGAGTTAATTAATTAGCACATGGTGACACATGACATGATGTTTAAGTATATTGATTCAACAAAAACCTATTATCTCAGACATAAGATGCACCTTCGTCATTATTTCAGGTCAACACTTCGTAATGTTCTAGGAATATTTCCTTCTGTATGATTGAATGGTTGTTGTCAGTGATGGAATACTCCTATAATATATCTATAAACCGCCTACACGTGCTCTATTGCCCTGGGAGAACCTTCTATGGTTGCTCCCTCAACTAAAGAGATGTCCACCCTGATAGTATGATCACATTCAGTATAATACAATGAAGGAAGAGGGGGTCGACTCTCCATAGACTCTTAAAAGGCCAATGGGTAAAAAATTAAGATGACGATAATAAGAGAAGGAATATATAATAAAAATTCATATTACCTCTTCCTCGACATCATCTTCATCCCACAGATATCACCGCATAAAAAACTCGATTGTGCTAGTAAACACTTCCCTTATATGAATGAATAAAGGCATCCATATTGTCCATATATATTCCCACATCATTATGGTTCTCAAAAAATGCATTCATTCGGGAGATGCTGTAAGGCCGAATCCAGCATGATCAATGTAATCATCCTGAAGCACTCCTCAAATTTCATTATTTGATGTGAACATTCTCAAATAATCTCATTCCATCCATGATTATGTGGAATATTAGGTAATGGGAATAACTGGTATCGAAGGGTCCTCCCCTCGAGATGACTAACAATTTGACAAGTTAATTTTTTTTTATAAAGGAGAAGAAGCGAGATATTCTTTATGGTAGGTAGAAATGATGAAGCCCAAGGGCGTCACCCCTCACAGTGATCTTACAATTCGGTGGATGAGACCCCATACAAAATTATAAAGTGAGTGCTTCACCTGGGGACCCATTACTTGCTAAGGCATTTGCACCAATGTTGCCTTCTATCCAAGTGTGACCAACCATCATGCCAGGCTCAAGGAAGCTCCTTCCCTTTCTAATAAGATAGAACCACTCCCAAGGAGGATTATAAGAACCTTGAAGAAGACTAACCAGACTTTTAGAATTGGTTTCATCTTCCGTTGTCACGATGTTGTACAACATTCAAAGCTGTAACCCACTGAGTAGAGCCCTAACATCTGTGTCAATAGCATTTCCTGAACCATAAAAAGCACTAAACCCCATAATGACAGAGCCTCTACCATCCCGAACGATCCTACGACCACTCATAATACTTGCAGCACATGAGCCACCCACATTCAATTTAATGTCATTGGAGGGTGGTTTCTAGCAAACCCACCTTCCCATGTTGCTAATAGAACTCCCCTTTTGAAGCACTGCCCTTGGGATGATCATCCCGAGGGACCTAAATGAGGACCCATACGGTCAATTCCCACCCAATTCAGCCACCAATGATCAGAAGTGGACCTAGATGAGAGCATGAGAGTACACAGTACCCTCTCTATCCTTGTTATAGGATTCCCAAATAATCGATCATTCCGCGGTGAAGAGAATTCTCCTTGCCATGGCCTCCTCACTGCTATCCCATGTTCCCGAGAACTAGGAATAATTAAAATCAGCGATAGACTCCCCTTTTCTATGCACTCCAGTATAACTGCAAATATCACACCAAATTCATGTTTCCCCATCACTCCTGGAGAACTGGAGCCAAATGGTTTCACTACTCAGTCTTTCACAGAACCAGCACCCAGAAGCCAACGATACCCCCTTATTAAAGATGTCATCCTCCGTCAGGAGTTCCCTGTTCCAAAAACACCCGATCAGATAACTCAGTTTAATCATAATTAACTGACACCATAGAATATCCACCCAAGCATCTGTACAACTCCTCTCATGCAATCCCTCCCAAAGAGCTTTCCCGCTGAAGCTGCCAGGAGAAGAAATGGAAAGAATGTATTTTTTTTTTTTTTTTTTTGATCATCATTCAGAACAATAGTGTCATCCAGCTCCTGCTGCTGCGAATCAAGCATAGTGCATATAATGTTGGGTTATCCGAAAACTTTTCTACCCTTAATATCTGACACTGGACAACATGTGAAAAATAGGGGTGATCCATACTTGTTCTCCTTCTGTTACTTAATCTCACCACGTCCCACGATCCATATGACTTTATCCTCCAGCACATCAAGCAAGTTTATCATTGTTCTGGACACTTTAGATGGTTTCCTCATACCAGCAGCCCATTCCATACAGTTATCACCATACCAATGACATGTAATCCTTTCCCAAATAGTTTTACCTTCAATGATCTACCAATACAGCTTCCCTTGCATGGACTGCATGACCTCCGAAATACTACAATGGTTTGTGCCTCCCATCTCCATTGGATTTTCCATCCTCCACCACGCATCCCAATGAAATCTCCCTCAATTATTTTCATCCAATCATAATTTGTTCATAATTTTCTCAATGTGCTCAATGGTACCCTTAGGGGCTTTCAGAGAAGATAACACATTCATCGCCGTCGAAGACAACACACTATTGATCAACGTAAGGCGCCCGCCGACGGAGAGGAATGTATTTTTAAAATTAAAAATACAGTAGGCAATTTTACTAATAATCTAGTCGAATAAGATCTTATTATCCCCCCATTTGAAAAAGGGGCCCCCAAGTAATTCAAGGGCAGCTGCATCCTAATCATACCCAGACAGTTTTGGATGTGTCTAGCCCGATTTAAAGGACATCTTCTGGATATATAGATGAAGATTTTCCCAAGACTCGCCCTCTTCCCAAGTTGGTTACTATAGACCTCCATCACGGACTAACAACCCTTATTGGAATTCTTTTTTCCATTGATAAAGAAAAGTTTGTCGTGCACAATCATAAAAAGGGAAATAATGTTATCCCCCTCCTTGTTTTTGTAAGGCCATCTATTCCCCTCCTCTAAGATTCATTTGGTAAACCTTGAGAACACATCTTGATCCATTCTTCAGACCACAAACCATTTTGAAGAAGCCCATGTTCCGCCGCATCAAGGAAAAGGACATCCATGGGGAAGCATATCATTTTAATGTCACGTCACCCACAAATTCACTAAATCCCAACCTCCTCAGGACATTATTAATGAAAACCCATTCAATAAAATCATAGGATTTTTCAATGTCAACCTTAATGATAATGTTCTATCCTAGAGTATTCATATTGATATCCTCCACTATTTCATGGGAAATCCCTATCACACCATGAAGACCTCTCCCTTTTATGAACCCTTGTTGCTACAAAATTCTAGGTGTGATACATTTAAGCCGGTTATAGACAATGCTAGACAAAATTTTATAGGCAAAATTACATAAACGAATAGGGTGATACTCCTGGATCGTCTCGGGCTACTTCAGTTTGGGAACCAACTCTACTCTAGATGCATATGCAGTTCTCAGGAGAACTCCCCCTTTAATGAAATCTAACACTTCCTCCTTGACTTGAGCTCATATAATCTCCTAGGTATCCATAAAAAGCAACTAGGGAAGCCATCTAGCCCCAGAGCACTATATGATTTCATACTAAAAATATCTTTTTTTATATCCTCCGCATCGGGAAGAGCCTCCATGTTCTCATTATCTTTCTCTTCAATCAAGTTGGGAACACACTGACAGAACTTTTACACATTCCCATAATTACCCAAACTGGATTGTAAGAGAAACTAGGATCTGCCAAAATGTTCTTGAAGTGATCTAAAGCAAAATTACCCACCACAAAAACATCATCTTTGTAGGATACATCTGGAAGCTTGAGATTGAATTTATTAGTCACCATCCTCTCTTAAATGCACCCTTGAAAGTAGGATTAATATCTGTCACCCTCATTAATCCAAGTTGCCCATGATTTTTCACTACAGACATGTTTGATTTCCAGTCCTTTTTCAGACAAGATTCTTAGCTTTTCATTGAGTACAACAAAAATGTCGTCATCCCAATATTGTTGAAGATATAGTTCCGACCGTTCAATATCCTCTTGGATTGAATCCAAGTAATTATCATCAGAAGGCATACTTCTATTCAAATCCTACATATCTTTCATCAACCGCTTGATCCTTTCCGATAAAAAAACCAGAGACATACCACCATATAAAGGGACCAAGAATCCCATACAGATTGCATGAAGTCGTCCTTTCTTGCCCAACTCTGCTAATACAAAAATCATTTTAAACACCACTTCCCACTCTGAACATTGATTACCAGTAGATAATGGTATGAAAGGGATATATGAAGATGACACATAATCGATTACGGGAAGGAGTCCAGGCATTGTGCATTACCCAAACAGCAATCATGTCTACTCCAAATGCTTCTTCTTCCCCACCTGTTGTTGGACCGAGTGAAACGTCCGCCAGTATAACCCAAATCCAACAGACCATTGGCTGTCATAAAAGATATGAAATCCTACATATCAAAACTAGAGCACTCAATGCCACCTTTCTTCTCCATAGCATCGACAATGGTGTTAAAATACCCTGTCGCAATCCACGCTATATTCACAGAAATAAAAGCCCCAAGAGACTTCCATAAATCACTCCTTCCCAAAGAATTGAATTTGTTTATGAAATTTGGGATGATGCGTCGACCATTTCCACCTTCAGGCCTTTCTTCAAAAAAACCCATGCGCTCGCCAAAAAAAATTAATACGCTCAACGGGTTGTTTAGTCTAAAAAACAGCAAGCAGAGATAACTGAATACGGTGAGCTTCATTGAGAATGAAAGGTCTCTTGTCCCTCACCCCTAAGCACCTTACATTCTAGACCATGATCGATATCATTGAAAAAGTGTGGGAGTGTCTTGGCATCTAGAAGAGGACCACACATAATTACCCAAATACACAGAAACCACTTACTTCATGTGAGATCACGTTAGGCGACCATTGTTCACTCATTGTACATAATACTACCACCTTATGAATTGATGTGATTGGTTTTTACTAACTCTTAACATGGAAGATGATAAGGACAATATTAATTTATATATGTGATATAAATTAGATTATTATTATTTTAATGTTATAATTATAATTATTAATTTATAATATATCATTTTCAATCTTTAATTTTCACTCACTAATTGATGATAACATCATTCATGGATGTGTTGACTATCGCCATCATGAAGGGATGTGACTCCCTATTCATCACCAAATCACATGGATGAAGTGTAAAATTTTATATAAACAAATAATATATTTATTAAGATATTATTATAATAATATTAATATATGGTATTACTTACCACCTTTCTATAATGATAATTTAATAATGGAAATGTCACTCATGTGTACATAAGATATACCATCTCCATTATCATAACATAAATCATTTCTCAAAGTTGTGTTTCATGATTTCCCATAAAAGTATAATTGATGTATAAACATGAAAATTATTTCATGATTAATATTATATATATTATTTAAACATGATAATGGTAAAGGGAAAGAATATAAAAAATCAAAATATATATAAAAAACAATGTTGTTATTACTAGAAACTTGACCTTGAAATGTAATTGGAAATAAATTGGTATTAAAAGTACAGAAATAAATTATTTATTGAAATTATTATGTATGTGTGGTTATGTTATATAGGTATAATTATCTTATATTTAAAAAATATAAGGTTTGAAATAGTCTGATTGAAGTTAATTCTTACGGTACAGGATTTACGTCTAACTTTTTTTTTCTATGGGAAACATTCCTTATTAACCAGATATTTATTTTATATGGTGTATTTAGTACCCAAGGATTTATTTTTAATTATTTTATACAAAAAATTATTAGAATGGACATGTACATTTTATGATCTCACATTCCATGGGTTTATGATTGAAATGATAACAAATCTGTAAAGGATTTCTAGTCACATTTTAATTCTTAGAGACATAAGAAAACTCACCTGTGGTTTATTTTTTGTGGTGTATATGCCACCTCTGTGACTTTTTATATCATTAATATCATTATTTTAATGATATTGAATGTTTCATTTTATTTTACTATTTTTTAGGTCTTGTGAATTAATAGATTATTAAACTAGTAAGGGATTTTTCCTTTAACTTTTATATATATGAAAAACATTCATTATTCACCACATGTTTCTCATATTTGGTTTATATAATATATAAGATTTTATATTGGTTTTATTTAAATTAATTTTTTTATTAAATTATCCATTTTTGTATCTCTCTTTCATGGGGTATGTGGTTTAGAAAGACAAAAAATCCTTATGGGGTTTATAGTCTCTCTTTTATTTATAGGATTCATATTAAAATTCACCACTCATTTCTTTTTTGTGAATTGAATAATAACCCTTTTACATGTTATATCATTAATATCCTCAAATTTTATATTAATGTTTTACTATCTTTTATTCTTTATTTGGTCTTACGATTCATGATATTACTAAATCGATAAGGGATTTTCCTCTCACTTTTATATATGTGAGATACATTCCATATTAACCACTTATTTCTCATAAGTGGTGTATATAATTTAAATGAATGTTTATTATATTTAATATAATTAAAATTATGTGTATTTACATATCCATTTTAGTATCATGATTTCAAGGGGTTTATAGTTCAAATTATAATAAATTAGTATGGTATTTTTTTCTTCTAAATTTTACATCATTAAGACATAAGTTATAATATTCACCCAATTTCTTCTATGATGTGTATATATGTCCAATTTGGCTTGTTATATCATTAATATACATATTTTGATGATTTTATAATCTTTCATTTAATGTTATTCTTTCATGGGTGTTACAGTTCAATTTTACCAAGTTGATTAAGATTTTCTGATATAATCTCATCATTTATTGGTATTATTAATGATTATCATTACGATGATAAAATATTAGTATATATATCACAAGAAACTCATTAAATTTATTATAATATATATTCCATGTTAATACATTTTCCCCATAATTTTAAATCATTATTTACTAAATAGTTCAAAATAATAGTTTTATGAAAAAACATAATTATTTCACTCTTCAGTCGAAAAATAGTTCTTCTTCAAAAACCAAACAATATAAAAATGAATTAAAAAATTATTTTTGAAAATTATATGATGTATTAATTTAATAATGTTTACACATTATTTAACTATTACAAAATGTAATGAAAGGAATAACCACATCCTTTTCCAAACAATGCCTATTTGGATTTTATAAAAATATCAAAATGAATCTTTTTTTGATCATGCAATGAAAGAATAGTATTTAGAAAACTATTATTGATCAATTATCTGAATATTCCGATTAATTTTTTGAAGTTTATTTTCAATGAAAAATTTTCCATTAATATTTTTGATTTTATATTATTTTATATAAATTATTTCTAAATGAAACATATTTTGAAAATGTAATATTTTTTAAAATTTATTTTTTTAAAGAATAATTGATATTATCTATGAGAAATGTTTTAATGATCTATTAATATTCATATATGTGTTGAAAAATTTATAATAAATTTATAGAATAACAAATATTTTTATGATTTTTAGTTTTAAAATTGTGATTATTAATGAAAAGTTACTTTCCTCAAGAAATATTCTACCTATCATTTCAAAATTATATTCCATATAATATGACATAATTTGATGATAATTTTTTATTTAATGGGTTTATGATCAAATTATACCATTATTATTATTTAATTTAATGGTTTATTATTATAAAGACATGTTTTTTAGGAATACTATTTCTCATCCACTAGTTATACCATGATAAATTCTTATGAAACTAGCTACTTTTTCCATATGTTATGTTTTGAATAAATAATTAAATGATTATCAAACCTTTTTCAATTCCATGTCTTTTCTTATGAAGAAATTTCAATCAAACTAGTTTATCTTCATGGGTTATTTTATAATAAATGTTTTATGATGTTTTGGAACATATATGTTTGATTTCCATTTTTTGATGGTGGTTATGTCATAACTACAGATAGTGTTAATGATATAACCTATAATCGTTGTCAGGTTATAATTATTTTTTTGGTTATTTTATAAACAATGATGTGTGGGACTGATATGTCCCTCCAATTCATTTGCTAAATATTTACAACTTATGAGATAGATAAGTGAGGAACATGGAGTTATACTAGTTCGGTATGGGACATTGTATGGAATGGTGATCTTTGGTGTGAACCTTGATTGCTTTGATGGTTTGTGGATATAACCCAATAAACTATGATGAATGGGATACCACTCTGGATGGAGGTGTGTCCCACCTAGGTGTTCTAGCCAGATAAGGAGTTCCATAATTGGTTTAATCAATGATCCTTGACTAATAATGAAATTATTCTCAATGGTTATATGTATCACACAATTCAATTTCTTATACCAATTTTGTTGTGTCATGGATCATTTCATTTCATTTAATTATGATTCATGTAGTATGAACATTCAATCATTATACCAAGACTCAATTTTATGATATTTTATATGCATGGTATGATTTTCAATTTTTTACATGTTCTAATACAATTATATTCATGTTATGCTTACGTAAATTCAATATTTACAATAATTGATCATATTATCTCACCCTTTCATATTTTTCCTTACCTAAGGATATGAAGAAATCATTTTGGTAGGGTCTACCTTTGTTGAATAATATGGGGAAAGAACATTAGGGGGGATGCTAGAGATCATTCACCAAATAAGAAGACTATGTACCTATTCTATAAGGGAACTAAAAAGTTATTTTCTACATGTATTTGTTTTTCTAATTTATTAAATATTTGTCTAAAATGATGGAATATATATGTATCTATGTAACAATATTCTATTTTGGGAATTATTATTTTTTGAATTAGTTTATTGTTTTTATATATTTCATTTCACATGACATTATAAATAGTTTATATATATATATTTATTTATCAAATCACTATATAAATAATATATTTCACACCACACCAAATTTTCATATGTTATATGCAATACCGAAATCACTTCTGCTACACGCAACACCGACTTGGTGAACTTTACACACTACACTAAGGTTTTGCAAAAAAATCATTTTATTATAATTTTTGAAATGATATAATTATAACAAATACATTTATCTTAGTTATATGAATATTAAAACTTCTTTTAAAATTGTTTTTATAATTATTTTATAGAAATAAATTATTTTTATAATGAAAGATATAATTTTTTGTAAAGTCCTTATATGTTTAAAAATATTATGAACTATCCTTCACATCATTCTATTAAAAATAATAAAATATATTTTAAATATATATATATATATATATATTTAATTTTTAAAAATAAGCATCATTTTTTAATTTATAATTCTAAAAAGTGCTCATGGTAATTTTTTCATTTTCCTGAGAAAATTTATTTTTTTATGAATTGTGAAAAATACTACTTTTATGTTAAAAAATGCGTTTTTATATAATAATTTTTAGTGTTAAATTTTATATTAAATATTTTTATGGTAAATTATATCAATTATACATCTATGAATAAAATTTATGCCATTATATTCTATTTAACATATAAATTTAATATAAAACATTAATAAAATTTTGATCTTCTTTATACTTTAAAACCTCTAATTTTGTCCCGTCTACGGGATTAACATTAATATTATTTTTTTCTGAATCTATTAATTTAATTTATAAAATCATAAATATTAAATTTTAATCAGTATAATATTTAGAGACTAATAATATAAACATAATTTTGTACATAATATATTAGTAAAATTAATTATCATTAATCACTGCGATTAAAGTCATATTAAGATTAATTATGAAATAAAACATAATCTTAGGGGGCCAACTGAATTATAAACTTGTAAAAAAACATTTATGGACATATTTTATCCATAAAAATTCTATTATTTATTTATTTTTCATTTTTATGACTTTTTCTTGGTAAGATCATGTGTACACCTAACTTGTTTTCAAAAATTCAAAGTGACTCATTTTCCTTCTCTTTAAAAGGCCATCACCTCTTTGAAATCTTATCACCTCTTTAAACTCTTAGTATAATCCATTATCTACCTAATAAACATCCCAACATCCCTCCCTTCATCCTAAAATCCTTCCTTTGTGTTGAAATCAATCTACTAAATCATTTTGGAAGAAACCAAAAGGAGTTACCTGATTAAGAAGTAACGTCTTCTCTTAAGTCATTTATTTTATCTTCCATCTCCACCACTCCGATATCTTTTTTCCATGATTTTATAACACTAATAGAATACTCAATATACTATCTTGTTTATAAAAAAAAATTACCTACACTTACACACAAATCCATCTAATGTGTAATGAACTTACTATTTGTGTGTACGGTGAACTATTACCTCACTATATTATGATTGTTCAATTTTATTTACCACCTCTCATGGTGAACATTATGACAGAAATTTGGTTTATATAAATTATATATTATATTTAATATTTATTTTCTCTTATTTGTTTGTTTTTCAACACATATCATTTTACATTCCATTTGGTGTTAATACGATAACTACTTTTGAGGAAGTATGGACAACCGTCCCCTCAAAGTGTTATGATTCATTCATACACCACATAGAATTTATTAAGGATTGATTTAGTGAAATTATATGAAATATATAATATATAATTATTATACTATAATAAATAAATAAATATGTATATATATAAGTATATATGCATATATGTCATGTAAATTCTTTATTTCAATATGATAATAAAAATAAAAATAGTGTTCATGTGTACGTACAACTTACCATCTCTATGAACAATGTATCTCATTTCATACTAATATATTATATAGAGTATTATTTTACACATATAATAGATATAAATTATATTTATATTATTTTTTATAATCTTCAATCATGATATATGTATAAGTACCAACAATATAACAAATTAAGACACATACAAAGAACAAAGAGAATATTACCTGAAGTGAAACCTTAAAATAGAATGGTAAATAAGAGGGTAAAATATGGTAATTATCAAAACATATATTAATTTTGATATAATAATATTGTTCTATAAAATATTTAAAATAAATTTATATTTATTATACATGAGTTTTGTTCGAGTATGAAGAGATTGAAGACACAAGTTAAGGGTATTTCATCTCACTTTTTATTTCCGTGAGATACATCCTATGATCACCATTATTTCCCTTTCTATGGTTTATGAAATACACATGATTTTTTATATGTGTATTATGAATAAATTTATGGGTATTAAAATATATAATTTTAAACCATTCATTCATCTATATTAAGTTTCAAAAGATTCCAAATCGGTGAAATGTGTTGTCTAAATTTTCCTTCTTTGAGACTCATGTTTTGTTGTGCTTCTTAATTCTCATTTGAGGTGTATATACTTATGTTTTACATTTTATATCATGAATTCCCTTATTTTCATGATATTTTAATATTAATTTAATTTCACTTTCCTACATGGAGTTTTTGATCCCAAGATACCATGTTATACGATATCATTGAGAAAATCTCATCACTTTTCAAAATGTTTATGTTTATGCTTCCTCTGATGAAAACTTATGATCCATATCCTAATAATATTCATTAATTTTTTCATCATATGGTTATTAATGATTTATTATTATATTTTTACCAATTATACCACTCATTAATATATAATATAGTTAAGAATCTATTTTTAAGAAAGCTCGACTTTACCCTTTCATTAGTCATATATCTATGTTCCTTCAAAACATTGTTTTCTAAAATTGGTTCCCAATAATAATGTACCATTATCCTATAATCATTAAAATTCTTGTTAATTTTTTTTATTTTACCAATATTATAAAGTATTATTCTTATCACTTTATGAACAAGGAATTTTTCAAATATTTTTACCATGCAAAAGAAATGTTATTTTTACATTCTATAGCATGTACATATTTGCCGGTTTTCATTTATATGAAGCTTCCATTCCATTTTTAAAAGGTTAATTTTAAAGAAAATGTTTTCAAATGTTAATTGTAAGGAAAATTATTTTCAAAAAAAAATTCAACATTATTTATATGTTTTAAAAGTATTTTGAAGTTAAATTTTTTTAAAAGCATTCTAAATATTTCGTTATATGTTTTCAAAAAATAATGAAAGAAATGGTATTTAAAAAAATTTCAAGATACCTTCATATTTTCTCAAGTAAAATTTGTTTAAATTTTTTTTATAGATTTATTTATATGTTTATAAATTATTTTCAATTAAATGGGTTTCAAAACATTATCAAGATCCTTAAATATGTTTTATAGTAAAAATGTTTTGAAAACATTTTAAAGGTTTCTTTATATTCTTTCAAAGAATATTAAAAAAAATTAAAACGTTTTGATTCTTATTTTTTAAGGCATGATGGGAAAAGGTTTTAAAAATGATTTCAAGTCTTAAATATATGTTTTTATTTTATTTTTTAATTATTTTTTATTTAAAATGGTTTTATTTATTAAAAATATTGTATCAAAGAAAAAGGATATTTTTATCAAGAAACGGTGTTGAATGACACTTAAAAATTATTTTCCATATAATATGACATATTTGGATGTTAATAATTCCCTTCTTGGAAATTATATAATGGATCCATTCATATTCATTATATGAATGAGTTATGCATAATGTTATGGTCTTTATGAAACTCATTTCTCTTTATTGGGTTATAGGTTTATGAAATCCATTTCTTATTCTGAGGATATGATTTTGATTAAATGACTATGAAACCTATATATTTTTCAATAGATTATGATATATTTAAATAATTGTTATTCCCCTTTAATTTCAGGGGGTTTTATATGATTTTTAATTATATTTTTTTAACAAGTATGTATGATTTCATTATGAGAAGGGTAAGACATATATCTCCCTACAATGAATTAGGTAAATATTAATATCTCATGAGATAGACTAATATGGACTTGGAAATGATCCTTGACTAATATCTTATCCATGGGAGTGAACCATGAAGTACAAGATGGTATGTGGAGTGAACTCATGCTACTAAGATTACCCTTAGAGTGGACCATGACTACCAAAATGGTATGAGGAGTGAACTAGAGCTACTAAGATGGCCATGGGAGTGAAAAATGATTACCAAGATGGTATGTGGAGTTAACCCATAATACCAAGAACGTATTGTAAGAGAAGGATTTTCTATTATGGAAATCATATTATATGTTTATGTGTTTTCTAAAACACAATGCTTTATTTCTATGTTGTCCTCTCATGACATATGCTCTTTATTATATCATGATCAGTGTTTAAAATGTATTTTATGATCTAAAATGTTATTTTAAAGTTCGATATCGTTTGTTCATGTTCCCTTTACATGTTTTCATTAGTTACCCTTACAGAGCATCTGAGCTCATCACTTCTTATATTTCATTTCATTAGGTTAATAAAAAAGGTTTTAGGTAGAAGTACTAAAGGTGTAGATCTTTCAGGGATATGTTTAATATCGTTCAATAGGATAGATTATTTTGTTTCATTGATTTCAATTACACAAAACTATTTTTTTCATGGGGAATGTATTATTGTAATTTTTTGAATATTTATCTAAAATGGTGTAACACCCATGTATGTTAATACTGTGATGCTATAGTTGGTATTAAATGATTTTTTCCATAATTTGGATACAATTATGAGGAAAATTTATTGAGAAACCTAGGTATATTACTATGGATTTGTCCAGGGATGTCTCTAAGGATACGTTTACAGATGATTTAATGTTCATGAAAATGTCCTAGATTTTTTTAAAGGCTATAGTGAGTGGATTAAAATAAATAAATCACTGTATATATAAAACAAGTGGATGTGGATTTTTAAGATATGAACCTAGGGGTAATAACTCTGAAATGATGTTCCATGCTAGACTCGGGGTAATCTAGTACACGAAAATAGGTCTTACTGCACACATGGTTTTGACACTTGTAGTGGATATGTTTTCGGAAGTCACAAACACTTCACCAACCATCATGAAGGATTAAAATATAATCTGGATATAAATATAATTGGGTGAACCTAGGATGTCATAGGTTATGGAAGGATTCATGATTTATACATCATATAAGTAATTCTTTTCATGAATATTTTGGTTTCTACTATGATATGTTATCCACATTCTATGACATTGCATTTAATAAATGGTGGGAACTAAATGGAAATGGATTAATATTGAATGTGATTTACTATTTTCTAATGATCACTCATGTGGTATGATCAATGGAGTGAAAGATGTTGTGATTATTCATAATCAATTTTCACAGAACATGATTAACATATTTTACCTTAACCAACTCTCAAACTCATCAAGGAAGAGAAAAAGGAGTTAACTAAGATTTAGGGTAATGGATACCATCGATGAAAGATGTTTTTTATTCCCTTCTGTTAGGGATGTTGAATGAATGTCCTAAGAGAATATCTGAGAGGAATAAGAATATTTTTTTATTGTAAAAATGATGGACACAAATCATGTGATTGTAAGGAATAAATGACGTGTTTGTTTAATAAAATGGATGATAATATAGGACTACCTAACACATCATCAAAGGATTAGTGTTTTAGGTGTGGAATAAATGGTCATTATTCAGCCTAATATCCAAAGAGAAATGCTCCTAAAGAGGATAAAAAAGGTGATATGAGAATTGTTACAATGTTTATGATGAAGAGACCATAGATGAAATGTGAAAGGAAATATATATTGTGTAATAAGATAAGGTATACATGTTGATGGAATAAGTATCAAATGGTATAATAATTTTTTTGGTATTCTGATTCAAGAAGTATGTCATATTGAAGCTGAAATATATAAGGATTTTTTAATTTATGTTTTCACTATGGATGAACATGAACATGTAGAATGGTTCTGATGTAATAGAAAAGTGATATAATGGAAAGGTGATATCCATGGAAAACATATTATTTATGGAAAGATAATATGTAATGTCACTCTTGTGTTATGATAAACATGATTGGATAAATATATGTGGGACATGAATATGTAAAGTGGACGATACTGATTACTTTGGAACAAATTAAGGACTTGGTGAAAACTACTTTATTCTATCATAGATGAAGTTCAAAAAATATTGTATTTATGGAATATTTTCTAGTAATCTATGGAATAAGAGATCATGCATGGTTTCAAAATGTATTTATGTTAATTCAGGTTGTTACCAAGTTCTATGAGGATTTACCCTGAGGGTATTCAGATGTTTGGAATGTGACAATCAAGATATAATCTGTGATATATGGGGGATAAATGTTAAGATGGATTCATGAAAATATTTCTATGGTTTTGGATTTTAATTTATTAAAATGGTTATGAGGTTATACCTTCATAAAAAATTTATGCTAAACATCTGAGGAAGTATATTTGTTTTTAGAATTTATTGAAAACCTTTATTAAAATACTATTTAGTGAATAACCTTATTTCAAGGATGTCTATAATATATTTGAAATTATATTATTATGGTTCAATAAAATGACACTGTTAATCTCGGGTGACAAACAATCATGTTTGACTAGGACATGGGTCTCAAACCCATGACCGAAGGACGATAAAGATTTCATGCCTACCACTATCCTATATGATGTCCTATTAAATGTATAATTTTTTTGATGAATAAAGGTTTATGATGAAATAATGGTGTAATTTTTTTATGTTTAGAGATTAATTTATTAACCATAATTATTGATAATATTATTTATAGAACAATTTTTATAAATTTCATTGTTTTATGTGCCACAAGATCTGTTAAAATTGTATTTTAGCACATCAGGCATAAAAGTTAATTTTTGGACACCCATTACACGATGTAATGGATTAATTAGAAATTGAAACAAAAATCTAATTTATGAATTTTTTATATATAAATATGTCAATTTAAGTAATTTTCTTTATATTATGGGTCAATACAATAATTACTGAGTGTTAGGGTAATAATAAAAAAAAAATTGTTCTCTGAATTGCTTAATTATGTTGAATCAATGGCCTTTAAATCAACAACAATTTTTGACATTGAGGCACTAAAAAAATATTTGATCATTAAAATGTTTGTTATTTTTGATCCCAATCACTCCATATAAATATTTACACTTGTACACTTTGAATAATCTTCACCCCCAATCTATGTTTTCCTTTGTGGAAAACCAGTTATATGTTACTTTGTGTAACCCTTTGGTTTCAACTATCAATTTCTATGGTATGTTTTAGTATTATTTTTTAAATTGTGCATTTATATGAATGAAACTTTTATGTATTAATCTATTGATAACCCAGACAAATTTCAGAGGATAAATTCATTTTATGGTGGGTAGAATGGAATAGCCTAAGATTTTGTGAATAATTTTTTTCAAATTAATTTATCTAGTCTATATTTTGTGGTTTATGTGACATTGGAAATAGTTATTTATATTTATAAATATAATAAAACACTAATTGAAACATATAATTCACATGGCATTGACTTGGATTGCACTGTACACAATACCGACTTGGCATGTTCTACAAGCAACACCATTATGGAGTACGTTACACACAACACCGCGTTCCTAAGACACATCATTTAATTATAATTTTTTAAATTATATAATTATAAACACGAAATTAATATTAGTGGTATGAATATAAATAATAATTTTTTATATATGGTTTATAATTGTTTTATATAAATGAAACATATATATAATGAAAGATATAATTTTTTGTAAAGTCCTTATATGTTTTAAAAAACTATGAATTGCACTTCATGTATATTTATGAAAAAAAAATATTTAATTTATGACACATATTGAAATATAATTTTTTAAAATAAAAATAAAATTTTAATTTATAATTCTAAAAATTTTTGTAGGGTGAAATTTTGGGATTTTTTGAGAAACTTCGTTTTTTGATGAATAGTGAAAAATATAGCATTTTAGTTAAAAAATACCTTTAATTTAAAGAATTATTAATGGTAAATTATATATTAATTTTTTTTGGTTAAATTAGATCAATCATACCAATATTAATTAAAATTATGTCATTATAATTAATTTCACTTTGATATTTTATATAACTATATAATAATCTTTTCAATAACATTATACTTTAAAAACTTGTAATTTCACCCCATCTATGGGATTAGCATTATTATTATTTTTTAATAGTCTATGATTTGAATTTTTGAAAACTATCACAATCCATTATAATAAGTATAATATTTCTATTTAAATAATATAAACTTATTTTTTCCAAAAAGATAAGTAAAAGCGATTAAAATTAATCATAGCGATTAAGGTCAAATTAAGCTTAATTAGGGACAATCTTTATTCTTAGGGTACCAAATGTCCTAAAAAATTGTCCAATCCCCATTTTATGGACTAATTTATTCTATAAAAATTCCATTCCAGATTTATTTTTGGGTTTATGAATTTTGTAATGTAATATCACGTGTACACCTAACTTCCTTTCAAAAATTCCATGTTAGTCATTTTCATTGTATATAAAAGGCCACCACCTCTCCAACACCCTTACACCTCTAAAACCACATAGGTTCGGAAAATATCTCAAAAATAAACATTAAAACATACCTACCTTCCTCTTATAATATTTCTCTTTGGTAGAAGGAAATACATAGAATCCTTTTGGAACATACCAAATGTAGTTACCTGATTAATAAGTAACCTCTTCTCTCAAGTACTTTGTTTAATATCTTTATCCACCCCCTCAACTATCATTGATACATTTTGATATAAAAAATCATCACCAATATAATAATATGTTGTTATGATATTGGGTTTATCTATACTTACACAAACCTCAATCTATTGGGTAATGAACACATTGTTTACGTGTATGGTGAATTACTCCCTCACTAAACAATTTTTGTTCAATTTTTTATACTGTTCCTCTTGGGGGACAGTATGATTGAAAATATGTTAATAAATTTTATATATTATATTTATTTTTTCATTATCATTCTATCTTAAATTTACAACATATTTCTTTTTACCTCCCATTTTTTGTTAATATGATAGCTTCATTTGAGGAAGTGTGAACTACCACCCCATCAAAGTGATGTGATTCATTCACACAATAGATGGAATGTATTAAGGATGAGTTTAGTGAATTTATATGATATATATAATAGAATAATGATACTAGAATAATTATACACACATATATATGTAATTTACTCTTCTTTATTTCAATATCATAATAAAAACAGAAACATTGTTCATGCGTACTTACGACTTATCGTCTCCATGAATGGTGTATTTAAATTTATAATAAAATATTCAATATATTATTATAATACTCATATAATTGATATAAAAGATATTTATATCATGATTTAAATTATTTAATCATGAAATATGTATAAGTACCATCAATATTACAAATTAAGGCACATATGAAGAACAAAGAGAATATTACCCAAAGTGAAACCTTAACATAAGATAGTTAACAAGTGGGAAATATAATTTGTTAATAATACCATATATGGATTTTCTAATAAGAATATAGTTCTATAAAAGACTTATAATAGAATTATATTTATTTTACATGTGTTATTTTAGTATAAATAGATTTAATAAACATGGTAAGGGGATTTCATCTCACTTTTTTTATGAGATACATGCTATGTTTTTTACTCTTTACATTTGTGTGGTGTATGTACTGTACATGATTGTATTCTCTGTATCTTATGATTAAATATATTGGTATTCACATGTCAATTTTATGATCTTTCATTCATGGGGATTATGTCTCATATGATACCAAATTGGTGAAATAGGTTTTTCTCAATTTTACTTCAATGAGACTCATGTTTTGTTCTGAACCAAAATTCTATATCAAGGTTTATATGCATCAATTTTAAATTTTATATCCTGAATTTCATTATTTCCATGATATATTGAGATTTATTTAATTTCATTTTTTTACTTGGAGAGCATGATCCCATGTTACCAAGTTGTATGATTTCATTGAGACAATATCATCACTTTTCAAGATTGATTACGTTTAAGCTTCCTTTGATTTAGTCATATGATCCATCACTCAATAACATTCATAAATTTTCATCTCCTTTAGTTGAAAACTTTTTATTCATATAGTGGTACCATTTTTCATCCCTATGTTATATAATATAGTTAAGAATCTGTTTTTTTTAAAGCCCGATATTACCCTATCTTCGGTCAAAAAAATATGTTACTTAAAAACCATCTTTTCTAAAAAGGGTTTCCAAAAATATTTTACCATTATCCTATAATATTAAAAAAAACTCATCATGAATTTTACCAATATTTTCAATTGAATATTCTTGTCATTTACTGAACATAGAATTTTTAAACCATTTATTCTGTACAAATGGAATGTTCCTTTTACCTTGTACGACTTTTAAAGATTAACCCTCTATCATTTAATTAATTCTTCCTTTTAATTTTAAAAGGTTAATTTTAATGAAAATATTTTTAAAAGTTATTTTCAAGGAATATTGTATTGAAAATTTTTAAAGCCTTATTTATAAGTTTTAAATGTATTATCTATAAAAAATTTTTTCAAAACATTTTGACGATTTCATTATATGATATAAAAGCATTTTCAAAGAAATGTTTTTCCAAAAAATTTCAACTTCTATCCATATTTTTTCATGTAATGTGGTTTTCAAAAAATTATCAATATTTCTTTATATTTTTTCAATGTGTTTTCAATGAAATGGTTTTTAAAACATTTTCACGCTCATCTAATATGTTTTATTGTGATACTATTTTTAAAAAAATAAGTCATTATTTATATTTTTTCAAATTATTATCAAAGAAATTAGGGTTTTATATTTTTTGATGTTTATTTTATATGTTTTCATTAAAATAGGTCTTCAAAATGATTTCAAAACATCTTTATAATTTTCATGGTATTTTTTTATGAAAATTATTTTCCAATAGTTTTCAAGTGCTAAAAAATTTTTTATGAGAGGAAACAATTTTTCCCTCAAGAATAATATTTTAATGATATTTCAAAATTATTTTCCATCTCACATGACATCTGTAGATGTTACTCATGCACTTCTAAGAAATTATCTGAATGTTTCATTGATATTATTTCTATTAATGGATTATTCTTATTGTCCTGGACATTATGAAACCCATTTCTCATTCATGAGTTATATATTTTTGAAATCCATTCCTCTTTCATGGGTAATACTTTTGATGAAATTATCATGAATATTGTATCTTTTTCCTTATGTTATGATATGTTTACATGTTTATGATACCCATTTCATTTCATGGGTCATAATATGATTATTTATGATATTTTAGAACATGAATGTATGATGTCATTATAATATGTGTGGGCCCTATTTCTCCCTCCAATGAATTGGTTAAAGATTTATACCACATGAGATGGTTTAATATTATTTTGGGAATGATCCTTAACTACTAAGATGGTCATTGGAGAGAACCATGATTACCGAGATAGTATGAGGAGTGAAATCATGATACAAAGATGACCATGGGATTGAGACATTACTACCAAGATATTATGAGTGGTGAACTCATGCTACTAATATGGAGATACAAGAGAACCTTGACTACCAAAATGGTATGGGTAGTGAACTGATACTACAAACACGGCGATGGAAGTGATGTCTTGGATACTATGGAAATAATATAATATTCTTATGTGTCTAAAATAATTACATGTTTTTTCCTACGTTGAGATTTCATGACTTATAATCACAAATCTATCATGTTATATGTCTTATGTATTTCCAATCCTTTTTATGATCTAAAATGTAAAGGGTATGATCTTCAACTATTATGCTCATGTTCCATACCCTTTGATCATGTTATGGTTACAAATTTTTGTCATTTACACTTATTGGCCATTTGAGCTTTGTTCTTCTTATGATTACTTTCCATATGTTATTAATAATAATTTTAGGTTGATAAACTAAAGGTGGAGATCTTTATTAGAGATGTTGAATCTCTTTTCCCATGATAGATTATTTTGTTTCTAATAATCCAAATAAAATTAAATACTATGGTCCTTGGGAATGTGTTATTTTTATTTAATTAATATTAATTTAAAATGGTGTAATATCCATGTATGTTAATCCTAGGTATCTATAATCAATATCGTATGTTGTTATACAAGAATCCCTCGAAACACCTGATTTCGATGTAAAACATGCATATCAGCACACAAGGTTCCCCTAATAACCCATACAATGACTTAAAGCATAAACACACTTAAAATATTAATATTTTTTAAAAAAATAATATGGGGATACTTATGAGTTGGTACAAATAATGCTTTAGTCTAATCCACGAACAACAACTTCTGCCTGGTGATATGGGAGAATGAGAGCTTTGTGAAGAAACCACTTCCTTTCCCACTCCCCATATTCAATTTCACGACCTCTCTCAGAAATAAAACTAGGGTGGACCCCCAATGGAGAACTCTAAAATCCCTAGGAAAAAATTTTTTAAAGAAAAAAGAAAAACAGTAAGGATAAAAAAAGTGAAAAAACGAGGGGCCCAGGCTGAGTCCAAGTGCATGACACAAACATATTCCTATATTAGAAAAAAAACGCCTTTTAATAATAATTGGTTAAAACCAACTCTAAATAAAATTATCCATTAAATATATTTGATTTAAATAATAGGGGAAAATAAATTAATATATAATTAATTAAATGTTAAATATTCAACAAAAAACAAGAACAAATTGGATTTCTAATAAAATCGTCTCCTAGTGTAAACAACATATTTTGGGACAAACATAGTGGTCACAAAAATTATCTAAGATCATAATAATAATGAAATTAAATATTTCACCTAAAACAAAAGATAAAAAATTAAAATTTCCATTGATCTTCACAATCTAGGAGGATGTTGGATCACAATATAAATAATTGATATCTAAGACCTTGGTATATTAGTCCCCATGAGATCCTTTTTCCAGATGGGACTGTATCTTAACTCTTGGTTCTTTCACTGAACATTTCCTAATTTCTCAATGTGTTCTATGTATCACTTTTGAGGATGTGTATACGATATCCTTGAAATATATAAAACTCATTGGTTTTACTGCTAGAGAAAGATATTTGTTATGAATAAAATGAATTATAAATCTATGATCAAGTTACATACTTATGGATAAAGCACATATATAATCATATTTTGGTATTATAATAATAGAATTTTTAATGGAAATTAATTTTAATGATATTATAATGTTCCATCACAAAATTATATATGTATATCCTTTAAAATAAACATGGAATATTCGATTTCCAATTGTACATGCATCCCCATGTCTAAATGAACTGTGATATAATGATAATTTATATCCAATATATTTAATTGTAATGTATGAATATTAATTAAAACAACATGAAAAGTAATTTTAATGGTTTTAAATAATTCCAATAAAAATATTATTTTATAATAAATAATTACCTAGTTTTTAATATAATAATTTCATGATAACATATATGTTATATTCAAAAAAATATTTTAATTGATTTTTCATGAAAAATGTATTCTTCATATCTACCATTTTTTTAAATTTTATCTGGTAGAATGTATAGAATGTTTTATATAATCATGTCAGTAAAATATATGATTGAATTTTTGGGCATTCCCTAAAAAGATTTATTTTTTAATGAATTGTGAAAATAAATATTTCTCAAAAATTCTCATTTCACCTCTTATAAAAAGTACCAATATGTTTTTAATTAAATTTCATTGTAATATTAGTCTCTCAAAATTGTGAATAATATATTTAATTTTGATGTAATTAAAAATATACATGATATTGGTATAGGATTATTTTTGGCCTTCAAAACATTTTTTTGAAAACAAATCTTTAAACACACAATGTGTTATATTATAATGAAATAAATTAATCTTAATTTAATAATGGGTTCAATAATATTTATATATTATATAATATATAATATATTTTTTCATTTATAGAATGGTTTCTAGAAGGCATTGAATTTAAATAAATTCAGTTTATTCTTAAAGTAAATTTTTCTAAAAAATGTCTTTGTTTTATTTTCTAAAGTTATTTATAATTAAATTAAACCATTTTTAGAAATATATTATCGTAAAATAGTTTCAATATATGTGATTTTTATAATTAATATTATGTTATACTATAAACATAATTTATTTTAACTATGAATTTTAAAAATTATAAAATGTTGTTACCATGGTTAATGTTGAAAAAGGTATATCGGGGGCCATAAACCATGAGATAAGGGTAATATCTCACGATAAAATGGTTTAATTATTATTTAATAATGTATTGTGAAAATTTTATTTTCCTATAAAAATAATCATTTCAATTTTAATCCACGTTCACAAGAATGTAACATTATATAATGAAATCTTTTATTAAATTCCATGTGTGTTCCTCCATTTACCTATAAATAGGAACATCCTCTACTCATTTATTAAAAAAATATTATTAAATATCTTAAAATACATACTTCGAAACGTTCTAAAACACATTCCCTTAATTCTAGAGACTCTGGTATTATCCTAATACTGAAAATTAATGGCTTAATGTGTAAGATAAATATGATGTCCCAAAGAAGACAATTAAATATTAATCGAGGTGTTTTAATTTTATTTATTATTAAAAATACTATATAAATGTTACATGCATAATAAGATTAAGACTCCATTATAATAAATATACTGAGATTTTATTATGGTTATGGAAACACCACTTCCCACCTCTTCTCCATCAAATGAGAGTTGAATGTATCACTAATGCATAAATCTGGAATAACACCTCCACATAATGATATGATTTGTTTTTTATCTCCATAATTTATCAATGGTTGTTTTGTTTAATTTAATGTGGATATATTATATTTATTAATTATTCATTTATTTTTAATTATAATATTCTATTAAACATATTACATTTTTATTTTTTGGAAAATAGTAACATCTATTGTGCATACGTGTTGAATACCACCAATATGAAAAGATTTTTTTAATGATTTTGAAATCACATGGATGGTAATAATAATACATTTAATTAATATACATGATATATATATTATTATATTTATTTAATTGTGGTGAATTGTTTTTAAATTTCTTATGTTCAATCCATCAAAAGGTGGAATCATTAATCTCATGTACACAAGGACTTCCTTCTCGACAAAATGATGTGATTAATTTTTCATCACCCATATATGTGAATGACTATAAAATTTTAGAGTATAATTAAGCATTATAACTATAAAATTATATGGATTATAGTGATGATAGATCCACATTCAATGTGTAGGTTCCATAACATCTGAACCAAAACAAACATGAAAAACAAAATAGTAATCACTTGAAAGTAACGATTTTAAAGAAAAATTAAAAAAAATTGGTAGAAATGTTATAAGATTATTATATATGGTATTATAAATATTTTAATATATTATTTTAAAATAATAAATATACATTTATTAAAAATGGTTTTAGATCTTTTTGTAATTAAGTTAGACATAAGGTTAGGGTTCTTTATCTCCATTTTTCTTCATTAAGATATGTTTGATTTGGTGCACCTATTATTGTATAATAGTTTTACATATAGTTAATTATACATTTTTTTAACATTTATCCTTTTAAATTGATGATATTTAACTGTACTATTCATATTATTCCATAAATTGAGTTTTGATTCAAATATTACCAATATGGAAATTGATTATCATCAAAAATGGTATTCCTTAAGACATATGATTTCTTATATTCATATATACCATTATGAAATTTACCTACTTCCCCTTTGATATTTTGTTTCAAGAATATAATTATTTTCATTCTATTTAGAAGTAAATTTTATGTTATTTCATTCTTTGTATATTTCTTTCAAATGTTATAAATGTTGTAAGGGTTTTATGTTAATGTCACATTTTTACCAGCTTGTTTATAAAAAAAATTCTAATGAAAATATTTTAACATCTATTTCTAGAAAATATTATGATATTTATTCTCATCTATTTATTCATATATATTAATCATTTTGATTCATTTTCCCCTATGAACTTATGAAACTGATATATTGATTTTATGGGAAATTCACTTTATTTCTCTATTCATTCAGGAATCCTTTCCTCCATGTCCTCATTTACATTAAAAAATATTCATGAATTTATTTACTAAAATCCAAATATTTATTAATTCATTTTTTCAATGTTTTTATTTTTAAATTAATATTTATAAAGAATATTATAGTTGGTTTCCTAAAAAAATACAATTTTCTTTTTACTTAAAATGTTAATGCATTCATTATATTTAGATACACAGAATTAATAGATTTTTCCACAACTATTACTTATATATACATTATGATTCCCTATGATGACACCATTATTATAATAAATGGAATTTTTCCAGTTAAATTTTTAAATTTTAATGATACAATGTTATTTAATTTAAAAATAAAAGGATACTTTCCTAATGAATTTTTAGTTGTAATGCAGTGGATTTTTATTCTATAAAAACATCTTATGATGATTTTAGGCGCCAAAAGTTGGGAAGAAGAACAAGAGGGAAGTCTCTGAGGCTGCCTTGCAAAGACGTTTCGCAGATCCCCATGGCCCTGCGCCCGCCATGGAGCAAGGAGATGGGATTCTCCGTGAACCCCTTTGACGTTCACGACCCCGCCATGGAGCAAGGAGGCCGGAGGCTCCGCAAACCCCTTTGATGTTCGTGACTCGCCGCAGAGAAAACTTTGTCTTCGCGCCAAGTGAGGTCTACTTTGTGGGGCCTCTTGCCTATAAATACAGGGATCCCCTCGAGCCCAAAGAATGAATAATCTGACCTATCACCTTCTCAGCTCTCAAATCATGATGCACTTCTTGCTATGCAAACCATCAGTACCTCAAAGTACTTTTACTTTGAGAAGTGCCTCCCTCTTTGCTTTAATTGAACCTCTCTTCTAAGAGGGATGCCTTTCACGAAGCCCACGGGCCTTCGCGAAGGAAGGATATCCCCACGGGGACTCGGGTCATCATGAAGCATTTATGCTTCGCGAAAAACCCTCCATACATATGTGACCCACATGCTAAGGCAGAGTCACTATGCTTCATGAAGCACATTGCTTCACAACACCTTGTTTCGCGAGGCACCTTTGCTTTGTGAGGCATTTCTTCATGAATGCCTTCCCACTTCACGAAGCTCCTCCCATATGCACCTATTCCCTATGCCTAGCCTAGGAAACTTCACTTCGTGAAGCACATACCTTCATGAAGCCCCTCCACTTCCTGGATTACTGGAACTTAACAAGGATTCTACCCATGAACTTCTTTTCTCTCCAACTCCTTTTCTCATGTGACCCTCCTGGTTTTCACAATGTGATTTCAAATTCCCTTAAACGTTACTTCTCATTGTGTTGTGTCGCATCATGGTTCTTCACATAGGCACACTAACATCGATTGCTTCTTCGCATAACCACGCTAATGGGGTCCCCCAATGGGATCACCTCTTGACACCACCTAACCACGACATTGCCGATGCCTTCCTTCCCTCAAGGGTAGGTGGGTATCAGTTATGTAAGTCCTAGGGGTGCAGATTGAACCCACCTCATCCGAGATGAAGGACGTTAAATTTCCAAGCACCTTCATCCTCAGCACATGATGTTAAACTGTGACATCGCCCTGTACCTTGCACGAGGGGTGCCCCATCTCGGACATTCTCTATTCCCACTGGTCTTTACAGGAGTAAGATCATTCCTCACATGGAATGAAATCCTCTTTATTGGAGTGACATCTGTCTGCAGGGAAAGGGAAACCACCATGGTGTAAGCCCCTAGATTTTCTTGCGGGAGGTGGCATCCCTACTCTTCCTCACTTCCTGGGTGACAAATCCCTCTCCCGTTGGGCTTTGTCACCACACAAGCCTCCACCCTGGAGTAAGTCTCAATATCTATCTCTTTGGGCTGCTAACCACACGTAAGCCCCTATTTCCTCTTTGGGCCACCAACTACCGGTAGCCCTAGCCTACATCCCACAGATTCACCTTTCACAATGTGATCATTAGGTCTTTGCTGCCTCTTGTTTCTCACACTGAGCATGACTCATGTGGGCTTAGAGTAAGAATCATCCATGACAACCTCGGGAAGCCTAGAGTGTAAGACCCAAACACTCCATCTAAACTAGAGGACTTTGATCCCTTCCAAGGCAAGGTACGTAGGAAGCCTCTTTGTGGTTCAAGTCCAACACCCATTGGTCCTGACCATCTTCACATCAGCTCAGCAAAACCCCACCTGAACTATGTGGTCTTTGATCCTTGCAAAGGCAAGGTATGTAGGAAGCCTCCCTGAGGGTCAAGACCAACACCCAGTCGCTCTGACCTCTTTAACTTCGGTTCTCCCAATCCATCCGAACTACAATGATTTTGATCCTTGCTAAGGAAGGGTACATAGGAAGCTTCCATGAGGTTCAAGCCCAACAACCATCGGTCCCGATCATCCTCACGTTGTTTCACCAAACACCCCTTCAGAACTATGTGGTCTTCGATCTTTTTATCCTAGATAAGGTATGTAGGAAGCCTCCCTGAGGTTCAAGCCCAACACCAGGTCACTCCGACCTCTTTCTTGTCGGTTCTCCCACTCCACCTGAACTAAATGAACTTTGATCCCTGCCAAGGTAGGGTGCGTAGGAAGCCTCCACGAGGTTCAAGCCAACCACCTATATGGGCCCCAGGTCCTCCTTAATGTCGGTTCACCCCCGTCCTGCATGACGTTAAACTGTGGACATCAATCAGTGGTAATTCATTATTCCCTCAGTCAGTGGTAAGTCGTTTCACCCTCCTAAACTACGTGGTCTTTGATCCATGGCAAGGCAAGGTACGTATGACACCTCCCTGAGGTTCAAGCCCAACAACCATTGGATCCTAGGTCCTCCTCCACGTAAGTCCATTGACCCCCATCCCATAGGAACTATGTGGGTTTGATCCTTGTCTCCTAGATAAGGTACGTAGGAAGCCACCCTGAGGTTCGATCCCATCCAGCGGTGAGCCATTGCGACCCCGTCTAGCGGTAAGCCATTGCGACCCCATCCAGCAGTAAGCTATTGCGACCCCATCCAGTGGTAGGCCATTGCGATCCACCATTCGGTGGTAAGCCGTTGAGATATCAAATTGGTGGTAAGCTGTCATCAGACAAACTATGAGGACTTTGATTCCCTGCCATGGGGATACGTAGGAAGTCTCTTCAAGACTCAAGCCCAACATCACCATCGTCCTTAGGTCGAATCCATCTCATTCTCCACCTACTTCATTAAACCCTCCATCATCCATCCTGATTCTTACCTGGGCCACCACATCCTGGTGGGATCATGCCACCTCATTCCCCATTCCCCTTAACAACAACCGGGAAGCTAACCACACGTTGGCCCTAACATCAGTGTTCCCTCCAAAGGATGCACCCATCTGATCCAATAAAAATAATGTTATAATCAGTCTGATCCATCTCTCCTGGACGTTAAACTTATGACATACCCTGTGTTAAATGTGCGAAGCTGAGGAAAGCCTCAGGGACATGCCTAGGGAATACGATTCCTCACATTTGACACGGGATACCTCGGGCTTTCGCGCCCTCGATAATCCCTATAATAAAGGACAAAAACCCAGACGCACTAGTGTTCCAACATACTGACTTACCAGTGATGTCCAACGTGACTACTCCCCTGACCGAAGGTTGCTTCCCAGACCGAACCCTTTGGGATGTCCTGACAGAAGCAGTGTAAATAATTAGCGTCCATGAAGATATGGCACTGGAAAGAGATTCACAAACAATGTATTAAATCTATGAGCGAGACCCTGATTAGGTGACGAGTTCTGAGGAGGAATCCACAGAAGGAAGAACCAACATCCCATCATCCTATTTCGACCATGGAGAAAACGTCCCTGAACAAGGAACGGATGCAGCCCGCCTTTAGAAAGCGGGAATGCGGGGCAAAAGCTACGTGTCCTCCACCGACAGATGCGCGTGCCCCGGTGAAAGCATCGGAAACAGAAATGGTGAACCCGACATGAAGATCATCTCCTCAATATGGATATTAGTAGTGTTTGATAAATCAGTGGATTAGCGTGTCAAGGAATCTAGCTATCCTGCGCCGGGTCCCGCCAAGAAAATAGTGGTCCTGGCGTGAAACTCACCAGAAGTTGGGGCAGTCAAAACATTGGACGTCCTGGTCTGCAACATTGTCAGTGTGGATAAATATTACCATCCATGGAAGATGGAATGGAGTTGGGGCATTGGTCGTCGATTCCCTTTTTCTTTTAGCCCTGATGAGTTAATCTCTATTCTTTCAGAAACCAAGTGGCTGCACCCAGAACTCGATCAATGCCTACACACCAACGTAGGGGAAGGGGAAGTACTAGTGCGATAGTCTCATGCGGTATGCCTCTTCTATGACAGTATCAATGACCATGACCACTGGGCACCTTCTCCCCATATCTCCTTTAGAGTTCATCCAACAAAGGGTGATCAATGACCTTGTACGCCGGTACGAGGAGGAGGGTATTATCCCGACTCAAGATATGGACCGCCTGGATTTAGAGGCATATGCACCTCATCATCAACACCGCCCCTGAGGGCTGCGTAGGGAGCTACTACTCCCCACTCCAACATATAACCATTTTGGGATCCTCTTCCTGGAACGTCTCGATGACTCCCTGCCTTACGCCGATGAGGTAGGGGATATCTGGGTCAGCCCAGCCAGGATCCCATCTCAGGGTCTCCCAGCAAGGGCTCCCACTAGGCCGCTTCGGTGCTGCCACCCAGTATTACAGGCCGAGGAGCAGGTAATCCATGTACCTACACCACCAGCTCCGGTTCGTCTAACCCGACGCCAGTGTCAGGTGCAAGCCAAAGAGGACGTCTGCCAAAGGGCATCAACGTCAGCGACTACTATGGCTCGAGCCACTGCTGAAGGATATCATCAACTCCTTGTGTATGCTGAGCAGGGACATTAATACAACCGACCTGGATTGAGGCCCCAACCGGCCCACGGGCAGGCTGGGTCGACTCTCTTGGTCGAGAGCACAAGTAGTGGCCGCTACTGACTAACCTGCAGTAATGCTACCCAGTACGGAGGTCCTCCCCGTACTGCTACCATGGAGAACGTGGGTGTTCCCTGCATCCAATCTCGGTATGGAGGTCCACCTCATGCCACCTTCAATCCAAATGAGGGTCCTTCCTACGAAGATGACGCGCAGTACGAAAGTCTCTCCCATGCCCATGACACCAAATATGGATTCACTACAAAATATTTGACTTATACCAAAAGAAATTTAGTAACATATAATATATTTGTTGGTATAAATGAGAAATTCCAACAGATATTATGTTTTATTAGTATTAAATTCAAGTACCAACATTTATTTTTACCAACATATACTTATGTCGTTATTAATTGTTTAATACCAACAATTTTTTTACCAATAATTAAATTTGTTGGTATAACATATTAATACTGTCAAATTTTTTTACCAACAAATGTATCTATTATTATTAATTATTATTACCAAAAGTTTTTTTTTTCAACATAATTTTTTTGATATTATTAATTTACTACAAACAAATCAATTAAGAATAATTTTTTATCAGTTTCATTTATCAGTTTACTAAAAAAAATTAGATTGATACTAACAATTTTTTTTGATAAATATTAAGAATATGAAACTATTTGAAATAAAACTAAACTATCATTTTAAATATATTTTTTTGAAATAAATTATTATTTGAGATTTTAAAAATCATTCACAAAAAATGAATATAAACATGATGATTCACATCAGTCATTTTAAAAAAATGTAAAAAAGAAAGAAAGAAAATTAAAATGAAAACCGATTATGACCTGCCTTCTCCCCCATCTCCCCTCTTCCCCAGTCAGGCTCACAGGTGATCAGAAAACCCTATAATCATATCTCCTGGTATCATACATCCGATTATGCTCCCAAAAATCTCCATCTCGATACAACACGATCAACATGAATCTCGCGATTGGTGGCGTGTTGGCCTCCTTCGGGATTCCTTACGTTGGTCGATACTTTCAAAAAGAGAAGAAGATATTTGTAGGGATTCACCCGACGAATCTGGATAGGTATTGGAAGGAGGCAACCACGAATATTTATAGGGAATGACCTAATGTTTCAAGTCCTATCGTCGTCTTGAATCCCATCCATATCCAGGATTTCATCATGAAGGAGGAAGCGAGATCTGAATAGTTATGGTGGGTCATTATTTGTTATTATCCTGGCTTCAGTGCTTATGCTCACGAACCCCACCTTTCATTTCTAATGTGGTTTTCTTATGGAGAATTTTTTTTAGTTTTTTGTAGCATGAATAAATTTGGTAGTCCTCTTCTCTGATCTCTTTCTAATCTTCATCGTTCAAACATTGGCGATATCCACCTATGCTCACACTCCTAGTTCATCATCCGCACCATTGATTATCAACCATTTATCATACTTTCATCTATTGATGTTCAATTTCATTTTTCATCTTTCAATTATACAAACCAGTTGTAGGTAGGGGCATGGATGAAACCCCATTTCACATTCAATTGATTGATGTCCCCAAGAACACATTATCGCATCCATGTGATTTGATGTTGTTCAGGTGATTTATGTATCTATGAGGTTGATTCAGGGTTTGCTGGTGTAAAACCTTTTTCTGAATGCCTTCAAAACTGAAAATCTAATTTATTTTTTAGTGTTTTTTAACAATAAGGAGCCAACTGTTTCTATAAATTCTGCTACCCCTATAAAACCATCTGAAGAGGAATTAAATCCATTTCTTAAGTTCCCTCAACTGGATGACAATTTCAAGTTACTTGGTGATTTATGTTGTTACCGTACAATTACTCACTCATTTTAAGCACTGACATTAACATTTCTAGAATATATGTTGCGAGGACTGTATATTATTATTATTTTTTGTCTACTTATGTTTAGTGGCGATGCTTAATCTGGTACGTGAAGCTATTTTGTGTGAGAAACCATGCCATCTCATATGCTTGTGATGTGGGTATCTTGTTGGTGTTCCATTCTTTGGCCTTATGGACTGATTTTGTGGCTTGTTTTGGAAATTTTATTATCAATTTTACCTTTTTATTTTCCAAATAATTTACATGTTGATGAAATAGGATGCACATGCTTATATTTTATTTTGTCTTTTGTTTTCTTTTTCTAAGGTTTTAAGGCATGTGGAAATGAACACTATTTCATTTGTTCTTTCTTGTTTAATTGATGAAGTCTCTTATCTATTCCTATATAACATCATATATGTGAAAAATGTCGAGACCAATGCCAGTATGATTCTTACATTTTGGTTCTTTACTTTTATTTTTTAATCATTAGGTACACACTGAAATATTTTTCTGCGATCTCCCTATTTTGAGGGCGTGTTAATTGAAGGAACTACTTGTTAAACATTTGAAATCCACCTGAAGAAAGGTATTCAATCATTTTGCCTTACATTTGTTGAATAATGAAAACTGGATATTTTTTCATATGAAAAACACTTAGATTCATAGCCTGAAATTTCTCACAACACCAAATATTCAAGAATGGGAATGCATCCAATTGGCTGTCTATAACAATTGATAGAATCTTTATGTAATGTAATTTGTATTTTTAAATTAATTACTTTTTGAAATCTTCTTTATTTTTTTCAAGTTAATTATTCAGACATAATGTGTTTTTTAACAGTTCATGTGACCTCATGAACGCGATAATAAGCATCTCGAAGAGAGGGCTGTCCCTTTTGGGAGCATTGAAGACATCCATGAAAGGTTCACTAAACACTGCCTTGGGCAATTGAAAAGTAGTCCCTAGTCAGAGTTGGAAGGGTTCTAGGAAGAGATGAAGATCATAAATGAGCTACTGGGAAATATTATCAAGAAGGGCTTCCTGACGATCAACAGTCAGCCTGCAGTTAATGCTACTCGATCCAATTCTCCATATTTTTGGAAGTACAAAATGCACGCAACTTATTGTTTTTGGTGTTTTTTTATTGACATATAGCTGGAAATTCTGGTGTGTGTGTCGGGTTTGTGTTAGGTTGAACATTCGTTGAACTAGTTTATCTTCAACCTGAACACAACCCATTTTATTGAACTAGCTAACCCAACATAAACTGTTTACAAAGGGGTGAACTCGGAAAGGACCTGTTTAATTCGTTTAATCAAAATAAATTGAAACCTGATTTAATTAACCCAAACAACCCACATAACCTAATCCCTCTAACCAGAGTGACCCACATAAGAAATATAATTTCAATAGGTTAACATGATATGGTTATGATTTGCCAACCCACACATGACCTGAATATTATTCTGGTTCAACCTTAACTGACACACATTGCGGTGAACAAACTAGGGGAGTGGTTGTCGAATGCAGGTCGAGGTGATGTGAATGTGGTGACATGGGGAATGTTCCTGGCGAAGGAGACCATCCAACCCACCATGCTAGATCTGGTGAGCTTTAGGGTTTGGTAGGATGAAACATTTGAAAACTGGTCAAGGAGGTGGGTTCTGTTACATCCTGAGGATGATCTGTCCCAGAAATTTCCCCAACAAGTTAGTGTTTTTCTATCACATTTAGGCCATTCAATTCAATTTCTCCACAAAGCAGTACTCTTTTTTGTTTGGTGCAGGTGAAAAGTGATTATTTTTTAGGTGACCTTGGGGGATAATGATTACATCCATGGCAAATTGTTTGTTGTTTTAACAATTTATGAGTTGTGTACAAGGAGTGGGTGTGTTTTCATTGTTTGTAGAAAAAAATTTTAGTAAGGATATATTTGACATCACTTCTTGAAAACTGTTTATTGTACTTACATTAAACAGTTCAAAAAGAGAATACTCATTAAAATTGTGGTTTAATTTAAGAAAGATCCGGATTTCAACTTCAGAGAAATTCAATTGCAATTACTCTTCATTTCTTCTGCCATGGTTACCTCCTGTTGATGATTTCCTTGGTTCTAAGTGCTTATTGTTGTCCTTTCACTTTGCTGTTTTTACCTTGATACTGATTTTGAAAATATTGTGGTAGCATGATATGATGTCTTTGCTTATCTGTTTAGGTGAGGAATAGTTTTTTGATGTTGTAAGCCCTTGAGGGAATCCATTTGATAATCTTGATGTCTTGCTTCAAGATGTTGTTTGATCTGTACCAGTAATCTCTCATTATGTTTTTACAATAGTTATAATGAATTCAAGAGAGTAGAAATTAAATTTATCATTTTATAAATTGTTGATTGTATGGGTATTTCATTGGATGGGGCTGGAGATGGTTTCATTTGACAATATTTTTTTTCATGTATTTCCACTAGTACTACATTGAGCCTGTTTTATGGTCTTCAGTTTCAGTTATGTTTTCCTCTACTGAATTTTTATTGATGTGTGGATTTTTTGGTTTTTGTGTCATGTATGATGGGAGTTTTTCTATCCAACGGAGCTTCTGATACATCATATTTCAGTTTATGAATTTCACTTTCTTCTGGATTTTGTGGTCACAGGATTGGATGGGCTTAATCAATCACTGTCTGAGCCTACATGAAGGAGGTTCTACCATTTCTGATGAATTTATGAACTCTCAAGACAATTTTTCTTCAGTATGGGTGAAGACTCAAAATCTTTCATAAGGATTTTGCAATCAAGACAGTTGATGTTCCTCATCTTTTCTGATGATCTATCTTCTTGAGGAATGTGGATTCACACTTAAGTGTTTTAATTCCATATTTTGAACATGTATGATGCGCTATTTTATTTTTTCTGTCACTTGTCTGTGTACTACTTCAATTTCCTATGGTGTAATCGTATTTCAGTCACTTGTTTGTATACCTCCCTCAATTCCATATGAGGACTTTGACTAGCTGTTTTCTCATCTGTTTATGCATAGACTGGAGCTGGCTGGATGGGGTTGGTGCCGCATGGATGGGCTAGAGCTGGAGCTCGCATCGCCTGGAGATTTCACGGATGGAGTTTGAGCTAGCATGGATGGGCGAAGATTCTAGGGCTGGAGATGTTGGTGCTGGATTCGCCGGTGATGATGGGCTAGAGCTGGGATGGATGGGCGAAGCTGCTGGTGCTGGATCTGCTGGTGCTGGATTCACTGGTGATGATGGGATGGAGCTGCTGGGGTGGTTGATCCAGCATGGTGGGGGTGGGGGTAGGGTTGACCGACGATAGAATTTTTTTGGGGGGGTAGGGTTGACCAAAGATGGAATTGGGGGCAGGGTTGATTAGAGATAGAATTGTGGAACAATCCTAGGTGGGGATCCAAATGGTTCTGTTTGTAATGAATTTAATTATTAATAAAATAAATTCTTGTCACATTTTGAACTTGTGTTAAAATAGTCTTCAGTTTAATAATTTAAACATATATATTATATATGATAAATTAATAAATATAATATGAAATTTTACTGGAGAAAAAATATTATAATTTTTATTTAAATGTAATTTATAAATAAATATTATATATTGGTAATATCATTACCAACAGATAAATTTGTCTTAGAACCTGTTGCTAAAAATTTTAACCAACAAATATATTATCTGTTGGTATTATTATAATTACAATAGAACTATTTTTATCTGTCGCAAAAACATTTAGCGACAGAGTTTTTACCGACAGTTTAGCAACAGAGACATAAATGTTGGTAAAACGTTTTACCAACAGAAAATGAACTTTTACCAACAGATATTCCCCTGTTGGAAAAAGTGAAATATTTTGTAGTGATTCATTTTTCTCGCCACATACCCATGGTATGGGGACGTTGCACATATGGTCACTCTCCATCATGGGGACCCTCCCCATGTCCTTGTAGCAGTTAGCAAATGTCATCACCCCAGCAATCAGAGGAGTGAGGGCCGACTTCACTTCACCAGCGCCCATCACATAGGTCCTACCCGTGTTCAACTCGACTAGTATGATCCTCATACTGATGTCATTATGGGAAACACGCATGGAGGTCCCCCCCATGCTTCTACTGGTTCCAATGGAGGTCTTACCTACTTCAATTCTACCCACCAAGGTCCTCCCAATGTCCCTTTTGATATTTATCCCAGTGCTCCTTGCACCTTAGCTTACTTAGGCAGAAACCCTCTCTTCCCCAGCACTAGTACGGCTGAAAGACCTCCTCGTGTCAGAAATCTATCCCGTCCCAAAGAGCCATCCATGGGCAGGAAGGAGGGTCATCGTTTCCATAAGAAAAATTCTATGAAGGCCCGGATAGAGATCAAACCAGTCCAATTCTCAGACTCCGAAGCAGAGTACAACTCAGCAAGGGAACCCTCCCCTCATTCCTCCAAATCAAGGGCTAGGGAAAGTACGAGGCGCATCAGCCTAGTACTCTCATAATGCGAGGTCCATCTGATTCCCGCCTCCCTCTGCAGGTATATACAGGATGATGAAAATTTGAAAACCCCGCATGTTATGGTCATGAATTCACCACTGACGTCACTAGAAGAACTCTCTACCTCAACTAGAGATCACAAATAGCTATTCTGGGGACCAATGGTGGACGAGCTGCAGTGTGGTCCATCGCCAGTAGCCTTGGTCCCTACACCAGGAACTGCAGTCTTCATCCCATCCTATCGCGATGTGGTGGCTAAGTCACTACACTCTTCGGTGGGAAGCCTAAGATGTGGCGGTTTGTCGGCTCACTTGCCGTACTCTCCACTAGGGAGCCTACCATCCTAGTGGTCTTCTTCAATACCTCTACCGGTTCCTCAGTCACCTCCAGTTGACAAGTGGGCTAATGAAGGGCCAAACCCTGAATCCGAGCCAAGGAGCTTATGGAATATCCTCGCAATAGACCACTTCCCTAAGATGTTTTAGCCCGTGGCAACGCCGAATTTCTGCGCACCAGAATCCATCACTCCAGAGGAATTTGAGTGTTTCCATCAAACCCTCTGGGCAACGTACATCCGCCTTTTTTATCAGTGAATAGTTTACCCCAGGATCCAAGCACATTTTGAAGACATTGGCAAGCAATGACGCCTAGTTTATTTGGCCGCACTCCCTATGGCCCAGTGCCCCGATTCACCAGGTCGCCATAGGTCCCTCTAATAACAACGCGTTCAGAGCTTCAAGGTACTCCGTAATATTATCAAGGAGGCTTCCCCCAACGTGCAGATCCCTGTATGGGGGCAGTATGCTACCATCCTCTTCAGTCCTATCCAGCGGCAGCCCAACCTACCATGTGATATCAAGGATATGCCCCCAGGTAGAGTCATGGTCAACATAGCCAACCAAGCATTAGGGGAAAATGAGATAGAGCTCCATGATGGGGACCTTCCCCCTGAGGGAGTACCACCACCATGGGATCCATCAGGAAGGGTTACTCACCAACAGAGAAATATGTTGGGTCTCCCTGCGCCCACAGAGGAATTAGTCCTCAGTCGAAATCTCGGTATAGGGAAGAAGCATCTCGGAGACACCAAACACTCTGACCTGTCCTCCTCAGTGCAGAAGACGAAGGAAGACTCTGAAAAGGCCGCATTGCGTCAGCAACTTGCTGAACAAAAAAAGTTGGTTGACGAACTCCTCGCTGAATACGCTGTAGAGAGATAGTGGGACTACGGTAATCCTAGGCTAAGGCAATATGGGCAAGAACAACTTCCCCTCGGCAAGTTCCCTCCAGGTGACCCTGACCATCCTACCCCTATAGACAGGGTTGAAGACGGTACTTAGGGCAAGAGGGCACTGTATATCTCACCAAACCCTCTAGAATGGCACAACAATCCAATGGATCCAGCTCAGGTTCCCCTAGCTATTTCGAGGGTCGTGCCACTAGCTACTCCAAGAGTCGCTGGGCCTGCTTACCATGTTGACCAACCTGCCAATGCACCCGTGGTTAGGGATCCCCGTCAAGGCAAGGACCCCCATCCAGAATATCCAATGGCATCACTCATTTCCCGCCTTGTGGCGTTGGAAACATGACAGGTGACACTCTCACCTGATGGCAAGCCATATCTGGCATGGGTGGATGATATGTCAGCGCCCCCAGGTTTCGGAAATCCCACATTCTCCCCCTTTAATGGGATAGGGGACCCATCACAGCACCATGCCCACTTTACCTCAAGGTGTGGCCCCATGTTGGGAACTCTAGCGTTGTAGGATGCCGCCAAACTCTGTGGTTTTGTGAAGATGTTGGAAGACCCTGCGTTTTTATGGTACAACTATCTCCCTTTCGGATCGGTGAGTAGATGGGAGGACTTTCGTAGGCAATTCCTCTTCCCATTTAGCTCCACCATGCAAAAAAAAAGTATCGCAGACCTCTTCAAGTGCAGGCAGAGGCCTGATGAGCGCGTTGCCGACTTTGTCGCCTGGTGGAAAAGAATCACGTATTCCCTCGACATGCCACTAAATTAGGAGCAATTATTGACGATGTGTGTGGGAAATGTTAAGACGGAACCGGTTCCCTCTCTGATCACCCAGAACTACCCTGGAGGATTCCGAGACTTCTCTGATAAGGCCCAACACCTAGAGGAAGCCCTGCAATAGGCTAGCCAGGCACGTCTAGTGCCTCCCGTAATTTCTACAAGAAGGGACACCAGAGCTGAGCCTGCCGCAATGGCCCAAATAGAGGCCCTCTAGGAAACTAGAATTCATACCAGTAGAGCCAGCTCCGTAGCCTCGCAGAGGCCCACCACCACAGGCACAACCTCCAGTCCAGCAGCGTCAGCCACAAAATCGGCAGGTGCCCCCGCGCAATGCGCCACCACCGTCCAGGCAAGATAACCGAGTTCAACCTCCTCGACAAGATCCTCCATCCACCCGTCAGGGTCAGGCATCAAGGTCCCCCTTCCTATATAGGAGAAATCAGACTTACTCATTCAACGAGACACAAGTCCCTGGTTACTTCTGCAGTGCCTTGGAATAGGGGAATGTGCGTTTTCCTGAGTGTAGAAGACCGGAAGAGGAAAACCTTACTGATCACCCTAATTACTGCCCCTATCACCGGATCCTGGGGCACACTCTCAAGAAGTGTTATGTGTTCAAAGACTAGCTCCAAGACTAGTTCGACAACAACGTAGTCAAGTTGGGACCATCCCCGACACAAGTGGCATGTGTCTTCGTGAGCCCAGATAGAAACAATGGCAGTGAAGGTGAGTGGAAACAGGTTTCTAACCACAGGTCCCAGAAGTATGACGACTGGATGGCTCGAAAAATGGTTGCTCTGGCCCATGGTATCATCCATGCATGCCTGAATTGACCAGAGCCTTCAGAATCCACAACCACCACATATGCATCGTCGTCTCAGCCCTCCTCTTCCCAGAAGATAAAGAATTGGTGGTGCAAGGGGAAGAAATGTGCCCCGCCAATTCCATCATTGTCCCATACTCTCTGTAACTTCATGTCCCCGGAGATGGAGATCCCTCCTAGAATCCATCTAGTAGTGGAGAACTCATCATGTGACGGTCAAGGGTACGCTTCAGTTAATACCATGGAGATGGTAAACCCCTACATGACTCTTGATGACTGGGAGCACTAGGAGGATCTCCCAAATGTCCCCAGCTGACGCCAACGTTGGCGGAGCCGTGAACATATGGGTCATTGAGGCACATCAGTTGGAATATCCAGCTAGGCCGTGCACACCACTGAGACTAGACAGTAGGCCCAATGCAGAGCTCATCATGCACAACCTCCTCATCTGGTGTTATTAGGCTTGCCTCCACCGATGTTTCTACTACTGGACCAAGAAGAAACACCTAGGACTCACCGTGATCAGCCATGCTCCACCCCGAACTAGTTCTAGTCAGCTAGCCCTAGTATGGAAGGTGCTCCGCGTGCTTCAAATAGTGAGCAGAGGGACATTCCCAGCACCAGTCAGTCGTCGGTCCAGCTGGAAGGGCCCTCCATGCCTTCTGTCATGGAGCGGCCTCCTTTAAGTAGAAGTTCATTCCTAGTGCGGAAGTACGATGTGTTTAATCATCTTTCCAGTATTCTAGCAAGTCTCTCCATTCTTGAGGCCCTTCGCCTATCATCAGATATGCGTGAGGCCCTCACCGAGGCTTTAAGAAGCCTCCTTCAGTTTGAGATGAAGGTAGCAGCTACAGAGGCCTTTCACACTGAGGCAATCAATAATAATGAATGTCAGGTCATCATCTCGTTTTCCGAAGAAGATGAAGGTTCTCTTATACAGGGGCACATTCACCCATTGTATATCACCAGCTTGTTCAACGGCATGGAAGTTCACTGCTGCCTTGTCGACACAGGCTCCATGATCAACCTTATCCCAACACGAACATTACTGAAACTCGGGTTATTTGTGGACGACATGACTCCCTCTATCCTGAAAATCCATGGTTACGACAGGACAGAGCAGACCCCTGTCAGCAAGATTTATTTGAAGACCTAGTTCGGTGGTCTAGTTTCCAGCACCGAGTTTATGGTTGTCTCCCAAGACACCGCGTACAATGCATTGATGGGTAGACTGTGGCTCCACCTGCATGAGGTGGTTCCCTCATCATATCACCAGTGCCTCATGTACTTTCTTAATGGTTGAGTGGGCATGATTCAATGTGACGCATCTCCCTTTTATTCTTGTGAGGCCTTCTATCTGGATGTCAACTATTACAAGAGCATGGAAAAGCAGATTCAGACCAATGAGGTTGAGCATGCCACATATGCGACCGACCCGTGGATGGATCTAGATGATGCCTACATCTTTCCAATCCACCAATTGGAGGATACAACCTCAGACATGGGACAATGCTTAGTTGTGTTTGGGATGATGGGGAACACATTTCCAGGTCTAAAAAATGGTGGAAAATCACCTCATAATCCTATGAAAATCAGGCTTAGGTGATCTTGGAGCCACCTACCCCCATAAGGTATCAGGATGTCCACCCCATGGCAGCGAAAATACGTCATATGTTCTTGTTCCACCAAGATGGAATTAACCGGCTCAAGCCAATGCACCATTATTTCATCGATATCATCAAGCACGACCCCTTGGGCTGAAGTCCAGATGGTATCAGATCGAAAACCTTCATCATTATGGTTGTTGTAGCACAAGAGTCTTCTAATACAATGTCCATTGCCACTCAGGCAGGTACCGGCTTCCCGTCGGGATCTTCCGACTCAGAAGCGACTCCTCCCGCCATGTATTACCCCTCAATAAGTGACGAATAAGATTTAGAGGATGCCCCCTACCTTTGAAGGGGGCGTATTTTCCATAGTCGATGAGTTGGTACAGGTGAACCTCGTTAGAGAGGCAAAACTGAGACCAACATTAATCAGTGCCGCCATGCCTCTCGAGGAGTAGAAATGATACATAGACTTCATGAAACAACATCGTGATGTATTTTATTGGAGCCATGATGAGGTGCCAGAACTAGATCTTCAGGTTGCCGTCTACTACCTCGGTCTCCCTGCAAATCATTGCGGGTTCAAGAAGCCTCCCAGAAATATGCACCCTTCTCACAGCAGTATGGTCGAGGCCGAAGTCGATAAGCTCATAAGAGCCAATTTTGGTAAGGAAGTCCAGTACCCCAAATGGCTAGCCAACATTGTGCTAGTCAGGAAGAAGAATGGACAGATCAGAATCTGCATCGACTTCCAGGATCTCAACCATCACTGTCTGAAGGATGATTTTCCCCTTCCCGTGATGAAGCTGTTGATTTACAGTGTAGTTGGAATCAAAGCCCTCATTTTCATGGATGGGTACTTTGGGTATAAAAAGATCTGAATGGCCCCCATGGACGAGCAGTCCACAGCCTTCCGGGCACCACAATGTACTTTTTGTTACCAAGTCATGTCCTTCGGTTTAAAGAATGCGGGTGCCACCTATCAGCGGGCCATGCATTGCATATTCATGCCAATCCTTTGGAATTTGGTGGAATGCTATGTGGATGATCTCGTGGTCAAATCTTGCCCACGCGAGGACCATCTCAAGGGCCTTGATAAAGTGTTTGACTTCCTCCTTTCTTGCCAACTGATGATGAACCCATTGAAATGTTCCTTTGGGGACACCTCTAGGAAGTTCCTTGGCTTTGTTTTTAGATACCAGGGTATTGAGATTGACCCTGAGAAGATCAAGGCCATCATCCATTTGTCTCCCCCAAGCAACATTCGGGATCTTCGGGGCATCCAAGGCTACTTGGCCTACATACGTCGATTCATTACGAATATGGATGGAAAGTGTAATCCCTTTTATCTGATCATGAAGAAATGAAACACCTATGAATGGGAAAAAGAGTTCTAGGCTGTGTTCAAGGAAATAAAGAAGCATCTGCTCCAAACTTTGGTCTTGATACCGCCCATTTTCAGAAAACCGCCGGTCCTTTATGTGACCTCCCTGGAACAATCTCTTGGTGCCCTTATCTCCCAAAAGAACATTGAGGGGATAGAGAATAGACTTTACTAACTCAGTCCTATGCTCCTTGATACGGATAATAGATACCCCCATCGAAAAGAGCTGTCTTACACTAGTATTCGCAGTACAGAAATTGCGACATTACTTGCAGCACCATGAGGTGCAGCTGGTATCTCGGGTAGACCCACTGAAGTACATTATGAACTGCCCCATATTGACAAGTCGTCTCGCTCGGTGGGCAGTGATTCTCCAGTAGTTCGATATCAGGTTTGTTCCTCAGAAAACTATTAAGGGGAAAGCATTGTCAGACTTCCTTGCTTCCCATCTGGCCCCTGTTGACCAGTCCTTGGATCTCAATTTCCCCGATGAGGTGAACGTCTCTGTGGACCAAGCCATATTGTTCTAGAAGATGCACTTCGATGGTGCTTCCTAAAGCCCCACTAGTTGGAGGCTCAATGATCTCGGACTCAATAGGGTAGGCCTAGACATCGTCTTCATTACCCCGACACAAGCTGTTCGGCCATACTCATTCCTACTGTTAGAAGGCTGCACCAACAATGAGGCATATTATCAAGCACTCATTACTGACCTCGAGATGGGCCTCGAGATTGACGTGCCCCATTTTCATGTGAAAGGGGACTCTGAATTAGTCATCAAGCAAATCAACGGTGATTATATCGTCAGAAAGACAGAGCTTTTACCATTGTCGGAATGCACTCTCCAGTTAATGGACCAGTTCCCATCTTGGCCAGAGGTTACCCATGTCCCTCAGTCACAGAATGGTAGTGCAGACTCCATGGCAGGCCTAGCTACATCACTTTCAGAGCCCGAGCAAGATGATCTAATTATCCACGTGGCACACTGAAGATTCATTGCTCCTGTCACCCCAGATGATGATGACAACATGCAGGCAACCCATCATACCACCGTCACTTCCACATCAGGACCCCATGTACCCCGGATGCGGTGATTGAAGTAGATCCCAATTGGAGGATACCTTTAGTTGAATTCCTCAAACACAGTAATCTCCTGGAAGATCGGGCCGAGCACGAGCGAATCTGACGCCGTGCGCTGCAGTTTACCCTCCAGAGTGGTTCCAGTCTTGAGCGGATCCTCTACATGCACGGGTTCGACGGTGTTCTCCTCCGTTGCATCCAAGGATTCATGATTTCTCATGTAATTCAGGAAGTTCATTCCAGTTCCTGCGGTGCCCACAGGACTAGGCTGAAGTTATCCCATCATATCCGAATACTGGGTTACTTTTGTACCTCCATGATCCATGACTACATTGAGTTTGCCAAAAGTTTCCATGCGTGTCAAGTTCATGGCAACTTTGTGCATCGGCCACCAGAGCCTCTCCACACAACCATGTACTCTTGGCCCTTTGTAGTCTGGGGACTGGATGTTATGGGACCATATCCACCGGTGACAGCTCTCCAATTTCAGTTCATCCTAACCGCTAAGGATTTATTTTCCAAGTGGGCAGAGGCAGTTCCACTCAAGGTGGTATGGGCCCATTCTATCGTTGACATTGTGAGCTCCAATATCATCTATCAGTTTGGAGTCCCTCACACTATCCTCACTGATAACGACACCAACTTCCAGGCAGCCGAGTTGAATAAATTCTATTCCAAGTACAACAACCGTTCTATCCATACCTCCCGCTACCACATGCAAGCAAATGGGTAGATCGAGGTGTTCAATAAGAACCTCTCTAACATTTTGCATAAAATGGTTGGTCAGAACAAGAATATTTGGCCATAAAAGCTCCCCAACGCCCTTTGGTGTTATCAGACAACAACTCGTAATTCCACCCAGGTGACTCCATATTCCTTGTTATACGGAACTGAGTTCGTCTTGCCTATCGAGATTCCGTTTCCTTCATTACACACAGTGGTTTATGATCAGCAGGAGCCAGATAAAGTAGCTGAAATTCATCTGGCCGAGTTGGAAGAACTTGATGAAAACTAGCTTCGTGCCCTACACAATCTGAAAAGTCATCAGAATAAGATAGCTAGAGCCTTCAACAAGACGGTTCTCCTACACTCTTACATGCAAGGTGATTTAGTCTTAGATTTGAGGAAGCTAATGATTACTGGACGAAGGACACTGAAATTAAAGCCCAAATGGGATGAACCATACATAATTCACAAGGTTTACCCTAATGGTGCATACTCCTTGGTAACTATGGGTGGTGACCATATAACTCCTCCCACCAATTCCATGTTCCTCAAGCAATAATTGGATTGAGACATTTGGTGTTGCATGACCCTAAACTTCTCGGTCCTGCATGACCTTAAACTGATGGGTCCTGCATGACCCTAAATTGCATGGTCCCACACGACCTTAAACTATATCTGGTCCCACATGAACCTAAAATGCCCGGTCTTACATGACTTTAAACTGTAAAATGTTTTGGATGATGTTAAATTGAATTTCATCCTGCAAGATGTTAAACTGCACCCTTAGAACTACGTGTGGTTGATTCCCATCCACATGGGATACATAGAAACAATCAAACATTTCGTCTTGAGCCCATCCCCCAAACTATATTCTTTGGATATCCCCCCCTAGGGTACCTCTTGGAGGATCCTTACACAGCGTAGTGGAGGATTTTTTGGCCTCACTCATGTCAGGATTATGATGATCGTACCTGGTGCTTGCTCCTCATTCTTCTAGTCTCCCACATCCTCACTGCATGATGTTAAATTGCATGGACTTTAAGAACTATATATGACCTGATTCCCATCCTCATAGAATATGTAGGAATGCCTAGACATTTCTTCTGTTGGCACAACCCAAACTTTAAAATTCCCCCTCGGGTCGGGACAAATGGTATGGTATATGATTTTTCCCCAATTCACGTCGAACTCATCTCGATCCCACTATATGTCCCACTCCCTGAGATGTCCATCACTTTCACGGCCCTGCTTGATGTTAAAATGCATGGCCACATCTATGCTTTACCCACTCATTTGATAGGAACTCCATCATCTTTCACATCCAAAAGGACCCCCGACTAGCATGGACGCTAGGCCTAAGGGCTCTCCTACCATTACGAGCCAACGTCCTCGAGGTTTTCAGACAAAAAATTGATACAAGTCCCATGTTGTGAATATGGCCAGCGTTCGATTCTCATTTATGTTCCTATTTCAGGTCACATTATAAGGACATTGAGTTTTGAACATGTTCACTGGATATCCTTGTTGTTGACACTATCCCCATATGTCCCAAACATTGAGTGCGGTGGTTCATTCGGACCGCTATATCTTTGAGTTGTGATTCCCTTCAGGTAATGCCAGCTATCAAACCCTTATATGGTAGGGAAAGCCGAATATGGAACCTTGTTTCCCACACCGAGCACTACTCACGTGGGCTTTGGAGCTGTGATGAGGTGGTAACCACATGAGAGGTTATATGGCTACAGTTGGCCGGGACGCCCAGCCTCAGGGCCTTCAACCCCTTCGGGCCCCTAGCCCATGTTCTCATTTTGGATTGTGTGGTGCGGTGCGAACTCATGTCCTCCTTCACAACGGGATGTTTCATCATTCCACACATATCCCCTTGAGATATCCCTTCCGCGAGCACATGCCATGCCATGCTTGACAAGACCCATCATTTGGGTTTCCATCACCCTTTATGTCCATAAGGGCCCCCGAATGGCATGGATTCTCAGCCTAAGGGATCTCCTACCATTACGAGCTAATTCCCTCAAGTATTGGGAGAAAAAAGGTGTTACAAGTCTTGTTTTTCGAATACAACAAGTGGTTGATGCTCAATTGTTCTCCCTCTTCTAGTCACACAAGGGTGGATACTGTGTTGCGAACCTGGTCGACAGTTGTCCTCTATCATCGTTGCCGCTTTGTGCTCTTCCATAAGCACGATGATTCATCCTTTTTACCCATGCATATGACATTATACTAGGAATATATGGTCCAAGTTTTATGACCCTAAACTAAGATCACCTTCATCCTCACTACAAGACTTTAAACTAAAAACTGGAAGGGACATTCCGTCAGAGGCCCAGCCTCAGGCCCCTCGGCCTTTTTGGGCCCCAAGTCCAAGTTATCACTTAGGGTTGTATGGTGTGGTGAGAGATTATGTCCTCATTCATGTCAGGTTACTTGCCGTGTCTTACCCATCCCTAGATGAGATACCTAATCCCTACCTTCATCCTCACTGCAAGAGGTTAAACATCAAATTGGCCGGGACTTTCAGTCTGAGGCCAGCCTCAGGCCCCTTGGCCTTTTCGATCCCCTGGACCAAGTTCTCACTTAAGGTTTTATGGTATAGACTCACTTTCTCATTAACGTTGGGTTACTCATCATACCGTACACGCCCCTTGTTGGGGTATCTGGCCCTTATTTTCATCAACCCTTTTCTAGAACTATGTGTGGATTAATTCCCATCCTAATGGGATACATAGGACCGCCCGAACATCTAGACTTTGGGTCCAGCCCCATCTCTTAGAGATATCTCTGTTATCTAGGCCCCTTGGCCTGCATCCTTCCATGATAGGGATATATGTTGTGGTATGGGCTTATGTCCTCCTTTACATCGGGTTTGTAACAACCATGCCATGTTCCTCTTTCTCTTGAGAGTTCTACATCTGTTTTTTCTATAATCATCTTTCCAAATTGGATGATCTCAAGTAGAGCCCCTCAAACCTCTATGACGATTCACCAATTGGCCCATGAGTACCCTGGTCTAGAACCCGGAGTGTCATATTCTACCTGGACATGTTTTCACCCATTTTTCTGGCTTTGTGTTCCCCTTCATTTGGAATTTCATTATCTTTCACACCCGAAGGGACCCCCAAATGGCATGGATGCTAGGCCCAAGGTCTCTCCTACCATTATGGGCCAACATCTTTGAGGGTTTTAGACAAAAAATCGATACAAGTCCCACGTTGTGAATATGGTCAGAGTTCGATGCTCATTTGTTTGTCCCTATTTTAGGCTAATGCGATATGGATGTTGTGTTTAGAACACGGTCAATAGCTATCCTCCACCGTCATGCCAACCCCATTTATCCCAAAATATCGGTTGCATGATTCATATCATTTTCCACCTCATCATTTATAATGTGGAATTTCAACACTCTTAGTACTATCCCTCAATGCACATTTGCACGGTATGAGGACAAAACCATGGTAAGGTGTTCTTCAGGTCTCCGCACCGATTTCTCACCTACGTACATTCAAGGTATTTCCATGACCTCTTACACCCTTATTTCCCACACCAATATCGACTCACGTGGGCTTAGGGATTAGATCAATGTCTACGCCTATTTGGAAGAGTTTCTCTTCTCTCTGGTCTGAGCTCTAAGACCATAAACTAAGATCTCTTTTAGAAATACATACAGCTTGATTCACATTCCCATGGAATTCATAGGAATACCTATACATCTTGTCATTGGGTCCAGCTTGAGTTACACTAATTTATCTATTCTATTATATTTTTTGGGATTTAACTCTTACGAGACTGTGTGGCATGGAATGGGATTATGTTATCATTCACATCGGGTTTGCATTATCCGCACCACGTACACCCCTTTTAAGGAGTTATCCCCCTACTTCCTATCCAACATGACATTAAACAACATTTTGTTCCGCACGATGTTAAAAAGAACCTTCAAGAACTACGTACGACTTGATTCCTATTCCTTATGGGATATGTAAGAACACCCAAACATATCGTCTTTGGGTCTAGCTCAATTGGGAGCTAGTCACTCATGCACCATATCCTCCAGCCTTTTCTGGCCCCTTGGTCCAAGGTGTCACTCACGGAATTGAACACAATATGATGTGGACCTCATCTTCATTCACGTCAGATATGATTTATCGCACTGTGCACATTCCCTCTTGAACCTCATTTCTCCTGTATACATCTGATCCATATGACATTAAACTATGATTCTTAGACCCAAATGAATTTAAACTGTTGCGTCTATCCTACACGATGTTAAAAGTTCATGGCTTGGTCCCATCACATGACCCTAAACTGTGAGAATATCTTCCTGGTCGCCTGATGAAAAATGATGCTAAATCATGGTATCCTCACTCGAGGGGACATCTTGTTTGGTATCGGTCACACGCCATACCATTTTTCAGCGTTTTAATACGGCTTTATTCTTGTAGAGATGCCTATACATTCTATAATAGGCTCGTCGCTTCACAAAAAAACATTCATCCTAAAGGAAAAACAAGATATATCAAATACCGCTTCTTTTGGTGCATGGGCCAGACCCACACAACCTTATTATCCCTAGCACCGGTATCCAACTGTTCCACCCTTATAACTACACACGGCTTGATCCCCATCCTCATGGGGTACGTAGGAATGTTCATGCACCTTTTTTTGAGCTCATCCTAACTTTCATTTTCGGTCCCTCGACCTGAAACCTTCAACAAGAAGTGAATGGTGATCCGGACCAGGTCCTCACCACATCAGGTTTGGTAATTACATCGCCATGGGTCTACCATCCGTGGTCAAAGCTCTATGACCATAAAATAAGACCACTCCATGTCCTTACTATAAGACGTTAAACTGCACGACATATTCCGGAACTATGTATATCTTGATTCCCATCCTCATGGGATATGCAGGAACGCCCATACATTTGTTTTTGTCTCCGGGTCTAGCCCCATGAATCTACAAATCATATCCCTTCTTTTTCGGCCCCTTGGCTCAAACTCATTTGGGAACATGTTGTGTGGCGAGTACCTCTTGGGTTCTTATTCACTTCGGGTTTTTCAATAGCTTCACCATGTGCTTACCATATATTTTCCCAGCGTGGTCCGAGTTCTATGACCCAAAACTAAGATCTCCCTATGGGAACTGCGTGTCACGTTTGGCTATTTCTCCACCCTTTGCACAGTCCATTAAATCAATCCCCCCTTAATGGTCCACCCTAGGACCATAAGTTGAATGCGTGTGACCCCATGACCCTTTTCCTTGGGAAGGGACTCGACTGTCCCTATTTGATACATATCATTGTCGTACTTAGATGCATTTTGAAAAAGAGCCCAAAGTGCGGAATTTTCACAAGGACATTACCCTCGTTCTATGTCCAAGCTTCGTGAGCCCGTTATTTGGATCCTCATCCCCTTACACATCCGACGGGACCCCCCTTCATGACCTAGTCTCATGCCGCCTCATCTCAACTACTATCTCAGGCCAACATCCCTAAAGACCCCGGATGACATTTGCGACATGCCCCATGTTTCGAACATGGTCAGCGGTCGACCCTCATCTGTCTGTCCCTATAGCAGGATAACGTGATATGGATGCTGTGTTTTGAGGATGGTCAACATCCATCACCTATCGTCACGCTACCATCATTGTGGTCCAGATCTCGAGCAACATGATTCACATATTTCCACTTCCTTATGTTCATGTGGAAGTCCAACATACTCGGCTTTACTTCTTCATGCACCTAGGTGCGTGACATGGATGGGTCAGCATCATTTGGATGATGTTCACCGACCATCCCCTTGCCCCTAACGTGTTCTTTCCTATGTCAGGAAAGTCCCACCACTACTTATTTTTTCCCACATCAAGCATGACTCACGTGGGCTTAGTAGTTTTGGTGGGATGTGTACTTGCACAGCCATGCCATGCATGCCATACATCGTCTCACATAATGTTAAACCGCGCATTCATAACTACATGGGGCTTAATTCCCATCATGATGGGGTATGTAGGAACATCCAAAAATCTTTCCTTGGGCCCAACCTAATTTTCACTATTGGACCCTTGACCTGAAGAGCTTCCTCCGGGGATGCGTGGTGTGATCCTGACTCCAAGCCCTCATTAACATTGGGTTTATATCCACCGCACCACATACTCCCTTCCTGGGATCCCCCCTTTCACTATTCGTCCTATCATATGACTTTAAACTGAATGATTCCATATGTATTCAATGCATGAAACTAAACTTTAGTTCTACCCTGAACAAGTTCAGGATGCCCTATGTTAATCATGGGATGCATCAGTTTCCTCTCTAGAGAGGATTCTCCATACCAGTGTTGGTCTCTGACCACAAAGTTCCGCATGAAATATGTTAGGCTTGATTCTCATCTTTATGGGATACGTAGCGATGCCCAAGTATTTTTCCTTGGACACAACTCTAAGGTCATTAACCCTTTTGGCCCCTTGGCCCCGATCACTGTCCACTCTCTATGTATTTAAACTAGGAGCCTATAGTCCATGTAACATGACTTTAAACTTTCAAACATGGTCCATGCAGTATTTCCTTTAAACTATGTGCACTATCTTTACTATATGATGTAAAACTACAGGTTCTTCTAGGTCCTCACTAGAGAGATCTTGTTCGGAAGTATGTTTGATCCCTGAACATACTGATGTACCCACCTAATGTGTTTCCACCACGGTGGCATAATTTCAAGAGTTTTGGACTCGAGTCAAACAACCCATCACTTAACTCTCCATGCTTTGTGTGCCCTTTATTTGGATCATCGTCCTCTTTCATGTTTAGAGTAACCCCCTAACAGTATGGATGTATGACCAATGGCTCGCCTACTATCCTGGGCTAATGTTCCGGAAGACTAATGGATGAAATTTCGAGTCAGGTCCCATGTTTCGAACATGGTCAGTGGTCATACCTCATTTGTTATCCCCATTTCAGGCTAACACAATAAGGATACTGTGTTTCGAACATGGTCAATAGTCATTCTTAATTTTTCCACCCTTAATAAAATGTTCCAAATCTTGGGTATTGTGATTAAAACCTTTCATTACCCCCTATTCATATTTATTCTAGCGCCCCTGGCATTACCCCATTCGTGCACAAGAGCACACTGGGAAAATGGTAATTTGACAATTTTGAGAGCTTCATTCTCCAGTCAGGTCTCCCCCTTCTCTTCCCAGAAATCTGAGTTAGTATTTCAAACCTCAGATGATGGAATCTTGGTCAGGAAACTTATGTTCAGAAAAAATAACATAGCGATCATCCCATGTTTCTCACATTTGGTTCAACCCCCGTGAGCTTAGGTATTGATCACTGGACATCTAATGAATATAACAGATGCGTGAAAAACCAACACTAATAATTGGACACATGCATGCTATGTCATCAAATAGTCAAATCATGAAAGTAAGATAGAGGGTTTGTGATCTATATAGCACCCGAGGGTCTATCCCTCCTTGGACGAGTTAATACCGTCAAAAGAAAGTTGCAGCTCTGCCACCCTCTGGCTTGTGGCATCCAAGATTTGCTGATGCTTATTCAGTTCCCGCTCCTCCTCGACAGTGATGGGTCATAATTCATCAGCCGCAATCTGGGCCTTCTCTACATCGGTCCAGATGATGGTCATTTCCTCAGAGGCTTTCTTCATGACCTCTTCGGCCTCTTCCAACTGGGCCTTCAATCGCAATATCATCTCCCATTGCGTGTTAAGGGTGGCTGAGTGATCATCCGCTCAGACCTGCAGCCGCTGAACATCATTTTAATCCTCCCAGAGCTTCTTGAGGTTCACCGCTTTCCTCCACTGCCAGGCCACACTAAGGCCATAGTTATAATCCCAAATCTTCTCCGCCATAAGACCTAGGATGAGCATGTGAGGACGCTGGGTGTCCACTCCTCCAACATAGAGTTCACGCAGTTGCGATCGAAGTCTGTCCATATTATTCATCCATAGTTCATGGGGGTTTCATTAATGAGGTTCTTGATCAGCTTCCATGATCAAATAAATAATATTTTATTGTTCTCTTCATCAGAGGTCGTCTTGTCCTTATTAGCACGGTTGGTAGGCTCATATGCGGGGAATGCCCTCAGGAACCCATCAGAAGGGTCCATATTTGGCGTTTAATCAAGCACGACGGGATTTGGGATATCTGATCAATCCTCATCATTGGATCCCACCTCAATAATCTCAGGCATAGCCCTGCTGGCAGTCCCACCAGCGATCAGGAGCGCCGCAGTTCGGGCAGTCTGGATATCCGCCTCCATGATCACCGACATTCCCCTGGGAAAGGCGCTGTGGGAAGTCCTGACCAACCTCATCATAGCATCCCATGCCAATCAAATAACTGTACACTCCAAAAAGGAGTATGGAATTTAATTGAAATGGAAAATTGGTGACATCCATGAATTTGGTAGAAGATACATACAGAGATTGAATTCATGGTCTCGTTCTTAGGTTGATGTTATCAGGATCCCGAGGCATGGTCTCTCGTATAATATCGGAAGATCTGAAAGCTTTAGAGGGGTCACCTCAGGTGTCTTGGCCCCACTAGACATAGGAATTGATGCATCCACATGTGTGGATCCCGAAGGCCCCACATCTTCATCCAATGAGGAACAAGAATGGGTTCTATGTATGAGGTCCTCCCGTACAGTTCAGATGTTAGTAAAGAGTCCCAAATGACCTGGAAGCATACCCTGAGGAAGGGGATAAGGATTTTACCTCAAGGGCCTCTGTGAACTCTTCAAAGTCTGAGGCTTGATCACCAACTTCTCCCTCCTCCAATAGACTCCCTCTACTGTCCTTTTCCCACCAGGAGGACTCGTTCGATTCTTTCAGCAGAGGGAAGTGCTCTCTCAGTTCAGCGACCGACAATTGCGGAGCTACCATACGATCCAGCAGCACCTTGACACGGTCTGTCATTGGACGCAGGGCACATAGGGAATGAACATAGTCCTCCATCTCTGCCAGGTGTTGCTCTATCTCCTCCTGAGACACAGCAAAGCTGGCCCCTATAGGGCCAATCCCCGAAAAACCCATCCCAAGATGGTTCAAGTGTTGCCACATCTTAGACGGGCTAAGGAATTTCTGGTTGACTTCCCAGATGTCCTAGGCCTCTAGGAATACAAAATTCTCCAGCATGTCTATATGGTACAACCGCTTCCCTAGAGCTTGGGTGGGTATCCTATGGAATCCTCTTGGTGGCCTTCCCTTTGGATGAATCTGTTCTTCAAGAACCGCTGGGTCCACTACTGCTGTAGAATCTATTGCTGCTGCCTCACCCTTAACTAGTGTGGGTCTCACCACCATGGAAGCCCCACCATCACGAGATTCCCTTGCCGCCTTCCTGCCCTGACCTCGAGGTTGGGGAGGCTCACTATCACTGACCCAAATAGTTGGCTGCTTCAGCATCTCCCCTAGGTAGGCCACCTTCCATCATTGGGAATACTCCTTTACCAACCTGAAGACAGTAGTAGGAAGAGGCAGCTCATTCCGCATCTTCCTGTCTTTCTATGAGAACATGATCCACATCTTCCTCATCACACATAGGTGTTCCTCATCCCGTACCCCTAGATAGACCTGCGGGTTTAGTCACTGAATACACCGAAATTTCCAGGAAAATTGGTGTGGGGCGTACGACTCGTAGAGGGGCTCACAGTCCACCCTTTCCACCAGGACTCTACCTCAAAAGGCCATGAGATAGGACCAATTCTCTTCTATTCATTGGTCATCATCAGTAATATCACCCGTTGGCAACTAAAATGGGTGAAAGTTGAATTCATCCACCTTACACACCTGGTTCAGTACCACCGGTGTGTTCAGCATGGCTGGAAAGCTTCCTGCAACGTTCATAATGTTAAGGTGGAAGTTCAACCCTAGAGGTGAGATGGGGTTCAGGTACTCATAAACCCCCTGACATGCACCGCTATCCACCTATATAGGAGGTGGAATGGCCCGCATATCCTCTGCATCATCTTCCCCTCACTGATGTGCCACAAAATATTGTATAGATTGGTGAGCATCGAGATCCCAAGGTTGACTCGCATTCTTGTTTCCAACATGGATTCCATGATGAATGTTCTAGGTCACATGCCCATGTTTGTATCCTGCACTGGAAGGATCCAATCGCAAATGAGAGCCACAATGAATGCCGCTATCCTGACTATCAGCTGCTGGTTGGTGCTGACTCTAAATCCCTATATTTTCCATTGGTTGTCCTCAAAGAGCCACCAGTACGAGTGCTATTTGCCTCATTGAGCCCCTTCGGGCAAGTCTGAGGCCTCACCAGAAACTGCCTATCTTCTGGGATGTTCAGAAACTGCTTGAACCACCGACTGAAATGGACATCCCTTATGACTTCTTTGTCTTGTCCCGACACCAGCTCCATCAACTCCATCTCCAGCCGCTACATTTGCTCTAGATCCAACCATGCACCCATGAGGAGGATGAATTCATCACAAATATCCCCCAATATAGGTACCCCTGAGATCTGGTGCACGTCCCACAAGTTGATACCAACCTCCCTGTGGTGTAGGTGGATGTTTTTGGTCTTCAATGACCACTTACTCAGAAATTCCAGTGTAAACTACTTAGGCTGATAGATGTTAAACTGGGAGGCCCAACCCACCTCATATAGGCCCACTCTCCTCATCTCAACCCCAAACTCTTCACATGAGGCACCTACCCAGTAGGGCCAGGCCCAATCATCTGTGAAGTTGTTTCCCTGGCCCAGGTCCCACTCCTCTGACCATCCCTTCCCCGGGTTCCTAAAGGATGCCTTCAAGATTTTCTGGTATAGAGGGGGGGATGTCTCTGGCTACAATTCCTTCCCATCCATGTTGTTCAGGTGGTTATACAGCCAGTCATCATCGACGGGCATGGAGTCTTCTCGGGCATGGAAGTTAGCCACCCTGAACCAGTGGCACTGACACGACGTACTCTTGAACCAGTAAGATGGCTCATCCATACATTCTTTAGGAATGCAGATGTCACACCTCAGCCCAAAGTCATACAAGGGCAGCCTCTTGCACAATGTATAGCTCCTCTGGCTCTCTGATAGCAGATTCACTAATGAACCATGGTCAGAATGGCTCCATATTAACTCCCTTAAGCCAAATCTGTTTGCCATATCCTCCCTTCAGGAAGCGTCTGCGAGGACCCCCTGGAAGCCTTTTGATGATCCATTCAGTTTTACATTTGGGTGTTTCCTATGTTTGATTCGTGAGTCCTTTTCACAGAGTAATGTCGCGGAGCTCATTCGCAAAGAATGTTCACAGATCCCTACCAAAACCTTCAAAAGAAAGTCACTAATCACTATTTCGGAGTCGAAGACTCGCTGTGCGCCGCAAAGCTGAAGGCTCGATTCACAGAGAGAAAGTGCGGAGTATGCAGAGCTTCGTGAATCAAGAGTGCTACAAGACAAAGTCATGGAGGAAAGAAAGGGAAAAATAGAGTTCAACTCCCCCATTTATAGGCGAAGACCTTCGGAGCTTCGCAACGCCTCCATACAATGTTGAGCATCACAGCATGCTTAGTCAGCACATCACCTATCCACCATATGATCCCTCTTCGCGAAACAGCTTCACGGATGATTGAGGGATTTTGGTGACAGGGCCTTAGACTTTGACCCTTTATTTCTACTCGGCTCCAAGTCTGAGGGGGGGGGGGAATTTGTTGGGGCCAAAATTTGGGAAGAAAAAGAACAATAGGGAAGTCTCTGAGGATGCCTCATGAAGACCTTTCGTGAATCCCCATGGCCCCATGCCTTCCATCGAGCAAGGAGGCGGGAGGCTCTGCGAACCCCTTTGATGTTCGCGACCTCACCGCAGAGCAAGGAGGCAGGAGTCTCCGCAAACCCCTTTTACGTTCATGACCCCGACACGTAGCAAGGAGGTGGGAGGCTCTGCGAACCCCTTTGACGTTCGCGACCCTCCACGGTGCAAACTTTGTCTTCACGCTGAGCGAGCACTACTTCGTGGTGCCTCTCTCCTATAAATAAAGGGCTCCCCTCGAGTCCAAAGGATGGATTATCTGACCTTTCACCTTCTCAGCTCTTAAATTGTGAAGAACTTATTTCTCTACGAACCATGAGCTCCTCAAGGTACTCTTTCATTACGAAGTACCTCCCCTTTGCTTTAATTGAACCCCTCTTCTAAGAGGGATGACTTTCGTGAATCCCACGGGCCTTCATGAATAAAGGAGATCCCCACAGGGACTCGAGTCATCATGAAGCATTTATGCTTCGTGAAACACCCTCCATACACACATGACCCACATGCTAAGGCAGGGTCACTGTGCTTCATGAAGCACATTGCTTCACAACACCTTGCTTCACGATGCACCTTTTCTTTGCAAGGAATTTCTTAGCCAATGCCTTTCCACTTCAAGAAGCTCCTACCATATTCACCCATGCCCTATGACTAGACTAGGAAACTTAAATTCACGAAGCACATCCTTTCACGAAGCCCCTAAACTTCTTGGAGCACTAGAGCTTCACAAGGCTTCTACCTATGAACTCTTTTTCTCTACAAATCCATTTACTGTGTGACCCTCTAGGTTTTCATGAAGTGATTTCAATGTCCCTTGGACGTTACATCCCATCGCGTTGCTTCACCTCATGATTCTTCGCATAGACATGCTAACGACTATTGCTTCTTCACATAGCCATGCGAACGTGGACCCCCAATGGGATCTCCTCTTCACACCCCCTAACCACGACATTGCTGATGCCTTCCTTCCCTCAAGGGAGGGTGTAATAGCCCAAGATTTTATGAAAAATATTCTTTTTAATTTTATTAATGTCTTGTGTTGTACGCTACACCAAAAGGAGCTTGCACAACACACATCCTTGACTTGCCTTGCATTACACACAATCACGACCTTCCTCGATAGCGTGTGTAGTACGCAATACCGAGTTTCACTAAACAACGATATGCTATTAAAATATTATTATAACTAGCCGTTATGAATAGTAATAACCACCTTTTAAAATTTTAGAAATTTTAGCTCTCAAAATGGACTTCATTTTTGGATTCGGAGTATCGAATTTAGCCTAAGGTGAAATTTTGGTACTTTTCGGATAACTTTCATATTCTGATGAATAGTGAAAATTACTAAATTATAATTAAAAAAAACTTTTTTAATCGAAATAATTAATAGTGATAAATTATTAATTTGAGTGGTTTTAAAGTATATTTAGAATATATTTTTACAATTTAATACAATGTTGGTCATTGAATGTAATTTCACATTTAAACCAAACATAATCAAGTGTCAATCTTTTGATAGATATTGTTTCTTAAAAACACGCTATTTGTTTTAAAAGCGGGATTTAATTATAAAATTAATTAATGAAACTTCTATGTTATGAATTTGGTAAAATAGATTTCATTTTTTAATTCGGAATATGAAATATAGCTTAGGATGAAATTTTGGCATTGTTCTGAAAAACATCAATTTTTGATGAATAGTGAAACTACTAAGTGGTAGTTAAAAAACTGAATTTTTCATAAAACTTAATTTTACCGCTTCTGTGAATGGAATTTCAAAAATCCGAGAGACACGGTTGATGTCAGTAAGTAAAATGTGGTTCAATGAGATGAAAATAATTTTTGATGAATAGTAACTTTTTACTTTTATTTACCACGGTTAAAAGTAAATAGGGTAATTAAGGGTAAGAATGATATTAATATTACCCTAACACATGTCCTAATTCTATTGGACAAGTGTATCTCGACCAAAAACAACCTTAAGTGTAAAATATTATCATTTAGGCCCACTTGGATTAGATTAGGACATTTATTATTATTTAATTCAAAGAAGAGTTAAAAGAGTTAAAATCAAAGTATATTTACTAAAACATTTTTAATATAGGGTTGTACATAATATAAATTCAATTGTAAATATTAATTAGAAAGCTAAAAGGATTTCCTACATAATGGTATTTTATTTGTAATTTTTAGACATCAAATAAGTTAATTTATTTATGACACAAAGATGATGCAGTAATTATCTTATTAATGAAATATTGACATAATTGATATTATAAATACCAAAATAAATGTAATTTAAGACTTTTTATGAATTACACTAATTTTCTAGGTTACTATGATATATTAGTGTTGATTTAATCACTTGTTTCGAACATATAATTCTGTTATGACTTTCACAAAAATCATATATCAAATAGTGTCAAAATTGACACAAAATAGTTTTTAAATCAAATATTATATTATTAATTGTTATTTTATTCCTAAAAATCTAAGGTTCGGCCAAATGACTTAGATAAGGATATATATATTAATAATAAACAATTTGGGGTTCGTTTGGCATGTTATAGTAAGTGTATTAACCATACAGTGTAAGAAAACAAAAAGACACGATAAAAGTTAAATTATTTAACTTAAAGTTAAATCTAATTGATAAGGTTAAAATAATAACCTAAACTTTTCTAAATCCTATTGGTTGATAGGATTTAGACCCATCCCCACTTTAGCTTCGAAATAAGACCCTTTGGAACCATTATAAACCGATTTTGACTTTAATATAAAATAATATTTTGAGATATTCCTAAGGTGCCCCTCTCCTCCCTTATAAAAGGGCACCTCCTACCCCTCCTCCTCACACCAATTTGAGCACTCAAGCTCGGCCAAACCCTGCCATTTTCTCCTCTCCACTTCCCTAGAATAATCCTAGAGGTCCTGGTCTTCTTCAAAGACCAATCTTAGTTCCCTAAGTGGAGGATTCAAAGAGGCGTTCCAAAGAAGAGGTAATATCCATTACCGATCTTTTCAATTTCTTTCTTCTTCAACTTCTTCTTATTTGGTTGTTTCATTATAACGTAATAACATCAGTATTACTTACATACAGATATGTTATTATAAATATGAAACAACCCTAATTCACCTTCTATCCATCCTACAGAAAAATGAAATCACCGCGCGTGCGTACGTACGGAATACCGTCTCCACGCCGTGGTGTAATCTATTTTCCACCATCACATTACAAGGATGGGTATAATGGTGTAATGAGTAACTATTTATGATTATTATAATGTAATATTGATACTGAAATAATATATATATACTCAAATACAATTCCACGATCATAGGAACGACATCATCACTCGTGCGTACGTACGGAATACCGTCTCCACGATGTGATGCGACTCGTTCTACATGATCATCATTACATAGTAATTATATAAATGAATTGAATGAATAAATATGATATATGTTACACTAATACCATTCTGGATATAAGGTATCTATAACCTTAAAAGAAGAATAATAATTTATTCGGCAAAACACGCATAAGAACAAAAGGCAATAAGGACCCGAGTAACAAGTAACAATGAAATATTACTAACAAGAAGCTAAGAATATAACCATATATGATATCATATAAATATGTATGATTCTGGAATAAGTCAATAACATTATTTAAACCATTATACAGGAGCTTCGGACACGTACAAAGCAAATCGGACCTAAGGTAAGGGAAATATCACAATCTCATTTTTATCCGAGATTGTTTATTCGTAAGTATTTACTGGGGTGTATTTTATTATCCACATACATGTTTCATCAATATGTAATATTATTTCCATCCACCTACAATTGTTTAAATCCATTTTTACCCTTCGGTGAGTTTTTAGTAATATGTATGAAAGGAATCTTTTGTCGTTTTTCGTACGATGTACTTTTTGACTTTTCCGACAAAAGAATGAAGAATGTTTTTTTAACTTATACGACATGAATGGATTTTTAAAACATTATTTCCAAGAAACTTCCTTTACAAGTTTTCAAGTTTATTTTTAATCAACTTCTTTTATTTTAAAGTCGTATGACATGTTATGAAAGGAAAAATGTTTTTCAAGTAGAAAGGATATTTTCTTCAAGAATGGAGTTCAAATGTTTTATCAAAATTATTTTACATCTAAGATAATATATGGTTCTGTTTTTATCCCTATTATTACATTGATTTGTTTATGTTTTGAGGAAATTATTTTTATGAAGTCATTTACCTTATATGATTTGTTTTATGATGTCATGACGTTTCAAGAATCCCATTTTTGTTACATGTGTTATGCGATGATGTATGATTTATGATTATGTGGCACACATAAGAAAGGATTCATTATAAGATGGGTGGGACCTATATCTCCCTCCAATGCATTGGGTAAAGATTTTATATCTCATGAGATAGACAGGGCTGGAATGGTAGGTTATACCGGTTCAGTGAAACAGGACTGGAACGAGGGTGACTCGGTTCAGAAAGGGACTTTGTCCACTAAGATAGTCTTGGCAATGAGTCATGACTAACAAGAAATGATTTTCCATGATTATGTGTGCATGCCACAAAGTTTCAAGTTTCATGTTATGATTACGGGGATCTCATTTTCACTTCTATGATTTGTTCCATGTTATGATATTAGGATCTCTTTTGCAGGTTATGATTTTCAAAAAGATATGATATGATTTTTATTTCATTTATTTGCCCTTGCTGAGCATTTGAGCTCACCCTTTTATGTTTTCTTTTTCCCAGGATATAAAGAAAGGTTTTAGGTAAAAAAAAAGGGAAGATCTTTATGGGAGATATTGAAGATCTTTCACCACGATTAGAAGATTACGTTCCGAGTTTCCAAAGACACTAAACTATTATGATCCTTGTGTGTGTGTTTTTGTTATGTACCAAGTATTCCGAAAAAGTAATGTAATGTCCATGTACGTCAAGCTTCGGGTCTCTACAGTTGGTATCAGAGGAAAGGTTTATTCAACCTTTGGAAACTAGGATGTGAGAACTTTAGTGAGATCCCTAGAGATATTTCTAAGGTATGTCTAGGGATGTCCCTAAGGTTAAGTATACGTATAGGTTATAGTACTAGAATTACGCTAACGATCATATAATTAAACCTAAGATGTTAGATATTGAAGGCACTCCCCCTTTATTATGTTGTTTTCCCTAGCATGATTTTTTCCTCTCACACTATTCTTTTTGGGTTTTAGACGATGGCTGGAACCCGAAGGAACCGTGTTGATCAATGCAATGGACAATGCAATGATTTCCCTCCTGAACAAACAAATGTTATGGGAGATGGAGTGCAAAATCTTATTGCTATACTTACACAAGCTATGAATCATTCTGGACTTCCAAATGAGCAGAGAAGGGGACAATATTCTATTGAGTCCTTCATGAGGCAACGTCCACCTTCTTTCAGTGGGACTTCCGATCCACTTGTTGCTGAACAATGGATCAGTACCACTGAAAAGATATTTTCAGTTCTTCAATGTTCTGAGCATGATAAAGTCATCTTAGCAGTATATCGTTTGGAAGGTGAAGCTGATCAATGGTGGAATCTTATCAAGAATACGAGGCAAAGAGATGAAATTGAGTCCATGGAATGGGACGAGTTCAAGAACTTGTTTTTCAGTAATTACTTCCCTCGTATTCTTCGAACAAAGATGGAAAAGGAGTTTCTTGAGCTGAAGCAGAAGGATAATGAATCTGTTGGTATATACGAAGAAAATTTTACAAGACTTGTAAGGTATGCATCTGGCATTATCATCCAACCTGAAAGTAAAGTTGATCAATTTTTCAGTGGCTTAAAACCAAGTCTTCGAAGGGCATTAGCTATAAGAGACTTTAGTAGCTATGAAGAAATTGTGCGTTGTGCTATCAAGGTAGAAATGGAAGTTGGTGTTACATATCCATCTCATGGTTTTGACAAGAAACGAAAGATGGAGTTCAAGGAGAAATCTCAGAATAATGGTGAAAAGAAGATGAATGTTTCCTTATGCACAAAGTGTGGAAAGAAGCATGGTGGAGATTGTCTTAAAGGGACTAGAAAATGTTTTAAGTGTGGAAAATAAGGTCATCGAGCAGCTGAGTGTCAAAGTAATGGAAAAAGGGATTCTAATGATGTGAATAAAGCAAACACTGTAGAGAACGCACCACCAACACTTCAATGATTCAAGTGCAAGGAAATGGGGCATTATGCTAATAAATGCCCTAATCCAAGGGTTAGTGATGATCGACATGAGAAACCGCTTAAGGCAAAGGAAAAAGGGAATTCACATGCGATCACCATTGGCGATGTTGAATATGATAACGATGTGGTGGAATGATTAAGTGTTTATGTAATGGGATTCCAAAATAATGTTGTATCATAAAGTATTGGAATATTTATGTATTGATCTAATGTGGTATTCAAAGTGATTGAGATATTTTTGGAAATAAGATGATATGAGCATAATGAAGGGAAAATGAGAAAACAAAATGTTTAACAGTATTCATGAGCTCATGATTGATATAAGGACTAAGTGATATCATTGTTTTAGTATATAGAATTTTGAGGATTTTGGTATGTGGAAAGTGTTAAATTTTAACTGCATTCATGTTTTCACTAAGGTATTCAAGAGAATACATGATTAAGGACTTTGAATGTTTGGAATGTGACCAACAAAACACATCTTATGATATATGGGGATCGACGATGGTGTTAAATCTCTGGTAATCGTTTTCACTATGTTATGAGAGTGGACTGCAGTATTATGGATAAGCCTAAATATTGGAATGGATTATGTTGGACATAAGTTAGTATTGTTTAAGGATAGAAGTTTTCTCGGTATTATTGATGTGATGTTATAGTAATATAGTTTTAGAAAAAGGACAACCTGTAGGACAGGCGACAACCCATCGCGTCGGACAAGGCTGTGGAAATCGAACCCACAACCGAAGTGCGACTGGCCTTTATCGCCTACCACTGGCCTACAGGAAGTCCCTGTTTAGTAGAAACTAGTTTTATTATATTAAGCTGTATGACATATGATGTATAAGTCCATTTTAGGAACCATATACGATTAATCTCACTATAGATCGACTTATGTATATAATTTTTTTTGCTAACCTTTTGTTTGAGACAGATGGAATGACCCGTCATTCTATCACATGATCTGCTAACACTTCACGAATAACAAATTCAACTTCATTTATTTAAGAGATGAAGTGGAAATTGTTAAAGGCACGAACAATAGTGAGATTTTACCAAAATAAAGTAAGTATTTATTCTAATTCAAATTCTTTAACTTTAGGGAAATGATCTTGAAAACCAAAAATGTTGTCCTAGTGATCTTATATCTGATGAATCAGATGGTACCTTAGATCGTCACAAATTTATGGCTTTGTGATTGCTGGATTTTCCATACACTACTGGAAATGGGGTCTATCCCCACGCACCTATTCCCACGGTTCTTTAAACCGTGGGGATAGTATGTTTTTTTGCTGTTTATACCCACGGTTTTATTAAAACCGTGGGTAATAATTTTTTTTTCGAGCCCTTGTATCGGGCTCCTCCTCAATCTCTCCTCAATCTCTCCTCAAATCCGCGACGCATCGAGCTCTACCCTACCTCCCCAAGCCGCGACGCCGCTCCCCGACCACTGACTCCCGACCCTCCCCTCTCCTCTCCGACTCCCCTCCCCGGCCTCCAACTCCCCTCCCCGGCCTCCAACCCCGGGCTCCGACTCCCGGCTCCGCCTCCCGGCTCCCGAATCACGGCTCCCGACTCGCGGCTCCCGACTCGCAGCTCCCGATTCGCGGATCCCAGCTCCCGACTCCCGGCTCGGCCTCCCGGCTCACGACCTGGACCTCCCGGCCTTCTCAGTAGTGATTTTTTTTATGCTGGAGTCCCAGATTTCCTGGTAATTTCTTAGTCTTGTTTGATTTCCCATAATTTCATCATATTACCTCTTGATAATCAATTAGTGTTGTAGTCAAAGGTAGCAGTTGATGAATTCATAGGTTAATGGAGTGGTTTGATTCTAAATTTTTTTAAGCAATTTCATTTTTTTATGATGGAATACTAAAAGATGAATGATATAAATATCCTGATTATCAAACCCAGTGAGAATATTTCCCCAAATTAATTTAGCATTGATAATCCTAAGATGCACTATTTTGGCCTTAAAATAGTATATATGAAGGTATGTACATACACATGTTGAGCAGTTCCGGGTGGTTGTTTATAAATCTATCAAGTTTCAGGTGTTGGCTTGGTTCCTCTTTGAGGAAGGGTACCCTTCCAATTCCTCAAATTTATTAATGCATTAATTAGTTTCTTACTACACTTTTTCTTTGTTTTTAGTTAATGCAGTGAATACATTAGATTAAATTCCTCTTAATCTTGAATTTAGTATGTTTCATGATTTAAGAGTTAAAGGTAATAAATGATTGTTTCATAAGAAATATCATGTTTATATATTAAAACCCCTCCAACGGAGGTGCGCTGTCTTCAAGTTAAAAAACAATTATTAGACTTTTAGGATTTATTGTCTTGTTGTACTGATATTTCTTTATGAATTGATGTTATGTTTGAATTATGTCATATATGACCCCTAATGGAATTAAAAAAACTAAGTTTTCCTTTTTAAATGATTAAATAACCAAGGAACCATTTAAGTTCTTTGACCGGTTTTTATATTGGAATTACCCATGTAGAATTGTTTCCCATAATTTTCATTTTAGTATGTTGACATGTTTGAGCCACCATTCGGTGAGCCTTAGATTTAAATTTCTAAGGGTATGATTTTCTATATTAAATGGCTTGAATTATCTTTTGAATTTCAGAATGGAAATTACCCTGTATGCACAGCATTTAACCCGCCTAATGTAAGTGCTTCAATGTAATAATTAAATGTGAAATAGAAATTGTAAAGTATACTAAGTACATGAATTAGCCGTATTAGATGTAATTGAAAAATATGTTGCGTATTCATAGAACCCCTTACCATGTTAATGGAAGGTACCAGAGTGAACCTTGATTATTGAAAATGCCTTAAATGGATTAAATGAGTGGTTTCAAGCTACATGGCCTTGTCACACTAATGAAAGGCTAGGGTTGAACAAAATTGACTTATTGATTAATTATTACTTGATTAAAGGGTTTCATGCTACTTGGCCTTGTCACACTAATCAAAGGAAAGGCTTGAACCAAATGGAATATTATATGAATTCAATATCAAAGTAGGTGTGGCCTGACTCAAGCTCACCTTGGATACTTGAGAGAAAGCCTTGAGCACTCAAGGACCCTATTCCGAATTCAAGGATACAACTTTCTTAGGTTGAGACCTACATAGAACCTGATCCTTGTCTAACTTTAGATGCCTGGTATGACACCATATAATCCCTCATGTATTACAACAAGATTCCTTAGATACACTCCTTGGTTCCAGAATTGACAAGTAGGTGCCATGGTTAAATCCTAGCCCAATCTTTTCTTAGACCCATTTTACCTTGGATAAACTTCTTAGACTAGATAGTCCTCTTATTGTGGAATTAGTTGGACTGTTATCCTTGGATTACACTCTTACCCCATGTGAGGCTATAGTTATTACTAAGTTGTTGACACTTGAGGTCTATGTTTCCTTGGTTATAACCTTGGAACTTCATTATTAAATATCATTACATGTTTTCTTGTCACATCTTAGAACCTCAATATCTTTCTCATATAAATTATATTTAAACTGGATAAAATTGATTAATGAAATGGTTACACATTCTGACACCAGTCAAAGGCTAAAGAAGGTATAACTGCTATGTGTCCCATAGGAACCTGTACAGGTGATGTTTATTTATCTCTCTATTATTATTCTATATACCAGTGAACTATATATTTTATACTGCACTATCTAGATTGGGCTGGACATCAGTGGTTCCATCCTATTATTATTTATATCTCACACCCTACTCAGGCCGCTATTACATTGGGATACTCGAGTATACTTTCATTTTCTCAGGACCTTGGACCTTGCTTTTCAATGTATGCTTGTAACTAGAGTTAGGAGAAAAGGACTGAGTTGGATCTCGGGATTCTCAAGGAGATCGCTCATGGGGTTTTGATGTGACTTTATTATTTTTTTATTTTATTGAAAATAATTATGTAATGTTTACTACTTTTAGATATGTATCATTACCATGTCATGCATTCATCTGTTGTTTAAACTACCATTGACCACTTTAATTCAGTTATAATAATATTTATCTTATGCTGCTTTGTCATTTATTTACTACCTCTTTCATTGTTGATTGTTATTTATTCAATTTTACCACTGTGTATATGTGATAAGAGGGTATAGTCCCCACTATCACCTCTCTAGACCCTCACTACAAGTCAAAAACCTCTAACGTATGGGGAGACTCACCAGCCCCCCTGCCCTACACAACCTCTCCCCCTCCCTCTACTGCACCAGTCCCTCCCCCTCCCCCTTCCCTTGCACCAGCCCCTCCCTTAACCCCCTGCTGCAACATCCCCTCCCCCTGCACCAGCCCCTCCCCCTCCCCCCTCTTGCACCAGCCCCTCCCCCTACCATGCACCAGCCCATCCCCCCACCAGCCCCTACCCCCCCACTACACCAACCAGCCCCTCCCCCTCCCCCCTTCCCTTACATCAGCCCCTCCCCCCCCCACACTGCACCCCCACCAGCCCCTTACCCCATGCTTCCCCAGCCCCACCACCAGCCCCTCCCCCTCCCACTTTCCCTGCTGCACTGGCCCCTCCCCCTTTCCCTGCTGCACCAACCAACCCTCTCCCTCCCCCCTGCACTACTTTCCATGTGGAGTGTCTTTTTAAACTTTTTTCTTTAGTTTACATCTCAAGGAATACCTTTTTTCTCTTTTTCCCTACTTATTCAATCATGAACTCCTCTTGTCATTAAATACTTGTCATTAAATATGTTTTTCTAGCTACTAATATGCTTTGATTGATTTAATAATAAAATTGATTGTAATGATTTTTTTAAATATGATTTACATTGTTGATTGAATGATAATTTTTTTTCTTGTTATAGAATGGATAGAAGCTGGATGTATCGTACCGATCGGATTTCAACCGAGTTTCAAAATAATTTGGAGAATTTTTTAGATTTTGCATTTAGCAATGCGTCAGATGGAGGTTGTATACAGTGTCCCTGCTATAATTGTGTTGGAAGACCATGGTTAAGACGAGAAGAAGTTAGTTACCATTTAACGAAATTTGGATTTCAAGCAAACTATAATGTTTGGTTTCACCATGGAGAGACGAGTCAATCTTCGACTGTTCATAAACGAAATGAACGAAGTGACATGGAGAATTTGATATTTGATCGGTTTCTATATGTGCATCATTCCGAGAGAGATAGCATGCCGGTGCAAGAAGACAATGATATCAGTACACATGAGGAAAATGCTGAAAATGATGATGTTGACATAGTGAAAAATTTATTAGATGATGCCAGAACTCCAGTATATCAAGAATGTACTAGAATGACCAAGTTGGAATTTTTAATGCGGTTATATCATGGGAAAACTATGTATGGGATTTCTAATACTGCCATTGATTATATTCTTACATTTTTGAAGGACTTGCTTCCTGATGGTGCAGATATTCCCTCAAATCATTACATGGCATGGAAGTTAATTAAGCAGCTTGGATTTGCTACTAATAAATTCCATGCTTGTCCGAAAGATTGCAGTTTATTTTTGGAGGAAACAGCTGACCCGTAATGACTGTAAAGACTGTGGTACATCTCGATGGAAGACAAATGCAGATGGAACACCGTCTCGTGTGCCACAGAAAGTCATGTGGCACTTTCCATTGATTCCCAGACTTCAAAATCTATTCATGTCTCCAGAAATCTCAGCCAATATGCGATGGCACGATGTTGAGAGAATTAAAGGAAATGATGAGCTGGTCCATCCAGCAGATGGATTAGCATGGCGGACATTTGACGCACAACATCCTGATTTTGCAGCTGAGGTGCGTAATGTCAGATTGGGCCTATCATGTGATGGTTTTAATCTGTTTGGTCAGATGCTTACTGCTCATAGCACGTGGCCGGTTTTTATTCATGTTTATAATCTTCCTCTGTGGATGTGTATGAAAAAACCTTTCACTTTCTTGAGTATACTGATATCTGGACCGTCGGATCCTGGTAATGACATAGATGTATACTTGCAGCCTTTAATAAAAGAGTTGAAACAACTTTGGGATTTAGGTGTGCAGACATTTGATGCTTCTTCAAAGAATACGTTTCAGATGCGTGCTGCCCTTCTATGGACCATAAATGATTTCCCTGCCTATGCAATGATGTCTGGGTGGAGCACGAAGGGAAAACTTTCATGTCCCGTTTGTATGAAGAATACACGATCGAGAAGGCTTAAATATCGTCGTAGTTTCAGTTTCATGGGGCATCGCCGATTCTTGCCAATGGATCATCAATACAGGAAGAATCGTTGGAGGTTTGATAATAATGTTGACACTGAAGAACCACCTCAACGTATGTCAGGAAATGATGTGCTTGATGAATTGAAAGATTTCAGCTTTTCATTAGGAAAAGGTCATTTGACATCTCGAAAGAGGAAGAATGCTGATACTGAAGTCATTTACAATTGGAAAAAGAGAAGTATTTTTTTTGTGTTGCCATATTGGTCTACTAATTTGTTACGTCATTGTTTAGACGTAATGCATATTGAGAAAAATATATGTGAAATGTTGCTTGCAATTCTTTTGAATATTAAGGGGAAGACCAAAGATGACTTCCGATCTCGTCGGGATTTATTGGATTGGGGTATTCGACCAGAACTACATCCTGTTTGTATAGGTGAAAACAAATGGAAAGTTCCCTGTGCTTCTTATGTGATGACACAGGCAGAGAAAGATCAATTTCTGGCAGTATTGGAGAATATTAAGGTTCCAGACGGCTATTCCAGCAACATATCTAAACGAGTCAACAGAAGACATTTGAAATTGAAATCCCTAAAAACTCATGATTACCACATCCTTCTTCATGAATTGATTCCAATAGAAATTTGACATTTTCTATCCAATAATTTAAGGGTGGCAGTGATTCGGTTGTGTCATTTTTTTAGAGACCTTTGTGCTAAAAGGTTATCCAAATCATTGTTGATAAAAATGCAGTAAGAGGCACCATTAATTCTGTGTGAGTTGGAAATTTTTTTTCCTCCATCCTTTTTCACTTGCATGCTGCATTTAACAGTTCATCTTCCAACTGAGACACTTCTTGGGGGACCAGTTGCTTTTCGGTGGATGTATCCCACTGAAAGAAATATGTGCACAATGAAATCATATGTCCGAAATAAGAATTATCCTGAAGGTTCCATTGTGAGGAGTTATCTGGCCCAAGAATGTATGGATTTTTGTTCAATGTATTTGTCTGATGTGAGCACAAGACATAATCGACCAATGAGAAATGAAGATGAGCAGTATGAGGAAATTCAACCCTCGTTTCCATCTCTTCCCCAAACAGGTGGAATTGTCGGGTCATATACATTGGTTACATTGAGCTCTGAAGAGCGGAATATGGCACATCGTACAGTCTTGTTTAATTGTGGTTTGTTCGATGCCTATATCAAGTAAGTAATTTGAATATATATATGTTATCTCATATGATATCATATCACATATACCTTATAATTTTATTGTCATTTTATGTAGATAACATAAACAAATTATAAGTAGAGTTCATCGGTCTTTGCCGTTGAGAAGGAGAGAGGCTATGCATAGCCAAGAGTTCCCAGCTTGGTTGAAATCAAAGGTATGACCATTACATTAAATACCTTAAAATATAGATATATATTTAAATATATTACTCATGTATTCCAGGTATTGAGTTTACCTGCTGACTTCATTTCTCAAGAATTAAGAACGTTGGCTTTTGGTCCCAATTCTTTGGTTCGTGACTGCAAATCTTTAATAATCAATGGATACAAATTTGTTACAACTGATAAAGCGGTGAAAATGAGAACACAGCATGATGGCGTTATGTTAATTGCTAGAACGGATTGTTATGCCAGTGCATCTGATAGTCGACCTCGATATGAAGATGTGTATTATTATGGACTGGTTGAGAAAATATTGTTATTGGATTACTACTCTCGAGGTCGAGTCACTATGATGAAATGTAAATGGTTTGGCAGTGGGAGGGCTGGGCAGGGGGGGAGGGGAGGGGGAGGGGGAGGGGGGAGGGGCAGTGGGGGGCTGGGCAGTGGGGGGCTGGGCAGTGGGGGGGAGGGCTGGGCAGGGGGGGAGGGGGAGGGGGAGGGGGGAGGGGGTGGCTGGGCAGGGGGGAGGGGGGGGGGGGGTGCTGGGCAGTGGGGAGGGGAGGGGGGTGGCTGGGAAGGGGGGAGGGGGGGGGGGGCTGGGCAGGGGAGGAGGGGGGGGGGGAGGGGGGGAGGGCTGGGCAGGGGGGAGGGGGGGGGGCTGGGTAGTGGGAGGGCTGGGCAGGGGGGGAGGGGGGAGGGGCAGTGGGGGGCTGGCTAGTGGGCGGGCTGGGGAGGTGGAAAAATAGGTTTAAAGATGACGTACATAGATCAACCTGATGTTTGAAGTAGTTCTCTGTGGAATTTGAGTTCAAGATATTTCTTGAGATTTCAACAATGGTTTTTTGTAATAAATATCTCATTATAAGTCATTTAATAACCAATTAAAATAATTTTAATCAATGAATAAAGTCATTCATATTTCTAAGAGAAGGTATGATTTTTAGTAGTATTTTAAATTCAAATTCCAAATGAACTAATTGTTTTGAATATCACACTTTATCTGGTGATATTTCTGGATCTGTTTGACCATGATCAAATCACATTCTTATTTATTCTCAACTAGTTTAGTGTGCAAGGATGTATACATACATGTTTTGATCTACTGCTACTAATAACAAAATTTCTTTATGCAATTTCTTCTTTCATTTTTTCTACTTTTTTTCAGCATTTGTTTTAGTTCTATATGACATTTCATTGCTTATGAGTCTTATATATTCATTAATAATAATTCATGGTTTTATTTGTTGCATGTACAGATTGTAGAAAATTAAAGTATGATTAGCAATCAGTGGTTTGCCATTCGATCTTTATCAAGGTGAGCTGACAAATCTATGTGCCAATCTAACACGACATTTGAGCTTATTCATGCATGACTCATCAATGTGAATTCTTCTTTGAGTTATGAGTCTAGCTGAAACGCACTTTAGATATTGGAATCATTGAACACACATGCATTCTGAATGTCCAATTTTTTTTTTCCTGCCCGGTCATTGGTTTTAATCTAGCTTCTTTCATTTGGTTGGCATTTCCCATCACTTTTGTGCTGAATATGTTTTCCATCTATTGTTTGAAGAGTTGAAACTGTTTGAATGGTTATGTATGTAGTATGTGGGTGTGTCTCGATACGTTCTGTTTGACCAAGTCTATCCTATCCCCTTATCTCCTTAGGATCCGAATTTGGTAAGTGTTTTCTCATAATGGAATTGAAATATTATGGTGTTCCCAGGAATAATCAGTTTTCTTCTTCTTTATATCACTTCATCTTTATTTGAGTAGTGGGGAGGGGTGCTGGGTAGTGGGGAGGGTGGGGGGGGGGGGGCTGGGCAGTGGGGAGGGGGGGGGGGGTGCTGGGCAGTGGGGAGGGGGGGGGGGGCTGGGCAGTGGGGAGGGGGGGGGGGGGGGGCTGGGCAGTGGGGAGGGGGGGGGGGCTGGGCAGTGGTGAGGGGGGGGGGGGGGGCTGGGCAGTGGGGAGGGGGGGGGGGTGCTGGGCAGTGGGGAGGGGGGGGGGGTGCTGGTGCTGGTGCCGGGGAGGGGGGGGGGGTGCTGGGCAGTGGGGAGGGGTGCTGGGCAGTGGGGAGGGGGGGGGGGGTGCTGGGGAGGGGGGAGGGGTGCTGGGCAGTGGGGAGGGGTGCTGGGCAGTGGGGAGGGGGGGGGGTGCTGGGCAGTGGGGAGGGGGGGGGGGTGCTGGTGCTGGGGAGGGGGGGGGGGTGCTGGGCAGTGGGGAGGGGTGCTGGGCAGTGGGGAGGGGGGGGGTGCTGGGCAGTGGGGAGGGGTGCTGGGCAGTGGGGAGGGTGGGGGGGTGCTGGGCAGTGGGGAGGGGGGGGGGTGCTGGGCAGTGGGGAGGGGGGGGGGTGCTGGGCAGTGGGGAGGGGGGGGGGGGGGGGTGCTGGGCAGTGGGGAGGGGGGGGGGTGCTGGGCAGTGGGGAGGGGGGGGGTGCTGGGAAGTGGGGAGGGGGGGGGGGGCTGGGCAGTGGAGAGGGGGGGGGGGTGCTGGGCAGTGGGGAGGGGGGGGGGTGCTGGGCAGTGGGTAGGGGGGGTGCTGGGCAGTGGGGAGGGGGGGGGGTGCTGGGCAGTGGGGAGGGGGGGGGGGTTGCTGGGCAGTGGGGAGGGGGGGGGGTGCTGGGCAGTGGGGGGGGGTGCTGTGCAGTGGGGGGGGGGTTGCTGGGCAGTGGGGAGGGGCTAGCACCACAAGATCCTCCCCAAATGGAAACTTAAGTAGTCCCTACTCCCCACAGGACACTTTGGGAGACACATTTTCTCATCCACAACCACTGGTTGCTCTACTCAAGGAGTAGACAGATTCAAATGACATTAACTAGCAGTATCGCATGTTTATTTGGAAGCTCTCCCTATGGTATAGAATTCTACATCACAAAGCTATCACCAAACCCTTCAACAATGATACATTCATAGCATTGTGTGTCAAACTGACCTAAAATTTCATCCTTTGTGTGTCAAACTGACCTTACTTTTTTGGCGGTCATTCTTTCTCTTTATTATGATTTGACTTTAATTTAGTGCATGTCACCATGTTCATCACTTAAGTGGTCAAGTCAATTCACTATGGTTTTTTAGCGCCTTTGATTAGGGGTTCACTACCCTCACACTTGTCTTCTCAATTGCACAGAAAATCAAGAAGTCACTAAAGAGTTCTGCTCACAATCACACCAATCACCATTCAAGAAGTCAATTACATAGCAAATCAAGAAGTCACTAAATAGATCTGCTCACAATCACACCAATCACCATTCAAGAATGGAACTGGAAGATAAGATTAAGCTGTTCATCTTGGATCAATTTTCTCCCAGCAACGTGGTGTTCTTGCGTCACATTCTTCTCTTCTCTGATGCATGGCTCTCTTTTGTGGGGCATTCTCTCTTCTCTAGTTCATCGACCTACCTCTTCTAGGGTTTATTGTATAAATCTGACCCTTGAAAACACTATGGAATGTATATATATTTCATTTGTTTTATCTTATTCTTTCCATATTCACCATCTCTATTTACAGCTGTCCTGCAGTGTTCAAACAGTTTAATTGAACGTTTGGAACAAACTTCCACCATAGCATCACTTATTAACATTATTGTCTGTCCTAAACAGTGTTGACCTGCTTTGGAAACCATGTAGTCTATAAATGATGGTCTATAGAATTTTTTAGCCGAACTTGAACTGTTAATGAGCAGCTCTGTTCGTTTACACACCTATCCACAACTAATGCAAAGTTGGTTGAAATGGCATATATTAAAAACCAAATGTTTTCAATCCTTAAATATAATACGCTACTGCAAAACCTTACTATAAAACAAAAATAACTAAAATTAGTTTGGCTGAATTGAATTTCAGATCATTTATGAAACTTGTCAGCCCAATTTAGAAAAGGGAATAAAAAATGTGCCCATTTAACTGAATTGCTAGAGCACACCCTAGTTCTTCTTCATCATATCAAGGTCACGCTGCCACAAATTTTTGCTAGATGTTTTCATTTCCATGGCTTTTATTGATGTTTTAATGCATTTTAATTTATGCTGTGCAGCTTGCAAGTTTCTTTTATTATGAAATTCCTGTCTCCAAATCACTATTCTTGTTGAACATCTTTAATGCAATATCCATTATTCCCATTGTGCTGGTAGTATCTGTATTGCTTCATTTTTTCCCTGCGGTTTCAAGCTATAGCCATGTAATGTTTTCAATGCCTATAATTAGACTTATTTTTAACTTGCACATTGTTCCATGTAGGATGATCAGAAATTTGTTAAGCGGAAAACAGAACTTGGTGGAACTTTCTCAATTGCAAGCTGCATACTTTTTGTTCTTATATTTTGTTCTTATATTTTGTTCTTATATTTTGTTCTTATATTTTGTCTTCAGGTAGAATTGCAGAGCCTGCTGCCAGGCCTGCGTTGATGCGGGGGACATTGCAAATACCCACGGTTCATTTGAACCGTGGAAATATTCTGGCGCTGGAAACATGTGTACCCACGGTTATAAAACCGTGGGAATACATATATACCCACGGTTCAAGTGAACCGTGGGTATATTCTGGAGCTGCAAAAAACTATACCCACGGTTATAAAACCGTGGGTATACATATATACCGGAGCTGCAAAAAACTATACCCACGGTTATAAAACCGTGGGTATACATATATACCTACGGTTCAGTGAACCGTGGGTAATATAAAAATTTCTGGGTCTATACCCACGGTTTTTTAAAAACCGTGGGTATAGGGCTATTGCGACGGCATTCCAGCCCGCGGTTGGAGAAACCGTGGGTATACCCTATACCCACGGTTTCAAGGGCTATACCCACAGTTTGAAACCGTGGGTATAGGTGCAATTTCCAGTAGTGATAGCCATGTTCTCTACCACTCTCCATCAGAACATGATGGTTAGATTTCTCTTCCATATCCATATTTTCACCTATGTGGAAACCCAGTGATTAGTTTATTTGGGTAACCGTTACGTTTCATAATTTTGTTTTTAAAGATTGGTTTTGGTATTCTTTTTTTACGATGTGGGTTTCTATTAAAGAAACTTTCGAATAGTAAACCATTTATAACCTCGACGAATTTCGAGGGAGAAATTCATTTTAAGGGGGGTAGAATGTAACAGCCCGAGATTTTATGAAAAATATTCTTTTTAATTTTATTAATGTCTTGTGTTGTATGCTACACCAAAAGGAGCTTGCACAACACACATCCTTGACTTGCCTTGCATTACACGCAATCGCGGCCTTCCTTGATAGCATGTGTAGTACTCAATACCGAGTTTCACTAAACAACGATATGCTATTAAAATATTATTATAACTAGCCGTTATGAATAGTAATAACCACATTTTAAAATTTTAGCAATTTTAGCTCTCAAAATGGACTTCATTTTTGGATTCGTAGTATCGAATTTAGCCTAAGGTGAAATTTTGGTACTTTTCGGATAACTTTCATATTCTGATGAATAGTGAAAATTACTAAATTATAATTAAAAACAACTTTTTTAATCGAAATAATTAATAGTGATAAATTATTAATTTGAGTGGTTTTAAAGTATATTTAGAATATATTTTTACAATTTAATACAATTTTGGTCATTGAATGTAATTTCACATTTAAACCAAACATAATCAAGTGTCAATCTTTTGATAGATATTGTTTTTTAAAAACACGCTATTTGTTTTAACAGCGGGATTTAATTATAAAATTAATTAATGAAACTTCTATGTTATGAATTTGGTAAAATAGATTTCATTTTTGAATTCGGAATATGAAATATAGCTTAGGATGAAATTTTGGCATTGTTCTGAAAAACATCAATTTTTGATGAATAGTGAAACTACTAAGTGGTAGTTAAAAAACTGAATTTTTCATAAAACTTAATTTTACCGCTTCTGTGAATGGAATTTCAAAAATCTGAGAGACACGGTTGATTTCAGTAAGTAAAATGTGGTTCAATGAGATGAAAATAATTTTTGGTGAATAGTAACTTTTTACTTTTATTTACCACGGTTAAAAGTAAATAGGGTAATTAAGGGTAATAATGATATTAATATTACCCTAACACATGTCCTAATTCTATTGGACAAGTGTATCTCGACCAAAAACAACCTTAAGTGTAAAATATTATCATTTAGGCCCACTTGGATTAGATTAGGACATTTATTATTATTTAATTCAAAGAAGAGTTAAAAGAGTTAAAATCAAAGTATATTTACTAAAACATTTTTAATATAGGGTTGTAAATAAGATAAATTCGATTGTAAATATTCATTAGAAAGCTAAAAAGATTTCCTACATAATGGTATTTTATTTGTAATTTTTAGACATCAAATAAGTTAATTTATTTATGACACAAAGATGATGCAGTAATTATCTTATTAATGAAATATTGACATAATTGATATTATAAATACCAAAATAAATGTAATTTAAGACTTTTTATGAATTCCAATAATTTTTTAGGTTACTATGATATATTAGTGTTGATTTAATCAACTTGTTTCGAACATATAATTCTTTTATGACTTTCAAAAAAATCATATATCAAATAGTGTCAAAATTGACACAAAATAGTTTTTAAATCAAATATTATATTATTAATTGTTATTTTATTCCTAAAAATCTAAAGTTTGGCCAAATGACTTAGATAAGGATATATATATTAATAATAAACAATTTGGGGTTCGTTTGGAATGTTATAGTAAGTGTATTAACCATATAGTGTAAGAAAAAAAAAGACACGGTAAAAGTTAAATTATTTAACTTAAAGTTAAATCTAATTGATAAGGTTAAAATAATAACCTAAACTTGTCTAAATCCTATTGGTTGATAGGATTTAGACCCATACCCACTTTAGCTTCGAAATAAGACCCTTTGGAACCATTATAAACCGATTTTGACTTTATTATAAAATAATATTTTGAGATATTCCTAAGGTGCCCCTCTCCTCCCTTATAAAAGGGCACCTCCTCCCCCTCCTCCTCACACCAATTTGAGCACTCAAGATCGGAAAACCCCTGCCATTTTCTCCTCTACACTTCCCTAGAATAATCCTAGAGGTCCTGGTCTTCTTCAAAGACCAATCTTAGTTCCCTAAGTGGAGGATTCAATGAGGCGTTCCAAAGAAGAGGGAATATCCATTATCGATCTTTTCAATTTCTTTCTTCTTCAACTTATTCTTCTTTAGTTGTTTCATTATAAAGTAATAACATCAGTATTAATTACATACTGATATGTTATTATAAATATGAAACAACCCTAATTCACCTTCTATCCATCCTACAGAAAAATGAAATCACCGCGCGTGCGTACGTACGGAATACCGTCTCCACGCCGTGGTGTAATCTATTTTCCACCATCACCTTACAAGGATGGGTATAATGGTGTAATGAGTAACTATTTATGATTATTATAATGTAATATTGATACTGAAATAAAATATATATACTCAAATACAATTCCACGATCATAGGAACGATATCATCACTCGTGCGTACGTACGGAATACCGTCTCCACGATGTGATGCGACTCGTTCTACATGATCATCATTACATAGTAATTATATAAATGAATTGAATGAATAAATATGATATATGTTACAATAATAACATTCTTTATATAAGGTATCTATAACCTTAAAATAAGAATAAGAATTTATTCGGCAAAACACGCATAAGAACAAAAGGCAATAAGGACCCGAGTAACAAGTGACAATGAAATATTACTAACAAGAAGCTAAGAATATAACCATATATGATATAATATCAATATGTATGATTCTGGAATAAGTCAATAACATTATTTAAAACATTATACAGGAGCTTCGGACACGTACAAAGCAAATCAGACCTAAGGTAAGGGAAATATCACAATCTCATTTTTATCCGAGATTGTTTATTCGTAAGTATTTACTGGGGTGTATTTTATTATCGACATCCATGTTTCATCAATATGTAATATTATTTCCATCCACCTACAATTGTTTAAATCCATTTTTACCCTTCGGTGAGTTTTTAGTAATACGTATGAAAGGAATCTTTTGTCGTTTTTCGTACGAGGTACTTTTTGACTTTTCCGACAAAAGAACGAAGAATGTTTTTTTTAACTTATACGACATGAATGGATTTTTAAAACATTATTTCTAAGAAACTTCCTTTACAAGTTTTCAAGTTTATTTTTAATCAACTTCTTTTATTTTAAAGTCGTATGACATGTTATGAAAGGAAAAATGTTTTTGAAGTAGAAAGGATATTTTCTTCAAGAATGGAGTTCAAATGTTTTATCAAAATTATTTTCCATCTAAGATAATATAGGTTTCTGTTTTTATCCCTATTATTACATTGATTTGATTATGTTTTGAGTAAATTATTTTTATGATTTCATTTACCTTATATGATTTGTTTTATGATGTCATGACGTTTCAGGAATCCCATTTTTGTTACATGTGTTATGCGATGATATATGATTTATGATTATGTGGCACACATAAGAAATGATTCATTATAAGATGGGTGGGACCTATATCTCCCTCCAATGCATTGGGTAAAGATTTTATATCTCATGAGATAGACAGGTCTGGAACGGTAGGTTATACCGGTTCAGTGAAACAGGACTGGAACGAGGGTGACTCGGTTCAGAAAGGGACTTTGTCCACTAAGATAGTCTTGGCAATGAGTCATGACTAACAAGAAATGATTTTCCATGATTATGTGTGCATGCCACAAAGTTTCAAGTTTCATGTTATGATTATGGGGATCTCATTTTCACTTCTATGATTTGTTCCATGTTATGATATTATGATCTCTTTTGCAGGTTATGATTTTCAAAAAGATATGATATGATTTTTATTTTCTTTATTTTCCCTTGCTAAGCATTTGAGCTCACCCTTTTATGTTTTCTTTTTCCCAGGATATAAAGAAAGGTTTTAGGTAAAAAAGGGAAGATCTTTATTGGAGATATTGAAGATCTTTCACCACGATTAGAAGATTACGTTCCGAGTTTCCAAAGACACTAAACTATTACGATCCTTGTGTGTGTGTTTTTGTTATGTACCAAGTATTCCGCAAAAGTAATTTAATGTACATGTATGTCAAGCTTCGGGTCTCTACAGAGGGGGAATATCAATTATGTAAGTCATAGGGGTGAGGAGTGAACCCACCTTGTCTGAGATGCAAGACGTTAAACTGCCAATCACCTTCATCCTTAGCACATGATGTTAAATGAAACCTCACCCCACACCTTGCACATGTGGTTCCCCATCTCAGACATTCTCTACGCCCACTGGTATCCACTGGAGTGAGATCATTCCTCACAAGGAATGAAATACTCTTTATCAGAGCGGCGTCTGTCCATGGAAAAGGGAAACCACCCTGCTGTAAGACCCTATCTTTTCTTGTGGGAGGTAGCATACCTGCTCCTCCTCTCTTCTTGGGTGACAAATCCCTCTCCCAATGGGATTTTTCACCACATGGGCCTCCACCCTGGAGTAAGTCCCAATCACTATGTCTTCGGGCTACTAACCACACGTAAGCCCCTGTTTCCTCTTTGGGCCGCCAACTACGTGTAGCCCCACCCTACTTCCCACGGGCGCACCTTTCACAACATGATCGTCAGGTCTTTGCTGCCTCTTGTTTCTCACACCAAGAATGAATCATGTGGGCTTAGAGTAAGCATCATCCATGACATCCTCGAGCATCCTAGAGTGTAATCCCAAAACACTCTATCCGAACTATGATGACATTGATCCCTACAATGGCAAGGTACGTAGGAAGCCTCCCTGAGGTTCAAGCCCAACACCCATTGGTCTCGACCATCTTCACATCAGCTCACCAAAACCCCACTTGAACAACATGGTATTTGATATTTGGAAAAGGCAAGGTACGTAGGAAGCCTCCCTGAGGTTCAAGACCAACACCTAGTCACTCCAACCTCTTTCACGTCGGTTCACACACTCCATCTGAACTACGAGGACTTTAATCCTTGGAAAGACTAGGTACGTAGAAATCCTACCTCAGGTTCAATCCCAACATCCATCAGTCCCATCCATCCCTAGATTAGTTCACCAAACACCCCTTTATAACTACGTGGTATTTGATCCTTTTCTTCTAGATAAGGTACGTTGGAAGCCTCCATGAGGTTCAAGACTAACACCCGGTCGCTCTAACCTCTTTCACATCGGTTCTCCCACTCCACCTGAACTATGTGAACTTTGATCCCTACCAAGGCAGGGTGCGTAGGAAGCCTCCATGAGGTTCTATCCCACCACCTATATGGGCCCCAGGTCCACCTTCACGTTGGTTCACACCCGTTGTGCATGATGTTAAACTGTGGACCTCAATCAGCGGTAAGTCGTTGTTCCCCCAGTTAGTGGTAAACCATTTCACCCTCCCAAACTACGTGGACTTTGATCCTTGTCAAGGCTAGGTACATAGGACACCTCCCTGAGGTTCAATCCTAACAACCATTGAACCCCAGGTCCTCATACAAATAGGTCCACCGACCCCCATCCCATAGGAACTACGTGGGTTTGATCCTTGTCTCCTAGATGGGTAAGTAGGAAGCCTCCCTGAGGTTCAATCCCGTCTAGTGGCGAGCTGTTGTGACCCTGTCTAGTGGTAAGCCGTTGTGACCTCATCCAGCGGTAAGCCGCTGTAACCCCATCCAGTGGTAGGCCATTGAGATCCAACATCCAGTGGTAAGCTATTGAGATCCCAAATCGGCGGTAAGACGTCATCAGATGAACTATGAGGACTTTGATTCCCTACCACGGTGATACGTAGGAGGTCTCTTCGAGACTCAAGCCCAACATCACCGTCGTCCTTGGGTCGACTCCATCTCATCTCCACCAACATCATTAAACCCTCCATCATCCTTCCTGATTCTTACCCGGGCCACCACATCCTGGTGGGATCATGCCACCTCATTCCCCATTCCCCTAAACAACAACCGAGAAGCTAACCACACGTTGGCCCCAACATTAGTGTTTCCCCTAGTGGTTACACCCATCTGATCCACTCTAACCAGTGTTCTGATCAGTCTAATCCATCTCCGCTGGACGTTAACCTTGTGAAAAACCCAATGTTAAATGTAGGAAGCTTAGGAAAACCTCAGAGACATGCCTAGGGCATACGATTCCTCGCATTCTACATGGGATTCCTCGGGATTAAGTGCCCTCAAGAAGCCCTATAATAAGGGATAGAAACCCAGACATGCTAGTGTTCCAACGTTCATACATGCCAGTGATGTCCAACGTGACTACTCCCCTGACCGAAGGTTGTTTCCCTTACCAAACACATTGGAATGTCCCTATAGAAGCAGTGTAATTAACCGGCGTCCATGAAGATATGGTACTAGAAGAGTTTCATGAACAAAATATTAAATCTATGAGGGAGACCCGAATTAGGTGACGAGTTCTGAGGAGGAATCCACGGAAGGAAGAAATGACATCTCATCATCCCATTTTGATCAAGGAGAAAACATCCCTGAACAAAGAACTGATGTCGTCTACCTTTGGAAAGTGGGAATGCGGGGCAACAGCTACGCCTCCTCCACCGACGGATGCGCGCACCCCGAAAAAAGCATCAGAAACAATGATTCTTATGATTTACTTAAGGGATGACCTACTATTAAAATTTATAGTATTAATCATGATGTTTTACGATTATTCTAATGAAATATAGATGACACCCATTTTCCTTTCTATGTGTTAAACTATGTTGAATTGAAATGTACATTCTTTATATTGAAGAAAGGATGTGAATGGATAATGATAGTGTGACTTTCTGGCCAATTAGAACAATACAATTCATTTGTTAAAGAAACATATTTTATAATATCTATGGGTACATATGAGTTTAACCTAATCACAAATGAGGAAACACTGGAGGTCATGCCAAGCTTCCAAGAGGGTGTACAATAGTTTTCCACAAGCCTAGAGATGGTACATAGGTGGTTAGCCTAATCCTAAAATGTTCTGTATGTCTTGGTGGATAACAATGAAATAAAATTTCTATTAATATAGTTATGAAACACTTTATTACAGTCATTATGGACATGATCGTCGACCATTTTAATTTTCTAGTGGCTTATGTTCTTTTATTTTAGTAGGATTCATCTTTAATGATCTTCCAATATTTATGTTGTTACTAATGATTACATGTATTAATGGGATTGAATTTCAAATTTTTATTCTCACATTCTCATACCCTTATTCATATTATATTCTTACACGTGTTCATTGATTTATATTTACCTTGTTTAACAATATTTAATATCTGAGCTCACCAGTTCTAATTTTTCATTTATCAAGGATATAACGGACGAGTTTACATATGATATGTGTACTAAGGGGGATAGTTCTGTAAAAACAATGTAGGATATGTTGTATATTATTTACCTATTGTTTATGGATCCATTTTTTCAAATTCACTAATCCCATAAAGGTGTACTATTTTGCATAATGATATATAATTAGTAATATTATAAAATATGTAATAAAAAGGTTGGAAAAGTTTGATTAACTATAAATTATTTTGAGTCTCATGAGGTGATTTTCACTATACACAATCCTTAATGTTTGTATCATTCATCACTTGTGAGGTGTCAATTATTATTGTTATTTTTATTCCCCGATGTCTGATATTTTATCTTAAGGATTGTTTATGAAGTTTTTGATGGAGGTATTTTTTTTGAATTGGACATGGGAAAGCCTTGAGTGTGATTTTCAAGTGACTAAGATAGTGGTCAAACAAATTCAGATTATGAACTGGTTGGTGTTGGTTTATATATTTTTTAGTCCACAATGAAAATGTGATTAAGGTATAATGTCCATTATGAATCCATAAACTCATAATTTTTACACTACATTAGAGTTTATATCATTTATAATTGGTGGGTTTTCAATTATAGTATATTTTCACTTATTTATGATATATGATGTTGTAAATTGGATTATGTTTCCTTGTGATCATTTGATCAATCCTTGGATTATTATTCCTTTTAGTGTATGTGTAAGATTCATGTATGTTTATTGTGCTTTATAGAGGATTATTGTTCCCAATAGACAATAGTGGTATTATTTTTCCTTATTTGGGTTTCAATCATATGAGTTTTTTTTCAAAAAATTAGTAAATTATAGTAATTATAAAGATATTGGAGATATAAAACACATCTCTATATTCATAGTTCTTAATGAGCGGTAGTTTTTAGTTCAATTTTTCTTGTCTATTTTTTAAAATATTTGGGTATTTTATCCCAGGATATGAGTGGGTAAATGTTTTTCTAGTGTTCTATTCAACATTGAACTCATTAAAAATTCATAGTTCCTCTAGTATAATATATTGATGTTGATGTTTTTTGAGTATAATTTTCATTTACATGTGTTAATGTATTTCTAGGGACAAAAAGTGGAATGGGAGTAAAACTATTATATTTACAGTGTCCCTGTTACTAAATTTATAATATTATTATGATATATTTTAAAATTTTCATATTTTCAAACTTGAAAATTTTAATTTTGTTGGTTTTCATTATATTTAATATTTATAATATGATTTTCAGAAATTGTGCATTTTCCATGGGAATAATTTCAATAAATTCTAGTGGGTTTTCACATAGGTGGAGACTAGTTCTCCCATCCATGGAGATATCTATGTAACATGTATTCCATTTTTATTTTTTTGGTGTTACTAGAATGTTTGAGGAATTGGTAGGGTAGACCATTCTACGAAACTATGAGAGTGTGTTTCTCTAATATATTATTAGTTACATAGATAGAAAACCATTTACTAAACAATGAAATATAACCAAGTTAGTTACCCAAAACCACATAAATTTTATTTTTCACAAATACCCCTACTTATATTTTTAGGTTCATATCCTCTCTATAGTGAACCAATCATAACATCCATGAATATTAAATCATTTTATAAAATTATTCATCATACTACAATAGTACATGTCTTAGGACAATAATATTTTACTATCATAGGAAACATGAAAACAAAATCTTCTATGTTGGTGACATATCTTGATCATCAGACGTAAATATCTTACCCTTTATTATAAAAAAAGCCTTTATTCATAACCTAGGGAAAGGAATCATGAGAAAGGGGTGAGATTAGAATCACATTAAGGGTAAACAAGGGAGATAAGTAAGAATAAAAATGTAATTAGGGTATAAGAATATTATTGTATCATTAGAATATCATACCATTCACATAATAGATCATAAAAAGATATCATGGAATAAATATTTGACATTCATAAGACATGGATCATAAAAAAATCATACAAAATGAGTCATTGGAGCATAACATTGGAATAAGATATAGGTATATGGTATACACATCAACTGATAACATTGTGAACATGTGTAAATATAAATAGGTTCACTCATTATGTTTATGAAATTAAATTAATCCCTCATATAATATAATGGACATGAAACTAAGTCAATTAATGACATTGTGAATGTATAATCAGGTTCACGCATAACATTGCTGACAAGTAATCAGGTTCACCCATAACATTTGGTACCTGTAATCATGTTCATGAATAACATTGTAATTCATTAAACATGTTCCCACAAAAACTTATGGACATGAAACCAGTTCAACAAAAAACATTGTGAACAAGTAATAAGGTTCATTCATAACCATTTTAACAAATAATCAGGTCCAGATAGAATATTATGACCATATAATCAAGTTCATGCATAATAGTGTGAACAGATAATATGGTTCACTCATAACATTGTGAACATGTAATCATGTACACTCATTACATTGTGAACATGAAATAAGGTTAATACAAAACATATATACTCATGAGTCATTAATCGTTACCCAATTCATTAGAGGGTGATATAGGTATCACACTTCAAATAATAAAATAATACATATGTGTTCCAAAAGATCGCACAAAATTAAAATATCCAAATCCATAAAATAAAATTGGTATTATAAACACTAATTAAAATCATTACCTATGGGAAATAAAAAAATTTCATAGTCATTTTAACATTAAATAACCCAATAATGTATGTGAGTTTCGTACAGATTTTATCATGGTATTAACCATGGAAGAGTAACATGTTTCAAAAGTAAATTTTCATCATAATATTAAAAAACTCATAGAATTAATAAAGATATTTTCTTAGATCATATCCACAATAAAGAAATAACTATATAAATGGATTTAATATTCTATGGAGTTATATTTTGATAGATCACATGGGAATTTTTTGATGGGAAAAAACTTTTTTTTTAATAATCACAAAATATTTTCAAAATATTTTTATTTGAAACCTAATTTTAAATCATATTATGCGTGGATTAAAAATAATTTAAAACATTTCTTCAGTAAAATATCATTTTATCTATGAAAAATAATTTTTTAAAAACATAAAAAATTCAAAACTAGAAAAAAGGGAAATTTCCACCATTCGAAACCGCGACAATAGGCCCCAAAACTATTGCCATAGGTTACGACCATAGTTTTGGCCAACTATGCCCGCTATCACCGTGGAAGTAGGTCCTGACCTATTGCCACAGTTTTGAAAACCATGGAAATAGGCCTCCAAATTTGACACTGTGGTGCTTTAACCATATCCACGGTTTAAACCGTGGATATAGGTGGCTATTTCCATGGTTTTAACCATGGAAATGGCCTCAAAAAACCGTGGCAATAGCCAAAATTATGAATTTCCCTAGCGGGTTTCAATCCCTGCACCTCCACTATGCAATCCAGTGCACTTACCACTACACCGTATCATAATTTGGATATATATATATATATATATATATATATATATATTATGATATATATATTACTAAAAACCATGGGAATAGAAGAAAAATTGTGGCAATAGGGCTTCCCTCCAAATTTTTTGGCATGATTTTTTGTTCCCACAGAAGCGTGAGAAACCTATAGCCACAGTTTTGGAAAACCGTGGCTATAGGGCATTGATAAAATTGGCCTATAGCTATGGTTTTGAAAACCGTGGCCATAGGCCACCAAACCTTGTCAGTAGCCATGAGATACTACCACGATTTGGAAAACCGTGGCTATAGTCCATAGAAAATAGGCCTATAGCCACGGTTTTAAAACCATGGATATAGTCCACAGAACCGTGGCTATTGCCACCTATAGCCACATTTTTAAATCAGTGTCTATAGGTCTGTGACAATAGTTTTATTTTCTAGTTGTGATTATAAATACCAATTTCATTGAAAAGGCATTGAAAAATTATAAAAGTAGCTTTTAAATCATTGAAATTAATTTTATTGGAAATAACCATTTGAAAACATATAAATGAAGATTTGAAAATCATTTCAAACACCTATTAAAAATAAAAATTAAACCTTTTTGTTGAAAATAAAATAAAAATGATATAACAGTATTTTCAACTAAATGATGGTCATGACGACAGATAAATATATACATTTTGAACATTCCTTATATGCTGAAAAACAATTTGAAAACAACCTCGGTCGAATAATTAGAAAAAGAATTAATTTTAAAAACAATTTTCTTATAAAGGTAATGAAATTAAAAAAAATAAATATAATAATACAATAAGAGATAATTTTATTAATTTTTTTTAAAAACATAGCCTTGAAATAATTAAAATTTATAACCTAAGAGAGAGAGAGAGGAAGTTATATTTTCATAAAAAGGCATTATAAATTATCATATGTATCAAATAGTGTAAATTGTAATTTCACTTAATAATATCACGAATAAACAGTGGATAATGAAATTCATTTTATTTTTTAATAGATGAATCATTTTATTTCATTAATAGAATCATAATAATAAACAATCTTGATAAGTGATGACATTGTAGTAATAAACTCTTGCCACTTTGGTAACATTGAAGCATAATCATGATGAAATAATAAAATTAAATAAATCATAATTTATAATTAAAATAATGAAATTAATTATATAACATGGATAGGTAATTATATACCGCTTATATAACAATATAGGTGCATTAAATATCATTTATCTCAAAGAAGAAAAATTGAGACAAAATTACCTTACAGATTTGGTATAATTTGAACTTAAACCCGATTAGAGAGAGATCATAAAATATTTATATAAATAAAATTATATTTAGGTTTAAAAATAAAACAATACATTCATTTGTGATATATATTTACCAAAAAAATAATCAAATGTTGAATAAGGAATAAGTGTAATAAAAATAAAAGTGCGATGGGAAAATACTTACCTTAATTCGTTACATTATTTGTATGTGATCAAACCTAGAGTATAATAAATAGTATTTTATTATAAATATAAAATATAACTAAATTCATAAATTCGATACCATATATTATTTAATAATGAAATTATAATTCCTTTTTATTAATAGTTTCATATTAATGTTGTGTTTTTAGTAACAAACCCTTCATTTTTCTTATATGTTTTGACATGTTATTATTGATCCCCTTACTTAAATCAGGATTTAATTATTTTAACAATATAAAACATGATATATATATATATATATTATATTCAGAATATTAATATTTATAATAATCTATAATTTATATAAATATGAAATGGAATACACTATTCATTGAGATGGTAGGTTGTACATACGCAAGAACGTTGTTTCCATTTTTTTATTGATAGAAAGAATGTAAATGGAATATATATATGTGTGTGTATATATATATTATCAACCTAGTATAATTATTATTTCATATATATCATATAATTTTACTAAATCCACCCTCAATACATTTAATGTAATGTGTGATCAAATCACATCGCTTGGAAATGGTGGTTATCCACATGTTCACAAATGATGTTAACGAATTTTAAAAAAAATGGAATTACTGAAGATATATTTTATATAATAACTTTATAATAATAAAAATACTATAATTATAATATATATCATATGATAATCATATGTCCATCATAATTCCTATCCATGAGTGGTGGTAATGGAAAGAATGAATGACATCGTTTCGCGATATGGTAGACTACCGTACACCGAATTGGTATCTTCATTACCCATTTGATTAATTTTTGTGTGGGTGTATGTGTAAAAAAACATATTAGTATAAATTTTATTAATATTTGTTATATAATCATGAAATAACAATATCTAAATGGGTGGATAAAAAAAATAAACAGAAATGCATGTTCATGAACACTACAACTTTTTTAGGTAACTTCTTTTGGTTTACACTCAAAGGATTCATTGGATGCCTTTATGAACAATGTTGGTATTTTAAGATGAATTTTTGGAAGTTTGGATCTTATTTGGGTATTATATGGATTATAAAAAGTATTTAGAAGTGTGATTATATGAGGGTGGGATTTACCATTTATAGTGGATGAGGAATGCCATTCTTATAAATATAAAAAGTTAAATACTATTGATATGTCTACCTTACAGCATGTGCCTACAATAATTTATCATATAAATTCCATCTAAAAAATTGGTTAGAATATTACATTCTAATTTATTTGGACATGTTTTAAGGTTATTCATCCCATTGAACTAATGTTTAACCCATAAGTAATAATTTTTTATATTAATTGTTTTAATTACATTTAATTAAATTCACTAAATTTTTTTCATAGAAACAATGTTAAAGCTATTAGAAATGAGAAATTATATTGTATTATAATATGTAATCCATTTTTACAAATTTTAATCACAGATGTGGAAAACATTAATTTAAAATTAATCCCACGGATGGGATGAGATGACTTGTTTTTAAAGTTCAAATGATCAAAAGTTTGAACTGTTTTTATATCCAATTTTAATGTGACCATTATTAAAATGACATAAATTGTATTAATTGATATATAATTCCAATAATTATCATATAAAACCAAATTAAAATATAATTTATCTATATAAATAAATTTGATGAAAAATAAGTTTTCAATTAAAATTTGTTGTTTTTCACTATTCCTAAAAAAATATTTTCTTAAAATTCAAAAAATTCAGATAATTTATTTCTTAATGTAATTATTTAAAAAATTATGTTTATTTTTTTAAAAAATAATAACAAATTATTCAATAATTATATTTAAAATATATTCACTAATAAATGGTTGTAAATTACCTGACATAAATATGCATATTGTTATACATAAATTTGGATTTATGCTTATCTCCTGTCTAGAAAACATTTAAGATGATGTTAAATACTTTAATAAATATAAAACATATTTAAAATACTTTATAAAAATGTTTTATTTAATTTATTGAGGTAAAACATTTTGGATTTCATAAATATATATTTCAATCAAAATATTTCCTACAATTTCAAAAAGTTTTTATTATCATTTTTCAAATAATATCTCTTAATATATGATTGTTTAAACCATATTTTCATTATTTAATTAATCATATTCATATATTTATTAAAAAAAAATGAATATTAAAATAATATTTTGATAATAATGTTAATATTACATTGTATTTTGGTAAAACTAGGTCTTTCATGTAATGCATGGTATTGATGGAACTCAACCTTGTGCCTAACACAATAAAAAAATTACATTTCATGTACTAAAATAGAATCATAGTTTTTCATGTAGAGAAAATCATACTATGTTGTTTCATTCAACCAAAACATTACATAATGATTTCATATAATAAAAAATATATTTAGTACTACATGAAATGCAAAATATAGAAAAGATTAATTTAATTATAAATATTTATTTCAAAATATCATAGGGTGTTACATTATACACCCTTAAAATAAGTTTATCATTCAAAATTAAACTGGGTTATCAATTTTTTAATACATAAATTTTCCATTCAACGAAACCCCCATCATAAAAATGAATACTAAAAATTCAATTAAATTGGGAGTGTGGAAAACATAATGTTTACCCAAAGTAACTAAAGATTAGGTTTATACATATCAAATCATTAGTGGCTAGTGAAATCATATACATGGAAGTGAAATATAAATATCAGGTTCTCATGGACAGTTATAGTTGTCATAGTTTGGATAAATCTAACTATCAAAAACCCATTACCCAAAGAGGCTTGAAAATTTTCTTTGATATCATAAAAAATTATGATAATAGGACAAGATTTTATTTTATGACCATTTTTCATATTGTTGATTAATTTTCATGAAAATCTATACATACAAGATTTTGGGTCAACATCACCATTTTTTCCCTTGATCAATTTCCACATAATCTATTATTCCAATAAATGAAGGTGAATTTTTCATTCTTGAGGCATTATCATATCATGATATCAATAAATATAATCATAAGTTATTCAATCTATCGTTATCAAAAAAAGGATCGAACATCTTATCCAAATTGTATAAATATTCATATTGATTGATAATACATTAATCTCTAAAACCTCATCCAATTATTAACATAAACCATTCCATTAATATTTAACTATATAACCCTTATTAAAGATTAAAATACAAAAAATTAGATATAAGGTCACTATATTTCCCAAAAATAATACATCATTGATTCCCCATATATCATAATGTTTCTCTTTTTTTTTCATATAAAAATCATGTGAATGTATTTATAATGTATTTTATTGAGACATGGTAATTACCATAAATCCTTTTTGAAAAAATGATTGTTTTTATACTCAAAAATATTATGGGATATATTCAATAAATAGAATATTTCATTAATTTCCTTCCATTTTAGAAAATACAACATTGTCTTAAAATCCATCAATAGTTATGTGATAATCAATACCATTTCATTTATTAATTCATTTCCTACATATCTTTATCCAAACATCATTATATCATCATTAGAAACATATTAATGTTTTTATTCCCTTAGTGAAAATGTCATATTTCCATTGAGTAACTTTTATAGTGTATCAAAACCAGTCAAAATATTCCTATAAAACCTTAGTGAAATAACAGAAACTAAACATTACTTATATATTTCTTAATTATTGAATAAAAATATATAAACACTTCAATTATTCCAGTTCAACCATAATAAAATAACAAGGCTACCTTAACCTATTTAAAAATACACATTTCCATTCATATTTCACATGTAGTATCTTCATAATTAGTTATATAACCATTACACATGCCACCTTGATATTTCTAATCATCAACATTCCACTTTGGGCATCAATTTGAATAATGGTCATTTATTCTATATTAAAACCATTCATATGTCAATGATAAATTATGGGGAACAATTCTTATTCACTGAGATAACCATTATCTTCCTTTTCCCTTTGTAGTTACTTGATTTTTTCCTTATTTTCTATAGTAAAATTATATTCTAACTCATCTAAGACATTCTATTGGGTGTTTCTTTCCCCAATATCGACACAAAGGAAACATAATCTTCATTCTTCTATGGTCTCCATTACCCTAAATATCAACCAAATCATTCCATGTATTCTTTGGTGAGTTTAATAGATATTTAATGTATTCATTCTTAATCATGTTATATAAAAAACGATTTGGAATTATCGCACTATCCTTAACTCTAGCCATCATCCCATTTCACTACTCATCAACAAATTGTCTATCACACTCAATGTTAACCAAGTTCCTTATACATCCCTCCATTTACAAAAACTATAAGGCATATTGTAAAAACCATGTATCAAAGTGGAATAGTACATTATCATGAAAAATAACATATATGATGTCTAAATAATGACACATTATTTTAAATTGATGAAAACATAGGCTTATCCTTATAAACATCCATAAATATATCCATAGAAATATCCCTAAGGATCTAACTAATTTTTTTAATCCTCATATCCAAATGATGAATAAACCATTCAATTTATAAAAACTATAGTGACATAGGACTTATATATATGGATATTACATCATTTTAGATTAATATTTAGCATTATACAAAAATACCTTCCTGAGGACCTTTATAGTTTAGTGTATTTTGAAGCATGGGAACATTATATTCTATCTTGGTGAATGATCTTAAACTTCTTCATAAAATATCTTTCCCCATTTTACTCATACTTATAACCACTATTCATAACCATGAGATATGATATATAAGAAAGGGGTGAGATCAAAAGCATAGTGAGGGTAAACAATAAAGATTTGTGATTATAGAAAGAGGATGAGGTTATGAGAACATGATCGTATCATTGAAAGATCACACCCTACATATCAAAGATCATAAAAATGAATCATTGAATAAATATTGGCATTTCCTAAGAAAATAATAATAAGGATATCAACAACATGTTTCAATGGAGAATAACATTGGAATAATATGTAGAATTTTGGAGTACACATCATCTTATAAAACTGTTAACATGTGTAAATAGAATTAGTTTATAGCATTTGGTTTAGGACATGGAATTAGGCCCTCAAACAATCCTATAGACATGAAAATAGGTCCAAAAATATCATTATGAACATGTACTTAGATTAAATAATAACATTGTGACCTTGTATCTAGGTTTACACATTAAATTTTGAACAAGTAGTCAGGTTCAAGTATAACATTGGGAACATGTGATCATGTTGGGTCATAAAATAATCAACATGGGAAAACTTCAATGTATAACATTTTTTACATGTATAAAGGATCTATAATAAATATGTGAACATGTAATCAGGTCCATGTATAACATTGTGATCATGTAATCAGGTTCATGCATTACCTTGAGAACTATAAATAAGGTTCACTCATATCATTGTGAACATGTAATCAGTTCCATGAAAATCATTATGATCTTGTAATTAGTTTTAAAAATTATATATATAATCATGAGTAATTATTCATTACCCAATGAATTATAGGGGTATATTTATCCCATCATTAATAAAAATAAATCATACATATGTCTGTCAAAAGATAAAAAACATTCAATATACCACAACCTATGAAATAAAATGGGTATTATAAAAACATCATATTATCATTAACTATAAAAAACAGATAGGTATCATAACCATTTAATCACACAATATCCAATGTAATGATGTTAGTTTCACGAGCATCTTATCATGTTATCACCCATGGAATAGAAACAAGATTCAATAGAAATTTTCCATCATAAAAACAAACCATTAAAAAAAATAATGATTTCCTTAGATAGTATCCGAAATAAAGCATAAATTGTATAAAAGGATGTCATCATAGATGGATGTGAATTTTGAACAATAAAATTGAACATTTCATAAGGGAAATAATCTTTCTTTAAAAATTATAAAATAGTTTCAAAATCATTTACATTGAAAAACAATTTGAAAACGTATTATGTATTATTTACAAATAATTTGAACTTCATAAGGAAAATATAAATTTGTCATTGAAAATAGTTTTTTAAAACATAAAACATATTGAAAACCATATTAATTTATAACATCATTTAAAATCTATAAACAACTCATTGAAAATATTTAAATCCTTTTATTTGGACATAGCCACTTAAAAACATGTGAATAATGATTCCAAAATCATTCCAAAACTAGATTAAATATAATAAAGTTTTAAAATATATTAAATTGAAATTACACTTTTAAAAATTTAAAATAATCTTTAATAAAATTATGGTCATAATGAATTATAAATCTGTATGTGCTAGAATTCATTCTATCCCATAAAAATATGAGAAAAGTGTCTTGATTGAAAAATTACAAGAAGATTCGTTTTTAAAAACATATTTTTTATATGGGTAAAACATGATTAATAATTTATTTTGTAGGTCATATGAGAATAATTGAAAAAAATTTATAACACTTCTTTAGAAATCATTTTTGTAAAACAATATAGATTTCAAGGTGAAGAGAGAGAGAATGTCAAATTTTCATAAAAAAAAATTCTTTATTATAAAATATAAAACATAGTGGAAAATGGTACATTTACATGAAGATATAATGAATAACAAGATTATAGGAAAATTAATTAATTTTAATAATATATGTATCATAGGATTTCAATATTACAATCATAATCATAGATAATCACAAATGTAGTTGGGGTTTGGATTGCTGGTAAGCACCCCTTAATCCTACATGAAAAAATGGGGGTTTAAAACCCATTGGATGCAGTTACTGTAGTATTACTATAGTGTACTATAGTAGTGGCGGAACTATAGCAATGACGGGCACTGTAGCGGCGGTAGGTACTGTGCGCTACTGTAGCAGCGCGGGTACTGCAGCAGTACTATTCACAGAATTTGCTTTGGGAAAAAAATTGGGCCTACGGGCCATGTAATGGGATAAATGCCCATAGAGCCTTCAGGATATGTAATGGGTCTCCCTATACCTAGTTAAATAGGTCTTTCCTTTCTTTTAATAATAAATGAGGCTTTGGCCCCAACCTTTTAAAAAAATAGATTATCACATAAAACAACGAGATTTTAAAAATAAAGTATCTCCACATTAGTAACTTTGAATCATAGTCCACCTAGAATATTAAAATTATTTCAATTTAAAATTCCATTAAAATAAAGATATTCATTATATAACATGTAAGTTTTTTGAATAAAAACCTCATTTAAGAATATAGGATCATAACATGGAATGTATCTCAAACATAGAAAATTTATATAAAATTACCTTATCGATTTGGTAACTATTGAACTATAAACCTCAAGAAATAGGGATAATCAAATGGATATGTATATAATCAAAAAGTTATGTATAATAATCATATAATAAATTAATAGGCATTATATGTAAACCAAAAAAAAATTAATGGTGGAAATCCATAAGTGTCAAAGAATTAAAAGTGTGATGAGAAAACACTTACGATAAGTTTTAAAATTATTCATACATGTTAATACATAATCTAAAATAAATATAAGATTATTAAAAATATAACAAATAACTATATTCTTATATATAATACCATAAATTATTTTATTATGGAATTATATTAACAATTTGTTAACAATTTCGTGTTAGTTTTGTATTTAGGGTAATGATTGCATTTGTTTTTCATATTTGTTTTGAAATCTTTTTATTGATTTCATTACTCAAATAACTATTTTCATATTTATATACTTTAAAACATTGTATAATTATCATATATATGTATTATATATATATTTATAATAATCTATAAACGATATAAATATGAAATGAAATTCAACATTCATTGAGACGGTTGGTCGTACAAACACGTGCATGATGTTTCTATTTGATATTCATATTTAAATAAAGAATGTAAATGTCATATATCTATATATAAATATATTATAATTAATTTATATTTATTATTTCATATAAATCATATATATTTACTAAATCTATCCTTAATAAATATCATGTTAAGTGTGAAAAATCACATCGCTTTGAGGATGTGATTGTCCACACATCCACAAACGAAGTTATCATATTCACATAAAACAGAATACATGAGGATAGGTGTTATTTAAGAATTAATGAAGAATAAAAAAATATTAAATATAATATATATTGTATAAAAATAGTATGTCTATCCTAATTCCCATCCATAGGAGGTTGTATTTGAAAAAACAAATAATATTGTTTCACGAGGTTGTAGTCCGCCATACACAAAAATTGTAAGTTTGTTACCCATTTGATGGAAGTGTTTTTTGGTGAAGGTATAACCCATTGAATAAAAAAACACATTATATTGATGATAATAATGATATTATATAAAAAGTGAATAAGAATAACTGAATCGTTGGAGAATAAATAAAATCAAAATTCACGTTGAATAATGTTACCTCTTTTTCAGGTAAGTAATTTCGGATTACAAAGAAGGTTTTCTATTGTTGGATTTATACCAAAAGTGAGGCTTCTAGGATAGGATATTGGATTTTGGGAGATTTTTATGTATTTAATAGATGATATAAAAGACTTTATAATTTTGAATAAATGGGGGGGGGGTTAGTGACCTTTTATAGTGGAGGAGGAGTGACGTTCGTATGAATATTAATTGGTAAAAACTATTGGTTGGTATCCCATACATCATGTGGATCCAATAATTGTAAATTATATATAATTTTTTTGAATTGTTCAAAAATATTTCAATCCATTGGATTCTGAACATATTTCTGTGTTATTTGGAACATTAAATTAACATTAAAACACTACATGAACTTATTTTTACAATAATATGTCGAAATAATTTTAATTCCATCAGAAATTTTTTATGAAAAAAAACTAAGTTAAAGATAAAATAAATTATAAATTATTCTTATTACAAATATGGAATCATTTTTTTCAAATTTTAATCACATAAGTTCCTGAAATTAATTTATAACTAATCATACATACGAGATGAGATGACAATTTTTTAAGTGAAATGATACAAAAGATTTAATTGTGTGTATATCCAATTTCAATGTGAAATTTGTTCTAATGACCTATATTATATTTATTTATTTAAATTCGAATAATTTATAATTTCAAAAAAATTAAAAAATAACACATATATATATATATAGACAAAAATTATATTAAAAGTTGTTTTTAAATAAAATTCAGTGTTATTCATAATTTTTATAAAAAGTGAACATTTCAAAAAAATACAAAAATTAAACCAATCTAAAATTTTACATTCCAATTCCAAAATTTAATTTTTTAAAATAATAAATTTTCAAGTTTAAATACTATATTTATAATATTTTCTCCATTAAATTGTGGTAACATTGCCTTTTATAAAAAATTATATATTTTTTTATAAAATTGGATTTATTATTATCTCTTATAAAGAAAACATAGAAGATGAATGTTGAAAAGTATAATATGAATATAATAAATAAATAAATAAATAAATATATATATATCTAATTTTTTTTATAAATGGTGTATTAATTAATTATTTTATTAAAACAGGTTTGATTTCATCATTATAGTTTTCTAGTAAAATATTTCTTATATTATGAAAAGTGTGTTATTTTAGTTGGCCAAAATATAATTCTTATTATATATGTATATGTAAACCATATTTTCATAATTTAATTAATCATATTAATAAGATTCATTCCAATGGTTCTCTGAAAATTATATTATTATTTTAATAATAATTGTAACTGTTTATTATAGTTTTTAAAAACTGGGTCTTGTGTGTAACAAAATCTATTGGTGGAACATGAATTTTTATATAAAATAAGAAAAACATTGCGTCAAATTTACCAAATGATAATCACAGTGTTGGGTGTAGTGCAAGATTAACATGGTGTTGCATTTAACACAAACCAAACATAGTGATTTAATATAAGAAAAACTATATACAATTTTGTGTGAAATGAAAAACATTGAAATGTTTACATTAATTCAAAAAAATATTTTGAAAAATATATATTATCTAAACCCCTTTATCTACATTCCATTTGAATGGGAATTTGGTGTGTGTAATCGATATCTACCACCGTTCATTTTTTATTTTGAGGCCCCCCCCAACGAATTTCAAGTTAATCATTAAGGTAAATCATGATTTATTCTTTTATAACAACTTAATATCTCCCTAACCCCATTTCCCATCAATGATCACATCAACCTTGATTCTTAATAGTCATGATGGATGGATTTATAGTTTTATATGAGTTCTAAATTGGTGATTTAATTATTTTGGGAATGGATATGGTGTCTCTTTTCCTTAATACCAATCTACCATTGAATGTGACTTGTTGTGACATAGATCCACATGAATACATGTAGTTATTTTGATAAATTACTTTAATTATACTGTCGTTGAATTCTTATTTTTTTTGTAATTCCATGTTATTTTAAATTAAATGGATATTTGATAGTCATTGTTTATTTATATAAGTTTTTTTATTTTTTGTCACATTTAATCAATGTGTTTTGTGGTTTTTCTCATTTATAAATTGATTATAACTAAAATATATTTGAATAAAATTATATATGGCTTATTTAAAATTAATTTTCTAGAAAATGGTATTTCCACCAAATTTGGGTGATCGAATGGGTAAATTTGTGGTCTTTATTTATAATTTTAAATACAATTTTGTGCTTTATATTTTCAATGAATTTTAAGGAATTTATAATTATTTCAAAAAAGTAGTTTTATGAATGGTTATACAAGGATTTAATTTTAAGGGTGTTTTTAAAAATTATTTATAATTATTTATATTGATTTTTAATTATGAGTTTGTTTTTAAAAGAGGCATGTTTGGGATATTTTTAAAATTTATTTTAATGATAAATACAACGCCCTCGGTTAAGCCCCTTATTTTTATTATGCATGATTTTGATTTTATCCTGTGAATAGAATTTATTATTATTATTTTTGTATGCATGAATTTTAATGACATTTTTTTATATGAGGTTGTTGAAGGTTCGATGAGTATTATATGATATTATTGAAATGATATGTTTTAAAAATATGATTATCAGATGATTCACTTATTTAATCACCTTCATTTCTTTAGTTCATGGTAATCATAGGTAACTAAGTAGAACATATGGATTATTTCTACAGTAACGTAGATTATTTATTGGTTATGAACCTATGAAGGATTTTTTTCTTCCAGAAATTACTTCCCTATGGGACTAAAGGGTTATTTAGGTTTTAGTGGAGGTAGGTTCCACTAGCTCTGACTTCCCACAATTTTATTTATTCTATAATATATTTCTCGGTTGTTTTTTTTAAAACCTATTGGGTCTACCATGATAAAAATATTTTATTGAGAATTCCATGAGGGATACATTCCATTTAAATATTTCAATTCCTTATCTATTGATTTTCATATTGATATATTCATTTATTAATCCATATAATTTATTTATCTCCTACTGTTGTCATGGGGATCTATATTTCTTCATTAAATTAAAAATATGTGTTGGTTTACATTTAAAACAATTTAAAAAATGATTTATAACCATTATTTTAAAACAAATTTATCTATATTCCCTAAAATCAAGTTTCAGATATGTTTTTTGATTGAGGAAAGGGATACATGATTGATTAATTAAAATTAATAAAGGATCATCCTTCCTTATTTTGAATGTGTTTAATTAAATTTAATTTATTCCACCATTATCTAATTAATGATGGGTGGTGTATTTTTATGATGAGTATAACATATTATTTAGATTTTCCCCTCTTCATATGAAAATCAATTTGATTATTTTTTTTTAAATTTAAATTAATAAATAAAATTGAATAGAATTGAAAAAACTCTTTCATTGATTATTGAATGGTCTTTTTAACTAACACACTAATTAAAATAATGGAAATATGTAGCTCAAATAATTTTCAATTTCATTGCTAGTATATCATATCTTTTGATATTTATATTTATCTTGGTTTAATGATAGATGATATGGGATGCTATCACTTACAATGGGTCACAAAGATTTGGTTGGTAATGGTTCTGATTTAGTATTGTTTTTTTGGTTGTTTTGTGTTGACGTTATCATCCCAGATCATTCTTCATCGACAGAACGAATGCAATTTTTTCATAAAATTTAGTTTATGCAATGATTTATCATATGTGTTATTTTTTGTAATATAGTTTTGTATTTCAATATTTTTGTATTTTATTTATATTTAATCTATATATTAAATTTATATGGAGGATTAATATATGGATTCCACATAATTGATTCTTCGTAAATATTTTTCTTTTTGTTTTTTTGTTGTTATATGGTTAAAAAATTTCCATGTATGTGTTCTTGATATTAATGGACTAGTTTCTATCCATTTGGAATCATGAATTGTCTTCTAACATATGTCAGATATGACTGAGTGATGTATCAGGTCAAATCAGGCCTTTTAGATACAAAAAATGATCTCCAAATCCATGCAATATTTTTTATTGACTATTCATTGATTAAAAAATCATAGACATGTAGATATTACTCTATAATAATTTACAAGTGTCATTAGATATGTAAGAACACTTAAGCTGGAATAACAATAAAAGAATAAATTAGTAAATTTTTCATATATATCATGATTTTTTATCATATAATTGTGACCCCTTTGAATGGAACATGACGATTTAAGATGCATTAGCTCAATTAATTATTCTACAATATTTTTTAATAAAAATTGCTATATATATTTTTATATGGAAAACATAATCCTCATATTAAAATATTTTATCATAACTAACAAAATTTTTATATAATTTAAAACATGAATAATGTAATTTAATTTAAGTAATTTTTATAATTCACAATCGGACATTAATGATCCATCACTTTTGGGGAAACCATCATCCTAAACATTAATTCATTAGAATTGTTTGAAGATGGGGATAAAGTTTTTGGGTGACTATCTAATTCATTACATGGATAAAAGTTTTTCATATTCATTGATTAAATTTCTTATCCGGAAGAACACTATATAGTTTAAAGATACAATGATACATCATATATAGATCAATGTTTTTGAAAAACCACTTATTCTTCTAGTAATTGATTACAAGAGATTGAATTTTCTTAAATCACACATGTTAGGTACATAATTTTCAAATTTTCTTCAACTGGTTTTGTTCATGGATCTAAAAATCCACAATAGTCCACATATCCATAATGACTCTTGAACCTACATTCCAACAGAAGGCATTGATTGGGGAACATTTCCAACGACACTTAAGAACTCACATTAGTTGACATGACAAGAATTCAGGATCATCACACCCTTTTGGTGGGAACTATTTCAAATTAAGGTATGATAGTATAAATTTGATATATGTTTGTGAAATTTCTATTCATTCCCAAGTATATATTGTGTGGATCGTCCTGGATTAAGAATCAATTATTGATATGAATGTGTTCAAAGTCATCTTCATGTATACAAGATTCTCCATAAATAGAGAGATATATATTTATCCATACTTCTTCGTCAAAGGAACCCTTTTCATAAATGGTTTTAATATTTTTTCATAAATTATTTGGATGATGTTGGTTTTAATCCATATAGAGGGGAACTATATATTGTATCGTCATCCAGGGAGACTGAAATTGTATTCATGTCTTGATCCATCCAATAAGATTATCGTCATATGTTTCCTCATGAGATGAATCAAAACCCTCATAATTTGGTGGCACTTAATAGAATACATCAATTATTATTGTTGTGTGTTTAGGAACAAAACATTCATTTCAATGTGATGCGGCATTGACGTCTATACGAAATATTACTAGTGAATGTTTTGCGTCGAACATATGTTGAGGAGGGCCATGGATCCCAAAATAGTTTTGGTTCTAAGGTGGACACAAAACTATATGGAATAAGGAAAAAATAACACTAGGGTGATTTTATATATGGGGTTTGGACATTAGGGAAGCTTCTTATGTTTCTTAGTTATATGGGACTCAAATCCCTCATAATTTAGTATATGTTGGGGCTCACATATTATAATAGGAGCATTGAATGTATTATTTATTGAGAATATGGACCTTTGAACTTATTGGGTTTGGAGTCAGGGATTATACCATAGATTAAGCCAACATGAGTGGATATGTTTTGGAAATATACTCAGATGGATACACATTTGAGGTTTGGGATCATGACGATTTAATGGTCACAACTAACCTCTTATCCCATGAAAGTTATGGTTCGAGTGATAAACAAGAGGAAGAAATAGATATGAATTTCACATGATCCTATTTTTCAATTAGTGGACAAGTTATGGGAATAATGGGAGAGATAACTAGTATTATAATTCTTATCTCCTCACTTTTTTTGTCATCCTAGGGAGGCGATGTGGAGCACAAGTGCAACCACTTATAAAAAGACTAGAGGCTTACTCCACAAGGGATTAAATTTCCAAAATTAATGGTTTTCTCAGGGTTATTTCATGAGTCATGTTAATCATTAAAAATAATACATCTCGTGTTTATCATAGGAGGAATCTAATGTTTTTTATATAGGGTATTCTATTTTTTAATTTCATATATTGAGGACTAGAAAAACATAGTTTAACATCATATTGAGGGGGGGATGGAATAAATTTTTAATGTCATGTTATAGGGACTAAATCAGAACAACTTATCATCATGTTACAGGGACAAGATCTATATTATTTAATATTATGTGGTCAATATGAGTTATATATATTTTAACTGCTCGTGGTCTAGATGAGTTCAATACAGTGTAATTTAATGTGGTTAGGATGACTCGGAGGAAGATTCCTAGAAATTTTCAGTGTGGGACATACACAAGAGAGTCCATTTCTAGTTCAACCTATAATTTGAGTCATGTGATGAGGTTATATTAGTTTCTTCGGGAATTATTAGATCACGGTACTAATTGAATCCGTGATGATAATATCAACTCATAGCATGGGAAAGAATGAATGAGGAGTATGTTGACTCAAGTAATTTTAGGGAGTGTAGAAGAGTATTTCAACACATGGAATTATTTAGGGTGGACATTAGCACTATATAGGTTGTAACTAAAAATTTTCCCATCCCATAAAGAACAGTTTATTATGAAACTCTCCATTATTAATATGTTTTAGTGATGGTAGAAAAGGGATTGACTTGGAGGGCCGAGAACACAACTGGATTGTGATGTAGAGTGGATTTTTGGGTACAGGCCCCATGTTATAGTGTAGTGGGTGCGAATAGTTTTAACAATGGTATAATAGGGATGAACACAATGTTTTTTCCACAAAATAAGGACCACAATGGACCATTTCATATGTTTCCTGTAAGGGACCATTTGTGAAGTGGATCCTAAAAGACTATCCATGAAGGAACATATGCTATGGGGGACCATATGGGAGAACTCGTTAAGGGGGATCTGAAGGTCAATATATGATTCCCCATCCATGAAGTATTCTATATGAAGGACCATCAATGAAGGGATGTAAAAATTGGGAAATAAAAAAAGGGTCTTCAATGAAGGTATTTATATCACTATATGGGAGGTAAAAAAATCACACCTTATACAGAAGATGACCAAGGGATCTAAAAAGGGTAATCCCATAAAATATTTTTGGATGACATCCACGAATGATTTTATCTATGAATATGAATAGCTACTTTTACTATTTATAATGATTTCTTCAACAAAATACCTCAACTTATTTCATCCCTCTCCCCTCGGCTCACCCTCTTGTACTTTTATATAGGATCAGTGAAATAGACGGTTAGGTCGAGATATCATGTTGGATTTTGTGGCACTATTTATAGGATTATAGGAATAACTACAATTCCTATGAATGATTTTATTCTAGGTGATGAAAATGAAAACCCTCACCCACATACTATTTATCCTTAGTGGGGGTCGGTCATTCGTCGGGGATGGAAATCACGTCCGTCCCTAAAAACGATTTAGTTTCATTCACGAGGACTAGTTTTACCACCTTGTCCCAAAAAAAAAATTAATTTAAGGGACACCTTATAAAGAGGTTAAATTATATGTGGATAAATAGTCCACCTTGCATAATTTATGATGTGGGAATCATGCTTCCTTCATGGCTTCTCTTCCTTCAACCCTTTCTCTAAATCTTATTTGGATTTATATCATCCCCTTTCCAAATTCTAGAATTCCAATTCTTCTTGCATACAAAATTCTAAGAAACCAACAAGTTCCCCCAATCTAAATGGGATCCGATCATGATGAAGACGAGGTGGTTCCGATGAATAAGTTGTCCTTCATTGAATGAATGATCAGAAAATTATGTAATTTTTTCTCGAGTCAATTGATTAAGTGATCATAATTTTAATATTTATAGGAGTTCAAGGTAAACCATACAATAATTGAGAATTTTCTATTTCAACACTTATTTTTTCTTAATTCATCTATGGTTTAGGTTTAGTGGAGTAACGTGGAATTTTTATAGTCTTACACTTGTGGGTTTTCAACCTACATTTTTAATCTCTTTTTTAATTATCAATTATTGCTTAAACCATGCAATGATTTGTTTTAGTGATCTAGAACATATCATTAATCCACATATCCTTTTGTGGGGTTTTAACCTGAAGAGTACTATATCTATTTTTTAGTTAATTTTATTGTCTTGAAAATTTGACTAATGCATCTGATTTTTAGGTTGAACATCTTCCACCAACACTCTTAGGGTGATGTCCCAAACAAGGATTATTACTTGAGAATATCTGAGTCACTTCCAAAAATTAAGGGGGGATTTTAGAAACTAGGTTGTTGATTTATAGATATGATAAATGATAAGTTAGTAGTATGCATGGGATAACGATAAAAATAGTTTCCATCACAATGTTTAGGGGAATGCAGAGATATAATAGGCATGTTATGGGGATGCATTTTCTATTGGTTGACCAAAACTATTTTTGTGCGACACATATGCAGATCCAACTAGGGAATATTGTGAATAGTTAAAAATTTCCCTAAGGACATTATCTCTCCACATAAAATATATAGGTTTTTTTATGAGTGATCATTTATCAATACTATGACGAGTGGAATGTAAAGGGGGTGATGTTAGAAACTAACAAGGGCATCCATACCAGCTCTATCTGTATATGTAAATGACTTCTATAATCATTTTACATATGTATATAAGGGTCATATCATGTAATAGTATAATATCATGTGATAAGGACATGGTTTTTCTAGTTTATCATCTTATGTAAAGGATTTTTTAGAGCTATTCTTTATGGTAACATTTATTTGACTAATAAATAAACAATTATCCATTTTTAGGGTAATCATCTATTGAACATTCCATCACCTACACGCATGAATGGGAATTATTATAACATATACTTTGGGGTATCTAAATCTAATGAGTGGTGTAGGATAATGAACCTTTGGTGAAAATGGATATTGGAAAAGGATCTTGTAGGGTTTAATATTCCTTTAGATGGAATGGGTTTTTCATGGGTGGATTATGAAGTGACAACTAGGGTATATTGTTCATATTCAAACATTGGTTTCCCCAAGAAAATGACCCCCCATTTTTTATTTCAGTGGAGGTTTATGGTGATTTATACTTCCCCAAACATATATTTTGGTTTTTGAAATGAAAATTATTGAACATGAAAGTAGAATTTCATGTAATAATTTACCAGGAATGGGTTCAAATGATTCCTATATGAAGGCCTAACTAATATATAGGATTTATTTATTTTATTATAGCAGGGTAAAAGATATAATGTCTAGGTTTCACTATGTATTTCAAAAATATTTGAATTAAACCCTAAAAATTTCTAATAAATTAGGATGTTTATTCTAATGCAACTAGGACGTCATCCATGATATTTAACGTGGTGTAGTAAATATGAAAAAGGGTCTCACATTCCATATTAATATGGATAAGACCATATGTGATGATGATAATGAATAAAAAAGGATTATCAGGGCCACATGTGCCAACTTTACTCAGAAACGATGGGGGAAAAATGTGTAAATAATGATTCTGAGGATTCATGGATATGAAGATATGACATGGGGATAAAATACCATCATGTAGTATGGAGATAAAAAATCCCTCTAATGTGGAATAATTTTCCCTTGGTTGATAATAATTTTTTTATGAGAAGCTTATGGCGAGAAAATTATAGAATATTGTTCATAGGAAAATAGAGGTGTCCTCAGGACAATGAACCTCAATCATCTATGGAATATAAGGATTAATGATATCCATAATTACCCAAGACATAGATTATGAAAAATGGGTGAAATTTTTCTGAGTATATAAGAATATTCCAATCCATGATTAGGTATAGAAGATGAAGTTAATTATATCAATTTTATTCCTATATAGGGGAACGTTTTGGTTTACATTAAGGGTCCCAGAATGAGGAATCGAAACATAAGATCTCTTACGTAAATCATTATTTTTATACAAGAGATAGGGAATTTTTCTCTATATACATGACTTAGAAATGTGGTATTAGAATCAATATGTATCCGGTCTATGTTAGAATAAATCCATATATAGTTAATGATTATTCATGTAGTTTAATGTCATGCAATAAGGACATTCTCCATGTAGTTCCATTTCATGTGGTAATGATAGGGGTTTGTTGACATGAAGAGTAAATATTGTGCCTTTACCCAAGATTAGTAACCATGGTGTCATGATTTATCTTATTATAATAGGAATCAATTCACATGTAGTCCTCAAAACTCGCATTGCCAATGGAGTTTAATGTCATGTAGTAAGTAAATCTTGTGTACCTTTCAAGGTTGGGAGAGAAGGCCAATATGAAACCTGATGCCAATTTATATGAAACGACCAAGTCAGTAATCCCATACCAATACTCTTAATCCACTGTGAGATCTGATCAGTGTGAGAAACATGGGTTCACATAGGTTTTCTCCACCATAATGGTGTGATAAAAAGAAGGATGTGGGAAATTTGTATTTCTGGTGGCTGAACTAAGATAAAAAAAATCAGATCATTACTATGTAACTCATCCAAAAAAATAATCTATACATATTTTGTTATAAAAAAGTTCTATATGAATATCTTTCCCATACATAGGGGGATGTAATTTTTATCCTTCATTGTGGTTTCACCCAATATTAGTGATCTAGTCATCTCTATCTATCTTACGATTGTAAGAATCAAGATGCACGTTGTTCATAAGGGAACATGAAATTTAGTGTCTTGTGGTAAGGAATATTGTCATGCAGTTCAACATCATTTTGTAAGGAAATGTTTCACTCAACGTGAAATATGTATCATCACGATTGGTCTAATGGATGTATATTTGGAGTTCACAACATATCATATGGGGGTAGGAATCAAGCCACACATAATTCTTTAATTGATGTTTTGAACATAGGTGTAACCTGTATAAAGGTATGGGGTCATTTAATTGATGGTATGGAGATACGATGATGTCAGATCTGAGAGTCTGTACGTATATCATTAAAACAAGAATGAATCTGATGTTATTTCTTGAATGAATGCTTCCATCATAGGACTAAATAATACATAATAATGATTTTTTTCATATTGGCTTTTGGGGTAGATGGACTAGGATGTAATTTCTAGTCATTTATATGTATATCATCAAAATTATAGTCAATTCAATCTTATTCCACAATAATGGTTTGATAGGAGAAAAATACCGGATGCATCTGATGGCTCTTGTGGAGAATCTTGTTTTTTTTCTATCAGGGAAATCCCATAGCTTATGATCATTTCTTGAGGATGTTTACCATTCCCTCCTATCATAACATTTTATATAAGTCCTATGAGTTTGGTCCTATGTTATTGTCACAATTTATCATTACACACCATTGATCATGATGGGGAGAAAATATCATAATGGGGATTTGTGGACAATTAGTAAATAACTACCACGAAATAAGGACCAGGGGGACAGTCTTCCCTATAAACACTCAAGATAAGCTTCCTAGGGGCCATAATCATGAATCAATGGAAATATTCTTCATGATGGCTTGATGATGGGGATATATCCATAGTAAGGAAATTAAGTGCCTCTAGGTATCCAATGTGGATAGGAATAAATACATACAATGTTTCTAAATATGGTATGAAAGATGACTAGTTTCAGGAGAAATTTCATCTTTAGTTAGATCATTTTGTGTTGACCAGTTTAACGTTATAAATTGTGGATATTTGTTTCATTAAATTTATTGGATTTTTTATGGACAATCTGTTATTATTTTAAGGGTTTTGTGAAAAATACTAGACACACAGTTTATTGTCATGAAATAGATATAATGTACCATACAATTCAATGTCATACATACAGAAATATCTACCATGATGTTTAACATAATGTAATTAAAATTAACAATAATGCAAATTAATGTCATGAAATCACGACAATATGACATGTAGTATATAGTCATGTGATCTGGATGATCTTACATATATTTTTATATCTTGCAATCAGGATGGTCTACCCATCATTATAAATTTTTTTAATCCATATGAGTCTTCTTTGAAATGAGTGTTGATGAGAGACAGTATGGTGATTATGTATAGGAGCATCTTGGGTTCCACTATGGAGTAATAGTGATGTGAATGGGGAATATCCATGGATGTTAACTGAGTGCCTATATATAGAGAAAATAATTTGATTGGGAAATACATGTGGAAGATGCCTGGGAACCACAATGTAGAGGAAATTATGTGGATGGTGTGTATACATGAAAAATACACAGGTTTCTCCATAGAGAAATTATATTGATGGGTCTTATGTGTGGAAGTTGCATGGGTTCCGCTATAGAGCAAGAATGAAATGAATGGTGCCTACACATGGGAGATTTTTGGGTTCTACTATGGAGAAAAAATAATATCCACTAGATACAACATGTGGAATCTTCTCAGCTGCATCAATAGAGTAACTGTGATGTGAATGTGGATTACATATAGAAGCATCCAATGTGTCACTGTGCAACAACAACTATATGAATGGAGATTACGCATGGAACATGATTGTGTGTCTTTATGGTTTAAAACTGATATGATTGTGTCATATGAATGATTTTTTTTATGACTGACTCTATGTAGATGCAATGATGTAAATGGGTATTACAGTTGGAAGATTCACGGGTTCTATTAAAGAGCAGAAATGTTGAGAATTGGTCTTTCACATGGAAATATTCCTTGGGGAAGCCATGTAACAAAAATGATGTTAATAGGGCATAATTTGGGAATGTGTATTGGGGGATGCAATGAAATGGAGTGGAAATGAATTGAATTGGGCTTATACGTGGAATCTTCCTGGGTGATTCCATAGAGCGACCATGATTTTAATGGATCTTATGTGAGAAATAGTTCTGGGTTCTATAATCGAGAAGAAATGATGTGGCTGGGGAGTATTTGTGAATAATTCCCATGTGCCAGTATGGATCCTCAATTATTTGGATGGGGATTATCTGTGGAAGCTTCTCGAGTTCCTCTATGGAGTGAAAGCAATGTGGATAGTGCTTATGCATTGATGTTTAGTGGGTTACACTATATAGTGATAATGGTGTGAGTGGGTCTTACTCATGGATTCTCCTCAAGTGAAAATATTGAGCAGTAATAATATAAATGGAGATTATGTATAAAAGATTCCTAGGATCTATTATGGATCATCAATGTTTTGAATAAGGCTTACTTGTTGAAGCTTCATTAGTGCCGGTATGTATGAGTAATAATGTGAATGGGGATTGTGCATGGATTCTCCCTAGGTGTTACTATAGAAGGGAAATTTTTTGAATGGGTCTTACACATGGTAGTTACCCATCCTATCTTCATCATGTCATCTATTAGTGCATCACATGTACATTGGATGAGGTATGACCATAGTTTGAAATCATGTTCAAGGATGAGTTGTGAATGGGGCATACTTGTGTAATTGTCCCAAGTAACTTTATGGAGATACAATAGTGTGATTGGGGAATACATGTTAACGATGCCCATCTTTAGCTATAGAGTGGGAATGTTGTCAATGGGTCTTACATGTGAAATCTTCCCAGTTTCCACAATGGAGTAGAAATGCAGTGAATGGGGATTATGCATGAAAGATTCTTGAGTGCCTATTTGGAGTGTTTATCATGTGAATGTGTATTATATTTGGAGGATTACTTAGTGAAACAATGGAGAGGCAATGATGTGCACGAGGCTTAAAAATAGAAGGTGTTCAAGGGATTCAATGGAGGTGAAATGGTTTTAATGGGGATTATGTGTTGAATCATCCCATATTGTCCTCCTCATGTTAGGACATGAGAGAATACCATGTGCATTGAATGTGCTATGATCACAGTTTAATCTCATGTGGGAAAATGAGGATTGAATGGGGCTTAGACATAGAAGATTATCAAGAACTACTATGGAGCATAAATTTTGTGAATGGGTATTAAATGTGGAAGATTATAGGGTGATTCTATGTAGTGGTAATTAGGTGAATGGGGATGATGCATGTAATCTTTCAAAGTGACTCTAAGGATAAGAACTATTGTGAATGGGGTGTGCATATGGAAGTTAACCAGGTGCCATAGTGGAGCAAAAAAAAATAGAAATGGGGATTGCGTGTAGAATCTACCCATCATGTCCTCTTCATGACTGACCATGAGGAAATCCCATGTGTATTGTGTAAGTTAATATAACAGTATACTATGATGTGGAAGGGTAATGTGTGTGGGGAATATTCATTAATTATATCATGTTCTATTAGGAGTTTCAAGGATGTGGTAGGTACATACTTGTTAAATAATCATGGGAGCCTATATGGATATGAAATGGTGTGAATGTGGCTTACGCAAGGATACTTCCTGGGTGCTACTATGGAGTGTAAATGATGAGAATAGGGATTAAATTTCAAATATTTTTTCATTAATATATGGACAGAAAATGGTGTGAATGTGGATTACCCATTGATGATTCCTTGGTACTACTATAGAGCAGTAATGTTGTGAATGAGGATTAAGTGTGAAATATTTCCATCATTTACTCGTCATTTCAGGCCATGAGGGAATCCCATGTGCTTTTCAGGAGGTAAGGTCATAGTTTTACATCATGTGGATGGAAGTGGTGCATGGTATTATGCATTGAGAATTCTAGGTACTGCATGAGCAATAAGGATATAGTTTGGGCTTACATGTATAAGATTCTACCTCTCTATTCTCCTCTACATTGGTATCATTTGTGTACCTCCTAAAAGATTTATTTCCATTAATTTCAATGATGTATAATTCATTTTGGGTGGCATACTAGATATTGAATGATAGTGGGGTTGCTTTCAGCCTTTTCTGGACATCTCCCTTCTTTTTTGTGATCATGTAAGATCATATAACTGAAGAGTGATTTAGAGGGAACCTCCCTACAACCTGTTCATATGCCTCCAATATGGGGGAAACGGGTTAGGATGCAGAATTAATTAGATGTATGCACCTCTTTTTTTCTTATATAGATTGGAAAAGACTAATTTTTATCAAAGGGTGGGTTGAAGTAAAAATTCCTATGACCCTATAGGTTAGGGTCATTCCCATTCTCTTTTGTTTCCTCAGGCTGAGTGTTTCTGCCTTGGATGGGCATTTTGTGTTTAAAATTCCCCCAGACCTACTTGTTGTGTTTTATCCTAGATTGTGGTGGCTTCTATTACTGTCGTCTCTCTCTTGATCTTGATCCATCATGTTCTAGTGTGAACTAGGTGCAGTAAAGGTTATTCACATGAACATACAGATTCTAGGGGCATTACCCATTGCTGATGATTGGCTTCCCTTAACAGAGAATCCGTTATAATGTTTTGAGTTTCCTAGATCATGAGTTTTTTAATGGATTTCACTGACTGGACCTAAATCTTTTGACAATTATAAAGGATTATTCTTGTTGTGTGATTCATATTTCCAATGTATGGGACCTTGTTGATATCCTCCATTGAAATATGATATCATAAAAAGTCATTTACAATTTTTTTAACTGGGTGTGGGGTGAATTTCAGACCTCCATGTTCCCCCATCCCATGATATGAACACCAGGAAGGGTGTAAAAAATTAGACGATGAAACTCATGAAATGAATTGAGGAATTTTAGATTAATATCATTCAAAATATTCTCTAATCATGATTGACTAATAAATGGTAGGTAATCCATGTTGATATGATAATAAATCTCTAGAAATATATGTGGATTCTCTTCATAATAGATGCAAGGAAGTAATTTTTCTTTTAGTTGGTAGAGAGATTAAAATATATTCAAGTGGGTGTTGTGTATGAATTCCTCATAAAATGATTTCTTAATGTATAATTAAGTAGAGAATGAGGGAATAAAACAATTTTTATTTGATCCCGGACAAATTTTCTTCTCACAAGAATAATATCCATTAATTTTTCTCTTTGGGATTCCTCTATATGGTTATACCAACATGTGCGCTTTATGATTGTTTTGTCACAAGGAGCATTGATAGTTTTTATCTTGATGACATAGGAATAGTCCAGATGTGTCTTTGAGTATAAAAAATAACTTTTTCTATATTATGGTTGATAAATGATGTCAAATTTCATTGATAGAGTACCTATAATTTCATGACTTGTCTTTGCAGGAGGATAATAATATGAGGGATTTTTGATATTTGATACAACAAGGGGTGTCCTTCTTACAGAAATGATATGTCACTATGGCGAGGTCCTTCACATCGTATGTCATCATGGAGAGGAATACCATCCATGTTCAGTGTCTAAATGCCAGGATAATTTCTACAGATTATAACTATGGGAGGACCTTTAGAGTAGTGGGTATTAAGGGGATGACCTTCTTGCTGAAATGTGATGTCACTATAGAGAGGACCCTTGCATTGAATACATTCATGGCGAGTACTACCATCATTGATCGATGTCCGATTATTGGAAAATTTTATAAAATGTACCTAGGGGGAGCTTCAGGGAAGAAGATATCACAGTGAGTACATTCTTGATAAAATTATTTTTCATTTCAGGGAGGACCATCGTAGTGAATGCCACCATGGAAATGACTACCATCATAGCCTAATTTCTAACTACATAGGGAATTTATGTAGTTTATACTCTATGGAGGACATTCCGGGAGGACGATAGCAATATAAAGAAATTATTTCCATTAGATTATCTTTGCACGATGAGGGACACCATGACAAAGTTTAAGATACACAATATCATGATCAATCAGTTTGTACCCATGAAGGAAGACATAATGCAAGATGTTATGGGGAGGACCTTTAGATATTCTGGTAATAATGTTGTTGGGGGGACATTCCCAACTACAAATTTCACTTCCATAATATGGTAATGGATCAGAAGGAAAATGGGCCACCAATGATAGATGTATTATGGTCTCCTTATCTCTATATTCTAGTAGAGAAGGGTTATGCATCTGTTATTCAATTTCCTATTTCCCTTGGAGTGATTTCTATTTAGGAACTCTCATTACAACCATTAGGGATTCTTACTGTATGTGACATTAATAATATTATCATGCCTAATCAAGTGGATGATGTATATCTATCTAGATATTTTGATAAGCATCCAATTTTTTCTGGAATATACGACTACCCTAAATTGGCCACTGATGTGGACCTGTGTCCCCCCGATGCAATGGGTATTTGTGCCTAATCCTATCATAATGTTTTGGAATTTTTTTCAGATATGGTCAAGAATTGATATCTAATTTTAAGACCATGAGTTTTTATAAACCTTTTTTTTCGAATTATTTTATATAAATTGATGTATTTTTTCATGATACATCATGTTACTCTATCATTTCATTTGGTTTCCCAAATTCTGGGAATCAGTGTGCTGTTTGGAGCGGGCTGGAGGCTTAGTTGCTGGCTTCTTTTGGTGGAAGGATGGCTTTTTTGTTGCTGTTTTTTGGCTAATAAAGGCCAGGGCTGATGGAGATTCTTCTGTTGTGGAGATATCTTTCTTGATCCGACTTTGATATTCTTTGGCGGCATTGGTGGCCTCTTCCCATAGCCCACCCTTTTTATTGGGTGTTTGTCGGCTTTGGTTTCTTTCTTTTTCACCTTAACCATTTTTTATGGTTTTGGTGTTTTTTGTTTGTATTTTTCTTGTTCTGTTTTCTTTTCTCTTTAATAAATTTCCATTCTATCATTTCATGATACAATAAGAGGATCTGGTTCTACACACAACACCAACATGGCTTGTGTTACACGAAACATAGAGTTTCAAAAAAATAGAATTTTATTATTATAATTATTTAAATGAGATAGTTATAACATAGAAATTAAGCATAGTAATATAAATAGTAATAAATACATATTAATTATAATAGATTTATATAAATAAAACATAATAATAATAAATTAGCTATTTTTGGTTAAGTCTTTATATGTTTGAAAATTCTATTTTCTTGAATGAACTTATTTTTATGTCCTCTTGTGAATAATAATAAAATAAATATTAGGCATTTAAAAAATTGAATTTGTTAAATTAATAATAATTTTATATTTCATAATCCAAAAATTATCATAGGGTGAATTTTTGAGATTTTTCTAATAATCTTCTTTTTTTATGAATAGTAAACAAATTTAATTTTAATTCAAAAATTCATTTACATATTATTTAATTTAATAGATAAATTATATTTTTATTTGGTATTATATTTTAATAAGATCAATTTTCAATATATTAATCCAATTTCATTAATTGAAACCAATTTTTAATTTAAATTGAATATAAAAAAATATTAAATTTTAAAAAATTTCACATCAAGAAATATGTGGTTACGAAAAATTTGAATGAATAATTTTAAAATAATTTCATCCAATTGTGTAATTTAAATTTTAAAAAATTTATTCCATAAATGGAATCAGAATAATTTATAAATTATATTAAGGTCAAAATAACATTTGACCAAAAATATTAGTAAATTTAATTAAAATTAATTACAACGATTAAGGTAAAATGTAATGATTACTTTGTGGTTAAACAATGACATAAGTGTCAAATGACCTAGAGACATATAAAAAAGGAATTTGATGGAAATATTTTGACCACATATTATATTGGATCATCAATTAGAAAATATTGGATTCATATGATTTAAGTGATACCTCTCATTAATGTTTTCTATTTAATATTTACAAGAATTCCATCCATCGTCTATAGTAAAAGGGAACTCACCCACCTCACTTCATCAAACCTCTCAATAAATTTTTATCTTAAAAAACCTATTAAAATAAACCAATAACTTTCCTTCATTTATCATAGAAGCCTTAATTTTGTTTGAATGGAATTCAAGGAATCCATTTACCGAAAACCAAAAGGAGTTACCCAATTAAGAGGTAACATTCTTCAACGAGAACTTTGTCATTATTTATTTCTCTACCCACTAAAATATAATTATTGAATGATTAAATAATAAAATAAGTATATTCAATATACTGAATTTTTTTTTATAATAGGTTTTATCTAGATTACCAAACAATTAAATCAAATGATATAAATAATCATCGTTCATATGTATGGTGGACTAACACCTCACAAACTATTGTTGTTCATTCACCCATTTCAAACTTTCAAGAATGGTAATAACGATAGAATTTATTGTTTTATATAATAATAATGATATTTATTATTTATTTAGTCTTTTGAAATTATTATATAATAAATTATTTTATAATTTCTAATTTGTGTAAATACCATAACTTTGTTTGTGGACGTGTGGAGTATCGCCTCCTCAAAGCGATGTGATTTGTTCACAGCTTACAAGGAATGTATTAATGATGGGTTTCAAGAACATATATGATATATATGATCTAATAATTCTAATAGAATTTTATAATATTTATATATCATCTACATAGTTTCGTTCAATACAATATGAAAATGGAAACAACGTTAATGTGTACGCACGACCTACCGTCTCCATTAATGGTTTAATTAATTTTTAGTTTCATTATTTTATGGATTATTATAAATACCTATATAAAGAGTAAATATGATATTTATATCTATTTTATCATTATGTATTGTACTAAATAATTAAATATCTATAGGACAAAAAAATATATCAAATAAAAACATATGGGAAAGATAAAGTAGTTTTTACATGGAATATTAAATTTACATGGAATTGATAATAAAAAGATTTCACAAGGTCATAAGTAAATAATACATGGAATGATATAATTGAATATATTTATTTTATATATTTAGAATAAAATTATATTTATTATAAATGATCATTTAATAAGTTCTAAGAGATACAATACATAAAGTAAGACTTTTCTCATCTCATTTTTATTTCAATGAGACATCTTCCTTATTCACAACTCATTTATTTTTTGTGGTTTATATACATCAATTTAATATATTATATTATATGTATATTAAATTCAATGGGTATTTACATATTAATTTTATCATCTATATTTAATGGGGTTTATTGTTCAAAACATAACAAATTTATAAAGAAATATTTTCTCAATTTTCCATCATTGAGACACATGCCATTTTATAAAGTTATATTATTATACATAGTGTATAAAATACCCTTTGTCAAGTTATATAATTGTTATCCATATTTTTTTTATTAAAATATTCATGTAATGTTATTTATTCATGGTTATTATGATTCAATATTAACAGTTATTGCTACAATATAATCATTTATGATGATTGGTAATGATAATTATTCCATTGGTGAAATGTTATCATCTACCTCTCAATAAATATCATTAATTTGCATATCATATTGTCATTAATGATATAATAATGTATTACTACCATTTTTCCACTATTATTTACTTAATGCAATTATGAAAATATTTTTATGAAAATATCACCATATTTCCCTCTTTGATCAAAAATCATTTTTATTCAAAAACTATGTTTTCTAAAATGTTTTCAAAAATGTTTTTATAACATTATATTTTAAAGTAATTTTTATGGAAAAATTATTTTAAAATGTTTTATGGGTTTCAAAACATCCTTTATATGTTTTAATGACATTTTAAATTATATTTTCAATGAAAATGGTTTTCCAAATGTTTTCAAGCTTCTTTATAAATTTTCACGGCAAATGTTTTTAAAAATGTTTTTATGATTCTTCTACTACTTTTCATATAATATTGTTTTTAAAATGTTTTAATGATTATATTATGTTTTTTGCAGGAAATATTTTTTCAAAATATTTTCAATTGTTATTTATATTTTTTCAATAAAAATTTGTTTTCCAATTTTTTCAAGCTTTCTTTATAAGTTTTCAAAGCATATTTCAACAAAAATGGTTTTTGATATGCTTTATTTTTAAAAAGTGATTTAAAATACAGCATAATATTTTCCTTAATAAATGTTTTAAATTATTTTTAATGATTCCTTTATATGATTTAAATGTAATTTACAGTTAGAAGTATTTAGAAAATGTTATATGTCTTAAAAAGTGATTTTCAATGAAATGATTTGTTCCATATGATCATTTGAAATCACACGGAATCTATGTTGAAATCCATTGATATATTTAGTGTTTAATAGGGATGGGATCCAAGGATACCATTCACATTATTTCCCTATATGGTTTGTATTTTAAAGGAAAGATTTTAGTAAAACTAGATTCATTTCCATGTTTAAAACATGTTTCAAATTGATTGTTATGAAACCCATTTATTTTACACGGTCTAATCACATTTCAAATAGATTTACATGAAACACATTTCTTTTATATTATTTAATCATGTTATATGTGAATAATTATTTTAATTTTTTTATGATTATATGAAATATCATTTTAATTTATTCAGGTTGTGTTCTAATGACATATATTATACGATGGGGTTGCAAAGATAGTGCCGAGTAAGCCCATTACAACATATACAATGGTGTGGCCTATATAAAACCGGGTGAGACCATTATCTCTTAACGTGATGGGTGAGAACTATATCTACATAAAATTCATTGGTTAAATATTTATATCCCATAAGTTAATGATGGGAAAAAAGTCGATGGGATTGATACACTATGGAAATAAGGAGTAACTTGATCCATTATGAGAGAATGGGGAAATACAATCCCTTATTTGTAATGTACTATAGTTGGGGATAGTGGTGTGTCCCACCCAAAATATGTAGTCCCCATGAAGATCCCTGATATGTTTTTGAAAATGATCCTTGACTTATGGGGAATGATATTACATGTTTTTGGGTCTACCTCAATCTCATTTCTTATTCCAATGTCTTTATTTCATGGCATATGATCTTGATTACCATATGATTCATGTATTATGTACTACCAATCATTATTCCATGAATCTTAATTATGATCTTTGATACGTAGGGTAAGTTCTTCTAAAATAAAAATCACGTTCATCTCCCATTTTATCATGATTATGCATACATATATTATCTTTTTACCCCTATTGTGAATCTGAGCTCAGCCCATTCCATTGTTTTAATTCCACAATTTATGGAGAAAGGTTATAAGTAGGTGTTTTGAATGGGAATATAATTTAGGTAGTTGTGGAAGATCATTCAAAAAATAATAAAATGGGTTCCATGTTTCCGAACACACTAAAATATTACTCTACTCAGAAATTTAGTTTTGTAATGGGATGAATATTCATATAAAATGTTGTATTCATCATGTATGTTATTATAAAGACTCTATATTTAGAATCAAAGGAATGGATTATTCATCCATTTGAATCGAGGATAATTAAAATTTAATGATAACTTTATGAGTATTTATACAGATATTTATAGTGATGTCTCTGTAAATAACCATAATATGTAACATATTTAAATGAATGAATCACAATTTAGTAATCCTAAAAGTAATTTTTCATGATTATGTAGTCTTAGGCTATGATAAATGTTTCTCATAACCGTCTTTTTGGTATTAGACAATACCAATTACTATATAGAACTCGGTTAACATTGAATTTTTAAAATATTAAATGTATGGGGATTGTACAAATAGATTTCATCTTTTGAAATTTTATTATGAGAAACTATAAATTAGTATGAGTATTAGATATACTAAAAATTATAAATAGAATTCAAACGTCATGTGAAAGGAATCAGATGTTCAAAACAATTTATTTTATGTTAAATGTATATAGAATGATTAGATTGATATTGAGGAGCATTATGACATGATTCATATATCATATTCTAGGAATGGGTAATTAAGAAATATAAAGATAAAGATCCAGTAATGGTTTAAGAATTATGTTGGATAATTTATTTTTATATGTTTTGGAATACAATTATTATGTTATATGAATCTTGAAGTTTATTAGAATTTTTTATAAGTTTTCCTTTATGTATTTTAAATAGTTTTTTATATGATACTAATGACCTAGAAAATGGATTTAATGGAAAGGTGAAATTTTTATTAATGTAATTTAACCCCTAATTTGTCACTAATGTTGAAAAAATTGTGCTTATCTTTGTTAAAGAGAAGATTGATATAGATAATCTAAATTGGATAATATTGATTACCCTAAAATTAACTATTGAGTAGTTCAAAAAGTGTTTTATGTTATCATGGATGATGTTTAAAACCCTTTTTTATATTTATGGGATATATCCAATAATATTTTGAACAGAAATGAAAGCATGTATTTAATAGGGATTTGATTCAAGTCCATGTTATCACGTTCCAACTATATTATTATATATAGAAACGTATTTATGAGTTAATTTTTGAAACCGTTATGTTTCCAACATTACCATTTTTTTATTAATTATTATCATTAATTTTTATTATGTGGATTTAAATTAATGGAACTTTTATTATTAAACCATTGATAACCCAGTGGAATTTTAATGATTAAATTCCTTTTAAGGGTGAAATAATGAAACACCCTCTGTGTTTGAGAACCTCTTTTGAATTTATAAATTTTATTTTATGTATTTTGTTTCAATATAAAACAATTTATGATTATTTTATATTCTAAACCATGTTAAAAATTCAATATAAGAAACACTGTCTTGGCTTTAATTACACACAATACTGAGATTCTACAAAACAACATTATATAGTTATAATTATTTAAATCATATATTTTTAACATAAATATTATTAATAGAAATATTAAAAGAAATAAATAATTATAAAAAATATATTTTTATATAATTAAAACATATGGATAAAAAACATATTATTTTAGGTAAGTCATTACATGTTTGAAAATGCTATTTTCTAAAAATGACATGCTTTTTATGTCATTCTACAAAAATAAAAAAAATTAATTTTGGAAAAATATTTAAATTTAATTCGATAAAATAAGGTTCATTTTAAATTCCATTTTATCAAAAATATATTAAGGTGAATTTTTGGTATTTCTCAAAAAAATATCATTTTCTGATGAATAATGAAAAATACTGAATTTTAATTCGAATATTTTTTTTCATATTATTTATTTATATAGATGAATTATAATTAAATTTTTTTAAACAGTAATTTGATCAATTTTACATTAATTTATTCAATTTAGGCCATTTTAACCAAATTAACATTGAAATTGGATATAAAAACATTTCACACATTGAATTATTTTTTCTAAAAAAACCTGATGTTTCGACTCATCTGCATGATTAATATTAAAACAATTTCCTCTAATTATGTGTTAATTTTTTTTAAATTAATTCCAAATATGGAATCAGAATAATATATTATTTATAAAAATTAATAAATAATTCTTGACCAATAAAATTAGTGAAATAAATTAAAATCAATTTCAATGATTATTGTGAAAACACGATTACATAATTGTTAAACTATTACTTAAGAGTCTATATAAAAAATACCCATTTCCAAAAAAAATTATGAAATATTTCTACCAATTATATAGTTTTATTGAAAAAGTGAAAATTATTAGAGGAACATGATGTAAGGGAGACCTATCAATATTGTTTTTCTTTTTTATATTTAAAATAATGCCACTCCTTCTCCACTATAAAATAGAACTCACCCTCTCACATATTCCCACCTATGAATCCATTTTACTTTTAAAGAACCTTCCCTAATATCCTCCCAAATTCCCTCACTACATCATAGAATTATTCCATTTGGTATAAACCCAATCATTTAAGAACTTCAATGAAAACAAAAATGAGTTACGTAAAGAATAGTTTTATCCTTTAACAAGCACATTGAAATTATTTCTTTATTCACAACATAAAATATTCATATTACATGATTAAAGAATTATCAATTTATCCTCATTACCAATATATGTTTTCATATGATGGTTTGAATCTATACAAACCCACACTCACAAAATTATATCAAATGGTAAACATAATCATTGTTCATGCGTACAATAGACTACCGCCTAGCTCACCGACGTCATTATTCTTCCACTTCCACAATTCACAGTTGATAATATTGATGGAATTTTTATTTTTATATGATATATATAATAGATATGATGTTTTTTCTAGAATATTTATATAATATAAAACTTCATTATTTCTATTTTGGTAAAAACTATATCTTTGTTTGTGGATGTGTGTACTACCACCTCCTCAAACTGATTTTATTCATTGAATAGATACATTGAATTTATTAATGATTTTATTAGTTAATTTAAATTATATATATGAAATAATAATTCTATTTTAATGTTATATATATATATATATATATTTCATTTTATTTATTTCATTTATTACGATTTGAAATCATAAACGGTGTTCATGTGTTGTTACCACCTACGTCTCAATGAATGGTGTATATAATTTTCTTTCTCTATATTTTATAGATTATTATAAACACATATATACTAGGTAAATATTATATTTATATCATTTTCATCATTCGGGTGATGATTAAATCATAATATGAGCATACGACAAAAAAATATAAAATTAAAACACTGCGAAAGACCAAACATTTATTACCTAAAATGTATCTTTAACAAGGGATTTTTAATAATAATGTCATATAATTTCCTAAATAAAAAATATATGGAATTATATAATTAAATATAGTTTTATAAAAAATTTATTATGAACATATATTTATTTAAATTGTGTTTTGAATGACTATTAATAGATTCATGACATAAGGTAAGGGTTTTCCCGTGTCACATTTATTTTTGTGTGATTTTTTCCTTATTTACATTTCGTATATTTTTTGTTGGTTATATACTTCCCATGAAATTATAATAATATTAATATAAATAAAATTATTTTTATTTACATATATGATCGATTATTTCACTTTTAGGTGGTTTACATATGAAAAGTTAATGAATCATTAATGTAATTTTGTCTCATTTTTTCTTTCTTTGTGAAAGATGCTGTGTTATGCAGCTATATTCTTCTACAAGGTGTATAAACTACTATTTGAAAAGTTATATCATGAATCTAATTATTTTAATTTAATTTTAATCTTAATGTATTTTTAGAATTTAATAGATATTATGATTCAATATTTTCTTAAGTCGTAACAGTTTATAGGTACAGTCTCATCAATTTTTAGGATTGTTTATAATTATGTTTTCATTAATGAAATATTATGACTAATATTTTAATAAATATCATTAATTTTCATACCCAATGTTTATTCATGATATGATAATTTATTAATACCATTTTTATACTTTTTATTAAGATAATTTAGATATTTTTTAATAAATTATGATCTTTTTTCTCTATACGGTTTGAAATATTATTTATTCAAAAATGATGTTGTCAAAAATGTTTTCAATTTTGTTTTTAAATGAACTCTTAAGTTGATGTTAAATGAAAATGATATATAAATTATTATGGGTTTAAATGATTCTATTATAAGTTTTCAAATATAAATGTTTTGTAAATTTATCAAGCTTCATTTATATGTTTTTAGGGAAACATGATTTTCAAAAAAAATTCAATCACCATTTTTTAGATTTCAATGTATGTGATTCTAAAAAAATTTCATAATTATTTTATATTTTTTCAATGAAATTGGTTTTCAATTTTTTTTCAATAATATATTATTTGTTATCAGTGGAATTTATTTTTTCATTTCTTTCATGATTCCTTTACATGTTTCAATGGTATATTAAATGAATAATGTTTTCAAAATTATTTATTTTTTAAAACATGTTTCCCAAAGATAAAATTTATTTTCCCAAATAAATAAATTAAATATTTTTTTATGATACAATTATAACTTTTCAATTTTATTTTCAATGAAAAGGATTTTAAAAATGCCTTGTTTTTTGAAAATTGTTATTTTAAATAATGTTATGCTCCAAGTGATCTTTCAGAATAATTAACCGATCTAAGATGAAAACAACTAGAATTTGAAGCATTTGTGATGTATTATTTCTAATGGGGTCTCATAGAAAAAGTTAACTAGTGATGGGGTCCCATCATAATGGATTTTTTGTAGAAAATGACGTCAATAATATTTTTTTGTGACTTACCAGCAAAAAAAAATTGTGATGAGAGAATACCACAAGTAAAAATTTAGGCATTAACCATGGTAAAAAATTTCATTATATGGGTCAGAATCGTGGATATAATCTATTTAAATGGTTCCAGCTGGTCATGGAATGTATTGGAATTTCTATAGCTAAAAACAATAGCTACTTTTTTATTGGGCTATAGACATGGTAGTTCACCATGGTAAAAGAACTATTGCCAGAGTTTTCCAAATTGTGGCTATAGCCCCCATAGCTTCCACCATATAACTTGGGCTATATAGAATGTTTTCCTCTATGAAATAAGGTTATTGCCACAATTTTTGATCATGGATATAGCCTAATTAAACCATGAATATAACCTAAAAATAATGTTCTCCCATCAATATTGGATCATTGTACCTCCGCTATGTCCACCTTCCACATTACCACTACACCATAGATGAATTTTGGTATGTATTTATATATTTTCTTATATATATATTTTAAAACCGTGGATATAGCATATAAAATATGGCTATATAACTTCTTACAATTTCATAAAGGGTTAATTGTTTCCTCATGTAAGGGCATGAGATCGGTACCCATGGTTTTGAGGAACCAAGGCTATAGTAAGAAAAAAAATTATTTCCATGGTTTCCCCCAAACCATGGATATATCCCGTGAAAAAACCCTATAGCCACAGTCTTATCAAAACCTTGGATATAGTTCTTGGTAAAAATATTATAGTCAAGGTTTTACAAACACCATGACAATAATCCTAAAAAAAAACTATATAGCCATATATTGATGTAATCCATGGCTATAGCCCTCGCAGAAACACTCTGTAGCCATGATTTTACAGAACGATGGTTATAGTTGTCGAACAAAAAACACTATAGCCAAGGTTTCACAAAACCATGGGTATAGCCTTAGAAAATATACCATATTTCCATAGTTTTATATAAATCATGGTTATAAAAATGGTATAAATACCTATAGTCGTTATTTTAGAAAACCATGGCTATAGGCCAGTGGAAATAGACTAGTTTTCTAGTAGTGTATCCCATCGTAAATAATTTTTATCGGGTTTTTAATCCCTTTTCTGACAGGATCATCAAAAAATATTTTTACAATGGGCCTATCGTAATCCTCTTAAAAAATAGAAAATATTTATTTTAATAATATTTAGATAATAATAATAATAATGATTGCAATAAAATTATTATAAAAATTAAAAAAATATTATAATATTATAAAATAATAAAAAAATAAAATAATAAAAATACCAACATTTATATCAATAGGAAAAATTAATAATTAATAATAACAAATAAATATTAAAATATTAAAATTGATAAATAAATAATAGAAAAATAAAATAAAAAAATATTCAAAATAATATTAGAAACACACAAAATAGAAATGTAAATTTATAAATTAAAAAAAATAACAAAAATTTCTTTTACATTCAAGTGTTTACCTGACAAATTATATAAATAACTAAGGGGGAGAGTATTTTGGAGTTCCTAGGGGAGCTGGAGGAGCTGGAGGAGATGGTGGAGGGAACATAAACCCAAAACCATGAGTCAGAAGTCGCATGTACTCCATTATCTGCTCATGTTTCTACTAGTTCCATTGATACATATCCTACTACTGTTGTTGCTGATGTCGATGGAGCTCTTCCTACTCTATATACATGGTCTCTATAATCTCATCCTTAGCTCACAGCGTCACATCATACTGTGCCATATATAATGATGAATCTCCATGGGCTCCTCTCGACCTATAATGAAACATCGTAGTAGTACCAAAATAAATCATATGCATCAATCAAGATATGTTACCATGAACATGACCTTCTCTGATATTATAGTGAGTCTCTTTTATCCATGCTACATCATCAAATCAAGCTACAACAGAGTACTGATCCTCAATATCAACCTAACACCATGATTTTTTCTAATCTGTCATGGCCCCATATGAACCCTTTAATTTTAATTTAAAAATAAAATAGTTAAAATATTATTTTCAGTTAATTTTATGAATACAAAAAATTTATAATGATGACGATATGATGCCGGTGATCACCTATAATATCCTAAGTGATAAGATTAATTTTCATCCTTTTATAAATGTTGATATCTTTAATATCGGGTTGTTCCTCTTGATATATGATTATTAAATAAATAGGCTACATTTAATGTTATATAAATTATGTTAAAAAATAATGGCCATATGTCGTTGATTCCCACTGAATGTATGACTACCAGATTGATTCATCACCACCTACCTCCCTCGATTATTTCAACCGTATGATAATCTATTATAAAAATTATCTCACATCCAGTATGAATATAATCCATCCCAATCCTAAGATGAGATGTTATCTAGTCTGTGGGTGCAACAAGAGTGACAAAATTATGTGACTCCCACTTTCACATGGTTGTCCTCTTAATACGATGAAAAAACTAACCTCCCTACACTTTCTTATAGATCTCACATGCCTCTAGAGAGATTCTCAAATGAAATCATTAATGGGATACCATTAAAAAAACAAATAATTAATAATATCATGTTATTAAGTAAATACATTTTAAAATAACTATTATTTATTCACGTACCATCCATTGCTGAATCATATGTCACTAAACCTCAATGGGAATCTGATCTCATGTCACCCATGTTCTAGAAAAATAATTCTAAAATATAGCACTCCCATGTTGAACAGATATATGCAAAAAGATGTAAAAAAACATAACAAATAAACAAAAAATTAATATACAAATAAATTAAATAAATTTAATGAAAACTAAATAAATTACAAAACTAAACATAAATTCTCATGTGGGGATCAAATTCAATATATGGACATCACATAGGGATTGGGACTAGAATAATCAATCTCGCAATACCACAACTACTCTAAGTCATTGTGGAATCACCAGTAGTCTATGGGCCAGATGATGAAAATCATGCCAATCACTAGTTATATCATCCTCCTTCAACTCATTAAACATATCCACCTCTATATAGAACAAGAAATGATTATTTTTAGAAAATAGATAAAGAAAAATATTATATATATATATATATTATTTATTATTATAAAAAGTATTTAATTTTTTCAATCATCATCTCTATCCTCATCACCATATATGTAAGTTTCAATATCATTATATTACCCCACAGTATCATCAATTTCCATATGAGTTTTATTTTCATTGTATCGTTCCATTTAAAATTGAATTTTTATATCAATAACATCATTATCTCTATCTACCCTTAACTATGGGATGTCATAATCAATATTCATTTCTCTTCCTGGAATAGATGGATTTTTTATTTGTCTGTTGAGAAAATTCAATTCCATGTACTTAATTGGAACTACATTAACACTCAATAAATTTATTTTCTTAATATTTCATCATTATTATGCTCCCCCAAACACTTAAATCTATGGAAGTAAAAAAACAATTCGCATAATAAATTTTATGTTCCCAAATAGAAAATAATAGTTCATTTACTGTAACAAGACATCAATATTTAATATCAATGATTCCATGGTGTAGATGAAAAATGCAAGGATCTCTTAGTACCCAACCACAGATATTTAAACACCATTGTGTAACTCTTTCAAAGACAACACAGATTAATTATTCCTTCTATCATTCCTTAAAATTAAACTCCACATTCTCTATGATAATATCTACTCATGAAAACAACACTACTCATTTTTCATTCCTTATATGCACATTTATGAAATCTAAAACCATTCAACCGATATGAATTATATGATTTAACCATTTTGGATTGTGGGAAAATCAATACATATAGTTAATAATCAATTTTAAGTACATGGGGAGATACCTGAAGATTTGTAAAAAAAAATTCAATATAACATGTAATAAATTGATTTTGTATGTTTAAACATGGCCAATTTATTATACAATTTTTTGAAACCTATAGGGAAATTTATTTTTCCAATGTTCCTCAAGAGTAGTTACTCTAATTTTTGGAAAATGTATCTTAATTTGATAATAATATAATTTAAAAGTACAATAATATTAATTTAATGAAACAATGATTATGGAATATGTGATAGAAGAACTCATAGTACAAATGGTGTCATTTATTCACAATTGAGCAGAACAAATGTATGTTCCATGATATGTTAATTATATGACATCCATCATTCATGAACACCACCAAAGCCATGATCGTTAGTTTCATTACTTATTTTAACTAATTTTTACTATTTATTACTATTCACTACTATTTATTACAATTTATTTCTATTCATTAATAATTAATACTAATTATCACTAATTATACTATTTATTACTAATTATAATATTAATAGAAAACTATTACTAATCATCACTAATTATTACCATTTATTAAAAATTATAACTATTTATTACTAATTATTACTATTTACTACTATTTATTTCTAATGACAACAAATTATTACCAATTATTACTAATAATAATGGAATATCCAATTTACTACTAATTATTACTATTTATTACTAATTATTACTAATTATTAAAAAGTATTACTGTTATATTACTATACATTAGTAATTATTTCTACTAATTATGAAAATTTATTACAATTTATTACTAATTATTACTAATTTATACTATTTTGTACTATTTATTATTATTTATTACTAATTATTACTAATTATTACTATTTAGTACTATTTATTAATATTTCTTTCTATTTATTACTATTTATGTGTAATTATTACTAATTATTACTAATTAGTAGTATTTATTACTAATTATTACTAATTATTACTATTTCATACTATTTCTAACTATTTATTTCTTTTACTACTAATTATTACTAATTATTAATATCTATTACCATATATTACTATTTATTACTATTTATTAATAAATTTTACTATTTATTTCTATTTATTACTATTTATTTAATTTTTTTAATTATTACTATATTTTAGTAAATTTTACTATTTATTACAAATTATTACTATTTATTACAAATTATTACTATTTATTTAAAATTATTAAATTTTATTACTAATCATTAAAATTTCTTACTAATTAAAAATATTTATTATAATTTATTACCAGTCACTACTAATTGTAAATAATTATTACTAATTATTACTATATAATATTAATTAACACTTTTTATTTCTATTTATTTCTATTTTTTAATTATTAATAAGTATTTCTATTTATTACTTCTTATTACTATGTATTACTAATTATTACAGAGTATTACAAATTATTACTAATTAATGTTAATTATTAGTAAATATAACTAATTATAACTATATATTACTTTTTAGTACTATATGTTGATAATTATTACTAATTATTAATATTTATAACTAATTATTTCAATTTATTACTATGTATTACTATTTATTATTATTTATTATTATTTATTACTTATTATTAAAAATTAATACTATTTATTACTATTTATTACTATTTTCTACTAATTATAAATATTTATTACAAAGTATTACTATTTATTACTAATTATTACTAATTATTATTAATTACTATTTTTTAATACTAATTATTTATTTTATTACAAATTATTAATATTTATTAATAATTATTAAAAATTATTATTAGTCATTATTAATTATTAATAATTATTACTAATTATTACTAATTATTAGTATTTATTACTATTTATTAATAATTATAACTATTTATAACTATTTATTATTTACTATTACTAATTATTAGTATTTCTTACAATTTATTTCAATTTATTACAATTTATTACTAATTATTACCAATTATTACTAATTATAACTAGTTATTACAAATTATTTCTAATTATTAATAATTATTACTAAATATTAATAATTACATATAATTAATAATAACTAATACTAATAAATACAAATTACTCATAATTATTACAAAATATTGATAATTAAATCAATTTTTTACAAATTAAAACTATTTACTTTAAAATAAAAACATTACATCTAATTGAAACAAAATATTGGTAAAAATAAATAAATAAAATATAACAATATTTAATTCTAATTTAATTTTATTACTGCAAAATAAAAAAATTATTAAAAAATAAAATAAAAATAAATAACTAAAAAAAATAAAAGCAATAAGTATATATATTAAAACTGAATCTATTGACGGAAGAAACCCATGAAAATTGTTTTGTAGTAAAATTTAAAATTTTTAAAAAATTAGAAGAGAATAATATTAGTGCAGGGAAGGAAGAGGAGTTTTGAGAAGAGTGAAATGGGAAAAAAATCGAATGGGGGTATATAAAGGATAGATCATTTGTGACGGGGGTCCCGTCGCGAATAGTACTATTTGCGACCAGACTCGTCATAAATGCTAGCCCCCCTTATAAATTAGGGTGGCAGTTAAGAAATGAATTTTCAATGGGGGTAAACTCCCATAGAAAATACTAAAAACCATGGGATACTATTTTCAATGGTTGTTTACACAAATCACAAATAGGCTTCCCGCTATTTGGTGTGTGGGGCGCGCCAAAATCTTCTGTGTCGATATACATATTCCCATAAAAATTGTGTTTTTACAACAAACACTTTGCTAAGTGAACAATGTCTCGTTGCAATAGTGGCTTCCGAAGGACTATTTTTGTGTGTTTACTAACCTGTCACAAATACGTGTTTTTCCCGTACTGGGAATCCATTGTTATAGATTAATCTTTACTAGGGATATGATCAAAAGATAGCATTCAAATTTTTTTCAAAATGATTATGTTTTGATGAAATAATTTTTATCGAACCTGTTTCTTTTTCATGGGTAAAACATGTTTCTAAGGGATTGATATGAAAGCTATTTCTTTTCCATAGGCTACTCACGTTTCAAATAGATTGATATGAACCCATCTCATATCCAGGTGTTAATTATACTATTAAAGAATAATAGTTTTAATGTGTTTTTATGACGATATTTGATCTCAGTGTACTTTATTCATGTTGTAGTTCAGGGAAATGGAATATATGATTGGGTGGCCAATATAGTGTCTTGTAAGACAATTATAGGTTATAAAATGTGGTGGCATGGACAATGCCAGATATGCCGATGACAACTTATATGATGGGGGTGGCCCAGATAGCATCTAGTGTGCCTGTTATAGCTTTCACGAAATGTGGGACCTATACCTCCATGCAATGAATTGGGTAATTATTTATATCTCATTATATAATGATGGAATACATGTCGACAGACAAAAAACACTCTGTGAAGATGGGGAAACCCGACCCAGTATGGGAAGATGGAGAAACATGATCCCCTTTAAGGAATGGACTACAACTGTGGAAGGTGGTGTGTCTCGATCAGTAGGTGTAGTCCCTATGTAGTGACCATGAATGTTTTTAGAAATGAACCTTATCTTTTATGTAATGTTATTACATGTTTATGTGTTTGACACATTCTCATAAATTATTCCTATTTTATTCTTTCACAAAATATTATTTGATTACCTTGTGATCCATGTCTTAGGATATACCCAACAACATGCCATGACTCTTGATTATGATCTTTAATATACAATGTATAATCATATAATGATTTGATCATGATCACATACGCTTATTCTCATAAATTTTCTTAAATATTCCCTTATTTACCCTTACTGAGCAATTGAGCTCACCCCTTTCCAATGTTTTTCATTCCCTGGATACATGGAATTGTTTTGTGTACAAATGTGGAGGATCTTTAGGGGAGATGTTGATGACATTTCACCAAACTATAAGAATTGATTCTACAATTCCAAAGACACAAGACTATAAAAATACTTATCAATTAATTTTTTAAATGTGTTGAATATTCATCAAACATTATTTGATGTATGTGTATGCTCATCCTGGTTCTTTATACAAACTCTCCATCATTTCTAGGATATGATGGGAAACATAATTTCCTGGAAAGGGAATGTAATCCAATTACATTGTTTGGGTATGAAAGTGATTCATTCCTTATTTTTAGTCTAGATACTTCGATTCTATTCTCCAATTGCCACTATATTTTCATGGTAGATTTGATGTGGTGGGGCATGTATTTTCATCTTCTTATTGACTCTCATCGTATTTGACTGATATTTATAGTATACATCCTTAATAATTTTCATCTTTTGATAAGTTTCCACCATATTTTAAAAGTGGTAGTGATATGGATGAGTAGGAATTTTCATCTTTTCATAGTTTTCCTTTGTATTTGACTATCCAGATACATATTTTTATGTAGGGATTGAATATTCTAGTCTTCCTCCAAATTTGATTAATGGGCTTCATGAGAGAGAGAAGGAATATACATCTTATCATACATTATTGTTGTGTTTGACTGGTGGGATTTATATTTGTGATTAGGGATTTTTATCTGCCCATTTCCCCATATTTTACTGGTGGCCATAACAACAGTGATCATGAATATACATATTTTATAGCTTACCACCATATTTTATAGGTAAGAAACTTATTTTCAAGAATGAAATTGTATCTTATCATTTTATGGAATATTTTATTGAGGAGGTTCTTTAAAGTGAGTAGAAATATATATTTACTCATCAGTTTATTCTTATTTACTAGTCATGGTTCTTCAATAAGAACATATCTCATGACCCTATCTAGATTAACAGATTATTTCCCTATGTGGGATACCATGGGGACCATAGAGCAGTATTCAATTCATTGTGAGGAAGTTGTGACATTTGACATTGATGAAGATGATTACCAGAAGGGGCCGTTTAGAGGGACCCATGTGCTCCTGGGATTAAGTCCGTGGCAGGATATTCATTATCCTTCCTATGGTAAGGAAAGAACCCATTAACACGCTTTGAGGATAGGCTCTTGAAATAATTTTTGAGGACAACAGGGGTTGTTTAGTTCTGACCAATGCATTTTAAAACTATCATTTCAGACATTGGTTGGGTGATGGATTCTAATATTTTGTTGAAGAACAGGCATGTGCAGTGGCTACTGTGCATGTCTATAAAAATTGGTGAGAATCCATTGGATTAAATATTGCTATGGTGATGATTAGATACAATATACATGAAAAATAAAAAAAAAACCTCATAAAAGTTGAATCACATTACCACATACTTAATTGATGGACTCGTTTGTCCCTCTTCCAATTTGGATGCAAATGGGGCCAGATATGGGGTAACACCACCACCTTTCTTAATGTTCACTATTTTTTTTCGGATGAATGATTTATGTTTATAATAGTTGATTTCTAGGTGTCTAATTATGTGAAATCAATCACATTGGTTTCATTATATTCAAATTGTCTCTAAAAAGATTTTTTCACAGATCTGGAAATGCCCAATGTCTCTAAAATCCATGTTGACTCATGAACCCACCTTTCAAAGCCATTATTTCATTTGGTAACATGGCCAAAAACACTAATAACTCACATTGTTTGAGTGGATGTGATTTCTGGATCGTCACACCATTTTGGGGGAAATCTATTTCTTATTAGACTAACCAATTATAGATTTATGATATGTTCATGAATCATTTTTCATTCCCAAGAATGTATGGATTTGATCACTTAGAATTAATGATCAATTATGAACAAGAATAGGTTGGTAATCATCTATATATATCTGACGTTCTCCATCAATGGAAGGGCCTATATGTATTTGAGGTTCTCCGTCAAGGGAACATTTTTTGTGCATGTATTAGAGATTATTTAGCCCATTATTTTGAGAAGGATAATTTTAATCCATATTGTGAGGACAATCTATATTTTATTTTCATCTAGGTAGATATAATTTTTTTTTGTTTTCAAGATCAAACCAATAATATAGGATTTCTACATATCCTTAGTAGAGGAATCAGAACCCACATACTATAGTGAAGCATTACAAGATACATTACCTTATAAGTTCATATGACGAGGACCAAACCATTTAGTTTAATGTCATAATGAAAATATATCTAGGATAAAGGTTCCTAATCATTGTTTGGTGTGATAATTACACTGAGGTGATCTAAGGAACTCAAAATAGTTGTGTTCTCCCATTTTGATACATACCTACCAAGAGTATTGTTGAGATAACATTATGGTGAATTTGGGTGTTGGGTTTGGTCCTTAGGGAAAATTCCTATGTACCCTAGTTAGGTATGATTTAAATCCTATATAGTTCTATATAGGTTGAGGCTCACATAGTATAAGAGTCTAATGCATTTTATTCTTCATAAAAAATATGTCTCGTTTGTAGTTATTGGTTACGAATTTAGAGATTACACAGAAGAGGATGCCCTATTGGGTAGATATGGATGGAGCTTATACTTGAGATGATGTCCATTTGAGGTTTTGGATCAGGAATATATCATGATCATTGCTAACCTCTATTTTCATGAAAACTAATCCTTATTTGAGAAATAATAGGAATTAGTATATTTAAAGATCACGTGACCCACATTTTCATCTATTGTTAAAGTTCTAGGCCCATAGGGAGATTGAAAGAGATTAGAATTCCCAAAACCTAACATAATTGGTATTAAGGGGAGGTGATGTAGAACAAGAGTTCCACCTCTAAAATTAAATACTAGAGGATTATTCGAGGAGGTAACTAATTTCACTGATTGATGGTTGTCTCATGATTATTAAATGAGTTAATTTAAGAATAGCGAGTATGGTATTTCATTTTTATCATAAGAGGTATCATATGATTTTTATATCAGTTTTCCCAAGTATTAATGACATTTAGAGATGAAGATGATATGAATTTTTATCATCATGTTGTGATGATGATGGGATAAATTTTTAACATCATGTTACAAGGACTACAAGATTGCAATTTAGATTCTTTTTATAGGGATGAATTCTATTTCGTTTATCATCTTCTCGACATGAAAATTTCCATATATATTAACATCATGTGGTTAGGATGAGTTTCATATAGTTTAACTGCATGTGGTTAAGATTAAAAGGGGGAGGATACCTAGAAAACGATGTTGTAGGATTTATGAAAGATGGGCCCTTTCAGGTTCAACTAGGAATAATTGCCAGGTGATAGGTTCAAAGGAGTTACTTGACGAGTGTTTGAATCAATGTAAAAAATAAATCTAAGAGGATAATATAAAATCATAGAAAGTTAAAGAAACATATTGTAGTTTTTTGAATCAATGCACTTCAGGGATCCTAGATGAGTATTTTTACCCAAAAAATTATATGGGGTGGTGATAAGGCCATCTAGATCGTACCTGAAAAGTTCCTCAACCCAGACTGAATTGATTATGGGGAACCACTCAATTTCCTATGGGGGTCAGTGATGGTAAGAAATGGACTGGACCTGAGGGTGGGAACCATAGAAGTATAGTGATGTGGGGAGGTGGTGTGGTGGTGTACACCATACGATATAGACCAGTGGGTGTGAATGGTTTTGAAAATGGGTGTATTGGGATGGTCATATAGAATTTTCCATAATAGAAGCTCTAGAAAGGACCTTTAACAAAGGGGTTTTCCTAGGAAAATTCATGAAGGGGGGTTATATGGAGAATTCGTGATGAACCGCCCATAATAAGGGTTCATAAGGGACCACTTTTGATGGGGTCTTGAATGTCTATTTTTGAAGTAAAATCCATGAAGGGGTCTACGACAGACCATCCTTGGAGGAGATTTCATATAGGGATGAATAAAAAATGGTCTCACCTAAAGTTATTTACATCACTATATATAGGGAATAAAACCATGCCTCATTCCACAAATTTCTAGGGCTCACAATTTTTTATCCACATATAGTTCATAAGATGGTGACAGTGAATGATTTTAGATATTCAAATAGTCAGGTGATTTTACTACAAATTATGATTTCATCATAACTGTCTCTTGAATTTTTTCATGCCCCCCTCAAATGATTTAACATTCAAGGAGAGTTTTATTTATGGGTAAAATTTTCATCCATCCCCACAAATGATTTGTTTACATTAAAAAATGTTGGAAGCACCATCTCATCATGCAAATGATTTTACTCCTAGGAAACATCATGGAGTGCTGATATTACACACTAAGACAAGTTCCACTTGGAGTATTTTTTATAAAGGCCCCATCCATCCATCATTTATTAAATTCCATCATACATTCATCAGACTCTTTTTAATGATTATTTCCCCCATTTTATAAATTCATAGAACTCATTTTCATCTTGAATGCTCATATTTCAAGACCCAATAATCAACCACATAAAAAAACTTCCTATTTAATATTATTTATGTGTGTCATTATATTATACAATTTAGGTTTACTACCATTTCATCATCCATTAACTCATTATTTATCTTTTACTGATTGTATTGGACAACTTATCCTTCATCTAAGAAGAAAGAAGATTTAGTAAATTCACTACCATCCTAGTTAGGATTGTAATGATATTTTTAACCTTTTAAATGTGAAAAAGTATACCTCAACCACTAAATCAATGTCAAACAACCAATGAAACAATCAATAAAATCTAAATTTTATATGATGTGAAATACCATGTTTTTTGTTATTCATAAAAGTAAATGATTGAATTATAAATGTAGATAATTTTATCAATTGGAGAGAGAAATAAACATTATTATTGATAAGAATATCTAATGAAAATAAGAGCTTTTTGTTTTCTAATATAAATGAGTTTCCTTATGATATATTTATATGAATATCACAAGATATAAGCTTTAGGAGAAGCTTTTTTAGTGAATATGGGCCCCTAGAAATAAATAGTTTGTTAAACATTATATCTTATCTATATTATATATCTATACCATAAGGAATATGATTTATATTATAATTAAAATATCCCAAGGATCTCATTATAATTGTGAATAATTAACAAATTTTGATATTATAGACAATCCAAGTAAATTAGAATAAAATAGTATATATAGAAGTAGTAAGACTGTTTTCACGAGAATTAATCATGCAAAAATCTGTATATAAATGATTTTTATTAAAAAACTAACACTCATGTAATGTCTATGTAAACAATAAAAATATAAGAATGATTATGCGACTACCTTATAATGTGAAAATGATGATATATTTTCTTTATCATTTAAATATATATATATATATTATGAAATAAATTATTTTAAATATTTTACCCAATCTTCCAATAATAAAATGATTTTTCATTGTCCTAATCATATAATAATTTATTGAGATATTAGTTTACAATATTAAATTTACTATATATAATTTATTTGAATATAATTTTTATGATTTTAAATTTAAATAATATTTTATATAAAATATAATTATTTGGATGTCAAAACATAATTTTGGAATGATTTTTTTAATAAAAATACATTAATATTTTGATTCCAAACTCTTAGGCACTAAGAACATGTATAATTTCCAAATTTCACTGTTAATAACTCACCCTCTACCAAATTATATTTACATTGATTTATATTAACTTTTTTCTCATATCATAATACCTCAATATTCACTATCTAGAATGTTTTTAAGGGTTTGAATGGGTTCATATTCAATTTCCAAAATTACTAAATGTAACTGAAGTGTTTCATTAATTTTCTAGGAATTTAGTTTCTAAATTAATCATTCAATGATGTAATTTAGTAGTTATTAAATTTTCTATTTAATTATTATTTTATTTAAAATTTAGTGATGTTTATTTTGAATTATTATTTAAACATGTGATGTTTTCCATTCATATATATATATTTAAAAATTTTCATTAAAATTGTATCTTTAATAATGGGAATTGAAATAGTAGTCCTAAAAAGTCAAAATTTGGTAAGTGTGAGTTCACTCATCCTTTGAGTATTTCTATGTAAAGATTAATTTAAATGTATGTTCTCCATGATAACCAATTTTAATAGAGGATTGATTAATTTCTATTATATAGATATAAATTTTATTAATACCATTGTTATTATTTCGTAAGATACTTTTGTTAAAAGAATAGTTCTTCACACATTGTTTATTTAAAAATTAATTTTATTCCCATAAATTTTATGAGCATATATTTATATGGATACAAAATAATATATATTTCCTTTTCTTCAATTTTCATGATTTGTTAAAATACCTATTAAAATTTCATTCAATCATAATATTAACTATTTTATAAATACCATTACATATGAAATATTTTATATCCATTAAAATTCATTATGTAAGGAAGTTTACTTTAACATATAACCCTTTCATGTATATAAACTATAATATATAATTTTACTGAAAATTATTCACCAAGATATCCGTGAATTTATATTGAAAATGGTTGAAATTAAATTGATATTATATTCTATATTTCTATATAAAATAAACTTTTAAATCCAATAATTTATTATTAAAACATATATTTACAGCTTATTCAATATTAAATATTATTATATGTTTTTTATCCATTTTTTTATTTCCATGAAATTCATTGGATGATGTTATGGGGGAAGGTAACCCAAAATTACATTTCCCCTCGTTGAATTAGAATGTCTCATGAGTCAAATAAATTGAATCATTGGAGGAAAAATTTCACTTTATATATTTTCTCTCCAAATATTCCCTTGATAATGTTTTTATGAATGCCAAATAATATGTTTCTTCCTTACTATGTTATTATTTTATATGATATCCATAAATATAAATTGATTCCTATTTCCCTTTTAATGGATTTTTTTATAATTTCATATGAATAATGTTAGTACCATGTATTGATATACATTTTATCATTGATAAGTTATCTCAAACTGAGAATATGATATCAAACATTTTTATAATGTTTCCCAATTTTTCAAGGTTATCATTATGAATACCGTGTATGATACTCTTGATTTTATAATAATTTTATTTTAAAAATTAATAATTATATATAGATAATGAACTCCAATGTAATGTATACGTAAATTATTTATCCTCATAGGTCTACTAAGAATATCATCATATGTAAAATATGATTTCACCATTATTATCATTATATGAGTTGACTGGATAGAGTATTCCATATTAAGGGGTATTGATTAAATATGAATTGTAATTTGAAAATTTATTTTTAATAGATAATCCTGAAATATTATTCACACTTATAATTGTTAGTTTATTTTGATCAAATAAAGGGATTTTGAAATTTAATAACAAAATGGAGTCTAAAATGGAATATGCTTGTTTTTTATATCTTATTGTACAAGGACCAACCCTGTGTTTGATATTGCCTTATGTGGGTGGTTTTAATGTTTATTATTCAAATCACAAAAGAAGGTTACGAAGTTTATATTTTAATTTTTAAAATAAATAATTATTTATCAATTATTTTATTTATGTAATAATAATGTTATTTTTTGGTTATATGAATGAATATTCGGTTTGTAATGTTGAATATATGATGTTTGAATTGTTTTATATCCCATATGGTGATTTATCCTTATCATTAATTTACAATATCTATATCTCATGTCATGAAATTCAATAACAACTATCTCTATCAAATGAGGAATTACATTCTCATTGAATATGAATTGAAAAAAATATGGCCATTTATATACAGGTAGATCATTTCCCCCTATGACTAAAATAGTAAAAAAATATTAAATGAAAAATTTCAATTTTCAATGTAATTCCACTAATTAGTAAATAATAGTATACTCTATTTTTTTATCTCAGTTGAGTAAAATGTGGTATGAATTTAAAATTCAACATGATATCAAGGGGAAATGCATTCTTGACTATTTTAGAGTGTAAAAATTGTTATTTTTTAGATATATTATATAGTTTAAATGAAATGGAGTTAAAAATCATTAAAGGTCACGTATCATCATGTTTTATCAATTATGAAATGAATCAACTGAAAATATTTTAATGAAATATTTAATTTACATAGATACATGATCTCTAATTATGAATAATTTCATTTAAATAAAATTATTACATAAATGGTCAAATTTAATGATAAAATTTTTAGATACATCCAATACTAGTTTGGAATGAGTTTGACTATAATTTAATTTATGTAATGTGTATATCATCCAATTTATTATTTTGTTGTTTATTTTTTATATAAATTATCCATAAAACTATAATAATAAAATTTAAATCAATACATAATTATTTAATATAAATATATGAATATCGAGGTATGTAAAAATAAAATTTTTATAATTTCATAATTGAATCCCATTATTTATTTTAGTTTTTAATGGTTTTTATTGAAGGTAGTTAGGCCATGATTTGGATTCCATGATGCCATGTTCTATCCATTTTACTCAATTTCACTTATAATTATTTTAATATGATTTATAATGATTAAAATAGGGTTTTAGATATTTGATTTGGGGTACTCATTACATTAAGATTCATAGAGAATAATTTTGAAAAGAGAGAACAATTAAATATTTAATTCCACTATAACATATTGAATTTAGTATAAAATTATTTTAAAAATCTATTACAAATAACCATCATTAAATTTCTAGAATTATAATATTTTTATGTATTGTTTTATGTTATTTTGAATTACTATATTTAAATAAATAAAATTCATAATTCAAGCGAACTAAAGTTACAAAAGTGTCTCAAAAACAATTTAGAACTGAAATATAAGTTAATGGACCCAAAATAGGGAAGAGGGAATATAGGTGAATATTCTAAATGTTTGGAAATCATTTAAAAATTTCCTAAATTGTGGAAACTTCATATTGTTTTTCATGAGTATAATTTTAAAAAGGTATAGGTCTTCATTGGTATTAAAAAAATATTTTAAGAATATTATTTATTTTTATATTAAAAAGTTATATATATAAGACATTATTTTTTTGTAAGTGTTGTCTCATTGGAAGGAAATAATTTCATTGAGAAGAAAATTTTATTAATGAAGACCATATAACATGATTAGATCTATATATATTTACGATATCTTTATATGAACTTGATAATTTATCAAGAATTTTGTTATATAGTAGAATATAAAAATCATAACATATATATTTACTTTATATTCATAGTAATTAGAATGTCCATTAGTATTTCTGGATCAATCCATGGGTGTATTAATTAATAATTTATTATTGAACACTTTGAATGATATATTCATATATTTTTATTTTATTTCATAAATTTTTCTTAATATAATTTTAATCTTACATATTATATATGTTTAAATTTAGTATTGGAAAACAATATAATTGAAAAATAATTGCTTTATTAAATTTTTTTCCCAATTAATAGAATTGATATATATATTTATTTTTGGGCATCAATATTTCTATCACTATGATCGAGGATACACTATGAAATTATTTATCTACTATTACTATATATTATTTAAGGTCAATGGGAGGTGGAATTAAAAAAATATTTATAAAATAGAGCATATAAATTCAGTTAAAAAAGGGATTATATAATTTATCAAGATAAATTGAAATCTTAAAAACAAATCATATATATAATACTTTCCATATTATAAGATTGTTTTGTTAAAAAATATAACTGTTGGATTCACTCCTGCAATAGATGTTACTCTATTAATAGATATTGGTTGAATGAATAGTGATAATATGTTCATTCAGGAAATTTCATTTAACAAAAATTAAAAAAAATCATAAATGTTCTTGGAATCATGATAGAGTATTGTATTGGTGATAAGATATAGAATTTTAATAAAGGGAATATTTGAGTAATGTATGTAAAGAATCTAATCGTTCACACCCAAATCAAATATATTTTTATTATTGATGGAGAAATTATAGATTAATTCATTACTTTAGTAAATGAAATTAATATCTTCATATGAGGATTTGAAGATACTCTAGGGTACTCCATGGTTATATTGGGTTAAATTGTGTCCTTTTTTTAGAAAATTAAATATAATTCTTATCATTAAAACAATAAAGAAGTGTTCAAGGGGTCTGATTTGGTGGCCCCCACACTAACTCCCTCCAAAATAGTTGTTATAGTTATTGGAAGGTAGCCTTAGATAGTTTATAAAATGTAACTATCATGTGGGTCCCCTTGAGATATATGATATTATCCACCACATTACTTCATGTAAAGTATAATTTAAGAATAAATCATGATCTATGATAATACTATATAAAATAATTGTGTAGATGATGGGATAATGCATAGGTGATAATTCCTGTAATATTTTAATAAGATATGAGTTGAATGATTTTACATGGAAATGGAAATATTAGAATCAATATAGATTCGAAATCCTATGATAATATCCTAAGTCCCAATGATTCATGTTTTACCATCTATATAGAAGGAATTGTAATGAGAAATCCATAATCCAAGATTTTCAGGAAGGATTACCCCTCCATTCATTATACTAGTAGCACACACTCTATAATTGTTCACCATTATGACCACACTTGGACTATTCAGATAAACATGTTGGCCCTTCCTAGAACTATTCATTCAAATCTAGGTTTGATAAAATAGTATGTTAATTTTTAAAGTAATAATAGACATATATTATTAGACTATATAAATACCATTTTATTGATCATTTTTATGATGTAAGGGTTTCATATATTATTAGTCATAATTTGAATATATTTCGACTATATGGATTAGAAAGCTTATTGATCACATATTAATTGTGAAAAAAAATATTCTTTTATGAATAAATGAAAGGAAATAATGAAATTTATTTCATTTACCTAAAATATTTTAGAGGTTTCCCAGGGTTGTGGAATATAATCCAATTTTAGATGATGTCATTATGTTTATGATTGATAAAATCATGTTATATATATTTTATAATTCTATTAAATTGATGATGAAAAATATTTAAATGTAATCATTGATGAATTTCAATTGTAGTATAAGTAGGGATGTTGGCACCAATATGTAAGGTATAAAAAATGATAGTGATAATAATAATAATTAATTATTTATTAATTTATGGAATAAATATTTAATTAAAAATATTTATCAATGAATATAATGTTTATTTTAACTAATGTGAATGATAATTTTTGTGATGGCAGTGATATTGAAGAGGGTACATTACTTGGTTATCATAGTAATAATTTTTTTAATGATATATTGAAAGAAGAGTAGTTACCGTATACTAGACTTAAAGGAGAAATAGATATTTAATTTACGATGTAGATAGATACTGGGAATAATATATAAATAACCCTATTTTTTTATTAGATTAAAAATATGGAAAATGATTCCATAATTATCAAATTTGGTTGAGAAATATCAATTTGAATAGGGGATGTTGTATATATATATTGACATACAAAAATTAAATTTACTGATTAAAATAATAGAAATCACCTTTGAAACGTCAAAAAATAATTTAAAATAAAATTAAATCTATATTTCTGAATATGTGGTGTTTATGGATGAATATTATTTTAATAATTATACTTTTCAAATTTAATAAACCATATGATTAGATCTTCAATGTTCAAAATGATGTTAGAATATTTGGGAATTATTATATAATTTTGTTGATAAAATTAGTCATAATGAAACACATTATATGGGATTCTAATATATTTAATTTAAGAAGAAAATGAATGAATAATAGTAATGTAAAAATGATTTAAAGAATGTATCATACAGATTCCACGTAAAGTATTATATTTATTTTAAATTTTTTAATTTAAACTAAAAATATTATACTAGTGGTGAATAGATATTTTTGATAAAAGTGTCTACACAGTAATGTGATATGTTTAAAGAAATCATTTTTTGAATTAATGTATTGAATCAATATTAATGACCAAATTAAAATAAAACAAAAAATATTTTATAGAAAATAATGTTACGACCCTTCCCAAGGGTCCATTATCGCGACTATCCTAATCCCACCTCCAACAGGCTGGGGGTTACAAACTAGGGCCCTAAAGGTATATCACTCACATGGGTGGCCTTATCCTAATATACCTATACACACTCACACATCTCCAAACCCATAAAATGATTCCATGTTAGAAAAAATAACCATTTTTTCATACAAATAAATCCCACAACTATAGTATGATAAAATGTTTTTGAATGAAGAATGTTCCAAATACATAGCCACTATAAAGTGTATGAAACCATGTCCATCCTAAATTTATATATTGTGACTACTATTAAGATTACTGTATAAACACACCTTGGTATTTCCAGCTCCATAAGAACTGCCATGTCTTGTTCCTTGCATGACATCATCAAAATGTCAATCATTGACACATCACATGATACTTGTAGGAAAATACCATTCTAGGGTGAGTATAAAAATACCCAATAGGATACCATAAAATCACTAATCACACCCAATATGAATAATAGTTAGATCTAAATAGGTATATGTATACTATATATATAACAATAATAACTTGATATACTCACCATAAACACAAAATTTCAATGTAATGTCACAACATTAATGATGATTTATGTATTTTGGATCGTAGATTCCACATATAAATTCTACAGAAGAACACACTCCTTGAGATTGATAGATCAGATGGTTTCCATCCGACATGTACAACTCATTTGGTCTCGCAATTATAAGTATACACAATAATTATAAATAGAATGATAAACCTTATGATGATAAAACCCAAATCAATGTTCTATACCTGTATCCCAATATGGAATAATCATCTAAGTATAGGATCAACACTCACATATTATTGGTCAATATGATTCTAAGAACTCCACCTAGGTAAAGTTTATGATAGATGATATCACTCGAGGACTCATTAAACGATTCTAACAACCCTATCCATGAAGTACCATTGAAGGGATTGCTATCTTAGGTCTAGGATGTGATTTCATAATAACCCTCATGGAATAGATATACGGAATTATCCATAACAAATCATGTAAAATTTGAATAGGAAAACAGATCAATGCCAAATTTAATGGAGAAAAGGTCATGTGATTGGAGTACAAGGCATGTCATTTCGACACTGGGTCATGCCCATCCATCAAATACCATTTTGATGTCCATGTTCATTCTATATTTCACTGTATTATTGAGCCCATGTTGTTATGACAAGGTCTTGAATGGATGGTTGAGTCTATGGGCTCTTAGTTGTGCTCGTTCTTGTGACTGTGTACCATATTTGGTACAAACTGATTCAAATGTGAATGGTCACATTCTGTGTGACAGGGTTACACACCATGTGATATACAAAATCTAAATAGAACCCTAGTTACCCTCTAGTGGTTCCAACATGACGTATGTTTCCCGATTACATGCTGTGTGAATTAGTATTTTCTATAATCCCATATCTTGATTTAACATCTATTGTTACACATATATCCCTTGATCTGACAACACATGTTCATATTAAATCGAGAAGCACAACCTAAAGTGTCATTCTATCATCGAACATATTGGTTTGGTCGTTCGATTCATTAAGGAATCACCTTTATTCATCGTTCATGATAGCACACCCAAGAACACAATCATTGTGTACCCTCAAATATATATAATACACTATCGCTTTCATTGTATCATGATCCCATCATCGAATCAGTCTCAAGTTTGTGATGTCGAATGATTTCACCAATACAATGGCACATAATGGTTGATTCTATTATAATTTAGTCTAACCAATGAAAAAATGAAGCACTCTTGACGGGGGTACAAGAAAAGTGGGATTAATCCAAAATAAACACCTAGAGAAGAAAAATTGTGGAAGGGTTTGGTTGTCCATGATTCATTTCTTTTAGACTGATAAACAAAGAACAAAAAATAATTAAATAATTCTCCCAAAAAATCCAATAGATATCCCAATCCTATAATACAACCGATTCACAAGTCAATCAATTGGTATATTTATTTACATTATCCATTTAAATTAATCACATGAAATTATTCCAAACAACAAAACATCCAAAATTAATTTTGGATCGATCGTTGATGAAAAATGAATCAGTGTTGTCGTAATTGTTGATATCTATGAATTACATTGCACATAGAGCGACAATATAATATATAGTTTTTATTCACCCAAAAAAGTTCATTTAATGGATCCTCTAAATCTCTATGGTTATGCCGCTAACCCTAATATTTTACTTTAACTATATAGTTATTGAATTCTTATTTTGGTAGGTAATTAAACAATATAATTTATTAATTTATTTTATTTTAAACATCCTCCCATGATCTTGACCGAACATGAACTCATGACACATCCCAAGGTTGTATCAGGCCATAGATAAAACCCATGTTCTAAATGAAACAGTGCACTCACATTTATGATTCATGACATAGTTTTGAATATATTCCAATTTTTTAGGATAACAACACACTCATACATTTAATATATTTCAAATAGTTATTATAGGCTCACTGGGCCTCAAAATCACACGCACTCTCAGATCCTGGACTCCAAAATAATCCATAAAATATCTAGATATAATATTTGGAAGGGAAATTTTACTGGATATATTATCCATAACTTGTAGCTTTTTTTTTCTAAAAAATCCAAAACAAAAGGATTAGTAATGAGATGTGGGTAATGATCATGAATATGAGTCTCCTTCTCGGAACATCTCTCCTAGTGATTTTGATGCTGCCACATAGAATGTACTAGGGGAATCAATGGACCATGAAAGATCCTATCAGTGTGATATAGATCTCTAGAAGGTACCTATCATATGTAGAACCATCCTTGATGTTCATATCAACCCAGTCAATAATGTGTAATGGGTCATACAATAACCATATCAGTTACAACACCTGTAATTCATTGTATACTCAAACAAACTGTAGTGGCAGGGTTACAAATTAATTAGCATCACTAACTCTCCATTGTATCTGGAATGAACGGGTGAATATCATAATTATCATTCCAACCCATATAATATTCTATAATCCTTATTGAGGTGAAACACATATGAATAAATGGTCTCCCTCCTCGAACTCCAAAGGACTTTCTTTTCGGTCATCATAGGACTTCTAGTGGCAATTTTTTTTCCACATCCGCTCCTAGATGATCTAAACCGTCTTTGTTTTGGGGCCTAAGAACAATTGGATCATCAACGCTAACACTTCTAGGTTATTCTTACATAGTGGGGACCTGTAGGTTGGCCTTTACAAGGACCTATATGGTTCTATTATTATGATTGAATGACAACAGTTCATGTATGAATATTCCTATAATTGTAGGTGATCCTATAAACTATGGTAAAAACCTAATATTTATTCCTAAAACATGTTATATATGTCTCTAATTGTATAATAATTCTAAGAGTTAGTTTACAAGTGATAAGAAGTTCTCAAACATAACTATGTACCAAAATCCTCCAACAATAACTTCCATAACATATATTGAAAGTAAAAATTCATAATTAGAAATGACCATAGAGGTAACTCTATGGATTCATAAAATATCTTTCATGTTGATGTGCACCACACACTCTACTGAACTCTGGTGAAAAATAACTAGAATGAATGTATAATTGGTTTGTTGGTCTAGAATCACCTATATTGAATCATTTCCCCTGTACACACATTGTAACCATTACACAAAGCCCATGGATATCCCACCCAACATCCACTCTGTAACATCATGGGGTTGTAGTTCACATTCCAGAACATGGATCTATTCATTAACTTGTTTAAATGTAAGATATAGAGATAATTTTTTTACTCCCTTTATCATCTCATGAAAGAAAAACTCACATCATAGATATGGGTAAATGTTATCCACACCTAGATGTACAACTAGAGGTGATATATGAATATATGTCAAAAACTACTCCCTTAGCATCACTGGTACCATCATATGGCCTCTGAAAAGAAATAATTTTCCCCACCATCAGATAATCCATCTGGGTCTTATCTACTATCTATATGAGTATTTATGGTCTCATAGTTGTTATAAATAATCCATGCCTCCATAATTTTTCTTGTAAAAGTGGATGGGTGAAAACCATCGACTATAGGTATATTTTTTTACTCCCCATCCATAATGGATAACTATACAGAGAGATTCTACTCTTCAGCCTCATTTCATAGTTTCAATCAGGATCTCCTACTGAAAGTATGTTCTACCATGTTCAACTATCCAGGATTATTGAAAATATCAAAGATATATTCCTAGAGGAACTCTAGCCATCAACACATTCACAAGTTAAGAAGATTATAACCAAAAATATACTGGTGACTTTTGTGGTAATAATAGATGATAAAAACCTTGACCATAAATTTGTTTCACAACATCATTAGTTCCATGAATTACACAACATTCTCAATATCATGGTTCATATAGTTCTATTCATGAGGTATCAACAATCGTGAACCACATGAAATCACTGGTAGCCACTACATTAGAACAAAACCGAGCATAGTATCTAATGTTTTTCCGAATACATCATACACAACAACCTCTTATTGGAATCAAAATATGTAAGAACTCATCAATCTATATCTCAACTCCAAAAAAACTCTTAAAAACACAATATCCACCCAATAGGATTCCCCTATTAGGTCAAAGATGTCAAAGGAGATGATATCCTTCAAAAATCTGGAATCAATCCTTGATTGAATCTAGTGATCCTATGATTTCCCACACCGCTATCACACTATTTGGATTCTCCCTAGAAAACACTATCTCAACCTTTTCCAGATCCATTGCCACATCATCTACTGATCTATCATGTTTCATAATTTTGACCATCTAAATTAAGAACTGGGTCATCAAGAGATTCCCATAATGATATTTATCTCATACAACATCCATATATATCCTCTAGGGTCCCAAATTCTCTATAATAGATACAATGTCAAATGATATAATCAATGAAGACTACTAAGAAAAGTTTCAGAAAGGATGAAATATCTTGTTCATGATTCACATGAACATTTATGGGGAGTTCTTCATGCCACTGGAAATAACCAAGTAATCATTGTTAGTTGTGAAACATCTGAGCACTTTATTTGGTACATCCTCATCATATACTCGCAACTAATGATATCATGAGCTGAGGTCAATCTTTGAGAACCATTGTTCTGCTATCAAATAGTCCAAGAGGTAACCAATTATTGGTTTTGGATACTTGTACTTTAATTTCACATAGTTTAGGGCATGATAATATACAAAAAACCTAAAGATCAAATCCACCGTCTTGGAAAAAAATAGGGCTTCCCTGGGTGAAATACTGGGTTTAACAAAGACCTTACTCTTTATGTCCAATAACTATACCCTCATCTCACAATTCTCTATGGGAGCCTTTTGATATTATGGCACTAATATTGGGGTCATAATGAGGTGTAGATCAACACATAATCATTCCCCTCATTTGGTAGGTAAGCATGAAACACCCATCATAAAGACGTCCTCATAGTTTTTAACCATGGAAGGGAACTGAATACTCATGAAATATAATACCCCATGGGTCATGATAGAAAAATGATGAGTAAACGGTGGTAAAAACCTATTCATGAGTCCATCACACACTTAATGCATATCATTTTACCAACAACATTAAACATCATTCCATCCTAGAGGGCACACCACATCCTCCTTCTGAAATAGTCTATCGGGGCCTGAAGAGTATATGACCAGTCCATACATAATATTATGTCATAAAGAGACATCGATGCTACAAGGATATCCCAATATAAAGTCTCACCTCCATGTGTTAGGACAAACTATCTGTAGAAGTGAGTGATTATTGAGTAACCTCTTATATGTGTCTCATGGAATAAGGGTCAATCCACTAGATCAACCAGCATCTCTATTTCTAAAAGCACATATGATTTTAAAAATTCATTACTCACACATGTGTCTATTATTACACTAGAAAATGTACTAAATACGCATATCATACCTCTTATCATCCATGAAGTCGTTGGGGAATAAGCCTCATCCACCTACATCTATACCGACCCTTGTCCTCCAGTTTACAGTGCCATGCATGGACCACCTGCTAGGGTTGGTGGTAACATATTGAAACATCTACCACCTCAAGAAGCAATAAAAACTACTCTACAATGTACATCATCTTGTGGAATTGTCTTCCCCTATAGTCGCCTATTCCTAGGAGGCACATTCACTCCCTATTTTTCACCCATATGACAGGTCGAAAAATACATCATGACATGTCTCCTACCATCATTTGAGTACCACCAACCCTCCATGGGATGACTAGTCCAATCCCATTATCATTGAACAATATACCTTCCCTCATGGGATCACTATATAAAATCTCTCATATTCCAATGTCCCTAAGACTGATGTTGGATCCCTACATCGGATGCATATGATCATATGTGTCCATATCTAGAAATAGTTGTCTATATATTCTCTTTAAAGAAAATATCAACAACCAAATCACACAATAAAATACCATTATTAATTCAAATCTGTATAACTCTAGCATGGATGACTCAACGACTTCCTCCCTCTCAAGATTGAACATGAAAGAACTGATCATGAACCACATCCATCAAGTACCTGCAGAGGTTGTTAATATTGATAAATATTCATCAACTATCATACTGCTCTGTTGAATTTGTTGATATTGCTTAATGAATATAAATCCTAGAATATCTAGGGAGAAATCCTATATGAAAAGTCTCCCAAACAATGACCCTACTAGTATCTCCTTATCATATGTCTGGGTTAGTAATCACCACCACCATTCAATTGATCTATGGATAAGTATCACTAGAATAATAACCATATGGTCTTCCAGTGTATTTGAATAATTGAAAACATGAATCACCACCACAATAACGTCCTCAGATGTCTATGGGCTTGGCTCTCCATGGAACCTGATGGGTCACTATCACTGAAACTCATTTAGAGTGCTCTTCCTATTTACCTAAATAGTGAGGACTGCAATTACCATATAGTTCTCAATAGGTGGTGGTATAACTAGTGTAGCACCTAGAGGTAACACCTCTATATATATATATCCCCTTAATCAATTCCTCATCACTAATGGTATCATCATTATGATCCTAACTATTATTCAAAGATGACACACATCATGAAGGCATACTAAAATATACATTATGTACCACAATTAGTAAGTATATCTAGATAGAAGACATAATAAGGACCTGGAATCCACTAACCACTCCTATATGATAAAGGTAACATTGTTGTAAGTTGCAACCAGTTTCCACATTTACATAGTCAAATGAAATGTGATCAATGTGCTTTTTTATGGATATGTTAGAATTTGCACCATCATTGGAGTCTTGGCCTGAAAGGTGAACTCGAAACACTTAACACTATATCCCTAAATTAATCTCACAAACTCTGATCATACATTATAAAAAATCCTCTAATAAAACATTATCATGACCCATCCTAAGTGACCAATGCTATGACCACTTTATGCCTTCCTCCAATATTCTAGGGGCTGGATATGTGCTCTAAGAAGTCCTATCACTCACATGGGAGGTCATATCCTAATGCACCTCCACACGCGCACAAATATTCAATCCCATAAAATAATGAAATTTAATATTGTAGATAACCTTGTATTCATACATCTAAATTGCACAACCCATGTTTGACAAAAAATACTGTAAATAAAAAAGGGAAAATACAAGACCACCACAAAGAGTCTGAAAAATATACTACAAAAAATTACAGATGTAGACTTATACCATGATAACCATAGGACCACAACTATGTATTTCCACCTTACTAAGAACCACCTAGTATTGATACATCTTGGACTTGATAAAAATGTAGATCGCCAGTATATGACCTGACATGTGAAAAAATCCCATGAATTTGTGAGTATAATAATGCCTAGTAGGACACAACAAATCAAAAATTAAGAAACAAAGGGAATAATAGCTAGCTCTAAAAATGTATTTTCATATAGAACATATAATAATAATATCTAGATATTATCAAGGAAGAAAAATGTTCTCAAATTAAAGTCACAATTTCAATTCCACTCAAGGGATTCCTTCTCATAGATTTATCATAGAACTCATCCAGGAGAACACACTCCAATAGATTGATAATACTAATGGAATCTGTCCTGGATGTACTGTGGATGGGGTCTCTCCATTATGAGTGTACTATGTAATTCTAAATAGAATTATACATAGACAAGGATCACACCTTGTCAAGGGGGTATACCATCAACTCAATATGGAATAACCCTCTATGTAGTGGATCAACACCCATTTAGTAATGGACATGATGATAACAAGAATTCCACCATGGGTAAGATTTTTATAGAGGATATCATTCTAGGACTCACAATAGGATTCTAACAATTCTATTCATGAATTATAACAGACAGGATAATTTTTCTACATGTATGACAAGATTCCACACTAACAATTTGTAAATGGATATAGAGAACTCACACTAACAAAACATGTCCAAATTCATTAACTAAAGGTATCCAATCTAATTTTTATAGAGAAAATGACTTGTACATGGAGTAAACATCATATCCCTTCAACACCAGTTTATTTCCATTCCACATGGACAAGGAATGTTTCTAGGTTTGTGTAATTATACATGGTGTGTCTGAGCTCATGAACTATGGACTATGTATGTGTAAGGCTGGCCATGTCCATGTATGACTTTTTTTGTAGATTCTTGGGACCTTGTTCAATCTTAGGTAGACTTTAATCCAATCGAGAAAAGTAAAATTGAATGTGATAGAGTCACACACCATGTTGTACATAATATCTCTGGGCAACCCTACAACCACACATGGGGGTTCCACATTGAATGTTATCCTAGATTACACATTGAGTGTATCAATATTTTCCACAATCCCATTTATGGATCCCTTATATCTTCCCACTCCTATAGGCTTTGATCCAAAATTAATATGTATATAAAAATCGAGATACATAATAGATATAGTCATTACATCGACAATCATCATGTTTTAACCCTTTCATTCAGTTTGGGAATCACCAACACAACTCATCTATCCTCACACACCCAAGAACATGATGACCGGGCACCACCCAATCTTACCAATCCAATTCTAATTCTGTCGTAGCTCAATCTATTCATTAATTCAAGCACAAATCTATTATAGTGAACAATTTTCCCATGAAATGGTTTCAAAATAGTTGATTCCACTGTAATTTGGTTAAACCATGGATCAAATGAAGTACAATTGATAAACATTTAATAATTTTACGATAAATATTGAAAAGATGAATATATGAATGATCCTCAGTCATGTTCGGTCAGATGAGATTCATTTCCATTAGAATGTTTAACAACAAACCTGATATAAATAATAAAATTTTCAAATAAACCCCTAAATAAAAACCCATCATGCAATATGACCGATCCATGAATCAATTTGTTGGTCTCTAGATTCATGTATATCATAGAAATAAATAATAGGTAATATATCAAAACCGAAGAAACATCATACCACTATTTTCACCGATCAATGATCTAGAATGAATCCACATAATTTTCATTGATAATGTCTCTAAATTCTATAGGACACCAATAACCAACCTACTTTCTGGTTTTCATTCAACAAAGGATGCCCCTCCGACATCTCCTCAAATTTTTCATTGTTATGTGGATAATTCTATGTTTTCTTCTTTGTTGTATACTTATAGAAATATTATTAGGTCGAGTAATTTAAAAAAATTATTTCATTAATTTATATTATTTTGAACATCCACCCATGATCATTCCCCAACCTGAACGTCTAACTCATTTCCATGTTTATATCATGCCTTGGGTAAAATCCATTCTATGAACAAAATATTTCCCTTAGATTATAGATCTAGACCCATATTTGGATGATTTCCCACATTATCAGGAAAACTACGTGCATATGTATTTTATATTTTTTTTATATTTTAATAATTTATTCTAGGGTCACTGGGCCTCAAAATCACATGTCTCCTCAACACCTAGACTAAAAATAATCCATAAAATAACCAAAATTAATACATGGTAATTAAATCTATTTCTCTACAAATAAGTAGAATATCTTAGAAAAAAAATCTATTTTATGGGTATTGTTAACACTAGGGTATTGTAATCATGTATTATTTAATTTCCTATTTAATAATATAGATTTAAATAATTTGGTAAAATAAGTATTTACCGAGATATGGGAAAAAAACATGTTGAGAAAGAAAATTTTAATGAATGATATAAAATTATACGTAAAATTAGAGAATCAATTTATATAGTGAAATAGACATTATAGAAGAATTAACAACTCTAATTATAATGTTTGGGATTCTCTCAAAATCAGAATGGTATTTATTAATGGTAAAAAAGGATATTAAATTTTTATAATATAAATAATGTAATTAGAAATATAATTATAGTTTGAGTAATGTTTCACTAAATGACCAAAAAAAAATAATATAATTGGAAAATAGATTACTGTTATTTGTCACATTGGATACGTTATTTATGATTTAGAAGAGTTTTTATACCTCATAATTTGGTTCCATTATATTTAGATATGTTTTTTCTCTTAAAAAAGAGGTTATTAGATCATTTTAGGTTTCAAGTAGAAAGCTAAATTCAATGAACACTATGTTTCTATATCAGTTGAAGAATATATATTATTTCTCTCAATATTGTGTTTATATAAATGAGGTAATTATTTTGAAGGATTATTTAATAATGATGTGATTAAAAGATGGTTATTTTATTCTAATGGACAATAATCATTAATATGTTTACTTTACGAAATAGATATAGAAATAAAATGTTTTTTATATTAAAAGGATGGAAATGGTATACATTATCAAATACATTGTCTAAGTGGAAAAAGAAATGTTTATAATACTATTAATGAAAATTTTGTTTGATATAAACCTTTATATAGAAGGGAAATAAAAAAAATGTGTTTTACAAGATATATAGTGATTATAATTAATTATTTTTACAGAAAATCATAAATTCACAAGACATTACACATGGAGATAATTCACTTTATATTTGAGGGTTTTTGAAGTAATATATATATATATATATAAGTTTAATTTATCTCATTGATTATTGATTACACATAAATCACATTACAATATTGATTCTTCATATGAATTACTATTTGAAGATATTTTAATTATTTAATAGGAATGATGTGAAATAATGTGGTTATCTCTTGAAATAGTTCAGATCAAATAATATGGTTGAGTATAGAATATTATTATATAAAATATTTCTATAGATGAATGATTTTGGATATGAATACATTACACTATACATCCTTTAATATAATTTAATTTTTTCTCTAAAGAATAATATTGATGGTGATATGGTTTAAATGATTTTAATAGAACACGGAATATATCATCATATTTGGAGACATGGGATTAGAATAATTATTCATATCTGAAATAATTTTATTTTAATAAAAAATATGAATTGAATCCTTGTGAGAGTCAGTTCAATAATACTATGATATTTATCTGCTTAATGGTATTTATAAATCCATGTATTTTCATGATGAAATGATAAAAAAATAAAATTATGGTGTCATGGATTTGGTGAAATAATTTTTGAGATTTCATCAAATTTATTAGAATACTTCTCCTATAATAATGACTCATGAAAAAAAATTACACCATTTATTTAAATTTATCTGAGTAATATGTTGTTTTATATGGAACAAATAAAATATTTATGTAATGATAAGAATAAGATTCTCATTTTATTAAATTTATTTCTATAATGTACTGTCATATTGAAATTTCTATTGATGATCTGTGTAAGTATGACTAATCATATGTTTCTAGTAATGTATAATGAAATTCCTCATTTTATATAAGATTTCAAAAATAAATGTAGATGAAAAATATCATTGGTGTAAAAAATCTGATGATTTAATTAAGGGGATAATAGATTTTATTATCCCTTACATCTTTTCCTTCTCATGTTAACCCAAAGGATTGAAATATATAATTGAATAATTATGATTGGATATAGGTAATGAATAATAATTTCGAATAAAAATAATAACAACACGTTGGTTTCTCTTCAATGTTCATGATATGACATTATTATTATATTAATGTTAGTGTTCATTAATGTATTCAATAAAAGAGTCGATGAAGAATAGATTATTGAAATAGTGTTTTGATATGGATTCAATAAAATTAATGTATTTGATTTTAACATAAAACACTCTCTAATACTATGGATTGAATCAATAAAGATATTTATTAATATCAATTATTAAGGGATATAAATGATATATAAAATAGATGTTAATTTAAAAAAATTAAATAGAGTATATGGTCTATATTAATCAATAGAAAAAATATATACATCTTGACTATGCTGAATATGTGTAAAACATAATTAATTATTTATAAGGATAGATGAATGATTAGAGATACTAGTTATCGTTCATGGAAATGGGGTTTAATTAACTATATATCAATAATGGTTATATATTCATAGGAATTACACATCAAAATAGTTTATATAACTGATATTATATTTTCTATAAATGATTTAGAAGATTATATGAATTTTCATATCATATTATGATGAATATAGTGATATTAATTTTCCTACTAATGAAATACTTATTGTGATTAAAAAATTCTTTAATAAGTGATATTATATTTTATTATATGGTGATATGGAATCTAGGGATATGGAAGGATTCATGTTAGATGATTCAATGAATATTTATTCCCCATGGAACTCGGTATAAAAAATTATTTATGGTGAATAAAAAATGTTTATAAAAAATGACTACGACCAATTGATCAACATCTGAGTGTAAACTATAACCAATCGAGCAAACCTACAGTGTAATCCCTATCCAAAGTTTACAAATAAGACAACTTCAATGTGTATGCCCCGACAAATCTGGGAACCCCAGAGTGTAATTCTCAACCAGAGTATACCAATCTATAAGGCTCAATGTGTATTCCCAGACTAATCAAACAAAATCAAAGTGTAATCCCTGATTATTGACATCATATTACATGTACACAATCAAAAGTTAATCCCTAATGGCATACACTACTATATTCCCAAAATCCTTTGTTAGAATAATAATACCCATGAGTGAGATCATACACTTAACAAATCAGTGAGTTAAGGGACCAACTGAACAACAATGACTCTTATTCCCGCCATAAATAGGATATATAGTAATCCTTTCAATGGCCTAAGCTCCAATGTGCATCCATTTTGGTGTGAGTCCATTTACTTTACAATTATTTTTATCTTATGGAATTAAATCCTTCCAAAGGTTTTCATTATTTATTATCCATAAGAGGAAAATAAGAGGACTAATTCATGGGCATCAGTTTATATTCAAGTCCCATATGTGCTTCTGAAAACCTCAAATTCATCAGTGTGTTTGGGATTAACTGATCTATGATGACTTTGATTCATACTATATCTAGAATTAAGAGGTTGAATTTCTACATCCCGAGCTCTGTAACATATCCTCCATGATATGGGATATAATACCTCTCAAAGTACAACATTAATGTGTAATCCCTTTTTTGATAATATCCCACGAATTGTGTCAAATCTATCACTTTCTATTGTTTGTCAGACTGAGCATCGCTTATGTTGTCATATATATCAATGATTATTGTATCAAAAGTAGGTTGAAAATCCCTTGAGTTTGTTCCCACCATCAGGATGTTAATATGATTACATCCCATCTCCCTTCAAAGGGACACATTCATAAAGAATCCATCAAAGACAATCTCATATGCATAAGTCCCACCTATATTCTATATTGTCGTATCCCCCATGACACATATGCCCATTATAGGAACTCTATAGAATCTTATTCCTATGAAAAATAGGAAACATAGGACCCCTCATTGAGGTCTGATCCCAACAGTCACATCCATACCATGTGATGTTAGACTACATGGATTGGTCAATTCATACATCCTTACACTATGTCAAATGAATTATGTGGGTTTTGATTCATGTTTTAACCGAATATTTAGGATGCATCATAGAGGTTCAATTCCATCTCCAACACACCACCCATCTACCTAGAGAGAAATAAACTCCATAGTGCTCGAACAAGGCCACCTACTAGAGCATCACATTTAAATAAAAGAGGGATATAGAACTTGTGATATACACAAGATTTTCCCAATCGATACATTTTCATGATTAATCCATTAACATATGGTTAACTGGTCCCATGTCTGGGTCTAGGTAATATTTTATGAACATATCTTTAATCTATAACAATGTCCCAATGTAGGTAACAATTCCGCATAAAAGGGTGAGATGAGCCCGACCTACCTTCCTCTCGACCAATGCAAGTCCACAAGAGTCGTTGGGATTAAAAACCATGATGAACATCTACCTATGAAAATAATATATGTACCCATCTATGGTTGATGGAACCATTGGGTGTTTATAAGAAAGATGAAAAAAGGGAAAACCCTATAAAAGTGATTGAAAGAGGCCTTAATCCCCATCAATCAACGCATCATGTGAAAAACCATTATAAATGCTAAAAATAGATGAATAAAAATAAAGAACCAACATTGAAACCATTTAACATTAATATTCCATTAATAGGTAAAAATGAATTTATTTTGCTGATGATTTTTAAAACATTTTATGTATTCTCATTGCACAGAAATATAGTGAACCTGACATGTATCTTTTAACCACACTAATCCATGCATAAAATATAGGGATCACCTTTTTATCTATTAAATATGAAAGTAATTTATTTAACTTGTACCCTTATATATGTTTATGCACTGATAATGTGTCGTATTTCCTTCTCATGGTCTTCAGAAGATTCCTTGAAATATAGATTATGTCATCAAATGTGCCATAGATTCCAAGACCACTGGACAACATGCTTTGGACCTGAGGCCCCGAAATACATAATCACCAACACACTATTTATAGAATCAATTGGTGAAGGTTGGAGGATTGGGATACCAATTCAATTTCTCCATCATGACTCTAGATTTGACTCATTAAATCTATCAGAGGATGAGTTCCCACCAATTGTCTCTCCCATGACAGAACATTGGAAAAGAAGTGGCCCTTATCGCCATATTCAACCACTTTTAGAACCAATATCTATAATGAAGGAATTTACATCATCCTTATGTATTCGAGATGTAAGAGGATAGTCAAAATGAAAAATTAACCACACATGAGCTTTCTAGGTGTGCTCCCATCTATCCTGATTCCACAAGGATCCGTGAAGGAGGTTGTACCTACACAAACTATCCACGACGGAGAACCTAGCAGAAGAGCCCACATGGGGTATCCAAATAATGAATATCTAGAGTTGGTGCATATTAAAGTAGCCACAAATAATTCTATGGTCCACCAGTGTATCCTAATAATGTCCTAGAATCAATCCTATGGCACTACTATGCAGTAGCCTCTAACATCATCACAACTAGACTTCGTGACTATGGAATGCTAGGGAACACCCCAATCCATAGAGGTGGTGTGATTTTTACCATATTCTACCTTAGGATCGTCTTTATCATAGGAATTGACCCCAAAAATTTATCATGGGAACCATCCCAACAAATGGTATTATGGGCACTGAACGACCTCCCCCCTCACAGTATCATGTGCACTGACTCCTCAAATGGAATCACAATAACTGAACCCCCAAACGGTACATAAAACACTAACCCATAAAATAGGATACAATATCAAGTTGGAGAACCGGTCTACATGGGACTCAATCCACATGATATCAACGGTTTCATTTAAACCGTTGGTATAGGTTTTTGAGAATTCTGGGAAACTCTGGAAAAACTTATACCAACGATTCTGAACCGTTGGTAAAGAGTTTCTGAGAGCTGCTACACAGCAGCCCCCAGAAGCCCTCCAGAAGCCCTACCATACACCTGTATAAAAAAACAGTGCACAACAGCCCTCCAGTATACCCTCCACTATACACCTGCATAAAAAATATCACAAAACCCACATACAGACTTCAAACAGTATAAAAAACACCTAAAATAGCCCAAAAAAACAAATATGACAATAATCATCCGGTGGTAATTCACCTCACCCATCAAATTCTAATAGGCAGAATAGTTTGATAAATATCTATTAGAGTTGAATAAGACATTCAAATTGACTCAAATCCCATTTTTTTGTGATACTAGGTTTGGGTATGTAATGATTTGTGATGAATTTTGCATTGAACTTGTATTGCTTATAATATATGGTGAAAATATATTTTCTTAGGAGTCTCAACACTTATGACCCCATGAGTGAAACTACCGAACTCATGAAAAAGAGTTTGCGACTGTCGTTGATGAGTGTAAATTTCAGTTGTTTTCACTTAAAATCCTGTACATTTCAAATAAAAGTTAGACACTTTGAGTGGTGCCGGCCACACCGTGCCTCGAATTGAGGCGGAGTTGACTCGTACACGTCACAAATGACCCATGGATACATGTCCTAAAGTATCAACAGTATCCGAATGCCTTTGGTCTATTTTCCGTATGTCAGTTGTTGATTTAACTTAAACTGTTGTCCATTTCAAAGAAAAGTGACACACTTTGAGTGGTACCGGCCACACCGCGCCTCGGATTGAGGCGGGGTTGACTCGTACATGTCACAAATGACCCATGGATCATTTTCCTAAATTTTCAATAGAATATGAAAGCGTTTGGTCAGTTTTCCGTATGTTGTTTTTTTACTTAAAAGCGCATCCATTTTAAACAAAAGAAAGACACTTTGAGTGGTCCCAGCCACACCGGCCCTCAGATTGAGGCAAGGTTTACTCGTACACGTCACATATGACCCATGGATCGTTTTCCTAAAGTTTCAATAGAATCCGAATGCGTGGGGTCGGTTTTCCATATGCCAGTTGTTGTTTTCACTTAAAATCATGTTCATTTCAAATAAAAGTTAGACACTTTTAGTGGTGTCGGCCACACCGCTCCTCAGATTAAGGCGGAGTTGACTCGTACACGTCACAAATGACCAATGAATACATGTCCTAAAGTATAAACAGTATCCGACTGCGTTTGGTCAGTTTTCCGTATGTGGTTTTTTTACTTAAAAGCGCATCCATTTTAAACAAAAGAAAGACACTTTGAGTGGTCCCGACCACACCGGCCCTCGGATTGAGGCAGGGTTGACTTTTACACATCACATATGACCCATGGATACATTTCCTAAAGTATAAACAGTATCCGAATACCTTTGGTCCATTTTCCGTATGCCAGTTGTTTTAACTTAAACTGTTGTCCATTTCAAAGAAAAGTGACAAACTTTGAGTGGTCCCGGCCACACCGACCCTCGGATTGAGGCGGGGTTGACTCGTACATGTCAAATATGACCCATGGATCATTGTCCTAAAGTTTCAACAGAATCCGAATGCGTTTGGTCAGTTTTCCGTATGCCAGTTGTTGTTTTCACTTAAAATCCTGTCCATTTCAAATAAAAGTTAGACACTTTGAGTGGTGTCGGCCAAACCGCGCCTCGGATTGAGGTGGGGTTGACTCATACATGTCACAAATGACCCATAAATCATTTTTCTAAAGTTTCAACAGAATCCGAAAGTGTTTGGTTGATTTTCCATATGTCGTTTTTTTTACCTAAAAGCGAATCCATTTTAAACAAAAGAAAGACACTTTGAGTGGTACCGGCCACACAAGCCCTCATATTGAGGAGGGGTTGACTTGTACACGTCACATATGACCCATGGATCGTTTTCCTATAGTTTCAACAGAATCCGAATGAGTTTGGTTGGTTTTCCGTATGTCAGTTGTTGTTTTAACTTAAACTGTTGTCCATTTCAAAGAAAAGTTAGAAACTTTGAGTGGTACTAGCCACACTGCGCCTCAAATTGAGGCGGGGTTGAATCGTACACGTCACATATGACCCATGGATCTTTTTCCTACAGTTTCAACAGAATCCGAATGCGTTTGTTCAGTTTTCCGTATGTCAGTTGTTGTTTTAACTTAAACTGTTGTCCATTTCAAAAAAAAGTTAGAAACTTTGAGTGGTGCTGGCCACACCGCGCCTCGGATTGAGGTGGGGTTGACTCGTACATGTCAAAAATGACCCATGGATACATGTCCTAAAGTATCAATAGTATCCGAGTGCGTTTGGTCAGTTTTCCGTATGTGGTTTTTTTTACTTAAAAGTGGATCCATTTTAAACAAAAGAAAGACACTTTGAGTGGTCCTAGCCACACCAGCCCTCAGATTGAGGTGGGGTTGACTCGTACACGTCACATATGACCCATGAATACATTTACTAAAGTATCAATAGTATCCGAATGCCTTTGGTCGGTTTTCCGTATGCCAGTTGTTGTTTTCACTTAAAATCCTGTCCATTTCAAATAAAAGTTAGACACTTTGAGTGGTGCCGGCCACACCGCGCCTCGGATTGAGGCGGGGTTGACTCCTACACGCCAAAAATGACCCATGGATACATGTCCTAAAGTATCAACAGTATCTGAATGCGTTTGGTCCATTTTACGTATGTGGTTTTTTTACTTAAAAGCGCATCCATTTTAAACAAAAGAAAGAAACTTTGAGTGGTACCAGCCACACTGGCCCTCATATTGAGGTGGGGTTGACTTGTACACGTCACATATGACCCATGGATCGTTTTCCTATAGTTTAAACAGAATCCGAATGCGTTTGGTCTGTTTTTCGTATGCCAGTTGTTGTTTTCACTTAAAATCCTGTCCATTTCAAATAAAAGTTAGACACTTTGAGTGGTGTCGGCCACACCGCACCTTGGATTGAGGTGGGGTTGACTCGTACATGTCACATATGACCCATGGATACATGTACTAAAGTATAAACAGTATCCGAATGCGTTTGGTCCATTTTCCGTATGTGGTTTTTTACTTAAAAGCGCATCCATTTTAAACAAAAGAAAGACACTTTGAGTGGTACCAGCCACATCGGCCTTCGGATTGAGGCGGGATTGACTCGTACACGTCACATATGACCCATGGATCGTTGTACTATAGTTTAAACAGAATCCGAATGCGTTTGGTCTATTTTCTGTATGTCAGTTGTTGTTTTCACTTAAAATCCTGTCCATTTCAAATAAAAGTTAGACACTTTGAGTGGTTCCGGCCACACCGCGCCTTGGATTGAGGCGGGGTTAACTCGTACAAGTCACATATGTCCCATGGATACATTTTCTAAAGTATCAACAGTATCCGAATGCCTTTGGTCAGTTTTCCGTATACCAGTTGTTCTTTTCACTTAAAATCCTGTGCATTTCAAATAAAAGTTAGACACTTTGAGTGGTTCCGGCGACACCGCGCCTCGGATTGAGGTGGGGTTGACTCCTACACGCCAAAAATGACCCATGGATACATGTAATAAAGTATCAACAGTATCTGAATGAATTTGGTCCATTTTCCATATGTAGTTTTTTTACTTAAAAGCGCATCCATTTTAAACAAAAGAAAGACACTTTGAGTGGTAACGGCCACACCGGCCCTCAGATTGAGGCGGGGTTGACTCGTACACGTCATATATGACCCATGGATCGTTTTACTATAGTTTAAACAGAATCCGAATGCGTTTGGTCTTTTTTCCGTATGCCAGTTGTTGTTTTCACTTAAAATCCAGTCCATTTCAAATAAAAGTTAGACACTTTGATTGGTGCCGGCCACACCGCACCTCGGATTGAGGCAGGGTTGACTCGTACACATCACATATGACCCATGGATACATTTCCTAAAGTATCAACAATATCCGAATGCATTTGTTCCATTTTCCGCATGTGGTTTTTTTTACTTAAAAGCGCATCCATTTTAAACAAAAGAAAGACACTTTGAGTGGTACCGGCCACACTGGCCCTCAGATTGAGGCGGGGTTGACTCGTACACGTCACATATGACCCACGGATCATTGTCCTATAGTTTAAACAGAATCCTAATGCGTTTGGTGTGTTTTTCGTATGCCAGTTGTTGTTTTCACTTAAAATTCTGTCTATTTCAAATAAAAGTTAGACACTTTGAGTGGTGCCGACCACTACTTCAAAGCACATTTTCCATATCATTTTCCACATGCATAAAAATGAAATACATGGCTAACTAAGAAAGCTAAGTAAAAAAAATAGAAAAATGAGTATCATAGTACCAAGGAATACTAAAGGTCTAGGTAGTAGACTAATCATTCAATAAGAATCAAGTGCAAAAAAACAGAATCTGAATGCAATGTCCCTATGAAGCAGAGGAAAACCCCAAAGTGGAAAACTATGTTCAAAAATAAAGAGTTATACAGAATTCAAAAATGTAATGGATCAATCTTACTCTGATCACCATAACCATCACCACTATCATCATCAGCCTCATCTTTGCCGCCATCTCTGTCCTCGTCGTCGTCCTCGTCATCATCCCCATGCTCATCATCGGCCTCATCCTCGTCCTCAGCATCATCCTTGCCCTCGTCCCCATTCTCGCCCTCGGCCCCATCCTCGCCCTCATCCACCTCCTCATCCTCGCCCTCTTCCTCTTCAGCATCCTCGTCATCACCAGGAACGTCATCATCTCGATAGCCACTAGAGCTGCCGCCTGGTGCATTGAATGATGCACCCATCAATGACATAAATGTCTGACAAGCCGCACTAGCCTCTGGTGGAAGTGATGAAGATAATGCTTTCATCAGTTTCATAAATTCACTGTCTCTTGTTTGAACTTGTACTTCCAACTCTGTGACCCTTTTATCAGACTTTCTTTCATGCTCTTTGACCTGTTCCAACTCAGTAGTACTAGAATGAATACCTGGAGACGACCAATACCTCGTCGGGACTATATTCTTACCAGGTCGGCAGCATACTCGACCAGAGTGCTCATCTCCCAAAACCTGATATAAATGATCATGTGGCCCAAAATTGTCAGGCTCCTAGGCCTCAAGAGCCTCTAAAGCAGCCTGTAAAAAATATTAATAGATTATTAAATTTCAAATTAGATATTAAATTTTGAAATAAACAAATTAAAACTTACAATCTTCTCTTGGGTCGGTTCATTTACCGCAGTTCCATCTTTTTTTCTTCTACTCGAGCAAAAAAATTTTGCTCGAGGGATACGTCCTTCGATATTCATTTTGTGATTTTGTAATGACATTGAAACAATATAAAGTGAAAGTATAATCATATATTCATTATTCAATAAATCACATAATTTAAGTAGGATCCACTAAAAAGGGAAAGTCCTAAAGAAAAATTATAAACAACTATATCGTACCTGCTGCCTCTCATGATCTTCCATAGTTGTGCGCCCCAAAGTGTGGAGGTATTTCTTTGAATCAATGTTTTTTTGTTTTTTTCAGAATATTCCTAAATAATGATTAATAATTAATAAGATTATATTAATGAAAAATATGAAAACTCTCATTTAAATAACTCAAATGAGATTAATACCTTAAATTTGGCAGTCGCCCAATGGGTAATCATTTGGCGATATTGCTCTATCGGGCAGTCATCCACGATAGGTAATGTATCTAACTTTGTGCCCACTCTATCACACCAGCCAACATACAGCTCATGCTTATAAGCTCTCCAAAGCTCTCTTAGCTCTTTTAAACGTGCTGGTCGTGCACCTTCGCCATCAGGGAAGTTAAAACGAAGATGAAACCAAATTGATTAGTTCATTTAAATACAAAAAATATACTACATTAAATCCAATAGATTTTTTACCCATATTTGTTCCCACACATTATCCTTGACTTCGGGTGGCAGATGTCTCCAAGAGAGAGGGCTGACCGGAATGATATCGGAGTATTTGGCTAGCGTCGCCAAAAAACCCCGACATTGCTGCCCAGATTTCTCAATCATTTGTCCATCAACATTGTATTCAACCATCAACTGTGTCTGGCGGTTCCATACCGCATGCAAGCAAGTACGCCCCTCCCCCGCCTCCTATCTGTAGATGAATCTGTTATTAAAGAAAAATAATATCAATACAAGTTATAATAAAAATGAATTTTGGTATAAAAATTTGATAGAGTTATATAAATATACCTGTGGTAGTCGGATCAATGGGTGCAGAAGCTGAAGGAATATCCTGTACAGGTAGAGTGTCCCTCAGTGTATGCTCCTCAGCCACATACTGTGTTCCAGCAGGAGTCGAAGAAGGTGGAATATAATAGCCCGGAGATAATGAACAAGAAGAAAAAGATGATGGCATAGACGTCTGGCCAGCTGGTAGTGTAAACATCGGAGGTCTAAATATCTCATATGTCCCTGAAGACACGCCATGATCAAAATAGGGTGTAGAAGATACGTCTGTGGTAGTGGGTCATCTAACTCTCGCCCCACGAGCCCTCATACCACTGGCCTTAGTACCAGGATCACTAGATGATCGTCCATCTCTGACACCACCCCCCTCCTACCACCAACCACTCTACTGGGAGCAATATCAGGCTCCTCGTCAGATATCTGTCGTCTAGGGGGTGGATCCTGAAAAAAAGTTTGACAGAAAAGTAAACACATGATATTATAAGTTATTGAAATATTTATATTTGAAATAAAATACTCACAGCAGGGATGAGTGGAGGAACACCCATCTGTACCATGCGACGATTATTATCTGTCATCTTTTTCCACTGCCTCTCTTCAATGGGTGTCATTTCCTGCAATGAAAACAACTATAGAAGTAATTAGAAACAGATAACTAATGTGTAACCCAAAAAACAAAATATAGAAAAACCATTATGATAAAAAGAACATAATGAAACAGTAGATTTACGGTGTTATGAAGGTAAGTACTAGAATACACACTCTGAATGATGTAGGTGAAACATGTAGGTGAGAACATGACTGTATGATTCTATATATTTCCCACCACAACTTCGGGTTCACAATCAACTCTGACAATTGAGCTGTTGGGGTCATCATAAGTAATAAACAGATTGCTTCCAATTGCAGTAGGGATAATGTCAACTTCATCATCACCATCATCAAAAACATGTCTGGGATTTACTTAAATAATTACACCGAATTTAGGATGAAGATGATCTTTGACATAAAAAACTTGTTTCACCATTGATGCCAATACATATGGTTCATCGGTGGCAAGAGTGTGAGTCATGTCAATAACTCGAAATCCACAATCATCAATAAAGGTGCCTTGCCTCGTCATTGAATCAAACCATTTACATTTCATCATCGTGACTCGACCATGCGAGTAATAATCCAAAATTATTATTTTCTCCATGACACCATAATAAGCAACATTTTCAGAACGAGGTCTAGTGTCCGATGAACTGGCATAACAGTCTATTGTGGCAGTTATCATAACACCATTATGCTGTGTTCTCATGTTTCTTGCTCGTTCAGTGATAATAAATTTGTATCCATTGATCACAAGTGATTTACAAGCATGAACCATGGTATTAGGACCAAAAGCCAAAGCTCTTATTTCCTCAGAAACAGAGTCTGTAGGCAAACTTTATACCTGAAATATAAACAAATAGTAGACTTAATTAAATATTATTTTTATTTAGTTATTACAGAAATATTTTTACCTTCAATTTCAACCAAGCAGAAAACCCTTTGCTATGCAAAGTCTCATTTTTTCTCAAAGATAAAGAATGATGCTTTCTATATATCAATTCTTTAACTTCCCTGTAGATAAAAATAATAATAGTTTAACAAATATTTAAAATTAAAAGAGATAAGATAAGAGATACATGTACAATTAACGTACTTGATATACTCATCGAACAAATCACAATTGAACAACACTGTGTGATGTGCCATCTCCCGCTCTTCAAGGCTTAATGTTGTCAATGTATATGATCCCGGAATTCCTCCTGTCTGAGGAAGTGATGGAAAACTGGGTTCAATTTTCCCATACTGTTCTTCTTCATTTCTCATTGGTCTGTTTATTCTCGTTGTATGATCAGACAAATACATTGAGCAGAAATCCATACATTCTTGAGCCAAGTAACCGTTCACAATAGAACCTTTGGGATAATTCCTGTTCCGAACATATGATTTCAATGTGCACATGTTTCTTTCAGTTGGATACATCCAACGGAAAGCAACGGGTCCTCCAAAAAGTATTTTGGTCGGAAGATGGACAGTCAGATGCAACATGCATGTAAAAAATGATGGAGGGAATATTTTCTCTAACTCACACAAAATTAATGGTGTCTCTGCCAACAGTTTTTGCACGAGGGATTTGGACAACCTATTAGCACAAAGATCTCTAAAAAAATAGCACAACCGAATAACTGAGACTCTAACATTATTGGAAAAGAGATGACAGATTGCTATTGGAATCAACTCATTCAAAAGGACGTGATAATCATGAGTCTTCAAAGATTTCAACTTCAACTCTTTTCTGTTGACCCGTTTTGATATATTGCTTGAATAGCCATCAGGAACTTTAATAGTCTCTAGCACTTCCAGAAATTTATTTTTTTCAGCAGGAGTCATCACATAAGAAGCACATGGAACTTGCCATTTATTTTCACTAATACAGACAGGATTCAATTCTGGTCTGATCCCCCAATCTACCAAGTCGTGCCGAGATCGTAAATAATATTTTGTCTTCCCCTTGACATTTAGAAGAATCGAAAGAAGCATTTTACATATATTCTTTTCAATTTACATTACGTCTAAGCAATGACGTAACAAGTTGGTTGACCAATATGACAACTGAAAGAATATACTCTTCTTCTTCCAATTGTAACAGGTATCATTGGAAACATTTTTCCTCTTTCTAGATTTCATTACACTCTTCCCAAATGAATAACTGAAATCTTTCAATTCATTAAGCACATCAGTTCCAGACATACGGTGAGGTGGATCGTCATTCTCCATGGTATTGTCAAATCTTCGACGATTGTTTCTATATGTATGGTTCATTGGCAAGAATCGTTGATGTCCCATAAAACTAAAACTACGACGATATTTCAGTCTTCTCGATCGAGTATTCTTCATACAAACAGGACATGACAATTTTCCTTTTGTGCTCCATCCAGACATCATTGCATAAGCATGAAAATCATTGATAGTCCACATAAGTGCAGCACACATCTGAAATATGTCTTTCGAACATGCATCGTATGTGGGCACACCCACATCCCAAAGAAGTTTCAACTCTTTTATTAAAGGTTGAATGTATACATCTATATCATTTCCGGGATCAGAAGGGTCAAATATCAGTATACTCAAGAAAGTGTAAGGCTTTTTCATACACAACCAAGGGGGAAGGTTATAAATGTGTATGAAAACCGGCCATGTGCTGTGCGAAGTAAGCATCTGCCCAAATGGATTAAAACCATCACATGAAAGACCCAGTCTCACATTACGCACGTCGGCTGAAAATTCAGGATATCGAGCATCAAATCTCTTCCATGAAAATCCATCTGCAGGGTGAACCAACTCTTCATTATTCTTTTTTCTCTCGGTGTCATGCCATCTCATTTTTACGGATATTTCATCAGACATGAAAAGGTTATGTAATCTGGGGATCAATGGAAAGTGCCACATTAATTTTTGTGGCACACGAGATGGTGTTCCATAATCTTTTGGCTTCCATCGGTAGGTTCCACATTTTATACAATCATTTCTTTCAGCAGTTTCCTCCCAAAATAAGCTGCAATCATTCAGGCAAGCATGATTTTTTTTTGAGAATCCAAGTTCATCAACCAACTTCCATGACATATAGTGGTTTGAGGGAATATCTGCATCATATGGAAGTAAGTCCTTCAAGAAGGTAAGAATGTAATCAATTACAGTATTTGAAATCCCATACATAGTTTTCCCATGAAACAATCGGATAAAAAATTCCAACTTTTTCATTTTATCACATTGCCGATATACTGGAGTCGTCGCAACATCATTCAATTTTTTCACCCTATCAACATCATCATTTTCATTGGATGCATCATGTGTGCTTGTATCGAAATCTTGTTGGCTGGACATCCTTTCCTTCTCATGATGTCGAATAAATGGAAACCGATCATATATCAAACTCTCCAATTCAGTCCTATAATTTGGATCATCAACATTTGGAGATTCCATTTTCTCTCCATTGTGATACCACACATAATAGTTTGTTTGGAAACCATATTTGGTTATATGATAGCTAACTGCTTCACGACCCAACCAAGGTCTTCCAACACAATTAAAACATGGGAAGTGTATGCGACCACTATCTGAGGCCTTGTCAAATGCAAAATCTAGAAATCATTTCAAATTATTTTGAAAATCGGTTGAAATCCGATCAGTTTCGTACATCCAACTTCTATCCATTCTGTAAAAAAATCGAAATAAGTCATTTCAAATAAATTCAATAATATTAAAGTTTAATCAAAAAAATATTTACGTAAATGAAAATTGTTTACTCTATATAAAAGCATAACTGACACATTACTCTATATGAGAATCATATTAAGAAATACAACAAAATACAGTGTATATAAGAAAATAAGATACAAAATTTCTAATGCCTATATTCAACGATTGACCAGTAAGATATTGGAAGTGGATCAAGGAATACATAATCCTTAAGGGTCTTGTTGGGAGTATATGAGTTTTATACTTTAACTTCTTCAAGTAGATCAGGATGAGGAGTAGGATGAGGATCATGGGAGTGGCGAGACTGTCCAAGGGGGGTGTGGCGTGTCCAGGGGGGGTGCGGGGTGTCTAGGGGGTGGTGGGGCCATCCGGGGGGTCGGAGGTGTCCAGGGGGTGGGGGGCTGTCTAGGGGGGTCGGGGTGTCCAGGTGGGCGGGCTGTCCGTGGGGGTGGTCAGGTTGTCCAAGGGGGTCGGGGTGTATAGGTATATTTATATGAAAAGAATACCCCCACAATAATCATGCAGCCCTGTCATTAGTCTAAACCCCTAGAACACATAAAAGAAGCTATTATGGACATTTACTAAAATATTTAACACCATACGAATGAAAATAAACTCTAAATATAGTTTGAGAGGATATAATGGTGTGTGTGAAAAAAATGAAATTAAATCAATTTAAATTAATATGGAACAAATGAGGGTTTATAATACACTAAGAGTACCTCAAAAAATCCAAAACCACTATAGCACCACATATTCAACTTCATGAAACAGGACTTGGAAATCTTACCTACGTCTTTACTGATGAACACCTAATGGGAACACTCTATTTATGGTTCTTGAACACAAGGAACAAACAATGTTTGGTCTCTACCAACTCAATCACCCCCTTGTAGATCATAATCTCATTTCCCCTTATACTAAAATGGTCTCACTGGAAGATACTATTAATACCAGACCTAAACCATTCATTCTCCATAAAACAATGATCAAAGAACCATCAGAGGTATCTCTCATATAACCACAACCATTTTTATCTATGATGTAACAAAATTCACAAGAATAACTTTTATTCAATAACCTTTTGGTATATAATGTGCATCAACAATGGTTCAATTATATAGTTCATCACATTCCAATTTATTAATCACCCATACATGATAAAAATTGAACATTGACTTTCATTTAATTATAACTATCATATTTCATTTAATTCGTAACAAGCATAAAAGCATGGAAATTGGAATCTAATAACTTTAATTAGTCCCCATGTAAAGACCCGTAAATTTCAAGGAATTTTTTTTTCTCGTAATTTTCTTTGGAATTTTACAAGAGCGCAGTTTCTGACGGCACCTGATTCCGAGGCCCGGTGTGCCCGGAATCATTTTCTGAAGTTTGGCTCGGGTACGTTCAGTGAACGGACGAGCGGGTTTTTCTAACTTTTGAACCGGTGCCCGGAATCGAATTCTGAGGGCACTGATGAAATCGCAGCGCCGGTATTCGCTTAGAAACGCATCTTCCGGAGTTGCGTTTGGTCCGGTGTGGTTTTTAATTTTCGGGCTTAAAGTTAAGAAATAAAATAATTTTGCGACAACTTTATTTTATTTCACTTAAGCCACTTGGAAGCCACTTGAAGCCACTTAAAGGCGGCTTGAACTGAGTTGAACTGGATAGGATGCTATCCAGAAATATCCTACCCCCTTGGTAGGATATTTGTGAGGTGGGGCCCGCACGAGCCCCGCCGTTTCTTTCCGCTAAGAAACGCACCCGTGAAAACCCGTCTTAATGAAAGTCAACCGACGCGTTTTCTAAATTCTTAACAGACCATTTAATTGGGCTGTTTCTCTCGTGAATTAAATGGGCTGTTTCTTTCGTGAATTAAATGGCCTGTTTCTTTCGTTGAATTAATTCAACGAATTAATTCAATCGTTTCTTAACCTGTTTCGTGTGTTGGCATATTAATAAAATAAGACCAACCTAAAATCTTTGGAGAAGGTTTGAGAGGATTCTTGTTTCTTCTTCTCCCTCGCGAAGAACACGAAGAACGCGAAGAACGCGAAGAACGCCGAACACGAAAATCGACGACGCTTCCGTCCGTGGCGTTCTTCCACGCTCCGAACTCCGATCACCGACCGTTTGAGGTGAGTGATGTCGGATTTTTCCTCTCAAGTTCTTTTCTTTTGGTTTTGATCGAAACACAGATTTAAATATTAATAATTTAAATCTGTTGTTCTTGGTTCGTTGAGCTCGCCGACTCAACGCCGGATTCCGCGACGATGCGACGCCTCCCCGCGACGACGCGACGATCCCTCTCTTCCGCGACGATCTTTTACGCGAAGAACGCCCGCGCGCGACGATCGACGAGGTAGGGATTTTATTTTGGAAAATTACCCCCTTTTTAAATTTATTCCCATCAATGTTTCTTTAAAGAAATTAAAGAACCGTTTTTGTGAACAATTTTAATCTTATTAAAATTGTTGTTTTCTGTGTGGAATCATTTTCTCCCGGTTGTTTATCTCTAACGCGGAGGGTGTGGGCCAAACGAACACGGCCCGACGACCCTCCGCCGTTCTTCGTTTTGTGAGGATTTGACGGATGACGACGGAACGTGCCGCAGCAGACGTTTGACGATCCCGCAGTAATGAACGGATCCCGGGAGGAGCAACGACACAGACGGGAAGGAAAACGGGCCACCGGAGCGACGCCGGTGGCCGGAGGCGGCCAACGGACCCGCGACCGCGTGGGTCCGGTTCGCCCAGGCGGGACGCGGCAGAGCTGCGTCCGCGGTTCACCAGCACAGCCCGCACGCAGGCCACAGTTTTCCTCAGGCCGCGGGTCAACGCCCGCGGCGCCTGCCGCTCGGCCAAGCCGGGCCGGGCCGGGCCAACCGGGTCGGACCCGGTTCGGGTCGACCCGGTTCGGGCCGACCCAGGGGGGGGGGGGGGGGGTCGGCCCGGGTCGGCCCGGGCCTGTACCCCCCTTCCTCGAACATCTTCTTTCAAATGGCCGTATCTTGAGCTACGGGCCTCCAAACGACTCGCCGTCAGCGGCAACGCGATCCTTGGATCAAGAAGGTCGTTTCGCTATATCGCACTCAAGGTTTCGGAATACTTTGAGTTCGGCCAGGTTGGTTCGTACACGAGACCAACCGGGCCCTCGGAGCGGAAACGCTCATATCTTGAGCTACGAACGTCCGATTGACGTGCCGTCAGCCTTGTTGAATTCCTCTAAGTGAGACGGATTGTAACACCCGAGACTTTTATGTTATATAAATCATCAAAGGAATCTTTTTCTACACAACACTTGCTTGGCTTGCTTTACACGCAATCGCGACCTTCCTCGATAGCTTGCGTCGTACGCAATACCGAGTTTCACTAAACAACAATATGCTATTAAAACTAGCCGTTATGAATAGTAATAACCACTTTTTGAAATTTTATAAAATTTATTTTTCAAAATGGACTTCATTTTTGGACTCAGAATATCGAAATTATCCTAGGGTGAAATTTTGGTATTTTTCTGAAAACTTTCAATTTTTGATGAATAGTGAAACCACTAAGTGGTAGGTTAAAAACTGAATTTTGCATAAAACTTAATTTTACCGATTCTGTGAATGGAATTTCAAAAATCTGAGAGACACGGTTAATATCAAGGACTAAAATGTGGTTCAATGAGATGAAAATAATTTTTTGGTGAATAGTAACTTTTTACTATTTTTACCGCGGTTAATAGTAAATAGGGTAACTAAGGGTAAATATGATATTAATATTACCCTAACACATGTCCTAATTCTATTGGACAAGTGTAATTCGACCAAAAACAAACTTAGGAATAAAATATGACCATTTAGGCCCACTTGGATTAGATTAGGACATTTATTATTAATTTATTTAAAGAAGGGTTAAAATAGTTAAAATCAAAGTTTAATAAGTAAATCATTTTTAATATAGGGTTATACATAATATAAATTCGATTGTAAATATTCATTAGAAATCTAAAACGATTTCCTACATGATGGTATTTTATTTGTAATTTTTAGACATCAAATAATTTAATTTATTTATGACACAAAGATGATGCAGTAATTATCTTATTAATGAAATATTGACAAAATTGATAATATAAATACCAAAATAAATGTAATTTGAGACTTTTTATGAATTCCACTAATTTTCTAGGTTACTATGATATATTATTATTGATTTAATCAACTTGTTTCGAACATATAATTCTGTTATGACTTTCACAAAAATCATATATCAAATAGTGTCAAAATTGACACAAAATAGTTTTTAAATCAAATATTATATTATTAATTGTTATTTTATTCCTAAAAATCTAAGGTTCGGCCAAATGACTTAGATAAGGATATATATATTAATAATAAACAATTTGGGGTTCTTTTGGCATGTTATAGTAAGTGTATTAACCATATAGTGAAAGAAAACAAAAAGACACGGTAAAAGTTAAATTAATTAACTTAGAGTTAAATCTAATTGATAAGGTTAAAATAATACCCTAAACTTGTCTAAATCCTATTGGTTGATAGGATTTCGACCCTTCCCCACTTTATCTTCGAAATAAGACCCTTTGGAACCATTATAAACCGATTTTGACTTTAATATAAAATAATATTTTGAGATATTCCTAAGATGCCCCTCTCCTCCCTTATAAAAGGGCACCTCCTCCCCCTCCTCCTCACACCAAATTGAGCACTCAAGCTCGGCCAACCCCTGACATTTTCTCCTCTCCACTTCCCTAGAATAATCCTAGAGGTCCTGGTCTTCTCCAAAGACCAATCTTAGTTCCTTAAGTGGAGGATTCAAAGAAGCGTTCCAAAGAAGAGGTAATATCCATTACCGATCTTTTCAATTTCTTTCTTCTTCAACTTCTTCTTCTTTAGTTGTTTCATGATAAAGTAATAACATCAGTATTACTTACATACTGATATGTTATTATAAATATGAAACAACCCTAATTCACCTTCTATCCATCCGACGGAAAAATGAAATCACCACGCGTGCGTACGTACGGAATACCGTCTCCACGCCGTGGTGTAATCTATTTTCCACCATCACCTTACAAGGATGGTTATAATGGTGTAATGAGTAACTAAATATGATTATTATGAAGTAATATTTATACTGAAATAATATATATATACTCCAATACAATTCCACGATCATAGGAACGATATCATCACTCGTGCGTACGTACGGAATACCGTCTCCATGATGTGATGCGACTCGTTCTACATGATCTTCATTTCATAATGATTATATAAATGAATTGAATGAATGAATATGGTATATACTACACTAATACCATTCTGGAAATGAATTATCTATAACCTAAAGATAAGAATAAGAATTTATTCGACAAAACACGCATAAGAACAAAAAGTTATAAAGACCCGAGTAACAAGTAACAATGAAATATTACTAACAAGAAGCTAATAATATGACCATATATGATCTCATATCAATATGTATGATTCTGGAATAAGTCAATAACATTATTTAAACCATTATACAGGAGCTTCGGACACGAACAAAGCAAATCGGACCTAAGGTAAGGGAGATATCACAATCTCATTTTTATCCGAGATTGTTTATTCGTAAGTATTTACTGGGGTGTATTTTATCATCCACATCCATGTTTCATCAATATGTAATATTATTTACATCCACCTATAATTGGTTAAAATCCATTCTTACCCTTCGGTGAGTTTTTAGTAATATGTATGAAAGGAATCTTTTGTCATTTTTTTGTACGAGGTACTTTTTGACTTTTCCGACAAAAGTAAGAAGAATGTTTTTTTTAACTTATACGACATGAATGGATTTTTAAAACATTATTTCCAAGAAGCTTCCTTTACAAGTTTTCAAGTTTATTTTTAATCAACTTCTTTTAGATTAAAGTTGTATGACATGTTAAGAAAGGAAAAATGTTTTTGAAGTAGAAAGGATATTTTCCTCAAGAATAAAGTTCAAGTGTTTTATCAAAATTATTTTCCATCTAAGATAATAAAAGGGTTCTGTTTTTATCCCTATTATTACATTGATTTGATCATGTTGTGATGGAATTATTTTTATGAATTCCATTATCTTATATGAATTTATTTATGATGTCATGATGTTTCAAGAATCCCATTTTTGTTACATGTGTTATGCGATGATGTATGTTTTATGATTATGTGGCACACATAAGAAAGGATTCATTATAAGATGGGTGGGACCTATATCTCCCTCCAATGCATTGGGTAAAGATTTTATATCTCATGAGATAGACATGGCTGGAACGGAAGGTTATTTCGGTTCAGTGATACAGGACTGAAATGAGGAGTGAACTCGGTTCAGAAAGGGACTTTGTCCACTAAGATAGTCTTGGCGATGAGTCATGACTAACAAGAAATGATTTTCCATGATTATGTGTGCATGCCACAAAGTTTCAAGTTTTATGTTATGATTATGGGGATCTCATTTTCACTTCTATGATTTATTCCATGATAAGATATTATGATCTCTTTTGAAGGTTTTGATTTTAAAAAAGATATGATATGATTTTTATTTCCTTTATTTGCCTTGCTGAGCATTTGAGCTCACCCTTTTATGTTTTCTTTTCCCCAGGTCAGGAAGATGGATATTAAGTAGAATATGCTAAAAGGGACCCTAGATATGATGAAATAAATGGGAGACTCTGTAGAAGATTTATGAACCAGTTGTTTATGTTTCCCAGTTTCTAAAGACACTATACCTATACGGTCCTTTGTGGTTTTGTCATATGTTGTAATAAGTGTGCTTCAATTTTGAAGTATTAACAATGTATGTAAAGTATGGGTCGTTATACGGATCTTTTGGCATACTCCGCCCGAGGTTTGGACGCAGGTGGAGTGCGGTCGGGTTGGTTTTGCCTTAAAAACCAACCGGGCCCCTGGGACGAAAATGCCAATAACTCTCAGACCGGGCGTCCGATTGACGCGCCGTCTGCGACGTTGAGTTCCTGTTGACGATAAGGAACTTGTGGATACATCAACTTCGGACTTTGTGTCAGTTGATGTATCAGCCTCTCGGCTCGTGGAGCGGACCCTCCCGAACGAGCTTGCTGTGTGCGGGAACCCTAGTGCTGGCTGCGACTGCTTCCTCGATGGCGACGACTGTGAAGAGATCCTCCGTGGACTCCGACGACGACCGTGCAGAGATCCTCCGTGGACTCCGACGACGACCGTGAAGAGATCCTCCGTGGACTCTGACGACGACCGTGCAGAGATCCTTTGTGGACTACGGCGACGACTGGGCAGAGATCCTCAGTGGACTGTGACGACTACTGCACTCAGCGATCCTCCGTGGATCAGTGCTACTGGTCCTGTGTGGGCCGGATCCTGTGTGGGTCCGATCCTGCGTGGGTCAGCGCTCAGCGGTTCTGTGTGAGCCATCGCCTACAGGTCCTGCGTGGGCCCAGTCCTGTGTGGGCCCGATCCTGTGTGGGTCCGATCCTGTGTGGGTCACTGCAAGGTTAGTACCTATCGATCCTTCGTGGGTCCGACGACTTAGATGGTTCAGTGATCATCTTTATTGTCATCCGAAGAAGTATACCTGTGTGAGATGAATCTTGTGTTTCTCTCCTTTGTGGATTGTGTTGAGCTATCCTGTGTGGATTTACTGTTTAATCTCCTTTGTGGATTGTGTTGTTCTATCCTGCGTGGGTATGCGTTTGGCTTTCCTGTGTGGACTGGGTTGTGCGAGGGCTCGGACGTTGGAGCTGAACGGGGAATTGATGACTTAGGTATATGTATGGTCATATACCTAAGCCGTGTCAGATGTTACTTCGTGATTGTATCTCTTCTTCGTGATTTATCCTTTGTGGATTTCGGGAGACCTTCGGGGGTCTCGGGGTCCCTACTGAGTAGCTTATACTCACCCCTGCACGGGCTATGCCTGCACTTCGTGGTGTTGGTTGCAGACGACGGACAGCGCTGATCGTGGAGGAGGCGTGCGGAGCAGGACAATACCTGGAGGTGGACCACTGGGCGGGACATACTCGGAGTGGTCTGGTGGACCCGAGGAGCAGTGGTGGCTATCTGTACCCACCCTTCAGGTGGGACTTCCAGAGGATGGCTCGACGCTGCAGTTTTCCCTTTTCAGTTGCTGTTTTCCCTTTCAGTTGTACTTTACAGCTGGGCTTGTGTTTCCGGCCCCTTTTTCTTTCAGCACAGCTTGTACAGTTTTTACTTAGTGTTTACTTTTCCGCTTGCTTACTCTGTGGTTCTTGTTTACTTTTCAAAGGAAATGCCTTCCCTTTTTGTTGGGATTTACGCCTTGGTGCTAGTCGCCAGCCCCTGGCCTATGGAAGGCGGGCTTGGGGTAGTTACGACACGGGCCCCGAGGACGGGTCGTGACAAATTGGTATCAGAGGTGGTCGGTTCTACCGCAGACTCTGATCTTTCTTCTATGTGAAGCAATAGTGTTTAGCGTATTGAGTGTGGTTATCAGTCCAGGGAGTCCAGTGTTGGTGCGGCGGCCGACGTATCCATACACCAGGACCCTGACTTCTGATTCCCGACTTAATGCACGAAAACATTGATTGCATGTGTGTTTCAAGTTTTCTTTGTGATTACTTGTGTCAGCTCACCAGGTATACTGTTCTGACCATGGTGCACTTGTTTCATTTTCAGGATGGCACGACGACAGCAGCCAGATAGGGTTCCTAGAGTAGGGCGCGACGATAGTCCGCCGAGCGACGAGGCCTCGGTACAGGGCCCGTTGACAGTAGAGGCACCGGCGGTACCTTTACCCGCCGAGCCCCCGATGCTTCCAGCACTGGCAGCTGACGACGCACGACGCCTCGGAGCTCTGCACGAGTTCCAGCGCCAGCGACCACCCAGGTTCCGTGGGGAGTCGGACCCCCAGGCAGCCGAGGACTGGCTGGAGGCGGTCGTCCGAGTTTTCAGGCTAGTGAGGACACCAGCAGACCTCATGGTGATCCTCACGGCGAGCCTACTGCACGCAGCAGCCGGACACTGGTGGAGCCTGATGCTCCAGGTACACGATGAGGCCACCCTCATCTGGACGGAATTCGAGAGCCTCTTCCGCTCAGAGTTCGTCCCGGCCACCCTCCGTGCGGTGCGCATCCAGGAGCTTCTTCAGCTGCGGCAGGGCAGCTTGACGGTCGCTCAGTACGCGACGAGGTTCACCGACCTATCTCGCTACTCGACAGACATGGTACGGGACCCCTTCTTCCGGGCCCGGACCATCGAGCAGGGATTGAGACACGAGATCAGGGCATCGCTGATATCCCTCAGCATCCCGACCCAGGCAGGAGTACTGGAGCGAGCCCTCCTGATCGAGAGCTTCCTGGCTGAGTCCACAGCGAGACCTACCGCAGGGCGGCAGGTAGCGGAGTCTTCGGAAGCTGGTAGCTGAAGGATGACTCAGGGTTCCAGGCGGACCAGGCCTTCCGGCAGGCGACCTCGGGACACTGGCTCAGCAGTGCTGGGCACCCGGCCCGGAGACAGCCTTCCGAGAGGCAGACAGTGCTACGAGTGCGGCGGGCAGGGCCACATGGCTCGTGACTGCCCGACCCGTCGTACCGAGGGGCAGCAGATAGTGGAGGGACCACCCAGGCAGAGGCAGAGGGTTGACCGTGGCGGTCCGCAGGGAGGAGGCGGACGAGGCAGAGGAGCTGGCCGAGCAGCAGGTGGTGGGCAATGCTTTGAGGCTCTGCCACCACCACCACCAGGAGGCCCACCCCGACCACAGGGAGCTAGCGAGCAGAGACAGGCTCAGCTCCAGGCAGCGGAGGCCTACGACCACGGCGCGCCAGAGATGATTCGAGGTACGATATGTGTCTATTCCACCCTTGCTGCAGTTCTGATAGACACAGGAGCGAGTCACTCTTTCATAGCCACTGCCCTTGTTTGGAGCTCGGAGATTCCGACGGAGCCGTTGGCTCGATCCTTACGGCTAGAGACTGCTACGGGAGCAGACTCGACGATTACGCACTGGTGCCGGCAGTGTGAGCTTAATCTAGGAGGCGAGAGCTTCGGCTGAGATCTTCTTGTAGCAGCGTCGAGGCCTTACGACGTCATCTTGGGCATGGATTGGTTATCTACGGTCCATGCTCAGATTGACTGCATTAGGCGCAAGGTGCGATGTGTGCGCACCGACGGGAGCAGGTTCACCTTCACCGGCGAGAAGGGAGCCTTAGCAGCACATGATGGACTCAAGCAGAGGAGAGGTCAGCCCATCACTCATCAGTTGGCTAGCCTCATCCTGGGAGCAGTTGACGTGCGGAGTCCCAGTTTTCCTGCAGTGGTGGATCAGTACGCGGACGTCTTTCCCGACGACGTTCCAGGACTACCTCCTCGCAGAGAGGTAGAATTTTATATTGACCTGTACCCCGGGACAGCCCCGATATCCACTCCAGCATATCGGATGTCCCCCGCTGAGCTTTGAGAGCTGCGGGTATAGTTGGAGGACTTGCAGGGCAAAGGGTTCATCCGACCCAGTGTTTCGCCCTGGGCTTCCTCGATTTTGTTCGCCAAGAAGGCAGACGGGAGCTTGCGACTGTGTGTCGATTATCGTCCCCTGAATCAGGTGATAGTGAGGAACAAGTATCCGCTACCCAGGATTGATGACCTCTTCGACCAGCTCAAGGGAGCACGGTGGTTCTCGAAGATAGACCTCAGGTCAGGCTATCATCAGCTTAGAGTTTGAGACGAGGATGTGCAGAAGACAGCCTTCAGGTGTCGGTATGGCCACTATGAGTTCTTGGTTATGTCTTTCGGCATGACCAACGCTCCAGCAGTGTTCATGAGCCTCATGAACAGGATATTCCAGCCATACCTCGATCGATTTGTCATGGTCTTCATCGACGACATTTTGGTGTACTCGACGACGGAGGAGGAGCACGCCTACCACCTGCGTGTTGTACTAGACACACTCCGAGAGCACCGGCTTTATGGAAAGCTCTCGAAGTGTCAGTTCTGGTTACGTGAGGTCCACTTCTTGGGGCACGTCATTTCTGAGGCGGGAGTTGCAGTGGATCCCGCGAAGATCGAGGCAGTGCTAGCTTGGGAGCCACCCAAGAGCGTGACAGAGGTGCGGAGTTTCTTGGGCCTAGCCGGATACTATCGGAGATTTGTGCTGGACTTCTCCAGAGTTGCGGCCCCACTCTCAGCGTTGACGAAGAAGGGGAAACCCTTCATGTGGTCAGACAGATGTCAGCAGAGCTTCCAGGAGCTGAGGCAGAGGTTGACCAGCGCACCTATCTTGAGGTTGCCTGAGGAGGGAGTTGGATACGTAGTTTACTGCGATGCATCAGGGACCGGACTCGGGTGTGTCCTGATGCAGGAGCGGGCCGTGATTGCCTACGGATCACGTCAGTTGAGGCCTCATGAGCAGAACTACGCTACCCATGACTTGGAGTTGGCAGTAGTGGTCTTTGCCCTGAAGACATGGCGACACTATCTGATGGGCGAGCGCTTCACAGTCTTTTCTGACCACCAGAGTCTCAGGTACATCTTCTCTCAGAAGGACCTGAACCTGAGACAGCGGCGATGGCTCGAGTTCCTCCAGGACTATGACTTTGAGATAGTCTATACTCCTGGGAAGGGGAACGTGGTGGCTGATGCCCTCAGCAGGAGGACGTGCATCCAGCTACTTGAGGAGGCGACAGAGGAGCTAGCCACTTTGCAGATATCCTTCGTGGATAGAGACGAAGCAGCCTTCCTTCAGTCTCTCACAGTCTCTCCTCCACTTCTTCAGCGGGTCAGAGAGGCACAGCATGAGGATGTTTACTGTGAGACACGGCGTACACATATATCCTCGGGACAGGCACCTGATGGTTTCTCCCTTGGAGCAGAGCACGATGTCCTTTTCAGAGGATGTACCTTGGTACCAGTCGCTTTACGAGAGGAGGTGCTGAGAGAGTTTCACACTTCTCCTTTGGCGGTACATCCTGGAGTGCCGAAGATGTACCAGGATCTCAGGTGACAGCACTGGTGGCCGGACATGAAGAAGGCTGTGGCAGAGTTCGTTTCACGGTGCCTCACCTGCCAGCAGGTGAAGGCAGAGCATCAGGTACCAGCAGGCTTGGTACAGCCCTTGGAGGTCCCGGAGTGGAAGTGGGACGGGATATCTATGGACTTCGTGACTGGACTTCCACGTACTTCCAGAGGTCACGATTCCATTTGGGTGATTGTTGACCGACTCACCAAGTCGGCACACTTCTTGCCCATCCGAGAGCAGGGCTCAATGGAGAGCTTGGGGCGTCTCTACGTTCAGGAGATTGTACGACTTCACGGTGTGCCATCGACTATAGTCTCCGATCGGGACGCTCGTTTTACTTCCCGGCTTTGGAAGGGGTTGCAGGAGGCGTTCGGGACGCGACTACGTCTGAGCACCGCCTTTCACCCTCAGACGGATGGTCAGACGGAAAGGACCATTCAGACTCTCGAGGACATGCTCCGCGCATGTGTCCTCGAATTTGGTCGCAGCTGGGAGGACCACCTACCCTTGGTAGAGTTTGCGTACAACAACAACTACCACTCCACCATCGGGATGGCACCCTACGAGGCGTTGTGCGGCAGGCCTTGCAGATCTCCTTTGTGCTGGACAGACCCTGGAGAGTCAGCACTTGTGGGACCAGAGATGGTTCGGGCCACGACAGAGAAGGTCCAGGTCATCCAGGAGCGGATGAGGACAGCACAGAGCCGGCAGAAGTCATATGCTGACAGGAGGCGGAGACCACTTGAGTTCGAGGATGGAGACCACGTCTTCTTGCGGGTCTCACCTCGACGTGGTTTGAGGAGATTTGGCCGAGGCAGCAAGTTGTCTCCACGCTTCATCGGACCTTTCCAGGTCCTCAGCAGGATTGGCGAGGTGGCTTATCGCCTAGCTCTGCCACCTCAGTTTCACCGGGTGCACGACGTCTTCCACGTATCCCAGCTGAGGAGATACGTGCACGACCCGACGCACATCATTGACTATGGGGAGCTAGACGTGGATGATGGGGAGACTTTTACAGAGGTCCCAGTGGAGATAGAGGATCGACAGGAGCGGGTCCTACGTGGGCGATCGATCCCTCTTGTGCGCATCAGATGGCAGCACGGGAACCTCCAGGAGAGCCCTTGGGAGCGGGAGGCTCAGATGTGTGCTCAGTACCCACATTTGTTTCCCTAGTTTTTGATGTATCTTTACGAGGACGTAAAGTCCTGAGGTGGGAGTAATGTAAAGACCCGTAAATTTCAAGGAAAATTTTTTTTCTCTTAATTTTCTTTGGAATTTTACAAGAGCGCTGTTTCTGACAGCACCTGATTCCGAGGCCCGGTGTGCCCGGAATCATTTTCCGAAGTTTGGCTCGGGTACGTTCAGTGAACGGACGAGTGGGTTTTTCTAACTTTTGAACCAGTGCCCGGAATCTAATTCTGAGGGCACCGATGAAATCGCAGCGCCAGTATTCTCTTAGAAACGCCTCTTCCGGAGTTGCGTTTTCTCGGGTGTGGTTTTTAATTTTCGGGCTTAAAGTTAAGAAATAAAATAATTTTGCGACAACTTTATTTTATTTCACTTAAGCCACTTGGAAGCCACTTGAAGCCACTTAAAGGCGTCTTGAACTGAGTTGAACTGGATAGGATGCTATCCAGAAATATCCTACCCCCTTGGTAGAATATTTGTGAGGTGGGGCCCGCACAAGCCCCGCCGTTTCTTTCCGCTAAGAAACGCACCCATGAAAACCCGTCTTAATGAAAGTCAACCGACGCGTTTTCTAAATTCTTAACAGACCATTTAATTGGGCTGTTTCTCTCGTGAATTAAATGGGCTGTTTCTTTCGTGAATTAAATGTCCTGTTTCTTTCGTTGAATTAATTCAACGAATTAATTCAATCGTTTCTTAACCTGTTTCGTGTGTTGGCATATTAATAAAATAAGACCAACCTAACATCTTTGGAGAAGGTTTGAGAGGATTCTTGTTTCTTCTTCTCCCTCGTGAAGAACATGAAGAACGCGAAGAATGCCGAACCCGGAAATCGACGACGCTTCCGTCCGTGACGTTCTTCCACGCTCCGAACTCCGATCACCGACCGTTTGAGGTGAGTGATGTCGGATTTTTCCTCTCAAGTTCTTTTCTTTTGGTTTTAATCGAAACACAGATTTAAATATTAATAATTTAAATCTGTTGTTCTTGGTTCGTTGAGCTCGCCGACTCAACGCCGGATTCCGCGACGACGCGACGCCTCCCCGCAACGACGTGACGATCCCTCTCTTCCGCGACGATCTTTTCCGCGAAGAACGCCCGTGCGCGACGATCGATGAGGTAGGGATTTTATTTTGGAAAATTACCCCCTTTTTAAATTTATTCCCTTCAATGTTTCTTTAAAGAAATTAAAGAACCGTTTTTGTGAACAATTTTAATCTTATTAAAATTTTTGTTTCTTGTGTGGAATCATTTTCTCCCGGTTGTTTATCTCTAACGCGGAGGGTGTGGGCCAAATGAACACGGCCCGACGACCCTCCGCCGTTCTTCGTTTTGTGCGGATTTGACGAACGACGACGGAACGTGCCGCAGCGGACGTTTGACGATCCCGCAGTAATGAAGGGATCCCGGGAGGAGCAACGGCGCAGACGGGAAGGAAAACGGGCCACCGGAGCGACGCCGGCGGCCCGCGGAAGCTGCCGGTGGCCAACGGACCCACGGCCGCGCGGGTCCGGTTCGCCCAGGCGGGACGCGGCAGAGCCGCGTCCGCGGTTCACCAGCGCGGCCCGCACGCGGGCCGCGGTTTTCCTCAGGCCGCGGGTCAACGCCCGCGGCGCCTGCCGCTCGGCCAAGCCGAGCCGGCCGAGCCGGACCGGCCCCGGCCGGGCCGGGCCAGGCCAACCGGGTCGGACCCGGTTCGGGTCGACCCGGTTCGGGCCGACCCAGGGGGGGGGGGGGGGGTCGGCCCGGGTCGGCCCGGGCCCGTACCCCCCTTCCTCGGACGTCTTCGTTCAAATGGTCGTATCTTGAGCTACGAGCCTCCAAACGACTCGCCGTCAGTGGAAACACGATCCTTGGATCAATACGGTCGTTTCAGTATATCGCAATCAAGGTTTTGGAATACTTTGAGTTCAGCCAGGTTGGTTCGTACACGAGACCAACCGGGCCCTCGGAGCGGAAACACTCATATCTTGAGCTACGGACGTCCGATTGACGTGCCGTCAGCCTTGTTGAATTTCTCTAAGTGAGACGGATCTTTTGGCATACTCCGCCCGAGGTTTGGATGCAGGTGGAGTGTGGTCGGGTTGGTTTTTCCTTAAAAACCAACCGGGCCCCTGGGACGAAAATGCCAATAACTCTCAGACCGGGCGTCCGATTGACGCGCCATCTGCGACGTTGAGTTCCTGTTGACGATACGGAACTTGTGGATACATCAACTTCGGACTTTGTGTCAGTTGATGTATCAGCCTCTCGGCTCGTGGAGCGGACCCTCCCGAATGAGCTTGCTGTGTGCGGGAACCCTAGTGCTGGCTGCGACTGCTTCCTCGACGGCGACGACTGTGCAGAGATCCTCCGTGGACTCCGACGACGACCGTGCAGAGATCCTCCATGGACTCCGACGACGACCATGCAGATATCCTCCGTGGACTCCGACAACGACCGTGCAGAGATCCTTTGTGGACTGCGGCGACGACTGTGCAGATATCCTCAGTGGACTGCGACGACTACTGCACTCAGCGATCCTCCGTGGATCAGTGCTACCGGTCCTGTGTGGGCCCGATCCTGTGTGGGTCCGATCCTGCGTGGGTCAGCGCTCAGCGGTTCTGTGTGAGCCAGTGCCTACAGGTCCTGCGTGGGCCCGGTCCTGTGTGGGCCCGATCCTGTGTGGGTCCGATCCTGTGTGGGTCACTGCAAGGTTAGTACCTATCGATCCTTCGTGGGTCCGACGACTTAGATGGTTCAGTGATCATCTTTATCGTCATCCGAAGAAGTATACCTGTGTGAGCTGAATCTTGTGTTTCTCTCCTTTGTGGATTGTGTTGAGCTATCCTGTGTGGATTTACTGTTTACTCTCCTTTGTGGATTGTGTTGTTCTATCCTGCGTGGGTATGCGTTTGGCTTTCCTGTGTGGACTGGGTTGTGCGAGGGCTCGGACGTTGGAGCCGAACGGGGAATTGATGACTTAGGTATATGTATGGGCATATACCTAAGCTGTGTCAGATGTTACTTCGTGATTGTATCTCTTCTTCATGATTTATCCTTTGTGGATTTCAGGAGACCTTCGGGGGTCTCGAGGTCCCTACTGAGTAGCTTATACTCACCCCTGCACGGGCTATGCCCGCACTTCGTGGTGTTGGTTGCAGACGACGGACAACGCTGATCGTGGAGGAGGCGTGCGGAGCAGGACAGTACCTGGAGGTGGACCACTAGGCGGGACATACTCGAAGCGGTCAGGTGGACCCAAGGAGCTGTGGTGGCTATCTGTACCCACCCTTCAGGTGGGACTTCCAGAGGAGGGCTCGACGCTGCAGTTTTCCCTTTTCAGTTGCTGTTTTCCCTTTCAGTTGTACTTTACAGTTGGGCTTGTATTTCCGGCCCCTTTTTCTTTCAGCACAGCTTGTACAGTTTTTACTTAGTGTTTACTTTTCCTCTTGCTTACTCTGTGGTGCTTGTTTACTTTTCAAAGGCAATGCCTTCCCTTTTTGTTGGGATTTACGCCTTGGTGCTAGTCGCCAGCCCCTGGCCTATGGAAGGCGGGCTTGGGGTAGTCACAGCACGGGCCCCGAGGACGGGTCGTGACACCCCAAAACTTTTTAATAAATTTAACATGAATAATAAAACACTTTGAAATCTAAATAATCACTATGAAGTAAAATGAGCTTGGAATTCTATTGCACAAGTAAAAACACTCAACGATGGAATATATGAAAAGAATATTAATATAAATTATTAAAACAAGATAATAATGTGACAATGAATGTTAAAACTAAACATGTGATTGAATTTTATAACATATAATAAAAATTTCTTGGTAATGAAACATGAAAGGCACATCAAAAAATTAGACAACTATCTAATGCAATCTATATGGGTTGGAATATGCATGGAATGTAAATAAATAAAGGAAACATAAATTGGGATGGAACAGAAATTCATCTGGAATATGAGAATAGAAATTGGTCTCATCCCACATTAAAATCGAAACTAAAAACTAAGAAAATACCTCAGCCTTGGATGGGATGGAGGAAGAGAACCCGAAGCACCTCCAAAATCGCCTCCAAAATCGCCCAAGCGCTCCCGTTTAGGGCTCTGGATCGCGAATGGGGGAGAGGATCGGCTACTGCCAATTTGGGGGAAAGTTTTCCCAATGGTTTTTAAAAACCATTGGTATATAACTCCACCCCAAACCTATACCAAGGGTTCAATGAGAACCGTTGGTAAAAGGTCACCGAAATCCCACTTTTTCCAACGGTTCTCATTGAACCGTTGGTAAAAACACACCTATACCAACGGTTGTGATAAAACGTTGGTAAAAGCTTCCAAAAAACCATCTATACCAATGGTTATCAGAAACCATTGGTATAGATGGCTATTCCCAACGGTTTAGTAAACCGTTGGGATATATGTGTTGGGAAAACTCTATTTTCCAGTAGTGATAGTAAAACATATTTATTTTTGTTAAAAATTATTTTTGGATAACATACAATCATAGATTATAGATTGCGAGTAATGATTTGTGTTTTGAAAACAATTAATCATTAGGAGAATTCATTCAGAGGGTTTCATACAATCCCTCCCTATAAAAATATTGATGTGGAAAAATATCACAATAAACGTTTTTCTAGGTTGACTAAAACATCTAAGTATAATAATGTTATATGGTTTATTATATACCATATCACCATATCGAGAAGTTTCATGAAAATCATGGGGAATATAGCCCATAAAAAGAGTTCATTATTCCATATTATTGGATCTTTCATAATTCAAGGTCACCCTTATCAATTTTATTTGATCCCGATCCACATATAACATCATAAATATTAATGGATCCTACGAAATTTATGAAAATTAATATTCAAACGAATAATAACTATCATGCCCAAATAGATGTGAATAATAAAAGGACTATTCAAATATTGAAATATTGTTTAGGTCTTGTTTAGATTAATCTCATGGATCATAGGATAAATATAAACATATGGATTAACAATAATAAAAAAATATATTAAATTAAAGTATATAAATAGAATAATATGGAGCATTGTTTTGATAATTATTTTCTTCTCTAACATACTATGATGAAGTTGTGGAAATCAGGAAATTATGATCCACTCTAGTTAATGAGACAATATTTAGAGTGTGAGATATCTTGAATCACTTCAATATGAATCAAAGAAGATAAAAATACTATATTTAAATTCAATGTATGGAATAGATATTTAATTTATGCTATATTTCTTCATCGAACTATAATTATATATGGGAATTTTAAGGTATTTTGAGAAAGGGAAACTATTCCTACTAGATATTGAAATTTTTCTTATTTTAGATAGCTTATGGGATATATATTATCAGTTTTATTTTCCTCTAAAACTATATATAGTTCATGATGTATCACATGTCAAAAGTTTTGAGAAATAACATGTGAAGACCAACAAATATGCCCAATATCAACAAAATGGATATATTTTTAGATAAAACCTACATTGAAGAGCTAGTATAGGTTCTTAAAGCTACAGAGAATGAATTTTTTAATTGGATAACCTAAACATTGAATCCATTATATAGGAATCATAATATGAATGAGTCAACATTTAAACCTAAGAGAGTAATGATTATGTAATAAACACATTTGTTAGTTGCTTAATATAAATCCCAAACTTCATTCATGAAATTTTATATGGGTTATTTTATATATACCAAGTACTAAATATAATGAAATAACATCGTACAAATATTTTCATCACACTAAACTGACCTATTATTATGTAATAATAGTGGGATACAAAAAAGGATAAAATAATATCTACTATAATAGTTTTAACTACTTCTAGAAAACATTTAACACATCATGCAACAATGGTATAATGAACTCCATAGGATCACACATTCAGAACTGAAAAATAAATAATACACATTATTACTATTATATATAAAAATAATGGTATATACTTTCTATGGAATCTAATATAAGTATATATATAATTTTATATGATTTAATTGTATATATATGCAGTAATATGATCATAGGAAGGGTAAAGTGATTGTTGGAATATATAACTTCTTAATATGATTGTCATAACAGTAATGTTTCCAATATACATAATAGTCCCAATAACAAAAATAAATTAAATTGGTAATTTGATAATTAATAATTTATAATAGTGTATATTTTTTAGTGAATTAATATATAATACCACACATAAATCATAAAATGAAAAATTAACTCATAAATAGTTTTTATTTTTTTGAACAACATATATGATTTTGAAATAAAATATGTTTTGTATTTATATTTAAAATTTCATATATATAGATAATTAAATTCATAAAAATGTGATAAAATTATAATTAACAAATTAAAAATATCCTATAGAGAATTTTTTATAATTTCATTAAAAAGTATAAATTTTTAGATGTTTTTTAAAATGTATTTGTATTATGAAATCATTAATATGAAATAATGAAATAATAAATAATATTACCAAATCATTCCCAAAATTAATTTTAATATATAAAATTAAAATTTTAAAACATATTAAAATAAATTTTCTAACCAGTTATATAATTTCAAATCACAAAAATGGAAAACAATTTTTTGAAATAATTTAATTGGAATAAAAGTATCTTCCAAGAAAAAAGAAATATAATATAATATATTTTTATTCATAAACATAAAAACTAAAAAATTATTTACTAAAATTTCAAAAACAATTCCTTAGAAATATGGTTTATATAATAGTTCCTATTTTTTCAAAACCTAAATTCTATTGAAAATGTTTATAAATAAAAAACACTCTTCCTAATTTGATATAAATACCCATCCATTCACCAATACCTCCCCTATTAAGAATTAATGAGAAACGTTCACCTCAAATTTTCAATAGAAATATTCCATTTAAGGTGTTCTTTTCTTTTTAATATGTTTTTTTCTTATTCCTTACAAAGTTACCTTTCTAGGTATGGGTTCCTAAAATCCTACATATATCTAACGTTTTAAATCCTTCTAATTTCATTAAATTTCAATATCCAATGTTTTCATTCATCCTTATTATAACTCAATAATAATAGTTTTAATAAACTACTACTGTTAACTCTAATTATACCACATTCATAAGTCATTTTATGTATAAAAATTCGCATATCCATAAACTCCATTATCCAAATCCGTTAATATTTCATGCATTTTTTTAAATTGGGTTATTATATTTCATACTGTTTAGTAATTTATTTTTAAGGATGATTAACATATATTTTGTGTAAACTCTATCAAATACCATATGGATTAACCTATATATCAGAGCTAGATCACATTCACCATCCATGCATGTCGACCATCAAGTTATTCATTATGAAAATATATTACTTTCTATGTGTTTAAAATATGATTGGCACCTAATCATATTTTTCTTATAGATTTATATATCATTTATTTGTCCTCTTATATTTGAAAACTATTTTAATCAATTAATATTTTTTATTGATAAACTTATACCTTGAAATTACATAACACTACTACTTAACATTCATTCCATTGATATGGGTAATTAGCAGTAAATTCTGATAAAATTATTTTTTTTATGTGTATTATTGGATATTAACCTTGATTATCATGTTATTACATAAAATAGTGAAATATTTATATTACATATAGCCATTATTTTTATATAGATAATTATCTCTGTAATTCAAACAAATGTATGTATGATTTCCTGAAATTTCATAATTATATATATTTTGAATCATTTTTTTCATTTGATGTATGCATTTAAAATGTTATTTTATAGGATAGTGACCAAATTAAATCACTTATTGTTACATTTTTTGGACTCATCAGACCTACTAGATCAGGAATTTCTTGTATTCTTGTACATTAATATATGATGTCTTGGATTAGGCATTGATGGTATAGTTTTCATGCCCATCATCATTCCTCCAATGAATATGGTTATGTAACTATTATCCATGTAATTATTTATTTACATTTTTATTCGATATATAATGTTATTGTAATCATGATTTTTATTTATTATTTCATCATTTTTTATTTATTAAAAAAATATAACACATTCAATGTTTATGTCATGTTATATTTCATTATACACAATACCTTTTTGAGAATTTAAGCTCACTTATATATAGTTTTTTTCTAGTTCCCATGAAATGAATGAATATTATAATGTGGGACCTTAGGATAATCACTAATAATTAATAACATTTTGATTTATTAACATAATTTAATTTCTATTTCTAAGGTAAAATAATGTTCATTTATATATCCAATCATTGGGGACAACTAAACTGATGGATCCAATGTGTTGTGATCTATGTTATAGTAAAAAATATAATAAAAAAACTACTTGATATATTTTATTATATTAGGGGTTGTTACCATGGTTTTCATATCATGTTTTGTAGAAACCATAGGAACTGGATTTAGAGGAACGTAGTTAGAGATTATAACCCCATTATATAACATGAGAAAATTCAAGAAATGTTACTATAATAGATAATGTAGTGATCATTATTTTCTAGTAAATTAATTTTAATTTTGTATCATGAATCCTAATTCATAGTGTTACTCATTATCTTATTAATTTTACTTCATTTTAAAAAAATGAAACATAATAGAGGGATTGAAAACCACTTCAAGACTCTTAAATAATATTTATATATATATATTGAGAATTATATTGTGGATTCTCTTGGTGTTTACCATATTATCTATATATTAGGGTATTAGATCAGTTTATGATGAAAAAACTGGTATGTGTGGAACAACAAGTTGTTCCACTATAATTTATAATTACATTTTTTCATATCATGGTTCATAGATCATTATATTTACCTAGAGGTTGTAATATATTAGTAGCATAGTAGTGGTTCAAGTCTTTAGAAATTTTATTTCCCAAATTTATTTATACTAAAATAAAGAATGTTTTAATGGTTTTATATTAACTATGGGGATATGATATGTAACAGTGGAATTTGATTGAAAACCCTAAGAAAGAGGAAGAAATATTAATCATGGATATAAATTCTTGTAAATAAATATTCATATAGAAATATTTTCTTATATAAAATTGAGATATTATAGAAAATAAAATTCTTCAATTTTAGGAAAATAGCGGAGAAAGTTAATATTGAGTGTCATGTTATCATTACAATTTTAGACAGACACATTTCGGGTCACATACACATCCTTGATAATAAAATTAATAACAGTTTTAATGGATTCCTGAATAGACATGTATATAAATTAGTCTCATAAACATTCCCATTTAATACATAGAAAATGATATGTTCCTTCAAGATAGAGAATGAGTAATCAATGTATTATATTTCATAAATAAAATCAATGGAAAAATTGAATGATTGAGATTTATATACCTAGGAATACTGGAAATTAGAATATTTGAAATTTTACAATATTTATCATGTAATAATCATGTAATGAAATTAAATTGACATGGTTGAACAGAATGTGGGTTTCATTCAATAGTGATGAGAGAGGCCATCAAGATCATGAGTTATTCAGAAATTGATATGCCAAAAATTTCCAATGCATTATGTTCAATGAGAAAGGATACATTAAAAATAAATATCCCAAGAAAAAGAGTAATATACCAAAGAATGAGAGAAGGGATATATTTTTGGATTTTATAATAAAAAAATTGTATGTTTATGGCCCAAATGATATTAGAGAAGTCTCTCTAACAGTAATATCAATGTTACAATATACATTATTTTATTTAATATATAAAAAACCAATTATATAATTTATGTTTTATAAAAAATTTAAATAATTCCAAGATTAATTTATGTTTTATTATTTAGTTAAAGATCCACATGAAAATTAATAAATAATGAAATTATATCAGGTTATCAACAATAAAATTCCTAATTTTTATATTTTTTATGAACAATTTTTTATACCAATGGTTGGAATATAAATATGCATTGAATTAGATTTTGTTTCAAATAATAATACATGGTTTTACTATTTGGATATTTTTACTTGAAATTTGGATCCTACAATTAGAAAAAATATAAGAGAGACTATATTAAATAATTCTTTTTGGGAACCACATTAAGGGGATCACATAAATATAATTAATTGGGAAGATAAAATAATGAATTATTAGGAAATATTGTTAATAAATGTTGTATTAATTTTTAAATATTTTCTTAATATATTTCGTGGGAAATTACAATATATCCACTATATTGTTATGTGGAATTCCCTATTAATCCTGTCCCTAAAAAATTCAAATATAATACTCCATATAGAATGTATCGAGTATAATAAGTTGAATTAACGAATAAAACCGATGATATGTTTCATAAGGGATTCATATGCCCTAGTTATTCACCTTAGGGAGCTATTATATTTTTTATAGAGAGAAAATATGGATCTATGATGGGTTTCATTGATAATATGGAAATTTATATCATTACTATTAAGTTGATGTACCATTTACTTAGAATTTATGATCAATTTTTAAAAAATAGGGTCTCTATACATCTAAAAGATTGATCATCAATATACTTATCATCATATAAATAAAAATAATGATGAAATATGGATAAATGAATTTTAATCATGGTATAGGAATTTATGAGTTCACAATAACTAATTTTTTGTTAATAAATTAATTATTTGGGTATATATATTGAATAATGTATTCATGGGTTTTCATGATTACTTTTTTTTTTCTATATTTTCTGTTTTCTTTATATAATACAAGATATATAAAGATAAATAGATCCTTGTACATATTGTTTAAGATAATTTTAATGAAAATGAGTTATATGTGTAATTCTTTAAGTGTGAATCGTGGAATAAAAAATATACATTTCTTTTCTATTTGTTTTCTAACGAAGAATTATATATCGACCATATTAATAAACATGTTTATAATGATTTTCCAACAAAAATTAAATATAAATAACATGAATTGTTTACTTATGTTAGCTATTTACTATCAGATATTGGTTAAAAAATTTCTAATTTGAAAATTTGTGACCTATGATGACATTTAAAGGTGTTTAATTCACATGTTTAAGGGGATGTGAAGATAGTTTGTCAGATTCAAACAAATGGTTTATCAATTAATTAGTATTAAAATTACTATAAGGGAATAATGGGTTTTTTAAATATAGTAATTCATTAATGAAATGATAATGGTGAGTCCTAATTAAAAATTATGGGGTTATTAATTATACATTAATGAAATTATCGACCCACTAATAAAAAAATAAAACATCTTTGAAAAAACCTATTGTAATAATTTATTTGAATATATGGAGATGCTAAATTTATTAGTAATGATATGAAATATATTCAAATAATATGTTTTTTATATATTAATATAGAAATATCTCAGAATGGAACAATTTATGATGATAGAAAAACATAGGGCTTATGATTGTGCAATAAAACACCATAATGGTATGGAAAACAATGTGAAATAATAATTTAGTTGGAAATATCATGGTGTTTTATGCATGATAAAGATATAAATGATTACTCTTTTCATAGATTTAGTAATGATTGATATGTAAATTATTAATGGGAAACACAATTAATTTTCATTGTAATTGGGAAACCATATTTACTATAAAAGATAATGAAGTACCATCCATATATTGTGTATATAGAAGTGTAAATTAAATCCATTCAATATGAGTAATTGAAAGACATCATATATAGAGATGGCATACTGAATTGTTTAAGAATTTTATGTAAACAAACAAAAACCCAAATAGAGATTGGGTATATAGAAGTAAGAGATACCTAAAATATTTATATATAAACCATTGTATAAAAAAGATGAATATATATTTATTGTGAAATTTATTATTAGATAACATGATTTAGGAAATTTCCAACTATGTTTTATGATTATTGGTATGTAAAGAATTAAATGTAGATAGATAAATTCTAAACGGTGTCATAAAACCAATCCCCATACTAATAATGATATTAAAAATATCACTTTGGATGTTATTACGTGGTTACCTGTGGAATCTATGGAGAAAGATGTTATATAGATCATTGTACACTATATTACCATGTTTGGAAATTTCTATGAAATTATGGAGGATATTCTCATTAATCATTTTTCATGGCTATATATCATTAATATTATTAGAAACCCTGATGAACATTTATTAATTCAATCTATTCACATACTTAATTCTTTATAAAATATTTTGATGAGCATTCAATAATATTTTAAGGATAATATGAACTTAAAAAACACCCATAATCAGAAAATTGATGGGTATCATGAATATATAATCCCAAAAATAATGGAATTGATAAGGTAGTGACCACATGACATAAACGGAATATTGGATTGTTATCTACCAGAGGTGTAACTTTGAAAACAATAATATCTTCTTGTTCATTATTAAAAATAGAACATTTGATGTATTTTATGGGAAACTATTTCATACTCTAACCCATTATAATTATTGTGAGTAATGGAAGATAGTATTTAAAAATTATTTTGAGTAGATAATAATGAATATGTGAGAAATACAAATAAATCGTGATGACTCAAAATATATATAATTTTTTTGTTAATGTGTGGAATGATTTAAAGTTTTGTGTGTGGTATCATGGGTTGTTTCATATTATCTTCATGAAAAAAAGTTATAAGGTTTCATAATAGATGTAAACAAATTGCATTATACAATGGGACTTTTGAAAATTTAGAGAGAATTGGAGTTATGGATTTCCATATGGATTCTCTACACAACCTCTCTAAATTTGATGATATTATTTACGGATCATTGTTGAAAATGTAAATATAGGAATAATATACTTAATTATTGTTATCAAAATTAATCATTACTAAGAATTTTCCAATATTGAATTGATTTTATAGATTATAGATACTAGATAGATTGCATTGTGGAATCAATCATCCTGATAGGTGATGTTTTTATGATGGAATAAAAATACAGAGGAATAAGCTTATGTTCGAGAGGAATCAATGGTAAATTAATATAATAATCTTCTCATAGAATAATGTATACCATAAAGGTCAAGAATAAAATTAATTATTGGGGAAAATTTAATACAATAGATATGAATATAATATTTAATAAACATACTATAATATCCATCAATTTATATTATAATTTAACTATATGATTATAGTAATATAATTACAGCTAGAAAATTATGTTCACTATAATAGTTATAACAATTGTTACATAACACATAACCACATAGAGAAACACCATAATCATGACCATTATATTATGATAATATAAAAAATTTAAATAATATAAGATAAATGACTATTATAATGAACATAAACAAATAATTGAATTGGCATTATATAAGAAATAAGACAAGGATATTATTGATTTCATGAAAATGAAGTGAATTTTTAATGGGCAATGTAATGACGTGAATGGTTATGTGACCATTATAATAGTAATGTACTATTATGATTATTATAATAGTAATGTAAGGCTTCTACATAGAAAAATATAGTAAATTGATTAAAATAAATTTTCAGAAATATCATTAATAATTATTAAAAAATTATATTGCTCAAATAATACAAATTTAATCACACACATATGATTTGGAATACAAAAACAAAAAATTGTCCTAAAGAATATTTTTTATGTTTTTTATTCCAAAGATATATTTTAAAATGGAAAAATATATTTATTTAACAACTAAGTTTATTATATATATAATCTTTTTTTCATTAAAAGGTATTTTAAATTTGGGATCATCTCTTTAAATTTAATTAACTAGGATTTTTTTATAATTTTATAAAATTTTATAATTTATAGGGAATTATTAAAATATGTTTTTAAGATACATTAATTATTATGACATCATTATGATATACTAATTAATTTGTCAAAATAAACAACCAAAACAATTAATTTGGTAAAATAATTGTATTTAATATATTAAAATAAATATTCAAACAAATAAATGGCATCCTAAATTATAAAATGCTTAATATTGTTTAAAAGACACAATTTTTAATTGAGATTACATATAAAAAAATAAAAAAATATTGATATAATTACATAATAAAATTACAACCATGCCTTAATAATAAAATTCCATTGTTTAAAACCTTGTGTAATCTAATAATTAGTGATTTAAAAAAACAATATTAAATGGCCAGTGTTTAGAAAAAAAGATAAATATTTGTCCCTCATTGGTTATAAGTACCCACCAATACTTCCAATAATCATCCTTCCATAATTAATTTTCATGGTAATGATCACACTTTTTTATTAATAATCCTTTCTTGTAGTTTATATATTTTTATAATTTACTATTTTCTGTGTTAATATACTACATTGCAACATAAGGTTTCTAAATTATCTTAAATTAGTTCTTATTTGAGTTCGTTTTAATTCAATTACATTTACATATAAATGGTTGTGCTCATTACTAATTAAAAAGTTTTATTTTATAGTTTATGATTTAATAGGCTTACCTATAATTATCCATCTTTTATATGCATAAATTATTCTAAATCATTCTCATGACCACAAACTCCATTATAAAAATCAATATTTATGTTATATATTTATGGTATTTTTGATGTATTAAATAAATATGGTGGGATATTTCTAAGTAAATATTATGTTGGTATCCCTGGTGGGTCTTTTATCAGGTCTAAAAATAATTACACTAAATTTTAGGATATGTTCACATTTACCATCAATGCATAATAAAATGGAATTCATTCCAAACAAAAATTTACAACCCAAATGCATGCCAAATATAAATGAAAAATAAGCTATATTTTGATGTCTATTTTTCTATATTTTATTTAGAATACTAAAATTAAAGAGAATTATAGTTAGTGACTATTTCCTTTTTATATCCTTATATAATGAATGGTCCCAAAACTATTATATTACTATAAACATTAAATAAATATGAGAACATTACAATGTATTTTGAATACACAATTACATTTCTATGTTTACTGTTTGATATTCATCTATATTTCCATATGATTCCATAAAGTTTGGAAAAATTGAAGTTATTATGAGCCCTTGGGTTTCATAAACTCTTTGAGGAATGCATCAAATTTTAGAATTGATATTCATGTATCCTTAACCATGAATACAAAAAAATAATAATATGTAGTCAATGTCCCAATGAATATATACTTAGAAAAATAGGATCATAATATAACTAACCATTTATGATTATTGTTTATATAGATTCGATAGTTAAAATACAATGTAAATTCCTAGGAAAACAATGACTATAAAATAATTATGTTTTCATGCAGACATGAATTTATGTTTGATAATCCATCTGATTAGAAATGAAGATTGTGTATTTGTTTTTTAGGAAAAATTCATAAGTGTTACAACTCATTCAATACAAAAATAAAAATTAAAAAAAATTATGAATCATTGATAGATTAAAATATCCCATGGTTGGTAGATTTATAATTAACTATGTTTTTTATTCCTTTAGTTGAGGTAATATAATAAAAATTAGTATAATAATATTAATTTCCCTTATAAAATATTGAGTAAGGCTTGGTCACTCTGCATATATCTGCCCCAATCACATTATGACTCATTCAACAATCACCACCAATCATTCTATGTGTTTGAGAAATATGGTAAAAATAATATAACTATGTCATTTTCATTAAAATAATTCAAAAATCAAATTAATCACCCCCTTAAGTCATTATTCCTCATAATCCTCATTCACCACCCCTAATAATCTAGTAACACATGATGAATGGATCATTTATCATGGAATAATTATTGAGATTGAGTTTTTTATATTCCACATTAATATAAATAATATTGAGAAAATCCATAGAAATTAAAATGAAAAACATCACTAGTATGAAATGGTCAATAAAATTCCATAAAAAACAACAAGGAATTAACATATTTCCAAATAGTTTTCAAATATCCCCAATGAAATACCTCTTTATATTCCATTGATCATTTTTCATCGTCCATCCAATTATTTTTTATTGAATATTTCATCGACCTTTGATGTCAGCCACACATATTATAAATAATTGGGATAACATTATGGAATATCCTAGAGAGTTATGGATCAACACAATTTATATTTTTATTTATTTATCCAAATCAGGGTTTAGAAAAAAATAGTACTGAACCAATATAAAACCATTTCATATTTTGAAACTATAATAATAATGATTTATATAGCTTATGATATTGGTTATAATATCCTTAGATATATCTTTTCCACTAAGAAGATTATTTCATAACAAAATTTTAAAGAATAAAACCCACGTTTCTTGGGAACTTGTTTCACTGGTAAATATTGACCCACTATGATATAGATGAATTTTTTGGCATAGGCATTTCCCTCATATTTGAAACTTCTTATTTAGTCCTCTAGTGACGATTATATATTGATTTATATAGTTTAATAACAACATATACATGATTATGGCATGGAGGATTCCAATAATTCAGATAAATGGATAATGATAATTTCACATTCTCCATGGAATTAGGTTGCCTCTACCAACTATGGCATGGAAATCGAAATTTTTTGAGAGGTTAAAATCTAGAAAAAGTTTCATGATACAAGGATCTATGGTATAGACTATGCAATATGGTGATATTGAACCCAAGCATAATTTATAATCATTTTAATATCATGATAATATATCTATTTTTTATATGGAATATTTCATTATATAAAAATATTTCAATCCACCTCTATAGTTGTGGGGTGGTATTTATATTACACCATAAGCCAAAATTAGTACCTTCTAATTACAAATTACCTTTTCGTTCAAAAACCAATTTTCTAGATACCCACTTTTCGGGGAAGGGTGTATGGAACTGGATGGGGATTATGGAAAAATATTTAGTATTATAATAATCTATGGGCTCGGAAAAAATATAGAAAAAACTATAATTCTAAGAATTAAAAATATAGAAAAATATCTAGGTTTCCTCCTAGTGAGTATATCATTAATGGTTGAAATAATAACATTCATTCGTCTATTAAATTAGATGAAATAAAATGAAAAATATGTTTACCACATGTCATGATCATTTTATGGATTGATATGATATTTTTCATCTAAAATGGGGGTTCCAGGTGCCGATGGATCTTTGGGGGTTCATTTAGTTGATAACAAAAGGTTAGGATCATCCCAAACTTTGTATTCCTAAAAATAATTGTAAATAAGAATTATAAAATATTGTTGAGACCCAGACCCAATATCCCATATCTGATGGTAAAAATGCATTCTTAAATTTCTAGATATGATACCTAGTAAGATAATCCTTTATCCATTTTACAAAATTACATGAGGATATGTATTATAAATTATTAAACATCTCATAATCCAATGAATATATAGCTTAATTTCTTTTAGGAATATATATATAGATAACATATTTTATGGTAATTGTGAACATTTCTCAACATCTATATTAAATTATATCCTCTTCCTGAAATCTCCCAGGTTATTATAGGATTTATGAAATAGAGAAATAAAAATAGGTTTATCTCAAATTCACATTAAGGGAGAACAACTTATCAATATATGATCAAGGATTATGTCATAATTATGTGAATAAATTCAGTATGTATAAGAATATTTCTTTATGATAACCTGGAAAAATAATTATTTTCCACAAGTCATGATAAAGGACAAGAAATATAAAATAAGGAACATGTTTATTGAAAATAGAGTGTGAAATCAATAGATAATAAACATGATCCATGGACCCCGATTATAGGAATATGGATTATAATGTAAAATTTCATTGAAATATTGAATTTAAAATATCATTTGAATAAAAGTAGTCACAATGAAATTTTATCACTGTAAATAATGTAATGTCCATGCTTTATGTTATGAAAAAAATTACAATGATTCATGTAGTGAACAAACAAAATTCACCTTAGTAAACTTGTGAATGAAAACACATTCCATGATTTATGTTTTGAGTAAAATAATTCCCATTAAAGTACCCCTTTATTCAAATACCTAACCCATTAATTATGTATTTTATGTCTATAATTTTTTTAAGTGTCGTTTTAAATGGTTTTAATGACTTTGGATGGTTTTAGTGTCTTTTATAGAGGATAAAAGTTTGATTATTGTTAGTCTAAATTGTGCGTCTTCTTTAGGATTCAGTTCCAAGTGAGAAAATGGGATGTTGGTAGGTGAACAGTTTGACCAAACCATTCAACCAGCTAGAAGTAACCTTGAAACGTTGAACAATGAGAAAAACATAGTTGGATCAATGTTATTCTAACTATGTGGGGAAACCAATTGTGTGGTGTTTTTAGGAGGAATAATCCACATGGTTGGCACATGTATATCCTAACAGTGTGACCAACCATGGATGGATAAAATTAGTGATTGTATTAAATTTAATCACATACTTTGTCACCAATAATTCTCTCATTTTAATTATTTCTAACCCCTAATCAATTTTCATCATTACATAGGATGTTGAGACCTTCTCCATTAACTGAGTAGGGAACCATTGGCATATTATGGTGTGTTTAATCTTGATTTTGTAGGTATGTCTCTATTTGTGACGGTCTTCTTTAGATCAACATCTCTCCCCTATATTGGATTCATATATTTAGTCGGCTGGGGATGGAGATATGTTTTTATATTCCCATCATAATGATATTTTTCTATTTTTATATTAGGTAGGGATATATAAGAAGGTTTTTTGTAGATTAAACCTGGTATTGTTGAAGAATTCATGCCAATCTTCATTTATTCTATTTTTTTGAGGTATGTGTCTTCACTCTCAAAACCCCCTTTTAGAATGTTAATGGCTAGTTTAAAATTGTTTTTTTCTTTATTGAAATTCATTTTGAATACAATAAGAAAATAATGGTATAAACTCTCTTTAGTGATGGTTATTGGGCTTGTGTAATCGTGGATTTTTTGTGTAAAGTGTTTTCTTAAATTATTTTAAAATATTGATTTTACAATAGTTGCTTGGATTTTTTTAGGGTACAAGTTCTTGTGGAAATATTATCAATAAAATAGTTTCTTATTGAAATAGATTTTCATAATATTTTTGGAGTGGTTTTTGGCATAATTGTTTGGGGTATGTTCTTTCATTCTACATGATCTTGAATACAAGGAAAACCATTAGGGTACTAGGGATGAGGCCCTAGATAAAGGGAATGTGTAATTTGGGAACAAGGAGATTATCCATGTAGTGATGTCATAAATGATAGAAGAAACATCCCTTAGGAGTATGAAACTATCACTAAACTATGCTTGTGTGGGTGTGTTTCTGAATAATGGAATAGATATCACCAAAATTAATATAACCGGGTTTAGACAAATGTTGTTTATTTTCCTCTAAAACAGTTCTGGTTAGAAAACTGGTTTTTAACATCGTAGATTTGATATAACTATTAAAATGCTTTAATGTGTTTTATATAAATGTTTTTATATAATTTTTCTAATGTTTTTTCTTCTAGGTTTTAGTATGGACTCCATTTGGGTAAAACCAATAGAGATTCAGTACCATCCTCCTGTAATTGAAAATTATGGTAGTTTTCTAGATATTTATTATCAAGACATAGGTATAGAAAAATTATCATATCTCTTTTGTATTTCATTCTGATACATGGGATGTATATTGGATTTGGATCTTAGAGAATGTTGGGAGATATAGATTTGGTTTCTTTATTTATTTGTTCTTTATTAGATTTTTTCCACTTTGTTGTTGTGGTTTGTTTTGGATTCCTCTTATCACACTAATATAGTCTATTTTTTATTCCTATACATTGAGTTTTCTTGGTTTGAGATAATTCAACACATAATTTTTTTAGTTATGGTATGTTTGGTTGTAGTAATTTGATTTTCAAACAGTAAATAGTCCCCCAATTGTATTGAATACCGTGGAATTTATTACCCAACATTGGTGCCTTAATTATATTTCATAAGTCTATATATAAATTTTCTCTTGAATCAATCCAATGTGGTTAGTCAGGATGTTACATGATGTATCAGTCATGGATGGTCAAAATATTGTTTTGGAACATGTGGTATCAACATGTTTAGTCCTTGGCATACAAATGGTATGAGTATTCATTGATCCTTAAATATCAGTTATGTTAGTCTAGGAGTGGACAATATTTTTGGTTTAATACTTCTATTGGGATGGTATAAAGTAGTATGATTCTCAGGAAATGAAATAAAGAGGATAAAGAGACAAATATAACATATTTATGTTGAACATAAAGTTACCATGGAGTTGGGTACATATGTGTTTTGGATACACTTATAGAACATTTAATCTCATTGCAATGTGTTTATCCAATGATAAGTTCATGAAATTTAATGATAGTAATCAATTAACACTAGGTTTTCATACTTCAATTTTAGTAATGATTAATTATTTGATGAAAATATGTTGTTTTTTAAAAGGTGTGAATATTTTTTTTCATATTTGAGACATTAAAAATGGCATTATTATACTTTTTTGAAAAAAATTTATTTTTAAATAGAATTTTTTTGATATTTACGATGTGTTATAATTTGAAATTGTTTTGGATTCAATTTATAAGTAGAAAATATTATAATTTTTTTCATTATTGAAAATGAAACCAGTTAGGCATTGTAGAAACAAACTAGAAGAAGCTAATGAGAATGTGGATGCACTGAGAAACAAGATAACCAACAATACTTCCAAATCATAGTCCTATAATTACATGTTGTATATATAGTGTACCGAAGGGTTGAACAGAGTAAAATGTATCATTCTATTTATTAATGAATGAAGAATCCACTGACCATTCAAGGTGATTATGAACTACAGAAACTGGATTTGTGGGTGAATAGGATGAATCTAGTCTTCAATTTACTAGGAACATGATAAGAGATGAAGTTCAAGTTGGAAACTTATATACTAGTATATCTTAAATGCTAGTGGTTGTATTTAGTGGTTTCATCTAAATAATTTTTAGGCACTGGAATAGAGGATTTTGAATAATTTTCAATAAATAGTTCTATTCTCATATATTCTAAATTGCATGAATATTAGTAAGTTTCATGTTTGTTTTATGAGACACACTCAGTGATATAATATATGGTTATTTTTTTTAATTTTTTCTTCTTTTCACTTGATGTTGTAGTAATTGTATCCATAAAAGAACACATTTTTTAATTGGGGATTATGAAAGTAATTCACACTAATATTTATAATCTCTGTATAATGGATTTTAGTTCATGGTAAATAGTTATATTATGGAAGAATGGGAAGTTTCAAGAGCTATGGGAGGAGGTATCATGTTGATACCAATAGGAAATGATGGGATCAATAATGGTGGGAACATGAACAAGAGGGGAACTGATTTCCAATATAGTGGAATTACCTATAATAATACTGTTGGATCAATGAAGCTTCCCCCAAAATACAAGAGAATGGTTGTATGTTTTCAATGTTCTCTATTCAACCACATGAATCAAGAGTCTACAACATCACTACTAGCAAGCCACAATTATAACTAGATAGGGAATATGCATCATTGTTTGTCATAGTTCTCCAAGTATATGTGTTCAAGAAACTTATCATGGGTCAGAAAAGTCATATTATATGACAAGATGAGGGATGAAAAATAATTCTAATCATAAGAATATAGAAATCCATAGTCATTATGGTAATACCATGACTTCCTAGGCAGTCAAATCCAATCATGTAAGTACAAATAAAGTATAGAGAGTAAGTACGTGTATGGATCTGTGAAAATTATTTTGGATGATCAATTTTTTATATAAAAAGTGTGAGGTATGATTCTTTTTTATTATAACCTTATGAAATATTTTTTTTGATATTGATTCATAACATTTTTTATTTCTTCTCATGATATTGATCTTATTAGATTAATTGTTGAGTTGATTGCTCGGGTGTTGAAACATAAAACTCTTATTTGTCAATGAGAATGCTATGAATTTATGTGTAAATCATCTATAATAACTATGTATCGATTTTATTTGATATAGTATTTTATAGTTAAAGATATTGGTGTCTAAGACATAATCTTTGGTATGGACTGGTTGTCAATGTTCAAAGGACACATCTTCTTTTATACATGAAGGGTTCAAATTATGATTGATGATGGAATATATCATCTATTTAGAGGAGTCTATAATGTAAATTCTGGTGAAATGGGATTTTTGGTCCAACAATTAGGATGATCTCATACTAGTTATAATTGATAACTTTGGAATCAAAGGATGATATTGAGAATATCAATTTTTTAATGGCCATTCATTTGTTACCATATGTTTTAATAGAATATTTATTGGGGTTTCCATCGACAGGAGAAGTATAGATAATCATTTATTTTTATCTAGGCACCATTCTTATTTCCCTTCTATATTATTATATGAAACCAATAGAGTTAAAGAAATTGAATATTCATTTTTTTGAGTTGGAATGAAAAATTTTAATTTGACAAAGCCCGTATCCTCAAGAAACACATGTTTTATTTTCATAATGGCATATTGATATCTTTGGTTTTGACTTTATTACTATAGGATTTACTAATTAATGATAAGTAATTTATATCCACTACTATAAATTGATGATATTTTCTATCAATTGAGCATATCCTAGTGGTTCTATAAAATTTACTTTTTATTATGATGTCACCAATTACATGTTTGAAAAAAATGATATTATGAAAGTGTCTCCCAGAAGTAGATATTTCCAAGAAAATTATTTGGTTATTCATTTTTATATTACAAATTCAGAAGAATATTTTATAGAATTTATTAATAAGATATTTCAATGATATCTGGTTTTTTTTGTGGTGTTTGTCAATTACATAAGGGGGTATTGAAGAATAAGATCCATTCATAAACAACAAACAGAGAATGTGATTTGAGTCTTTAGGGATCAATGTCAATATTCCAGATTATAAATGTGGGTTTTGGGTAAAATAATTATGTTTAATTGTTCATGTAATTCCTTAATGATATGTTACTATGGACCTAGAAATGAAAGTGTGAGTTATCTATTAGAAACCGCCAAATAATTTTATTAGATACATAATTTATGTGGTTAGGATACATATTATTGATGTTTTGTTCATGATTTTTCATGAATATCTTAAAAAATTATAGATTTGAAAAGGAATAATGTTCCCTTATAATAGAGCATGTAATGTTAGAAGACTTTGAAATAACTCAATAATTTCCTTTCATTATCAAAAGATTTTATTCTTTCCATAATCAAAACATTGGTACATGGTGTGTTTTAATGATTTGTGATACAGTTTGCGATTTTACCTCATTATGTGAGATCATGTTTCTTCTTATAACTCTTGGAAATTACGGTTTCATGAGAATAAATAAACAATAAACAATTTAATGTTAACTGTTGTATTCCATGATTTTAAGACTTGGTGTCATTTCTAATTTGGTCATAAATTTGTTATGTTTTCATATCATATGAGATTGAATAATTTTTTTCTGCAATGTTATTTGAACCTGATTAAAATAAGATTGATGGTGTATATAAAGATGTTAGAATTCAAATTGATCTATACAGTGGTTAAATAAAATTTTGTGGTAATTTCACTAAGATGAAATTTATATGCTCAATTGGGGAAAATAGGCTTCAGATCAATGGAAGATGATGTCAGGGATTAAAGACATTCAAATGGAATGGGAAGACTAATGTAGGGTTAAATTTTTCATTCCCATTTATATTAATCTTGATTTGGTTGTTATAGTTAATGAGTAACAATCATATGATTCTGAATGAATCATGATATGTTTGATACTGAATGGTGGGAATAAAATTGAAGGATGGAAACCTTATAGAATTTCATTTTTGTGGTTTTGAGATTAGATGGACGCACCTAATGGTTTTTAAGAAAACTATCTTCATGATTTACGCCATTTCATATGTGATTTAATCTTTTAATATAGAATTTATATATGGAGTTAAAGGAAATTTTTTTGTTGGGACAGTTTAAAAAGAGTGGTTTCTGAATTTTATTTTGATATAAATAACTTGTCACTATGTTAAGGCATAACAACATTGGAAATAAGGTATGTTTTAGTATTTACCTATTTTGGTTTGGAAATGGGAGCTGGTAGCCATGTATTTGGTAACCAGTTTTCCATGAATGATTTTGAAACATGATAACATATGGGTGATAATGTATTAGATTATAAAGCTATAAAATTTTGTTATTATTTGTGACAACCATATTGTAGAATATTTTGTGTCTCATAGGGGGATCTTGTACTATTATAGGGATTATCTTAAAAAAATAGTTATTAGACATTGACAAATATGACTCATTTTGAAGGATTTTATAGGCTTCCTTTTTGTTCTCCACATTATCATATTAAAAAAATGTGAAACATCATGAGTTGGGTTAACCCTTGTCTATGAGGCAGTGGAAAAAAACTAGTTGATCAGGAAACAAATGGAGATGGCTCACAATATTCAGAAATAATAAGAGGATCATTGTCAATGGATGTTTTCATTCCATGTGAGTGATCACGTGTTCATTAAATTCTCTCTAAATCATGGGAATTGTCATTTTATGAAATATGGAATTCTATCTCCTCGATACATTGGACCTTTTGTGGTCAATTGGCTGGTGAGGTGGAATATATGTTATCTTTTCTACCACTGTTCAAAAAAGTACAAAATGTTCTTCATGTATCTTAGTTAACTAATGATCAGCCCAATCTAGAACATGTGATTCAATAGAATCTCATTGAATTAAAGTTAGATTCTTTGTTGGTGCATGTTCCAATGCTTATTGTGGATGTGCATGAGAAAGTATTCTGTTGGAAAATCTTCAATCTAGTGCGGGGTTTTTGGAAACATTGATAGATTAAGGAAGTGACTTTTGAATTAGGGAAAAATTATTGATATGTGGCCTATTATATTTCATAATTATAGTGGTTTTCATCTTTCTAATTCTAAAATAACATTTATGGGGACACTTCTTCCCCCACATTTTCAATTATTTAATAATTTCATTATGAATTGGAAGTATGTAATGCGTATTGGTTATGTTTTGATGGTTTTAATGACTTTTGGAATGTTGTGGGGATTTTCTATGTGTTAATGATTTGAGACCATTTTTAAAAAATCATGAGACTCCTCTAAGAATCTAGTCAAAGTGATATAGTGGGATTTGGGTAGGTGGACACTTAAGAAACATGTTTGACCAAACACTGCATCCACCTTGGAGTAAATATGTGATGTGTGATAAAGGAAATATCATTCTTAGAGAATGGTTTTTTCTAACAATATCATCCATCTGTGTGGGGGGTGTTTAGAGGCTAAGCCCTTGACATAGTTAGTCTACGATTTTCTAAACCATGAAAAAAACATATTGTGGTAAAATGTTTAGATCCTAAAAAAGTGGATCTCACATATTCTCACACCTAATACACTCTTTTTCGATATTTTTGATGCATACTCATCTTTTATTCCTTTAAAAAGATTTAGAGACATTACCCTTCTATTTAGGACCATGAATTTGGTAAATCTTGTCACGTTGAAGCCTGATTCCTGCAGTATGTATTCATTCATGATAGATCAACTTCTCTTCCATATCGAGGATTCATAGATCTAGTATTTTGGGGATATATCTATTATTGATGATTTTAATCATTATTTTAATTGATTGAATTGATTTTACGGAACAATATCTATGGCAGGTAATTCATGATTGAAACCAATTTTTTTGAATAATTTATCTTATTCTTCATTTCATTCATAGATTCTAAGGTAGGTGGATGCACCCTAGACTCTTTTTATTAGAACATGATGTTTTTTTTTCAATTTCCTTGTATTTAATGATAATTATTTCTGAATTTTATGTGGAAATCATGATAGCAACCATATTTAGTGATGGATTGTAGATTGTGGAGTTATAGACTTATTTTTAATTTTTTTTTGATAAATGATTTTAAAATTTTGAAATTAAAATAGTTGTTTTGTTTGATTTACGAAGAAAGGTTATATGAAATTTTTTTCAATAAATGTTGTGATTTATTTAAATGTTTTGGAATAATGGTTTCATCATGGATTTTCAGCATAATTAGATTGTGTGTGTTCTTTATTTGACATGACCTTGAATATTGGTGTGTATTAGTAGGACATAAGGGACATGACCCTAGGTAAAGGTTATATGTCATTATGAAAAATGATATTGACCACATAATGAAAACATAGTGGATGGACCAAAAACAAAAATTGATTATGGAACTTTTAGTGATGCAAAAATGTGAAGGTGGTTTTGATTGTCATGGAATTGATATACAAAAAATAAATGTAAAATGATTTAGAGAATTATTTTGTGTTTTCCAGGGAAACTATTTTTGTTGTAAAAACGTTTTGGTAAGAACATATTGACATTGATAATAATTAAATAGAATTAAAATGATTTATATAAATTTTTTTATATTAATGTTCTTCTGTGTTCTATCCTAGTAACATGAGTAGGGAAGTAATTTTGGAATCACATACTGAGTTTCGTTACACATCCCTTGCTTAAAAACATTTGTGATTTTGTAAATATTATGTATCAAGGAACAGGTAAAGTGAACACATCAAATTTCTTCAACAATGTTTCATGATATTTTTGTTGTATTCTGTAGTTGGATCATTGATCATGTTGGGAGTTATGTAGTTTGTTTATTTCTATCATTGAAAATTGGTGGTTTTTCCTTTCTATTTGTAGATGATATTGATCGTGGATTCCTCTAGGCAATCTAATATTGTGTGTTTGATTTTATATACAATTAGTTGTCTTTCATTAGTATCATTCATCATATGGTGGTTTTTATAGTATTTTTAATTGTGGTTATTTTATTTAAAATGGAAAATTCGTCCCCCTATTTTTTGTAACCCTTGGAATTTATTCTCCACCTTTGGCCCCATGTAGATTCCTCCTATGTCCAATAAGAAATTCCACCTTGACTCAATTTAATTAGGTGGGTAATGGTTTTACATCCATGAATCATGTTGTGAATAATAAAAATTCACATTCCTTATGTTGTAACAAAATATAATGCATAGAATTTATCCTATGAAAAAACTAAATTCTTATGAATAATGTTGTGTAAAAAAATACCCATGCATCCTATTATAAACAAAAAAATTCTGTTATTAATGCTGTGAATAAATATATTCTCATGATTCATGTTCTATGAAAACAAAATTCCATTAATCATGTTTTGGAAACAAATTCCCATTCATAATTTAGGGAAAAAATTTCAACTCATGATTTGGTGATGTAAAAAATGTTCATACTTCATTTTAGGAAAAAAATATATAATTATTCATTTTTTTACAAATAAAATGTTTATCCATCATATTTTGAAAAAACAAAATTTCCATGAATCATTTTATAAATAAACCAAATTTTCCAAATTTTTATTATTAATAAACATAATTTATATTCCTAACATCATTGTATCATAAGATGAAAATACTTAACCAAAAAATTAGAGGGTAGTAGTAGACACCACCCATCATCATCCAAACATATTACTTCCACTAAAAATCAAATAATTCATCTTATTATAAAATCACTATTTGAATAAAATGGGTTTTGTAAATTTCCAAAATGGAAACACTTAAAAACATATAAAATTTATACCATAATGATAGTCTCACAAAATTATAATTTATCAAGATTATATATATTGTGATTTATGATCAATTAATCCATTTTATAGGTTTCCATTTAATATTAAAGAGAAATAACCAAAACAAATTCTGAAAAAAATTATTAAAATATTTGTAGAAGGATATTATTTTCATGTAATTTTACTTATGACATTAATTTTATAAATTAGTTAAACATTCATCATGAATTAAATAAAATAAAATTCCAATAATGTTTCCTTGATAAGAGAATTTTTTTTTTAAAATGAAAGGTATAAGAGAATAATAAATCTTAATGGAAAGGAAAAACATTTAATGTTTTTAAAAAGCCATTAATAAAATCCCACATTGTTTATTGGATTACAAAATCAAAAAAAAATGATAATTAGTAATAAAAAACATATTATAGATAAAAAAATTAAAATTTCCACTAGGTATCATAGAATATTGGCGAAAAGTATGAACATAGATAAGGCTAAAATCCATAACATGAAATGAAAAAATTTATCACACAAAATTTCATTTTATTAAATTAGAATATTTATCCAAGGAAGATAAAAATTATGTAAAAAATTATTCAACTATAAAATTTATTATAAATAAAACATATCAACATAAATTATATAATATATCAATATTAATTTTAAATATGAGGAAATATGACCTAAGGAAAAGATTTTTATCCCGTAAAACACATACAATTTGAGGAGGATTTAACTCAAATATTATTGAAAGGTAAATAGATATAAATATAATAAAAATTACCATTAATAATGTTTCATAATTAAATACATCTCAAATATTAATTATATACACTGGATAAATGAAATTAGGTGTTTAATACAATACATTTCTCAAAGAGAATAATATTGAGATAGAAAGAATTCCTTTGTATTCCTTCTTACCTGACCATTGTCTATGATCATGTATAATGAACATAACTAAGAAAATCAAATATCTATGAAGCATAATATAATGATACTAAATTTTTTATAATATTTCTATTACTGTATATTATTAATATGTTAACCAATTATATATTGTATCCATTATTGGGTGTTAGAACATTCTGGTATTCGTTTCATTAAATTTTCAAGAATACTAGATCAATTATTTGTATGAGGTCTTAGGTTATTTATAAATTGATAAATTTTATTTATTATAATATTTTTTTTGAGGATTACTTATGTATAATTTTCATTAGGTGAATGATGATAATAAGTATTGTAAAATTTGAAAATGTGATGACCTACATTTCAAATTGTTTAACAATTTAAAGATAATATATTAATAAATAATTTATATAATATAAAAATCATTTTATAATCTTTAAAGAATACCATATCTCATTATGAAATAATATTAACATTTTATGAATTACTACAATAATTTATTATATAATTGTTTTAACATCATTTTAATAGGTTGTCAAGTCAACCCAAATTGTAATATGTTATAATGTTTTATTAAATAAGACAATGTGTTTTGATAATGATAATATCACATAAATAGATGTCAATATATATAATTAATGTCTTGTATATTCATTTATTCTAACCAAGGTACCATAAAATGATGATAGTATTTCATTTAGGTGGTAGTTTGTTGTACAGAAGATTTAGCTTCTCATTTATCAATAATTAGATGGAATGATGGTATATAAAAAATAATCATTCAAAAATATTATTTTTTAAATGTAAAAAATAGTTATTAAAATAATAAATCATTGAGACATTTTTTTGAGGTTGTGATGAATAAAAAATAACATCACTTTTGGAAGTGGTAGTTTTCCTGTATGCATGATCGATGTTATTTTGTATTCCTATGGGACAGAAGTGAATGATTTTTTAACTAATAAACAAATTTAAATTTAAGTATAATAATTATTCTTATATAAGTATATTAATATGGGTTGATATAATTTATGAAGTTATATATTATATAAATAAACTAAGAGAATGTAATACTCGTATTTGAAGAATAAGTTTTCTATTATAAAAGTCATTGTAATTGAATTCTTTAAGAATGATAAAGATGAGAAGAAGATTTTAGATATCGAATAGGATATTAAGAAGAGATATTTGGTTGTTTTTTTATAATAAATGTGTTGGATAGGTGAGTCTTGAAGTGGTTGAAGTGTTACCATTTTATATATAAAGAGAAGGGTCGATTATAAAGAAAACATTAAAAGTTTAATAATCTAACATTAATATTCAATATGAAATGGGGAAATGTAAAAAATTTAACGGGAAGTGGGTTTAATTCAAAAATCACCTCGAAAAATAATTACTATTTTAGGTACTTTTCATTTAAAATTTTATAATTTTTACTATTTTATTTTTACATTGTGCATTAATTTTCAACAACTGTAATTAATATTATTGATAAAAATAAATATAATAAATTATAATTAATTTTAATCATTTGATTTCAAATTAGGATATTATTTTACTAAAATAAATTTAATGGTTTCAAATGATATTTTAAAAAAGAACACACATAACAATAAAAACATTTTATTAATAAAATTATGTTTTGTGTTTGAAATTTGAAATTCAAGATAATGATATCCTAGACACATATGTTTATGACATGAAATAAATTATTATATGGGTTTTCATGTAATTAAAATTTTATAAAAATTTAATTTCACCATCAACAAAATAATTTAAGAAAAAATTCCAAAAACATTGGGTTTTGAAGAAAAATTTTAATTTAGTTGAAAAATTGGTGGATAAAGTATTTTTATGATAAGAAAATATTTTAAAAGGAATAAAATTTTATAATATAAAAAATAATTGTTATTAATTTTTTGAATCATCTTGTATTTTATTATATTATGATAAAATCCTAAAAATTAATTTTTTTTCAATAACCATATTTTTCTACTAAAAATCACTATTTTTAGAATATAATTAATAATTCATACTATGTAGTGTTTTATTTGGGGAATAATTTTATTTAAATTTATATTATATAATTTTTTAAAACAATATAATTGAAAATAATTTTTATAAATAAGATATCCTTTATAAAAAATAACATTTTCAATAATAATTAATATTAATTATTTTTAATCTAATTGAAAAATAATTTACTACTTAACCATTATAGTGTTTATTGTATATTTATTAATAAATATATTCTAATATATTGTAGTTCATTTTCATAGTGTCTGGCCTGTGATAGAAGTTATCGAAAATAACATTAGTTTTATAGATTCAATAATTTTTATTTGTTACTAATAAAACCTTATCCACTAGGGGAAATTATTTTTTCTTGATGATCTAATAATGAATCATAATATACTTTTCTATATAGGTATCTAATTTAGTGTATATATATAATTTTATTTCTAATGGTTCATGCATCTCCATGGGTGATTTAAATCATTCTATATCATCATTATTGTTAAAATTATTTATAACATATAATGAAATATGATCATGTTCCGCCCGATGGTGGCATGGTTTACTATATAAAAATTATAAGTTATAATTTCCCAATAGTTGTTTTGGTCATTAGAGAGGCCCACACTGTATCATCAACTTTTCTAGACCTACCTTTTTTATTTAATCTCACAATTTTCTACAATCTTCTTAATATATTTATTTAAATATTGTATATATCTACCTATTTTTGGATGAAATTGGGTCATTGAATTGTAGTTGACCTGCTTTTTTCATTAGTACATACTATTTCACGAATAGTTTTTTGGGGAACTTCATGTCATTTCTCAATATTTTCATTCCATGGTAAATTACCACATGATACCTCAAATACTTTTAAATCATTATGAAATACGATCCCAAAGGTAACAAATTTAAAAAATATCTTCAATTACATATTATGTTCTATGATGTCCCCATACCGGTGATAGGTAATAAGACTCAGGAACAATCTACCTCACTCATTTTATATATCATTAAACATGTCCATACCCACCATGCATGAGTAATAGTAAATAATAAAAACATTTGTATAACATGATAGATAAAAAATTATCTTTCTTCTATATGGGGGATAATCTAAAAATCATACATGTATCTTGGTTGATGGAAATATATGTAAATAATTTTCTAGATACAATAACCAGTATAAAAATATTTTATTCATGTAATTATTCTTTAATGTCCACTTTTGTTCCATGTACATGCAATAAAATTCCATATTAAGATATTTCTACTCACAATATTCCCCAACTCTTTTATATCCCTAATTTCAACGTACGATTAATTAAACCGCATAATATATTGAATAATTGATTTTTTGAATTCTTATTGGTCATATGGTATATCAATACTATAATGTCAATGTCATACCCAACCTTAAAGAGCTTGCGGCATGGTAAAATGTTTTCAAATGTAAACACTACTTCTAAAATATCATTTTTGGTTATTGTGTATTTATACTAAGACACCATCAACATCACTTGTTCATAATAAATTAGATAATTTTTTTTACTTTATTTGGGATAGGGGATTCCATATCACACTGGGAGTTTCAATTCAATGATTTGTTTCTAATCTTCTTTTGGTTCTTGTCTTCTCTTGGTTTCAGGGTGTTTCAGGAGTTCTTGATCTAATTAATTAGTCTTGTAACTATTTCAAATATATGGAACAAAAATTTTTAAAGGTAATGAATAAGTATGAGGTTTCATGGAACTGAATTGGTGACACTCCTAATGGAACCTTTTATGGGGTATTTTTATTGGGGTTGTTTCATCAGGATTTGTGCCAAACCATGAGCCCATTTACAGATTATAATTTTTTTTATCTTTTATAAATCATTCATTTTTCAAAATATTTCACCCATTATGCTTACTAAATTTCCTCCCATGACCTATTAAGACCAGCATATCCATTTTTACCCCTTAGGAACTCATAATCCCGATGTATTTGAGTGATTTATTCAGGCATTGGTCCAATATGTGATCCCATTCCAATATTTAAGGTAGTAATTTATTTATTTTATATATCATTCAATTTTAACATTTTTCTTAGTAATTCCACCTCCCTGTTGAGCTTAAAAACCATAGGAACACCACTATGTTCCATTTCCCCCCTTTATATATCATTTTCAACATGGATTAGGGAGAATTTCTTTTTTTTTTCAAATCATCCAGATTTGCAATGAGAAATTTTTCCTTAATAAACCGTTCATGTTTTTAATTATTTTCCCCTTTTCAGTCCCCACTCGACCTTTTAAAAACAATCTAAACCTCCCTTTCAATTTTGGATTCTTTGAGATTCATCTATTCGTGTATTTTTTGCGATTTTTCATAGTATCTCATGTAAGTGAACTTATCCCTTGTTCCTTCCATTTCAATAGGGTTTCTCCCATCCTTATTGAAGTTACAAAAGTCAAAAAACTATGGTTTTGTACATAGTGCTTGATTTTGATTTTATTTTTCAAATATTGTGGATTTATCTTCCTTTTCACTCCCATCTGGCGCAACATTGGTGTGGTTGATGTTTTACATAAAGATTTGTGGTTTTGAAATATTTGGTAGGTGAATCCATGTGTAATATTTTTTATAATAAGTTATATATCATGATTTATTTATTTATAAGTATCCTAATATGTTTTGTGTGGTGTGATAACCATTTTTGGTATAATTGGTTAAGATTTTAGTTTTTAAGTTTCATTTTTTCTTGAAAATGAGTGTCTTTCATGTGTAAATTTTGTGGTATTGATTGGTGTTGTTTTATGGTTCATGAAATGTTATTATTAAATTGTTTAAGGGATGAGAAATCTGATTTGGTATGATATTTTCATGCAATTAGTTTTTAAAATAGGAGGTTTAGATGGATTATATGTGCAATTATTGGTTATAATTATTGGATTTTTTTAAGAATACTTTAAATAGTTCTTTGGTTTATATAAGAGGTGAAATCATTTTGGCTAACTATTTTGGTAGGAGTATGTTTTTTAAATGGCCTATTTTGTTGTAAAAGAGATGTTATGTGATGGTTAACATCTTGGAAATGTGATATAAAATTTTTAAATGGAATTATTGAATTGTGAAAGAGGTATGAAACATGTTGAGGGCTGTTTTGGTGTGAGTATGATGTAAAAATGAATTTGAATGAAAAAGTGAATTATGTGAAATGTGTATGGGAGGTTTAATTTGTGTGGGATTTTTAAATGAAATTTTCATGTGAAAATGGTATTTTATAAAATGTGGAACTTGATAAAGCACAATAGGGGAAACCTATGTATCCTGGTGGGAAGATGTGTACTAGTATACTAGTGATCCAGAGTGGTTTCATCCCTCTTTCACATAGTAAGTTTGACAATGGAAAAAATAAATAATTTTTATCATGATGTTGGTGTCTATTAGGTTATGGGTATGTTCCCTACTAGTGGCCGGTGCACGATAACATATATTTGTTATGGTTACTTTTATCAGATATATGAGATACCTAGTGCCCACAACTAGCTAATGCCTATGGGTGTTCCTATAAATATAGATCATTGATTATTTTGTATTAACCATCATATTATGTTGTATTTTTATGGAAAATTCAGTAGCATGTAAATTTTCAATAAATTTTTTTGTTCCATAAAGATGCTCCTTTAAAAATAGTTTTCATTTATAGTTTAATCCTTTTAAACATTATTATTATCATTTCATGTTTATAAAACCATGAAATAATTTTTTCATAATTGGTTATCACATGGAATATCATTGGGTGGGATCATAATGGGCCTAAGCTCACACCCTACTAACACCATTAGGTGTATGTAGACTTGGTAATGTTTTTTTCATGATTGCAAAATGATTTTACAATTTGTGGTTCAGGTTGTTAGCTTCTATTCTTGGTGATGTGTTGTCGACAAGGCTTGGGGATGATGGACCCTTGTAGTGTGGTGGTCCATGATATGTTTTTGCTGATAATTTTGGGTTTTTTACCTCCTGGGTTTTTTTCAATAAAAATGTATTTTAGTTCTGAATTTTATTAATGTCTTGTTTGGATTATATTTTTAGATTTTGTTTATATATAGTTTTTTTTAATGACTCTAAATTTAGGTAAATTATCACCAGGCACTTATTTATCATACCAGAGCACTTGTGCCAGCCTGTGGGGATAAGGAACATAGATTAGGTCTTTCCCAAGATTGTTTCAGGTGTTGTTTTTGATGGTTTTCAGATCTAGTCTATGTCAAATTGGTATCAAAGGTAGGTTCTATCTTTTGGGATATGTTTTGTTTAGAAAGAGTCTGGGTAGAAAAGAGCCATGATTATTGGAACTCAATTTTCTAGTTACGTGTAAGGTTCCTGGCTAGTACACCTCATGTTGTGAGTTGAGTTAATAGGGAAGTCGAGTTTCATATGAGCCTTTTTGTTCATATGGTTTTTAATTCTTTGGGAAATGAAATGGGAGTTAGGGAAATGGTCTCAATGATCTTGCAGGGTTTAGAAACCCATGTGGAGATTGGGATATTGTCATAGAACACACTCCTTGGTGGGGGTGTGATTGATTTTTGGCCGTCTTCCATTCGTCTAAGTCACCCATCAACACCATTTTTCTCTTGATTCATTCAGAATATTTTTGGGTTTTGGAAAATCATTCTAAAATACCCTGGTTTGAAAAATGTGGACACTATATTTTGAAATGGAAATGGTTTTGAGTAAATTGTGTTTAGTTTATTGGAAGTGTATATTTATAATTTAAAAATGTGTCTTTACTAAAATTAATTGTTGGTAATGTATAAGATATGTTAATTTGGGATTTTGAAATCTGTTTAAAATTATAAAGTTGGAATGGTGTGATTTCCAAAGGGATTGATAATGGGTATTTGGAATTGTTTTGAACGAGATATTGAAAATATGGATTTTTGTGAAATAGAAATTGTGTAATATGATATTGGAATTTTATAATCAGAACTTTTCGATTCATGCACTCATTTTTTTGGAAAACAATGAATATTTTAATGAGGGTTTTGAAATTTAGTTTAGATTGGAATGAAATGTTTTGATTTTGAGAAGTGTAGAGAACATTGTTTTGATCCTTGATGTTCTCATATGGGACAACATTCATGGGTTATGTGTAATGAAATGTGGATGAGTAACATGCCTAGGGTAAGTGTAAGGAATAGTGGATGAGTTCCCAGGTTGGCACGAGGTGGGTGCCTGTGCTGGCAAGAAAACATGCATGTGTGGGGTCCATGAGATACCATTGGTGAATGCAGTAACTGATGACCCCAGTTACTATAAATTAAATTATTTATTAAGGAAATTTGATGCTTTTAACAAGTGTTTTTGGTTGGGTGTCTTTTTTTTTTAAATTCTTTGTTGGGGTGTATTCAGTTTGATAACCCCTCTTTTTTGAATGTTGTTTTGAATTTTTCTTTTTTTGGTATGTTGGGTTGAAGTGTTGATGGGTGTCCCTTTTGTGAGAAAATTTCCAGTAATCCCTTGTGGTTTCTCCCCTAATGTGTTCGGTTATAGTTTGTGGTATGTTTTTACCAAAGGAACAACATGGGTTAGTCCTTGGTTTGTCTTGTTGTCTAGGTTATGCCTCCATAAAGAGATAATTCATGATTGAAGCGAGGCCATGGGTGATTTTAAATTAGTAGATCATCCAGTTGATCAACATAATGACATACTTTTTAATATTTTGATGTTGAAAATACCCCTCTTCCTTTTCAGATAACTAGATCCGCATGTAGGAGGGGAGTGGTTGTGGAAGGATGAAATACACCTTGGATCTCAAAGTTTCTTTAATTGTCAAAGGGAAAGTTTGACATGGTTATGTCTATTGGTTCAATATAGAAGTGGTGAAGGGGAATCCCAATATGGAAGGTAAAATAAGTTCAATTATGTAAATGTTGAATGTTATCTTAATGGTCCCTTTGGTCTTTCTTTAGTCTCATCAAACAAAAAGTAGATTATTTCCACAAGTGGGGAAAATATATTTGTTTGATTCTATAATGGCCACTTGCAGTAATCGCATGTTACATGGATCTTGTGTTTAAGGATCCTCTCCCAATAATGAATCTGTCACTAGAATGAGTCATGTTTGGTAGTGTCTTATTATGTTATGTTTTCTTTTAAGGGAAAAAGATGGATTTTGTGGAATATTTTGAGGGCTTCTTCTTCTAAAATGAACACATGTTTATATTTTGATAATTCTAAATTCCTTATTCTAAGTAAAGTTGTATTTTGTGTGTTTTACAGCTACCTTTTATTTTTAGTGGTGAAAGTGGTGATGAATGTGTATTTTCAAGGTCCATGTTTGGGTAAAGGTGTATTTTTTAGCTAGTTAATTTCAGTGTGTATTGTGATCATTAGCACCTAAATACAGCTTAATATATTCTTCAAATATAATGGCTCTATTCATAAGCCTTAATGTGATGCTTTTGATGTTGTCAAGAAATCACCAAGGGTGTAAGGAATATTTATTGCACTCATATCCCTAATGTGGGTGGTGGATAGGCATTGAAGATTTGATGTGGTGGTTTTATTTCTAGTGGTCCCAGGTGATGGAAAGGGACATGGGGACCTTACCCCTTAAGGTTTTAATATGTGTTGGTGGTGAAGTACCACATTTTTATAGTATGGAGAAGTGTTTTTTTCTAAATCCTAATTCTTGAACCCTTGTAGGTGAAATTATCAGTATGATTGTTCATATACAGATATCCTTATATGAACTATTCATTCCAATTTTTGTTTGGGATCATCCTAGGATGGTAATGATCAGGGGAGTGATGTACCACATAGTGTCTATGTTGGTCATGAGTTTCATTGATCTACCCCCTTGAAGTTGGGATTGAGTCTTATGGGGTCTTTTTTGTGTTTTCCTATGCTAGTCGGTGAAGATGGGTGGCTCTTATGGTAGAGAGACCCACCATGGGTCTTATGTTGGTTCTCATAGAATAATTGTAATGTTAGTCTATCCCATATGGTGGGGAGTCTGGTAAGGACACCCACTATTGGTGACTCAGTTCTATATTGGGAAATAAAGTTGGCTCTTATAGAGGGCATTTCATTCTGGTCTCCCAATATCAGTGAATTAGTTACGTCCTTGGTGTTGGCTTGGTGGTGGGTAGTCTTGTTCTGAGCTATCTAACCACCAATTTCTTCCTTGGGTAAACATTGGGGTTGGAGTGTGCCAAATGTTTTTATTGAAGTATTTCTATGGTAACATTTAAATTTTTTTCATCATTTTTTAAATCATTGTTGGTGAGAGTATCCCATCCTTTGTTCGATGAATTGGAGGTGTTTTGGCCTTTTGGGGGTAGGAAAATCATGGCAAGGGAGTTCATCTTGGTCTATTGATTAGGTTTTTTTGCATTTGTAATTGTTGTGGATTTATATGGGAAGAATGATTTATGGTGGGGAGAATTGTAACACCTAAATTTTCAATTCTATGATTTGTTTCTAATATTATTTTAGTTCATAGTTTACTATTGGTTTCTGGGTGTTCTGTGATTAAATTTGTTGTCTCAGGTGTTCTTGATCTAAGTCATTAGACATAGACATCATAGAAGTATTGTTTGGTATTTGGCTTTGATTTTTTGTAAATGGAAGGAATAAGGATGATCTATTTTTGAATTTAATATTTGATACTCATACTGGAAACTTTTTAGGTGTATGTTTATTGGGGTGGTTTCTTCGTGATTTGGGCCAACCTTGGAGAACATTTCGTGATTTAAACACAATTTTTTTCTTTTATAACACCACCATTTTTGAAAACAATTATACCATTTAACTTCCCAATATACCTCTCATGACCAATTAAAACCAACATATCCATTTGGACCCCTTAGGAACTAATAATAATGGTGGATTTGGGCGATTTATTCAGGCAATGGGCCAACTCGTCTTCCCATTTAAAGATTTATGGAAATAATTTATTTCTATTATATATGATTCATTTTTAACATTTTTCTACCACCCCCTATCACTATATTTGACAAACCCTAGGCTCACCCCCATGTTCCATTATCCATATTTTTTATTTCATCTTCATCATGGAATATGGAGAATTTTCTCAAGGTTTTTCAAATAGTCCATATTTTCAAGGGGAAATTTTTTCTTCAAAAATGATTTCATTTTGAACTCGTTTTCCCTATTTTAGTCCCAACATGATGCCCTTGTCCCTATTCGATCATAATTTTCAATTTTATATGCTTTGAGATTCAACTATTGTTGTATTTGGGGATATTTCTTCAAAGTATCTCAAGTATGTGAATTCCTCTCTTATTCCTTCCATTACCTTAGTATTTATCCCTTCCTTCTTGTAGTTTCAAATACCCAGTATCTAGGGTTTCATACATAAGGATTAATTTTGACTTTATTAGTCCCATTACGTGGTTTGAGATTTTTTTTCACTCCCTTGTGGTGTGGTAGTGGTGTGGTTGATGTTTCACACAATTATTTGTGGTTTTGGAATCTTCTATAGGTAATTACATGAGTTTGAATTTCTCGATGATTTAGATTTATTGATTTATTTATTTTTAATGGTTATAATATGTTGGTTGTGGTGTGAAAACAATTTTTGTAAGTATTGTTTTATCATTTATTTTTAATGTTTCAATTTTTAATGAAAATGTGTGTTTTTAATGTGTAACTATTGTGGTATCTATTGGGGTTTTTTGTGGTTACTAATTTTTTTATCAAATGGTGTTATGGATGAAAAATATGGTTTGGTGTGATATATTCATAAATTTGGAATTTAAAAGAAGGTTATTATATGGATTTTACATTCAATGCTTGTTTATACTTATTGGAATTGTTTTAGGTATATTTTAAATGGTTCATTGGTTTATATAAGAGGTGAAATATTGTTGGAAATTTTTTTTGGTATGAGTATGTTTATGAAATGGTCCATTTTGTTTTGAAAGGGTTGTTATGTGATGTGTAACATCTTAAAAATGTTTTCTAAAATTTATTAAAGGATGTATTTAATTGTGAAAGAGATATGAAACATGTTGTAGGCTGTTTTGGTGTGAGTATGATGTTAAAATGAATTTGAATAAAAAAAGGATTATCTGACATGTGCATGGACTATTTGGTGTCTGTGTGATATTAAAATGGAATTTTCATGTGAAAATGGTATTTTGTAAGATGTTGAACTTGATCGAGCACAAAGGGGGAAACCTGGGTATTTAGGTTCACAAACGTGTACTAGTATGCCAGTCATCTGAAGTGTTTTATCCATGTTTCACATAGATAGTTTAATGATGAAAACAATAACTAAACTATTATGATTATTTTGGGGAAAACTAGGTTATGGTTATGTTCCATACTAGTAGCTCATTCATGATAATTGATATTTTTTATGGTTACTTTACACCGAGATACAAGTTACCTGGGGCCCATAACTGGCATGTTCTTAGGGGTGTTCCCGTGAAAAGTGCTCCTTAATTATTTTGTATTCACCGTCAGAATATGGTGTCATTGGATGAAAAATATATTAGCATGTAAGTTTTCCTTTTTTTTCCTTATAAATTCTCTGCTAAAATCATTTTTCATTTATACATTCACCATTTTAAAAAATATTACTACCATTACATTTTTATATAAGTTTTCCTGATTTTTTTCTAAAAATGTTTATCACATGGAATATATTTTGGTGGTATCATACTGGACTTAGGCTCACACCCTAATAACTCCTTTGGGTGTAATTAGACTTGGTAATGTTTTTTCTGGTTTGTAAAAGCTTTTAGAATATGTGGTTCCAGTTGTTAGCTTCTATTCTTGGTGCAATGTTGTGGATACGGTTCGGGGATGATGGGATGTTACCATGTGGGGGTCATTTAGTTGTTTTTGATAATACTTTTGAGTTGGGGACGTCTTTGGATTTTTATAAAACAATGTATTTTATGTTTTAATTTTATTAAAGCATTTTTTGGATAAAAATTTCATATTCATTTTATCTATTTATTGTGGTTTTTTAATGCTTCTAAATTAAGGCAAATCATTCTCAATCACTTATTAATAATTCTAGGGGCCTTGTGCCTACCTGTGGGGATAGGGAACACCCTTCAGGCCCTTCCACAGACTGGTTCATATGCCAATTTTGATGGCGGATAGATCTAGTTTGTGAAATTCCCCATCCAAAAAGTTTCTAGAATCACACATCAACCTAAAATGTTCTTCCTAGTTTGGTGGTATCATAATGTGGAATTTAATCAGTAGAGTATTTTGATACTCAAAATATAAATTTCATTTAAAAAATAATTTATTTCCATTAAAATAAGTATCATGAGTCGATGTGATATTTTTGAAAAATATTTGAAAACCAAATGACAGTACATTTAATGATAGAAAAATTCTTTATATAACATGGATCTATTTGATCTAGTATCACCTTAATATTGTTAATATAAATTTTTCTATATAAAATAATTCATAAGTGATTTTGTGGCTTTGAAAAGTTTATACATTTTCTGGATATAAAGTATTTCCCAGCTGATTAAAAATTATATATGCTCACAACATTCCTATACTATGTCATGATTTTTCAAGAAAACATAACAATTACAACCATAAATTTAATAACCATCCTTTAAAAGAACAAATAATTCCAATATCATATCATAGAATAATGTTTTCCTCACTCTGTTGAAATGTAGTGGGTGCATTACATGTACTGAATGGCATGTGATATTATGTTAATGTTCTCTAAATTAATTTAATTATAGTATTTGGTTGGTATTATTGTTCAATTAGGATGTGATTATAGAAAAATATATCCTTCTATAAATCATTAAAACTCATGATTTACTAGCCTCTCTAATGTTTAATCCAATAAAAGGTTTGATAAATGTTACTTCCTTTACCATTGATTCAAAATAGTATAGTCCACACACACATTATATCAAATCACAACATGAGTGGATATGAGAACATCATCATTATTGACATCTATAATGTTTACATTCATTATAATAGAAGGTAAACAACTCACCCATTCAATGTTTAAAATAGGGTAATTAATTTTTGAATCTAATAGAAAAACGTCCTCTATTTTGAAAAATTAAATCTTCAACCAGGAAAACCATCATTGGGGTTATCTCATAGAAAACATTCCCTCATTTCGACTAAATTTTTCAATTCAAATGTAGAGGTTGATTTCCATAATATAATTATTGATCCATGAAATATACTCAACCTTTATATTTAAAACAACTTGAATCAATTTATCATTCCCTATTATCATGGGTTCATAGAAGACCCCAAGATGATATTATATATAACCAAAAAAATATATAATGACAGTTATTGGGTAATTGTTTCAGTTCCAATAATAGTGTATTCAAAAATAGAAGTGTTTGATTCATGAAAATATTACTAACTAAGAGACTCAGAAAACTAATTCCCATTGTCAACCACATGTATTTTTCAATAATCATCTTATTTCTCATTGTCTTGTTATCAAACTATTTTTACCTCTACATCTAACTGGAATTTCATAAATCTACATTCATCTTTCAATGTGTTGATTAAATATAAATACCCCATATTGTAATTTTGGTTCAATAAATTATCCAAATTTAAATTGGTCATACTATTCCCATGTTGTGGTGATTAACCAAACATGTTTCATTTCAATGAGTACATTTTAATTTTCTAGGCAATGAATTCCTAATATGATAACAACTCTCTATTCATATACTATCTCGTGGATGATTATGTTAGTGATAATAATGACTTCTATTAATTTTAATAAAAATCTTGCAATATGACCATTATATTCATGAATGATATGTATTTGAGTTGGAATGCCTCCCATTTCATTCTGGGTCCATCAATCTAATTATCTCAAAAAATTATAAGGAATCAAATTCAAACTCCCTCACAAGTCATAATGGTTAACCAAAATGTGATTTCATCAATGGTATATGGGATTTGGAAACCACTTACCTCTCAACATATTGATTAGAGACTCCGTTGTACTATTTATGAATATTCCCAACATAATGTGACCATTCCCAAATTGTGTAAATTGTTATTTTTTGACACAAAATCAGAAATAAATTTAGTATAACATGGATTTTTTTGGTTTTATCTCTGATTGGTATGTATATATTCATTTTTTTGAGGATTTTAAATTTTTTAATATAATGATACTATATTAATCAATTTTCCATTCACTCATAAAAGGTATTGGTGGAATGTAGGTCTATAAATTTGGATTCTTATATGAACTCTCTTCATTAGGATATTTATTATGACTATCTACTTAAATTATTGTGTTATTCCAAAATTCATTCTCTTGAATGTTCTTTTTATCCATATTTTGAGTCTCTAAATTCAGATTTATCCCATAGTAATTAATAGATTAATAATTAAATTTCTTTTCATTTATCATAATGACATCAATAATACCAAAAAAACTCAAATGTGGAACTTGGTTAATTTTTTTGGGAGTTTTAATTATTTCATGTCAGTGATATTTTGATACCCTTGGTGACTTTCATAGTAATTATCAAGACTTGTAATTTTAGAATCTATATAAACAAGGAATCAATGTTCTTATCACCTATTCTTTTTCACTAACTCCTCAATATTGAGCTCGAATTCTTATAATAGATTTAAAAAATACTATTGTTGGTGAAATAGTAGTTCTGTTCTTTAAAATTGATGATCAATATTCCTCCCATACTATTTTCCCTGTGGAAAACCTAGAGGGACTAAATTTTATTTGATATTATTTCTAGAACCATCTCTCTATATTTTTTGTAGTTTATATGAAATCACTTCTTATAAAATCTAATTTTAGTAGTATGGTTTATATCCTTTGAAATTTATGGGAATCATTTTGACTATGTTGGGGTATTTTAAACCAAGATAGTGGTATATTAATTGTAGAGTACCTACACACATCTGGACGGTTGTAATCATAGGTGGAGTAGAGGAAGATAGGTTTTGTGGAGTTCAAAGGGATATATCATGTTATTGGACCATTTATCAATCTAGGTAGACAACATAGTTTCCATATGAAGAAGATAAACACCTCCCCTATCATGGATTGTCACATTGTAATGAAATAACATTTTTGGAAATGACTTCTTGGAATGATTGAGTTTAGTGGTATTATAGATTATTAAACCAACTACTAAAACTAAATCAATGATGACCCTTGAGTTTTTATATTACCCTATGTTGGTAGTTTTCATTTGTATCAACATGGTCACATTATGATCAAGGAATCATAAAAACCACCCTTTAAAATGATCTTAGAACTCATATATGGACTTCTCATCATGAAATCAGAAATTTTTCGAACTTAATTTGGTGTTTTTATTAATTTTTAAATTCTAAATATTTTTAAAAATATTTATGGGTAAACCCTTTCCATTTAATAGTCTATCGAAATGGTTGTGACATTGGACACCTCATATCACACCATATAATTATCTATTATGGAGCTGATGGATTATGAGATGTGATCATGAGTTCTTAATTGAATTATAGTTGATCCCATGTTTCTTCACACTATGGTATTGTGTGTCGAATGATGAATACATACGTATGACCAACATGGTAAAAGATACACATTCTCATAAAATAGAACAATAAAATAAAGAACATAAAGAGACAAAAAGTAATGAAATAAGAAACTTATAATAGGCTTCCTATATTTTTCTACTATCTTACCTAATAATTTTTTAAATAAATGATGTGATATATAGAATTGTCAACTCCCAATGGTGTTGGAAAATCTTTGGAATTGATATATGTTGATCTTAACTACTAATAACATTATATTACTATAGGTAATTTATGTCCCAAGGCTAATACATAAAGAACAAGTTTACACAATATTAGATAATTATTTAATATTTCTATTTTGAAATAAAATATGTCTATGAACTATATGAAAAACCTAGTGTGGGAATAAAATAGTATAAATGTTGTTTAGGAATAGATGACATTATGGATAATGAGAAATATAACTTAAAATATTGATAAAAGATCGGTTTTAGTCAATGGTTTTATAAAGGTGACAACTCCTTCACTTCTCAAATGAAGAATGATAACCAGTAGCCTGAAATCATAGAAAATTTAGTTCATAAGTTCAGTTAAATATTGAATAACCTGGGACTATCAACTCATTTAGTCATGGAAGTATAATAATCTTATGATCATTAATTTCAATTTATTTTTTAAAAGGTGAAATGTGCTTTGTTCTCACTCTCCAACTTCCCAATGTCACAATGGGATTCATTCAATAATCATGATAAGTCTTAAAATGATTCTGAGGATTAAGATAAAACTAAGATCAATATTTTATTTCTATTTATAATGAATTATTGAATCAAATTAATCACTCCCCATATGTCCTTACTCCACCTACTCCTGAAAATTCATCTAATAAGAAACATCTCACACATAATGAATAGTCCTTTCAAAATGAACAACATAGAGGGTTCAAGGGAAAGAATTTCCATGTTAAAAGAATAAAATATGTAATAATTAATATAAAGTAAAAGTGAAAACAATACTACCATGAAAATATCTTTCACAGTTCATGGAAAATAATGAAACATTGAAATAGTTGAAAATAATGTTCAGATCATCCTAAAGAACCTCCCTTCTATGTGACCTTTATATCTATTAATCTTACACCCCATCAAAAGTATCCAAATTACTACCCCCAATAATTCTCATTACTTGTTATTTAATTAATATTGATAACACCCAGATGAATCAAATGGGGTTAGGATGTTGTGAAATGGAAGAATTTATTTATCGGCTACAACACCGATTTAATAAACATGGATACAGTGTAGAATAATTATTTCTCATTTTAAAATTTTAAACCCCAATGATCATAGATAAGAACTCATTATATAAAAAGTTTAATATCCTTATAAAAACATATACGTTGAGAAAATTATAGTGTAAAAACATTTTATATCCTAGATCTCGGGTACCTCATGAATTGGTGTTGCTCCTTAATATTGACCCATAATGAATTATAAAGTTTTTTATGTGTAGTAATTTCTTCAAAATATGGAAACTATAATTTATCCATCCATATATCCTTACATAACACCTCATATTTATAAATTAATAACATTTTATTTAATAGTGCACTAATATTTAACTCAATGATGAGAAGGTAATATAACATCCCATGACTATATTACATATATACTATTTTAACAAAAAAATTGTATAGAATCATATTCATGAAATACTATGTTACCTTACGTTATATAAAACAATGACTTTGTGGATAACTTGTGTTACCTATACAAATGAGTTTTACAAGATATTATTAATATATTTTTTAAAATAAAAATTATATCCTTGTCATTAAATTGGTTTTTAGGAATCATATTAACTAACTTATAAAAATATTTAGTTTAATTAATTTTTTTTCTAAATATTAGAAAATAAAATAAAAATAATTGATTAAAAGGGATTTTTTATAGAAAATATATTTTTGTCCGCCCAAATGTGCTTTACCTTTATAAATTAAATTAATTACTATCAGTGAATGATAATAGTGATAATTAATAATTATATATTAAATAATTTTTTTTCAAATTCATAAAATATATATTATATGCATATTTTAGCAAAATATTCAATTTTATGGATAAAATAGATGTATTTTTTTTAATTTTCACCTATTAATAATATAATTTTTTTTTAAAACTAAATATTTCAACATTTATAATGTTTATATGGAAAAATAAACATCATTATTAAAATTTAATTTTAATTATAGAAAATGGAAAATTATTGTTATTTTTTTCACATAATTCTTTTTTTTGATAAATACAGAAAAATAAGGAATTTTAATTCTAAAATGAAATTTCATATAAATAATTAACAATGTTAAATTATATTTTCAACTAATTATAATGTGTAATTTAATCAATTATACATATATTGATCCATATTATGTCATTATTATCACTATTATATTGAATTTAGATATAAAACCATACTCAATGTTTCAAAATTTTCACCTAAAAAACTCACCTTCTCATCCGATCTATGGGAATAATTTTAAATTAATTTTACCAACATATTTGAATTTAATTTTGAAATATGGATTTCATAATTTGAATCATATTTATTTTTGATTTCATGTATGGTCAAATTTATTTTTAACTTTAATTATTAGTGGAAACAGTGTAAGTTAATTACATTGATTATAGAAATGAAATGTTTTTATAGTGATTAAACACACAATCTAATGTTTAATAGTTACCCAACACTTGTCCAAAACACACTTTATTCCTTATGTCTACCTTCCTAACCTTAAGATAAAATTTTATGAATTTTTTGACACATTACCATGAATGTGACCCATATAATATGTTATGTAAGGAAACTAATAGAAAGGTTAACTTTATTTATTTTATTATATATAATGCATTTTTAAATGGAGAAAAACTTCAAAGGTTTGGTTATAAATTTATTTTGAATTAAAAATAAAATTTTCCGTCATTTTAATTTATCTTTATATTTTAGAGATTAATTACATACCTAATATACTTATAAAACACCAAAATAGAAATTATTTAGTGAACAATTAAAAAATGATACAGAACATATTAATAGCGAAGTAAATTGAATTAATTATTAGGTGCCATTATTGTTATAGATTAATAAATCATGTTAATCATAATTTAAATTAATATAATTTTAATTTCTTCACTGTCTACATTTTTTTAAATTAAAAACAAATAAATAATGTAAAAATTTACATTCATTCAATTTTTTAATAAATGATATTTGATTAAATAATTTCAAACTACTTAAATTATTATCATCTATTATGAGATTTTTAAAATTATAATAAATTTTTTAGAAGGTCCATAATGAACCCCACCAAAATGATAAAATAATTAAGAATTAAATTTAAGGCATAAAATGTTATAAAAAAGTTTTATATTATGTGATTATACTGTTTATTGACCACATGTTCCCTATAACACATTAATTATCAATATTGGATCCACTTTAGTTAATATTGACCTCCAAATAGTGAATAACATTGAGTAAATAAATGTATTGAACTCCCTCTCAACTATAAAAAGTATCTCCCTTCACCAACATTGTCACACATCTTCATACTTTTTTCTCAAACTTTATCTTACTAAATCACTACCCACACTCCTTACCTAATTCAAGAATAATATTTTTTGGTAATAAAGATAACCTTTAATGTTTTTAGTACAAAAGAAACAACGAAACTCAGAGAAGTGTTCATATTCATATAAAAGTATTCTAATTTTATTTCCATCTCCCAATAAAAAAATTATTATTATTCCATTTTAATACAATATCAATAATATCATACAAATACATTGATTTTGTTATGTTATGTTTGATACCAAGAAACATCCACCCATCCATTAAATAGGTTATTATATCAGCATTTGTGTCTACATTGGACTACCAGTTTACAACCCGATGCCATTAATTTTTCCATCACCACCTATAAAGGGTTTTTATAATGATGGAATTAAAAATTATATTTATATTTATGATATTTAAGATATTATTATTATTCTGGAATTATCATATCACATATAACTTCATGCATTCAAAATTTTGGTAATATGATAATGTCACCCATTAGTACAGTGGACTACTACCTTGCGATATGATGTGATTCATTTCCGCATAAATTGGAATTATTTAAACATGCCATTAATAAACATAGGTGGTATATAAGACAAAAAAATAAAAATATAATGATAATATATATATATATATATAACAATTAATTCATTAAATATGTCAAGAAAAGGAAAGTAGTGTTCATGTATACATATGGAATATCATCTCCATGAATGGTGTATTTAATTTTATATAACAAAATTTTATGGATTACTCAAAATAAATAAATATATTTAATATATGTTATATTAAAAAACTGGTCACATTATGGATATGATGAAACCATGATCTATGTGATGGGAATAAAAAATAACCAGTAAAAACACAGATGAGAAAATATGTTAATTAACACCTAGAACAAATAAATATGAAGAAATATTATTAATGAATATGTAATAATATTTTATAAATGGATCATATATTATATTATAAGTATTAATGTGGTTATTTTATTTTTTATAAAATTTTTAAAAAAACTATAATGCAGGATAAAGCATGTTCAACTAGAAGATTGATTGATATAAGGGATTTAATCTCAATTTACATTCAATTGAAAATTATTTGTTATTATTATGTACATCACATTCCTTTGGTGTATATAAATATTCATTGACATTTAATATCAATAATTATTAATTATTCATATAATTTATGTTTCAACTTTAATTGTTTCATATATGGTAATTTGATTAGATTTCATAAATACCAAGTGATAATTTTTTTTATGATATATCACATTTTTTCAGACTGATAACATTCTATTAAAAAAATTACATTTTTATAATTCTTTTCCATTCGAAAATAAATTTATTTTAAATATCCATAATCTTTTTTGATGAATATTATTATTTACTAACCATATACAATATTTACATATGGGTTTTCTTTGAATTTTATTTTATTAATTGGGGAAATATTGATAAATATGTATACTTTACATAATACATATATTTAATGACCATATTTATTCACCATAAATTAAATCAATTAATCTATATATAAGTAATGGTTTAAAAATGCAATGATGGGTGGGTATTGATATTATATATCCCCTCAATGCATCGAAAGGTCCCATTATGAAAACTAATTTGCCAAATTAAATTGGTTTCTACCTATAGTTTGAATCTTTCTGGAGGATATTTTTTAGCTTTAGGTGTTTTCATCAAACAGAGGCATGATTTCCAATAATTAATCAATTGTTTCTTTGAAAATTAATTCATGATATTTTTTGTCTTTAGGTGTTTTCATCAAAGAGTGGCATGATTTCCAATAATTAATCAATTGTTTCTTTGAAAATTAATTCATTATTATCTCTTTGTTATTCTCTGTGATATTTTTAATGGATTCATTTCATTATTAGTTTATCGATGAAACATAATCTCTTAGAATTATTTATTTTTTCTCACCTATTATTTAAGTCATGAAATATAAATGAAATTTGTGTTGATTTATTTAAACTATCATATTTATTATTACTTATAAAAAAATTTATTTAGAATGGGTTTTTTATTTATCTCATTTAACATAATGATTAAGATTATTGAATAATGATATCTTTTGATATACTTAATACTTAATATAAATTCACGATCACCCTTATTTTTTCACATTTACCCATGATATGATGATTAATTTTTAATGAGTTTAAGGGATTTTTTTATTTTACTTTTTTTTCAAATTAATGACATATTCCAAATGAAATATTGGTAACATGTATGTAATTTGGTTATAAAAAAACTTAAAATGTTAAATCCATTTTGATTTGAATCTTGTATCTATTCTAATGTAATGGTAATAAGAACATGCTATTGGTTTTTGGGGTAAGGGTTGTTATAGTTGGTATTAAATTTCATTCAGTAGAAATCATGGGAAATATAATTAGGAAAACATAGTTTAGGGAGAACAAACATATGATATAATTTACAAATAAGTATGCACGAACATATTAATGTTCTTGTATGAATGAGAGTATTTTCTTTTTCGTTTCAATACGTCACACTCTATACACTACAAGTTGACCTGTTTCTAGAAATTATATACCTAGTGGTTATAAATAAAAAAATGTTTCATCTAGCATAACTTGAGCATAATTGGGTACATGATAACAAGATATATTGTGCACATAGATTGACACTCCTAGTGGATAAGCATAGGATAATTCAAATTTTATTTAAAAATTCTTAGGAAGGATTTAAATGAAAATATATCCCTAATGATACAATGTTTGGACACCAAAAAATATTAATATATTTATTTCAAATCTACTATGAGGAATAATTAGTCAACCACCCACAATAGAGTTTCACTACGCACATAATGAAATAAAAAATGTCTTAAATTCAAGACTATGACTATTAAAAAAAACACTCTATATAATTCGTAGTTAAAAGTATGTACCTATATATCCTGGTCATAATTTATTAGATCTTCAATTTGGTTTCCCATTATATCACATGTTGGAATAATTTCAACTATATTGATTTAATGTTTTTTAATCCTTGATCCAAATATAAGCATTTATTTTTTATCCACACAATTTCATCCTCATTAATACCAACATAATTACTTATCTCATAAATTTTATTGACCTCCTCTCTATTAGAGTTGTCATAGACAACTCATTGATCAATTTCGTATTTACAATGGATGATGAGATCCAATATCCACCCTTTTTCTTTGTCTAATACTCATATTTTTACATTCTATTCTACATTAAGTGTTTTTCCCTGAACCAACCCAATGCTTTCTATTTAAGACACTATATTAATCACTTACTTTCCACCACTCTAGGCTATGGATTAAATACTCTATAAACTGTTGATTCAGTTGGTAATAATGATGTCTCACCATTCATATACATAGCATGGTTTCTGGTTATAATTATTTTTAGTAAGTTATAGTATAATGTTCGACGCCCTAACTATACCATGTTTATGATTATGATATTTTTTATGTATTAATTTTTCAATTTATAATCAATATTTCTCTAGTTATTTTATTGAATATTACATTAAATAATTTTTTGATCCAATATATTGTATGAAATTGTTTATAAAAGGTTAATAAAAGGAATAATGGTATCAATTATCTTGGATAATGTAGAAATTTCCCTGTTAAGAAAAACAATATACCTGGTATTGGAACTGAGGAAATTATGGATTTATTAGGAAATCTTATTGAAGTTATGAAACAAAACCTTTATGAGATGGTGAATCCTATTCCACATCAAGACTTTCCTTGATGGATCAAATTATATTAGTGAGGCTCCCATTATTTATTTGTACTTAAAATCCAATGTAATTTAATAAATTTATTATGTTATGTTGGAAGATATTGATGGAATTTATATTTGGTGAAAAGGAAAATTTTACACTGGAAGTCTATCGAATCCATAGATATGATTTTGAATGTTATTGTTTTTCATATAGAATACTAGGTTGGAAGCATATATATAACCCTATAAAAGGAAAAAATTGTAGGAATCAACATTGATAAATATTTCCAAAATGAGAAACACTTTTAGATAGAGGTAAATATAATTGGATAAAAGAAGAAGGAGTAATGATATTTTTTAGAGAATAAATATACCTTTTCAATTATTGGAATGTTTGTTTTAGAATTTGAATTCAATATGGAATGAATTTCTTACCATTTAAATGTAGGTATTATGGAATCTATCTGAAATGTTCTGGTTCCTTAGAAATTTTCATCATATGATGAAATAGGTTTATATTCTATCAAGATAGAGAAATAATTCTCTATGTCTTATGGATTAATAGGTATGAATGAGAAGAATAGGATGACAAAGAAAATAATGGATAAAGGGAAAAAAGGAATGAAAAAATTTACCAAATGTGATAACTGATTAATGATTGAACGTTGAAATTCTTGAGAGTATTGATAGTTTTTATATTTATAGAGAAAATAGACACAAGGAAAATAATTAAAAGATAATAAAAAAATAAATGTTTTTCAAAATCTAAATTGTAAGGAGACAGGGAACTATGAAAATGAATTCCTCAATAATCATTATGATATACCTCATAAGATGCTAAGAAATCATGGTAAATTATTTATTATTGATTCAACTAAAGAATAATGATTAATGTTCCTTTTTATATAGATCTAAGAATTTTTTTGAATTTATTTTATTGATGATATTCTCATCTTAATAATTATGAAATATATATGGATTGTAATATAGTATTATTTAATTAATGAGTCGAGAGTGTATATTGTATGGTACTTTTGAACAAGAAAAATTATCCAGTGTCACATAGATATTCATGAAAAAAAATTGATTGACAACCATTAATATGTTCTTGATATTCATATAATGATTATTGGATAAAGGAGTTGTTGATATTGATAAGGTAAATTGAATAATAGTAATTACATTGTCACTAATTAATTAATTATTGGGAATATTGACTATTCTATCATTGATGGACATAGAAATAGTTTTGGATTTACTAAATATATCTAATAATATATTTTTTTACTTATGGGATGAGGAAGAATGCATGTTTTAAATATTTTTTTATGATTATTCAAGTCATTACCATGTTTCAAGAGAATACATTATTAAGGTGTTCAAATGTTTTGTAATTGATGAATTAGAGATACTTCAGGTTTTTTTATTAATGATAGTTTCATTTGGAAAATTAATTCACCAACATTATAATGTGGTAAATCATAATATTTTAGAAAACATAACCATTTAAAAAATGTTTATTGTTGATATTTTGGGATGGTTTAAAAGATTAATGTATTAACTCACCATATGATGAAACATATTCTATACATTTGAGTAGAAAAAGTTAATTTAACAACCAAGGGATAAAATTGTGGTTATAAAATATAATTGTATCATGTAAATATATATTCATGTATTCATAGAGAGTGAGAAAATTCCTAAACGTTAGGAAAAAGGGTCTTGAAACAGAAATGTTATCCTTTTTTAAAAACAATTATGATATTAATGAACATTTTAAGAGATAGTTTTATGGATTTAATATTGTTTATTATCTCTTAGTCATGATCTATATTGATCTATAACAATATTTGGGTGATATTTTTCTATTCCCACTCCATGATTTCATTCCTCACCTATGTTCACATATCAGGAATCCTACTTTTTTGATTATTCCAGATGACTTTTGTACTTCACATTCTCTCATATTAAGAAATTATTTTATTAACTGTGGGGTTTTCAAATAAAATTACTATCAAAACCATAATTTTTGAGATAAATTTTATATTTTTAGGAAATAATTTATTTATAATGGGTATAATGTATCCCCCTGAAATTATAAAAGAATAAAACTGGATTTAATTTTCTATGTAACATGAGAAACCATACACAAAAAATAATAATACATCTAAAGACTCTATGATATATTTACTATTTTAAATGAAATTAGTCTGTACCTTTAAATGAACACAACACTGAGTAATCATTCATTATACACAAAACTTCCTCTCTTCGATGACTTGTATTACAAGTAAGACCGACTTTAAAAAAATACTATTATTATTTTTTAAAAATGGTAATTATCTCCTAGATGATAAAATAGTGTTTATGGATAGTATTAAACAATATATAAAACTATATTGTGTAATTAATTTCATATTTAATAATTATAAAATAATATAAAAACCAGTTGAATATATATGAATTTTTTTTCATAAAAAATTTGTTTTATGCACCAATTAATGTTTTATATTAAAAAATCTAATTATTTAATATTATAAATTTATCATATAAAAATTTATATAGTATATATTCAATCCAATTTTCTGATATTCTTAAAATATGGTTTATAGGAATATGTTACGAACAAATACAATATTTCACGTACAAATTTATTTTTCTAAAGGTAATTTTGTGGCCATATAATAGTGCACTTGTTTTAAAAATAATTTCTTAAAATTTTATAAATTACATATGAAAAATTAATATTCATTTTTAAAATTTTAATTTCAAAATAATCATATGGTAATTTTTTTATTTCTCAAAAACGTTTTAATAATTGATAAATTGTCAAAATTATGGAATTTTAATTGAAAAAAACATTTCATCTTAGTATTTTATATTTGATATTACATTTAATATTTATATTATTGTAAATTAGATAAATTAGGAATTTATAAATACTTTCAATTTCAAATTAATAATTTATATATTGAATTTAGATCTTAAAACATAGTTAACTTTTTAATAATTTCACTTTTAAAACATGCAGTCTCATCCCCTCAATGGGGTATATTTTAAATTAATTTTAACAAATCAAATGAATTTAATTTGTATAAATGGGTTTGATTTTATTATATATAAAATTATCTTTTCTAACACGGTAAAATTAATATTTAACTATGATTAATAATAAAAATGTTAAAATTAATTAAAATAAATAAGCTAAAACAACTTTACATAGTAGTTAATCATAAAAAACAAGGTGTCACAATGACTAATAACTTGTAAACACCCATTGGATGGATATAATGACACTATTATGTCCATAAAAAGTATTTTTATGTGTATTGGTACACTTTTCCATGAGTCTGACCCATAAATTAGGAAATGTAAATAAAAATACAAAAATATATGTTTCATCAGATTATTGTCTAAAATGTTTTGGGGAAGAGAAAAAATATTTGGGTTCATATATAAACACTCTTTTAAATTAAATATTATAAATTCCTATAATAATAATTTATGTTTAATATTTATATTTGAATAAGTTATATAAAATTTTTATAGAAATAAAACACAATAATTATTTAGTTATAAATAAAATGAAATAAATGATTCTAATAATATTAAAATTGATGTAAAATGGATGAATTATGGTGATTAATTATTTTTAGATTGATAAATAATGATTCATATGTATGAAATTAAAATATTTTAATTAAATTATTATCAATAGGTTTTTAAATTAAAATTAAATTAAAAATGTCATAATTTAAATTATTTATATTTTATAATAACTACTATTATTTATATTGATATAAAATTACTAATGATCCTATTTTATGTAATGTTATTTTCAATTGTTAATAAATTATATAAATGTTCTATTAATTAAGAATTTCATCAATTAGTATGAATATATTTACTATTAAATTCCAATAAAATTTGTGTTTGTTTAGTTACGGTTTAAGCAGTGTTTTAACATGAGACTTGCACATATTGAAAAATTATTTTCCACAAAACATAGTATTTTTTAAATAAATTATATGTCATATTCAGAATGATTGGAAACAAACTATAAATAAAGTATCATTTATTTTTGTTTCAATTGATAAAATTATAATGTTAGAAAACTAGTTACAATAATGAATAAAAGAAATAATAAAAAATGGAATAATTGTAGTTAGGAAAAAAATGTTTAATAATGTGTTCTAATATGTGTTTAGGTTATTATCGAACAAATAATAACTCCAAGAAATTAATTAAAAATATTGCAGCCACTTATCATGTGATTTACCTCACTATATTGAATAATATTTCCACCACCCCTCCATTAAATGATGCCACATCTAGGATATCAATGATAAAGAGAGATAATGAACCCCCGATACCTACTTCCAGTACGTCCCTGGGGTGGCGACCACCACCAAGTGTATAATAATCTCACCAAATGGGGTGAATTTACACTTTTAATGAAATAATACTAGGAGATAAGATGTATCAACATCAAAACATATCTAATACAAGTGACACCCAAGAAAAATAAAGGGTTAAATGACTAAATCAAATGACTCAAGTCAACAAAGTGAACAATCATTTTCAGTAGTCTACCTGATTAGAAATCCATAGATAAGCATGCCTGGCCTAGAGTAGTGATCAGGATAGGAAGACCTATATAATGTTTTTCAGGGATTGTGTGAGTAAGGGAAAAAATACTATAAATGACATTTGTTGGCATGTGGGGACTATCATTAGTCAGATGACCCATTCGGGCATGTGTGTGGGCCCTAGTTTAGGGACCATATGTCTGTAGGGCAACTGGTTATACCTGGCGAGCCAAGACCCAATTATGTGTTATCAACAGGGCCCATTTGTTACATTTGGTATCATATGTGGTACCCAACCTTAAGTGCAGTGCACTATCTGTGTTGAGATGTAGGGCCCACAATGAGGACGTTGTGATCTAAAGGCGGTTGAATGTAACAACCCATAATAATTAAGAGATAAATGACTAAATTATATGACTCATTTCAATAAGGTGAAACTATCTTTTCAAGAGTCTACCAGATTATAATTACATAGTTATGTGTGCATAGACTGGAGTAGTGATCGGGATGTGTGACCTTATAAGAAGTTTCTTATTGTGTGTGCGAGTGAAGACAAAGAAAATTGGTAAAAAAATTTATTTTCCTATGAGGAATGTCATTAGTCAAATGACATGTTCGAGCATGTGGGTGGGCCCCAGTTCGGGGACCGCATTTCTGCAGGCCAACTGGTGGTACCTTGTGGGCCAGGTCCTGACTACCATGTTAAGGTGGGGTGTCTGTGTTGTCAGAGGCCCCCAGTTTTTACAATTCATATATGAGTGAAATCAAAAAATAAATCCCAGGTTAATATTGAAAATAAAAATATTACAAATCCAATGAATCTTTAATGTATATACCAATATAGATTCTATGCAGAGATAGAAAAAATGGTCCCAATATCTGAGCTAGTAAGGTCATGAACGGTCCCCATAATCCTTCTGAAATTTGAAAGATGTTTATATATGTGGGGTGGGAATACATGTCTAGTAAGTAGTTATAACAGTTCCCCTCACGTACATGTGAAATAACCATACAAATTCATTCATGAGATAAACAAAGAACAAAACAACACCTAGCATGGTATATAATGCACCCCAACCACACCAAGGTACACACACCATGTAACACCAGTCATGTAAAGTAATATAGTAATCACCTCGATGATTTGGTAACCCACACCACTTATTAGTTTTTATCTTCTCATTCCTAATGAATAATGTCCCCACACTACAAAATCATTTTAAAGTACCACATCATAACCCGCCCACACACACCAAAGACTCACACCTAGTTTCTTAGTCGGGAAAAACTAAGAACATCACATCCCCCCCACAAATAACTAGGCCTCCCAGCTAGTCCCTCCACTTGGGAAAATAAATCAAATCACATCCCACCCATAGACACATGGGCCACAACAAATCACATCCTTCCCACTTGCATGTAGGCCTCAAAAAACACAACACTTATCATCCACATAAACATGGGCCACAACAAAGTGATATATAGAAAACAAATAGTAAATCACATATCATCCCACCCATGAGACACCTTGGAAAGGATAACTCACCTACACATTCCTAGGCCCCAAAAACCACATCTTGCCCAAAGAATCTTGGGCTACAACTGCCTGGAAGTAGTAGGGAAGAGAGGGTGGCCATCCATCCGTCATCCCACCAGGATGTTTGGGTAAGACACCATCACCCATAATGATGGGGGTGTTTGGAACGTAGTGATCAACTAGGGTGTGTTGCGTAAGGAAATCACCAATAAAATAAAAGTGATACATTTATATAAAACCAGACAGTCATCTCTATCCTATGGTATTTTCAACCAACAACCACCTCAAAATATGTCCCTTGCTACTCCTTCAAAATGAACATCCTTAGGACCATCCACAAACTCAATTAATAAACCCATCCTATTAATTTAACCAATGAACATTCTTTATTAAATGATTCATTTATTCATTTCATCACTACCTGGGTTACTAACAGGTAAAAGATACAATAAACAATACAACAAGGGTCACACATAGGAAGAAGAATCATGGAAAATTAACCTATTTTAAATTAAACTCTGTTTAAAACCCTTCAATGACATAAGATAATGATCGAAATAAACAGAAAATGTCTCTATAGGTTACCTAATGGATAAAAACCCATGAAAACCACTTCTATCACCATTCTCAAATTTCATTCCTCCCAATCCATTTTTTCAATGGAGAAAACCCAAAAATCACATATGAACCCAACAAAAAATCTCCACACAACAATTTTTAGTAGTCCTTCTACATAATACTTCCCATCCATTCCACATTCATACAATCTCTCATCATGAGATTCAATTACACCTTCTAAACCACTAAACAAAACATAACTTTTTTCACAACCTTACCACAACACAACAGAAGTGATACATATTCATATATAAAAAGTTATCGATTTCATAATTCCACATTTTATATTATGGGTTTATCATGGAAGGTGTGATCCCGAGGCATCCATTTATTATTCGGGTGTGTTTGGTTGAAAAATTTCATATATAAATTTTTAAATAAAAAACAACAACAATTATTCATTACATAGAACATCCCATGCATAGAAAAAGATCCCCAATGACCCTAACATTAAGTGCGACATTTATCATATATAATTCAAAATGAATACCCCAAAAAATATAACAAGAAGATCATACATATCTTTTATCAGTCCCTGTATATTGATATTTAACTGATTCAATTATCATTTTATAATTTGGAACCTAAAATTTTCACATTGGAAATATTTATACACCCACACTGCATGAAAAAAATTAAGTGCAACAAATGAAACCTAATTAGGGGAATATGTGATTAAAACATTCTTATTACACCAAGATAGGGGAATCATATTGATTGTTCCCAATCAGGATGATTGTATGACTACGAGGGGGTGGGTGAATCATTGATATTATTTTTTATTTTTTATTTCCTTAAAACTAAAACAATCTTTTCCTCCTATTATGTGATTCAATTTTGTTCTTAAAAAATCAACCACACATCCACATTAAAAGAATGATTTATATGGATCACTATTTAATAAAAATAGCTACATCCTTGGTATGGTTTGGAATGTTTCCAATACCATACAATACACTAGAAAAAAATCCCATGATTATAACAAGTAGGATATGACCTTTCACTCATGGGGAACATTAAAATCAATAAACAAGTTCATGTGCACCCTATTTTCCCAAATATGGAAATAAAATTGTTAAGTAACAACTCAATTTATATGAGATTATATTAAATTAAACCAATGTATTCAATTGAAATACAATTATTTAATTCATTTCCTAGAGGAAAGGTAATAACCTCATGGTCATTGTAATAAAAAAACAGAGTCCAATTTTCCTGGGTCTTTTTTTCCATGTTTTATTCCTCCGAGTACGATACTTCCAAAACAAATCTTCTAGTTAAATTATTCTGATATAATAAAATATAAGTGAATCAGTACCAAATCAATCCATTAGTGTGATAAAACCCAGTATGATTCTTCCTTAGTCCAATAAACCCTATATGGATATTTGGAATCCAATTAATACAGCATGATACGATCATCATCCGAATACATATTCGCATCTCCATATAAAACTCTTCAACAAACTATCGGTATGAAGACTTCTTCATCAATATAGAAAAACAATTATTATCACTCTATTGTGATGAATAATAATCTATATTTAGTAATGTATCATTTTCATTATTCCTTTTATAGGTTTCCTAAAACAGTTTTGGGAGGTATTCCCAAAAATTTTTATGTTCACCAAAATTTAAATTTCTCCCAAAATCATTGAGAAATTAAGATTTTGGTAGTGCTTATCAAAGCTTCATGATTATTTTCCAAACATCATATCCTTCTTCAAAAATTCCATTGAATCATTATTATCGTTTCTATACATGAATCTATCTTTCCTTGTCTAATTTATTCAATACAAGGCTCTGTATCAACTGAAAACAAATATTTGAAGAAATGGATACCATTATGATTTGCTAAATATGATTCTCAGAGACTATTTGAATCAAAATAAGTCATTTTAATGTATAGATCCCCCTTAAAATTCATTCATCAATCTCTTTCTACCAACATTTTTCTATTGTCTGACATGAGTTTCAAAACACCATCTTCTCCTCTTCTCTTGACTCTATTGGAAACCTATAAATTAATTCATTCCTTTTTAAATGGATGACTACATTTCTGATCTCATTTTCACTTTGTCTTTTCTGGTCCCACTTAAACATACCCCTTTTAATCTTCTCTTATCCCACATGGAAAACAAATCATCTCCTTCATTTTGTTCTTTTTAATTACATGACAATTCACATCATTCACATACATGCACTTGCATCATGACTTCCTTCATGACTTCGAAATTTTTTATAACATCTTTAGAAAAATAAAATGATATTGTAATGTTTCGTAACATTACATTCATTGCATATTCATTCTTTTATTCTCCACCCGAGTACAGATTTTTTGAATATGATTTTCCTAAGTATATTATTTTCTAATTATGATCAACCTAAGTACAATAATACTAGGTAAAATCATTTCTAGGTATGATCATTTTTGGGTTGGAATAGTTTATGTCATATCTGATGTACTAGTCATATTCTACAATAAAATGGTACCAACTCATTTACATAAATACAATTTCTTTTTAAACAATCAGTATCACTTCTTTCTATCTTTCAACAGGATATGATCTCATTCTGATCGTTATTATATCATTCAATCGACACCACCTTTTTAATCGAAAAATTCTCTTCAATCGTAACCACCTTTCAAATCAGCACCCTCTATTCAATCAGGGATACATTTTAGATAATCTACTTCTGTTTAATCAGCACCACCCTTTAAATTAGAAGATTCTCTTCAATCTGCACCACCAATCCTTTCACTCCGCCATTATTCCATCAAGAATTCATCAGCAGTTCTCAATTAAAATCATGATTTATATGAAATATGAATCATCAAAGAATCATCAAAATTAACTCATCATGATAACATAGACTCTGGTTCTTCATCAAAACTAACAATTATATATCATTCTATTCATAGTGAATTTGATGACAATAAATTCCTCATTATGATGCTCTCCAATTTGGTTCCCAAGGAAATTTTGATCATAACCTATTCTTCCAAAACATCTTCTTCTCATTACGATGAACTTTCATAGTGAGTGTGATTCTCTTGAAAAATTGAGTCAGATTATTTTCAAAAAATGAACATTATTCTTTTGAAAACACAATACATATTATTTTCAAATCAATCCTCAATATGGTTTTTTAAATAAAAAATGAGGTGATTTCTAAAAACATTAAGTGAAAAATAGAAAAAGTTAATAAAAACACGTTCATCATCAGTTGGGTTCTGACAATCCCCCTTATGATTTTATTTTCAACCAAGATTTGTAAATCAATGAACCATGTATCCTCAATAAATAGATTTCATATCAACAATTATATGCCTATGTGCTGTAAATCATTGAAGGAAACAATAACCATTGACAAAAAAACAATGGTGTCAAAAAGTAGTGATTATGATGATATCTTCATCTTTATTCCTCATGTATTCTTCAACCTACATGGAATACGAAGAGATTTCTTTTCAATAACAACTCCAACAAAAAATTATACTAGATCACACACAAAATATTTTTGAATTCAAAACATACCCACAACACTCACATTTATGAAATAGATTTATGACATAATCAAAATATACCCCTGATAATACAATCCAAAGGTAAGTTAAGAGGGGATAGAAACACATAACTCAGCTTTAATTTGAATGTTGTTGGACACCCATGTTCAACCTCAATTTATAAAATGATTCTTTAAGTAAATGTTTTTAAATAAGTTATCAACTTGTTTTGATGAAAAACCATATTCCATCATCAATTCATTTTCTCCACATGCTATTTTAAGAAATGATATTTCATATCAACATGTTTTGAAAGAGAATGTTGGACTGGATTCCTGGTGATATTGATTATGGTGTGATTATCACAACCCAGGAGCAAGGGTAACATCACTTCAAAATTTAAATCTTCTAATTGAGTTCTCATCTACAAGAGTTGAGTAGTGTCTTGAGTGGCTGCAACATACCTAGATTCATCCATACTGAGAGTTACTAAATTCTACTTCATTGAATTCCAACTAACAAAATTCTTTCCCAAATAGAATACTCCACCATTTTTGGATCATCCATCATCAAAATTTCCTACGAAATCTAAATCTGACTACCCAAAATAATCATTACTATCTGTGCTAAAATACATGATTCCAAATTCTCTTGGGCCTTCGTTGTATATGAGAATTATTTTTCTAGTAATAATATATTATTATTTGGGATCACTTTGAAGTCTTCCACATAAGGTAACAACATAAATAATGCCAGGTCATGATGTAGTCAAATATAATAGGCTTCCAATCATCTTTTGATAATATTTCTAATCAACTTATTTACCTTCACCATCTTTGTAAAACATTGTTCCCACTAATTTAGATGTGGAAATATGTTTTTAATTAATCATGATGATCCTCTTGATATGTTACTCAGTATAAATTTCATGGTAATGAAAAATGTACTTATCCTTTTTCATGATTTTAACCCATGAAAGTATATAATTTTCCACACCATGGACCTTTAAGATGCCTCCTTCATTTCATCAGTAAGTATTTAAAAAACTCTCTCATCATTAATAGAAAAGATAATATCATCATCATAAATAATTACTATGTGGGAATACTATTGACTTTTTCTAATATACATATTTCTATCCAATCAACGTTTCATGAAATTCCACATCCTTAATAAAGTATCCAATTGGGAATACCATATAATTAGTGGTTTTTAGACCATATTATTCCTTCTTTAATCTACACACATAGCTTTCATTTTTTCTTAAAATAGTACTTAATTTCGTTTAAGGTAGACCTCCAATTAAAGATCACCATTTAGGAAGAATAATTTCAAATCCATTTGAATGATCTTACAGCCTCCGTGTATAACAATAACAAGAAATATTATAATAGTATCATGCCTTTCCACTAAAGAAATGTAATCATCAAAATCACTATCCCCATATTTGTTAATACCCTATTAATCCCAATCATATTGTTTCTTATAACCTCAACTTCTTCATTCAACATTCTTTATAAAATCCATTGTCTTATAATGAGGTTTTGGTTTTTAGGCATCAGTATGAGTTCCCATGGATTGTTCTTTTATATCTGATCTAATTCTTCATTTATGGTTTGAACCCATTCTCGATGCTCAAAATCTTCTTGAACATCATTCAGTTCAAATTTTTAATACAATTAATTTCTTGTTAAAGAATTTATGGTTTTTCTTGTTTGATCCTTGGGATTTTGATCACCAATTATATTATGATATTCCACCTGTTTACTCATCCTTATAATGGTTTTTCGAGAATCATCTTCATCACATAAAATAGATGATCCAAATTATTATTCTTGATAAGGAATACAACTTTCTATATTTATAGAAGAATTATTTTCCTCTACTTTCTCAACATCCTTGTCTGTATGAGAATTTTTATCACCCACTTCAATTTCAGTTACTTTTAAATCAACAAAATAAATATTTATATTTATTTCTTTGTCTAATAACATGTATCTTATTCATTCTAGGTCATAGCCATAAAAGATTCAATATTCACCATTCTTCTCATGTTTTCTATAGTTTCAGACTTTTTTTAACACATGGACACCCAAAAACATTCAACTATTTCCAACATAGAGTTTTCCATAAAATAATTCACGTGGTTTTATTCCTGACTGAGGCATGTAGAAACGATAGTTTTTAATACAAAAAAAGTACTCATTGATTATCTCAAAATGTAATGTGAAAGGATTTGTTAAAGTAAAATGGTTAATACCATTTCAACCATGCTCCTGTGCCTTCATTCAATAACCCGATTTTGTTGGGGAGTGTACGTGGATCTATACTCATGTATAATTCCATGATTCACAAGATAGTCTTCAAACTCTTAACTTCTATATTCACATTCACTATCTGTTCACAACATCATCACAAAATACTCATATTATTTTCTTATTTTCTTTTGAAACTATTAATCATTTTCAAAATATGTGATATATGTTTCATATACAGGAAAAAAGTAATGAGAGTGAAATCATCAATGAATGTAAAGATATAATCTTCTACATTCATTGATTTTTTTGATCATTGGACCACATATATCTGAATGAATCATATCCATGTGTTGTTTTGAACAAATCCCAAATTTCTTATGCCCAAAATTGGAAATGTTTTTTTTCTAGTTTATATTGAAACACCAATATATTCTTCAGGGAAAATCAGGAATGACTCGAACAATGTCTCTTTGGATAAAATTCTCATTTTTCTTTGACACATGTGTCCCAATATTTTATTTCTTTGTTCATATTCATCCAATATACTCATGTATCAAGAGTTCTGAATTTCACCAATCAAAAAAAATTCCCTTTTGTATGTTTTCCTATCATGACAATCATTACATCATCATCACCTTTCACAACAAACCAATCTTTCCTTATGATAACTTTGATACTATCATCACATAATTGTTAAAAAAATAGAAAATTGTGTCTCATCCCATAATCATATAATGTTTTTTGGAATACCATATTTTCCTTTTCAATAATATCTAATAAAAAAGCATTGAGTTTTTGGGAATCATCACTGAAAAATGTCTTTTTTCAATCCATAAAATATTTTATATTACTCAAAATCATCATGTCTCCTCTCATGTGAGGCAAAACTCGACTATAAACTATCCATGGTCATTCTCATTTCATGACATTAAATGAAATTTTTGAAAAAAGTTATTTATATCCTATATTTTATTTCTATACTTTTAGATTTTTAGAATTAATAATATTTATCTAATACTGTAAAAAACATGACATACTTTTTCATGATATACAGGTTGATCAGACCTTTCAAAAATTATTTCTAGGGGTTTGAACCTATTTTCAATCTTCTATTGATTATTTTTATATTTCTTCACAATAAAATTTTCAATATTATTTCATTAAGGATACTAACTCCACCTCAATATCTAAATTCCATATCTAGTGGGATAATATAATTTTTTTTGGTTAAAACAACAAATACTCTCTGTATGTTTGAATCCCCTACAATACCAGTAATACCCATAAAAAGAGTAATTGCTTCTGAAACCTTCATACAGATCAGAATTGTGAATACGTTTCTCATCCACCTACTTTTAGTTTTTAATCAGAATATTCTTATTCATATCATCCATTATAGAATCATAATTATTTGAATCTTTTCCAGATCCAGATAAAATTTTTTCCAACTTAGGATGTTTTGTAACTTATAAATTATTTACTTTGTCCACATAAATAACTTTTCCAGTATTATTCTTTTTTAGGATAAATTTCATTAATATTGTCACGTGTTTAAGGTAATTTTTTATGAACATTCATAGGCTTATAATAATGATACAATTCATCAAATTCAGTGATAGATTTTTGGAATCATGTAAATTTCTCTTCATAATTATAATGTTTTTATTGGAAAAGTTATAACTCTTATTTTTTTTCATTCAATTTCAATTCTAGGATATCATTGTGATATTTTATTCATCAAAATATTTCTTCAGATCATCAATCAATTTAACCAGATTTTATTTCTCATCAGAGAAACACTAATGATTTCTTATTGAAGAACATTCATCATCCATTTTTTTTCTTTTCATGGATTCCGATATTTATCAGGAATTATTTAAATTATTCTTTAAAATGTATTTCAATTTGAGTTTATTCTTTTGAATAACATATAATTCCAAATTCATCACCATTTAATGATACAATAAAAGTATTTTATATACCATAGTTAACTAATTTTTTCAGATTCATCTTTACTAACTTATTCTACTTGATCATTCAATAAGAAACATATTTGTTTGGATTTGATGAATTTCATTTCATTTCCTATGGATTTAAATTTCTCATTTTCTCTATGTATCTTCCACAGTCTCCTTGGAATGTTTTCTTCTTCATCACTACTATATTCAGCTTTTCTTCCTGGAAAATTTGATGCAATGTGACCAACTATTCCACATTAAAAAAATTTCAAGGGGTATTTCCCTTTGTATTTCTACTAAACTCTTTTAACATTTTTATAAAAAAGGAAAAAATATAAATGATATTTTTACATATATCATCTTTATAGTAAGAATCAACATCTCCTTCTTCAATAATAATCTTCTTAGATTTTTTGTTCATTGCATCCTTGATAGAAAGTTCCCTATAAATTTTTTCCCATCATAGTTTTCTCTATTCTAATTTCATAAGTAATAAGAGTGATATACAAATAATTTATACATAGTGTTTCATTATTTGTTTCTTATAATGAATAAATTTTTATATCAAACAAGTCGATTGGGATTATCAATATATTTTCAATAACTGCAGAGTCATCCAACTTTTCACCAAGACATCTGATAGTGCTCACAATTTTATTTAACTTGGTAAAGATTTCCCTAATAGATTCATTCTCACCCAAATTAAAATCATAATATTTCAATCTCCAGAATTTTAGATTTTCTTTCTGGACTACTACATTTTTTTTATTATATGTTATTAAATTTATCCCAGATACCCTTAGTTGTAGAAACACATTTCACTCTCAGTAATTCACTTTTAGAAAGTGATGATAATATAGAATTCTTGTCCATTTCATCATTCTCCAGATTCTTATTATTAATTTATATAAGAAGATATTTATCATTAATGGGATGAATACCTACTGTTTCAGCTTCAAGAACATCATAACTGAAAGAAATAAGAAAAAGAATCACTTTATCCTTATCGATATGATAATTATTTCCATAAAATATTGAAATACCTTTAATATTTACATATTTGAAATTCTCTATCAATAAATAATAGTGAATGAATCCTGCCTGTGATACCATTTGAATGTTCTAGTTAGGATAGTTGTATCACTGAGAGGGGGATGGGTAAATTGGTGGTACTTTTTTATATTATTATTCATTTCAATTTGAAAAACATCCCCCACCTGTTAAATATTTTATTACCTACTAAAATAAATCATCCACACATCTATGTGAACACAAATATTTAAAATTTTCACTATAAAATAAGACCATTATTCTTTTGATATGGTTTAAAAATGATCCAATGCCAAACAATCTAATAGAAAATCAATACCTTTATTTCAAAGAGTAGGATATACCCTTTCACTCATGTAGAACTTTGAAATCAATCCACATGTGTGCGTATACCCTCATAGAAATAATATGGTAATGCAATTGTTATGTAACAACTCCTATTACCTATTCCTCTTTTATATTTATCAATTGTATTCAATTGATATAAAATTCGTAAATTCCTTACCAGAAAAAAGGTATGAACCTATCTGAATTTGTTATGAAAAAATAAATGGATTTTCCTATGTCAAATTTTCCGAGTCTAATTCCTATGATTACAATATTTCCAAAACAAATATTAGAGTCAAATTTTATGATTAAATTAAATAGAAATGAATCATATACAATTAAATTCCTATGTACGATAAAACCTAGTATGATTCTTCCTTAGTCCGAGAAAATCGATAAAAAAATACCCAAGCTGGTTAATCAATCCTAATATGATTATTGAATGAATACAAAATCACATATCCCTGTAAAAATATCAACCAATAGATGTGTAAAAATATTGTAACACCCCTATGTTTTCATGAAATACATTCTTTAAATATTTTTTATTTTTTAGTAGCTTGATTTTCAAAAAATTGTTTGTTTAAATGTACCGCGAGATTTCATTATTATTAAATTACTATTATATAATACTTGTTAGGTTAGTAGGAATAATTATAACTACCCTATGAAAATTCATTATGAATTCATTGGCTATCAATTATATATGAAAAATAACAATCAATTAGATATATGCATTTTTTAGTAAATTACTTTTGGTAATTAAATTAATGAGATATATATATGTGCTATTTATTTAATAATATATTTTTTATATTTATCCAATGGATATTTTAGTCATAGGGTATGAATAAAACCCTATTTGATGTATAAAACCATATATTTTTAAAAGGATAACTTTACAACATTGAATGGTGAACCCATTGTAAATTAATATTTTGACACATTAATAATTTTTATATAATAACATAAACATTATATTCCGAAGCAAGATATAAAAATTTACTTTTGATAAATTTATGATATTTTTCTGATAACTGTCATGTTTTGATGAATAGTAAAAATACGCTAAATTTTAATTAAAATCAACTTTTTTCATCGAGATAATTTATATGGTCAAATTACAATATTTAATGGTTTTAAAGTATAAATATAATAAATTTTCATCCTTCAGTATAATTTATTTCATTATCTTTAATTTTATATTGAATTCGTAGGTAAAAACATCAATCTTTTGCAATGTTTTATCTTCTTAAAGATGTTTTCTCATTTCCAAAACGAGAATAATTTTTAATTAAATATCGAAAATTATGTGTTATGAATTTTTAATATTGGATTCGGTATTTGGAATCCATAGTTCAAAATTCTATTTATTTTCTATATTTACTTTTGGGAATTATGAATAGTAACATTGGTGATTATTTTTATTACCACGGTTAATGGTAAATCGGGTAATTATAGGTAAAAATAACATTATAAAATTATCTTAACACATGTAAAAATCCAATTAAATGACTAAATTAGACCATTATCATCTATTTTTATAAATTTAATATCTTTATGGCCACTTACCTTTGAATATGACATGAATGTATTAAAACTAATTAATGTAACAAAATGTCACAATTTCATTTTATTTAAGAATATTAATTTTCATACTTGGAAAAATGAGATAATATCAAATATAGATACTTTATAGAAATATAAACTAATTAAATATATTATATAAATTTATTTATAATTTTTAGATATTAAATAATTACTATTAATGACGACACAATAGTGATGTAAACATTATTTTATTAATAGAAATAAAAAATAAATGGTTTTAAAAATATTAAAATAAATATCATACTAAATAATTAATGTTCTCCACGAATTTTATAATTTACTATGACATGTTAAGAGTGCATTAAATATTTTGGTTTGAATTTATCTTCTATGTGGATTTAATTTAAAGTCAAATAAATAAATAGTGTAAAATTTGACACTATTGATATTTTATAAAAATAACATTTTATTAAATTATATAAACATCATAGAAGTATTTAAAAATTACAAAGATATAATTATAAGGTCCAAATTTCATAAAATATCCATTTATGCTCAATTAACACCATATAAGTAAATATTTATTACCATTAAGTATTTAAAATGTTATTACAACAATTATAATTAAATAGAATACCTAAGTGTTAATTAAAGTAATAATGCTTATATTGATATAAAAACCTATCTAAAATTTATTTGATGATGATATTAAAACCCTATATCATCTCTAATATGGGTAATTTTTTTGGTTTTTATGTGGGATTTAATTTTATTATAAATTAATATTTTTGAAATTTCTATAAGTGACCCTCATATAAATTTTAAAAGGGAATATCCTACCTCAACTTTTCACTTCATTTTGAGACCTCAACCTCGGTCACCACTACCATTTTTTCTTATCAACTTCACTATTTCCATTCTAGAGGTTCTGGTCTTCTTCAAAGGCCAACTCTAGTTCCCTAAGAGAAAAATCTAAAGGAGGCACTTTGAGGAATAGGTAATCGCTTCAACCAATTCTTTCAAATTTCATCCTTCTTCTACATCCTCTTCATTAGAAATTTAATTATAAAGTAATAAAATCAGTATCAATGATATAATTATATGTTATTATAAATATGAAACAACCCTATTTGACCTTCTATTCATCCTATGAAAAATAAAATCCCTGCGCGTGCATACATACGGCTTACCGTGTTCACACCGTGGTGTAATCTTTTTTTCACCACCACCATACATTGATGGTTATAATTTTGGAAATAATAACAATAATTTATATTCATAACATGATACTAATTTTGAGATATTATAAACCATCCGCTTCAATACCATTCACAAATTATGGGAATGAAATCGTTGTTTGTGCGTACGTATGGATTACCGTCTCCACGGTGCGATGTGCTTCATTCAACATAATATTAATTAAATAATGATTATATAAATTAATATTAAGAATAAATATGATATATATTATACTAATACCATTATTTAAATTACATAACTATAACATAAAAATAGGAATAAGTACTTATCCAACAAAACATGCATAAGAAAATAAAGCAATTAATACCCGAATAACAAGTATTAATGAAAGGATACTATCAAATGGATGAAAATAAGATCATAAATTTTATAATAAAAATTATGATGATTTAAAAATAAATCAGTTACATTATTTAAATTTTCATACATTAGTATTGGATACATATGAAGGATATCATATCTATGGTAAGGGATAACTTTTCCAATCTCGTTTTTATTTGAGATTGATTATTCAATGGTATTTACTAGGGATATATTTATCATTCATGTCCTTGTTATATAATAATATTTTAATAAATTTATTATTATTATTAAATGTCTATTTAGTGCTATTTTTACCCCTTTTTACTTTTACTATGTGTTATGGAAGTAATATTTCTTTTGTTTACCAAATGAGGCAATTTTGGAGTTTTCTGGTGAATGTATGAGAAAGATGTTTTTTAATTGTATGTAATGAATGTATATTTTTGATTTCCTAATGACTTTTTTCCATTAATCATACCCTATTATATTACTTATTTTTTTAAAATCAAATTATTTTTTGAAATATTGTGTGTAATTTTGAGGAAGGAAAACATTTTCGAAGAAGAAAGGATATTTTCCCCCGAAACGAATTTTAGGTGTTTTCTAATGATTATTTTCCATCTATGATGAGTCATTTTAAATAGAGTTATATTTATATCCCAGTTATTACTATGATTTTATTGTGTCTTGGGTTGAATTTTATTTAGGAAATTCATTTTTTTACCAATTATGACGGAATGATGTTTAATAAATCTAATTTATTACATGGGATATTCAATGGTGAATGTTTTTATGTTTTGTGGCACACATAAGAATGGTTTCATTATGAGATGTGTGGGACCCATATCTAACTCCAATGCATTGCGTAGTGATTTATACCTCATGAGATATACATGAATGAGATGGTAAGTATATACAGTTTAGTAGTACAGGGATTGAACGAGGACTGAACTCAGTTCAGTAATGGAAGTTTTCTGCTATTATGGTATTTGCAATGATCCTTTACTAATATGAAATGATTTTATATTCTTATTTGTGTATACCAAAAAATTTAATGTCTTATGTTATAAATATTGGGATTAAATTTTATTTTTATGATTTATCCCATGACATGATATAATTATCTCTTATATGAAAGATAAGATTTTCAAATGATATGTTCTTATGAATATGATATGATTGATATTTCTTTTTGTTTACACAAACTGGGCATTTGAGCTCACCCCTTTAATATATTTCTTTTCCCTAGGTCATGAGGAAGATTATTAAGTATTATATTCTAAAAATGAATCTAGTTATGAAGATATAAATGAGAGGTAATGTAGATTTTTTATGAAAAAATTGTTTATATATCCCAGTTTCTAAAGACTCAATACCTATATGGTCCTATAATGGTATTATTATATGAGTAAATGAATATTGTTCCATTATGAAGTAATATCAATGTATATAAATTTTGGCTCTTTATAGTTGGTATCAGTGGAAAGATATAGTTAAACTTTGTAAACTAGGATGAGAGAAACCTTGTATGAACCCTAAATAAATTTATATGTATAGGTTAAAATAATATCCTGGAGATTTAGAGATGTTGATGAGTAACATTGGATAAAACCTAATGATTCCAAAATTGAAATTTTATTTATGATTATGTTTTTTTTCTAATATTATTAGTGTTTATCACTCTATGATTCTTGGTTTTATTCAATGGATGGAACTCAAAGGATCTGCATTAATGACATATGAGATGGGAAATGCAATGATTTTCCCCCTGAGAATCCATATGTTATGTGCGATAGAATGAAAAATATTATTTTCATGCTCACACAACATTCTCAAGATATGAATCATGAATGAATTATGAACGATCAAAGGAGGGAGAAACATTCTTTTGAGTCTATTATAAGATAGATCTCACATTCATTTAGAGAGTCTTCTAATTCATTAGTGGCCAAATAATGGATTAGTAGCACCGAAAAGATATTTTCAGTTTTATAATTTTATAAACACAATAAAGTCATATTAGAATTGTATTGTTTGGATTGTGAAGCTAATAAATAGAAGATTCTTATCAATAATATGAGTAAAAGAGATGAAATTGAGTCCATGGAATGGGGCGAGTTCAAGAACATATTTTTAAATAATTAATTTCCATGTATTCTTTTTTCAAAGATGATGAAATAGTTCCTTGAACTTAAGATAAAGGATGATGAATCCATTGGTACCTATGAAGAAAATTTTACAATACTGGCAAGCTAGGATTCTTTAATTATTATCCTACATGAGAGTAAAATTGATTAATTCTATAGTGGCTTAAAACCAAGTTTCAAAAGGACATTAGACATAAGGGACTTCAATAGCTACAAGGAAAATTTTCAATGAGCTCTCATGGTTGAGATATAGATTCGGGTAACCCATCAGTCATACGGGAATGATAAGAAGAGAAAAATAGAATTCAAAGGAAAATATAAATATCACACTAAAAATAAGATGAGTTTTCCATTATGTTCAATGTGTGGAAAGAAACATTGAGTAAATTTTCTTAAAGGGACTAGTAAATGTTTTTTGTATGGAAAATAAGGTCATTAGGCAATTGAATGCATAATTGATGAGAAAAAGATATCTAATGATAAAAATAATGAAAATCCTACACCGAATTCACATCATACTCTTCAATTTTACAAGTGAAAGGAAATAGGGAATTATGCCAATCAATGGCATAATCAAAGGGTTATTGATGATGAACGACCTCAAAAATATCTTAAGGCCAATGAAAAAGGAATGTCATATGCAATCACTATCGGTGAAGTGGAGTACAATAATGAAGTGGTGAAAGGTACACATACCATCTAGTATAAAGTATCAAATGTTTTAATTGATTTTTTATTTACCCACTCTTTTATTTATGAATAATTTTATAAGGGTATCACCATATTACCTTAACAATTAGATGTTTAGTTAGTCATGACAAATCCTAATAGAACAAAAGTTACATAAAAAGTATATAATTTTCTCTAGTTGATGTTTGTGGGAAAGTGAATATTGAAGATCTTTTTATCCTTCCTATAATGGAATTTGATGATATTATTGTCCTGTATTGGCTTTATCTATATGGATCTAAAATCAATTTCTAAGTAAGGGAAGTCACATTTCAAATTCCAGATCGGTCTATGAACATCTATTAATTCATGGATGAATATAACCTTCTGGTAGAATATCCTTTGATCATATGGGTCTTGATTCATAAAATGAAGGGTATTTATCTCAAATGTATGGGGAGAAACTCATAATTAAGAATATTATCATTGTAGAAATGTTTGATGACGACTTTTTGAAAGAATTTCTTCGAATTCCACCAAATCGTGAAGTAAAGTTTCTAATAGAAATCATACCTGTTGATATACCTATTTCAAAGAAAACATATTGAATGGAACCAATTGAGTTTCAAGAATTTAATAAAAAACTCCTAGATAATATTGATAAGGGATTAATACCCCCTAGTGTGTCACCTTGGGGAGCACCTATTCTATTTTTTAATAAGAAAGATGGATCGGTGAGACTTTTCATTCATTATCAAGAACATAAAAAGATCACTATCTAGAAAAAACATCATATACCCCAAATTGACGACTTATATTAAAAACTATTCATAGCTTAATACTTTCAGAATATTAATCTTTATTCAGGATATAATAAATTAAGGTTCAAAAAGGAGGATATACCAAAGAAGGCATTCCATACAAGGTATGTACACTATGAGTTTATAGTGATTACTTTTGGAATTAAAAATTCCATCGCTATCTTTATGGTTCTAATGAATAGAGTCTTTAGATACAATCATGATCATTTTTTGGTAGTCTATATTGATCATATTATAGTGTATTTAATGAGAAAAGTAGAACTTGAAGATCACTTGAGAATTGTACTAAAGACCCTGAGAAAGGTGAGGCATTAAGAAAAATTTACCAAGTGTGAATTTTGGCTTCAGAATGTTTCATTTTTTCTTTTTATAATATCAATATAGGAGATATCTATGGATCCAAAAAAAGCACTGGTTATTGAAAGATGGTTGAGACCAAAAATAGTAATTGAGATCCAAATTTTTCTTGGTTTTTCTGGATATAATCAACATATTTCTAATGATTTTTTTATGATTATTTAATTCAATCAACAAGTTGACACGGAAAGGAGTTACGTTCAATTGGAATAAGGAATTTAAAGAGAAATTCAATGAGCTAAAAATAAGTTCAGCTAGTGCACTTATGCTCACATTACCTTGTAGTGGAGAAAGATTTGTGATATATATTTATGCATCCATGAAATGGTTGGGATGTGTTATCATTCCTAATGATATTGTGATAGCTTATGCCTCACGACAATTGAAAATTCATTAGAAAAAGTACCTAGCTCATGATTTAGAGTTATCTGCGGTAATAATTACATTAAATATATGAAGGATTTATCTTTATTGTGAAGGGTTTGAAATTTATACTACTCATAAACGTTTGATGAATAGTTTCTCACAATAGAAGATTAATATGCGCCAAATAATATTGTGGTAGTTGATTAAATATTACAACATTTCAATACATTACCATCATGGGAAATAGAACAAGATGGAAGATGCTTTGAGTCTAAAAGACCAAGCTAGCTTATCCATGATGAGGATCATGAGAGATCCAATATTTATATATTTTAAATGGATGGATAATGAAATTTTAATGGATGGGGAGAAATCATATCATTCTCAAATGAATTTTCAACCATATATACAATTGATCATTAAAGAGGAATATATAGAAGATTTAGAGTTACAAAAGAAGGAGGGAAATGTTCCTGAAATCAACATTCATGGTGATGAAATAATACAGTTCATCAACAGTGTTCGTATTCCTCCCATTATATAATTAATTAATGGTTTATTGGATTAGGATCATAATTTTTCATTCTATATTCACCATGGATGCACAACGATGTTTAGGGACCTGAATGAGTACTTTTTGTGGGATGGAATGAAAAATATGATGCTAAATATGTCTCTCGATGCTTGGTTTTTCAATAAGTTAAGTATAAGATAAAGAATTATAAGTGGATGTAATAACCATTACACATACTAGAATGGTAATGGGAAAAAATGACTATGGACATTGTCATCAGAGTTCCCAAAAAATCTAAAGGCAATAATGCTATCTGGGGTATAGTTGAACACCTTAAAAAGTCAGCACGCTTTATTACAATTAGAGAGGATTTCCCTCTTGATATGCTTTTCCAAATATATGTAATGGAAGTTGTAATATTTAATTGAGTACCAATTTCCATTATATATAATTGAGATTCGAGTTTTACCTTGATGTTATTGTAAAGTTTTTAGTATGCCCTATATACATAGTTAATTTGTAGCAGGACTTATCATCCTCAGATAGATGATCTATCTGAGAAGACAATTTAAAATCTGGAAGACATGATGAGACCTTGATCTATGGATTTAAAAGGTTTTTAGTATCATCACCTAACATTGGTTGAATTTTGTTACAATAATAGTTTTCATTCCCATATTCAAATGGATCATTATGAAGGCCTCTATGGAATCATGTTTAGATGTCAAACTTGTTTGGATGAAGTTGAGGAATGAAATCAATTAGGACCTGATCTTGTTGATGAAATAGAATAGAAGTTCAAAACTATTGAAAAACACATAAGAGCAGCTCAGAGTCAAAAAATAGTTATTTTGACAACTGAATAAAAGACCTAGAGTTTTAAGTGGGTGATAAGGTATTCTTAAGAATATTTCCCTATAGGAGATTAATGAGGTATGAAAAGAAGAGAAAGCTAGGCCCTAGATATATCGGTCCTTTGGAAATTTTGGATCATACTGGGAAGGTAGCTTATCGATTGGAGCTTACATTGAATCTATCTCAATATCATGATGCATTCCATGTATCTGTCCTGAGAAATTACATACCTGATCCTTCATATATAGAAATCTCAAAATTTGTACCACTGGAGAAAGATCATTCTTATGAAGAACAACTAATAGTGATTCCAGATCATAGGGATAATGTACTTAGAAACAAGAACACTCTATTGGTTAAATTTTTATGGAGGAACCACCAATATGAAGAAGCTACATGGGAACTTGAGGATATGATGAGAGAGAGGTATCCTCATAAGTTTGTTACTATGTGAATAATTTTTAGGGAGAAATTTATTTTAAGGGGGTATAATGTAACACCAATATGTTTTTATGAAATACTTTCTTTTAAAAAATTTTATTCTAAAGTATCTTGCTCTGAACGCAATAATAAGTTTAAAAAAACCATGGGATACCCATTATTATAAAATTACCATTATAGCCCAGTCATTAGGATTGAGGAAATAATTATTACTAACATATGAAAATGAATTATCAATTCATTAGTTATAAAATATTTTTGAAAAATATAAAATAATTTGATATTTTTATTTTTTAGTGATTTACTTTTGGTAATAAATTAATGTGATATATATGTGTTATTTATTTAATTAGTTTTTTTGATATTCCTCCAATGGATATTTTATTCATATGGTATGATTAAAACCCCATTTGATGTATAAAAACATATTTTTTTAAAAGGACAATTTTACACATTTGAATGGTTAACCAATTTTAAATTAAGATGTTGACACAATAAAAATTTATATATGACAACATAAACATGTTATTCTAAAGAGTGATTTAAAAATTTACTTTGGATAAATTTTGGATATTTTTCATGTAACTTTTATGGTTTGAGGAATAGTAAAAAATACGCTAAATTTTAATTGAAAACAGCTTTTTTCATCAAGATAATTTATATGTTTAAATTATAATATTTAATGGATTTAATGTATAAATAAAATATATTTTTAACATTCAATATAATGTATGTCGTTATCATTAATTTTAAATTGAATTCATATATAAAAAAATTTCAATCTTTTGCAATGTTTTAACATCTAAAACTCTTTTTTTTCATTTCAACAATGAGATTAATTTTAAATTAATTACTCAAACATTTTTGTTTCAAATTTTTAAAAATGTATTCCCTATTTAGAATCATTATTTCCATATTTTGTTAATAGGATACTATTATATTTGGGAATTATGAATAATAACTTTTTTATTTAATTTTTTAATCTCTAAAGGTAAATTGGGTAATTAAGTTTAAAAATAATATTATAGAATTACCTAAAACATGTAAAAATAATAATTTATGATTAAATTTGAACCTAATCATCTATTTTTTGAAATAGATTCACTTTATGGACTATTAACTATGAATATGACCTGCATGTAATAAAAACAAATGAATGTGAAAAAATTTCAGAATGTCATTTTATATAAGTATGTTAACTTTAATATATGGATAAGTAGAAGGTAATATCGATGTAAAATTTATTTAATAAAGAGAAATATCAAATTAATGTTTTTAAAAATATTAAAATAAATATCATATCATCTAATTAATGTTATAAAAGAATGTTATAGGTGAATATGACATTTTAGAATTGTATTACATATTATGGTTCAAATTTAATTTCTTTTTGAATTTTATTTAAGGTCAAATAAATGAATAGTGTCAAAATTGATACTATTGATTTTTTTATAAAAAATTCCTTATTATTAATTTATTTAAAAATCATAAAAATTATTAAAAATTACAAATTGATAAATCTAATGTCTAAAATTTCATAAAATATCTATTTATTATTAATTAACACCATATAAGTAAACATTAATTACCATTAAATATTTAAAATGTTATTACCACAATTGAAATGAAATAGAATGACTAAGTGTTAATTAAAATAATAATGCATAAATTAAAATAAAACATGTTGAAAATTTATTAGATGATCAAATTTAAACCCTATGTCATCTAATATTCAAATTTGGTAAAATTTGGTGGTTTTTATTTATTTATTGATTTTATTATAAATTTATATTCTTGATGATTCCAAAAGGTCCTCTCACCTCAATTATAAAAGGGAACATCCTCCCTCACCTCTTAAAATTGTTTTTTGCCTTCATGATTGGCCAACCACATCAAAGTTTACATATAAACATCCATATTTTGATTCTATAGGATATAGTGTTCTTCAAAGATGAACTCTAGTGGCCTACGAGGAAATCTAATGGAGGCACATCAAGGAAGAGGTAATCTTTTCTAATGATTCATTCAAATTTCATTCTTCTTCTACTTAATATTCATTATTTGTTTTTTAATAAAGTAATAACATAAGTATCAATCATATGCTAATATGTTATTATAAATATGAAACAACCCTATTTCATATTCTATCCAACCTACAGAAAATGAAATCATCACGTGCGCGTACGTACGACTTACAGTCTCCATGCTGTGGTGTAACCTATTTTTGACCTCCAAATTAGATGGATAGGAATAATGGCGGAAATAATTACTATATATTATTGTTATAATAGTATACTAATTATGAGATATTATAAACCATACACTTCAATACCATTAAAAAATTATGGGAATAATATCGTCACTCGTGCATACGTATAACTTACTGTATCCACGGTGCGATGTGATCCTTTCTTCATAATCATCATTAAAGAATGATTATATAAATGAATTAAATTAATAAATATGATATATGTTATAATAATACCATTCTGTAAATGATTTTATTATACCCTAAAAATAGTAATAAGTTCTTACTCAATAAAACATGCATAATAACATAAATCAATTAACACCCAAATAACAAGTATCAATGAAATATTACTAAGAAACGATTAAAAATAGGAGCGTAAATATTATCATAAAAATTATTATGATTCTAGAATAAATTAATAGAATTATTTAAATGATCATACAAGAGTTTTAGATAAATATGATGGATATCATATATAAGGTAAGGGATAACATTTCCAATCTCATTTTTATCTGAGATTGTTTATTCGTAGGTATTTACAAGGGATATATTTATCATCAACGTCCATATTTTATAATCATGGTTTCATAAAATATTAAAAATTATTATTTGTATATATAAAGTAATTTTTACCTCTTTTTGACTTTTACAACATGTTATGGAAGTAATCTTTCTTTTGATCACCATACGAGGTACTTTTCCGACTTTTCCAACAAAAGAATGAGAATAATTTTTTTTGAAGTTGTACAAAATGAACAGATATTTACTCTTTCATAATGAAATTTATTCTATGAATATTCTCCTATAATCATAAAAGTTTATTTTCACATAAAATAATTTATTCTAAAATTGTGTGGATTCTTGAGGATGGAAACTTTTTCAAAGAATAAATAATATTATCCTCATGATGGAATTTCAAGTGTTTTGTAAATATTATTTTCCATCTTAAATGAAACTTTTTAAATAAGGTTATATTTATATACCTATTATTACTATGATTTTATTGTGTTTATGGTATAATTTTATTGAGTAAATTAAATTGTTTTATATCAATCATGATGGTATGATATTTAAGAAACCAATTTTATTTCATGAGTTATGTTATAGTGATGGTTTTTATGTTTCTGTGGCACACATAAGAATTGTTTCATTACAAGAAGGGTGGGACCTATATACCCTTAAATGCATTGGGTAATGAATTATATATCATAATATAGACATGAATAGAACGACAAGTAAATCTGGTTCAGTAGTACATGGCTAGAATGTGGAGTGAACTCTGTTCAGTAATGGACATTTTCCGCTATCATGGTTTTTGAAATAATCCATGAATTATATGAAATGATTTTATATTCTTATGTTTGTATGCCACAAAATTTCTTATCTTATGTTATGACCATTGGGGTTACATTTCAATTCTATGATTTATCCCCTAACATGATATTATGATCTTTTATATACAGGATATGATTTTCAAATGTTATGTTCTTATGAATATGATATGATTTATATTTCTTTTGTTTACCCTTAATAAGAATTTGAGATCACCCCTTTCATATGTTTCTTTTCACAAGTTCATGAAGGAGATTATTAAGTATTATTTTCCAAAATAGGGCCTAGTTATGAAGAAATAAATGGGTGATAATATTTATGTTTTATGAACTAGTTGATTATTTTTCCCAGTTTTAAAAGGCTCTATATCTATACAGACCTATCATTATATTTTTATATATTCAAATGAATATACATAAATTATGAATTAATGTAAATTTATGTATTTTAATGGTCATTATAAATACTTATTCATGTCCCTTTAAACTCATATCCTCTCTCTCTACTACAGTGAATAATACTTAATCTTCACTAAAGAACTATGTACTTTCTGCCTGTTATAGGTGACCGAAAATAGGTTTGGGAGAGAATCCAAAAAACATTCCAACTCACCTAAATTAAACCTAATCAGAACATCTCAATAAATTTTATAGAAATTATTAATTTGTCAACACTTTATCTATTTTATCGATTCTTATTCAAATTCCATCTACTTTATTAGACATCCAGTTGAATTTTTAAAATGATTTATATTCATGAGTCTAGTTTTTCCTAATATGATTTCTTAAATAAAATGTCCTGTATTAATTGAAAAAAATATATAATGAAATAGATATAATTCTGATATTCTCTATATGTATTTTATAACTGATATGAATCAAAACCATACATTTGAATGAAAATATCCCCATTGAAAATTCAATCAATAATATATTTCTCCTCTTTTTTTCTCATGATCCAATATAGATTCAATACCACTTATTTTCCTCTCCTCTTGAAAAATTTCTAAATGTATGATGTGATTCAACCGTTTTGTTATGTTTGACCACATTTTTAATCCCATTTTCTCTTTCTCTTCTCTTGACCCACATAAACAATCTTCATAATCTCTTCTTCTCTTGACACACATGGAAAAAACATCCTCTATTTAATTTCATTATTTTGACTCCGTTGAAAACATAATTCTTTCAAAAAATTGTTCTTATATTATGAATTCCTTCATGACATTGAATTCACATTAGAACTACTTTAGCATAATCAGAATCCTATTGGAATATATCATAACTTTCCATTCATTCAAGCTTCATTCATTTATTATCAATCCAAGTACGGTATTTTCAGAATACTATTGGCCTATGTATGATATTTTTGGAATAAAATTGTCCTATGTATGATTATCCCAGGTACAATCATTTTTTGTTATAATAATATCTACATATAAAATGTTTATGGACTATCTGGGAGATTTTTTATATGTTATAGTAAATCGTTACGACCTCATTCACCTAGATATGATTTTTTTTGGAAAATAATTGTTATCACATATATCTCTCTACCACATGGGTACGATCTATTTCTGATCATTACCATCTCTTTAACAGTACACCACATTTTCAATCGATGACTTATCCTCAATCGGCACCACCGTTTAAATTGGATTAGTCACTTCAATCAGCACAACCTTTTAAATCAATGGATTCTCTTCAATCAACACCACTTTTAAAATTGGAAAATTCTATTAAATCATCACCACAATTCCTTTCACTCAACCTTTATTATATCAATATTTCATCACATGTTCTCAACTCAACATTTGATTTATATGAAATATGAAACAGAAACATATTGTAACCATTAATTCATCCTGCTCACAAATACTATGATTCATCATAAAAAAAACTTATTTCTCATCATATTTAGAGTGAATATGATGAAAATCAATTCCTATTTACAATATTATCCTATTTCAGAGCCAAGGAAAGTCTGACAAAAACCTTTTCTTCCAAAATATATTTTTTCCTTTATGATGTAATTTCATAGTGCGTATGATTGTTTTGAAAATGTTAGTCTAATTCATTTCAAAACATGGATTTGATTCTTTTGAAAACATTATTGGGATTATTTTGATTACAATACTCAATATGATGTTTTTAATAAAAAATTGAGGTTATTTTACAAAACATTCCTTGACAACAAAACACAACACTATAATGCAAAAAACATTCATCATTATCTTTTCCCAAACAAATATATAGAAGGAAGAGCCTCTAGGGAAAACATGGTGCAAATGCTTCAGTGTAATTGGATGGCTCCTAATGGGGGGGGGTGTGAAAGAGAGGTTTCAGACGTCTTTCACCGAGAGATATGTAAGGTCACAAAAAATATATATTCTCAAAATTGTAAATATTATATCATAGATCAATGGGAGAAATGGTTTTTAAAATTCATTAATGTCACATCTTTACCAAGAACATTCTCTTTGGAAGTGAAAGGAAGCTCTAGGTATTTTGAAGATGTATATGATTCAAAATGGCTCTTGAAACCATTAAATAAAGAATTGGACTCATTTTAAATCAATTAAAATGTTAAAGGGGTGAAATTATATGTATGTAGAAACATTTTTCATTACACTCAATTGAAATGGCATAACATTGGATGAGCTATCATTGCAAGTTACCATCATGAGTCACCATCATGAGTCACCGTCGTGGATAACCATTGTGAGTCATCATCGCGAGACAACTTCTTGAATCACTGGCTACTAACCATCATGAACTATAATTGAGACTCACTATTTTGACTCACTTTGTCAACCCATAATCTGGAGTCACCTTCATGACCCACCATCATGAGTCAGCATCACAACCTACCATTGGTGAACATGAAAACTGTAGTTCATTGTTGAAATTAGTCATCTGGACCTACTATACCACACCAACCATTACATTTTCACAAATTAATGTACCAAAGAAGTTCAAGACATTACATTAGATACCTATAAAACTATTAATTCCCTCAAGAATTCAAATTCAAACCCATTTTTAAATGTTGGTTTGATAAAAAAACCCATGAGATACCTCTCAAGGATCTCACTATGTTGGAAACACCACTACCGATATCAAATTTTAAGGATAAACCGCCATGTTCTGATTGAAATATAGAGTTAAACTTCGGCATCCAAGGACACACCCTATGAAATCATCTATCCCAACCTACCAGAAGAAACACCAAATAAGAAAAACCACCATGGTATCCCAAAAACAAAATATAAGGAGTTATATTTCCCATATTTTGATATTATCTGCTCTGGGTGGCATTAAATCACCCACCCCGGTTTAATCACATCATAATTAAAGCCTCATGATTTGTAATATGGTATTCCCATTTTCACATGTTAGGAATTTTTCATACATTATAGAATAAGGAAAATACTCACTTCATCACAAACAAGGATTGAACATCACATTACAAAGAAAAAAAGTACAAGACAAAACATAGAACACCTCTAGTTACTGGAAACACATATATGTTTCATGCTCCATGTACTCTCATATTGGCCACCATACCTCCACATCACAGGAACCAGAGGAATAGTCCATCCATGCATCAACTTATACCAATGACTCCAAATCATTACTGGCTTCTCCACATATGTCATGTCATCTTTGATATCCATGTTTCCACAGTCAATGACAAGGGAGACATGATTAAGTTATTGATGGTGTTGAGAGACACAAATGATGTCATCGATCCTATCCAATTGTGGTGGAAATTCCAACTAGTATTCCACCTTTCCAACTCACCCCAATACCTAGAAGGGTTCAACAAAACTAGGATAAATATTACTCCCCCTACAAACCCTCTACTACCCACATCAGGGGGAATCATTCAAGCACACATGGTCCTTAACCTCGAAATCTATGGGCATTATCTTGTGATCGACATATAACTTCTGTCAGACCTGTGAGGATTTCAACCTCTATTGAATGAGGTAAACCTTATATGTTGTCCTATATACTACCTAAGGGCTAAGAATAGCTATCTACCTAACCACTTTCCAACAACATGGTGAACAGAATGGTATCTCATATGACATCTCAAACATATCTATGCCAAAGAATGATTGATATATATTATAACAAGAAAAATCATCCAAGGGAAGTTATTATACTTATGATCTACCAAAGTCCATGGTTCATGATCACACCATATTATTTAGCATCTATATATTATATTATGGTTCCACATCTATGTTAGGGTAGATGGGAGTGTGGGGCATAACTGAGTGTGAAAATTATTTTTTAATCCCCTCCAAACTCATGAGGTAATACATGTATCTAGATATGAGAAAATGGATCTCAGAACCCCATGTATCCACAATGCCTTTTCCACATACTTCTTTACTAAGGAATACACTATAAAAAACAACTTAATCACTATGAAGTTTGTCGATTTTGTCAGTTGATCCACTACCACCCATATTGCATTGTGGCCTCACTAAGATCTTGGTATCCCAATGATGATATCTATTTAAATTTCACCCTGTAATCAGAACATGGTTCTTAGCCTCCCCCATATGCCAGACCAAGCATCATTCCAAAAACTCCTCTATAGACTACTTTATGTCAGGCCACAGAAACTACATCCTTCAGCCAAAATACATATTATAAATTCATAGGAATACCACTGAAGGTGAGTTATGGAACTCATGAAAGACTCCCTCAAACATCACCGTTGGAAAAAATATCCTTCAAAAGAACCACATATAATACTAATAATCATTTGACCATCCCTCCAGAGCATCACCACGGCTAACATGATCACACCTCACCTCTTCCTCTAAGTTTCCACACTAATACTCTTCCACCTGCTAAATTAGAGAGATCAACATTTTAATATAGAACAAACAACCTCTACCACAATCATTTTTACATATATGTATATGTCTGTGAAAAACCCCCTTTCCTTCCAAGAATCTACAAATTCTTGAACAACCACTTTCTAGGAATTCCTTGTAAAAACATTGGAAATATCATTCATTTTTCCTAAGATTAAGGATATCTCAAAATCATAGTTTTGATTAAATCAGATTGACCTCCATTGTAACAAGTTCAGATCTCATTGGAAAAATATATACCTCAAACATTTTGGGTTAATGAAGGCCCCAAACTACACCATAATGAGGTAATTAAATCACATCTTCAGTCAAGAAACAATAGATCCCAATTCTTGATCATGGGAGGCATAGTTACATTTATGAGGACATAACAACCTAGAAAAATAATAGAGCACTCCCCTCTACTCCATCAGCACACATCCCAATCCATGATGGGAGGCATCACAAAAAAACTAAACAATTTCCACTTATTATGGAAACCATTGAACTATTTCACAATCCAACATCCCATTCATATAGATGAATTCTACCTACCACTGCTCGCGCCATAAAAATATTGGAATTTTATGGATAGATCTATCAACGGAACTACAACCTGAGTGAAATCAGGTATCTCAAATTATAGCCCTATATACTAAAAGAACTGTAAACATATTAATTATTGTCAGGAACTACCTAGGAAAAAATTCAACCTTTTATTATTCTAGAACCAAAAAATGCTATGACACTGCATGTCGATGAAAATTTCCCCCTTGTGTTCAGAACATCCACATGGACAACTCCCTGTAGAGATAGTTGAATCAAAGGAAATAAAAGATAGTCCTATGATGCATGATATGATCCTCTTATAACAGAGAGTAGATAAATATGTAATCAATGTATTTGATGATTAACCGGTCTACGTACATATGAAATACAGATTTTATGAGCCACATTATCATGAATAGTGAATTTGTAACACCGAATGGCAAGAATATGGACTCGAAGTTCCCATACCTTCATCCAAAATTATTCATCAGTATATCATCCTACTTCACCCACATCTAGTGATATCTAAACCACATATTGATCTTAGAAAACCAACTTTCCCCTCTCAGCTATTTGAAAATGTCATCTATCCTAGAAATATGGTAACAGTTCTGGACTATCACCTAATCTGACATCCTATAGTCTATGAAAAACCTAATACCACTGGGAACCTTCTTTACGAACAACAATAGAGAAATTCATGATGGAACATATGTCTAAAAAAATCCCCTCTTCATCAGGTCATTAGTCAAAATCTACAAATCCAATAAATCAGAAGGATCCATCAGATAATATCAATCGAAATTAGGCATGAACCAGGAATAATGTCTATCCTGATATCAATGTCACATCGAGGGGGTAAAGTCAAAACCTCCTCAGGGAAAATGTATATTAAAAGCCCAACCTTTTTGGAATCCTATACAAAACCAGTGTCCCCTGATTTCATTTATATATCAGTCAACAATGAGAGAAGGGGATCAACATTCCAACTTCCCATATCACTACCCTACTCAACCCAAAATGAGAGATATTGGTCATCCTCATCAGAAAACATGACTCTTATCTAGAAACAATCAATAATAGTGCACATCAAATACAAATAGTTGATGTTATGAATGACGTTGTATGGTATCATTTGTAGAAGGACGAGATTTACATGGCCCTGACGTGGTAGCATCGTCAGACTTCATCATCAACACACATCAAATAAGATAGTATGACCTCTGACTAGGATAATTATTAGCATGACTACACAAAGCCTCTAAATATATAGTCCTAGAGTATGGGAATGAGTAGATGCAAAAAAATAGTAAAGAGCTCTTAAATGAAAAAAAGTTTAATAAATGTTTCTAAAAATGGATTATACATCTTACAATCTATAAGCCTACTATAACTAATGCTTCTACGACATATAACTAACCACACACTACTCCTCCTAACCTCTACCGATTACCTCTTCCATGACCATCCCTATTTAAATTTACCTAAGGAACGCCCTAAGGTTGGCCTCTACCTACTACATCTTCCCTCAATAGAGGTTGAGCCTACTATCCTTACTGGTGAAATTCACTCGCTAGAAACTACTATTGAGAATGATTCTGAACCTACCCACCTCCATAATAATGAACATGAATGTATACTAGAAACTAGTTCTGAAGATGGCCATGGACTCCACAGATAAAACACATCGGTCCCACATTCACGAGAATAGAAAGAGAACCAGAAGGTTGAAATAAAAACTGCTCAGGTCGACTCCTCACTATTAAAATCCTTGAATTCCCGACAACATATGACCTAATTTTGGTAACCCTACCTCTCATAGAACCATATTAGTCCCCCCTCATGGTATAACTCCTCATGAATTTATCCACTCAATTACTTCCAACTTCTTCTAAACCTCCATGAATGTCGACAATGTAAAGGGATTAACTTCTTACTTTATAGATGGTTGAAGTGCCTCTTATAGGCCTCTCACATGAGACTCCTTATCCAGAAAGAGATCTAGGGAAATCACATGAGATTCTTGATACTAATCCCAATCTATAGTAATGAAATTATAATTTACTGGAGGGAGTGTAAATCATTCATATTCTCCATCTTCAAATTTGTTGAACGGAATTATGATGATAAACCCTACTCTAAATGACCCATAAGACATAATACTTTTTCATCTCCCCCAGGTACTATGTCCACCACAGACGTGCAACTCCCTGTATCTAGCTCACTACCAAAGGACCCCAGTACTCTATCAGAGCCCAGATAGAAATTATTTTTGATCTCACAATCCTTGAGGAATGTCTCCATCTCTATGACCAAAACAAAACTTTTGTATTTTTCTGTGACCTACCACATGAATGCTTGAATTGTTCTCTACAATAGGTCATCCACCTCCACTAAATCCACCCTTTATAAATCTACTAGATCAGCCCCCTGATCCTCATCTTCCAGATCTATTGGTGGATTATGAACTAGTGCCATTTCTAAAAGGTAAACATAGTATTACAATGCCTGAGTATTATGGAATTTTATTTAATATTAATTTTAACTCATTTTAATTATTTTTTATCCATTTACTTTTCCGAAAACAACCCTATTAATACAAGAATAAAAGTCATTATGATTCATGGATCTTTCCACGAGTCTCTATCCTGAAATGGTGTAACCTCACTAGGTCATTTAGTAGACCTAGATTCCTTGAATTAGATCACAGGGAACCCTAAAATACCAATTCCTTGCCCATCTTCCTTAACCTATGTCCCACACCAAGATTTCCTAACACTGATACCCTTAAAACCCATGAAATCATCAATATTACCAACTCCAAACTCCATCATATATCTCAAACATCACCTGTGATTCAATTCATTCATGAAGCACCCCCTCCAAAGATTCCCCCGTTGGGTGGAAGTGAATAAATGGAGATAATTACCAATGAGTCCCTTCTCCAATAGGCCTCTGGGTGGAGACCAACACTAAGGGTATAAAAATATTATATAATGGGAGGCATTAAACTTATTAAACAAATAGGATCAGGATATAATATTTATAAACTTCAATATAACTCCATTAAATATATATGAGAAATCCAAAAATCCTTCCCATGTGCTGGATTAAAATACAAAATTAATTAATACAATGAAACTCCAATGTAAATAAGAACTTAATATTAATTAGTGACATAGAAATTGTCCCAATGTCTGAGCTATTAACATCAATGATGGTCAATATAATCCTCATGGAAAACTAAACGTTTATATAATAGGGTGAGAATACATGTATACTCATTTCTAAAATAAAAACCCCTCATCCACATGATAATGAATCATACTAATGATCCCATGAGAAAATCACAAAACACAATAACACCTAATAAGTTATACTAGCCATTCTAACGTCACCAAATCATAGTCACCAAGTAACGTAAGTCATGTATAGTATTATAGTTATCAAAATGATTTTTTGATTTCCCACATCACTACCAATTGGGTTTTCCACTCTTTCTGGATGATAAATGGATTCATTTTTCCACCTCTTATGAAATTACTGTGTCACATTCAACCCACACACCCCTAGACCTCTCATTTAGTCACATAAATTGGGAAGACTAAGTATATAACATCCTAACACAAACATCTAGACCTCAAATCTAGTACCTTCACCTGGGAAAATGAATCAAATCACATTCGGACCACAGACACATGACCCACAACCACATCACATCCTTCCTGTGGACACCTGGTCCATAGAAATCATAGTACATCCTACCTACATACACCTAGGCCACAACCACATCACATCCCAAAAATGCGTGGGAATAAAAATCTATTCTCATACTAAATACAATTGGGAATGAACATTATTCACGTACACACATGAACCACACAAACCCCAACATGCATGAAGAATCTTGGGAAACAAAAACCTAGAAGAAGCATGGAAGAAATGGTGTCCAACCAGCCATCCTCCCAGCATGAGGTTTGGGATAGAAACCCTCCCCCATGACGTCACGAGTTTTAAACAAAAATTTCTCAACTAGGGTTTGGTGAATATAGTTGTCACAATGAAAAAAAATTAATACATATATATAATACCAAAAAGTCATTCACAACATATGGGTTCCCAACCAACAACTTGCTCACAATACCGCCATTGTCGCTACCTCAAAATGAATAACAACATGACTAGAAAAAAACTCAATTCATACCCCCTACCAATTTGTTTAACCAATTATTATTCTTCATTAAAAAATTAATTTATTAATTTCATCACTACCTGAGATACTATGAATTAAAATGCAAAAAAATAAGAAAAAATAGTTCACACCAATGAAGAAGAACCATGAAAAATTAACTCAATTCACATTCCTATTTATTTAGAACCCATTTAGGATGTAGAATAATGATCCTAAGATATCGTAATTATTTATATAGTTTATTAATTTTTGAAACACCTATTACAACCACCAACATCATCATTCTATAATGTCATTCTACCCAATACATCATCTCAATTGGGAGAACCCCCAACTCATAGCCACACCCTACAACACATATCCACACAACCATTCTTGTCATCCCTTCAACATAAGATTATCCATTCATTTAACAATCAAATAATATCTCAACCTAAGATTCCATTACCACTTTTGAACAACCCCAAAACACATAACAAAGCTCACAACCATACCACCTCACAACCCAAGGGAAACATATTAACATTTAATAATTCATATATTCATTAATTGTACTTGTTAAATTTTTGGGTAATCATAGAAGGAATGATCATGGGAAGCCGACATATTAGTTGGGTGTATGTGTTTAGAAGTTTTAATATATAATTTTTAAGGAAAAACAAACAAACATCATTCATTCCATAGAACATCCCATGCACAGACAAAGATCTCAAAAAACACAGATTTTTAGTAGGGTGTTTATCTAATATAATTCAAAAAAAAAATAACAATAATATCATACATAAATTTTCCCAGCCCCATCATATTGACCTTAGGAAGATTAAATTATCATTATTTAATTTTGATCCAATAATCTTAACATGGGAAACATTTGTACACACAAACCCTATGATACACAATTAGGAGAGGTCAAGGAATCCTATTTGGATGAAGAAGAGATATGCACTTCGTTTCTTCACCAAGATAGGGGTGTGTACGTAGTACTAAGAGACTCTAGAGAAAACATAGTCCAAATGATACAACATAACTTCATAAAAACTCAAGGGTAGGTGGTTGGAATTGTTTGGGGAATCATTCACACCGATAAAGTGAAGGACACACTGAATAGAAGATATCTGCTTTAGAAAGGACATATTATAAATGAATGGAAGAAATAGTTTTTAAATGGAATTAATGTTTGATCTTGAAAAGGAACATTCTATTTGGAAGTCAATAGATTCTTCGGGTTTTTAGAAGATAGATATGATTCGAAATAGCTCGAAAAATGATTAAATATGGTATCAAAATTTTATTACATAGAATGAAAAGTTAAGGGGGTGAATGAATAGGATGTTGGAAACAATGCTCATGACTCACAATTGGAATAAGATAACATTGGAAAAATCACCACAAGATAACTCATGAAAGGATGAATTTCCATTGGATGAGCTACCTTCATGAGTCACCTTTGCAAATCACCATCATGAGTCACTATCATAACTCACTATTGCCACCCATCGCCTTGAGTCACCATCATGATGAACTTCAAAAACAAACCATTGAGACTCACCATCATAATCCCTTGTCATGAACTACTATCAAGACTCACTATGGCGATTCACCCTCACAACCTACCATCGCGACTCATCATGGTGACTTGCCGTTGTGACATACCATTAGAGAACATAAAAAATAGAAAATTTTAAAATAATTTAAATAAGTCCCTATGACATTTCAGAAAACTCCAACCACTATATATTCACAATGGAATTGACCAGTGGGGTTTGGGCTATAAATAAATTAACTATTTACATGAATAACACACCCATAAATTATAAAAAGGATCTCGCTCTCCCCCCAAATTCTTCAAACATCTCAATCTATTTGGATATAAAACATTCTAACCAAAAAACACACATAATTCAATATAATCATCATAAAATCCAAATTTTTTATGAAATAAATCATTTCAAATATTTTGTGAAAACCTATAGAGGAAACATAAAGAAGTGTTTATATTATTTTAAAAGTGTTTCTATATTATTTTTCAATCTATCTATTCAAATTATGATTATTAAAAAATAATTTGGAAACGTTTATGTATTCCATATAATGCTATTTTTTAATGAAAATGGTATGACAAAAAACCCACACACCTTCATCAAATGGGTTACGATTTCATCGTTTCTGTGCACAAAAGAATACCTCGTCACAAACCAATGTACCTTTTTTTTCATTAAAACCATTAATGTTTGAGAATAATTATTAGAATAGTTATTATATATAATATTTTTTATATTTTTATACTTCTAGAATTTTCATATCACACATTCCATCATGATATAAATTTTGAATGAATTTGATAACGTCGCTCATGTGGATGGAAGATTACTGCCTAATGAAATGATGAGATTAATTCATGCATTATGTGAAATCTGTCAAGGATGATTATCATAAATATATTTGATATATATGACCTAAAAATGTTAAATGAATGATAATATAAATATTATGGAATTTAATTTTCTTTCCTTTTATGCAACAACAAAATGGAAACAATTGTCCTGTGAACATACAAGCTTCAATCTCCACGAACATTATATTTAATTTTACATCACCAAAGTTTACAGATTACTCTAAATAAATATATAATTAATATATATAATATTTAAATCATGGTTTATATTATGGTTATGATGTTATCAAGATCAATGTGAGAGGGTAATAATTAAAATGTCAAAACACACATGATAGAGCGTGGAAATTAACAAAAAATTTTTAAAAAAAATGAATGATTATTAAAGAATTTTGTATAATATGTTATTAATGGAACATTTATTATATTATAATTATTAATATAGTTATTTTATATGTTAATGATATGTTTAGTAGAGCTGTAGAGTATTATCTGTCAAATTCAACCTAAATAGATCTTAGGATAACAGATTTCATCTCAATTTACATTCCATTGAGAATTATTTGATACTATGCACCAATTAACTTTTATATTTTTATTATACATTCCATTTGGTAGGAAATATATTACATAAATAATTAATTAGTGTAATTTAGTTTCCATTTTAATTTTTTCATCTAAGGGAATTTGAATTGAAAATTATCATTGGATAAATGTTGTTGTAAAATATCATTTTTATGAAAAATAACATTCTCTTTACACAATAACATTGTTTTCATATATTTTCATTGGAAATTATATTTCTCTAAAATATCCATATTATTGTGTGATGTATATGATTATATCTTAAACCAAAATCTATTTTTATATAGGGATTTTAAATAGAATGATATTTTATTAACTGGGAAAATATATATAGATAAATATCCTTTAAAAAATATTGATATTTCATCATGAGGAATATTGATATTTCATTATGAGGCATATTGATGATTAATTAAATATATTATTGAATAAATGAGTAATGTTTGGTAGATTCAGTTATGGGTTGGGAGAAGACTTTATATATCCCTTTCATGAATCAATAGTTCTCCTGACATAAATATGTAGGACCAATTAAACAGGGTTCAACCATCATTTTTAAACTATATAGAGGATAGTTATTAATAGTATAGGTTTTCATGTACATGAGAAATTAATTTAAATAATAATTCATTTCATAAATTGATAAATAATTAATTAACATCAATGATATTATTTCTATGATATATTCTATGTGTGCATTTAATTATAAGTTAATTTATTAAATGGATTGTGTTTTTAGTTATTTAGCTTTGTGTGTATATTTTTTCTTATCTATTTAGGAAGGGTGGTTATTTAAATTTCATGCGTGTTTAGTAAATTACATTAATATATTAATCATTACTTACATAAATAATTATTTGTAATATGTGTTTAATTATCTACCATTCCATGTTGATATTGATTATGAATTTAGGATAACTTCCGCTATAGATAAACTATAATGAGAAATCGAGATCACTGATAATTTTTTCCTATCCCATGGATATAAAGAATAATTTTTTAAATATTTTCAAGGATTCTAAGAATTTACTTTTTTTATTATTTATGTTCTTTTCCCAATGTATTATGGGTACAATTTATGTCTTATAGTATTCCAAAATAGATAAATTTATATTACTTTTGGGTTTGAAACATTTATAAATGCCAATGTAATGATAGAAAGAATATCATCTATGATTCTTGGGTTGGGTTTGTTACACCTCACACAATATTTTATAAAACAGAATAAAACATTAAACATCCTCTACTATCTTACCCAGGTTAATACCATTACATAGTTATAGAAGGAAAATTACATAGCTTCCAAATATCCTTTATATGAGACAGATTATCCTATACATTATCTCATCAATTAACTTTATAAAGATCCATTACAATGAAAAAATGTTGATAATGAATAATGACTGGATATTTTCAACCATATATGACGTAGAAGGATGATTGTGTTGCAAGTATATCACTATTCATTGTTTGGTAAAAAGTTCAAACATCATGTCACATATGCCACAAAATGTGCCGCTCTGAAATAACCCCAGAGATTTATATCCCATATCGTTTTTTTATTCATGTGATCTAAAATTAAAATTTACATTTTTTACATCTAACCGAAAAATTAGTACCCTAAAATTATATCTTATGGACTATCCTTCCTACATGTGACACATTCAAGTTACTTCAATATTAGAAAAACACACAACCATACCCCTATGATTAAATTTTATCGGATTTTCTTCCCATAATTCCTGATATGGGTTTCACATTGGTCGATAATTGGATAGAAAATTTTACCCTGATCTCCAGTGTATCCTATTGATGCATATTTTATTATTCCACCATTTCAAATAAAAAAAATTAAAATTTGACACTCTAAAAATACTCATTTTAGTTAATGTTATGTTTATCTTATGTATTTTAGCATCAAATCTATTATTATTAACTTGTATTATTTTTTTTAGTTTTCGTAAAAAAAATTCTTAAGGATTCTTTCATATGTGAATAGGTTTATCTTATAACACGATATTTTCACATATGAATAGTCTAATTAATAACTCTAAAATTCATTCTATGATAAATTATTTTTCCTCATAAATGACCAAACTAATTGAATTCACTTATAGAATAATGGGAGATATGATATAGACCTAAATTACTCTCAAAAATAAAAATGAAATAATGTTTAATATAATTTTTATCTAATGAAAAACTTAATTTTTCATATAAAGAAGAAAATTGTAATTAATTTATCATACATGGTGAAAAAGTTAACTATTTTATAGGTTAATTATATTATAAATGTTATTTATCTTATGTAGATGGAATTATATTATGATAAAATTACTTCCAAACATTAATATTATATATAATTTTTTTTTATAAAATAGGAATGAAAAATTATTCTCTATGTTGGTGTATCATTTCTATACACAGATTACAATTGTTATATATTTTTATATTTGATGGTATGATATTTTAATCATAATATTGGTTCTCTAAAGGTAGATATGCTTATTTTTACATATAACATTTTCCCTAGAAAAAAAGGATTTGATGAAGATGAATTATTTTGTGTCATGTCATCACTGTTCATGTCATATTTTTTAAAAATATGGTCAGAAAAAATTAAGATCCCATCTAATAAATTTTAAAAGGATTATTCTCAAAAACAATATTATTTACATGTTTTCTTATTTCAAAATCAATATATGATATATAAAATGGATAACACGTTGATGCATGAATAAATACTATTGATAAAATTATTGAAAGATACAAAAACAAATAAAAATTATGCTATTTCAGGATAACATCCTCATTATCACTTTTTTTGCTCGCATGATTGTATTTTTTAATATAAAAACTTCTAGATATTTCATTTAAAGATATCCTTTTTCATTGGATGTTATTTTTTCATTATATATTTGTTATTTTCAAGTGTGTAATGATGTTTTAACAATCATTATTTTCATCATTATATCAACATGAAATATTTTTTTTAATATTGTACTGAGAATAGAGAATGTTTTTATAATTGGATATCCCAATTAAAACCTCTTTAAAATTATATTTTGCATAATATTTTCTTCATTGGAAATGGGTATCAACCATTGAAATAGATTGTAAAGTGAAACTCACCATTTTCAGGAAGTAATGATTCAGTATAGTGGAATATGAAACATTTTTTCCTAAATATATATAAATTATTACGAATATAAATCTATATTTACTTTTCCATTCCAATGTTTTTTGTTAATAATTGTATATCTGAATATTTTATTTATTATGAGATGTTGGTTTCTATGTGAAAAAAACATCAGAAACTCGATCCCCCTGAGTCATTATGTAACATTTATCCAATGAAAAATTTGTATAAAATGTAGTGAATCAAGGATTATAGTCTCTAAAAGGTTGATGGCATGTAATATCATCTTGAAATGGATGCAGCAGTTGACAATAAAGAAGAAATGAAAATGGGTAGATCATAATATTTTAATGGAAAACAATGGATGCCGGAAGGATGAGATGATTATATATGTGGTGAGAAATTATCTAAAAGATTATTATATGGATGTGAATCCATCTAAAATAACTAATAATGATTCTATGAAATGGGATGAAACATCTCAATAAAAATATGATCTAAATCACAATGTCGTAACTTCACTCATATGTGGACATAGTGTAGATGTGTTCAAATTAGTTTCTCAGTGTATTAAAAATAAAAAAAATACATATTTCTATATTGATAAAATATAATGGAATAGATAATTTTAGGAATCTTAGCTATGACAATGAAAGGATATATTATCGTTAATTATTAATGATTGATGTTAAGAGAATCACTCAGATAAATGAAAGGTTGAATAAAATTTAAAGAAATGTGGAAACCTTTGGAAATATTTTTACTGAACTCAATCATGATTTTAAATGTCTTACAGTAAGAACATATAACTATAACATAATGTTAAAATACATCACGAAATATATTAATGTGATAGATTTTAAATTAAAATATATTATTGAAACATTCAAGATGTATGAATCATTAATTTAAGATTTGGTTGGATGCAATACTATAATGAAATGATAAAATTTTATCTATATCAATATATTAGATGAAAAAAGGAAAATTATTTTCATTCTCATATGATAATGGGAATTCATAAAATTAAGTATTAATAGAGAATTTCAATCCATCTTCATAGAAGTGAAAAGTATTCTTAAATTAGACTAAGTGATTCAAAAAATCATTTAATAAGTTTCAAATTAATGATGGGGATACTAAGGAAAAAATTATGTTAATTTAAAACTCATTCAAATATAAATTCATATTATCATCAATTACAAGACAATAATAATCCTTAAAATATATTATTCACAAATACTTTCTATAAGATAAAATCTATGAATACTATTAATGAAACATGGAGTTCCCTAGAGGAATCCGTTAATGTATGTAACATTTATTCTGAAGTTTAAGTTTCTAATTAGTTGAAAAAAATGTTCTTAATGACACAAACTGATATTTAAAATTCTTCCTATTAAAATTTATCTATATCATAACCAAACAATAAAACTTTTAAAATATTTAATGTATACCATTGGGTATTATAATTCCATTGTAACTCCCAAATGAAAATTAAATTCACTACTATGAAATAATATTATGTGTATTTAAAATAAATAATATGTTTTAATCATATATATGTATGATCCCAATGTTATAACTAGATGAATCTACTTGTAATAAAGCTATGAAAGGCAAGAAAATAATATAACTAGATAATTAATTTAAATGCCAAACTGATGATGATAGGGTTTTTTGGGGTGGACAGTTTAATCCAAATCCAAATTAATAAAAAATATTATAATGAAAAATACAACATAATATATAATACAGAAAACCTGATGATGTTTAAAAACCATTTCATACATATATACAAAAAATAAAAGTCTTTCTAAAATCACAAGGACTTTTACAGAAGTGATTATTTTGATATTTATTTTATAATATGAAACCCCCAAAAGTATAGAATAGATAAATATTTTATTTTTTCAATGTTTTCATGTTGATTATTTTTAAATGTCCAGATAATTTAAGAAAATTATCATACTTACATCATTTATTTCTAACACTTGTGGGAAGAATAGAATTTGGTGCCCAAAATATATATTTTTTCATAATGTTTTCGTGAAGGTAAATACACATCAACTTAAATAAAAATTACTATATGGTTAATAGATTTCCAAGAAATTTGAATAGATAATATTACAATATTATCTCACTCTCTAATATTTATTCAAGGTATGTAATATTTTATGAAAAATAAAATGGGATGAGTATTGGTATTTTATCTATTGTATATTACCATTAAATCTTCATAAAAATGTAATTTTTATTAATGTCTTAATATAAAACCTATTTATTATTTATCATCATTGGAATGAAAAATATTGATTTGATTTTTCAAAAAATTACTACAATGTTATTAATAACAAAAAGATAAATTTATGGAATGATGAACTGAAAAAGTCAACATATCATATTATAATTCATTGTGTATAAAAATGTAAATTTATTGAAAAATAGAATAAATTAATAATGGATTCAGAATCGGGGTCTAGGAAATTATAATTCATATTACATAAAGAATTTATCTAAAATGTATTTTGTTTTTTATTTTACGTTAATTTAATTGGATATTCAGAAACAATTTGATGTGTTCCAAATTAATAAGAAATAAATAAATATTTTAAACAAAATAAAGAGGTTACTCATGCACAAACCATAAAACATATCCTCTAGGATCATTTCATACATTCTAGAATATGAATACTACTTAGTATATAATCTTAAGGGATAAGTTTGTTATTTAACTAGATTTACATGGGCTTAAATTTTTTCCACATATGAGGGAAGCATGTTCTGTATAGACAATTGTTTCATACTTTTAAAAATTTAATAAATGAAAATATTTTTTCCATAAGGAATGAAAATAGAAGAGGGTTTCAGAAAAAAATAATTTAATGCATTTTTCTCAAAACATAGTTTTAAACATTCCTCTTACACCCCTATAAATGCTCAAGAAAATGGATTTTTTGAATGGATAGATAGTATACTGCCTAAAAATTCTAGATCAACGGGTTTTGAATAACAAATTCCCACACACATCTTCATTGAAGTTAAAATATCCAAAATTTTAATAATATCTTTGCTATAATAAGGCCTATATTAAACACAACACCCTATATATTATGGAATAATAGTAAACCAATGTATGTATAATATATTTTTCTTATATTTAATGACTATATTTTGAAAACTAATGAAAAATATGGTACTTTTTTATCAAAATTATATAGTGGTTTATTTAAAGGATATTCTAATACCTCAAAAGCTTATTGGATTTTCATTGCGATTTCAAAGGTAGTTAAAGTTTAAAATAATGATAAATTTTAAAAAATTGATAATTTTCTTATAAAAGAACACAAATTAACAACTTATCAAATTATATGAATAATGTAGAACCTTATCCTTTGTTTGATGAAATTTGTTTCGTTATCTAGAATATAATAATGATCAAATTATACCGTAATATAATGATTCTGATAAAACATAAAGATTGCTACCCAAAAATATATTAAATTATATAAACCATCCATTAGAAACTATTATTAAACAACAATATGGAAAATCTATTATATGGAGAATCATGTAAGACCTAGATGAATCATTTTTTGTTCATTGGAAGCTCATTGATAAAACCACACAAGAATTTCTAAATGATGAAAATAGGGTTGCTTCTAGGCAATAATAGATATACCAATACAAACGGAAGGTGATATGATAATATGTTAAAAAACCTCACTATCATGTTAATGGTTCTAAATGGTTATTTTGTAAGGAACATGATAATCAAGGTGTGATCACTAATAATAAAGATAAATTAGTTGTCTGAGGATATATCAAAGAAAAATGAATGGATTTTGAGTAAACCATTTCCCTTTTTCAATTATTTCGATCCATTTGTGTCTTTTAGTACATTAAACTCTAATAAATATTAATTTACATCAAAATTGATGTTAAATATTATTTTATATGTGGGTCTTTAATGGAAAATGTATATGTTGAAAAAATGACCAGTTCTAAAGACCCTAAACATCAAAATAATATTTTTTAACTTTTCAGTGAACTGAATTTTCATAAACAATAACCTTGATCTTAGTATAAATTAATAAATTCTATTCACTTGAAATATTATTTTAATGTGGTAATTTTTGACCCTGTTATTTTTAATAAATAATTATAAAAAAGATACTTCACTAGTAATAATTTATGACGATGATATAACTTTTGGTTAAAAAATTAAAAAAATGGTGTAATGGATTTGAACAAATAATGAAATTTGTGTTTTAGAATCATATGATTGGTCAGCTAAACGTTTTTCATTAGATTTTAAAATTTTCAAAAATATTTTAGATAAATTTTAAATTGAAGAAAATTGATAATTTAATTACATAAAATAATTCTACATATACGTAGTAAGAAATATTAAACTTCTTTGAGATTTAATATTAATCTTGGATTCGAAAGTGTTTGAAAAATAGTTGAAAAAATTATATATGTATAAATTAAAGATTAATTTATATCACTACTAGTAGTACAAATAAAAATTATTTAATATTCATTTGTGCCCCAATTAAATCCACCCATGAATAATATCATTTGAGTACTACTAAATTTATTTTAGGAAATTTTAATAGAACAATTTCTTTATATTTTCATTATCAAAAATAATTCTTCACTTTAACTTCATAATCAGGTGATGATTTTATTTCATGTAGACAAAATTTTGGTTATTGAAACTTGTCTCAGTTTTAGGAATTATTGAATAAATTATATCCTTGATTGATATGTTATAAAAAACTTTATTATATGGTTATAATTTTAGAATAAATTCATCATATTATGATGATATCAATTCTCTAAAGAACATAGTATAATCTCAATTTGAGTATATAAATCAAATTAAATCTATTCAATCTATCATGGTCTATATGTTATCTTTTAATAGTATGATTTGAATGATAAAATATTATTTAGATGAATTTATGAGGGAAATAGTTCTTGGATCATCTAAAATGTACAAGTGTATTATAATATAATGGGATACTGATTGGAATATTTTTCTTTAGCATATATATATCTCAATAAAAGTATTTCATTGTTAAAATGCAGAATTATTTATATATAAAATAAATATGTGGTTAAAAGAGTTCACATTGAATAAATTTATAGTAAATTTAATTTAATGAGAAGAGATTACCAAATTCAAGAAAATGTCTTGAATTATATCACATGTTCTGTTTAGAATTATATATCTTCAGCCATTGAGATATCTCTAAATTCATTAAATTATATGATATTTATTATAAATTGACTGTAAAATATAGATGGTTAACATTCCAATAACAATTATTTTCTAGAATAAATGAATATAAAAATTAACAGGCTAGTATACTAGTCTATGTCTTGAGATTCCTATTTGATTTAAGTGGATGTTCTTAATGATTAATCCACAAAGACACTTGTTATGATGGTAAATGTGGTTTTTGTTGTTGTTTTGTAGGATATTCATGTTATATATGCCATAATTAAAATGGATTTTATGGCTTTAATAGTCAAAGTTAAGTGCATAAATTATTAATTACAATTTACATAATTATTTTATAATTTCAATGTTTCATTAATATTTTTTGAAAAAACTCATTGAATGGATTTATTATTCCTATTTATTTAATTTAAAATTACATACTGAAGATGATTCACTTTAAAAAAGATTCAATATTTTAGTTATGTGGTCTATGATTTTATTCACCTTCTATTTTTTAAAATCATATTATTACCTAAAAAATTATACCACTACATATTCAAGAATTTTGTTCTCTCCAACAAGTATGTATGATTTAGTAAATTTTTCGGAATCATCTGCTAAAAAATGAATTATTACTATTAAGACAGTTCCCCATGTGAGATCTAGATATTGATGTCAATACGAATTTGATTCCCCATCGGATAAACTATATTGAGAATGTATTGATTCTCCATTTCATACATTATATTTTCCTCCCAATGAACAATAATATTTAGAAAAGTCAACTCTTAAAAATATCCCTTCTACTGAGTCACAAAAAAAGATTTATTATTCTCAATATTTTTTAAATAATAGTTTTTCATAACATATGAATTTCATATTGATGATTTCTTGATTTTTTAATTTAATTTTTACTTATTTTAAAATACTTTTATTCATTACATCTGTTATATTATTACCATTTTATTTATTGAATTATAATTAAATATATTCAATATTAATCTTATACATTTGAATGTTATATTATAAAAACATATACATGTTAATGATCTATAGTAAAAAAAATTATTTACAAATTTTCTCTACCCTGGATTGTAGAATAGGTGGTATTTAGGGAATTATTTATGGAATTATATTTTAAAATAATTTACAAGATATAATTTTTTTCAAATATTTCATTATAGTTATGATATGGGATTGATGCTTCTAGATATTTATTTCAAGGATTTTTGATCATTGAAACTGGGGGATATCGTTGGATAAATTTATGTTCATACACTATATATCAAAAACAAAAATTCATTTTTATTCTCAAAAAATGATCATCAATTTTACTAATAATTTTATCAAATCACCTTCTAGATCATATTCTTTAATATAAAATTATTAGTATAAATTGAATACTCACATGAAATATTTCCACGTAATTTATCAAAGGTGTTTAAAATTTTCATCCACGATAAATATTTCTCAAAAAAATTGTCACGTCTCTTGTAAAATAATAAATTTTATGCTAACAAACATTATCTTATATAATAATAGCATATATGAATTTTATTAAATCATAGTTCATGTTAACCTATTGAATTTAATCACTCATAGATAGCTAACTCAAATTTTTTTAAGCTAATTCTTTTGACTTACATGGATATCAATTTTTCATAGAAAATAGGATATTGATTATAAAATATTATTTTGTGTTGAAAAATTCATATATCTTTTAAATGTTTTTCCTTCTAGAATGAATTTATCCTACATTTATTAAAATGTATAATGAGTGTAGAAACTGAGAAATATATTTTACATACATAAATTTTTATTATCAAGGTTTGATTTTTTTTTCTCAGTGAAATTTATATTTCAAATAAACTCATTAGAATTTAAATATTTTTTGAAATTTAAAAATATTATTTTATGTGCATTGTACTATTTTTTAAAAATAATGTTAAAAAATTATTATAGATTGACTTCCTAAAATAATGTAACGATCTCATGAAGGTGACATGTTCTACATCATCAAATCACTATTCATATCATATATGAAAATAAAGGAAACATCCTAATTAATAGAATGTTTAATAATATTTCAGAAGTATTATTCTCTGAAAAATGGGATTAATAGATGTTATTAGTTAAAACTAAACTAAAGATATATAAGAAGGTTATAACACTAATATATGAAGATTTACAATAGAAAAAATTTATAAAATGGATGTATAAACATATTAATTACAAAAATTCATTACCATTTCATTCTTAGCTGTGATGATGTGTGTCAAATATTATCTTTTTTAAATTGAAGAAACTTCAGAGATATACATTTAAATATCATTATTCTTTCGGTATTTCATATTCATCTGTCAGTTTCCACTTGCTACTATGTACTAATATTGTATTAATATTTATGGTCATCTTTTTATAGTTAGTCACCAGTTGTTATTGATTTTTATAATATTGTGGATAGACGAATAAAGGTAGATCATGAAAAAAAACTCACAAACCATTTCAATCAAGTTTGTGATACTTCAAATTAAAAAGAAGCCCATTTTAAAATGTTGTGTTATAGTGAAAATACCTAAAATCATGGAGTAGAGTATTGGTGGAGTGGATAAGGTGATATTTAATCCCTGAACCACTATAAATTTTTTAATTTTTGTATATTATTTTTTTATTATGTATATGTTGACTATAATAGAATCTAAGAATCATTCATCCCTTATGAGAGGCTGGGTTCTATGTGATGAAATTTTGGCAACTCAATTCACCCTACATTTTCCTCCTTAGTCATTAGGAAACATTAAATAAACCAATATTTTTGATCATTATTTCTTTATTTACCCACTTCTATCCAAGCCTGAAACAATTTAGTGGCATATGTTACGATCCTATAGTATCTACCAAGTGTTTTAAGCTATGTTCATAGTGAAGGCACACATCAGCTCTCCCAATATATATATGTATGTATATATAATTTAATACTTTTATTAAAAACCCCCAGGGAATAATATATTATCTTTCAATATATCCTCCCTTCAAACTAAAATTCTTCATGACACGGGTTGTGCGAAAATATTAATCAATTATAAAAAATATCCAAATACCATGAATTTTATAAAAATCATTATATTATCTAAAAAATAGTGTAATAAACTTAATAAATTCCACATTTGATTCCCAAAATTAATAATTATAGTTCCGAAGACATAAATAAAAATTAGAATCATCATATTTTTTATATCAATTATCTCTCTATTGATAAATAATTGATTTCTTATCCTTTAATATATATATGAGGTTTCTTTGGGAAAAAATTTACATTTATCTTTTATACATTATTTTTATTTGATTGATGTGTTAGAATTACTATGTGATTTGTGGGACATAGAATTATATTGACCCTCAATGTTTTATTTGTTCTCACAAGACAATGAGTCTTGATTATTTATTTTATGTCTACCCATTTATGTATAATTAAATTATTGAGGCCTAAAAATATGTTTATGAGGTCTAAAATTTTAAATTCCATCATTATGATTCTTTTATTATGATATATGTGTTTATTTATTTCTACTGATATTCTATCTATATATTTATTTGGGTGATGTAATAATTTATGATGTCATAATTTATTTATTTAACCAATCCCGTTGACATTTCATATATTTCAATCTTATAATAATTTGATTTACACTACCCCTTACTGAGAATTTGATTCTCCTCTTTATATTGATTCTCATTTCCCTATGAATTAAGGAATCTTACTACATGGGACCTAAGAATAATACAATATAATTAATAATGTTTTAATTTATTTAATTGATTTATCTAATATTTCCAATGTAATATAATATTCATTTAGAAATCATGGATCCAAAGTCTACAATATTAAATTATCTTGTTTAGTGTGATTTTATTTTATACCATTGTAATTAACGAAAATTGGAATTAGGTAGCTAAAGAGTAGATTTTTATAATTTGCATATGGTTGATACATCATTAGTTATAAAACATATATAATAATATGGATCAAAACATATGAATATTGAAATTCAAAAATATATGTCAATTCACTGATAAAATTTGTTTTTTCCATGGTGCATGCATATGATGGAATAAATTTCCCTTGATTAATATGCTATATATTCACTTACATGGTATATTCCTCCATAAACTGAAATCCCATGAAGGTGTTTCATTATTGAGATAAAGGATTGGAATTAGATGTTCATTTTTGATGGCTTTTATTTCTTTATATAAAAACTTTATATACATATTTGTATCAAATACACTATTATATGACTACTAAACACACTAATATGTAATAGGAACATAATATCATAGTGATATATAGTTTTTACATGGTTTGGACTCAATGTTAGATTATACTCTTTATTGTGATATGATGGACACTCCATCCATTGATTCTACACTATAGTCAATATCTTTTAAACCAGTAATATTAATAATCCCTTAATAAAATTATCTATCACCATTGTGTTAGATTATGATTTTAAAGACTCACAAAATAAAACATATTTTATTTTATAGTAAAAATACACAGAAATATGATTGCAATATTCACTTCGTGATCAATGTTTCTGCTATAATATATGACTTATACATTCCTCTCTGATTCAACTGGATCATCAAAACTTCATGTCATCAACTATTCATTAAATTTTATATCTTATAATCATGATATGAAAAATAAAACATAGATACAGTCTCTATATTATCAATGTTTTGGTTCTTTATCAATTCACTAAATACTCAGGAAATACATGTACAATTCACCATTTTTGAAATCATATAAAATTAGTTTTATCCCTTCTCTCTCATATCGTATATTCTCACCTTTTTTCTCTTCAAAGATTCTACATGAATCTACTTATCATTATTAACTTATAGTATTTCATTGTATAATTATTTTATTTTTCATTTCATAAAACATCGTAAGTAATATTGTTGAGGCTTCATGAACCGATTCTTTTCATACTATAGAATCACGTACTTATACTTCATGAATATCATTTAAAAACTTATTTTTGAAGTCCTTTTTATTAATATATACTCACTTCTTTATTCACATATGCTTTAAAAAAAATATTCCTAGACTTAATATAGTTATTAATGTTAAATTCCTATAACAATAAGTCACATGTATTGATTCTTTTTAAGGCCTCTATTGATATAGGATATAATAATATTCTCTTTTAATACTATACCTCAAGAATAAATATCACCAAAACTACCAAATAAAGCATAATTTTTATGTTATAATTATCAATATTATATTTTATAACTTCTAAAATACATGGTAAACCACTCATGAACTTGTGAATATAGAAAATATGTCAGAAAACCATAATAAACATATCATTATTCGCATGAAATCCATCATGAGTGGCTTTTTCAGATATAATATTCACATATTCTATGATCAATCCACCTGTGAAAATTTGGCATTGATTCACTAAGATATTATCATCCAGATTAAATTATTTAATACATTTGGACAATCATGATCTAATTTTATATAGTATCATTCTTTATTTTTGTTCACAATTTATTAATTTCATATAATATTAACATTCTGAATTTTATTAAATGATCTTATCATAATGGATATTCATGAATTATCTACTTGAAATTAATTTAAATTTTATTTTTCTATAATATAACATGATTCAAATAATTTGACATGTTTTTTCTTTATTTTCATGAATTTAACATACTAAAAAAATGAACTATGATCTCCTCATATAATTACTAACCACGACACATATATGGTGTGATAATGAAGACACCAGAAACCTATACTCGATGACTAATTACATACATTTGAATAAGATATACGGGATCACATCACCATGTATTAATATTTTTTAGTAGTATTGATGTTCCAAAAAGAACATGATACCCATTTTAATATGGGAAAAAAATAAAAAGCAAAGTAATGGAATACATTTGGGATAATTGACCTCCATTAATGAATTCAACTTCATCTCCAAGGGTATAGAATCAAAGTATTGGAGATAAAAATACAAAGTAATAATTCAATATAGTTGAATATATCATGAATCAACAAGGAATAATAAATATTGATCAGTAAATAAGTAAACAAATAAACAATTGACTCAATAACATGATTATTTAGATAAGATATGTTATAATCAATATGGAAATATAAATAATGGAACATTTAGGAAATTAAATTAATAAATTGAGTATAAAATGCATCTAGATATAATATCAATTTAAAAATATCATTTATAATATTAAAATTTAATTCTAAATAGTATAAATACTTAATTTTTGGACATCATGATTTGAAGCATCCTGATACATCTACTATATAGACCATTTATGAGACAGTTTAAAACTAGGTTAGAAACCCAACTTATGATGGATTACTAATTTTAATAATTATAGTATATATATATATCAAGGGGATATATTATTTATTTCCCCACCAATAATTTCATGTCCAAATCATTCCTCGTATATTAAATAACCAATATATATCATGAATGAATATTCTTTTGGAATAAATATCTATATTGAGTAAAGAATACCAATTTATCAACATATACCTTATTAATGAAATAAAATTCATTATAAAAAACATTTTTCATAATTTTATACCATCTTATAAATTGTCATATCCATGATACAAATAGTTTCTTTTATTGTTAAATTTAATATCCAATGAGTAATGATGACTATAATGTGGTTATCTAAAAAGATAATAATAATCACTAAAGTAATCTAGAAATGAGAAGTGACAATAAAATTATAACCCATTAAAAGAATAATTATGTATTGAAAAATTTATCAACATAAATTTATAGGTGTAAAGATTCAGAATTTACATGTATTTTTTTAATTAAATGGGAATTTTATGAGTCCGAAAAAGATAACGATGTGTGATTCCGAGGCCCGGTATGCCCAGAATCAATTTCAGAAGTTTTTTTTGGGTACGTTCAGCAAACGTACGAGCAGGTTTTTATAACTTTTGAACCGGTGCTCAAAATTGAAATATGAGGGAACCGTTGAAGTCACAACGTCAGTATTCTCTTATGGAGACATTCACCTCGACAGAAATGGGTCGAGATGAAAAGATAGTTTTTTGGGTTTTTCATGGAAACTAATAAAATAAAATGAACTACAATTTATTTTATTTTTGAGCCACCATGTGGAAGTTTGAGGTGGGGTCCACCGGAACTAAACCTCCTTGTGGGAGTTGAAGTGTGGGGACCACCTAAACATAACCTACCATGAGAAGTTATGGTGGTGGGGCCAACCCTAACCTAACCTCATGTGAGAGGATACGATGTGGGGACCACCAGAGACTAAACCCCCATAATAATGGTGGGAGAGGAAAACCTCTCAACTCCCCTCATTAATGAGGGAGTGTCTCCCCACCCAATCCTTTAATGTTGTCAACCCTTCCTCTCTTTTAATTATGCCAACCTCATGAATTTTTTAAGTGGAGAAAACTTAAGTAATTCAACCAATTTCGAATATTATGCCAACGATTTAATAGGATAATATAATCTTTCATCTTTGGTTGGCATTTGATTTTGGGTGGAATTGGGGGAGAGGAGGAACATAGGGAGAATTCTCTCCAATGAAGAACTTCCTCCATGAAGAACACCGACGAGGAGCATCTTCGACTTCTTCCTCATAAGCACCTTGCGGAAGAAACTGTCATGGGACGTCTTCGACGACTGACCCTCCCTCCTCATTGTCGTCAATGAACCGATGCATGAGCTCGGGATTGGAATTGTGCGGCGGACGCAAGGAACGATGACAACTCCATCTTCTTCCCCAAACTCCGTTAATGAAAAATGAACAAAGGTAGGGGTTTAATTTTATTTAAGTATGATATTATCCACTTGTAAATTTTCTTCAAAAACAAATAATGCGGAACAACTTATTATCAAGTTGATCCGCATATGTTTTTCCTTGCATGTTGGGAATATTTTGTTAATGAGGGATTATGGGAATTGATGTTTTTACAATTTCACCCATGCTCGTTCTTTGCTTCATTCTTATGAACCAATTGCTATCACCCTAAACGCGGAAGGGTACAGACCAAACCAACGTTGTCTGACCCCTCTTCCGATCTTCTCTGTGATGATCTCTGACATCGCGATGAGGCGACGAAGGTGATGAAGGAAAACTGTGCCGCACCCCTGATGCTCCGGCGCCCTGGGCCGAACCGCGCTACCCACCGGCTTTTGAGCCGCCCCGCCCGCGCTGCCCGCCGGTCGCGCCTCCTGCCCGCTGAACTAGCTGAGCCGTGCTGCACCCTGGACGAGCTGCACTCTGGCCTCACCATGCCCCGTCTCACGGCTTTCGGCCTCCGTGTGCCCTGCGCACCCCACTTCTCCGCCGTCTGCACCCCGCGCGCCTCGTGCTGCCGCTGGCCGAACTGGCCCACCGACCTCCCTGCGCCGCACAACTCTACCGTCCGTGAGCCCCGTGGCGCCCTGTGGCTCCATCGTCTGTGATCCCTACGACAACTTGTGTCTCTATTGTCCGTGATCCCTACGACGCCCCACGGATCTACCGTCCGTGCGCTGGGCGGCTCCGCCGTCCGCGCGCCGAACGACTCTGTCGTCCGCGCCCCTCGCGGCGCCCTGACCGAGCCGGCCTCCCGGACCTGACTGCGCCGTCCCGACCCTGGGCCGAGCCACCCCATGTCGGCCCCACGCAGCTCCCTCTGGGCAGAGGGGCACCCTCACGGCACCCTCCGAGCTGAGTCGCCCATGTGGAGCCCTCCGGGCCGAACCACCCTCGCGTAGACCCGCGATCGGTCATTGCCCTCGTGACCGGTCCATGCTCTCACGACCCTTTGTGACCCCTCGCGGCCCACTGGGTGGGGCCCAGTGAGCTGGGCCGAACCTAACAGGCTAGCCAGCCTAACGGGTCGGGCCAGACCCAACGAGTCATGCAGGGTCGGTCCGATCGGGTCGGACCGGAACCGGGCCCACTACAACCCTTTACTTTCTTTTGGCCATATCTTTGGCACCGGGCGTCCGTTTGATGAACTGTCAGGGACCCTAGTAATCTAGGAACATGACGGTCCCTTTGAGTATACCCTACTAGAGTTTGGGGTATAGTTGTGATATGGTCAGTTTGGATAGCGCACGAATCCAACCGGGCCCTCGGGACTAAAAAGCTAATAACTCACAGACCGGTCGTCCGATTGACGTGCCGTCTATTGCGTTGAGACCTATATGACATGGAAGGCATTTGTGATACTTCTAAGTGGGACTTCATGATAGTTGGAGTATCGAACAGAAGCTCATGGAGTGGATCCTTCCAGAGAAGAGTGGTCAGAGTGCGGAGACCTAGTAGTTGGCTGAGACCTGACGACTACTGAACGATTGAATCAGAGTGACTCGAATATCCTAGTGGGGAGTGCCTGGTTGTGGTAGCATACCTATTGTACTCAATAGGAGGAGATCCTCTGTAGGCTATTAGTGGGAGTGCCTCGTTGTGGCAGAGGACCCACAGTGGGGAGCGCCTTGGTGACCCAGCAGACCCACGGTACTTGAAAGGAGGAGTACCTCGGCAGTCCAATGTTAGTGGGAAGTGCCTTGGGGTCATGGAAGGACTACTGTACTTGACATAGGAGGAGATCTCCATCAGCCGTGGTTTTGATAATGTGAATAAAAATCCTAGTTGAGCTGAGTCAGTAACTTTTTTTTCCTCATGATTGATATGGATTACTTAATAACTTAGGTATATGTATGGGCATATACCTAAGTTGGGTTATTTGTTGATTTCATACATTGTGGTTTATCCTTGTTATATTTTGTGAGACATTGAGAGTATTGGGTTCCCTACTAAGTATCGTTATACTCACCCCTGCATGGGCTATGCCCGCACCTCGTTGTGTTGTATGCAGACGACAGACAGTGCTGACCGAGGCTAAGAGTACCAGGACTAGATGGTACCCGGAGGTGGAATATATGGGGTGACGATACACAGAGGTGACAGATGAAACTTGAGTGCTGAGGAGGTAATCTATACCTACTATTTAGGTAGGAACCTCAGAGGATGACCCGGTCACAACATTTATTTTCTTCAATTGTACTTTTAGTTTCTTGTTCTTTACAGTTGGGATTGAATTTTCGGCCCCTTTTACTTTCAGCACACTTTTTTATACAATTTTACTTAGTGTTTTGTTTCCATCTTGTGCTCTATTGTGTGTGTTTATAGGTAACAAAGAAAAGCCTTCCGAGTTTTAGAAAATTATGACTTTGGTGCTAGTCGCCATCCCCAATTTTATGTAAGGCGGGCTTGGAGTAGTCACAACACGTTCCCTGGGGGACGTGTCATGAAAAATTGGTATCAGAGGAGTCGGTTCTACCATAGAGCTTAGTAATATGATATTTTTTTCTATGAAGCAATAGTGTTAAGAGTAGTGATCATGGTTCTCAGTTCAGGGAGTCCAGTGTTGGTGCGGCGTCCGACGTATCCATACACCAGGTCCCTAACATCTGATTTCCAACTTAGTGCATAGAAACACTGATTGCGTGTGTGTTTTCAAAAGTTTCTTTAAGTCAGGTAAACTGGGTTATCTCACCAGGTGTAATAATTTGACCGTGTCACATCTGTTTCTTTCAGGATGCCTCCCCATGGATGAACAACTAGATTCCTAAGAATTGTACTCATAAATAGACCACTGAACGACGAGGCCTTGATGCAAGGACCTTTTCCAGCGAAGGCACCAGTGGTACCACTTCTCGTTGGGCCACCGATGCCACCAGCCCCATTAACCGATGATGCACGCTGCTTGAGCATGTTGCATGAGTTCCAACACCAGAGGGAACCCAGGTTCAGGGGAGAGACGAACCTACTGGCGGCTGAGGATTGGATGGAGGTTGTGGTGAGAGTTTTTTGACTGTTAGGGACTCCAGCCGACCTCATGGTGATTCCTCCTGCTAGACTTATACAGCCCATAGTAAAAAGATGGTGGAGCTTGATGCTCCTAGTTCACGACTAGATAATGCTTCTCTGGGAAGACATCAAGAGCTTGTTTCAGGCAGAGTTTTTCCCACTGACTCTTCGTGTAGTGCGCATACAGGAGCTACTTCATCTGCAGTAGGGAAAAATGACTGTAGCTCAGTACTTAGTGAGGTTCAAAGACCTCTCACACTACTCCACCGATATGGTACAAGACCAATTCTTCAGGGAACAGACCTTCTATCAGGGACTCAGGCGGGAGATCAGGGCATCAGTGATCTCACTCAGCTTCCCGACACATGCATGGGTCTTAGAGAGAGCCCTCATAGTAGAGAGTTTCTTTGCTGAGTAGTCTCCAGCAGCGAGATCCACCACTAGTCAACATGTAGCTGAGTCTTCTACAACTGGCTGCAGGAAAATGTCACAGAGTTCCAAGAGGACTATACCTATAGGTAGACGACCACATGACTCAGGATCGGTTGTGAGGGGCACTCGGAGTAGAGACATACATTCCAGGAGAAGTTAGTGTTTCACATGCAGAGGGCATGGTCACATGGCTCGTGACTGTCCGACCCACCATTTGGATGACCACAGATGGTCGAAGGACTGCCTAGGCAGAGACATAGATTCAATCGAGGAGGTCATCATGGAGCAGGAGGATGTGGGAGAGGAGATGGTCATGGACCTGGCGGTGGACAATGTATCGAGGTGTTACCACCACCACAACCACCAGGAGGTCCACCCCGACTGCAGGGAGCTAGTGGACAGGGGAGAGCTCAGCTCCAGGTAGCTGAGGACAATGATCACGGGTCCCTAGAGATGATACGAGGTATGGTCTGTGTCTATTCCACCTTAGATGCAGTTTTTATAGACACGGGTGGTAGTCACTCTTTCATTTACACTACCCTCGTTCAGATCTCTGAGATTCCGATGGAGCCGTTGGATCGATCCTTAGGGCTAGAGACTCTTATGGGAGCAGACTCAATGATTACCCACTAGTGATGGTAGTTTGAGCTTACTCTAGGAGGTGATAGCTTCAACTGGTATCTTATAGTAGTGGCGCCGAGGCCTTACGACGTCATCTTGGGTATAGACTGGTTATCTACATTCCATGATCAGGTAGACTGTATTAGGTGCAAAGTGCAGTGCGTCTGCATGGATGGGACAAGGTTTACCTTAACCGTCGAGAAGGTATCCTTTACATACCAGGATGGAATTTCCCGAAGGAGTGTACAGATGATCACTCATCATTTGGTTGCCCTTACACTCAGATTATATGACATGGAGAGTCCGAGCTATCCTGCAGTGATGTACCCGTACACTGATATTTTCCCGGATGATGTCCCAAGTCTACCTCCTCATAGAGAGGTGGAATTTTACATTGAATTGTACCCCAGAACGACAACGATATCTACACCAGCATATCGGATGGCTCCCGCGGAGCTTCGTGAGTTGCATGTACAACTAGAGGACTTACAAGAGAAGGGATTCATCCAACCTAGTGTTTCTCCCTGGGCAGCCCCGATTCTATTGGCCATGAAGGTGGATGGGAGATTGAGGGTTTATGTTGAGTATCGGTGCCTGAACCCGGTGACTATGAAGAACAAGTACCCACTCCTGAGGATTGAAGACCTATTTGATCAGTTGAAGGGAGCATGGTGGTTCTAGAAGGTAGACCATAGATCAGGCTATCACCAGCTTAGATTTCGAGATGATGATGTGTAGAAGACAACCTTCAGATGTCAGTATGACCACTATGAGTTACTGGTTATGTCTTCCGGTGTAACCAATGCTCTAGTAGTGTTCATGGGACTCATGAACATGATTTTCCATCTATACCTCGATCGCTTTGTCGTAGTCTTCATCGACGACATTCTGATCTACCCGACTACTAAGAAAGAGCATGCCTACCATTTTTAGGTAGTACTAGACACAATCCGAGAGCACCAGCTTTATGTTAAGATCTCTAAGTGCTAGTTCTAGATCTCATAGGTTCAGTTTCTTGGAAATTTCATCTCAGAGGCTGGAGTTACAGTGGATCCAATGAAGATTGGGGCAATACTTGGTTGGGAGCCACCTAGGAGTGTGACGGATGTACGAAGTTTCCTAGGTTTGGCCGGATACTACCAGAGATTTGTGCCAAATTTATCTAGAGTTGCAACACCACTATGATCCTTGAAGAATAAGGGGAAAACCTTTCTGTTTTCAAAGAGATTCCAAAAGATCTTTCAAGAGATGAGGTAGAGGCTGACTAGTGCCCCCATCTTGAGGCTTCCAGAGGAAGGTGTAGGGTATGTAGTCTACTATGATGCATCAGGGAACAGACTCAGATGTGTCCTGATGCAAAAGTGAGCAGTGATTGCTTATGGTTCTCATCATCTGAGACAACATGAGTATAACTATGCTACCCATGACCTGGAGCTAGCTCAATGGTCTTCGCCTTGAAGATGTGGTGACACTATCTAATGGGTGAGGTTTTTACCATGTACTCTAATCACAAGAGTCTCAGGTATATATTATTTAAGAAGGACCTAAAACTGAGACATCAATGTTGGCTTGAGTTCCCCCAGGACTATGAATTTGAGATAGTCTATACTCATGGGAAGGGGAATGTTGTTGCAGATGCACTCAGCAGGAGATCTAGTATACATCTGCTAGGTGAGGCGACAGAGCAACTGGCTTCTTTACAGATATCCTTTGTGGATAGAGATGGAGAAGCCTTCCTTCAGTCTCTTACATTCACTCACCCACTTATTTAGTGAGTCAGGGAGGCGCAATGTGGGGATGCTGACTGCGAGACACGACATGTTCAGATATCCACAAGACATGCACCTGATGGATTTTCTGAAGGTGGTGACCACATCATCCTCTTCAAGTGATGTACTTTGGTACCAGTGTCACTTCATGAGGAAGTGTTTAGGGGTTTCTACACATCCCCTCTAGCAGTACATCCAGGAGTGGTGAAGATGTACCAGGATCTCCGACGACAGCACTAGTGGCCAGGAATGAAGAAAGCAATTGCAGAGTTTGTTTCTCAGTGCCTCATTTTTTAGCAAGTGAAGGTGGAGAATCAGTTACCAGAAGGCTCAGTTTAGCCTTTAGATGTCCCAGAATGGAAGTGGGATGGGATATAAATGGATTTCATGATAGGACATCCATGTACATCTAGAGGTCAGGACTCGATCTGGGTGATCATCGACCGACTAACCAAGTCGGCCCACTTCCTATCGATTAGAGAGCAGGGTTCAGTAGAGATCTTGAGACACCTCTATGTGTAGGTGATTTTGCGGCTACATGGATTACATTTGATGGATGTCTCCGATCGTGACCCAAGATTTACTTGTCATCTATGGAAGGGGTAGCAGGTAGCTTTCAAGACACAACTTCATTTGAGAACCGGCTTCCATCCTCAGACGGATGGCCAGACGGAGTGGACCATTCAGACCCTCGAGGACATGTTGTGTGCTTGTGTTCTCGACTTAGGTCACAACTGGTAGGATCACTTGCCTTTGGTGGAGTTTTCATAAAACAATAACTATCACTCCACTATTGGGGTGGAACATTTTGAGGCATTGTATGAGCAACCTTACAGATCACCTTTGTGGTGGACTAACCCTGTAGAGTCCGCACTAGTGGGACCATAGATGGTACGGGCTACCAAAGAGAAGGTGCAGCTCATCCAGGAGTAGATGAAGACTACAAAAAGAAGGCATAAGTCGTATGTTGATAGGAGAGAGAGACCTCTGGAGTTTGAGGATGGCGACCACATCTTTCTACGAGTCTCACCTCGACAAGGTTTATAGAGATTTGGCCGAGGTGGCAAGTTATCTCCGAGATTTATCGGTCCTTTTCTGGTCCTCAACAGAGTTGATGAGGTGTCTTACCACTTAGCTCTTCCACCTCAGTTTCATTGGGTGAACGACGTCTTCCATGTATCCTAGCTAAGAAGATACGTGCACGAACCTTCCCATATCACTGACCATGGCGAGTTGGACGTCGACGATGGGGTGACTTTTATCAAGGTTCTAGTAGATATTGAGGGTCGATAGTAGTGGGTCCTTCATGGACGGTCAATACCTCTGGTGCGCATTCGCTGACAGCATAGGAACACCCAAGAGAGAACATGGGAGCGAGATTCTTAGATGCATGCTTAGTACTCCCACTTGTTTCCTTAGTTATGAGTTGTAGCCTATGGGGACGTAAAGCCCTGAGGTGGAGAGAACGTAAAGACCCGAAATTTCCATGTAATTTTTTTAATTAAATGGGAATTTTAGGAGTTTCAGAAACTTGGCGGCACATGATTTCAAGCCCCGGTGTGACCAGAATCAATTTCAGAAGTTTTGTTCGGGTACGTTCAGCAAACGTACAAGTGGGTTATTATAAATTTTGAACCGGTGCTCGAAATTGAAATTTGAGGGCACCATTGAACTGGCAGTGCCAATATTCACTTAAGGAGACTTTCACCTCGACGGTAGTGGGTCGAGAATAAAAGATAGTTTTTGGGTTTTTCGTGGAAAATAATAATTTAAAATGAACTATACTTTATTTTATTTCTGAGCCACCATGAAAAAGTTGGAGGTGGGGTCCACCAGAACTAAACCTCCTTGTGGGAGTTGTAATGTGGGGACCACATGACCATAACCTCCCATGAGAGGTTATGGTTGTGGGGCCCATCCGAACCTAACCTCCCGCGAGAGGTTATGATGTGGGGACCACCCAAGACTAAACCCCCTAATAATGGTTGGAGAGGAAAAACTCTCAAATCCCCTCATTAATTAGGGAGAGTCTCTCCACACCCTCCTTTAATGGTGTCAACCCTTACTCTCTTTTAATTATGTCAGCCTCATGAATTAATTATGTAGAGCCAACATAATTAATTCACCCAATTTCGAATATTATGCCAATGATTTAATAGGATATTATAATCATTTGTCTCAGGTGGGAATTTGATTTTGGGTGGAATTGGGGGAGTGGAGGTACATAGGGAGAAGGATCTCCAATAAAGAACTTCCTCCACGAATAATGCCGACGAGGATCATCTTTGACTTCTTCCTTAGAAGCACCTTGGCGTAGCAACAGATGTGGGACGTCTTCGACGACTGAACCTCCCTCCTCATTGTCGTCAGCAAACCAACAAACGAGCTTAGGATTGGAAGTGTGTGGTGGAAGCGACGAACGAGGACAGTTCTGTCTTCTTCCCCACGACTCCGTCAATGATCAACGAACAAAGGTATGGGTTTAATTTTATTTAAGTATGATATTATTCCCTTGTTACTTTTCTTCCAATACAAAGAATGTGGACCAACTTATTATCAAGTTGATAAATTGATGTTTTTCCTTGCGGGTTGGGAATATTTTGTTAATGAGGGATTATGGGAATTGATGTTTTTAAGATATCGCACATGCTTGTTCTTTGCTTCATTCTTATGAACCAATTACTATCACCCTAAACACAGAAGGGTGCGAACCAAATCAACGTGGTCTAACCCCTCTACGGATGTTTTTTGTGATGTTCTTCGGAATTGTGACGTGGTGACGAAGGTGACGAAGGCAAGCTGCGCCGCCCTCGCGATGCTTTGGTGCCCCGTGCCGAACCGCGCCGCCCTCCAGCTTCCGAGCCGCCCTGGCCACGCTGCCCATCGGCCGCACCCCCCTCCAGCCGAACTAGCTGATCCATGCCATACCCCGGCTGAGCCACGCTCCGGCTGCAGCACACCCCAACTCCCGGCCTCTGCATGCCCCGCGCTCCCCTAATCTCTGCCGTCCGCACCCCATGGGCCCCGCACCGCCACTTTCCAAACTAGCCCGCCGACCTCCACGTGCCCCGTGCACCCCATGGCTCTGACGTCCGCGCACACCGCGATGCCCTAGCCAAGCTGGCATCCCGGCCCCGGTCGCGCCACCCCGGCCCCGGGACGAGCCGCCTCGAGCCGGCCCCTCGTGGTGCCCTACGGGCTAAGCCACGCCCTCATGATGCCCTCCTAGCCGATCCGCCCACGTGGCGCATTCCTGGCTGAACCACCCTCGCACCAACCCACGACCAGCCTGCGCGCTTGCGACTAGTCCACGTTCTCTTGGCCCTCTGTGACCCCTTGCGACCTGCTGGGTGGGGCCCTGTGTGTTGGGAAGAACCTAACGGGTTGGCCCACCTAAAAGGCCGGGCTAGACCCAACGGGTCAGGCCCGGTCGACCCAGACCGGGTCGGCCCAGAATGCGTCGGGTCGGGTCGGTTCGACCGGGTGGGACCGGACCCGAGCCCACTATGACCCTTTACTTTCTTTTGGCCGTATCTTTGGCACCGAGCATTCATTTGATGAACAGTCAGTGGCCATGGTAATCTTGGAGAATGATGGTCCCTTTGAGTATACCTCACTAGAGTTTTGGGTATAGTTGAGATACGGTCAGGTTGGATCACGCATGAATCCAACCGGGCCCTCAGGACTAAAAGGCTAATAACTCACAGAACGACCGTCCAACTAACACGTCTTCTTTTGCGTTGAGACCTCTATGACATGGCAAACATTTGTGACACTTCTACGCAGGAGTTCGTTACAGTTGGATTATTGACCAGTAGCTCGTGGAGAGGATCCTTCGAGAGACGAGCGGTCAGAGTGCAGAGACCTAGTAGTTGGCTGAGACTTGACGACTACTGACTGATTGACTATGAGTGACTCAACTAGCCCAGTGGGGACGCTTGGTTTTGGTGGCAGAACCATGGCGGAGGAGCACCTGGTTATGGTGGCAGACCCACGGTAGTCGACATGAGGAGTACCTCTGCAGGCTATTAGGGGAAGCGCCTGGTTGTGGCGGCAGACCCACAGTGGGGAGCGCCTTGGTTACACAGAAGACCCACGATACTCAATAGGAGGAGTACCTCAGAATTCCATGGTTAGTGGGAAGCACCATGGTGTTGTGGCAGGCCCACTGTACTCGATAAAGGAGGAGTATTCCAGCAGTCGTGGTTTCAATAATGTGAATAAAAATCCTGGTTGAGCTGAGTCAGTAACTTTTGCATTTTTCTCATGATTGAGATGGATTATGTGATAACTTAGGTATATCTATGGTAATATAACTAAGTGGGGTTATTTGTTGATTTCATACTTTTTGGTTTATCATTGTTGGATTTTGTGAGACCTTGAGGGTCTCGGGGTCCCTACTGAGTATCGTTATACTCACCCCTGCATGGGCTATGACCGCACCTCATTGTGTTATAGTCAGGCTTGTATTTATGGCCCCTTTTACATTTATCAAAATTTTGTTATACATTTTTACTTAGTGATTTTGTTTTCATCTTGTTCTCTATTTTAGTGTGTTTACAGGTTATAGAGGCAATTCCTTACCAGTTTTAGAAAAATACGCCTTTGGTGCTAGTCGCCAGCCCCTGGCCTATGGAAGGCTAGCTTGGGGTAGTCACAGCATGGGCCCCGAGGGATGGGTCATGATAATATTTATTCATGTTAAATAAATAAAATGATCAATATACACACCACATAAATGTGAATGGGCTCATATTAACAATTATTTCTCAATGAAATGGGAATTGAGACAAAATCCCTTACCTAACAAATTTCATTAGTTAAATGTGAATTAGCCATAAATATAACTAATTAAAACATATTAATACTTTATAATGTGATAATATTATTAATTATTTCATATGTGATCATTTTGTAACATTTTACCACTCGATTTTTAATAATTTTTCATTAATTTCATTGTTTCAGGTAACAATAGTCTTGTTATCTGTGGTATTTTTTTGGATGTTTTGGTTATAATGAATATGATATATATAAATAATATAAATAAATATATTATTGTTATAAAAACATTTAATTCAAAAATAAATTTAAATAATTATTCTTTACAACATGAAACAATATAAATAATTAACGTAACTCTATGTAGATGGTATCTTGTATATACACATGAGTGAAAATATCACAACATAGTTGGTTAATTGTTAGGGAATTGGATTATATATGAATTTTAATTAGTAATTATCATGTTATTTATATCAAATTTAGTAACTAAATATGTATTTATTACATTTCAATTTAAAGTGAAATTGAAAAATGAGTCAGATCACTTGATGAGGCGGTAATCCTCCGTACAGATGAGCAACGTTGTCAAATTTTATGATAATAGAAAATTTAAGAAGGTATATGAGATATTATATTTCAATATATGTAATAACATCATAAAGAAATTTTATACACATTTAATTCATTATTGTATATTATCATGAGATGTGTTGATGGAAGACATGTTACATTTTTTTTGGGAGGTGGTAGTCCACCGTACACACGATATACGATTTTGTTTCCCATTTGATAGAGGATGAGATAGATAAATATTATTCCATATATAAATAGAAATATATTATATGTCAGATACTATTTTAATTATATTTTATATCTAAATACATAATTTTAGGTGGAAAAATAATAAAGATGACAAAAGTGCATCATTAAGATGATTGCATTATCCTAGAGAAACCATATTTGGATATCATCATGAGGACCATAGGGTTGGAAAATTTGGAGAATTTGATGCTTTATAATGTTGATATGGATTTTAGGGAGACATTATCTTCGATTTTTTTCTATATAAATGGATTTTTTGGTGTGAATAAGTGAGGTGAGAGTGTTCCCTTTTATAATGGTTAGGGAGAAAATTCTTCCAATTTTTGAAAATTGAAATGTATTAACTAAAGTGTACACATACCATATGGAATAGTAAAGGACCAGTATCAATCCATGTATGTGGTATAAAATAAATATGGTCATACAATAATAATTTTACTTTTTTCAATTTGGATTTTTTTAACCCTATGTAAGATCACTTTCACATTAACTATGGTAATTAATTTTTCCCATTCATGGTATTAATTATGGTCTAAAATTAAGTTGATCATATAAGATGTTATAAAATATGAAAATTATTATTTGGGAATCAATTTATCTAAATTCAATGCATCAAATTTATAGAATTATATTTATAATTAAACTCATACACATGGAGACAAAATAATTTTCCCAAATTAAAGTCATTCAAATATTAAAAATATTTTAAAAAAAATTACAATTTAATTGATTGAAATTAACAAATTTTTATTAATAATTATATGACTGAACTTATTTATCTTTTATAACAATATTTTTATAAAATGGGTCTTATAAATGAAAAAATAGTAGTTCTCTATAAAAATCTCAAGTATTATACTATTAATTGAAAAAATGTCACTTTTCCTATAAATCCAAAAAATTCATTTTAAGTAAATTTTATTAATATGGATTATAAAATGAGGTTAATTTTTCAATTTATATCTTATAAAAGTGTTAAAAGTTAATTTTAATAGAATTTCAAAAAACATGAGAATATTGTTTCTTTTTAAATATACTATTTAAAAAAAACATTTATTTTACTATAAAATTATTCATATTTTTATTTTAATCAATAGATGACACAAAAATGATTAAAACATATTTTTCATAACATAATTAGCATTATTAATATGAGCACACATAATGGAATGATTATAAAAGTTATGTTAAAATTATTCTATTTTAATAGATTATGGAGATTCATCGAATCTCAGTGTTTTTTATATTTAAAATTATCAATGATATAAAAATTATTTTAAAATTAATATATTGTAATGTTAATTGGTGTTATTTAAGATGACCACTACAAATTGTTTTTTAAAAAATAATTTATTTTTTAATTTATGAATAATACCACTGATTGATGAGTCCTATAACAGTGTTTTGAATTTTACCTCCAATTATTTATAATCTTGTGAACTCTATATAATAGAAATCAATCTTTATGAAATCACTCTATGGAACATCCCTCTTTCTATGTAAAACCCTTAATTAAAGAATTATAATTTCACAATTCCCACCATCATCCTACTATGCACCGACCCACATTGTTCTTCAATCCAAACCTCTGTATCCATTATCATTAGGGAAATTGTGAATCTTAGCAACCATATCTTTTCATATGATAATTTAACGTTTTTTAATTAATGTACAACATGACATTTTAAAACAAGAGATCATATATATATTCCATTTTCCAAAAAGGAAAAAAATATATGTGTCAAAACTATAATAGACATTTCCTTTTAAATATTTATTCATTTCAAACTTTTTATATTACTCACATATAAAATTGAAGCACCAATAATCCAATTTGTTTCTTCATTATCCATTACACTGAAAAATATCCATAACAAAATATATTTTTTAAAAAATTTCATTGTAAATGTTTCTGAATTTTTTTAATCTTCCCCTTTTGATGTGTTCTCAACATTGTCAAATATCCAATGAATTTCCGATAAATCTCACTAAAATAAATAATATCCCAAAATATTTCAATAAAAAATATAATGTCCCCACAATAATAGGTGTTTTATTATTTTTTCTATATTTTCAGTTCTCAATAAAATGTAATTTATTTCTAAATTACTATGATGATTACTCCCCAAAATTATTTTTTTTCTTATCTCTACGTTTTTATAAGAACCAAATCATTAAATTCACTCAGATTGATTGATAAATTTTTTTTCCTCTCTCCCTTTGACATCAAAATCCAAATCATTATGGTGGTTACAACCATATATATTCAAGTGAGAGGAGAAGGTATAACATATTTGTAAGGCCACATTCCAATATTTTAATTTCCAATTATAGTTTTAGTTAACATATTTCATACCCATTTGCGTAGAAATTTATTTTATCCTGATATTGCATCACCTTAATCAATAGTCCAATCGACTATCCTTTGGTACAAGGAAAAAAATAAACTCATGTGTATCTCCCCTTATATATGAGTCCAGTGACTAGAAGTATGGGTCTACATCATGTAATATGATGACTTTTACCTGGAATTATAGTCACATAATATAAAAAAATCATACATATGATAATTAGTTTACTAAAAATAAATAATATAATAATGTTACTAAAAATTTACCATGACTAGGAATACTTGCATACATCCTTGATCCCCCACCATATTGACAACAAATGAAAATAATACACTATGTTCATAATACCATTTCAAGGACACAACAACAACTTCTCCAAATACTAGAAATTATAAAAAAAACCTAGTGCACGATATGTCCTATGATCTTCCCTCTAAATATGAATCTAGCCATTAGGTACCATGGGTTCCCATGAAAAGTGTGAGGAGTTTATATCTACAGGTTCTCACCATATTCCACAAGAATAACCATCATTTACATGTTTTTAATGGAAAGTAACCATGATTCACAATAGAGTTAGATGTCATGTGTTATCCAATAAACCCTGAATCCTTGCATATTAGGTCATCCTTCTCAAACCACTTCACCAGGAAACACTGTCATAACTACTAATGCACCGTCTCAAAAAAATCATCACCTTGTTCTATATTTCTAAAACCCTATACTATACATGAAGACTTTTGGTAAGGATTCCAACAAATCATGAACATTACGTGATGTTTGAGGTTAAGGTCATATATACATGTTTTAAACTAAACATTATCACATAAGATATATAAAATTTAGAACCTATAACTATATCATAACACAAAATCTTGGTTCCCCTTTATTTGCCTATATGACTACCCTATCACTCACGTGAAGGTCCATCAAAAAATCTTTGCTTCACATCAATACTAGAACATCATTATCAATACTTATTGTCCTATATTTGAACATTTTATTTATCACTCATGGAATGTAACATATCAAGTCTCATGTAATATCATCACTATTAGGGTTGTCCTACCAAAAAAACTAGGATAGTAACACTACTATGTGAATTTTTCCATTTTCTTTTCAATAATTATGGTAAAAGGACACATGACATGTCAGTCATTCATTATTAAAATAAACATGACCGTAAACATGAATTGAATTTAAAATTGGGATAAAAATACCATTAAACAATCTCACCAAACCGTCATAGGTTTCAAATAACATAAGAGATTACCCCTAATCATGCCCTCATAGAATGATCCATCTATCAACTTTAGCGGACCTACTAATATTTTCCCATTTTTTCCTCATCACTAAAAATATATATCAATCACCCTATATTGAGTTCATTGCTCATATGATCCTCTTTATCCTAACATCAAAAATGGGCTCTAAACCTCATAATAAATATTCTATACCTTATTCACATCCCCATAATATGTCATCTATTAATTCCCTTAACTAGTACCTATTTCCTATTTCAGTTCAATCTGAGAATAGCTAGAAAACAAATTCATAAAGGGAAGGAAACTATGTCACAACCCATCTTGTCTTAAGGGAATAATTTAAATAATTTATCTTGATATACATAAATAAACCATCATGAGGGTTCCTCTAACATGATGTGAGACGTATGGTAGTATCACCCTTACCACTTAGCACAATTCTATTAGGACATCCTAACTCTCCCAATGAACCCATCATAAGATATCTTCATCTCATATCTCATATTGTGCATTCAAAATGACTCTAATAAATATAACCAACTTATTCAATAAATTATTTCATTATCAAAAATTGATTGCAATAAAACTCATTTCAATAAAACACTTCTTCCAACATGAGGATGATCAATGCCAGTATATTTAGTTACATAAGAAACTCAAGTACCAAAGTGTTTAACCTAAACACATGAAAAATACATGAAAGTGGAATCCATTCATTAGAATTTTTTTTACATTATATTGGATGGAACACCTACCTACAACATGGTGTTACCATCCATTCTATGATCAACCCCACATCATCTAAGAACATTTATTCCCCCTCCGAGATCATACATCATATTGAACTCATATAGCATGATAATATATACAAATAATAAAATATAAAAATTATAATTAATTATTAAAATTATTTTTATTATCAATAATAACCTAAAAACTCATATAGAATCTTTGTACAAATTAAAAATAACCCAATATCTTGTGTTAAACCTCAAGGATCATTCTCTACAAATGAAATTCCAAATAACTGTCATCCTCTCCTAAATTAACCATTCCACAGTATAATAGACCTAAAAAACTCATCCCTAGGAATTTTTTATAAGAATATAGTTGGTGTCCATGGTTATTGATAAATTGAAATATGAAATATTAAATCAATATCATAATGCTTCGTGAACATCCTCAGTTCATGGAAATTAAATATTAAGAATGAGAAGGACATGATTTTCCAGAATTGTCATCCACACATCAATCTCATATATAAAAATCATGGTGGTTGGATAGTAAATTAAAATTTCAACCAAACACAAACAACTAGGTGTGGAATCATTATTCATCAACAATATGGGAGACAACTCAAGACCATTAACTAAAATATCATTATAGAACCATCGATGAGGTTATATTGAATTGGTCAACCCCTATCCAGTCTATTTTTGACCCCATTATGTTAATAAAAACTCAACATACCCATTAATTATCAATTGAATATCTTCCTATAGCTTTAGTATTGTCTCTTCTTCCCATAACCTCTACACTAAAGCATCCTTCATTGCATAATGGTGGTTTCATGTCATTAAAATTTTATTTATAGGGACACATTTCACAAAAGTGAACCTCAACCACAAATTATGTGTCATTACCCAACCAAAAAATTCTTAATTAATTATTTTAACCATTGGAAATTTAATATGAATCCAAATATATGTTATTACCTAACCTAATTTTTGAAAATTTAAACTCCGCCAAAAAAATTACTACCATGAAGTCTATGGGTTATTAAAAACTCCACACCATTACAATTCATATACCTGAGAAGAATAAAAAATAAAATAGACATCTCTCAAGATATGTTATGGTAAAAAATTAACAAAAAAATCACCATCATTCAAAAAAAAACTGAAGAGGCTTTAAATTTGAATATTAATTCCTCAAGATTAACTATTCACAAAAATATGAGAAACCCATTGCTCACAAAATATGACACAGGAATGGTTCTTAGTGAATCCTTCCATTCAGAGAAAACATAATATATTCCATTGATTTATACTATATCATATGGATATACCTACATTTAAACACCTCTAACAATGTTTGATTATAATCCACTATTCTTCTATCTGTTAGAATCTTACTATAGTTGTGTATTCTGATTTAAAGGGGTCCATATACTTGCTTGATGTGGTTTCAACCACACCAAATTTCATTCTTCAGTAAAATAAATGTCGGATAATATCGATCTTACCCCTCATGAAAATATTATCCTCAACCATTAATTCATCAACACACAACCATACAATGTCATGATTCAAAAAATATCTGCAATATAATAGAATCCCATGAATGCTTACAGTATTGTATGAACTAGTTCCATGGTGTAATTCTATTGTTGGATCACCGTACACCAATACTGGCCATAATTATCTAACCCTATATATATTTTTAAATAATATTAGAGAAATTCTTTTATAAATCCAAATAGATCCTGATATCGATTCTAATAAACTGAATATATCCCACACCACATCTCAATTATGATCTTAGAATATTCAATGTAACCCAATAACATTGGATGAATCCACATATTTATATCCTAGTAAAATCACAATCGTCCCTCAACTGATTTTTCAAAATCGTTATCCCTTCAAATGAGAGGGTTATTCACCCATGATAGATTGGATTATCCACAATTTGCAGTATCATTGTTATCACTCTTCTTACCTAGAAATGTTTTCTCATCCCATCCTCAATCTATTGTTGTATGTGATTAATGGAGGTGGTCATCATACTTATACCCAATATCTAATAAAATAACTATATCACAACCTTAGTTAATTTGGAGAACTATCTGTAATATTCAACAATCAGACCACAATGATGATCAGACCCTCATGCAACAAATGGTTTTCTCCCAAATTATAATTTCATTTACACTATTTCTCATGTACCGAACCACTAGGAACAAGAAATGCATGCATACTGATCATTAAGACACACTAACTGATAATGTTAACCCATGACACATCAAATTTTTTACCAAGACCATAGAACAAAATTAAAATTTTTAACTCACTAGACTCATCATTCTTCTTCCAGCATTTGTCTTCTAACCAATCCATAATCCAAATACGATGTTCATATAAATAATGTGTACAAGTCCAAACACAATGTGTTTATATATTAAAAGATATTTGATATAACTACATCATTATAATTTGTAGTGTACCATTGAATGACCATCCCACATTTTATCACCAATGATCATCCTTAGTCTCTCTCCAACCTAATTTGTGAATTCTCTGATAAAACAAGATCACATAACTCAGCTCATGTTCCATTGAGTCACATTTCATCAAAATTATGATAAATAAACTCAACCACTAAGCATAAACCAATTAATATAAATATCATCAATGTATAAGCACCTAAGTGGTTCTTTACAATGGACCCATGGGACCTCACTTATGATAAAGACTCCATCTTGATTATCCACTACATTGGAATCATTTCAAACCCTGAGTTTTCACTATGATCAAATTATACCACATGAACGAAAATCTATAATAATTTGGGCCATGAATCTAAATATTAATTATTTCTAATATATTATGAGATATTAAGAATAATGAACTCTCATTACATACCTCAACCCACTCAGGGGTATCTATGAAAAAACCCGATTCAATTATATTTTCATTCACCAAAAATAAATATAGTAAAACCCATATAAGTTGTTATTGGAATATTTTTTAACTGAATCACGTCACAAAAATTTCTAATTATTATAATACTATGGAATCCATTTTATATACTATCCCTATAATGATTTATACTCATACCATTCATTAAGTGACCATATAGCCAATGCTAGAGAATAAATTACATAAATATCCAAATGAACTACCGCAAGATAATTTTTTTTAGATTAGTATAATTATACCAACATGTTATATATTAAAAACTCATATATGTTTTTTACACACTAAAAAATTATCCTCCTATTTAGTAAAATATTTAAATATAAATACCCATAATTAAAGTTCATCTTACATGCAAGATATTAAGAAAATACATATACCCCTTTTTTATAGACCAAAGGTGAAACTACGAAAATAAAAAACTATTAAAAAATTTCATATATGAGTAAACAACCCATCCAAAATAGTGAAAATAAGAAAAATCTCATACCCAGGGTAACCATGAAAAAATAACCTAAAATTTTTCATTATTCATTAGTCTGTGATCCATCACCAGATCTGACATATATCTGAATCACATGTCTGAATCTCCCCAAATATTAAAAAAAACACATGGATTCCCCTTTGTAACACAATTGTCCAGAGGATAATAAAAAACTCCACATCTTAAAGAGCTATATAACCTCATGTGTTCCACACTATATGAAATAGAATGTTAACCAATAATTTTGTCCTCATCCAAATAATGGGGTGACTATTCCTCTGAATCAGAGCCATATAATAGTGTAAATAACCAAATAATCATCTATAAAATAATAAGGGATTATATAAACAACAAGAAAACAATTTCATAGGCTATTTAACATGAATAATCAATTTCAGGGGATAAAATTTTATTAATATAATTTCCCTTATGAGTATGTAATTGTGTCATATTTTTTATTAAAATATTACATATTTCACATTCTACAGATTATAAAACCAAGAATATTTTATTGTATTTATTCAATCAATACATTATGAAAGAATGTGTCTATAATATTTTAAATAATTACATTTTGAATTAAACATAATATATGATAAAAATATGGGGAAAATTTTGAAAATATGACCCCCAAATAATCACACTCACAAATAACATTCTATAAATCAGAAAGAATATTAGTGATGAAATATGAAATTAGTAATTGAAAAAAATATATATAAAATTTATAGAAAATATAAGTGATTAGAAAATAAATAAAATATAAGGTATATATATATAATTTAGGTAACTATTATAACTGTTACAAATCTAATATTTTTACTAGTAATATGTCCATTGGAATAGTAATTAATCAATTGGAACTATAATAATATTGTTAGGAATAGTAATCAAACTATTATATTTATCAAATCACATATGGAAATATAAAATAACATGTCATTGTAAGATAAAATTATAATATGTCATTAATATCATGATATAAGTAGTTAAATAATTATTTATGGTAAAATAAGAGTTCATTTTTTAGAAAAACATCAATGTTTTATTTTAATTTTTATGACATATATAAAGATTTAATTTAAAATTTACCTTTATAAAATGTGTTTTAAAATTAAAAATATGTTTTATTATAATGATAATATTATTTTATGTGACCATATGTAATTTGTAAAAGAATCTAAAAATTGACCATTATATTAAAATAATTATTTTTGAAAAAATTGTATTTTTTAAATAAAAATTAAATATTACAAATCTATAAAATTATTTCACTAAAATAGATTTTATTTTTCAATTAAAGTAAAAAATAGTTATCTTGTATTTTTTTACTTTTCTAAAATAGGTTCTTTATTTTGTAAATTGTGATATATAGATAAATAAAATATTTAACATTTAAGAAACATTTGTTTGAGTCATGTATGGTGTATGATATATGGATCCATACATATATTTTATAAAATCATGTGTTTCAAGTCACAGTTTAAATTTATTTCATTTTAGGATATTTATGGTTTATATTATTAGTGAATTTGTCCACCACTGCTATATAAATAAATATCACTTCTTAATTTGGACACATCCTATTAGTATTCATTTTAGCCACAATACAAAAAATTTATGATCTAAGTGTTTTTCATTTCATTCATTATCTTCAAAATTTTAATCTAAACCTTATAATTTTTACATCTCATCATTATAATCCTATGAAAATAATTTTAAGTGATCGTATGAGGACAAACATCTCAATATGAGACATATAAAATCATATAAAGAAATAAGTATTTCCATAAACACCTATACATTATTTTTCTTTTTCAATAATTTACAGTGTGATCAAAATAGACATTTCATTACCCATGAAATATAATTTTTTCCAAAATGATGTCATAAAAAATTTCATAATCTATACCAATGAAAAAATAAATATCCTAAATTTTCCATTACAATCATGAAAAATTATTGTAAATATTTTTTAGTATAAATTTATAAATTTCACCCATAGGAAGCATCCTATAAATTTATTTAAACATAGGCTCATGAATAATCACATAGGATCATAACATAAAGAGCATTGTAAAATAAGAGAATGGGAATATAAGAAATGTTCTTTCCACACAAAACATGAAACAAACATATGTTAGGGTTAACTACCAAACCTCATCACTTTTTTGATAGAGTCCCATAGTAAATTAGGTTTACCCTTTAATCATATATATATATATAATATCATGGGAAAAAACCATTACACAATACATTGGTTCACTATCTAGGTTCACACATCAAAATATTTTCATGAATATGTATTAAATTAAATCAAATAAATATTAATTCATAATAAAAAGAACTTTTTATAGAATGAAATGGGTTTTATAATCATGTAATATATCATAATTGAAATAAATTACATAATGAAATCATTTTAAAAATGAACATAAAGAATGTATTTTCCAATAAATGTAATGGAGAATAATAATGGTATATATGTGAGATAAATTTATACATAATATAGAATAAGTCCATAAAATTAAAGAGAAAAATGGGAGAGAGAAATAATTTTCATAAACCGATGAAAATGGTTGATCAGAGAAATACCTTACTACTATTAGACAAATACTTCTAGATATCAAGATATTTATTAAATTTTATATCCTATTTAATAATATATATAAAAATTGGAAATAAGGTATTTATTTGAATAAAATAATTAATATTATAATGAAATCCAAATTTAAAACAATATATGCTATGGAAGGATTATCTGCTAATGTTGTATACATTTAACTAAACCATTCCTTTAACCATTGGTATTGAATTCCAAAATAATTACATATAAAATATGTAAAAAGATTTATATTGAAAAACATTGAAACATTTATATATTACATAAATATTCTTTGATAATTATTTTATTTATATATAAATAAATTATTATTTTTAATAATATTGACATGGAAAAGAATGATTTATAAAATTAATGTTTAAAAAATTTAAAATGTCATTTTTAATGAAAGTGTCCCATATGTAAAACAATAACCAGATTTTAAAACATCACATCATAAATGAAGTCACATATGGTAAAAATTGACATTTGAAATAAATTTATGCATAAATAATAATTTTCATTAATATGTCAGAAGAAAAAGGAATTGGAATAAATAGTGTCATGATAGAAATATTAAAAGAGTTTTTCTTAAAAACAATGTCCCTTACCTTGAGTCTGAATCATCATGATCATTCTTTTTCTTCTTGAAGATTGAAATTATTCTAGTTTTTTACATTCTTAATAAGAAAATTTAAAGTTTTGTTACCAATTAATTTTATTATTTATCGTTTTATAATTAATAACATAATAATTAATTTTCACCTCAGATGTTTTGACATTATTCACCTCACCAGTTTAAAATGAATTCGGTAAAATGATTAAGGTTAGTGAGGTAATTATTTCATAATCTATCAGATAATAATCAAGATATAATTATTATTTTCTTAAAAAATTACACTTTCAAACTCAATAGTGAAATATGGTTATAAATAATTAGTTGTGATATAATTATGGAGAATTTAGGGCATACATAGGCATTAGTGACATTAACACTTTTCACCTATTATGATGGGAATAATGTAGGTATTATTTTAAATATAAATAATAATTATTTTATCATATTTATAATATTATTTATCTAAATACACTTATATTTACAATCAATGTGTTTTTGTAATGGAAAATGAACCACATCACTTTGTGGGGGTGGTAATCAACATGTACGCATGATACACATCATCATCATTCACTAAATTTAATATTACGAAAATATATGATATAATACTTTTATAGAAATATTAAAATGTCAAATATATCTTATATTTAAATTATTCAAATCATTACAACTAGTCATGAGATTCATTGAAGGAAAATGAATTATATAAGATTTCGAGGGGGGGGGGGGGTATTCCATACAATAAAAAGGTTGATTCATTAGCCGAATAATGAAATAGGATGAATATATAGGTCTAGTAGTGTGGACAAAAAATTAATGGGTTTAATATTATAATGATGGGAGGGAAATTATTTAAATTACATAAAATATTACATAAATTTAATTTAATATTATATTGAAAGAGGTTCTAAAATGTCATTATTATAATATTGTATGAGTTTGTGTTGAAAAAATATCATAATTTCTTTTAACATGATTTAATTAGTTTTTTACCATTATCTATTTTTTATCACATTTTAACACCTTTTGGACATTACCATAATAATGAGGTTTTTACTCATTAGGGGAAAATATTGTAATTTTAAATGAATAATTATTCCATTAATGGAAAATTAATGATATTTTCAACCATATATAAATAAATGGATTACTATAGAACATCTTGGAATTTAAAATCATTTAATAAAATATTTTTTTGTCACAACATATCATTATTTAAATTTTTTAAATATAAATTTAATTTGAGTTTTAACAGTACATGACGAGATATAAATTAGATTATAATCTATTAATACATATATAATATGTTTTTTTGTCTAAAAATTGTTGGATCCCAAAAATAATTTTGTATTATATTATTTTTAACATTTATAGAATAATTTATTTTATTTTTCTATTTATTAGATAAATTCAATGTTGATGTTTTATGATCATTTAATATGATAATCTCAACCATAAAAATTAAAAGATAATTAAAATAAATAATTTTATTTTAAATAAGTATTTATAATAAAAATAATGTTTCGTTATATATATTTTAAAATATACTTTTTCTTTAAAGAAAAAAACTATCTTTTATTAGGCTTCTTTATATAAAATAACTTATAGGAAACAATCATAAAAAAATGGGATCACAAAGTCATATAATCAAATTTTGGATTACTACGTATGTAATTTAATTATAAAATAAAAATAATTCATGTGTTATAGATATTTATTGTTTCTTAATATATTATTTTTAACCTTAATTAACTCATTTTACCTTTAATGTTGTCACAAAAATAACTAATACTGCATTTTATTTTGAATACAAAAATTGTTAATTTTTAAAAATGTGTTCTTACTAATTCTAAATATAGAAAAAATTACAATATTAAACTCACATATGTAGAAAATCTTAATTTAAAATTATAATATAAGAAATGCTTTGAAAAAGGTATCATAGAAAAATGATTTTTAGTATAATTTTTTAATAAAACATTCATGTATAGAATTCATTCCAAATATAATAATTTGATTAAAATTAATTAATAGCATCATGTATATATTTTAGTTTCACTAATAATAGAATTTCATATTGTAAATACATTAATGGAAAATTCATTTTTTTTAAATTGATATTTTACATTAACAAAAAAAATCAATCTTTTCAAAAAATTATGAAAAATTCAATATAAGATAATTTTTTTAGTTTGGATTTAAAAATTATATCCTTTTTGATAAATAAAATTTATGAAGGTATTATAAAATAATTAAAAACATTCACTCACATAAATTGATAAGATGATTTTTTATGAATTTGTTTAAGAATAAAATATCTATACAAAAATATGATTTCTTATTTCCTGTTATTATATAAATATATTCTAATTTATCCAAACTTTTATTATATATTTAATATTTTAGTTAATCTTATACATACCATCCAACTTAACAGTTAGGTTATAACTATCATAATTTGAAAATAATTATATTTCTATGTTTATTTAGGAGCAAATTTGTTTGTCATATATTCTTTGATACATAATAGTCTTATTTTAAAATCATATGGTTTTATATAATCACCCAAAAATCTAGATCACATTCACCATTTACATTATATATTAAAAGTAATAATCACTATTGATAGTCTTTATCCCTAAAAATAAATAGATAAATATAATATTTTTAAACACCCCTCTCTTCCCTTCTAACTACGACCCCTCTTCCCCATAACATCTAATTCATAGATATGTCAAAATTTTTTCCATAATAATTCCTGAATAATCTTACTCAAAAAATATTGTTTATAGTCTCCCAAGTACAATTTTAAGCAAACTTATGTTGTATCCTAAAAAGAGACATCCAAAGGATGAATTAAAATTTTAAACTAACCACGTTAAATTTTATTCTTCTTTTACGAAACCCTTAAGCATTTAATTAATATGGAATTATTTAAACTTGTATATTAAATATAAATATATGATTTAATTAATGTCTTGTAATATACATCTTATACACTCCCTTCTACAGATTCAATAAATAAAACATTTTTTATAATAACATTAGTTCAACGAGACCATGAAAATCGCACTTTATTTTTATCTACTACCATCAAGGATGGTAATAAACATTTTATTATGGATTAATAAGATAATAATTATATGAGACCTCATTAACTATTTTTTGAAATAATTCATTTCATTATGGTCTAAAAAATGTAATTGATCTAACCATATAACATTATATTTTTAAATAAATGAATCATACCTATGATATACTATAAATGGATATTTAAGACCATTTAAATTTTTGGATGTATATGAATACCATTTCATTTAAATTCAGCATTTACTTTATCATTTGATAAGAACATAGTAAATTATCTAAAATTTATCCACCCTTATATCCAAGAAATGAATTACATAGAAGAAATTAAATTAAACATTATTTCTTATTGAAATGGTTATTAATTAAAATTATATAAATAAAAAATATTTATGGAGAGGGTTATAAATTATGTAATTAATTAATTTATGTTTTTTACTCAAGATAATATGTTCTTGGAAAAAATGATTCTTGAACCTAAGGATAAGGAATATTTGAACTACGCCTTTTCTTTAGTTGCAGACATTTCACTCTCTAACATACATTATCACTCTATATTATGTTAGAGAATACTTCTAAATTAATAATATATTTATCTTAAATATATAACAGTATTATTTTCCCTTAATTTGATATGTCAATGAATTATTTAATTTTATTTATCAAAATCCTTCTTTAAAAACAAATGTGATTTAACGGAACCTTTCTATCCCTTATTCCTTTTGTGCAATTCTCATTTATAGTATTAATTCACATTCATGTTTCATTAAATAAATAACTATTTTGGGTATAACCTATTTTTTTAACTCTTGTTTCCAAAGATAATTATATACTTAATGTTTATCCAAAATTATTAAATATATTCCTTAAACTGTTGTTTTGAATGTTAATTTCTATACACAATTGTATACCCATTAATATGAATTTTATTCAAAATGACCATCATAATTTAAGAATTTTTTTTGTGTACATAGATATGAATTCCCATAATGTGTAATTATTTCTTTTCTTTGGGATATTTATGAAATATCCATTGAGAATAAAATGAGTAATTATTATGAAATCCCTTTTATTCCATGGTAAATTCATATATTAATGTCATATGATAGATTTAATATATTGGAACACATAATAATATACCAGATATGGTGGATTCACCTAGATATCACTACAATTAATTGAGTACATTTTTTCTTATAAGGTGGTATGTTTGAGATTCAACATATAACCTATTCTATGACGTGATTCTTTCCAACATGTGATGTTTTCATGGAAGTTATTGCTTGTATATTCTTATAACTTATTTTTTTCTTCCACTTTTATATCATTACATGAACTTATAATACATTGTTATTTATAATATAATGTGATTTTTCAAGAGTGTTGAATTTTATGATATCTATGTCATTTAAATCATATTTCATTATTAATTATCATGGTTTTTATTATACTAGGATTTATAGTTCATGATTTCTTTTGTGAATTCTATAGATTATCTTATACAGTGTTAGGATATCAATGGGATTTCATATCTCATTATGGAGAATAAAATATTGTTTTAGTTTTTGAGATTCTTTGTTATGTATTATAAACCGTTTTCATCCAAATACAAATTACATTGGTATCATTGGGTTTTGTTTAGTGGATATTTTTTTTAAATTCAAGTAATAGCATGTATAAAATGATTGGTTCACTATAGATGGTATCATATTTAATTATACCTATTTTAGGAATTTTTAATACCATACATTACTGAGAACCCTAGGGATATTTCATAGTATATAATAATATCATTAATTCTTGGTGATTTATAGTGTTCTTAGTTTACATAAAATTACATCATTGCCTATATTGTACAAGTTTATGTGGTTATATCACAATAGTACCTAGGGGTCATATCATATAAAATTAAATATTGAGTAGAAACTCATTTGTCTCTAGGTGAGGGACAATGTGGCCTTGTTTCATGCATAGTTATCCACTAAAGTGGGATATTATTTAGAAATTTTCGAAAATCATTAGGAAACACATTGAATGAAATTAATTGATTATTAGTTTAGATATATTAATAAATATATTTCAATGGGTAATATATATTTAAACCTATATATTAAAATGTTATGATTTATAGGTAATTTATATGTTATTGCTTATATGATCATTGTCTCCCTTTTTAAATTTTTTGATTACTATCTTCTTTTTATTAATTTATTTCCACTATATTATTCAATGGATAGAAATATGAGGAATCATTCTAGAAACCAATATTAAAAAAAAATTATGAATTCATTAATGATATGAGTATACTTATGTGAGTAGTGGATAATAAATTGATGGCATCACTATCTCAATTAACTCATGTTATCAATAATGACATTAATCAAGTGAAATTAGATCCTTGTCTTTTTAAATATCATGTTTTTGGGTGAGTGGTTTACGATAAAATTCATCCTATATTTATTATATATTATGATACCCTAATTTTTGAATAAAAAATTAAATCAATTGAAAATATACTATTTGTCCTACAATCCTTGGAATAGGAGAAAGTAACGTTGGTGGTTAATTGTCTTGATAGGTAAGAACATCATATGGTCACACTAATCAGTATAATGAATTAAAAATAAGAAATTGTTTCCAAGTACTGAAAATGATTCAAGATATTATTTTTCAATATTTTTTTCCCTGAAATACATGTCTTAAAATTGATAGAGAGTTATTTGGATTGATGTAAAATAATTATCAGCCAATCATGGAATTAGTGGAACATTTCACATGTATTGCATGATTTACATCTCCATTTTTCATAAATAAAATATGTAAGCAGGAAAACTCTTTAGTTGAATAAATAAAAGTATTTTTAAATCATTTGTGATTTTATATTTTTAACGAACAGATGATATTTTTTATTATTACTTTAAAAATGACATTGAGAATTGGATACTCTTAGTGGTATCATAGGAATTGAGGTACCAAACCTATAATGATGTTTTGTTTTATTGGACCAGTGGTTAAATAAAATGAACGAATTAATAGTCACCATGAAACAAGTATAATGTGTGTAACAAATCAAATAGGAAATTTCTCAAGTGAACTGGAATATTTATCAAATTTATAAAATAGTGGAATCTAGTTAATAAATTCCAAAGATTGATAATTAATCCAAAAAAAGAGATAGTATAAATATTATTCAGATTAAAACTAATTTTAAGGTATAAGTTTTCAACATAAAGGAAAATATGAATTATACAAGCCAATATCCTATGAAAATTGTATTTGGACACAATCAAGGACAAGAATTTTGATGTCCTAGATAGCAAGAAAATTTATATTCTATCAAAAATGATATAGTGGATCTAGAAAATAATTTTTTGATAGGTACACAAGTTAATCATTTATTAATAGTTAATGAACTTTTCAATTTTTTTCTATATATTCTTTGGAATATTTTTCATTTAATAGAACTATTCAAACACCACCTCCACACATAGTGGAATAGTTATATATGAGAGTAGAAGACAACACAATTTTTTTTTATCTCAAGTATATAACTCCACCCCAGCCGATGATTTGTTACTAAAAAACTAAGAAAATAGTTTTATACTCTATTTAGTGTAATTTCATGCTATGTTAGGCATGGATTAATTGTCCTTTTATAATTCTTAAATAATCTATTTGGTGAGAATGAGTTATATTCCATATCAATTCATCCTCTAATATTGTATAAGATTTAAGATGTTGATGAATCTCATTTGGAATCTTTATCTAAAATTTTAATATTATTCACATGTGATAAATAATATCGTCCCTAATGATTAATATAAGGGAGATATTCATGCTCCAATACATGCCTTTTGTGATGGATTTTTTTGGATGTATTTAATGAACAAATTTATGGTATTCCTTAAAGATTAATGGATGATTTATCAATTCATCTTATACATGAATCTCTTTTCATATTAAAGATTCCTAAAATAATGGAAAAATTGATTTGGACGAATTGAAGTAGTAGTTATTTGGTAATCTATAAAATGGTTTTATAAGACTGAGTGCTTTGGTGTAAGGTTCACATATCATCTTCATCAAGAAGATGGATGGGTTAATGTTACTCTTAATTTATTATCATGAACTAAAAAAACTAATTATAAAGAACATGATTCCATTTCAATTAATATATTACTTTTTTTATCAACTACATAGGCCCCAATATTTCTTCAAAGTGGACCTTCAGACCTTATATCACCATTTAATGGTGAAGAATGATGATATTTAAAATATGTCCATTCAGACAAGGTATAATCACTTTGAGTTCATTTTATTTTCTTCAAAAACATCCAATACTCTTCCAATAATTATAGGAACAATTTGTGGTGTAATTAAAAATTACCACAACATTTCATGTTAATATTTATACATTTTATTATGGTATAATCCAAAACGAAGTAGGTTAATGAGATGAATTTTTGAAATGTATTAAAAACATTTCTAATCAAGTAGTTATTTGATAAGTATTGTTAATATGAGTTTTAAAAGGAGGTTGTATCATTCATGGGGTTCGTTATTGCCAATATAGGGATATATGTGTGTCCCACTTTTAAAATGGATAATTTGGAGTGGTAAAGTCTATAATCATAATAGATATCTATAACTTCCATTGATTGTATAGGAATCACCAAAAATGTTTGAGAAACTTCTCATAATTTTCAATCTAGCTAAACTGGATAAATCATATGGGACTAAATTTTTTCTAAGATTATGTGTTTGAATTGGTCTACAATGAATTTAAAAATATTATTATCAATTAAATATTCACCGATATACCATATTTTTGTGTACATTTTGTGACACTAAATGATTATTTAAATAAGGTTGTATGGTGTGATCTAATATAGGGTGATAAATTATTAGTCTAATCCTTTTGGATGTTTGAATATTTATGAGATGAATTAAAAAACATGATCTAGATTTGGCTACATAGTTCTTGATATTGATGGTTTGGTGGAAGAAAATTTAATAGAAGTATTATGAAATATATATGAATTATAATATCCTCAAATATAAAATAACACATAAATAGATTAATATGTTAAAATGAATATGGTTAGCGATGATGAAGGACAATGACTGCTGAATCCACTACTATCATTAAAAAATAAAAAAAATTAGGAAAATGATCTATGTTTAAAAGACCAAACATCTATTCAAAGGAAAATAATTGATAAGGATCCAATCATAATAGACTTGATAATAACAAACAGGGGGATCATAATGGAATGAACATCAACATTCCTTTCATGAATGATTTAGCAATCACCCCTTATGTAGAAGATAATGGATACTAAAATAGATTATGTAAAAACATTTAATAAGGTGGAATATATAAGAAAATGTCAATCTATTATGTTCAATATTTATGGAGAAGTAGTTATATTATTTTTATTCATGAATATGTGTACCATCAATTCATGAGATAAAATAAGATTTATTGAATGATTCCAAAAGTTAAACCCTCTCTATCCACTGAGGAATAATGAATATATATCATGATCTCCATGATCATTAATGTTTTAATATATAATGTATGAGATAATATAATATTGATCAAAGTTCGAGTTATGTCCGAAAAAGAAGAACTTAATTAAAATTATAATAGGATGATGTAACGAATACCTATACCGTTATAGAAATAAGAAATAATTTCCAATGAAATTTTCACTTGTATTATGAAATAATATTTAAGAAATTGGATTATATTTTATTTAGTGGATGACCATAAAACGAATACACATTGTATTTTAGTTCATAAGGACATATAACTAAAAAACAATTCATGTATATAAATCATTGACATTATATGTCATTATGGAACACCATTAACAACTTTATTTGGATGAGACCTATGATTTAATTATATTTTTTTGGAGAGGTATATAACATTCTCTAAAAATAAAAATGAACATCAATTAGTGTTATCAACCCAAAATTATGTAAAATATTATTATGCTATCTGAAAATAAGAAAACATATTAAGTCTATTATCCGTAGACATGTAACAATGATGAGATCAGCTTATTCCCTTGGTTGAGTTCTCATGAAATAATATTTCATCTCCAAATTAAATATGGATCCACATGAAGATGTTTATGTGATGATATGTGGAACACATGTGTGTTGTGATTATGTGGGAATTTTAAATATTATATGTTTGGAAATGCTTTTGGAAATGATGAAAAAGGTCAAGACCATTCAAAAAAATAGCAGAATATCCAATAATGACTGAATATCTATGACTGAAATCATTTTTGTAACCTAGATATTGAGTATAGATATTATTTATATATCCAAATTTCATTATTTAATAGTGTGTTGATATATGGAAAAAATTTAATGTTAATTACAGGTTACATCACCCCTATGAGATTCTTGATTTCATAAAGACTATAAAATATTTAGAAGAACTCCCACCATCCCTTTCTAAGGTACATAATATATCAAAATATCCCCCTCGAAGAAGTACATACCATATTACTCACATATGTTGAATTCATAGGGGTACAATTGTACAATTTTCTATCTAATGAGGAATGGTAGTTAAATATCATAGAATATAGAGATCAAAATATTTGTAATCATACAGGTCACCAATTCAAAATACTATTTAGAAACTATAACTTAGAAGAGGTGATATGAGAACCTGATGAATTGACAATATTGAAGTACCCTCACCTATTATCACCGTAGTTTGATAAATAAAATATAAATTTTAAAACATCATAAGTGTGTTGATTGAGAAAAACAAGAACAATATCAATGAATTATCCCTTGCGAATATATAATTTTATCATTTTTAGTAATATAATATTATATAATAAATAGGAATCACGTTATATAAAAAATTAAATTATATAATAATAATTTAAACAAGATATTTAGAAAATAAATATGGCCTTATGAATTGAATGTATTATAATGGGATAAAAATTGAATATATGAAAATACGGAAAGAGAAATTTTTATTTTCTTGATCCCTAAGAATAATCACAGAATTGAATAATAAAGAATAAATGATATAGGAATTTAGTAATGTAATATGCATTTTGAAAAATATAATATATTTATATAACCATGAGATAAAATTGAGTTAAATTAAAAAAATAAAAATAAAATATGATGTATTTATAGAATATATGGAACTCGTATGACAGTTATAGAACTAACAGTTAGAATAATAATCTGAACATTTTAATAGAAGTATTATCATTGGAATAGTAATATGATTGTTAGGAATAATATCCCACCATTATAGTTGTATCCTCACATATTTTAATTTAATTTAATAATATGGTTTAATTTAAATAGAAATGTGAGATATTAATGTTATGATCGAAGTAAATAATTATATTCATTGCTAAAATATGTGTCTATATTTATTTAAAACATAATATTATTTTATTTTAATAAAAAACATATGGATTGAAATTATATTTAATTTGATAAAAAAAGACTAAATAATAAAAAAAATTAACATAATTAGAATAAAATTATATTAAACCATTATCGTTTTTTCAATCAGACTATGAAATATTCATAATATTAAAATTAAAATTTTTTAAATTAAGGAAACTTTTATCTAAAAATTTTATTCCTCTCATTTTGAATTATTTTTTTCATAAAATGTATATAAATCAAGGAATATAATAATTGAAAAAAACTGTTGTCATTTTTTTTTGTTTTTCTAAAATATTTTTCTTGAATATTAAAATATAATAAAATATATTATTTAATGCTATATTCAATTATATAAGGTTTTGGGGAACATAAGATTAAAACCCACCCATTTTAAAATCACATGCACCATTTAAATTATAATATTAGAAGACTCAATGATATTTGTATTATTGATCAAAAATAATAAAATAAATAACAAAATATTTAAAAAACCCAATTTACTCCCTTATAAATACCACCCTCGTACTCTATACAAATAGTCCTTAGACAATGAAGAATTTATTTCCATTTCAATTCACAATACACTCCCCATGTCATAGAACGTTTTTATCTAAAATAATTCTATTTCAAGGTACATTAACATACTTTCTATAAATATATACCTAATTAATGAGGTAAAATTATTGACTAATCACAATTAATTTTATTCTTCTTCTACTACCCCATATTTCTATTTATCTACCTTGAAAAAGTGACATCAATATAATTTATATGCTGATATATTATTATTGTGATGTAATATATATAATTTACCTTCCAATATTTATATTCTAAAAATATTGTTTTATTAATATGGATAGTTCTCCACCATCATGATCAATGTATTTTATTTTCCTCCACCAACACTAAGGATGGTGATAAAAATATTATTATTACATTTTTCTCACTAAATAAAATTCTAAATATCTTGAATTTTAATGAATTCATAGAAATTGTATATATTTTTCTCAAACATACTCACATAGAATTATTCCCTTCATTTGATGGGGTAAAACTAAACATATGATAATTTTTCAAATGATTCATTAAAATAACACCTAATTATGTAAAAGTGTTTTATCATTTAATCAATTTATATATATCAAATAATATTTTTATTTTCTCTCATGATTTCAAAAAATTAATTAGTATTTTTGGTAGAACCATTCAAGTTTAATTTTTTTTTCAAATAATATTTCAATCTTATTCCTACCTAAAAATTCAATAACTGATTTCTTAAAACACCATTTTTAATATTCATTACTATATGACATTATTTACCCTTTACCATAATTTTTTTCCATGTAAAAACCAAATTTAGATCACTATTGTTTTGTAATCATATTTGAATTTACAATATATTTAATTAATTATTATCTTTTTATTGATTAAGAAATAACCTTTGATAAGGATATGGGAAATATTATCAAACCCATTTATTTCCATGACTAATGCATATGATTAAATCTTATGATTGATTTCATTATTTGGAAGACATAATAATGTATATTTTATGATTTGTTTTCCCATATATAGCTGTAATGTAGTTTATAATTATTTTTTTTATAATTAGGTGTTATGATTGTGGTTATAGAGAAAGAACAATACATAATGGGAATCTATCGACAATGTCATATTTTCTTTGCTATATTCCTTGATTTATTCATATTTCATGTTTTATTTTTATTCCATTTTATTATTCTTCAATTATATTCTTATATAAACGTAATTACGTCATGATACCATGTGATTATTCATAAAAATTATCTTTTATGGTATCATTTTATGCTGGTTGACTCATATGTTATGCTTCAATATTATGCTTATTCCCTCACTAGGATTCCTATCCCATCCATAAATTTTAGCTATTCCCACGTCATCATAAAAAAATAAGGATCATAAATATGTTTTGGAGCTCATTATTGATATTAAAACAATTATTTTGTTCTTTAGATTCCTTTTATTGTATTATAAAACAAATTTTTCCAATACAATAGGCCAAGGGATGTTTCTATTGGGTATATTGTTTATATATTAAAAATAATATAACAATACGTGTCAATGTCATTGGTCACTGTGATCATATAGTAATATTTTTTTATTGTTCCATAGTATAATAGAAAATAAAAATTAAATTCAATAAATACAATTCATAATAGGTCATTCATCTTCCTTTGGCCTCAAAAAACACATTTTAAAAATACTATTGGGCTACCCTATCTCGATCAAAAATTGTTCTAATTGGTTGAATGTCAATGCAATATTTTTTTCTCAGCACAAGAGTTCACACATAGGGTGTGAGAAATAAATATTTGCAGGGCCTCATAATGCGACTCTACTCTACACCATTTTATACTTTTACAAATTAGAAATGAAAAAATTTCACAGATACACATCAAACATCAGGTGTTAAGAAAGACACCGTGAATCCTTGATCATCATGTTTTCTGGTTCTAATTAGGCCACCAGCAAAAATATTCATACCTACATTAGTACCATTATAAAATTTTTTCTTCACCACATTACATTGTACATGAACCCTAGCATGTACTAGAGACATGGGGAAGGGTTCCCACCATATGTTTACCACTAAAAAAAATTGGAATTGTATTTCCCATTTTTACTTTTCTATGTAATATCCATATTGCTTAATTGAGGTTTTCTATTTAGAATTGGCCTCTACCATATCACCCATGGTAGGTACCCATTCACATGTCTTTACTGAAACAATATCATTCAAGGGAGGGTCCATCTACCATGTCTTTCTTAAGATAATGACTATATTATCATTCTTCATCATGACTATCCATTATTATTTTCATCTCTATTTTACTTGAGGAAATGGCTATACATGTTCTCAAGACAAACCATCCCAATAAATGTAGTACCATAAAATACAAAAAAATAGCATCCCATCTCACTCATAGATATCCTATAAATACCTTCACACATATAGTATGTCTAAGTCTTAGGACTCATTGGTCCATTATTTATCCCTATCACATGAAATATATAATAAGCCATGAATACCATTACATATGATTTCCATATAATCATATGTTTGTTTGTAAATTGGGACAAATCCCCTCATATTGAACTCATACCTTAATTAAACATTTCACAAAAGATAACTTTTCAAGACTATCTTTTTTTTCTCTTTAATAAGAATCCATCTATGTCACCCTAATGTGACATTGGTATCTATCCAATCCCCCAAACCATAACTATATCTTACACAATCCCCTTTCTATCCACATTCCAATCAATCTAATAAATCCACCAATCCATAAATTGGTACTATCTTACATCTACCTAAAAAGTTCACTCAAACCAATTGTTGAAGGGAAAACCTCTCTATCAAAACTCAACAAGTAACTAAGGAACCATCTATCTCAGAGAACAAGCTATGTCTGAATTCACTCTAGGATGGATCTCATTACCAAGAAATAGATCTAGAGTTGTCTCTCCATTCCCACTATGCTCAAGAATCTATTTCTAAATTGACATTAATATGGAATAAATCCTATAATAACTAAATCTCATCCGGAGTATTGACATCTTCCTTATTTATCTCATCATCTTGAGATGCACATTTTCCATTTAGTGACATAAATTCTAGGTAATTCTAAAAACACTCTCAATGTATCTATTTCCCTATGATTCTATCTTTCTCTATATATTCTACCTAAAACCATTGATCATTAATTATGTAAGAAAACATAATAAAAATTTCATTAATTTATAATGTAGGGAAAAACATTTCTGTTACATAATGTTATCATCCTTGTTAGGCTATGCACCACATCATCCAAGCGTGTTTATACAACATCCAAGAAGATACCCCAACCAGAGCTCCTATATAATAGAAGAAAATCCTGGTAATTCATTATATAGAAATTATAATTTTACCATCTTGGGTTTTTCCTATGAGGTATTGATAATTTTTATACCACTTTAACATATTTTCTGGAATAATGTGTGTTATTTTTAATATCATGGGAGTTTTGTTGTTTCTGGGTGTTGTTAAGAGTCTATGGGCCTGGCTTTTGGAAAAGTATGTTGGGACACATGGTTAGTAGTAATTGTGTGTCCCAATCCTCATAAAAATATAAAACTATGGAAGATTCTCTTGAAATCTGTAAAAAGGATAATGGTTTGAGAAAAAACATGTGGAAAGGGCCTCACACCGATGTAAGAGCACCTATAGTTTTTAGAAGAGGTGTTGGGCACTATTTTCAGATGTTTTGGAATGTTGTGTGTATAAAAATGTGTGATCCCCCCTTGACACAATGATGGGTCCACATTTGGTGCATAGTTTGGCCAACCCTGATGCCAATCCATGTGACACAGGTTTTATTATTGAAATCTATGTTTTTCCCCTTGATCATTAATAACGCAAACACCCTTCTCATATTCTCTCCATTAGAAAACATTATCCTTGGGGAAATAATTTGGAGACAAATCATAGGATTTTCACACATTTATCCAACCATACTCATATTCATGTACTATACCTATCATGGGTTCCACACCAGTGTGTAATCCATTAATATTTTGTTGTTATTAACTTATCATTGTATCAATAGATTTATTTTGGGGAATGCTAATATATCCTTTTTCAAGGATTTTTCATCCCTTCTTTGTTTTCCCTTAATCTAGACCAAATCAGTTCTTCATACCATATGGTTCCTTTACTATATAGATATGGTTTGTTTTATATACATTTCCTTCAAGGTTTGATATTTTATAATAATAGTTTCTATTGTGTCACAAGAAGTAAATTATAGAAGATCCCTATTATTTATTTATTTTAAATTCTTTTTAATTGGGACATGTTAGGTTTCTCCACTAGTACATTTGGATTTTTTGATGGTTTTCCCCATCCTAGTCCAACCATGTGGTGTAACATTATATCAACATATTTTTTTACCACATATGGGGTGTGTTTGATCATTCATATTTATAGGATTCCCTTTTAATTGATTTAGAATTTGGTTGAGATTTTTTGGAGAAGGTTATGTATCCTCTTCCACAAGATGTAATTATGTGAATTTATTTAATTATTTTAATGTACATTGTTATATTACTGGAAGAACACATTGAATATCAATAATTGTGTGATGATTAATGTAATGAGATGATGATTGATTATGGTAGTGGATTCTTTGGTTGTAAACCCCGGGTTGCTAATTCCATATGAAACTATAGAAACATACACTCCATGGGTCTTGATTGTAGTAGTGGATGCATTGGACCTATTTACTACATGGATAAATATTATGTAAGATTACAAGGGCCTTGGTTCCCCTTGGATTCAACTTGATTGTACTCAAGTGGGAAATAGTCCGTCGACTTGATCCAAGAACTCCAGCGTTGACATTACTGAGTATCAAGCAATGTTATCATATGACTCGACATGGATTACTCTAATTTATATACCATTGATTAGGCCCTTCATGGTTATAATATATTGATTAAAAAGTGACTGTTGTTGAATAAACATAATTATACAGTGTGAATATGATGGTTATTTTTACACTATATTATATGGAATGTTCATGGTAGATATTGTTGGTGGATTACATGGTGAGGAAATTGTGGTTATTTCTAATATTTTTTATATATAGCCCTAGTATGGGTCTGTAATTATAGTTTATACTATAATTACATTCACATGTTATTTAAATTTACAACTCCCTCGTTAGGGGGTTTGATTATTATTTACATGGATCAATGTTTGGAAAGAAATAATCACACTTTATGTTTCATAATTTTTTACCTATGTTATACTATCTAGTACATATGTTTATATAATATAGAATACAATTTTTATAGGTATTGTTGTATGTAGCCTAATTTTTTTATCTCAAACATGTTTGGGCCGACATTGGGTACCTAAAATGTCTTCTTCATGTAGGTATGGACCTCTATATGCTCACATAATCTAATGATTTATTTTTTACATTAATATGTATAGGGGAGCACAAGAACAAGGTAGTCTTGCGATGATTTCTAAAGAAAGTCATTTTTTTTCCTTTTAGGTTTTTTGAAAATTATATTGTACATGATGTCTCTATACTTATTTTCCACATTTTTAGATACATTACAAGACACATCATTCTGTAAATGAGATTACATTTTTCATTGTTTATATATTTTTATCATGGGTGTTTAGATTTTTTATATATGATTTACTGTATCTACAATTTTCTGTTATGTTTACTCCCATTTTGATACACTCTAAAAAGATAGAATAGCCTCCAAAAGGCTACTTCTTGGCCCTTACTTCGATATGGAATACTCTGAAATATGAGGAGGTGTGATTGATTTTATTTTACCCAATAAATCAATGATCCAGATAGTGAAATCCATGTTAGGAGATTACAATGTTATAATAGATGGTTCTATTTTTGGTAGTACTATTTTTGGCCTATATAAATGAGATCAAGAATTATATGTAAATTATTAATGATTTTTCCAAAGAGTAACGAACACATGTAAAAGAAAAATCTAAATTTATAAATAATTTTTCATTCAAGATTTTGACTACTACAGTTGATTTGATTCCACCATTGGGTGATGCACCTAAATAATGATGTAATTAATTGTTTTATTAGATATCTACAATATAATTTCTAAAAGAGATTATGGAATTCATCTCATTAATAATTTTATGTACCCAGTAGGATTCACATTACATTCATTATTCTATTCTATAATGGATTCATTTTTTGATTTAATGGATTTGCAGTATGTGACATGCATGATATGTTTGTTATCCTACAAGTGTTTTTGTGGGGAATTTAGAATCATAGTTGGTTCTTAGACTACCTAAAAAATGAAATAGTTTTTTATGAATATTTTATAGAAGAAAACCAATATAGTCAAACATGGTACATTGAGATAGGTACCATATGAATAATGGATTGGAATATGTTATGATATTGATCAAGTGGACACCACACATCGGTTCATGAGTTTTATTGGCCCATATAGATCCCAAGTGTTGAACCATTAGTCCAACCATTTAAGGAGAATCATGATATAAATTTTAACATTGACTATTCTAGATGTTTCATTTTACCCAGTCCCAGATTTTGGTGTCGGTAGAGTGGTGTGTCTTGGTTACAAGGTGGTTCTGACATGTCCTGCCTTTTTTGGTCTATGATATTTTAGTGACTGATGTTTTTATAGGAAAGAGTTATAATTGTATATAAGAACCCCCAAGACGACATCTAGTCGTACATCTGTAGGGTGGTGATGAATATTTCCAATGGTGGTGGGCCATGGGATGCTAGTAGAAAATCTAGTGGTTTTTGTTGTGGAACCATTTGTTATACTAGATATGAGGTCTAAGGATATATTTTGTGAGGAATTTCTCTACTATATGATGACATATTAGTGATAAATTTATCCAACCACATATATAAAATTGTTGAAACATTTTTATTCAGTAGTAGCATACTCTAATGTTTTTGGGTGGTGGAGGACAATAGGATACTGGGATTTTCCTTGAGATATTTATTTTTATATTAAATTATATGAAGACACATACTGAGAGGATTGTAAACATGATGATTAAAATAATTTGGGGAGTATGAATGTGTTGGTTGTATGTTATGAACAAGGATAATGCATTGAATGTTATGGTTTGTAGGAATTTCAAAACTAGGCTTTCAAATTAACTTATTCATGACACCCTAATAGTTGAAAGGGATACTATGATTATGACTATGCAGCATGGCGTGGTTGCAGTTATTTGTTATTATAAATATTTATAGAGATTTGTATATTTGAACCCATTTTTTACTGATAATCCATAGAGGGAAATAATATATGAGGAAGATATCATGCTTATCATTCAAATGAAAATAAAATTTTTCATCTTGAATACTTTTACAAATATACTGACTCAAGAAATTATTAATTAGTTTAACCAAATGGATGATTGGGGAATACAATGTGGTAGTTTGGACTCTCATCCCAGTGGTTTAGTTACTTATATAAGGAAGATTTGTTTTTTGGTTCTTTAGGATGTGATAACCAACAAGATTTTTAGTGCTAGTAGATCTATTTTGGGCCACCAGTGTCATAGATGGGGATATATGAGGAATCCGTTTGATTAAGACCCATTAGTGTGTAGAGATTTCTGTATTATGGGCCATGTAAAAAGTTTTTTTGGAACCATCCCACTAGAATTTAGTGGAATGGGATTGACTCGTAATCCAGTTTCATGAATGGGATTAATAGATCCGTGTTAAGCTAGAATCAATTGTTCTGGTTGAGGTGTTGGTTGTGGATGAGGAATCCATGCAAAAAAAATTAGACAGTAGATTGATCTTGTTTTGGGTAGTGAGGTTGTGTCATTGGTACAAGGTTCATTCCAGATATATTCTATACAGTATACCCTTGAGGAGTAGAGCATCAGGTAGTCTTTGGTGAGAGGTATGATCATAGTGGACTTTATGCTAGTATTAATGATTTTATATATAGGATTATCACATATTTTCAAATCCTTAACTATGGTGGGGAGAAATGGGGTCGTTATACCATATTTTGATGGCGTTATGACATCTGATACTCCATTAGAAATCATAATAGAGGGTGTATTTCAATGCATGGAGTTCCCCCATTAGATTGGTTGGTGGAGTTTCATATGGGATATTTTTTTCATAGAGATGATAGTCTTTGAAATCATTCATGGGATATAATATATTGTTTCTTATCGAATATATGTTGACATCTATCACCAGAAGGTGACCTTCACATCACCAAAGGGTGGTTTTTTTATTCACATGGGTGAATTGGATGTCCAGGATGGACATTCTAGATTAGGGAATCGTGGTATGGGAATAATGACATTCCGTATTTATAGTTTTTATATAGATTACTATAGATCACATCAGGATGATATCCCTCCAGTGGTGGATAATTTAAGGTAATTTTTCACATAAGAATGATCCGGATTACCTATTGCGATAAGCCTGGAGTTTTCTATCGTTCTTGTGCTGGAGATGCTTCGATATCAATTCCTCATTATAGGATTGGTACTATGGAGTTTTAGTTAGACAAGTGGTATCCAAATGAATTATAATAAAATGGTTGTATATGACCTATTACATATATGTGATTTTATCATTTCATTATTTATAAAAGGTCGATGGTACATTTATGATATGATTGAGTTATCAAAAAATGAACCCATTTTTTGTTATAAATTGGAATACATTTTGGAGGATAAATTACCATTTTTATCAGCTCCAAGGAACTCAAGTTTTCTCAAAGATTTTTTTGTGTTTGAAATATCACAAGGTATGTGTTTCACCTATAGAAATACATTACACATGTTTTTATAGATGGTTTATTCTACATGATTATCTTTTTATTCCATTCAGACTAATGAACACAAGAACAATTTTCATGGCATATATGAACTGATTTTCCATCATTATAAAGATTTATTTGTGGTGGTTTTCATGAATGATGAATTGTTATATTATCAGAATCCACATGACCAAGAAAAATAGATTTAGATTATTTTTAAAATAATGATAGGTAACTATTTATATGATATGATCAAAACGTTCCACATATGAATATATAATATTCACATAATGGTTTATATTATCTTATAGATATGAGTAACATTTGAAATTGAGAAGGCCATAGCTATAGTTTCCATGGAGAATCCCATGATAATAATTGAAATTTGTAGTTTCTTGGGGATATATATTACATATTATTCATACAAGACGTCTCATGCTGAACACCACCTTTAAAGATCATGACTACGAAGTGTGTATTGATTTTCTGGACAGGTAACTACAAGAAAGGATTTCACGATCTAAAATCTCGACTGACATTAGACCAAACCATTATTATACCATTAATGTAAAGAGGAAAACTATTTATTTAGATGCCTCGTGAATTAGGATAGGAATACATGGGATTTAGGGGATAGATTCCTGGCATATGAGTGACTTTAGGTTATTCTATATGAGTGGAATTACAAGATTCTTGATCTGGATTTACATAAAGTAGTAAAAGCATTGTGTTTTTGGGTAAATTATTTACTAGGATAGAATTATTGTGGTTTAAAAGTGCCAAAAAATCCTTAATAACTTATTTACATAACAATATCGTAATTTGAATCTATATAGATTATTGGAGTACATACAATTTTTTAACATCTACTTTACCAATATTCTCAAATAGGACAATGTATTTGCTGATACACTAAGACAAAAGTCTCACATAAATGAGTTTTATGAGGCTTGTTGTGAGTGTAATATTATAGACATGTTTTATTATTTGTACCTAGAGGTGGAGGTTGGGAATGATCATAATTTTCTTTTTCTTTATAATCTATTTTCCTCTACCCTTCTGTATAGAGTGAGGATAAGGTAGGTATCAGCTAATGAGGGAATAATCCTATTCTAGAGTGTTCAAGGTGAGGACACATCCTGGTGGACATAGATGAAACATATTTTACATAATTTTTAAGGAGGTTTTCCACCTTCAAACACGTGAATTCAAATTAGTAGTTTATAGATGAGCATTTGTTACATTTTCCCATTCCTTTGTGGAAAATAGAGGACGTTATGGTGGATTCTGAGATAGGTTTTCCACATTCTCATAGAGTTAGTACTTCTATATTGGTTATTTTGTAAGGGGTATCTATATTATATACTTTACAATGGTTCAGGGAGGTATTCTCGATGGATGAAATTAAGATTTAGTATATCCATGAGATAATACAACATCACATATTTCCTTATATTATTGTATCAGATAGGGAGTCACAGTACAAATATCCTTTATAGAGAAATTTTAATTTGGAAATGGGTTAAAATGAACATATGATTATATCATTTCACCCTTATACTGATCTCATGTTAGAGGTCATGATTCATTATCTTTAGGGAATTCTTAGATCATGGATCCATGATTTTGGGGGACTCTTAGGAGAGGCATACACCCCTAGATGATTTTTACCAAATAAAAAATATCATTTGACAGTAAAAATAGAACCATATAAGTATTTTTATAGTAGTCCATGTCGACCACCCATATTCTAGTTTGAGTACATGGATGATTCTTTACAAAGTCCATGCCTCGGGAAATATACTTATGAGGATGTATAGTTGATTTAGAAATTGTTGGCCATTGTATAGTCTCAAAAAAAATCATATGATGATCTCTATAGAAAACCAAAAGAGTTTGAGGTTTGGGAACAATTATTTTAACATATCTCACTAAGTCTAGGAAATGGTCGGATTATGATACATAGTAATCCTTCTCTATGATATGTTGGGCTTCTAGAGATTCTGGAGAGTGTTGGGGTGGTATATTATTAGTTAAAATTATATCATAGGCACCCAGACATGCACGAAATCATTTTTATACCTCATTTGTGTCATTATCACTCAAACCCAAATAATACACATCGTCTTAACAAGGTGGAGATATAGGATGATGCATACATTGAGAAGAATCCAATTTATATTATCGATAGGATCATGGAGTTTATTTGACAACAATCAATTCATCTAGTAGGGGTGTTACGGTAAAAAAGCAATTTTCATTACAAAATAAGGCATCATGAAGATGATGAACATGCTCAGTGGATATATTAATTCTCAATCCATTCATGAATACCATTTAAAGGGAATTTCAAGGAAAAATTACATAAAATGGTGATGATTTTAGGATCCCTAGTTAAACCAATGAGGTATGGATCTTTTTTATTTCGTTTTAACTAATATTTGGTCTTATTTGTGTGATTTTTTAGATCACATGATCTTTTGGGTTTTACAATGAATTTTTAAATCCCAAATCCCATTTAATCATGAAGTAAGATAGGACATACTATTTATTGAAAATTTGAGACATAATTTGTTTGATATAGGGAATTTATTATAGGTAGACCATTACACTTTCTAGTGATGCACAATTTGAGGTATCCATGTTGATAAGGTTGAACCCCAATGTAGGAGAACCTTCAGTTTTAAGAAAAGGTGAATGTAATGGTTTTAACATGATTATTAAAACTATAAATATGAAACTGTGTGAGGAAACCCTTGAAAAAAATGAAGGAAAGATGGTTCATTCATGGTTTGACCAAACATGCAGCCAAACTGTGTGACCTATATATTAATGGGGAAAAGTAAATTTATCCATTAGATATTAAATAATTGAAATCACAATATATTATTCAATTTATTGAACAAACATAATTTTGGGGATATATTATTAAGCCATACCTTAGCATTTTTTCCCATTTCTCCTTATAGACTTAGATTCGGGGACTGTTTATCTCATTTGTTCTACGTCGATGAGTAATCAATTTTTATTGTCCCATTTTTCATTTTTTATATAGTTGGATTTTTTTTAGGAGCATGAAAGTATTCTCTATATTGTGTAATTTCATAAATTCATCATTTCTTTCCCGATATTGAATGAATCCGATCTCGATACTCAATTAGTTTTCTATTAATGACCTAGGGTAGGTGTTTTATGACATTACCTTAGTGTTTTGGGTTTTATTACCATAGTTTAATTTTCTACACACAAATTTTTCTAATGGTTCCCTTATAATTAATTAAATGATTGAAATGAATGAATTGTGGCCTATTAGGTTTCCCCACTAGTAATTATGGATTTTCATGAGTGTTTTTTCAAAACCTAGTGCACCCATGGGGAGTTCCATTATAACATCCAATTGTTCTACCACCTATTCATGGAGTGTTATATCTCCATGTTAGGGGAATCCCATTTTAAAATAATGATAACTGAATTTATATTTTTTGGAGGAGGTTTTACCTATGTTTCCATGTGATAGAATGGTGAAAATTTATTTTTTTATTTAAATTCAATATTTTATATGTGTTATACCCTTGGTTTTGGGTACATAAACCCCATTTATTTATGTTTTTAATTAGTGTGTCTTTGATTGGGTTTCCATAAAATAGAGAGTTTCTATAAAATAGAGAGTTTCAATAAAATAGCGAGTTTCCATAAAATAGAGAGTTTCAATAAAATAGATAGTTTCCATAAAATATAGAGTTTCCATAAAATATATAGTTTCCATAATATAGATAGTTTCTATAAATTGGGGTGTTTCCATAAGGTGGGGTGTTTCCATAAAGTGGAGTGTTTCCATAAATTGAGATGTTTCCATAAAGTGGGGTGTTTCTATAAAGTGGGTTGTTTCCATAAAGTGGGGTGTTTCTATAAATTGGGATGTTTCCATAAAAAAGATAAAGGTAATGGATAGAATAATTTGGGATTTTTTTATGGAATGTTGGGACAAAAATGAAGGTTGAATGATACATACATGGTTGGCAAAAACTATGTGGTCAAATCTTGCATAGAGGTCAAATCTAGATCCTATTTTCTAGGAGATCACTCGTTTTTGCTATATTTATTTCTTTTTGTCTTCAAAACTCCTCTAATTCGATATTAATCTCCCTAAAAGTCTGGATAACACACTCCAAACAAGTTGAAGCCATTCCGGAGCCTTCCCATGGTAATTTCAATTCCGATTCTTGAGGTATGTCACCATTCTGTACGGATTTGTCATGTTTTCTTAGATCTTCTTAGATATAGTTCTATGATCTCCATTCTTACTGAGATATGAACCTATAGTGGTTATATCTACGTTTTTGGATGCCAAATATTTCAATTTTGAGTCGTGATATTTCTAGGATAAGATATCTAAGGCCGATTTTGGAGAATTGACATGCTTCCTTGTGCTTTCTTCGTCCGTTGTTAAAGTATCATCCAATCCTTCAAGGTAGGTGGCTTCGCTCTTGACTCCAATATCTAGAATTTATTATATTATATTCAAATTGGTTTATTGATTGTGAAAATCATGTAAAAATATTCATTTGTGATGATTTATGGTTATTGTGAAATTGCATGATTTTGGTTAATAGTTGTGAAAAAGGGGGTTTCATTTAAAATGATGATTTTAAATTATGGATTTTATGGAATTTATAAATGTTTTATGAAAAATAGGTTTTCAATAGAAATGGTTTTCAATAAAAATGATGTTTTATTGAAATGGTTTGTAGTTGAAATGGTTTTGCATTGAAATAGTTTTGACGAAAATAGTTTTCAATAAAAAGGTATTTTTATTGAAAGGTTTATTTGGGAATGATCATTGGGCATATGTGTTGTGTGTTAATATTCCATATAAAATTCTTGGTTGAAATATTACCTTGTTCTCAGTGACAATGGATTAATGTAACATGGGAAACAATTACCTTATGACGACTTGGTAGATCGATGAGAAACCACTCATGAGTATGGAACTGTCATAACGTAGCATGCATGGTAGCATGCATGGGTTTGAGTAATGGTTGGGTATGCTGATATAGGGATATTGGGAAATGTTTCTAAATATTGTACGGTTATTTTTCTATAAAAATATCTTTATAGAAAAATTGGTGTCAATTCAATTTGTATTGTTTTGGTAATGAATGGTTTTGGAAACTTTTTTATATTTAGTTATAAACTGATTTTGAGAAATTCTTCTATATAAACCATTTTATATAATTTTTGAGAACTCTACTATCCTAGTGGTGTGAGAAGGGAAGTCATTGGGGAAAACCGACGGAATTTTATACTCACCCCTGCTTTGGAACTTTGGGGCTTTTGCAGATGCTATCTTCCGGGATAGGGGCAAAGGTAATATTTCACATGTGTTTAGCACTACCACGTGATGTTGGGCTGTTCGGAGATTTTGGAGCTTGGATCATGTGAAGCATGGAGTCTTGAGGTCATTGGAGTGTCTTGTGTAGTTTATCTGCTGTGTACTCTGATACTTGGTTATCCTTCCATTGTTTCTAACAATGATATGGTTTTGAGTGCCTAAAGTTGATGAGTTTTATTTAATTTTTTCATGAATCATATAGTGAATGTTTGGTTATAATTTTTATGTTTATTAGTTTATTTTTTAAAGGGTAAATCATCCCCCACTTGTATTTGAAACACTTCGGCATTTATTGTCAGCCTTTGGCATCTTGGGGATGTCGCTTAAGGCCTAGTAATGACTCGTTGTACTGTCAAGCCAATGAGAATTGGAAAGTCATTACAAATGTTATCAGCTTGTTTGTTCCTTGCCTAACAAGTAGTCATCGATGTTCCTAGTTTTGGAGATGAAATCCCTTCTTGTTTATTCCTTGGGTGGGAATCTTAGAAAGGAGTAGGATTGTCGGAACATGAAATATATATCATAAAAGGATGTAGACAACACTTTTATGTTGAACTTCAAGTTACCAGGGAGTTGGGTAAATAAGTGTTTGGAGACACTTCTAGGATTTTGAAATCACATTGTCATGGGTTTAGCCAATTAGATGAACATGGAATTCATTATTGAGGAATGACTTCCCACTAGAAGTCCATATATGATTTCAGAAAATGATCATTTTTGAAAAGTATGGAATTTGTTTTCAAATGAAAGATTTTGAAAAAGTGAATGATTATCGTATTTTTAACGTGGTTTAATTTTAAAAAGCATGTGATGTGGTTTAAAAAATAGTTGAACATGGGAAACAAGATGATTTGGAAAACAATGTTGCGATAGTTGAATTTGAAATGCTAAGACAACTGTTGATAGAGAGTGATATTAACAGAGTTTGTTGTTAGTTTAGAAAATGGAACCTGGTAGGAAACGTCAAAACCAACCTAAAGAAGTTGTAGAGAATGTGGTTTCACCTGAAACCAGTGTGAACCATGAGCTAGTTCAGAGTATTGTACAATATTTTCAAGATGTGAACACTGGGAACTAGAGGAATGAACCATGACATGTGGATTATACCATCCAGTTCATGAAGCAGAATCAATGGTGATTCAGATCCCGAGAAGGTGGTGGTGTGGTTATGTAGGATGAATCATATCTTCTAATTCATTGGCACAACAGTATAGCTAAATGTAAAACTGGCAACTTATATGGTCGAGGATCTTGCTTGTTAGTGGTGGTATTTAGCATTGTAGGATAAATTGGATGAAAGACTTACATGAGAATATTTTGAGGATTTGTTCAACAAAAAATTCTATCCTCACACATTCAAGATCTAGAAAAAGATGGACTTATTCATCCTAAAACAAGAGAGTATCTCTGTCGTATAGTATGTGGCTAAGTTCATGAACTTAGTACACTTTTCAACAGAAGACGCGACAAGGGCCTCTTTGAAGGAACACATCTTCGAATCAGGACTACGACAGAAGATTCGATCACAGATTTCAGTACTTTGTATTGCAGACAATACAGTGATGGTGAACAGTGTGACTATGGCGGAACGGGATATCTCGGGATCAATGTGAGGGAGCATGATTATATCTATATGAAATGGTGGGAACTCGACCTCTAGGAATAAGAGGAAAAGGGACACCTATTTCCATGGTGAAAGTGTAAATCAGAACCCAAAGGATGCATCAGAAAACCTTCCTACATGACCCCAGATCAAAGAAAGTTGTTTTCAATGTGGTTCACTTGACCACATAAACCAAGATAGTACGACACAACCTAGAGCAAGTCATCATTGTAACAAGATAGGACTTTTTCAGTGCTATTGTCAAAGTGCTCCAAGGTCAGGTGCTCGAGATACTTCTCAACTATCACAAGCATTGTATTCTTCAACTAGATGAGGATAATAGAATTAGTATCATCAGTAGTGCATAGCTAGCCTTGGTGATTCTAGAAATTTGATGACTATTCAACCTAGGCAATCTAAGCAAGGAAACAAGGAGAACAATATAGTGAAGAAGCAATTGAATGGATTTGAGAAGTTGATTATCGATGACTCGAATAGCCCATATAAAGTGAGAGGTATGATTCTTTTGAAATCTAACTTTGTGCAAGTTTTGTTTCATACTGTTGAATCACATTCCTTCATTTCTTCTTGTGCTGTTGACTAGATATGCTTAAAACTGGAAATGATGCCTTCTATTTTGAAACTGCAAACTCCTCTTGGTGAAAGAAAATGTCAAGCCTTTTTTTGTAGAGAATGTTCTATAACTATTGATGGAGCTAAGATAAAATATGACTTATAGATTATGGTAATTAATGTCTATGATGTAATTCTAGGTATGGATTGGCTTACAACATTCAAGGCTCAAATAAACTCCTACAGGAGAACAGTTAGTTTCATGACTGAGGATGGCATCGAGCATTAATTTCTAGGAGAGTTGATTGTAATGAAAGGTGAAAATAGATTTTTCGCAGCAATGGTAGGAATGATATTTTACTAATTGGCAGCGTTATCTTTGGAATCAATGGAAGAGATTGAGTAAAATATTTTTCCAACTTTTTTGGATCAATTTCTAGATTTCATTACAAAGAACATACCAGGGTTCCCACATACATAGGAAGTGGAGTTTACGATTGATCTCCTTCTGGGGAATAGAATTATTTCCCTTAAATATTATAGGATGTACCCAACAGAGTTACAGGAATTGAATGTTCAATTAGAGGAGATGGAAAGTAAGGGTTTCATTCGACCAACTACGTCTCCATGAGCAGCACCAGTTTTGTTTGTGAAGAAGGAAGATAGAACTCTTCGAATGTGTGTTGTTTATCGTAAGCATAACCAAGTTAGGATAAATAATAGATATCCACTTCCACACATTTATGATCTTTCTGATCAATTAACGGGAGATTAGTGGTTCTCCAAGATTGACTTGTGATTAGGATATCACCAATTGAGAGTTCGGAAAGAGGATATTCCAAAGAAAGCTTCCAAAAGTAGATATTGACACTATGAATATGTAGGCATGGCTTTCAGTCTAATGAATGAACCAACAGTCTTCACGGAATTTATGAATTAGATATTTAAAAAATATCTAAATTCATTTGTTGTGGTGTTTGTGCATGACATTTTGATTTATTCAAAGACAAGGTCTAATCATGAGGTGCACCGGGAAGTAGTGTTACAAATCTTTATAGATTGTAGTTTGTATGCCAAATTATCAAAGTGTGATTTTTGGATACAGGAAGTACGTTTCCTTGTCCATGTAATTTATGGGAAAGGCATTTTGATTAATCCTGAAAAGATTGAATCCATTGTCTTTTGGAAAGCACTAACAAATGTGTTTGAGATATGAAGGTTTCTTGGTCTAGCTAGTTATTAAAGACGCATTGTGAGTGATTTCTAACGACTAGCATTACTAGTGACAACTCTGAAAACGATTAATTCCCCATTCTAATGGATGGAGGAATGTTAGATAAATTTCCATGAAATGAATGTTCGGCTTACATTTTCACCTATATTGATCTTTCCAAAGTCAGGATAGGGGTATGTGGTGTATTTTGATGCTTCAGGATCAGGGATGGGTTGTGTTCTCAAGAAAATAGATCATGTGTTTACTTATCATTCAAGGCAGTTGAGGGTGAATGAGAAGAATTACCCAACCCATGATTTGGAGTTAGATATAGTCTTCCATGCATTGAAAACATAGAGACATTATATCTTTAGTGAGAAATTTTCTATGTTTACAGATCACAAAATCTTGAAACACATTTTATCACAGCGAGATTAAAATCTGAGGAAAAGTAGATGGATGGAGTATCTCCAAATGTTTGACTCTGACTTGATGTACACACTAGAGAAAGGAAATTCGGTAGAGGATTAATTGAGTAGAAATTCATTTTTTTAGTTAGCGAATGAAGCTTCAGATTAATGGTAGTTGATGTTAATCATAGCCGACATGCATCTGGAATGTGAAGACCGAGGTGATTTTTTAGTTTTCTTTTCTACTATGCTTGTTCCCGATTTAGTAAAAATTATCAAAGAGGAACAAACATCTAATGCATAATGTTTGGTTGTATGTTCAAAAATTAATGGTGGGAGACAATTGAGGGCTAGAAACATGACGAGGGTTCAGTTTTTTGCTTTAGAGATCGGATGGTCATACCTATGGTTTTTCAGAAACAACTCCTTCATGCTTACCACCATTCAAGATGGTTTGTACATCCTGGTACACAAATGATGTACAAGGCATTGAAGGTGCAATTTTGGTGGATCCGCATGTAAAGGAAGGTGGCCTAGTTCGTCTAGTGGTGCTTAACTTGTAAGAAGAGGAGAGAATCAGAGACCAGCTGGTATGTTACAATCTTTTCCCACCCTAGTCTGGAAATGTGATCCAATATCAATGGATTTTGTTACTGGTCTTCCAAGAATATTCTGAAAACACAATTCCATTTTGGTGATAGTGGATCATCTAACCATGTAGGCCCATTTCATCTTTATTCATGAAAGTCATATGGTGTAGGATCTTTAAAAAATCTATATCGGAGAAGTGGTTAAGAGGCATGTTATACTAGTTTCAATATTCTCAGATAGATATCTGAGGTTCAAATCTCGTTTCAAGAAATCATTATAGAAATCCCTTGGAACTTAGTTGACTATGAACACCACATATCATCCTCAAACAGATGGGAAATCCGAGAGAACGATACAAACATTGGAAGACATTTTTCGGGCTTGTATAATATATTTTTTGGCTCATTGGAGGATAATGTACCCTTAGTGGAGTTCTCATACTATAATATCTATCTACCTCTATATGCATGGCTCAGTTTGAACCATTATATGGGCATCCTTGTCATTCCCCACTATTCTAGGTGGAAACTAGTGAAACATCACTAGTCGGGCCAAGCCTTGTCCAAGAAACAACATAGAAGATCCAGAGGATTAGAAAGATGATGGAGACAACTCAGAGTTGTCAGAAATATTATGCAGATCACCGTCAAATACTGTTGTCATTTGTTGTGGTTGTTCATGTATTTTTGAGGATCTCTCCAAGGCTTGGACATCGTTGTTTCGGGAAGGAGGAAAAGTTATCTCTTAGATACATTATCCCTTTTGATATACTGGAATATGTTGGAGAGGTGGCATATTAATTGGAATTTCCACAATGGATTAGTTCGGTGAATAATGTGTTCTGTGTATCCCAATAGAAAAAGTATCACCCTGATCCTGATTATGTGATTAGATGGGATCATGTTGATCTAGAACCGGATGCATCACTGGAACATATTCCAGTGCAGATCATGGATAGACAAGAGAAAGTCTTGCGTGGGAAAAGCATCATCCTTGTGTGGGTTTTAAGGCAACATGGTAAGATTCAGGAAGAGACTTGGGAACATGAGAGGGAAATGAAAGAGTAGTGACCGAAACACTTTTTGTCTTGCAATGGCATTGTACATTCCGAGGAAGGAAAGAACAATGGTGGGGAGAATTTAGTACGCCTGGTTTTGGGTATATAACCCTCCTTTCCTCACATTTTTAAATTGGTGTCTCTTTTATTGGGTTTACATAAAATAGAGAGTTTCCATTAAATAGAGAGTTTCCATAAAAAAAATAGTTTCTATAAAATTGAGAGTTTCTATAAAATAGAGAGTTTCCATAAAATAAAGAGATTATATAATATAGAGAGTTTCCATAATGTAGGGTGTTTCCATAAAGTGGGTGTTTCTATACAGTTGGGAGTTTCCATAAAGTTGGGTGTTTCCATAAAGTGGGGTGTTTCCATAAAGTGGGTTGTTTCCATAAAGTGTGGTGTTTCCATAAATTGGGATGTTTCCACAAAAAGGGGTAACTATGAAGGATGGAAGAATTTGGGGTTTTTTTAGTAGTTTTATGACCAAAATGAAGGTTTCATGATCCATACATGGTTGGCACAAACCGTGTGGTCAAATATTGCACATAGGTTAAATATAGATCCTATTTTCTATGATTTTACTCATTTTTTCTCTATTTATTTCATTTTGGATTCAAAATGACCCTAATTCAAGATTACTCTCCCTAGAAGGATGGAGAACCCTCACCAGATGATATGAATCTATTCTGGAGCCTTCCCTTGGTGATTTCAATTCCGATTCTTGAGGTGTTCCACCATTCATTACAGATTTGTCATGTTTTCTTATATCTACGTAGATCTACTTCTCTGATCACCATTATTTCTCAAATCTGAACCTATAGTGGGTTGATCTACGTATTTTGATGCCAAATATTTCAATTTTGAGTCATGATCTGGCAAGGATAAGAGATATAAGGCCGCTCTTGGAGAATCGACATTCTTCCTTGGGCATTCTTCGTATGTTGTTAATGTTTCGTCAAAACCTTCTAGGTATGTGGATTCTCTCTCAACTCCTCTTTCTAGAATTTATTTTTATACTTTAAATTTTTTTCTTGATTTTTTAATTAATGGAAAAATATTCATTTGTAATGATTTATGGTTTTTGTGTAATTGCGTGATCTTGGAGAATAGTTTTGAAAAAGGGGGTTTAATTTAAAATGATAATTTTAAATTATGGATTTTCTAAAATTTCTAAATGGATGAAGAAAAAGGGGTTCTAAATAGAAATTATTTTAAATAAAAATGGATTATTATTGAAATGGTTTGGAGATGAAATGGTTTGGCATTGAAATGGTTTTGACAGAAATAGTTTTTAATAAAAAGTTGATTTTATTGAAAGGTTTATTTTGGCTTTATCATTGGGCATATGTGTTGTGTGTTCAAATTGCATATACGAGGCTTTCTCGAAATATGAACTAGTTCTTGATGTCAATGTTTTAATATCACATAAGAATTTCATATACGGGGCATGGTTGAAAAAAGACCTTGTGCTAGGTGATAAAGGATTAAAGGTACATGGGAAACAATTACCTTATGGTGACATGGTAGATCGACGAGAAACCACTCATGAGTATGGAACAATCATAACATAGCATTCATGGTTGGTTGTATGGGTTTTAGTAGTGGTTTTGTATTCCAATATAGGGATATTGGGAAATTGTTGTAATGATTGTTTGGTTATTTTTCTGGAAAAGTATCTTGGTCGAAAAACTAGTTTCAATTACACTTATATGGTTCTGGTAATGAATGGTCTTGGAAATTTTTTTATATTTAGTTATAAATTACTTTTGAGAATTTTTTTTATATAAACCATTTAATATTATTGATTCTAACTCTTCTATCCTAGTGGCGTGAGTATGGAAGTCATTGGGGAAAACCCACTGATTTTTATACTCACCCCTGCTTTGGCCCCTTGGGGATTTTGCAGATTCTATCTTCCAGTATAGGGGAAAAGGTAATATTTCACACGTGTTTAGCACTACCTCGTAATGTTGGGATGTTCAGAGATTTTGGATCTTGGAGCATGTGGAGAATGGAGTCTTGAGGTATTTGGAGAGTCTTTTGTAGTTTATCTATTTTGTACTCTGATACTTGGTTATCCTTCTGTTGTTGCTAACAATGATGTGGTTTTGAGTGCATGAAGTTGTTTAGTTGTCTTTGATTTGTTCATGAATCAGATAATAAATGTTTGGTTATGGTTTTTAGGTTTATTGGTTTATTTCATAAAGGGTAAATCGTACCCCACTTGTATTTGAAACACTTTAGCATTTTTTTCCAGTGTTTGACTTCTTGGGGATGTCGCTTAAGGCCTAGTAATGACTCGTTGTACTCTCAAGCCAATGAGAATTGGCAAGTCATTACAAATGGTATCATCTTGTTCGTTCCTTTCCTAAAAAGTAGTCATTGATGTTCATAGTTTTGGAGATTAAATCCCATCTTGTTTATTCCTTGGGTGGAAATATTAGAAAGGAGTAGGATTGTCGGAACATGAAATATATAGCATAAAAGGATGTAGCAAACCCTTTTATGATGAACTCCAAGTTACCAGGGAGTTCGGTAAATAAGTGTTTAGAGACACTTATAGGATTTTAAAATCACTTTTTCATGGGTTTAACCAATGAGATGAGCATGGAATGCATTATTGAGGAATGACTTCCCACTAGGAGTTCATACATCATTTCGAGAAATGATCATTTTTGAAAAGTATGGAATTTTTTTTCAAATGAATGATTTTGAAAAGGTGAATGATTATCACATTTTTAACGTGGTTTAATTTTCAAAAGCATGTGAAGTGGTTTAAAAATAGTTGAACATGGGAAACAAGATGATTTGGAAAACAATGGTGTGATAGTTGAATTTTAAATGCTAAGAAAATAGTTGCTAGAGAGTGAGATTAATAGAGTTTGTTGTTATTTTAGAAAATGGAACCTGGTAGGCATCATCAAAACCAACCTGAAAAAGCTGTGGAGAACATGGTTTCACCTGAACCCAGTGTGAACCAAGAGTTAGTTCAGAGTATTGTCCAAGATTTTCAAGTAGTGGACACGAGGAACTGGAGGAATGAACCATGACATGTGGATTATACCATCTAGTTCCTAAAGCAGAATCAACCTAATTTCAAAGGTGATTCAGAGCTTGAGAAGGAAGATCTGTGGTTATGTATGATGAATCATATATTCCACTTCATTGGCACACCAGTAGAGCTAAATGTCAAACTGAAAATTTATATGGTCGATGATCTTGCATGTTAGTGGTGGTATTTAGCGGTGCATGATAAATTGGATGAAATACTTACATGAGAATATATTGAGGATTTGTTCAAAAAAAAATTATATCCTTACAGGGTCATGATCCAGAAAATGATGGACTTCTTCATCCTGAAACAAGAGAGTCTCTCTGTCACAGAGTATGTGGCTAAGTTCATGAACTTAGTACTCTTTGCACCAGAAGAAGTGACAAGTGCCTCTTTGAAGGCACGCATCTTGGAATCAGGACTACGAGAGGAGATTCGATCAAAGATTTCAGTACTTTGTATTACAGACTATACAGAGATGGTGAACAGAGTGACTATGGTGGAGCGTGATATCTCGGGATCAATGGGGGGAGGCATGGAGACACCTATAGGAAACCATGGGAACTCAACCTCTAAGAACAATAGGAAAAGGAACACCTATTTCCATGGTGAAAGTAGAAATCGGAACACGATGGCTGCATCAGAAAACCTTCCTCCATGACCCTAGAGAAAAAAATGTTGTTTTCAATGTGGTTTTCTTGACCACATAAAGCAATATTGTACGACACAACCCAGATCATTTCATAATTATAACAAGATGGGACATCTTCAGTGCTAATGTCACAGTGCTCTAAGGTTAGGTGCTCGAGACACTTCTCAGCTATTTCAAGCTTCGTATGCTTCAAATAGAGGAGGATAATAGAATCGGTATCGTTAGTAGAGCAGAGCTAACCATGGTGATTCTAGAAATTCCATGAAACTTCAACGAGGGAAACCAAAGCAAGGAAATAAGAAGAACAATATAGTAAAGAAGACATTGTATGGAGCTAAGAAGATGATTGTCGATGACTAGGATAGACCATATACAGTGAGAGGTATGATTCTTTTGAAATCTACCTTTGTGCAAGTGTTGTTTCATACTGGTGAATCACATTCCTTCAATGCTTCTTGTGCTATTGACTTTCTATGTTTAAAACTAGAAATTATTCATTCTATTTTGAAACTGAAAACTCCTCTTAGTGAAAGGGAATGTCAAGACTTTGTGTGTAAAGCATGTTCTATAACTGTTGATGGAGCTAAGATAAAATGGGACTTCTCGATTTTTGAAATGGATGCCTATAATGTAATCCTAGGTAGGGATTGGCTAACAATGGTCATGGCTCAAATCAACTGCTATAGGAGAACATTTAGTTTCATGACTAAGGATGGCATCGAGCATCAATTTAGAGGAGAGAGGATTGTAATGAAAGGTGAAAAGAGCTTGTTGGAACCAATGGTAGGAACGATATCTTACCAATTGGCAGCGTTAACTTTGGAATCAATGGAATAGATCGAGGAAAATAGTTTTCCATCTATTGTGGATCAATTTCTAGACGTCTTTACAAAGAACTTCCTAGGGTTTCCACCTCTATGGGAAGTTGAGTTAACGATTGATCTCCTTCTAGGGAATAATATTATTTTCCTTCAGTCTTATTGGATGGCCCCAATAGAGTTACATGAATTGAATGTGCAATTAGAGTATATAGAATGCAAGGGTTTCATTCAACCAAGTACGTCTCCATGGGAAACACCAGTTTTTTCGTGAAGAAGGCAGATGGAACTCTTCGACTGTGTGTTGATTATCGTAAGCATGAACAAGTTAGGATAAAGAATAGATATCCACTTCTACACATTGATGATATATTCTATCAATTAAGGGGATATCAGTGGTTATCCAATAATGACTTGTGATTGGGATATCACCAATTAAGAGTTCAGAAAGAGGAAATTCCATGGACAACTTTACGAAGTAGATATGGACACTATGAATAGTAGGCATGCCTTTCGGTCTAACTAATTCAACAACAGTCTTCATGGAATTGATGAATCATATATTTCCCAAATATCTAAGTTCTTTTGTTGTGGTGTTTGTGGATGACATTTTTATATATTCAAATGCAAGGTCTGATCATGAGGTGCACTTGGAAGTAGTGTTACAAATCTTGAGAGATCGTTGTTTGTATGCCAAATTATCAAAGTGTGATTTTTGGATACAAGAAGTACGTTTCCTTGGCCATGTAATTTCTAAGAAAGGCATTTTGGTTAATCCTGAAAATATTGAAGCCATTGTCTTTTGGGAACCACCGAAGAATGTGTTCGAGATATGAAGTTTTCTGGGTATAGCTGGTTACTAACGAAGCATTGTGCGTGATTTATCACGACTAGATTTACCAATTAAAGCTATGAAAAAGTTTAATGCTCCATTCTAATTTATAAAAGAATGTTAGTTGAATTTACAATAACTGAAAGTTCGGCTTACATCAACACCTATATTGATCATTCCTAAATCAGTGCAGGAGTATGTGGTGTATTTTGATGCTTCGGGATCAGGGTTGGGCTGTTTTCTCTTTCAAATAGATCACGTGAGTGCTTATGGTTCAAGTCAGTTGAGGGTGAATGAGAAGAATTACCCAACCCATGATTTCGAGTTAGCGGTAGTCTTCCATTCTTTGAAAACATGGAGAAATTATATCTTTAGTGAAATTTTGTTTATGTTTACGGATCGCAAAATCTTGAAACACATTTTCTCATAACGAGATTAAAATCTGAGGAAAATGAGATGGAAGAAGTATCTCCAAATGTTTGACTTTGACTTGATGTACACACCAGGGAAAGGAAATTTAGTAGAGGATAAATTTATTAGAAAGTCATATGTTTAGTTAGCGAATGAAGCTTCAGATTAATGGAAGTTGATGTCAATCATAGCCTACATGCATGTGGAATGTTAAGACTGAGGTGATTTTTTATTTTTCTTTTCTGCTACTCTTGTTCCTGATTTAGTAAAAATGATAAAAAAGGCACAAAAATTTAATGCAGAATGTCTGGTTGTAAGTTCAATAGTCAATGGTGGGGAGACCATTGAGGGATGGAAACATGATAACGGTTCAGTTTTGTGCTTCAAAGATTGGATGGTCATACATATGGTTTTTCATGTACAAATCCTTCATGATTACCACCATTCATGATGGTCTATACATCCTAGTACACAGATGATGTATAAGGCATTGAAGGTGCAGTTTTGGTGGATCGACATGTAAAGGAAGGTGGCCGAGTTCATCTCGCAGTGCTTAACTTGTCAGAAGGTTAAAGGAGAGCATTAGAGACCAGCTTGTATGTTACAATATTTTCCCACACCAGTGTGTAAATGGGATAAAATATCAATGGATTTTGTTATAGGTATTCCAAGAATAGTCCGAAAAGACGATACCATTTGGGTGATAGTGGATCGTCTAACCAAGTCGGCTCGTCTCATCCTTATTCATGAACCTCATATGGTGGAGGATCTTTAAAAAATCTATATCGGAGAAGTGGTTAAGAGGCATGGTGTACCAATTTCAATAGTCTTAGATAGAGATCTAATGTTCAATTCTAGTTTTTGGAAATCAATAAAGCAAGCCCTTGGAACATAGTTGATTATAAGCACCACGTATCATCCTCAAACAGATGGGAAATCTGAGCACACGATACAAACATTAAAAGATATTTTTCGGGCTTGTGTAATTTATTTTAGTGGCTCATGGGAGGATCATGTACCCTTAGTGGAGTTATCATACAATAATAACTATCTAGTCTCTATACACATGGCTTCGTTTGAACCATTGTTTGGGCATCCTTGTCATTCTCCATTATACTGGGTGGAAACTGGTGAAACTTCACTAGTCAGGACAAGCCTTGTGCAAGAAAAAACATAGAAGATATAGCTAATTAGAAAGAGGATGGAGACACCACAGAGTTTCCAGAAATCTTATGCAGATCACCATGAAATACCATTGTCATTCGTTGTGGGTGTTCATGTCTTCTTGAGGATCTTTCCAAGGATTGGACGTCATTGTTTCGGGAAGCAGGAAAAGTTATCTCCTAGATACATTAACCCTTTTGATATAGTGGAATAGGTTGGAGAGGTGGAATATTAGTTGGAATTTCCACAATGGATTAGTTCAGTGCATAATGTGTTCCATATATCCCAATTGAAAAGGTATCACCCTGATCCTGACCGTGTGATCAGATGGGATCATGTTGATCTAGAACCAGATGCATCACTTGTACATATTCTAGTAAGGATCATGGATAGACAAAAGAAATACTTGCGTGGGAAAAGCATAGGCCTTGTGTGGGTTTTAAGGCAACAAGGTCAGATTCAGGAAGAGACTTGGGAACATGAGAAGGAAATCAAAGAGTAGTGGCCGAAACTCTTTTTGGAAATCAATGGATTTCTACATTCCGAGGATGGAAAGACCAGTGGTTGGGAGAATGTAGTACCCCTAGTTTTTGGTACATAAACCCCCATTACTCAAATTTTTTTAAACGGTGTCTCTTTTATTTGGTTTACCTAAAATAGGGGATTTTCATAAAATAGAGAGTTTCCATAAAATAGAGAGTTTCCATAAAATAGAGATTTTCTATAAAATTGAGAGTTTCTATTAAAATAGAGAGTTTCCATAAAATAAAGAGATTCTAAAATATAGAGAGTTTCCATAATGTGGGGTGTTTCCCTAAAGTGGGTGTTTCTATAAAGTGGGAAGTTTCCATACAGTTGGGTGTTTCTATAAAGTGGGGTGTTTCCATAAAGTGGGTTGTTTCCAAAAAGTGGGGTGTTTCCATAAATTGGGATGTTTCCATAAAAGGGGTAACTGTGAAGGATGGAAGAATTTGGAGGGTTTTTAAGGAGTTTTGGGACCAAAAGGGAGGGTGCATGATCTATACATGGTTGGCACAAACCGTGTGCTCAAATCTTGCACAAAGGTGAAATCTAGATCCAATTTTCTAGGAGCATGCTTATTTTTGTTATATTTCTTTTGTATTGGCTCAAAACACCCCTTATTCAAGATTTCTCTCCCTAGAAGGCTGGATAACCCTCCCTAGATGAGTTGAAGCCATTCCCAAGCCTTCCCTTAGTGATTTCGTGTCCGATTCTTGAGGCGTGTCACCATTCTTTACGGATTTATCATGTTTTCTTATATCTCTATACGTCTACTTCTCTGATATCCATTACTTCTCATATCTGATCCTATTGTAGGTAGATCTATATTTTTTAATTCCATGTATTTCAATGTTGCGTCCTGATCTTTCTAAGATAAGAGATATAAGGCCGCTCTTGGAGAATCGACATGCTTCCTTCGGCGTTCTTCGTCTGTTGTTAATGTTTCGTCAAAACCATCAAGGTATGTTGCTTATCTCTCAAATCCTATTTCTATAATTTATTGGATTACATTAAATTTTTTTATTTATTTTTAAATTCATGGAAAAATATTCATTTTTAATGATTTATGGTTTTTGTGAAATTGCGTGATCTTGCTGAATAGTTTTGCAAAAGGGGGTTTAATTTAAAATGATGATTTTAAATTATGGATTTTCTAAAATTTCTAAACTATTTAGGGAAAAGTGGTTTTCAATAGAAATTATTTTCAATAAAAATGGATTATTATTGAAATGGTTTGGAGATGAAATGGTTTGTCATTTAAATGGTTTTGACAGAATTTAGTTTTCAATAAAAAGGTGATTTTATTGAAAGGTTTATTTTGGATTGATCGTTTGGCATATGTGTTGTGTGTTCATATTTCATATACGGGTCTTTCATTGAATATGAACTAGTTCTCGGTGCTAAAGGTTTAATGGCACATCAGAACTGCATATACGGGGCTTGGTTGAAATATGACCTTGGGCTGGGTGATGATGGATTAATGGTACATGGGAAACAATTACCTTGTGACGACATAGTAGATCGACGAGAAACCACTACTGAGTATGGAAAAATCATAACATAGCATTCGTGGTTGGTTTCATGGGTTTTATTAGGGGTTGGGTATGCCGATATAAGGATATTGGGAAATTGTTGTAAAGATTGATTTTTTATTTTTCTGGAAAAATATCTTGCTAAAAAAATTGGTTTCAATTACACTCATATGGTTCTAGTAATGAATGTTTTTGGAATTTTCTTTATATTTAGTTATAAACTAATTTTGAGAAATTTTTTTATATAAAAAATTTAAGATTATTGTTTCTAACTCTTCTATCCTAGTGGCATGAGTATCAATGTCATTGGAGGAAACCTACTGAGTTTTTTACTCACCCTTTCTTTGGCACTTTGGTGCTTTTGAAAATGATATCTTCCGGGATAGGGGAAAATGTAATGTTTCACATGTGTTTAGCCCTACCTCATGATGTTGGTATGTTCAAAGATTTTGGATCTTGGATCATGTGGATCATGGAGTCTTGAGGTCTTTGGAGAGTCATGTGTAGTTTATCCGATGTATACTCTGATACTTGGTTATCATTATGTTGTTTCTAGTGCATGAAGTTGTTGAGTTGTCTTTCATTTGTTCATGCACCATATAGTGATTTTTTGGTTATAGTTTGTAGGTTTATTAGTTTACTGTATAAATTTTAGATCATCCCCTACTTCTATTTGAAACCCTTCGGCATTTATTTGTAGCCTTTGGTATCTTGGGGATGTTGCTTATATCCTAGTAATGACTCGATGTACTCTCAAGCCAATGAGAATTGGCAGGTCATTACAATATGAGTAGGAAGAAATCATTGAATTTGATTTAATTTTTAATAATGAATTTAAAGGTATGGTGATTTATTATAGTAGTAGATACCATTATTGGTATACCTTGGTTCAGGATTCTATAGAACTCCATTGAAATTTATACTTATTTGATAATGATTACTATAGTGGATTCCTTGAAATGGATTACACTTTGAATCGAGAATATATAGGATTCCAAGGAATTTCTATACCTTGTATCCATCATTCTTATACTCAGGTTAGACAAGGTCGGTCGACATGATACAACGACCCCTAGGAGATCATTACTAAGATTACATGTAGATGCTCTAGGGATTCTATTTGGATGTCATGGAATTTTATACACTTGATATAGACCTTCATTTTTGGAAACATTATACTGATTGGTGGGTCCATTGTAGAAGACACTTCATTATACATCATAGTAGTTATGGGTATTTTTACACTAGATTATACATTGTGGAAAAGGTATATTTTATTACTATATTACATTGTGAAGATGTTGTGTTTATTTATTCTATGGTTTATAGATTTCCCTGGTACATGTATCCTATTATGGTTGTCACATTGGATAGTGTAACATACATATAAATTTTTAAATTATTCCATGTTACAAGAGCATGAATACTGTTTTTAGGAATCCTTATCTAGACAGACAAGATAAAAAATTACTTTTAGTACTTGTATTCATTTGATATATTTCACACTACATCTATATATAGCACACGGATTGGATTTTTTATAGAAACAATTAGTGGTGGTCTACTGATTATTTTCTCACACCACTTTCAAGACATCATTATATACCTGGATAGACTTCATTGACATTGGAAGGGACTGTGGAAAACTCCCATAATACGATGCCTGATTTGTTCTTTCCTTATGATTAGGGGTGAAAATGACTGAGCTAGGCTCGAGATTCTATATAGAGATAGTAATTTTTGGCCTTTTTGGTTTTTTAATACATATATTGTATTGGATATCTGTATAACTATTTTTAACATTTTTATATACATGACATGAAAATAATTATGAATATTAGCTTACATTGGGAATTGTTTTTATAATCTAGTCATGGATTTTTATCTTCTATTTGGATGGTTTCTATATTCCTGTATTTAATTTTATGATTATTACCCACATACTACACTCTGACATGAAGGAATAGTCTCCCCACAGTCTAACCCAAGGCCTTTACAAGTATTCGGTAGCCTCTAGTGTATAGTGAGTAATGTTTAAGGCCATGTGACCCAATAGCTCAGGGAACCAAATTGTGGCTTTTGAGAGAGTTAATTTCAATAATTAATATTTAATTTTTATTTTATCAATCATAATCACCTACAAATAAATAGGGATATGATTGAAACATATGTATCTACAAAAATTGTGTGATCAACCTCTCATTGAATCCAATTACTAAGACATGCCATGGCACTATCATCCTCACCCAATTCCACCATTCTTTGATCAAATTAGAAATTAATCCTTATCACTGAACCAAAAAAATCATATGGAAACAAATGGAATGAATTTTTTCAAACAAAAAAGAATATATCACCTTATATATCTATTTGAATACATGATGAATCATCCCCAACCATGGGGATTAAATTTTAATATGGATAGGGAGATTATTGGCCAAAATGTAGCTTCTTATGACATACTCCCCTATAAAAATAAATTGGGGTTAATAATTAAATTAATAGACTAACCCTTATTTAAAAAATCATGTAGTTTTAACAGTATTTTATTTCATGAATTTTTTTAATAAATTTAATTTCATTTAAAGATTTCATTAAACAAATGGATTTGACTCAATGTACGTCAAAAAACTATTCATATTTTTATTTAAAATTACCATTGTCATATTTATGTCAAACATGTTGGAATGAATATGAATAAAAAATACAAAATTAAATATAATTTTCTTAAATAAATTAATAATTTTGATATGAAATGTCTAATTTTTTATACTCTTTATATGTATCGAAGACACATTTTTATCAATATATAATTTTCCCATTATTTGAAAAAATAAATAATTTACCTATTTCAACTATTAGAAACAATATTTCAAAAAAAAAAATAATTTTATAAATCTATATGTCAAAATTTTATTAGTTCCAATTTATTGTAATTTTCATAAAAGGTTTACTTTTTTATGTATAGTGGGATGCACTTCTTCTTGTTATAAACAAAATTTTAATTTACATAATGCATAAGGTTCATTATAATTTAAAATGGTTTTAAAATTAAAAGTAGTTTAGTCTAATATTTAGTAATCTAATTTATTCTATTGGAATAACATTAATTTAGAAAATTGATGAAAAAATTATTTTTGTAAATTTAATCATTTTCAATTTTGAAAATAAGTTTCTTGTCATGCCTGCTTGTTTTATTTTAAAATTAATATTTTCAATTCATTAATAGATATTTGAAATGATGGATTCTATATGGTGAATATGGATAATTTATAATTTAAAATAACTTTATCATATTTTTTGGATAATTTGAATAGAAAAAACAATAATTATTAATTTCCACATTTAATATTGAAAAGGTTTACTAGGGGTTGAAAACCTTTAATGTGTTAAATGACCAATAAAAAAAATCACAAATTTTTGAAAAATATTTATACCATTTCATCAGTAATATTTTAAAATAACACATCTTTGGGATTTGTTCCCTGAAAAACGTGGCTACATATTATTTTAAAAAATCCAGTTGTGTACATGTACCACATATAAAATTCCACCACTCTCCTCCACTCTTCAAACATACAAAAACTTTTGTATTACCCATTAACAAAAACAATAGATTACATACATCCATTACCTCTTCCGAGATTCATTAGTTTTATTTTGATACCCTCATATGAGGGAAATATGTATAATACTAAAGAGGCTATTAGATGGAAAGATAAAATTCATAAGCCTTTAATTTTTTTGTTTTATATCTTCCTCCACAATGTTAGATTATCATTAACCCATGAAAATATAATATAAAAATTATAATACTTTTATTAATATGGTATTATGTAAACCTCCTGACCTAAATTGTTATCCTCTTCCCTCAGTTTGGAAACTACATTTTCGACTATGTGTACGGTGGATTACTGCCTCGTGAACCAATGTTATTAATTTTTTTGTAAAAACCTATCATGATGATATATTATGATTTATTTTCCTTTTTATATAATATATTTAACATATTATTATGTTTAATTAATCATAGTATCACATATTCCATTATAATTTCCCTTATGTGGGTATATATTAATATTGCTCGTGTGTACAAGGAATTACCACCTTATGAATAGATGTTATTCATTTTTTCGCAAAAAAATTACATGGATTATATTAAGGATAAATTAATTGAGTATATGAGATATATATTATATAATATTGAGTATATAAATTTGATACACTATTTACCATCATTTTGTTTTATCTGTCGTGAAAATGGAAACATAGTTTCAGTGTATGTATGACTTACTGTCTCCATGAATGAAGTTACTCAATTTCCATATCTTAAATCAATGTATTACTATAAATAAATATATATCTAATATATATATATATATATATATATATATATATATATATATTAAATTAAAAGTATTTTTAATTTTTTTTTATATTATATATTCCTGATCAATTTAAAAGGACTAAAAATACTGAACCAAAATCTACATGGTAAATGAAGCAGTTACTGCCCAAAATGTTAAATTACTACATAAATAATGATAAACTCGCTTTAAAAAGAAATAATTAAAACAAATATGGTATTATAAAAATGATAAAGTTTATATAATAAATTTATATTTTAAAAATTATTATATAAGAAGATTTAATGATTACCAAGGATTTTATGTCTTACTTTATCTTATTTTTGTTATAATTTACCTTCTTTGAGACATATGTCATTTTCTGAATATATCTTCTAATATGAGGAGTATATAAGACCCCTTAGACATGAAATATTATGTACTAATTTATTGTAATGATAATTTTTGTTAAATTAAATTTTATTCTTTCATGGGTATTAATATTTATTGTTACCCAAGTTGTGAGGGTTTTATGATGAAATATCATCATTAATCATTAATGTTTAGGTTTGTACATCTGATAATTAAATTTTTTCATCCATATCTCATTAAACACATGAAATATATTCTCATTTGGATATTTCATGATAATAAAACATTTACCTTTATGTTTCTTTCTTTAGGTACTCAAGTGTTCAATAAAAAGTTTTTTATAAAAATATATATTATTTCACTCTATGGTTGAATACCATTTATATCAGTATTAATGTCTTAAAAATACTTAAATATTGTTTCTAATACTACCCAATTATTCTTTAAATAAATAATTACCAATTATCACATTTTAACATTTTTAATGTAATATTAATATAAATTTCTAAAGAAGGCCTATTTTCTCATAAAAAATATTTATTTGGAATAATTATTTTAACTTGTTCAACATTAATATTATCACCCACCATCATGACCACATGACGTTTTAAATATTACCATATATTTTTAAATGGTTATATTAAATGAAAAGTATAATAAAAATAATTTTTTGAATATTTAATTTTTATAAAAATTATTTTCCACGTTAAAATGTCATTTTTGTAACGAAATTTTTTTTATGATCTTTCAAAATAATTTTCCACCTGATATGAAAAAAATTGAGTTATATATGATTTTATAGGGATATGTGTTAGGGATACCATTTTAATTAATAATCTATATGGTTTATTTTTATGATGAAATGATATTTGTGATTCTCCTTTCCCTTTCATTTCCCATAATATGAAAAATTTTATAATGAAACCCCACTCCTTTTCCATAAGTTATGATTTCGTGAAATGATAAAATGACTATGAGAAAAAATAATTTTTATAAAGTTATTATATGATACATTTTTTACGAAAAATTATTCTGATCATGGTTCTCGTATGTTAAATGATTTATGATCATGTGGCACATGACTATATTATTTAAATTTTCGGATAGTGAAACCATTGTGTCCCCCTAATGATTTGGGTGAAGATTGAAATCTTATGAAATAAACATGATAATAATATAGAGTAAATCTGATTTATTATGGTAATGTTTCCACTATTATAGTATTTGGATTTAACAATGATAACTACAATAGATTTTGGAGTGAACTCGTTCCATTATGATAGATATAGGAAATAGAAATGAAAACTATAGAAATGATTTTATATGCTTATGTTTATTCTACAATTCTATTTCCCTTGTAATTGTTATGCTATCATGGATAATTTTAATTGATTCCATTATGATAAATATATTATTATCATCAAATAATTATTTTGTGACTCATGTTTTTTTATTTGATATGAATTATATGGGAAGCATATTATAAGATCAAATTACCCTACACTTACTCTCTTGTCATGTTTACATACATTCATTTGTATCAATTAATGAGAATCTTATCACACCAATTTTTATGTAACTTTTCCTAAGGTTATAATGATAGTTATTATGTGTGATATGTTTATGAAGTGTTCAAGTTATGTTTGAATATGTTGGAGATAATTTTTAACTCCTATAAAAAAGTTGTTTATGTTTACATATTTCAAAGACGCTTTAAATTAATGATCCTCCTCCAATTCATGTGTAATGTAATAATATTCATAAAAAAGTAATATATATATATATAATACATGGTCAAATTGATTTTATCAGATGATTCATTTAGTAATCTTTTGTAAATAAGGATGATATAATATTAGTGAGAACCCCTATGATAAGACTTGGTATAGGGTAACATCATAATTTTTTATAAGGAAGTTATTATGGGGATAACCATGATATAAACCCATCTCTGGATAATCAGTTTATATTTTTATTTATCATAGTTGTATCCAACGGTATTAAAAGAAAAAAATTGGCTTATGATTTTCACATGCATTAATTGGTACACAATAATGGGCCTTATTATGAAACTAACATTAAAATTCCAGGGGATATGATTTGGTTAGTATAAATTTATTCAATGAACCATCATGGATGAATTAAATATGTGATTTCCATAAACAACCTTGATTCATCCATAGGTAATTTTGAAATAAAACTAGGTTTTATAATTTATACACCCATTAATTTATTGTCCAGGACAACGTGTTTTCCCAATTTGATTATTATTAATCATAGTAGGATTTTTTTGTTTTACTCGATAGATGGTACCATAAGGAAACATGTTAATAATGAATGCAATAGATTATTAAATGATTTTAATCTTGATAAATATAATGTTTTGGAATATATAATAAAAAATATTTTATCTTTTATCTTAGATATTTCTCGAGATATGAATCATTATGAACATATAAATAAGTGAAGGATGGAAAAACATTCTATTGAGTCTTTCATAATGAATATCCAAACATTATTTAGTAGTTGGGATGTTACAATAGTTATTGTAAAATGGGTCCATAACACTAAAAAGTAATTTTCTATTCTCTAGTGTGTAGAACATGAAAAAATAATTTCTTATGTCTATCAAACAAAAGGAGATGAATATCAATTATAGACACTCATTAAGAATTTGAGGCTAGAAGCTGATATTAACTCAATCAAGGGGGATTATTATAAGATATTGCTTTTCAATATTTAATTTCCTTCCATTCATCATAAAACAATATAATATGAATTAAATGAGCAAATGAATTTTTTTTTGAATCCATTGGTACGTGTGAGTAAATTTTGATAATATATGTGAGGTACAGTTCTAGAATTTTCATTCGACATGATTTCAATGTTGATCGACATAAATTTGTATTGTAATGATGATTCCAAAGATAATTATATATAAAAAATATTAGTATATATGAAGAATGATTTTAATTGTATATATAATTATAAATGAATTTTGGATTTATCCACAAATCATATGGTTCTAATATGAAATTAAATACGTACATCAAGGGATAAACTAATAACCAATGAGATAAAAATAAGATATTTTATTCCTACTTGAAGTATGCAAGAAAACATGGATGATACTCTAATTTGTTTATTGGTAAATGTTTTTAGTGTTTATGGGAATTTAATCATGAAATAAAATGCTAATGTGAGGGAATGAGGTCAACTACTGATGCAAATAGAGAGAATTCTACACATAATGAATCACCCAATCTCTAGTATTTCAAAATAACAGAGAATGGGTACTATAATAAAAGAGTACCAAATATATAGGTTAATGATGACAATCAATTTAAAAATACAATTAAGCTGTTAGAAATGGGTAGATGAATTTTGATCACTATATCTAATGACCAGTATGATAATGATGCGGGGAAACGTACACATACAAACCACTCTAGAACTACTAATTTTATATTTGACTCTTGATCTACCCAATATTTTGTATCTTAAATTTTATTAATGGGTATATTGATTTTACCCCCATGGTTATATATTTAATTATCATTGAAAACCCATAGTAGTGATATTGTTTTCATTTCATTTATAATATTCCACTCAGATTTAATTTTATAGTAATGCGCTTCCTAGAAATATTATTATTCATCATCTAGTTTAATTTGATGATATCTTAGTCCTGGATTTTATTTCTCTACAAAAACAACACATAAATTATTTAGGAAGTAATGTATCATATTATATTCAAATATAATATATGCTCATATATCATTTCAATGATAAATATGATATTACTATGTAAATAAAATCCATTATATTGGGTTTGATTCATATTTAAAAGGTGGGATTATCACAGATTTTGGTTAGAAACATGTCATTAATCAAATTCCTATTATTTTGGAATTAGATGATTTATTTCTATATTAATTACCTAGTATTCCACAAAATTTTGATCTTTCATTTCCAATAGAAATCAGACCTGGTTCCACAATTATTTTAATGAATCCCTAATGAATGACTCTAATCTAGTAATAGGATTTGATGATAGAACTACAAGAAAACAATTTCAGAGAATACATTCATCCATCTATGTCACCATGTAGTGAACCTATTTATATTTAATAATATAAATATAGATATATGTGAATATTGATTTATTATTGCTGGAGAAAATGACCATAATCATAAAAAGTATAAACTACACAATATCGATTTCCAATTTGATCAAATGAACAAAAATCCAATATTTTCTATGATTTACCAACATTCAAGATATAATAAATTGATGGTAATGAAGGATCATAGAACTAGGATATAATTTTATACAAGATATTGACACTATGAGAATGTAGTGATTACCTTCACTCTAGAGTTGTTATATATTACATTAATCAGCTTTTTGTATTCTTTGTAAATGCTAATCTTATTAATAAAAATAGAAATTAATATAAAAAAGTTCAAATTATAATTGTATTAAAGACCCTTTGAAAAGATGGAATGTAATAAAAAATTAAAACGAGTGACTTTTGGATGCAAATGGTTTCATTTTTAGGTCATTATAATCTTATGAGAGGGAATATCAGTCGTTCCATCAATGATGGAGTCTATCGAATATTAGACCAGACCATGAATAGTGACTCAGATATGATATTTTATTTTTTAGATATAAATTATCATTCATTTAAATATTAAATACCATGAATTTTAAATATAATAAACATGTTTTATTTTAAGGGAGGGATTTTCCTCATATTAGATAAATGTGATAAAATTTCATGGAACTGAAGAGAAGATTTATCTTAGAAGATATTCATTCATCTCCCAAGAGTGGGGATGGGTTTGAAATCTTTATTCATGAATAAAATAAGTGATTAGTGTGTATTATTTTACATAATTACATGGATATATTTCATCCCTCTGAGAAAATGTTGTTTAATTTGATAAATTTTCCAACTAATGATCTGGAGTTAGCTGTGATTTTTTTTTTCAATGTTGATAAGGAGGCATAATAATTATGGAAAAAATATTTATATAGAAATTAATGAAAAAATAATAAATTATATATTCAAAACAAATGATTTTAAAATATTCTTGATGATATGGTTATATGAAATTAGTGATTTTTACTATTCAATAAATTACCACAAATTGAATGTTAACAATGTGGCTGATGATTTGAGTTGAAATGATCATAATAGCTTATCTATTATGAATATAAGAAAAGATTCAATATTTATAGATTTAATGATATTGATCTAGAAAACCATTTTAATGGGAGAAATCATATCTCTAACAAAAAAAATTTCAACATTCAATCCATGTGATGATTAATATGGTGTATAAGGATAATGTAGCAATGTATATGAATATCAAAAATGATTTAGAGTTTAAACATTATTTTTATGGAATTATAATGTTCTGGAACCATTTATGTGCTCCATCCATAAAATTTATGATGGAGTTTTTAGATTACGCTAATATTTCATTGTTATCTTTTTAGCATGATAATATATATACTTATAGAGAATCGATGAAGTATTTCTGGATTCATGGTTTGTAGATATATATCATAGAGTTTTTATGATTCTTTATTATTAATAATTACACAACCATAAATATTACATATTAATGTTATTTCAACTAGAATTCATTTTCATTCATTCCCAATGATCTTATCGATTTATAGTTTTACTAAATTTATTTACCATTCATAAATGACAACCCACAGTCATATAATGATGATAATATTTAAAACATAATAAATATAATACAAAATAAAAATGTTTTTAATTATAATATAATCCTTTCCATGAAAAACCTTTATATCATTTACTTGGAATCCACTATTCTCTTACCCATATGTAAGCCTTGTAAAATACATTTAAAAAATTTAAATGAGAATAAAAATATTATTAAGGAACATAAAAATATATAATGACAATGATAATCCATGAATACCAATAAATATATTAAATCATTTTCACAAATATGTATGAATCACCCATAAAGAACCATATAATTACTTTGTGAGAACCTAAAATTTCCAAGAAACATAGAAAATATAAGAAAACATTTTCCAAACATGGGGAAACATTTTATTACCATATATACATAAGACTATAAACCTCAAACTAACCATAAGATTTGTAATCCCCACTACTATGATACAATGTAACCCTCATGTATACCATATGGTGTAACCATCATCGTTACACTTAGAATAACCAATACAGTCAATATACAACCTAAACATAACCAATGCATTGGAGGGAGAATTGTTCCCACCCTTAATCATATGAAATTCCCAATAACAAAAATATAATCATAAAAAATTGTTATTTTCATCGTAAAAACAATCCTTCCGTATTTTGTAAACATAGAAATTTAAATGTGTAATTTTATAAAATAAACCATTACCCAAGGTTTGAACTCCTTCAAACATGTTTTAACCTCATGTATATTGTTTTAATGAGTTTTATAAATATATTATTGAACTATATTCATATTTCTAAAACTCTATTAAATCATTAAAAACCCATTACAAATATTTAGTAATTTTCTTGTTATTTCTATTGTTTTGGGTCCATTTATTTCATATTTTCCATGGTTTGTTCATTATATAATTTAATTCCATAATGATGAAAAACTATATTAGTTTAATAAAGAATAATTAAATTCTTCTTTAATTATATATATATTTTGTTTTTTATATGAGTATTTTACACTATATAATCCCTTTGTGAAAATAATTGAATTTATTTTGGAGATTATTTACAACCATTATGAACTAATATCATTTTATTTAATATCATGTATATATATTGGTTCCAGAACATTACTTAAAACATAACATCAATAATAAAAATTGATTTAACCATAAAAAATTTATGAATAGCCTTGAGTGATGTAAAGTAACATGAAAAAAAATTATTTATTAAGGCTGTGAAGTGACATGCCACACAGAAAAATGTCATTTTCTTGAATAAGAGGATAATAGAGAATTTGATGCAAGATATTCAATTAAAACGATAAACATAAAAATCATTTAAGATAATGGATTTATCATCTTACTTAGATTTTTGGGTAATAGGAGGAAAACAAAATAAAATAAACTGAAAAAAAAGAAAATGGAAGAGCATTTTTCCTCTTTAATTATTCCCCTTGAGAACCTCATAAAAGCCCCTTGGATTTCCTTTTTGGTGAGACAAGATGGTTTTGGATGTGGTGAAAAGATTGGGAATGTAATGTGTGTAAAGACTCGTAATTTCCATTTAATTTTTTTAATTAAAAAAGAATTTTAAAAGTCTGCAAAAATTGACTGTGCCTGATTCGAAGGCATGGTGTGCCCAGAATGAATTTTTGAAGTTTTTTTGGGTACATTCTGTAAACGTGTGAGTGGTTTTTTTTTCAGTTTTGAACTAGTTCATGGAATTGAAATCTGAGGTCACCGTTGAACTTGCAGCACTTGTTTTTTCTTAAGAATACTTTCACCTTGACGATAGTTGGTTGAGGGTGAAAGTTAATTTTTGGGTTTTCCGTGAAAGAATAAAATAAAATAAAATAGTGTAACCTTTTATTTTATTTTTATTTGGAACTCCCCATGTGTAAGTTGAGAATTGGGGACCTCCATAATTAAACCTCCCATGTGAGGTCATGGTGGTGGGGACCACCCGATCCTTTGAACCTCCCACATAAATGTGGGGGTGTCTCTCGAACTTCCCCTAAATTAATTATGCCACTCCATTAGTTAATTGTTCCACACCGTCTGATTAATTAGGCCAATTAATTGATTCCAACTTGATGGTGCCAACAATTAAAATGTAAAATCATATTTTATGTTAGAACCTCATCCTTTGAGAAAGGAGTTTTGGGTTGGCGAAGGAGTTCCATGGTGGGAGATAGCTCTCCAACAAAGAATGACAACAAGGAACATCTCCAAGGAAGAATGCCAATGAAGAACGCCATCAAAGAATGTTCTTTAGAAATCAAGGAAGAGGATGGTGTACGAGACCGTCATCGAAGATTGGTTTTGGACGAAATGATCGTTGGAAACCCTTTATCCTTCTTCGACTTCTTTCTCACACCAACAACAACGAAAAATCGAGGTAGGGGTTGTTATTAAATTCATGAATTTTCTTAGTTAAATTTGTCATTCTTGGAAATCATGGTGAAAACGGATAAAAAAAACAAGTTGATCCACGATTTGTATTAAATTGTAGAGTTTTTCATTATTGACTCCTTATTTTGTTGAGTTGCTTGCCACCGCTCTAATACAGAGGGTATGGGCCAAACAAACAAGTCTCGACCCCTCCGTCATTCTTATTTATTTATGTGTTCATCACGATGGTGATGACGACCAGTGCCGATGTTTGGCACCTGTGGAACACGAGAATGGTGGTCGGCACCACGGCTGACCATGACGAAAGTGACAACAGAGGGTGACTGGTGAAGCCGACTGCTGGAAAATATACGGCACGCGACTGCCCCCACGGCTAGGAACTATGGACCACTGCTCCACGACCTCCGCCGCTCGTGGCCACCGCCACCCCACGGCCTCCGCCATCCGCGGCCACTCCCGCCCTTTGGCATCTGTCGTCTGCGACCCCCGCCACCCAGTAGCCTCGCTGCCCAGTGGCCACCGCCGCCCTGTGGACCTCCGAGCCTCCCTACGGCCCTCTGTGCCGCCCACTGCCCTTCACGCCCCTCGTGGAATCCTCACCCCCACGAACCCTCGCGGAACCGCAGCCTCCACGGCCCCCCGCGGACCCTTGCGGCCCCATGGCCTCCGCACCGTCAGGTCGGGCCACCTAGCGTAGTCCGGACCACCTTATAGGCTGGGCCGCCCAGCGCGGGCTGAGATGTAACATGGGCTAGGCTGGACCCAGCAGGTCAGGCCAAGACCGAACCCGGACCCACATCAACCCATTTACACAATTTCGTCCATATCTTTGGCATCATGCATCCGTTTGACAAACTGTCTATGTTTATATAATCCTTGGAGCGAGACGGAACATTTGTTATAACGCAATGGAGATTTGAATAATGTTGGGAAATGGTCCAGTTGGATAGAGCACGAATCCAACTGGGCCCTTTGGAAAAAACAACTAATAAATTATAGACCGGGCGTCCGATTGACATGTCGTATATTATGTTGAGACCCCTATGATGTGGCGGTCCTCTAAGATACTTCTTTGTGGGTCTTCGTGACAGCTGTTGTATAGACAAATGGATTGTGGAGCAGACCCTCCCAGAGACAAGCGAGCGTAGTGAGAGAACCCTGTAGCTAGCTGTGACATGAAGAATGAAGAGCGTTCTAGTGTGGGTCATCACCTAGAGATCCTGTGTGGTTCAAGACCTAGAGATCCTTTGTGGGTAAGCACCTAGAGATCTTGTGTGGGTCAGCATCGAGAAATCCTGTGTGGGTCAACACCTAGTGATCCTTTGTGGGTCAGCACCTAGCGATCCTGTGTGGGTCAGCAGCGAGCGATCCTATGTGGGTCAGCACCGAGTGATCCTATCTGGGTCTGCCTATTAACAGAGTAAGATGATTTAGTAGTTACATCTAATAATCTCGACTATTGTACTTAACTTATACCCGGTGTGAGCTAAGTCTGTACCTTATGGTACGTTCCTTCATGGTAATACCTTGGTGGTATTCATCTGTGTGGCATACCTATGTGGTAAATTCCTTCATTTTATTCCATCCTTTGTGGAACGGTTGAGATTTGGGATTCTGGGTTGGACCCTGTGTTTCCTCATGATTGAGATGGGTATAATTAATCACTTAGGTATATGTATGGGAATATACCTAAGTAGGGTTAACAGCTAACATCATGCTTTTTGGTTTATCCTTTGTTCATTTTGTGAGACCTTGAGGGTCTCAGGGTCCCTACTAAGTATTGTTATACTCACCCATTCATTGGTTATGCCCGCACCATGTTTTTATGGGTGCAGATGATGCACAACGCTGATCGAGGCTAGGGGTTCCAGGACTAGGCGGGGCACGGAGGTGGACCATACGACATGTCCGTACGTAGAGGAGACTGGCGAATGTTGATTGTTGAGGAGGTGACTGTACCTACCCTTCATGTAGGAACCTCAGAGGACGTCCCAGTAACTACTCTCCTTTTTCGTCAGTTGTATTTTTTTTAGTTGCACTTGTACCATTACTGTTGGGCTTGTATTATGGCCCCTTTTTACTTTCTGCACTCTATTTTCTATATAGTTGAATTGTGTTCGTATCATGCTGTGTGCTAGGTTGCGTGAGTTTACAGGTTATAAATGAAATGTCTTCATAGTTTTAGGGAATATACCTTTCGGTTCTTGTCGCTATCCCCTGGCCTATGGATGGCGGGCTTGGGGTAGTCACGGTATGGGCCTCGGGGGTCAGGTAATGACAAATTGGTATCAGAGGAGTCAACTCTACCGTAGATCATAGGTCTTTGATCATTATTTTTAATGGAAATAGTGTTATGTGTAGTGAGTTTGGTTATTAGTTTAGGGAATCCAGTGTTCGTGTGGCAGATTACGTATCCATACACCAGGACCCTGACATCTAATTTCCGATTCAGCACACAAAAATACTGATTGTGTGTGTGTTTTCAAGAGTTTTCTTTGTGATCTCTTTGAGCCATATCACCTGGTATAACTTATTAACCATGGAACACCTATTTCTTTTCAGGATTCCTCCACGCAGACATCCAGCAAGGGTTTTGAGAGTGGAACACACTGATAGCCCACTGAGCGACGAGGCCTCAGTGCATGGCCCTCTTCTAGTAGAGGAACTAGCGGAGGCACCATCGGTACCATTACCCGTTGGGACAACGATCCCACCAGCCCCAACAGTAAAGGTTCCACGCTTCTTGAGCGCATTGCACGAGTTCCAGCACCAGAGGCCACTGAGGATCAAGGGAAAGATGGACCCCCCATGTAGCTGAATATTGGTTGGAGGCTGTATTGAGAGTCTTTCGACTGATTGGGTCACCAGCTGATCTCTTGGTGAACCTTGCTACCAGCCTTCCACAGGAAGTAGTAGGCAGATGGTGGAGCTTGATGATCTAGGTTCACGACGAGGTGACACTTCTCTGGGCAGACTTCGAGAGCCTGTTTTGGGGAGAGTTTGTTCCAGCAACTCTTCACGCAGTGCGCATATATGGGCTACTTCATTTGCAGCAGGGCAACATGAATTTATCTCAGTACTCAACGAGGTTCACTTTCCCCTCATGCTACTCCATAGAAAAGGTGCGGGACCCATTTTTCAAGGCATGTACCTTCGAGTAGGGTCTCAAGTGAGAGATTTGGGCTTTGATTATTTCTCTTAGCATCCCAACACAGGCGGGGGTGTTAGAGAAATCCCTCATAGTGGAGAGTTTCCTTGCTGAGTAGTCACCAGTAGTGAGACCCACCACCAGTCGTCACACTGTGGAGTCTTCTACAGCTGGAAGCAGACAAATGTCGCAGAGGTCCAAGAGGTCCAGACCTATAGGTGGATGACTGCGGGATTCAGATTCGGTTGTGTAGGTCACCCGAGGAAGATCCAGTCATGCTAGGAGCGGGCAGTGTTACGCGTGCGGCAGGTAGGGTCACATGGCTTGTGACTGTCCGACCCGCCGTACTGATGATCTGCAGATGGTTGAAGGACCACCCAGGAAGAGACAACAGTTTGACTGAGGAGGTCCGCAGGGAGCAGCCGAATGTGGCAGAGGAGTTATCTGTGCAACTGGTGGTGGAAAACAATTCGAGATGTTACCACCCCCAATACCAGGTGGTCCACCCCTACTAAAGGGTGCAATAGGACATGGGAAAGCTCAGCTTCAGGCAGTTGATTCCTATGATCATCGCGCTCTAGTGATGATACGATGTATGAAATGTTTCTACTCCACCTTAGCTGAAGTACTTACAGACACATGTGACAGTCATTCTTTTATTGCCACTCCCTCGTTCGGAGCTCAGTGATTCCGATAGAGCCGTTGGATCAATCCTTATGGATAAAGACTCATACATGAGTTGATTCGATGATTAAGCACTCGTGCCAGAAGTGTGAACTTAATCTAGGAGGTGAGAGATTCAGATGAGATCTTCTAGTATTAGTGTTATGGCCTTACGACGTCATCTTGGGTATGGTATCATTATATACATTCCATGCTTAGATAGACTGTATTAGGCGCAATGTTTTGTGTGTCTTCATGGATGGGACTAGGTTTACCTTCACCAGTGAGAAGGGATCCTTTTCAACATTGGATGGAATTACCCGGAGGAGGGTGCAGCCGATCACTAATCAGTTGGATAGCCTTACCATCAGAGTAGTTGATGTGAAGAGTCCGGGTTATCCTGTAGTGGTGGACCAGTATGCAGATGTCTTCCCTGATGATGGTATGGGTCTACCTCCTCGCAGAGAGGTCAACTTTTACATTGACTTATACCCCGGGACGACACCGATATCTACACCATCATATCAGATGGCTCTCACGGAGCTTCGTGACCTGCAGGTACATTTAGAGGACTTGCAGGGGAAGGGATTCATCCGACTCAGTGTTTCTCCTTGGGCAGCCCCGATTCTGTTTTCCAAGAAGGAGGATGGGAGCTTGAGCCTTTGTGTTAACTATCGACGCCTGAAGCAGGTGACCGTAAAGAACAAGTACCCACTCCCGAGGATTGACGACCTCTTTGATCAGCTGAAAGGAGAACAATGGTTCTAGAAGATTGACCTTAGATCAGGCTTTCACCAGCTCAGAGTAAGAGATGAGGATGTGCAGAAGACAACTTTCAGATGTCGGTATGACCATTATGAGTTCTTTCTTTTTCCATTCAGTGTTACCAATGCTCCAACAGTGTTCATGGGACTCATGAACAAGATCTTTAAACCATACCATGATCACTTGGTAGTAGTCTTCATTGATGAAATTTTGATCTACTCAACTACTGAGGAGGAACATGTCTATCATTTTCAGGTAGTAGTGGACCCACTTTGAGAGCACCGGCTTTATGATAAGCTCTCGAAGTGCCAGTTTTGGATCTAAGAGGTTCAATTTCTAGGAAACATCATCTACGAGGCTGGAGTTGTAGTGGATTCAGCGAAGATTGAGGTGGTACGTTCTTCGGATCCACCCATGAGTGTGACAGAGGTACGAAGTTTCTTAGGTTTGGTTGGATACTACCGAAGATTTATGCTACATTTATCCAGAGTTGCATAACCTTAATCAGCGTTGAAAAAGGAGGACAAACCCTTCGGGTGGACAAAGAGATTCCTGCAGAGTTTTCTGGGGCTGAGGTAGTGGCGGACTAGTTCCCCCATCTTGAGGCTTCTAGAGGAGGGCGTAGTGTACGTAGTCAACTGTGACGCATCGGGGAATGATCTCGGATGTGTCTTGATGAAGGAGCGAGTAGTTATAGCTTATGGTTCTCGACAACTGATACATAACGAGCTGAAATACACTATCCATGACTTGGAATTAGTAGTATGGTCTTCGCCTTGAAGATGTGGTGACATTACTTGATAGGCGATAGTTTTATAGTGTATTCTGATCACATGAGTCTCAGTTATATCTTCTCACCGAAGGACATGAACCTGAGGCAGCAACGTTGGCTTGAGTTCTTCCAGAACTATGACTTCGTGATTGTCTATACTCCTAGGAAGGGTAATGTTGTAGTAGATGCACTCAACCGGAGATCTTCTATACAACTTCTAGGTGAGGCGACAGAGTAGTTGGCCGCTCTGTAGTGATCCTTTGTAGATCAGGATGGAGAAACTTTTCTTCAGTCTCTTATAGTCACTCCCACACTTCTTCAGAACATGGGGATACTGACTACGAGGCTCGACGTGCTCAGATATCCACAGGGTAGGCACCTGATGGATTTTCTGAAGCTGGGGATCATGTCATCCTCTTTAGAGGATGTACCATGATACTAGTGTCACTTCAGGAGGATGTTTTGAGGGAGTTCCACACATCCCCTCTAGCGGTACATCTAGGAGTGGCGAAGATGTACCATGATCTCTGACGACAACACTAGTGGCGAGGAATGTAGAAAGCAGTTGCAGAGTTAGTCTCTCAGTACCTCAATTGTCAGTAAGTGAAGGCGGAGCATCATGTGCGACCAGGATTGGTTCATCCCTTTGAGGTCCTAGAGTAGATGTGGGATGAAATATCCATGGACTTTGTGAGCGGACTTCCACTTACATCCAGAGGTCATGACGGTATTTGGGAGATCATAAAGCAACTAACCAAGTCGGACAACTTTCTACTGATCAGAGAGAAGGGTTCAGTAGAGAGCATGCGATGCCTCTATGTGCATGAGATTGTGCGGCTACCAGGAGTACCCTCGACAATTGTCTCTGATCATAATACATGTATTAGTTCCTGGCTATAGAAGGGGTTGCAGGAAGCTTCCGGGACGCATCTTCATTTGAGGACCACCTTCCATCCTCAGACAGATGACCAGACTAACAGGACCATTCATACCCTCGAGGACAAGCTGTGTGCTTGCATCCCCGACTTCAGTCGCAGCTGAGAGGATCACTTTCCTTTGGTGGAGTTTTCATACAACAACAACTATCACTACACCATGAGGATGGAACCTTTTGAGGCATTGTATGAGCGACCTTACAGATCACCATAGTGCTGGACTGACCTAGGGGAGTCAGCACTAGTGGGACCATAGATGGTATGACTATAACACCCCAAGACTTCATTGTGTGTTACTTCTTCAAAATAATTTAATAACTTGAACTACACGCAACAAAGAGTTCATGCGCAACATGACTTACCAAACAAGCCATTCAAAAGAGGTTATGAATAATATTAACTAAATTTTGAACATTATATAATACTTATAATTTTAGAATCCAAATTATGAGTTTCTTAGACATAATGTAAGAACAAATTAATTTTTTCAGATAAAAGAAGTATTTTTCAAAAATGCACTTTTACCAACTTTTAATAGTGAACCCTTTTTAAATACAATATTTTAAACTTTTATATATTCAATTTGACTAAAAAATATATATTTTAGAATGGGGACATAAAAAATTTACAATGAAACTACCCAAGCTTCCATGGTACGCTTCTCTTTGAATAAAACAGTAGCGTGTCTTGTACGCAACTTCGAGTTCTAACACACCAAAACCAATCAAACTCGCCGTAATGAATAGTAATACCTAATTTTTTAAATTTTATAAATTTTATCTCTAAAAATGGACTTCATTTTTGGATTCAGAATATCAAATTTATCCTAGGGTGAAATTTTGGTACTTTTCGGATAAATTATATTTTTTGATGAATAGTGAAGATTACAAAATTTTAATTAAAAACAACTTTTTTAATCAAAATAATTAATAGTGATAAATTATGAATTTTAGTGGATTTAATGTATATTTAGAATATATTTTTACCATTAAATAAAATTTTGGTCATTGGACATAATTTCACAATTAAACTGGACATAAACAAGTGTCAATATTTTGATAGTTATTATATCTTAAAAAAAGGCTTTTTGTTTTGACAGTGGAAATTAATTTTAAATTAATTTCTGCCACTTCTATGTTTTGAATTTGGAAAAATGGATTCCATATTTAGAATCAGGATGTCCAAATTGTGTAAATAGGTATCTTTAATTTTTATACATTTTGAATAATTACTTTGGAAAATATTTTATTTACCATGGTTAAAGGGTAAATCCGGTAAATAAGGGTTACAAAAAAAATATTATAATAAAAATAAATTACCCTAAAACGTGTCCTAACCTTATTTTTGGATACATTTCCGACCATGGGAATCTTTGGGTGGATTTTTTTTGGGACCCCATGGAGCCACATGTAGGTGATAGGGACACTTTATTTTAATTAAGATAAAGTAAATACAAAAATGACATAAGCTTATATCTTTTAGCAAAACAATTTTTAAGTAGGGTTATATATTATATATCTTAGATTATAAATATTAATTAGAAATCTATAAATATTTCATACGTAATGATATTTTATTTATAATTTTTAGACATTGAAAAAGTAAAAATATATATGACACAATAATGATGGAGTATTTTCTATATTAATGAAAGAGTCAAATAATTGGTATTATAAATGTTAAAATAAATTCAATTTGAAAGTTTTGATGACATAAACGAATTTTATTGATTAATATGACATGTTATTATTGCTTAAATTAATTTTCTTATAATTAATAATGTTTTTAAGACTAACAAAAATCAATTATTGAGTAGTGTCAAAATTGACATAAATGAGTTTTTAAAACAAATATTGTACTATTAATTTATATTCCGTTCCTAAAAACTTATGGATCAAAAAAAGGACTTATATCATTATATTTGTATCATTAATGCACCACTTGGGGGTATCTTGGATGTATATAGTTTGTTTATTAACTATATATTATAAAAATACAATGTGACATGGTAAGTGTTAAACTAATTAACTAAGTGTTAAAACTAAAAGATAAGGTTAATATAATAACCCAAACCTGTCTAAAATCTATTGGTTGAAAATATTTCGACCCATACCCACCTTATACTTTGAATAATCCACTTTGTATCCTTTATAAACCGAATATGAATTTATTATAAATTAATACTTTAAGTTTTTCCTAAAGAGCCCCTCCTCCCCCTTATAAAAGGACCCAACTTTTAACCAATTATTCACACCTTTAAAGCCTTTTGGTTCAGCCAAACCCTGCCCAAATACTCTCTCAACTTCCCTCACTTCATCCTAGAGGCCTTAGTTTTATCAGAAAGCCAACCTATGGAGCCTTTTTGATCAAATCAAAAGGAAGAACCCAAAGAAGAGGTAACGTCTTCACCACCCTCTTTAAAGTTCCTTTCTTCTTCAACTTCTTCTGTACTTGTTATTTCCATTGTAAAATAATAAATCCAGTATCTTATATATACTGTGATGTTATTATAATTATGGAACAAAAAAATTCATTATTCTATCCATACCTTGAATGACATGTCACCATACGTGGTTATGTACGGCCTACCGTCTCCATGTTGTGGTGTAATTGTTATTCAATATATTATTATTTAGATGGTTATAATAATGATGTATAATTCATGTAAATAATAAATATAACATGATAATGATTCTGTATATATGATATAACATCCAATTATATATTATTTTAATATGAAAATAATGATATTTTTTCTCGTGCGTACGTACGGATTACCGTCTCCACGACGCGATGAGATTCATTTCCAAGTTCACCATTCATCCACGATTATAAAAATATATATTACTATTAATTATGTAATATATGTGATAATAATCATACTATAGATATATATATTTATATATATAAGTATTTATGTACTTACATACATCTTATTCACTTACTTCCGTTCAATACTATATGAAAACAGATACAACGTTTATGCGTACGTACGGACTACAATCTCCATAAACGGTGTTTTCCATTTCATATATATGTCTATTATACATATTTATATTCTGAATATATATGATATATTTATCATTTTTTATACTCTGGAAGTATTAAAATCACGATCTACGTGATACAATCAAGAGTAACAAGTTAAAACACGTACGATAAAGAAAATGATTATTACCCGAAATGTTAATTTAACATTGAAATTATTCACTACCACAAAAACAGTTTTACGCAGTGCCCCCCTTTATCAGCGCTTGTTTAGTAGCGCTGATAAAGGGGTGACTTTATCAGCGCTTTTTTAAAAAGCGCTGATAAAGGGTCGTCTTCACAAAAAAAATTTGAAAAATATATTAATATATAAATATAGTTATATTGTCATATAAATATAATATATAATTTTTAAATATATATTTAGATAAGTATAAATGTACATTTACACTTATTATACTTAATATATAAGATATTTAGTGAAAATGACTTCTTAAAAAATTAAGAAAATATTTTTAATTAATAATTTGATAATCATTATGGATTAATAGTCATTTAATTACAATTTGAGGTCTAAAAAAATTAAGAAAATTAAAAAAAGATCCAAAATATGTTGAAAAATCAACTCAAACTTCAAACGGCCATAACTTTTGATCCGGGTGTCCGTTTGAGCTCCACCACATATCAATTCGAATACTGCGACGAGCTCTACGTCACTGTGACTTGGGGGGACTTCGGTCAAGCATTTTTCGAGGCCAAAAGAGGCCCAGAAGGCCTCCAAAACTGAGTTTTTTGTCGGGGTACCCAGATTTTTTTAACATTTTGTGGATTTTCAAACTCGTTTAAGGGGGTATTATTGGATTTTTTTGGCGGGGACTGAATTTATTCCAAGGTATTACATTCATATTGATATTATGTCTTTGAAATTTCATCCTTTTTTATAACGAACTGCTATTTATAATCAAATATATAACTATATGTACATATTTTTTATATATTCGCACCTAAAAATTAAATTTTTTAAATAAATAAATAAACATATTTACATATAAAATATATCAGCTTTATCTAAATAATAACTAATATCCATTTTATTTAAAATACCAATATATGAATATTTATATACCTACATATTAATCTAACTATATATATATATATATATATATTAATCTAACTGTATATATATATATTAATCTAACTATATATATATATATTAATCTAATAACTATATATATATTAATATAACTACATATATATATATATTAGTATTACTATAAATATATATATTAATATAACTATATATATATATTCATATAACTATATATATGTTAATATAACTATATATATATATTAATATAAATATATATTACTATACGAATAAATATAACTAAATATATATATATATATATAGATATAGATATATATTAATATCACTATATATATATATTAATATTACTATATATATATATATATTAATATAACTATATATATATATTATAATATCACTATATATATATATTATAATATAACTATATATATATATATATTATAATCTAATAACTATATATAAATTAATATAAATATATATTACTATACGAATAAATATAACTATATATATATAGAGATATAATTAATTGGAAGACAAATCAAAATAGAGTAGTGGTAAAGGCTTAGGCGCGCAGGGGGGAGGTCTCGAGTTCAAATCCTGTGGGAGGTAGGGGCGCGGGCGCATGGGGGAATATAGCAGCAAGCGCTGTTAAAAGGTGAAGGGGGTGCGTGGGGTGCTGTACAGGGGAAGAAAAACTCTGTAAAATGGGGAGATTAAGCTCTATAAAAGCCCAACAGATTCGAAGTATTTTTTAAAATTTTTAAAATTTTTTTAAATTTTTTTTATGTTTTTTAAATTTTTTTAACTTTTATCAGCGCTTTTTTAAAAGCGATGATAAAATGGTCCTTTATCAGCGCTAAAACGAAAGCACTGATAAAGGAAGGGATGATATAGGACCCCTTTATCAGCGCTAAAAAAAGCGATGATAAAGGGGTCCTATATCAGCGCTTTTTGGAGCGATGATAAAGGGGAACCCCCCTTTATCTACGCTGGCTTTATTAGCGCTTTTCTAGCGCTGATAAAGGCCATTTTTAGCACTGATAAAGGCCGTGTTTGTAATAGTGATTATTAAATGGTTAGTATAAAGTAATTAATGAATTATTTATGATAGAATAAATATTAATATGGTTCGGTAATAATTTAATAACATACTACAATCTTCGTACAGGTGGTTAAACGTACCCTCTACTAAAGGAAAGTGCAAGGTAAGGGGTTTTCATATCACTCCTTATTCACGTGAGATTCATGCCATATTTCCACTATTATCTTTTTTGTGGTGTATGTACTGCCGATAATTGTATTCTTTGTGTAATACACTTTAATTTATGTGTATTTATATATTCATTGTATGATACCTCTTTCATGGGTTGTATGTTTCGTAAGTTACCAAATTGGTATGGGTTAATTCCTCAATCTCATTATTATCCGAGATTGTTTATGTGTAAGTATTTACTGGGACATTTTTATCATCCATGTCTATTTTTCATAAAAATGATTTCAAAATGAAGATTTTAAGGATTTTGAAAGGTACCCTTTATCAATATCATAATTTCAAATGTTTTAAAGATTTATCTTTCTAAATCATTTTAATTAATGTCCATGTTTTCAAAATGATTTTAAGGATTTATTTATATGGGCATGAATGTTTTGAAATGATAATTATTTTCAAAAGTTTCAAAGTGGTATGGGACACTTTGAATCAAAAATATCTTTTAAATTTCTTCCTTTATAAATGTGTGAATTTTAAATCATTTTACAAAAATAATATTTCTCTCAAAAAGTTTTACTCATCATTTCCATCTATATCAACATCCTTTGATGTATTTTAAGTTTATTTGAAGTTGATTTATTATAAAAAACTTCCATTGAAGGTGTGATATGTTTGAATGTGGATGTGTTATTTTTATACCATTAATGTTTTATGGAGAAAGTATTGACATTTCGTATGCTAGTTTTAATACGAATGTTTATGTTATGTTTAAACCTATTCATATGAGGAATTCATTGGACTTAGGAAGTGACGGGTGGAGCCTGGTATTGCTCCTCGATGTATCGGTAGGTCTCCTGAGACAAAATAGTGTCTTGGCATGAGGCCTTGATAAAATATTATTTGTAGTCTTGGCATGAGGCCTTGGCTACGTGGTTATGATAGTCTGGCATTATGCATTCCTGCATTATGAAAGTGGTTAGTGATATTTCATGTTATTATTCAACTAGTAGAATATCCATGTTAATAAGTAAATGGAATTATTTCATTTTACTTTTTCCATATTATAGTGAAGTTCAAGTTTAAAATGATTTTGTTTTAGTTATACATTTCCTTAAATGTGTAGGATTATTTATGAAAGTTTCCGCTGTATTGCTTACCCTTACTGAGTGTTTGAGCTCACCCCTTTCTATGTTTTATTTTTCCCAGGATTCCAAGAAGTGTATTGTGATTGATATGCAGGGTTAAGACAAGGGAATAATGCCATTCATAAAGATTATTTATGTTGTTTTGTATGTTATGAAGTGTATTGTAACATTCATGTATGTAATCTATTTCCAAGAATCCTAAACTGGTCGGTCCTTCGGGACTTGATTCCTTTTAATCATGCCAATGTATTAAAATAATGCACCGACTCTGGGTAACTGGGGTCGGGGCGTTCCAGTTGGTATCAGATTAAGTTTATCAATAACCTTGGAATCTAGATTTAGATAAACTCTAATTAGAGCACATATCCCTAAGAAAGATTTTGAGGATTGGTATAGAAGAACTTCATAGAATTTTGGTATTGTAGAGATTTTGTGAGTTTTCCAGGAAATACATCCATGTCTGGATACGAGTAGGCAGAGGCGGCTCTGGAACAGATGTACCTAGGGGTAAAAACAGAAAACACCGCTTTGAGCAAGTCACGAACGAGAACTGGTGCACGACAACGGGCCTTGCTGCACTCTTGGTTACGACACTCCCAGGGGATATGCTTAGGATAATTCTCATTTTCTTTAAAAACCATTATGAAGGGCTTATGAGTATATACTTCCCCAAATAAGACATTTTTATGATTATGGATTATATCCATAAACTATTTAATTTATGTTAAGTGTTTTAAAAGTTTGGGATTAGTTATTTCTATTAATAAACTAATCTAGTGTATGCCATTATTTAGAAATGGCGCCCAGTAGAAGGAATGGGAACTCCAGCAATACGTATGATCTAAAGAGTAAGAAGGATCATATATTTCATGGTATTAAGACATCAGTTAGAAGGGAAATATTCTCTCACGTATTATCATCATATGAAAAAATAGTATCATGTGTTGATAAGATAAGTAAAGATTTCTCTGCGTCCTATGGCTTTGAAGGGAAGCAAGAGAAGAAAAGGATGGAAGAGAGAAAGATGGATAAAGGGAAGAGGGAAAAGAATAATTTTCCCATAGGTGATAACTATGGGAAGAAACACCCTGGAACTTTCCTGAAAGGAATGGATGTTTGTTATAAGTGTGGAGAAAAAGGACACCACATTCATGATTGTGAGGGTAAGAAAAAGGTTTCCAATGTACAATGCTTCAGATGCAAGGATTGGGGACACTACATGAATCAATGTTCAAATCATTAGATTATGCCCCAAATAATGCTATTGGATAACAATAAAGTTATGATACTACCGCAGATGAAGAGGAATTACTAGTGTTTTTATTCTATTATTAAAGAATGATTTCATTTGAGTGTTGTATCAACGATGTACTGGTTATATGAATTATGGAGATAAATAAGGATTGTTCTATAGTACTATTTCATTGAGGATTTGAGATTATATGGTACTATGAAAAGTGAATCAACAACAAGTCAATATTTTTTTTGAAAATACATGGTTGAAGGAAAGCAAATCCTTAATATGGTCTTGATACTAAGGTAGTAATTTTGGAATAAGAGATGGTTGATTTGGATAAATTATATTGTATATTCATAACTACCTTGGCACTGATTAATGGTTTGTTTATTTCATCATTGTTGGAATATTCAACGTTTTTGGATATAAGGAATATATCTAGTATTCTATAAGGAATTATGGAGCATGAATGTAATCAATAAGGTTTTATGGTAATTCATGGTGTTACCATATTTTAAAATAATACATGATGATGGTATTCCCATGTTATTACGTGGAAAAAAAGACCTTCATTATATTTTCTATCCTTATAAATTTTGGACTGTGAGTTTGGAAAGAGGTAATTTGGATAATTCTAAAGGTTGGAATGAATTATATTTGACATTTGATACAATTGTTAAGGTTAAATAATTTCTGAAAATTATTTTTGGATTGTTATAAAAAGGATAACCTGGAGGTCGGGTGGGAACCCGTCGCGTCCGGGAAGGTCGTGAGACTTGAACCCACAACTGAAGGGCGTCAAGGGTGTATCACCTACCACTGGCCCACGATATGTACTAGATTAAATAAAGTATTTTATTTTGAGAAGGTCTAGTAGATGGATTATAAATTCATTTTTTTAACCCCAAACTAATAGGATAAATATAATATTTTTTAAAGTTCTATTATCTTTTAGAGTGAAAGATGAGTTTTTGGTAGAAATTAGTTAAAGGATGGAACTCTACTTGTCAAGTATATATTTTTCTTCTCCTATTATTCTATGAAGAAATTAATTCTTATACTTTATTAAAGGAATCTTAAAACCAAAAATGTGTTATCCTAATAACTTATGTTTTGTTGAACCGATGGTATTTTAAATCATCATAGATTGATGAATTTAAGGACCTCAATTTTAAACATGTTTGTGATTGATGACCTCAATCACTACCTTTAAATATTTATGTTTTTTCTCTAATTATATGTCTCTAATTTCCACCAATGTTATCCTAATAAAGATCATAATTTGGTGGTGACCCTTTCATTTCCATTTTCCTCTTATTAAGACTAAATTTTATTAACCAAATTTCTGATGTGGGTTTTCCCACAAAGATATTTTCTATTTTCAACCTTTATTTTCGAAAAACAATATCAAATTGCGAGGACGACATTTATTGAAGGAGGGAATAATGTAACACCCCAAGATTTCATTGTGTGTTACTTCTTCAAAATAATTTAATAACTTGAACTACATGCAACACCAAGTTCAAGCGCACCATGACTTACCAAACAAGCCATTCAAAAGAGGTTATGAATATAATTAACTAAATTTTGAACTTTATATAATCCTTATAATTTTAGAATCCATATTATGAGTTTCTTATACATAATGTAAGAAAAAATTCATTTTTTAGATAAAGGAAGTATTTTTCAAAAATGCACTTCTACCAACTTTTAATAGTGAACCCTTTTTAAATCCAATATTTTAAACTTTTATATATTCAATTTGACTAAATAAATTTATTTTTTGGAATGGTGACATTAAAAATTTACAATTAAACACCCCAAGCTTCCACGGTATGCTTCTTTTGGAATAAAACAATAGTGTGTGTTGTACAAAACTTTGAGTTCTAACACACACCACAACCAATCAAACTAGCCATTATGAATAGTAATACATACTTTTTGAAATTTTGTAAATTTTATCTCTCAAAATGGACTCCATTTTTGGATTTGGAATATCTAATTTATCCTTGGGTGAAATTTTGGTACTTTTTGGATAACTTTTATATTTTAATGAATAGTGAAAATTACAAAATTTTAATTAAAAACAACTTTTTTAATCAAAATAATTAATAGTGATAAATTATGAATTTGAGTGTTTTTAATGTATATTTTGAATATATTTTTACCATTTAATATAATGTTGTTCATTGGACATAATTTCATAATTAAGCCAGACATAAACAAGTGTCAATCTTTTGATAGTTATTATATCTTAAAAATACGCTTTTTGTTTTGACAGCGGGAATTAATTTTAAATTAATTTCTGCCACTTCTGTGTTTTGAATTTGGAAAAATGGATTCCATATTTTTAATCAGGATTTTCAAATTGTTTAAATAGGTAACTTTTATTTTTAGACATTTTGAATAATTACTTTGGTAAATATTTTATTTACCATGGTTAAAGGGTAAATACGGTAAATAAGGGTTAAAAAATAAGATTATAATAATATTAAATTACCCTAAAACATGTCCTAACCTTATTTTTGGATACATTTCCGACCATGGGCATTTTTGGGTCGATTTGTGGGACCCCATGGAGCCACTTGTAGGTGATAGGGACACATTATTTTAATTAAGATAAAATAAATACAAAAATGACATAAGCTTATATCTTTTAGAAAAACAATTTTTAAATAAGGTTATATATGATATATTTTCTATTGTAAATATATATTAGAAATCTCAAAAGATTTCATACATAATGATATTTTATTTATAATTTTTAGACATTGTTAAAGTAAAAATATATATGACACAATAATGATGCTGTATTTTCCTTATTAATGAAAGAATCAAATAATTGGTATTATAAATGTTAAAATAAATATAATTTTAATGTTTTGATGACATACACGAATTTTATTGGTTAATATGACATGTTTTTATTTCTTAAATGAATTTTGTTCGAATTAATAAAGTTTTTAAGACTTCAACAAAAATCAATTATTGTGTAGTTTCAAAATTGACATAAATGAGTTTTTAAAACAAATATTATATTATTAATTTATATTCTATTCCTAAAAACCTAAGGTTAGGCCAAAGGACTTATATCATTATTGGTGTATCTTTAATGGACCACTTGGGGGTCTCTTTGAGGTATATAGTAATTTTATTAACTATATATTATAAAAATACAATGTGACATGGTAAGTGTTAAACTAATTAACTAAGAGTTAAAGCTAAAATATAATTTTAATATAATGACCCAAACCCGTCTAAAAACTATTGGTTGAAAATATTTCGACCCATACCCTCCTTATACTTTTAATAATCCAATTTTGATCCTTTAGAAGCCGAATATGAATTTATTATAAATTAATACATTAGGTTTTCCTAAAGAGCCCCTCCTCCCCCTTATAAAAGGACCAAACTTATAACCAATTTTTAACACCTTCAAAGCCTTTTGGTTCGGCCAAACCCTACCCAAATACTCTCCCAACTTCCCTCAATTCATCCTAGAGGCCTTATTTGTATCAGAAATCCAACCTATGGATCCCTTTTGATCCAATCAATAGGAAGAATCCGAAGAAGAGGTAACGTCTTCACCATCCTCTTTAAAGTTCCTTCCTTCTTCAACATCTTCTTTACTTGTTATTTCCATTCCAAAATAATAAATCCAGTATCTTATATATACTGTGATGTTATTAAAATTATGGAACAAACAAATTCATTATTCTATCTATCCCTTGAATGATATGTCACCATACGTGCGTACGTATGGCCTACCGTCTCCACGTTGTGGTGTAATTGTTATTCAATATATTATTATTTAGATGGTTGTAATAATGATGTATAATTCAGTTAAATAATAAATATAACATGATAATGATTCTATATAAATGATATACCATCCCATTATATATTATTTTAATATCAAAATAATGTTATTTTCTATCGTCCGTACGTACGGATTACAGTCTCCACGACGCGATGAGATTCATTTCCAAGTTCACCATTCATCGACGATTATAAAAATATATATTACTAATAAGTATGTAATATAGGACATAATAATGATACTGGAGATATATATATTTATATATATAAGTATTTATGTACTTATATATATCTTATTCACTTACTTCCATTCAATACAATATGAAAAAAGAAACAACATTTATGCGTACATACGGACTACCGTCTCCATAAACGTTGTTTTCCATTTCATATATATGTATATTATAAATATTTATATTCTAAGTATATATGATATATTTATCATGTTTTATATTCGGTATGTATTTAAATCATGATCTAAGTGATACAATCAAGAGTAACAAGTTAAAACACGTACGATAAAGAAAATGATTATTACTCGAAATGTTAATTTAACAAGGAAATTATTATTAAATGGTTAGTATAACGTAATTAATGAGTCATGTATGATAGCATAAATATTAATATGGTTCTGTAATAATTTAATAACATACTACGATCTTCGTACAGGTGGTTAAACATACCCTCTACTAAAGGAAAGTGCAAGGTAAGGGGTTTTCATCTCACTCCTTATTCCCGTGAGATTCATGCCATATTGCAACTATTATCTTTTTTGTGGTGTATGTACTGAACATAATTTTATTCTTTGTGTAATACACTTTAATTTATGTGTATTTACATATTCATTGTATGATACATCTTTCATGGGTTGTATGTTTAGTAAGTTATCAAATTGGTAAGGGTTAATTCGTCAATCTCATTATTATCCAAGATTGTTTATGTGTAAGTATTTACTGGGAAATTTTTATTATCCATGTCCATTTTTCATAAAAATGATTTCAAAATAAATATTTTAAGGATTTTGAAAGGTACTCTTTATCAGGATCATAATTTCAAATGTTTTAAAGATTTATCTTTCTAAATCTTTTTAATTAATGTCCATGTTTTCAAAATGATTTTAAGGATTTATTTATATGGAAATGAATGTTTTGAAATGATAATTCTTTTGAAAACATTCAAAGTGGTATGGGACACTTTTATTCAAAAATCTCTTTTAAATTACTTCATTTATAAATGTGTGACTTTTAAATGATTTTACAAAAAGGATATTTCTCTCAAAAAATTTTACTCATCATTTTCATTTATGTCAACATCCTTTGATGGATTTTAAGCTTATTTGAAGTTGATTTATTATAAAAAACTTCCATTGAAGTTTTTGTGATATGTTTGACTGTGGATGTGTTATTTTTATACCATTCATGGTTTATGGAGAAAGTATTGACATTTCGTATGCTAGTTTTAATACGAATGTTTATGTTATGTTTAAACCAATTCATATGAGGAATGCATTGGACTTAGTAAGTGACAGGTGGAGCCCGCTATAGCTCCTAGATGCATTGGTAGGTCTCATGAGACAAACTAGTGTCTTCACACGAGGCCTTGAAAAAATATTATTTGTAGTCATGGAACGAGGCCTTGGCTACGTGGTTATGATAGTCTGGCATTATGCATTCCATCATTATGAAAGTGGTTAGTGATATTGCATGTGATTATTCGACTAGTAGAATATCCAAGTGAATAAGTAAATGGAATTATTTCATTTTATTTTTTCCATATTATTCTAAAGTTCATGTTTAAAGGGATTTTGTGTTAGTTATACATTGCCTTAAATGTTTATGCTTATTTATGAAAGTTTTCGCTGTATTTCTTACCCGTACTGAGCATTTGAGCTCACCCCTTTCTATGTTTTATTTTTCCCAGGATTCCAAGAAGTGTATTGTGATTGATATTTAGGGTTAAGACAATGGAATAATGGCATTCATAAAGGATTATTTATGTTTTTTTGTATGTTATGAAGTGTAATGAAACATTTATGTATGTAATCTATTTTCTAAGACTGCTAAATTGATCGGTCCTTCGGTACTTGATTCCTCTTAATCATGCCGATGTATTAAAATAATGCACCGAATCTGGGTAACTGGGGTTGGGGAGTTACAATGAGATACCACAAAGACGTTGCAGATCATCTAGTAGAAGATGAAGACTACACAGAGTAGGCAGAAGTCGTATGCCAACAGGAGACGGAGACCTCTGGAGTTCAAGGATAGTGACCACATCTTTCTACTGGTTTCACCTTGATGAGGTTTACAAATATTTGGCTTAGGAAAAAAGTTTTATCTTGGGTTCATGGTACCCTTTCAGGTCCTTAGCAGAGTTGTTGAGGTGGCTTACCTCTTATCTCTTACACCTTAGTTGCACCAGGTGCATGATGTCTTCCATGTATCCCAGATGAGGAGATACGTACATGATCCTTCTCACATCATCAAATATGGAGATTTGGACATTGATGATGTTGCAACGTTTATGGAGGTTCCAGTAGAGATTGAGGACTGGCAGGAGCGGGTCCTTCATGGACGGTTGATACCTCAGGTGTGCATTCTCTGGTAGCACAGGAACCTCCTATAGAGAACATGGGAGCGGGAGGCTCAGATACATGCTTTGTAACCCCACTTGTTTAAGTAGTTTTGATTTGTGGCTTATGGGGACATAAATCCCAGAGGTGGGGAGAATGTAACAACCTTTAATTTCCATGTAAATTGTATTTTTAATTAAATGGGAATTTTATGAGTCAGCAAAAATTGATGGCGTGTGATTCTGAGTCCCCGTGTGCCCAGAATGAATTTCTAAACTTTTTTTTCAGATAAGTTCAGTAAACGTGCAAGTTGGTTTTTGTAACATTTGAACCGGTGCTTGAAATTGTAATCTGAGGGAACCAATGAACTCACATCGACAGTTTTATCTGAAGGAGACTTTCACCTCGATGACAAGTGGTCGAGGATTAAAATTAATTTTGGGGTTTTTCATGATAGAATATAATAAAATAAAATTGTGTAACATTTTATTTTATTTTTCATTGGAACTCCCAATTTGGTTGTTGAGAGGCGGTGACTTCCAAAAGTAAACCACCCATGTTAGGTTATGGTGGCGGGGACCACCCACCCCTTTGAACCTCCCACTTAAATGTGGGGGAGTCTCTTGGACTTCTCTTTAAGTAATTATGAAACCCCCTTAATTAATTGTGCCACACCCTCTGATTAATTATGCTAATTTAATGAATCCAAATTGATGGTGCAAAAAATTAAAATTTTAAATCATATTTTATGTTGGCACCTCATCCATTGAGAGAGGATTTTTGGGTTGGTGGAGGAGTTTTTTGGTGGGAGATAGCTCTCCAAAAAAACGCAAACGAGGAACATCTCCAAGGAAGAACGATAACGAATAATGCCATTAAAGAACATTTTTCTGAAATCAAGGAAGAGGATGATGTATGAGCCCGTCATCGAAGTGTGGTTTCAGAAGCAATGATCGTTTTCACCCCTTCCACCTTCTTCAACTTCTTTCTCGCACCAATAACAAAGAACAATTGAGGTAGGGGTTGTTATTGAATTCATGAATTTTCTTGGTTAAATTCCTCATTTTTGAAAAGCATGGAGAACATGGATCAACCAAAAAACGTTGATCCACATTTCATATTAAAATGTAGAGTTTTTAATTCTTCATTCCTGATTTTTTTGAGCCGCTTGCCACCGCTGTAACATGGAGGGTGCGAGACAAACAAACAAGGCCGGACCCCTTCGTCGTTCTTCTTTATTGGTGTGTTCATCACGATGGTGATAGTGACTGGTGCCGACGTTTGGCACCGGTGGAACGCGAGAATGGCATACGACACCATGGTCAGCCATGACAAAGGAGACAACTGAGGAAGACCTGTCAATCCAGCCACCGGTGAAGACACAACGTGCGACTGTGCCACATGGAAAGCCACGACGGACCGCCACCCCGTGGCCCCCTCTGCCTAACGGCCGCTGCCGCCCGTGGACCCCGCCCCCCTGCGGCCTCCGCCCTTCGTGGCCTCCTTCACCCCGTGTCATTCACCGTCCGCAGCCCCCGCCACCCAGAAGCCTCGTTGCCTATCAGCAGCTGCTTCCCCATGGCCTCCAAGCTTCTTACGACCCTCCGCAAAGCCTACGACCCTCATAGCTGCACCACGGCCCTCTGAGCCACCCTGCGACCCTCTACGCTGCCTGCGGCCCTCCGTACCGCTCATGGGTTGGGTAGGGTCGACCCAAACTAGGTTGGTCCAGGTTGAACTAAACCGAGTCGGCCCAGGACAGGTTGGTCCAGGTCGGTCAGACCGGGTCAGATCGGACCCGGACCCACTTCGACCCATTTACGCACTTTCGGCCATATCTTTGGCACCGTGCGTCAGTTTGAAGAAATTTATATGGTGCCGGAAACCATGAAGCAAGACGGTCCCTTTAGTATACCACACTGGAGATTTGGATAATGTTGGGTAATGGTCAGGTTGGATCGAACAAGAATCCAACCGGGCCCTCGGGATAAAAAGGCTAATATCTTACAGACCGGGTGTTTGATTGACGCGCCGTCTATTACGTTGAGACGCCTATGACTTTGCAGAATTTTGAGATAATTATTTGTGGGACTTCGTGGCAGATGTTGTATCGACCAGTGGCTTGTGGAGTGGACCCTCCGAGAGACAAGAGAGCGTAGTGCAGGAACCTTGTAACTGACTGTGACGTGAAGAATGAAGAGCGATCCTATGTGGGTTAGCACCTAGTGATCTTGTGTAGGTAAGCACCTAGCGATCCTATGTGGGTCAAAACCTAGCGATCCTGTGTGGGTCAGCACCTATCGATCTTGTGTGGGTCAGCACTGAGATATCCTGTGTGGGTCAGTAATGAGTGATCATGTGTGGGTCATCACCTAGCGATCTTGTGTGGGTTATCACCCATCGATCCTGTGTTGGTCACCACCGAGAAATCCTGTGTGGGTCAGTACTGAGTGATTCGATGTGGGTCTTCCTTTTGACAGAGTAATATGATTCATTAGTTACATATAATCATCTCTATTATTGTACTTAAGTTATACCTAGTCTGAGATGAGTTTGTACCTTGTGGTACATTCCTTCATGGTAATACCTTGTTGGTATTTTTCTGTGTGTCGTACCTGTGTGGTACTTGCCTTCATGATACTGCTTCCTTTGTGGAACATTTGAGCTTTGGGCTTTTGGGTTGGACCCTGTGTTTCCTCATGATTGAGATGGGTATAATTGATAACTTAGGTATATGTATGGGAATGTTCCTAAGTATGGATGACAGTTGACTTCATGCTTTGTGGTTTATCCTTTGTGGATTTTGTGAGACCTTGAGGGTCTCGGGGTCCCTACTGAGTATCGTTATACTCACCCCTACACGAGTTATGCCCACACATTGTTGTGTTTGGTGCAGACAACGGACAACGCTGATTGAGGATGAGGGAGCGAGGACTAGACAGGGCATGGAGGTGGACCATATGGCATGTCGGTTAACACGGTAGCTAGTAGTAGACACATAACATAACTCAAATCATTCCTAGAGCCCTTTGGTCACACTCCTTGACCACATGCAGCTACTCTTTTCCCCTATCCTCCAGCTCCCTGAGCCTGGTGGAGTCCATAAAAAGGTGGTGGTTGTGACATGTTGAAATTTACACCACCACATGCTTCTCTCCTAGCTCTGGTTCCAAGTCTTCCACCCTGCAGATTCATCTGTCGCTATAAAATCCTTTTCCAGAAATATCTTACACGCCCATGTCTCTGAAACTGGCACCAGTTTTCTTCTTTCCCACTAATAACATTGACTGGCTATATCCTCTCATCCAAAGAACATTCAACCACAATGGTTCTCTCGAGAACCGTAATATATGTAGGAATACATAGGGGAATAGTGTTGGATAGGATGTTCTTAAACACACCTCGCTCGGAAGTCCAAGCCCAAATGCACTGATCGTATTGTATTAATCGAGTACTAGGAAAGGTAGGTATGCCTCGATGAATACTCACCAACTGACATGTCATCCTTCTGAAGCTATAAAAGCTCTAGAGGACTCTCAACCACCTCCTCAAGTCATTACTCAGCCGCCTGTGACTCTGGCTCTCCTTGGAACCTGAGGGGTATCTAATGATGAATCACGTGTACGACACTTTTCCTATATGTGTCCTCCATCGATACCACTAGTTGTGACTGCTAACCAACATGTAGTGATATAGCTGACACATTACCTGAAGGTACTATGTCAGGTAATGGTCCATGTACCGAAGCCTCATCACTATGTGGACCATCATCAGGGTCAATAATTGAAAAAGACTTGTATCTATGATCACAATCTGCTCTACTGGTGTCTTAACATGGAAGAAAACTCTAGCAACCCCCTCCAGCCAGCCCTCATCCACATGTGAATCTGTCTCACCTCGAAACCTTAGAGGCCTCTTCCACTGGAAGACGTGCATTGCGCTCAGTCAGAGTGCACCGTCTGGCAGGGTGGCTGGTGGTAACTCTTTCCCAACGGGTGGTGGTGCTGCTGGTACACCACCCGAAGGTGCCAACACAGTAATAGGGCCCTGCACCAGAGCCTTGTCGCTTGGTGGGCCGTCAACGTGTACTCTCTCGGGTATCTTACCTGGTTGTCTACACAGCGATATCCTCATAAGGAATAGGTGCACCACATTCATTATTTTATACCTGGTGAGTTGACACAAAGGAAACACAAGAAAGAATTTCAAAATACACATGCAAACATTGTTTTCATGCACTGAGTCAGAAATTAGAAGTCAGGGTCCTGGTGTATGGATACGTCAGCTGCCGCACCAACATTAGATTCACTAAACTGATAACCACACTCACTACACTTAACACTATTTCTGTTAACAAGATTAGAGTCCTATGTTATACTGTAAGTCTAAATCCTCTGATACTAATTTTTCACAACCAGTCCCCCGGGGCCCGTGCCGTGACTACCCTAAGCTCGCCTTCCATAGGTCAGGGGCTGGTGACTAGAACCGAATGGCTTAATCCCTAAAACTAGGAAGGCATTGCCTTTATAACCTATAAGCACATGAAACCAAGAACACAACAAGATACGAACTCAAGTAAAATGAATAGTAAATAGAGTGATTATAGTAAGTAAAAGGGTGAAGAATACAATACCAACAGGAAAGTACAAGAAACTAAAATTATAAGTACAACTACGATACAATACAACTGAAGATAAGGGAAATTCAGCTTCTGGGTCATCCTCCGAGGTTCCTAACTGAAGGGTAGGTAAAGATCGACTCCTCAACACTCCACATCCACCTGTCTCCTCTGCATACCGACACGCCGTATGGTCCACCTCCAGGTATCGTCCAATCCTGGTACTCTCAGCCTTAGTTGGCACTGTCCATCATCTGCATCCAACACAATAAGGTGCGGGCATAGCCCATGTAGGGGCGAGTATAACGATAGTTAGTAGGGAACCTAAGACCCTCTAGGTCTCAAAAAACCCATCAAGGATAAATCAAAAAGTATGAAATCAACTGATAAACATACTTGTGTATATGCCCATACATATACCTATGTTATCATGTAATCTATCTCAATCATGAGGAAAACACAGAGGTACCTACTCAGCTCACACAAGGATTTATTCTTGGGGTAGTATCAAGTAACATTCCCAGTCACAACGTCGAACACCTCGACTGATGGAGAACTCCTCCTCTATCAAGTACATTGGCCATGTTGCGTCACATAGAGGTGTTTCCCACTAACCTTGGACTACTCAGGTACTCATCCTGTTGAGTTCCATGGGACTACCATGTCACCCAGGCGCTCCCCACTGGGGTCTGCCACGCCACCAAGGTGCTCCCCCTCGTATCTTGCTGAGGTAATCCTTTTGTCGAGTACCTTGGGTCTACCACGTCACTAAGGCGCTCCAGATCGTGGGTCTGCTGCATCACCAAGGCACTCCCCACTGGGCTAGTCAAGTCACTCCGAGTTGAAATGGTCAACAGTCTTGATGTCTCATCCAGTCACAGGGTTTCTTATGTATCTCCCTTGGGGAAACCACTTCCGAAGCAACATGTCAATAATCAAACTTCCATGAAGTCACAAAAAGAAGTATCTCAATGGTCCGCCACATCATAGGGGTCTCAACGTAATAGACGACACGTCAATCAGATGACCAGTTTGTGAGTTATTAGCCTTTTAGTCCTGGGGGCCTAGTCAGATTCATGCTCGATCCAACTTGACTATTACCCATCTCAAACCAAAACTCATTGGGGGTATACACCAAGAGAACAACTCATTCCATGTTTTACAGTGCCATTGACGGTTCATCAAACAGACGTCCGATGCCAATGTTATGGCCAAAGAAATTAAATGGGTTGTAGTGGGCATGGGTTTGGTCTGACTCGGTCGGACCGACCCGGCCCGTCCCGGCCTGGGGCGAACCAGCTCAGGTCGACCCGACCTATAGTGTGGATAATCCCGCAGTGCATCCCAGCACGCAGTGCAGCTCAGCCCGCTGTACAGCTCGACTCGAGGGGCGTAGCGGCCGTGAGGGCAACAGGGCGACATGGCCGCGGGGTGGCGCAGACAGCCACATGGCGATGCAGAAAATCACGTGGTAGTGCGGATAGCCATAGAGTGGATATGCGAATGGTGGTAGTGGATCAAATGGTGGCTGCGACGGCTCGGAAGATGACGGTTCGACTCGGCGGATAGCGGTAGCCCGACAGATGACAGGTTGGCTCGGCGGGCGGCAGCGGCTCGACCCTGCGGCAACAGTTGTTCGGCGGATGGTCGCTCGGACCAGTCATCGGTGGCTCGGTGGATAATGGCGGTGTATTGGCAGATGGTGGCGGTGGCTCCAAGGGGCACGACGAGGGCAGCTCGACTCGGGGCGGTACAGAGCGGTGGAGGACACGGGTAGCGTCGCCATTGCCTTTTTCTCCTTCGTTGTCTTTATCCATTGTAAGGAACATCCAATTCAACACAATAATTGCAGAGAGGATGGGCCATGTTAGTTTGGCCCATGCTCTCCGTATTATAGAAGTAACAAGAAAATATTATATTTGAATCACATGAATATTAAGAACGGGTAAGGGAAAACAATTCAAAAACCCTCCCTATAAGATTCTAAAATTTAATCAATCCCAATCCCACAAAAGAAAAATATTTGTGAATCTATCTAAAATATAGAGTTGATCTGCATTCATTGTTTTATAAGAGATGAACATGGGAATATAAAATCAATTATATATAAAATCCTACCTCGTTCGCTTGATGATGTTGACGAGGTCGCAAGGAAGAAGATGAATCGTTGGGAAAAGATGGATGTCAGTGTCGTCGGAGTTTTCCTCGATTTCCAGTTCATCATCATTGGAGATCCTTTGATGGATTTTTGAGAATAAAATGTTGATGGAGAGGCGTTCTTCATTGGCATTCTTCGTTGGATAGATTTTCTCCCAAAGATCCTCCTCTCCCAAATCCACCAAAATGAAATGGTAGCCCCAAAATAATTGATTATGTGATCTATTATGTTCATTGGAAGATAATTCAAATTGAGTTAATTAATCTCATAGGTTGGAACAATTAAAGTGGTGTGTTGGATTAATTAATTAAAGGGTAGAGTTGGCATAATAAGTGAGGGAGCTGAAGATATTTCTCCCCACTTAATAGGGAGTTTAAGAGGTTTAAAGCCTCGGGTGCTCCCCACCACTATAACCTCTCATGAGTGGTTTAGGATTGGTGGTCCCCACCTCCATAAACTCTCATGGGAGGTTTTAGTTTATTGGTCCCCATCTGTGAAACATCCACATTGGAGTTTCAAAAGTAAATAAAAATAAAATGTTATACCATTTTATTTTATTTTATTATTTCACGAATATGTGAAAAGCTAACATTCACCCTCAACGTACTACAGTCGATATGAAGGTCTCCTTAAGGGAATAACGGTGATACGAGTTCAACGGTGCCCTCAAATTTCAATTCTGAGCACCAGGTCAAAAGTTACAAAATGCCGCTTGCGCGTTTACTGAACATACCTGAAAAAAAGTTCAGAAAATTATTAACAGACACCCTCGACCCGTGCCGGTCGAGCTTAGTCTCTTCCCAAGTGAAACACACTTCGACAAACCCAATGGTACTCTCATATTTTCAATCCGAGTTACCGTTTAAAAGTTATGGATTTTACAATAAAATACATGTCACTTAATTATTTTATTTAGGGCCAAAAACTAACATTCACTAGTGGACCGCATCGCCCGAAGAGAGTATCGTATTATATAAAGAATGTCCTCATAAGTTTAGCGGTGGAATTGGATTTTCAATTTGAGCAACCTTTTGTGAGGTATAAGCATTTGAAAAATAAAATAATTTATTTAATTATTTTATTTACGATTTTGCCATTTTTGGGTTTTCTCATAGGAGGCCCATGCTGACCAAAATTAAGTCACACCAAGGGTAAAACTTCCATTATGAACGCAATGGTTCCCTCAGATTTTTTATCCAAGTTACCGTTTAAGAGTTATTCCACTTTTTCATGAAAAATTATTACACATGCAAACTAAAGCCTAACAAAACTTCGACAGATCATTCCGAGCGCTCCAGGCCTCAGAATTGCGCACCGCCAAATTTTTTAGTCTCATAATAATTCTATATAATTAATACAAATTATACAGAAATTTTGAGACATGAAAATTCATTTTATATGATTTAATTTGTTTTATGAAAAAGAAAATATTTTTAACATGATTTATGATTTTGTTGTTTTAAAAAGAGATATTCAATCCATGGTTATCATCTTCATGAAATGTTTCATGTAATGTTTCAATATAATTCCCAATATAAGTTGACATACTTTGATCTTAATAATGATTTACTAGGTTTATAACCCCAGGTTACCACCCATATTATATAATATATATTTTATATTTTTTATGATGAAAGTTATAAAAATATCCTTTCTATTCATTGTGTTATATTATGATAAAATTATTAACAACCCTTTTCTTTTTTCATGGGTTATGATTTGATGAATTGATGAAATGAGTAGGAGCCCATTATATATAACATAAGTAATGATATAATGAAATGTTTATTAAAACTATATCATTTCATGGGGATTGATATGATGGATGTTCCATGTTATTTGGAACACACACACACATATGATTATGTGTAGGGTTGGACTGCTAAATCTCAATAACACATTGGGAATGATTTTAAGTATTTGAGATTGATAGAACTAGAATACTATGTTAATCTGGTTCAGTAAGGGAAAATATTTTCTTATTGTGTTGGGAGTGTACCATCACTACTATGATGGTTTTTGAAGTCAACCCATTCCACAATTATATCCAGGGAAATTAACCATTTCAAATATAGAATTTTTTTCTTTGAATATGTGTATTCCAAAAACCATTATCTTATGAAAATGTTATGCAGTAATGGACCCTGGCCATTGATTGCCTTATGTTCCAGGTCTTATGTAGAGATGATATTTTGGACATGAATTACTATTATATTTATTTATATGAAATTTATGGTTTCAAATGATATATTACTAATTGCATAACCTTATTTATATGTTATGATTACATATTTTCTTTTTATACCCTTGTTGAGTATCTGAACTCACCCTTTATTATGTTTCCTTTCCTCAAGTTTTAAAGATATATTTTATGTATGATATTTATAATAAAGTTTCTATTTATGATGAACATAGTGAAAGATGATGTAGTCTACCTATGGACTAGTTGTTTATGTATCCATGTTTCATAATTCAATATATTATTATAGTTATTATGAATTTGTTTCCATAATATATCAAATATTCATAAAATAATATGAATTATCAAAGTATGAAAATCTTGAGACTAAATAATACCAGGATTGAAAATATTTTTATTTCTATTAAATTATTATAAATTCCATGTTAATCATGATCGTCTACTATCTGTACAATTTTTTCATGAATAATTTCATGATAAAGTGAATTTTTATTATCCCTACCCGTAGTTATTTATTCTTGAAACATTGGTTTTTCACCTTTCATTGGAAATTGATTTTATTATTTTAAACCAAATATTATATCACACCTCTGGTGTGGACATTACACATTCATAGTAATACCAAAAGATTCAGATTTAATGTTATTATTCTTATAATTGGATTTATAAAGAGTTTGTTTTTTTTTAATTTTTCCATCATTGAGTCCCTTAGAAAACTGAATTTATTTTTTATTAAATAAATGATATATTTAGCTTCAACTAAACTCACATTTTAATGATGATCAACATGAATCAATTAAGATATTCATAATTATATTTCATTAAATGTTTATTTCTTTTACCATTATAATAGTGGAAGAATGTACACATCTATATAAAAATAGAATAATGAATCTATGAAAAAATATAATGTTTTTTTCTCTACATACATTATTATACAGTGAGATTCAAAACCAATTAAAATTTATATTGTTATTTTGGTTTTAATATTAATTTAACCTATTGGTAAGACATTCACATATACAAGACAACCACATATCAATAATTGTACAATGTATTGATCATATAAAGTAGATAATTATAAAGGGTAATTTCTAGTATACCTATATGTCCTAATAATAATTAGATTTGTTTTATAAAAATTTCCATGACCTCATGCTGAATAATGAAATTTATCTATTGTGAGTAGATGTATATAAGAAATTTGTAACTAATTAATAAATCATTCAACAAGACTATTTTGAATTTTAACATAATCTATATAATGTTCAAAAATTATTCAAATGTACATCTTATATTCAAGAAATGTGTTTAATATTCATAATTACTCTCAAGTTGAATATATTTTGTGGAATAATATGTAAATTATTCTATTAACCACATTATTTAAGCAGGAAATTTCACAAACAGTAGGTTTTGTGTTGATAATAAACACACGTGGTTCCATCAAGATAATGAATCAACCATGATCACAAAATATCTAAATTTTCTACATGGTTAATGAATTATAAAAAATATTTCACCGTGAATTCTTTCAAAAAACACAAGGAATACTATCCCAATTTTTTATGGAGATTTTATAATAACAAATTTACCATCAATATTTGTAGAACATGAGAAGTTGTTAGGTGTGAGAACCTTTTTATTTTTTAATTTATGTACATGTATATATACAATTATTTTCATCATCATTATTGAATATAGATTTCTAAAAATTCATTCTATATAATAAATTAATCAGGGTTTTTAAACATCTATTATTCCATATACCTTATTATTATATAACTATTATCACTGTTTAATCTGTAGGGACATCATGAATGATTACCTCCAATGTCCATATGATCATTATTAATTCATATTATATATATGTATTTAGAATCCCTTTTATAATGTATCTCAGTTCAAGGTTAGTTTTCATGGATAACATTAATTAATATTGACATTCTTCAACTATTATGAGTAACAAGTTATTTATTAATATATGTGTTCCACTCTATTGGTATATTTTCGATATTTCAAAATCTTCTATCAAATTTACTCTACTAGTTAATATGATTACATAAGCACATACCAATTTATTCATTATAAAATACAATTCATATTTAAAATATATTCACTTCTTAGACTTTTTAATAAAAAAAATTTCATTATATTGGTAATTAATCCCAAAAGATTGTTTAAAAAATTCCATTATTATTAATAATAAATAATGTCTTGAAAATAAAAATAAATAGATATTAAATGAAGAAAATATGAAATTTTAGTTAAACAAAAGTACTAACTCATTCGCGTGTCTATATAATGAGAACTTTCACAATATCAATATGATCAATACCATCAGGGCTCAAATTCAATTAAGAACCATAGAGTTTCCATCTAAACTAGCACCATGCCTTGTTATCCAATAGCCTAAAGGATTTTCCCAATCCCCATAGTCTGGAAACTAGTGAATTATTTTTAATAATACTCTTTGGGAATGATTTAATTATCAATTTTAAATAGAAAATGAATATGAAGAAAAAATCAAAAATAAACCATATAGACCTTGGATGAAGATTAACATCTAAAATGATAAATAAAATCAATAAATTTATGGATTATGTACCTCAATTTAAAAATACTAAAAAAATAAGGATACAAAATTTTAAAATAAATTAAAAAAGTGAAATAGAACCTGATCATATCCAAAAATATAAAAAGTTGCCTCGATCACCAAACACATCCCACTCATCCTTCCATAAATTATCCTAAATCAACTAACTAAAGAAATGAAGGTTAATGGAAATATAAAATATATCTATATTAGAATGACTAAACATTCTAATATTTATCCACCCACTAGGAGTATAAAAATATCTTTTTAATAGAATTCATAAATCCATGATTGAATATATGATATAATGAAAGGTCTTTTACATTCTTTATAAAACCAAGGAAATTAAAATTTTACATACTCATTTATTATAAAAAAACAACATATAAAACTACTTAAAATATTTTTCAATATTATATATATATATTTATTTTCATAAAAAAGATAACATGAATTTAAATCCATGGTAATAGATATAGAAACTTGTTATCACTCTTACAAAAGATTTTTTGAAAACTGCTTTTTTTATAGACACAAATAGGGAAACCATATTTATAACCTATATAAGAAATAAACAAATAAATTTCATTCACATCCAATGAATTTTAATATACTCTTTTAAAATTAATCCATAATTCCTTTTGGTTTATATATGATCATATAAAATAAATAATGAATATAGAAAACATAGTCCAAGAATAAAATTAATATTCCATACAAATTAAATAAAATTCCAAAAATAAGATAATTCATGTAAAGAAATCCCATAAAATATATCACTTAAAAGGTACCTAGAATCATTTAAATAATTATAAGACTCATGTTATGAAATCTTAAACTAGGGTACTTTAACCTTTGTTGATAGAGGGGAATATGAATGCATCCTCGATAGTCCCATAAAAATATTTGGAATTAAAATACATAGTATCTCCTTCATAAACATGAGATACAGGTGGTTATAATAACTCCTGGACTATTATCAAATTGACCTAATTGATAAGGTATATCCAGAAAACATTCCCTAAAAATATGAATGCAATTTAATAGTGTTATTTCTCAAACATTTCGCATTCTATATTCCTTGAATTCCCATGGGAAGTCAAATATATTTGAGAAGACAAACCATCACATGTATCAAATATTATGAATTTTATATAACCCATTACTCACATTTTACACCATCTCAAGATATAACTCCATCCATAAATATTTTTAATAAGAATATAAATTTGAATCAACATAAAACCTTGAATTATTGGATCACATGAATTCATATGTGTATTAATTTTTAGATAGATTTAAAAGTGTTTATCAAATTATTATAACCCCACTTTTCTATGATCCTATTCATTATTTCACAATGTGCTCAGTAATCCATTCCTTTTCACATATTTCAACAAATTCATTTTAAATGACCCTGAAAAAATGTTTAAAAATTGAATATTTAATGAAAAATTTAAAATACAAATTTTTCTATAAAATCAGATTTAAATGAATCAAAACTCATTAAAAAAAATTGAATCAGTTCTAAAGAACTCTTTACAAAACTAATATCCCCCTTTCAAAAAATTATCATTCTTAAATTTCTGTGAGATATATATTGAAAAAAATTATATGAATGATGATTGAAAAACATAAATTTCATAACATTCCATTAAAAGATTGTACACGATATTTAATGTTAATAATAAGGTAAAAACCCCTTTAAAACATTCATATTCCTTTATAAAATTTATACAGCATTTTAAGTAATGACTTGGTCAGTGAAATCAACCCCCAAATCCTTTAAAAAATTAAATTACAAATATATAATCAAGAATCACACACTAGAATATTATAATTTCATTATTAATTATTTAAATAATATTAAAAAAATTAAATACACACTTAGGAAATTTTTTAATCAAATTCTTTAAGAGATAAACATTATAATTCTAAAACCCATATTATTATTATTTATATCATTCCATGGCCTTTAAAGCCATTTTAACATCATTTTAAATAATTTAAAAAATAGAAATTCTATTTATAACATGTAATATAATGGTTTTTAGATGATTAACCTAACTCATTTCTAGATGTACCATCTGAAACCCATCTCTTTTGATGGTGAATGCACAACCATTCCATAAAATGACACCCTCTTCCCTAGAAAACCCAAACCCAAATCATTAAAACCTATATGAAGGATAATACATCATTGAAATGTTTTTAGGGTTCATGCTAATGAAAATAAAAAACGGGAAGGTCATCATAGAATATCAGAAGTGAAAGAATAATAATGGAAGGAATACCTTATTAAAATTCAAATATTACAAAATCAAAGTGATGGAGGATGATTGGCGACATTATCCACTAAGGGAAAAAATTATTGGAACATGATCGGTTAAAATGGGGCTTAGGACATTTATAAATTCCTGAGAGAATTTTTTGAATTACATAAAATTATATATAGAGGGAATACTATATGTTTCAACTAACTATGTCCTGTCCATGAAGATGAAACAATTTTATTAAAACACAAACATAGAGTTTTTCCCAGGGAAGTATGCATAGTGAAAATAATCCATGTCTAAACTATTCCAAATATTCATTTTAAATTATTGACCCAACTAAAATTTGTGTCACATAGTTTACCTAACTTTTCCCAAGCCTTATACTATCACTATAATCCAAAAATGAACTTGAAAATTCTCCCCTAGTATTTTTCTGATCATGGGAAAATGATAAACTTTGGATGATTAATAAAACATGGATGAATTAAATTAACAATAAAATTTCTCATATAATTATAGTTTCATAATTTATCCTCAACCATGAATAAATACCATGTACCAAAATAAAATGTATTCATTTGAAGGGTTTTAAGATACAATATCTATAAATTTAAAATGACCTATGTTAAAAAGAAATAATGAATATTAATATGTATCAATTGAATATGGGTTTCAAAATGCACCACACAGTACATCGTTCATCCTATGTAATATCCATGATAGAAAATAACAAATTACGGAAGGTAAAAAAATTATTCCACTCAGTCATAAAAAGTGGCGAGGGTTTTGGAAATGAATCATTATTTCCTAACACCTGGAGAGAAAAACCAAAAGGCATTCTCCAAATAATAATTTATGATTATCAATTAGAAAGAATAACCACATGAAGTAATCAATAATAATTATCCAATAATGGATTCCAAAATAATGTACATCAAATGAAGTTCTCCCAACTATTTTGATTAAATATAAAAAGTGATAAATCCAAAAACCACTCCTATAATGGGGAGTATAAACAAGACTACAAAGGAACCATAAAATATATTGAAACAGATGGATTAAACCATCCATATATATCAAAAACAAAATTATTCTATTAAAATCATTAATGGACTAAGAAACAATCAAATGAACCCACAACTAGAGAACATTTAAGACCACAAGATCAAATCTAAAAAATGATCCAAATCCATGAACTAAAAAAATTATTTCTATTTACTAATGTATACAACATTTGATTATAATTTATCTACCAGAAATATTGGTTCAAGTAGACCTTCTGTCCAATGATGTAATGTTAGTGATTTTTTTCTTTATAATATCTAAAAAGATATTTCTTTAAGATATGGTCCTGGAGTAGGATATTCTGATGTTATCAGCACCAAGTTATATTTTTCTAGAAGTTCAGATGGTATGCGTTGAAGATTTTTGATATTGAGTTTTTTGTTTGGTGGTTGTTAGTAAACCATGGATCATGGATGAATTGAGGATTCTTATATGGTATTAGTGGACGAAATAGTGGGATAGATGGACTCCAACATTTCTTGAATGTTAGTTCAATGATATGGCCATCTCTCACACTCTAAAAATCAAAGGGTATGGAAATAATTTCTAAATAATATAATTATTACTTGTAGTGGTAACACATTTTCTTATTATTGAGAAGTTATAATTCTATTCCTTATTTCTAAGAAATTAAATTCAATTGTTTTTATCATTTTTATATATAAATTTTAGTGTAAACCATGTAAAACTGAAGTGTTTATTTTTTTACATTCACCTTCATTAAATGAACATGATGGGTGTGTTTTAGATAACATGGATGATTTTGTTTTTACATAGTGTGTATATTGGGGTTAATTTCATTCTACCATGTTATAAAGAACATATTTGTTTAGATTTCAATTATACATTTGTTATTATCCAGAACAATTCTAGATTGAGATCATTTTATGAATCAAAAGAATATATTGTCGGAATTATCCAAATGTGGTATCAACATGGATATCGATGAATTGATAATATAGAGGCTAATATATTCACGTTTAATATTAGGAAACATTCTATCCCCATAATTATTTTCATATTTTAGTGGGAGTCATTATTTTTTATAATGAAGATGTCAGAAACTATAAATGTAAAAAATATATGGGATCTGTGGATAATAATTTGTTTCATGAAATTAATATTAAAAAATTTCACATTGCAATAGATCAATAGATCCCATTGAAATGCATCAAACTACTGTAACTGGATAATGATGAATGTATAATGTTATATTAGAGGTGACAGGGTTTGATATGAATAACACTAATCAATAATTTGGATTTGAATATTCAGGATAAAAAATGGAGATGTTTTCATACCATTATAATATAAATGAGAAAACAAAATCAATGGAAAAATTAATCTCGATACGGTGTTAAATTATCATGATTTTATTTTAATATGGATTTATAAAGGATCATTTTAATGATTTCAATACATTTAGAGCTATACAGAGTTTGTGAAGACTAAATTCAAGTATGATATTTTAGTGATTCAATTTTTAACATCCATAAAAGAATCAATATATACCATGGTGATGGTTGTGAGTATTAAAAATGGAAATAATGACACAATTTTCAATGATATTAGGAAATTGATTCAAACAAATGAGCTCCAATGGGGGGAGTTTTTATCTGTACCTAGTGATGATTTTAATAGAGAGTGGATTTTATTCTATTATTCTGGGATTAATTAGAAAGAATCATATGGGAATAAATGTAGTGTTTTAGAGGGCCATCACTATAAATAAAGACTATTAGATGGAATTATATTAATAAAAATTACCTTAACAAATATTATGAGGAAAAAAAGAAACAAATAGAAGTACATTATCTAATGAAAATATTATGCAATATTGGTAAGTGTAATTATTAATTATAGAGTTTTTAATCAAATATAATCTTTGATTATCTATTGTTCCTCTTAATTCTTTTCAGTAAGGGAATATCAATCCATGTAATAATAAATATCTAGGAATATTTTTATATTTGATCATGTTAATGATGAATCTCGTGACATTTGGAGATGAGTGAATTGAATGATCATAAAAAAATGGAAGTTTCCTTAATTTAAGGATGTGTGGAATTTTATAGTTCATTATATGAACATGATTTTAGTTGATCAGTAGGATAATGTAATATTAATGACTAATTTTTCATGATTATAGAAAACAATAATAAGATATCTTTTAATATTAGTAGGTTTAATAGATGGGTCAGTGTATATGATGAAAAGGGAAGTGTAATATACACAAGTTAAATCATTATATTTAAAATGATCATAAGATTTTCATAATCAATTTCATATCATTTATGAGAATTTAATAATAATTCCAATAGATAGATAATGGTTGATGATAGAAAATTACATCATTAAATGATGTTGGAGATGTATACTCAAAATATTGAAAAAAGTTTATTTCAATATATCTAGAAAAACACTAATATGTTAGAAGATGAATTTGGTATATAAGGATATCAGGGGACATTCCCTAGTTCATTGTCAAGGAAGGGAAAATAGTATTATTATATGTTTTTATGATTCTACAACAAAATATGGTAATAATTTGGATATAATATTAGTGAATTGTTTTTAATCAATTTTTATTATAAGGATTAGATGAAATCATAACCGAATTGAAAATGTATATTCCTTAAATCATATATTAGTGGAGAGTTCACTAGGAGGTGTTTTATCTATTACTACCCACACAACAGGATTTGGCATGGTGATAATTTTCAAGGAAAAACAAAATAGAATAGCGTATTCAAGAGAATTAATATAGTGTTAATAGAAATAGAAAGAACAATGTTTCCACATTCTGGAATTCATAAAAAGTTTTTGGGTGAAGAACTGGGTAAAAAAATTTACATAATAAATAGAAATTTAATAGTCCATTATTTTCATGCATATATATTATATAAAAATATATTAATATTCATTACATGAAATAATAATAACATTCCAAAATTGTATTGGATTTGGGTCTATGTAAAAATGGATACATTCAAAACTAATTCATAAAACAACTATATCATCTCACACTTATTCCTTTATCACTCGAACCATACTTACACATCCTAATTATTAAAAATATTCATAGAAATAAGAAAAGGATCACTAGAATGGGTTGATCTCAGATATTCATTAAGGGTAATAATGGAAGAATACATATGCATACGGTAATAATAACATGAAAATAACATTTGAAAATGTTACCATGTTTATCATGGATCATGGTATTCCTTCAGGGAATAAATCATAGGTGTTCATCACTCATAAAATATAGATGAATAAGTGAACATAATTCTTGGGAGTAGGATAAAATACAAAAAATTTAGGAATACAAAAATAATATAAAATCAATTTTATATTAGTCAACTCTATTAGCAATGATAATCGTAGTAGAGAATGTCCCTTAATAAACCGAGTTCATTCCCTGTTCCTGCCCTGAATTACAAAACTGTGTTCACATCCCACTGTAGACTTATCCACCTCCTGAGATATAAATAATTACCCAATTTATTTAAGAGATATATGGGTCCCACTAATCACATAATGAAACCCATATATATATATATATATATATGTGAAGAATAGAATAAATAATTCATCATATCAAACCAATGCAATGAAGTGGTTTTCCTAAACATCATTCAATCATAACATAGCCCATGGAATAAAATTGGGTTATATGAATATAATTCCTTATGAACTATAAATAATACATAAGAAAAATAAGGATAGTATCATTGAAAATATTTTTCAATAAATCTCATGTGAAATCAAATAATTTTATTCTACATGGAAAATATTTTTAATAGATCACCTTAAAATGATTTTTGAATAAAATATCATTTCTTATTGAAAAAAAATATTTTCTTAAATTTACATGAATATTCAAATAAAAATAATTCATTGATTGTAACCTTGTTATCATGTAATATATACATCAATCTATTAAGGTGTCATGAAATTGGAAACATATAGTCATGTCTTATAAGTTAATGAAACATTCCTTTCATACTTTCACCATAACATTCACAAAGTACCTCATTTGGAAAATAAAAAAAAGATTCCTTTAAAACCATTAAGTAAACATTACCACATGGGAATAAATAAATATAAAAATTATAAAATAATAGTAAAATTATTTGGGGAAACATTTTTAGGAACCATGGACAAGGTATATAAATATTCCTCAGTAGATACTCACGTATAAAAAATCCTGAATAATAATGAAATTGTGGAATTTACCCTTAACATAGGGTGGTTTTCATTAAATAATATATTAATATATTGTGTAGATATTATAACAATGTTATTTATTCATTACATAACACTACTCATATATATGACATCAAATATGATCAACTTGTGTCATCTTATCAACCATTTTTTAATAATATTTTTGTATTACCATTCTTTTGAGTGTTAACTATTTCATTTTCCTATGCGTGTTTTGTAATATAAGTTCATGTTCTTGTGAATAGGATATCATTCTATCAACTGAATATTTATATTAAGGTTATATATATAATATTTATTCTGGTTATACATCTATATAATCATTCATGATTGTTTAACATGGAAAATGAATCACATCACATCATGGAGACAATAGTCCATATATACAAATGAGATATATTATCATTCCAATAACATTAAATGGGTATAAAAGAATATGATATACATATATATTTTCTGAATAAATTTTATGTTATAATTGATATATATTTAAATATTATTTCCATCATTATAAACATCCAAATGAGGTGGTGATGAACAACATATTACACAACGACATGGAGACAGTAAGACATTTTTATGTACCAGTGATGATTTTTTATTTCGTAGGATGGATAAAATGTGTAATATGGTCAATTAATAATCATAATATCCATTAATATTATATGGAATAAATATTTATTATATTAGAATATAAATACATTTAAATATTATGTAGAAGAAGATATAATATTGAAAGTGTTAGTAAAAATGATTACCTCATTTTTGGAAAATATTTATAATATATCCTCTTATGGGCACTATATTTATCATTTTTGATAAACTTATAACCACTTGAATTTGGATAGGGATGTTGAGAATTGAAATTTATGGGGGAGGTTCTAGTTTCCATGCTCTATTTTGAAACTATTCATTAAATGTACATTTAAAAATATAGAGATAAGAAGTTATCTTCGAAATAAATTTTTTATTATATCCATAAAATGTCAAGGACATTAAAAAAATTCACGAATTAGATTAATAATTTAAAATAAGATTTATTTTAATATTTTAAAAACATTTATACTATATTTATTAATAAAATAATTATTACATTACTTTTGTGTAATATTTTAATATAACTATTTCTTCACTAAAAATAAAAAAATGATGATGAAGAAAAATATTTTATCATTTAGGAGAATAATTATAGTCTAATATTTCATTTTGGTATCCTAATATTAAATATGTTAATGTATTTAAAACATGAACGTGTCATCTAAAATTGTTTATTAATAAAATATTATACATATCAAAATCTCGTAGTAATTTCCAAATAAGTAAAAAATAATTTTTTATCTAAAAAAAAATTAATCTTAAATTTACATATAGATTCATTTTTAACATATAATTTTCCCCATGTAGACACAATATGGGGTATTTAAAACAACTAATGGGACATTTTGTGATTTTCTTTGATTTAAATATTATATAATCCATTTTTAGTGAAAATTTTCTATTAAACATATTCATTTCAATAAATATGGGGGAAATGTTGATTTATCTACATCCAATAATATTATATAATGTCTTAGATTCATTTTATAGGTAATATCATTTTATTTTTATCCTAAATTAATTAATTTTTGATTTTCCATTGCAATATAATTTACCATGGTTATTATCCATATTGGCCGATAATAATTGGGGAATATTCCTTAAATTTGTAAAATCATATTCTATAATTGGTTTCTATTTTTCAAACTTAAAAACATAGAATTTTTGAATCTTAATTCCAAATAAAACCATTAAAATGACCGGATTTGTTTTAAAAAACATACGTTTTTAAAACCTAGAATGTTTTTATAATACATTCATGTACAAAATAAATTTTAAAAATAATATTTGTGTTATTTTAATCTAAAAATAACTAATTAAAATTTTAAACAATTAAAAAAACAATACTTTATATTAGAATATCATTAATTGAAAATAATGTTTTCACAAAATACAGTCTTTTCACTATTCCTTAATTAATAAATGTCTTCCAAAGAAATAATTTTTATATAAGTCTGACATTATGAATTCAATAAAATTGAATTATCCTAATCAATTTTCTAAAAATTCTATAATTAAATATCCTTTCATATAAACTAGAAAAACTAATTTTTTAAGAAATCCTATGTTCTAAGAATGAAGTTATTTTACCCAAATTTAAGTGATAATCTTCAAAGTAATTACTAATGAATTAATATCAAGTTTTTCATTCAAATTTATTTCATAAATTATTTATTCCTATTTATTCAACCTAAATAAAAATTTATATTATACTAATAGAGGATTGTTGTTCCTTTAAAATCATAGTTTCATGAAATTCCATTATTTGACGAGTTAATATTATTTAAAGATAAATATTTCATAAAAATTTCTTGGTGTTACATTCTATCACCATTAAAGTGTATTTTTCATTTGAAATTCATTACATGGTTATAATCGGACGAGGATACCTCTGCCTCATCAAATCCTCAGGTTCCCAGGTATCATCCACAAAATGGTGGTTCGACTATAAAATGTTTACCAAGGGAGAAATATTGTTTCATAGAAAATTTTATATATGTTTCAGAAACACTATCATTTTTTATTTATAAGAATTTTCTTTCTCCATTGGTAAAAATAATGATTTTATTTCATGTAATGTATTGGTTCTGTACATTCTCATGAGAGATACGTGGAACATATCATCAACATGATGGATATTTAGTGTAATAGACAATCTATAGGCTACTATCCCAAAAAAAATCAAAAGGACTGTTTTTCCTGGGGACTAGATTTACAATTTTTCCATTTATCATCACTATATTGTAAGAATAAATTAATATAAATACCTTTTCCTCCACTTCAAACATTAGTTCTTCTCATCAATTTTTAGAAAAAATTATTTTCAACAACGATATTCTATTATGTGATGTTGAATAGATCAAACATACTCGGCCATTTATTTTACTATGTCAAGTCCCAATAGCCTTATTTTCAAAACATCATTAATACTTATTGAATTTTTACACTTATTTCCATACATGTCTTTATAAGGAGAAATCTGAATAATGGAGTGAATGATGTTGATGTAATGAAATTATACAAAAGATAGGTGTTGATCTCAATCACCATTTAAATCCATAGGTAAATCACTCAACATGTCTTTTAATGTTTTAATTTCCCCCTAGGATTGACCATTTTTATATGTATGACTAGATGTGATATAATTAAATTTTGTATTTTTATCCTGCTGAAGAATTTTCAATAACTTCATTGTAAACCTCAGACCTTGATCTGATAAAATTGATTGTTGTATTAAATGAAATCTTATCACTTCCTTATTATATATTCTATTACAATGATCAAGAGAAAAATCATATCTAATAAAAATTATGTGTGAAAGATTCATAATGTTGTCAACTATAACCCATATAACATAATATTTTTTATTTATTTTGGGTATTATGATGAAAAATTCATAGTGAGGTTTTACCATTTCTATTCTGGTATGGTTAATGGTTGTAACATCTTTATAGAATCATGTTATCTTCCTTAACTTCATGACACAACATTCACTACGAAAAATACCTTGAAATATCTTAATTTATTTCATCCCATCCAAAACACTTTTTAATGTCCATATACATCATTTTTCTTCCATGATTAATAGAGAATGATAAACTATGTTCCTCATCCATCATATCCTTCTTTAATTATTGTATTATTGGGATATAAACATGATTATTTACCCATTTTATTCCATAACAACCAATGTAGATATCAAGATCGTTTTTCACCATATTTTCTAGCTCAACATCTTCCTTTCATGCCTCCTTAATCTTCACTTGTATATATGGTTAAACATTCATTTTATGTAGATATTATTTCTATACATCGTTTAATAATTACTTATCCATCCTTTTAAAATAAATAAATAATAGATCTTTTTTCATACTCATCATTTATAGGATAGAATGGTCCTTTTTAATCAAATAAACTTATTTGTTATTCACCTTCCCTGTGTTGTAATATGTTGACCAATCATAATAAGTAATCAAATCCAACCATCTTTGTCGGCTCAAATTTCGCACCATTTGAGTGAAAATAAAATAAATTTTTTTTATCCTAATATTCGTCTCACCTATCTCCATAAAGATAAATCCACCATATATTTAAGGAAAAAATTATTATATCTAACTCAAAATAATTACTTCGTTAATTTTACTCATCGATTTTTAATTTTCTTGAGGTATATGATATCACCATATCAATTTGAATGAGACCATATCCAATACACTTCTTTGATGTAACTCTATAGATGAGAACCCTTTTTTACTATAGGGTAGTGTGCGCACATGTTCACTGACTAACATTATTTTCAAATACATTAATCTTTTTTCACATTCCGATATCAATACAAACATAAGTCCTTTACGAGCAAACCTGGTGATTTGATGAGATAGTCAGGGGATATATTTCAAAAAATATCTATAATATCCATCCTAAGTAATAAATTTTTTTTATCTCAGCCATCCTTTTTTTCTATTCCATCATAAAAAACATATATATTTTATAGATCTATTAATATACTCTGTCTTGTATTATGTGACCAATAAATAAAACATTTTGATGCCTAAATTCACAATTGGTAAATTTTTCAGAAAGTATCTCCTTTCTTAGGGTCTATAGTAATATCCTCAAGTAAACTTCATATTCATCCATTATCTTTGAATAAATTAGAATAAAATATCTAAAGACTTTTATAATTTGACCATGGTAGTATTGACACACTCAATTCATTAAATCCATGAAGTTATAGGGGAATTAGAAAGACCAGAAGGCATCACTATAAATTAATAGTGTTAATATCTTGTATGTAATAAAAAATTCAGAATATCATCCTTTATAACTATTAATTAATAATATATTAAATTAATGTCATTTTGGGAAACATATTGAACTCCACTTAGTCAGTCTAATATGTCATTAATACAAGGAAGCTGATATTTTTTCTTGATAGTGACCTTGTTTAATTATTTAGAATCAATGATGAGTCCCATTAATCTAAATTTCTTATTAATATTCATAACCAGTACACCCAAAAGTGATTAACTATGTTATTTGAATCCCTATTTGTGATTCACTTGGAGTTATTTCTTCAATTCATGAAAATTAATTGGGTCCATTCTAAGGTTACATCGATATTAGAAAAGCACCCGGTAGGAGTTTTATTGATTACACGACTTCATAGTTCTGTGAAAGACATGGAAATTATTCCAGATATACATTAGAAAACTTATGTAAAATTTATTTGACATTAATTACTACTTTCACCTCAACTATATGAGCTATGAAACGATTTTTTATAATAATTAAGAACCGTAATATGGAAGTAATTTCCAATAATTGTTCAAATTCATCCATGCATTTATAGATGACCATAGATTAATTATGAAAATTAAATGTAACATCCCTTACTCATAAATTGATAAGAGTAACATATAGTGAAATCATATCCTTTTAATGAATCACATATAATTCATCTAAAGGAAGGATCACATGATTTTTTGGATGCATTTAACACAAATATCAACCAAAGAATATTTAAAATCATGTGATTTGATCTTTTTCATTATGAGTTTTCATAGGTAAATCAATATCCAAATGATTAAGAAATATATGGATACCCTTAGAGAATTTTTTATAAATTAATGTCTAGGTGGATCCATAACCAATTGTAACATTATATGCTTTAGAGTGGATAGTATGGGTATCATTCACCACTTCATCATCAAACTACCAACCACCAACAGTTATCCCATAGGATGTTTCTGACATCAATCCTCATCGTTAACCATCAGTTATTGATATTGGTTATCATACTGCACATTTTCCTTCAACATGAATCATTTAAGTGGGGGAGTTTCATTCTATGTTGACCTTTCCCTATTAACATCATTAGTATTATTTTTCCCATCACTTGAGTAGTCAATTACCCTATGTCCTTATATTCCACCAATAAAACATTTACTAGTCCCCCATAAGATTGATTCCTCCATGTTTCTTTTAACACATTGATAATAATGGAATGAAATATTATATTCACTATGGTTTAATATTTTTCCTCTAATTAAATTGTTTCATATTGATCCTAAATGATTTATGGGTAACTCCAATATCCATCTTAGCCCTAAGAAACCATTCAATAATTCCACATAACTAATAATGTCCCTATGGAAAATTTCTATTATATAATTTTATTAATCCACTAAATAACTAATGAACCTTTATTTTTTGTTTCATGATAATTCTATAAGTGTACCAATAAAATATTATAAATGTTACATTGTTGGTACCAACAGATTCATCATAATTTTTGATAATCATAAGAAACTCTTTCTACCACATTATTAAAATAATACAAGAAATGTAATTACAGATAAATAAGTTTAATAACTCATTCCATTCAATTTAATCATTTTTTTATATGTAGTCATGATGAGATTCTACCATTGATCTTATTCACCTTACAAATGATAAACTATCAATGTAGATTTCTTATTTTTTGAACATTAAATAACTATAAATATATTTTCCATGGTATTGGTCAATTTTTCCGGTATATGTTTATCAAATGACCCACTAAACAAAGGTACATGACGCCTCATGAATGAATCAATACTATGTTGTTCTCTTTTGTGATAATTTGTATATCCCATGAGATTCATATATTGAGAATTATGGGTGACCATAGTAATAAGAATTTTATTCCCACTGCAATAAAATATAGTTTCTTAGGATACATTCGTTATATTTCCCATCGCATTCATCATTAACATAGTTCCATTGGAATCTATCCATTAAGTAAAAAAATAGTGTGAGAGACACTACACATTGTTGTAAAACAACTCAATTTAAGTAAATTACATAAAATAATTCAATCCAAGACAAGGTATGTTTTATAATATATTATTTATGATCATCATCAAAACTATAAGATTTTATCCTGTACATAGATTTATCCTTAGGGTTCATACTATGTTTTTCTCATCCAATACTCTAAATATAAACTAAACCTTACTTTGATACCAACTATAATTTTCCCACATTTCCTAGAAATATTTTACTTTTAAATATGAGAGTATTCATTAAATTTCATAAAAAAACAATGAAGATACCATATAGGTTTAATGTCTTTGCAAACTAGGAAATAGAAAGAACTGATTATTCAGACATCTACATCAACTCCCTCTTATTATTTCATAACTAGATCATTTTTTACACATATTATATAATAAATTTCATCACATCATTGGGAAAAGAAACATAGGAAATTGGTGATTTCAAATTCTCTGTAAGGGAAATCAGGAAAAATTACATAAGCATAGGTGCATAAGAATGTGAAAATAAGTTTTGAAAATTTATCCTTCAAATCAAGGATCATTATATTGAGTCATGGAATAAATCATATAATTTTACAGTACATTGATTATAAATTAATCATTGTACACAATTCCTTGGATGATAACTAAAAACATGATATTTTTTTAATAGAAAGATGCATGAAAACATTTTCATATTAGTCATGTCTCTTTACCAAGACTATCATAGTTGATAAAGTCACATACTAAACTTCACTCACAACACGTTTCAAACCTATATTACTGAACTAAGTTCACATCCCATTCTAGTACTATATATCCCATTATATATAAATATTTTCCCGATCAATTAGAAGGATATATAGGTCTGAAATATCACAAGATTAAAAACATAAATATGTATACAATAATAACATAAATCATTTATCATATTAGAACCCATTGAATGAAATATGTTACATAAACATCATTCAATCACTACATAATCAATTTAAAAGAAATGAGATTCATAAATATCTTTCCACAATAACAAAAAATCAACCACGTGAATAATAAGGTTTTTATACTTTAATATATCTCTAGTAGTGAATAAGTACCATCAAATAATGTTATCATAGATGGAAAATAATTTTTATAGGTCAATTAAAAATATTTCATGATGAAAAAATCCTTTCATCTATATAAATGTTTTCTTTTCATAATATTATTTAAAATTATAAAATAAATTATTTTCATTTAAAATACTCTTGAACGTTTTTAAAAGAATATTCAATGAATTAAATGAAATAGGGAAAAATTAAATGGAATGTATGATAAAAAAATATTCCTTTCATACATTTCCTTGAAAATCCACAATATACTACATTAGAAACAAGTAAAAATTATTACTTTCTAACCATTTCCTAAAAATGAAAAAATGTGTAAAAAAAATAATTTTTTTATAAGAATAATTAAAATATTTTAGAAATAAATAATAAGAAACTTATATAGGGATGAGAATTATTCCCCAATTGATACGTAAATAAAAACAATATTGAATAATAATGACATTATTGAATTAAACCATACAGTAGGTATGATTTCTGTCATGTATACCTTAACCTCCTTTATAATTTTTATGGATTTTTTTTAATTTATATTAGAAAAATATTAATATTTATGACATCATAGATGATCCAATTATATCATCATGTTACTCGTTTTCAATACTATTTACTTATTAACCTTTTGTTATATGGTAAGTGATTCATTTTCAATATAATTTTTTTCATAAAAGTATCTATTATTTTGAAATGAATATAGTTCAATATTATAAAAAATTATATTAAGGTAATATATATCCTATTTATTCATTGCATTCATCTATATAGTCTTTATTTTATAGTGAACATTGAAAATGAATCACCTCGCATCGTGGAGATGGCTGGTCATACATACTTACGATCAATGGTATCATTTAATTAATGGTAAAGGGTAAGGAAGTGGATTGTTTGTTTGAATTTTTCAGAATAAAAATAATGATATTATTTTTATATATATCTATGATTTCCATCAGTATACACATAAAATAATGTGGTGACAATAAATATATAAATCCATGATGTTGATATGAAATGTCATATGTACATAGGTGTGGTGCTTTTGTTTTTCATCAGATAGATAAATTTTTGAATATAGTTGTTACATATTCATAATAATGTATCATAATATAGAGGTCACTAGAATTATTAAATTATAGTGTAAAACCACTAAAAGATTAAAACAAACATAAATTAGATCACCTATTCGGAACACTAGGGATGGTATTTTGAGGTGACCATCACCTCTTAAATGTGACTACATAAGCATAGAAGATAAATTTGTTGGCTGTGGTCGGTATTGGAGGATTAATATAATGTGATTAATTGATAAAGGATATTCCCTATTATAAATGAGGATAGTGGATTTTTTGAATTTCATAAAATATTAAATTATAAAAAATTAAAAAACAATACAAATACCATCAAAACTTAGGGATTAAAAAAAAGAGATAATCCCATAGTCACACCCAAAAGTTTATTCTAGAAAATTTTGGTATTATTTTAAATCTTATCATTTTAATGGACCATTACAGAACCTTTTATAATATTAACAAAGGTTACAAATTATTAAATATTATAATGTTATAATGTTTTACATATGTGATTTAAGTTAGAACATTATTGAACAATTTATAACATTTTATTCTATAGTTTCATTATTTTTTATATTTAGGGTTTGATTAAATTTTTTTTAAAAAATAATAAAATATTTTTTATAATATATCATTAGGGTCAGTTTTGATATTATTGATTACATGGAATTATACAATATTCAATATCACAAGTTTACATCAAACCAAATATTTTATTATATCCACTTAAGGTAAATTAAATATTCAAATTTCTTGTATTACATTATGTATTTCAATTATATTTATTTTAATATTTTTAATAACATTTATTTGATATTTATTAAAAAAATAATTATGACATCAACATTGTGGAATTATTTAACAGACTTATTTTATCACAAAAAATTATAAACAAAATTACAATATAATGATATATCATCTAGATTTGAAAAAAAATATTGTATTATTTATCTTTTGGAAACCCCTATATTAAAAATTAAATAGTATTTAAAATATGAATGGGACATCCTTAAATTTTTATATAATATAATATTATAAATATTATAATCTTATCTAAGTTGTCAAAAATAACAAAAAATAAAATTTTATCCTTAAAATATGTTTATTAATATAAAAATATACATTTATAATCAATCATAACATACATTTTTATTCATGTGGACACATAAGATTTATTTAAAATGAAGAAAGTGACACTCTTTCACAATAATTGATTTAAATATTGTATAAGTAATCTTCGTGAATTTGTGTCCATTGTCCAAATTAATATTGATCCTTATGTGTTATGGATCTATTTATATTCATATTATATATATTTTTCATTTTTAGAGACATTTTATTTTTATATTAATCTCATTTGTATACTAAATTATCCAATTTTCCCTTTACTGTGGTTATAAATTTTTCGAGGTTACTATTCATATTGGCCAAATATAACAGGGAATCATTCACCATATTATGACCTTATGAATCTAAATTTGGAATCCATTTTTAATAATTCATAACACATATGTTTCTGAATATATTTAAAATAATACTGGTAATATTCCATGAAAATAGTTTTTCAGGAAATGCCCATTTTTAAATGTAAAATAATTTCATAATAAATTAAATTAAGTAATAACATTCAAAAAAAGTAATTTTATTACTTTAAATAAAAATTAAATAATAATATTTGAAATAAAAAATAAAAAAATTTTACCATGTAAGGGATTTAAAAAGAAATTTTGTTTTCAAAAAATCAATATTTTAACTATTCATAAACAGAATAACAGTTTTTTGAAAAATTAATTTTAAGATCGGTTTGAAATGATGAATTCAAAAATGAAATTGATTTTATAAATTTTATTTTCTATAACATAAATAATTAATATTCATTCATAAAAACAAGAAAAAATTAATTTTTTAAGGAAACATATTTTTGAGAAATTATAAGATTTTATTAAAATTGTGGGACATTTTCCAAACTCTTACCCACACAATCATATTTAGTTTCAAGTATATATTTATTTCATTAACTATTTATTCATACTTTTTTCAGAAATAATTAACTTTGGGTTATAATAATAGTGTCTTGTGGTTTGTTTACAGTCACAGTTTTGTGTAACGCTAACTATTGAAGAGATAAAATTATTAAAAGAGAAATATTTCCCAAAAATATTTCGGTGTCACACAATGTATAGAAATAATAATTGGAAAATGGTTATGAAAAAAATTATTGTATAGTATTGTGATGAATGTTTTTCATCTCATAATATTTGGATGTTTGTCCTTCGATCAATATGGATGAAAAATTATATATGATTACTAAAAAAACATAATATTGGTTCTTCATTAGATATATATATATATATGAATTTTATTAATTTATGAAATGGAATGATTAAAAGAAACATGTTTTTGAAATAAATAATTTCTTATTTGTTGATATCATTATGTGTAATGATTAGAACATGAAGATGAAGTAATATATGGGAAAATACAAATATTTCATTCACATTGATCTGGTCAGAATTTCTAAAATGTAATTTTTTATTGAAATTTCATATGGTTTTGAGTATATAAAAGGATCACATGTTCTATGAGAATTTTTAGAAGATGAAAAAACAATTTCCAAATTTATCTATTGGAAGATATATGAGAATGATCAGGAATTGGGGAATCTGGATTGAGTGTTCTGGAATGTGAATATCTATAGGTATATGTTCTCATGGAAGATAGAATGTGGGATACTATTTGGGATAATAAACAATCATATATTTATTTATGAATTATGGATATGAAATAAATGTTTTACATTTGACAGACATGGGAGAACCAGAAACACCAAAGATGAATCTACTCTAGCTAATTCTTAAAATTGGGGGATACAATGTATGATAATTTTGATTCACTATGAGTTAATAATAGAATATAAAAATTGGAAGAATGTACATGATTATATGTGTTTATTTCATATGAATGAAGAATATAATATAAGGAAGAGATATAATGTGGTATTTTTTGTGAAAAGGCGACACTAAAAAATAATCTATAGACTTGGTTGTAATATTTTATTTCATTTTAAAACATATTTACATATAATTTTTCTAATCAATATTTATTATAGAAATTTTTAACATGATTAAATAGATTTTTAGATTTAATTTCATCATTTTTATTTATAAAAAACATTTATATTAAGAAATCTATTTGTTTCATTTAAATAAGAATCATAGATTTGTATAAAAAATGAAAAGGATTTTTAATTGTTTAAAATAATCACCATATAATTGGAACAAAAAATCTCATTCATTCATAGAATATAAATAATTTACATTAATTAACATGGATCATTACTATTTCTAATAGTGGATTGGTGGAAATGAATTCATTATTTTAGCCATTGACGTAGATGATATATTGTTTTTTGAAAAAATGTACAGGATTATTAAATGTTGAATGATGAATTATTTGTAATGTTTTAAAGGAACAATAATGGTGAAAAAATTTTATATGTGCATGAGGATTGAATTTGATAAAATAATCATGAACATGGTTTTATCATAAAAATAAAACCATTGCAATATCATAATGATATTTTGAGTATGTAGATGTATTTAAATTTAAAATCATATTTCTAAACAAATTCAGCATTCGAAGGAATATGATCCATGAATAGATGAATAAAATAAGTATATTATGAATCATATATATAGTTTAGTGGTTTCAAACTTGATGTATTATATTGTTTTTAATCTTATGTATATTTCTTATGTAGTGGGTTTAGTCATCTAGTTCACAGAAAATTCTTGGAAGGGTAATTGGGATGTTGTAAGGTGGTTTTTTCGGTATCTAAATTGAACAGAAGTAACAACTATTTGATTCAAAATCTATGAACTATTAATCATTTATAGATATTCAAACACAACTGGATGTGTTTTTATATTTTTTCCAAACTTTATTCATTTTATTCCTAGGATGCAACTGGTGATTAAAGATTATATGATAGATGTGGATTATGTTGATCTAATAGAATCTAGCATTGAGATGGTGTGGTTGAAAAGTTTAATTAAAGAACTCATGTACAGCAAGGGGAATGGTTTTCCATAATATAATATTAAATGTATGGCCTATTTGGATATAAATCTAGTTATAATTCAACGATGAGTCATTTAGATCAGTACTAACATGAAATATGGATGGCACAAAAAGATATAAAATTGGAGTTAAGGATTGTATTGGGAAATATAATAGATTTTATATATTCTCCAATAGTTTGGGTCTGGGAATACATTTACAACATCAATCCTTAATCATGATTCATTCAATATATAAATGTGGAGAGGAATTTTACCGAGAAAAAATTGAATGTGGGGTCATTGTTTTCTCTATTGTAATAGTCATATGGCAGATTATTTGGATCATTTGAAATATACTAATGTTGATCATATACATCTATCTATAAGGATTATTTCTAAAAGACATTTCATTCAGTTATCTAGTGGAATAAAATGGTTTTTTTGTAATTATTTCTGAATTAATGATTCTGGGTGTTGTTGATTAAAAGTAGGTTCTTCTTATGTTCACAGTGCCTATAATCCATTTTTGAATCTTCATATGGTACATCGAATATAAGAAAGACGTTTAATTTTTATGTGTGTAAACTTTAGGTTTTCCAAAAATAGAGTTATCATAGAGGATTGAAACATGATATCGAGTGTGGAAACAATGGTGTGAATGGAATCACATATAAACAGAAGGAATGTGAAATTTGATGACTGACTATAACCCTATATGAATTATGTGGTGGGAAAATATTTAATTATTGGGATGGTGAATTCATGTTATTGTAATCCATATTGATGATTACTCATAGTAATGAGATTTTTTTCATCAACATATTAAATAATATTCTATAGTGTTTATTTTATGGTTATATTCCCTTCAATCTAAACCTAATAAAACAAGATTATTCATTCATACATGAATCAAAATAAATTGAATAAACGTATTGTGGGTGTTTATTGGAACATGTGAGGTGTTGTTTCCACTTAGTCCCATGATTTTGGTGATTTTATTTCATATGTATTTTAGATCACCAATCTTCGTGGAGTTTTATTTCAGAATATTTATCCATTTTTTTATTTCGGAATTGATTTCATCATTTGAATCAAAATACACCATTGGGGTAATTATAAATAAAAAATAAATATCAAAATACCAGGAGACCAAAGGTATAACATGTAAAAACATCAAAATAACATAGTAAAGAATTAAATTACACAATAAAGAAATAATATTTGATATATCCTTGAATCACATAAAAAAATAAAGGGTGAATTAGGATGATATACATAGGATACACATTCATGGTAAACCCATCTAGATTTAACCATCACCATCTGGTGAATAATATGATTGTGTGTGAAAACTCCATTTTTATACATATTATAAAGTGTTTTTATATGTTTTTTAATTAGTTATTAATATATAATATAATATTCATTTTTTATATTAATTTTTTGTGAATATTTATGAAATATAGATAATTTGCGAAATACAATGGAAAATATGTATATTATCAAACCAAAAAATACATTTCCCATCAAGCGAAGTGATGGGGTGTGACAAATATTTTTTAGGATGATCATGGAAAAAATTCATGGAAAAAGACTGATGATCATCGACTAAATGGAGGTTCTCAATCTTGAAGATGAATTTAAGAAAAATTTGTAAAAACATTTCACAGTGTCCAAATCCATGAAAATTACATGTCATGCATAACATTACACATTTTTAAATTTCTCATGTAGATCTAAAAATAGATATTTCAGTGTATAATTGATGGGGGATTTATGGGATTGCTACCAGGATGGCCATTGATGATATTTTTTGACATAGAAAACCTGATGTATGAATTATAGGCTTCAAATATGGCCACTATCCATAGTATTGGGAATTCCATATAATGTGGAAAGGATAGACTACTAGGAGGTGGTCATAGGGTTCCAACCCAAAATTCATCATAGATTACTTTTTTATTTCATTAATGTAATCATCAAGATTAATTATAGTTTTTATTTAAATCTATTTATTTTCATTATTCTCTCCTTTTTATATCTTTTGTAATATTTTTCATATGTATATTGGTTTAATGATCATTTTAGATCACCTGAAAATGCATGAAAAAAACCCATATGATAGAGTATAATCGTCCAAAGGGGGTTCATACCAACACAATTCTATTTTCCTTTTCATATAAGATGATTTTATGCAATAGTATCATGTTTTTAATGAATTTTTATTTTCTTTATCATTAAATCATTGACCATATGTTTTCAATAATGAACGTACCCCTTCATGTTTGATATGAATTATTCAATACCATTAAGTGGAATTACTCATCTTCTTTGGTAATCTAAAAAAAATCACTTTATCATTTTTTATTCAAATGACCATAAAGAATTGGGATTCTATAGTGTTTTCATATAGATTTTCCATTACTTATATTGATTATATTATTTAGCAGCATAGCTATTTAATGTGATTAGTTTTTCAAAAAGGTTAAATTTATTTAGAAAAAAACCCCCTGGAATATGACTCTCCTCACATATATTTCTCTATTTTAGTTTTTTTATTTTTACTTTAATAATTATTTTGATCAAATTAAACTGAAATTAAAGTGACCTAATCATTATTCTAGTGTTTTTATCCCTGTCTTCCCCGCTCTATGTGAGTTCTAACCCCACACATCATCTATTATACACCTTTTTGGTTTGTAAGGTTTTTGATAATATAAATTTATCATTTTATCCGTGACAGAAGGAATCAATGATGCCTTTAGCTGCTTCAAATTTTCTCACCATTTTCAGGATTCAATATATTGTTGTAGATGACTCAAGACCAATTTCATATATGAAATACATTTCATATATATTTTCTTCTTATAGATTTTATTATTAGTCATTGATTTTAAATTTATTCTTAACTTTTAATATTTATAAATTTATGTTCCTTGTACTTTTTGGTTTATACAAAATTGATTACCTATAATATCACTCTTATATCACTCTACCAGCAGAGTACATTGAATATTAAGAGTATCTGACCACATGTGAAGCACTAAATTCATGAGGGTGGACATGAAATGATCGTAGCCAAAAATATTCATATTCTCATGGGTATGATTAATTTCAACCTCACATTTATAAAACACCTACTATTAGATTAATAGAGGGGATCTCAACTATCAAGTCTATTAGGGTAATTTCAGGTCCAAGATGTAAAATAATTACCACTCCTACATTCATCAATCTCAAGAGTAGCATCATGAAGAAATATGAACCGTATTGCTTTCCTAGTATACACAAGTGATGTACACGAAGATGGACTATAATGATGTTGATCTCAGAAAGCCGACATAATTGTATTATCTCCTTTCCAGAATCCTTTCAAATTTTGATTCTATTGTTAGTATTCTACCTTTAGATTCTAATTTATATATAGGTTTCATTGAATATGATGAATATTAATAATCCTAGGATGTTCAAGACGATGATATAAAGTAACCTCAATATAAAAACATTCAAAAAGGATATTCCTTCCAACAACATCATGATAAGAGCTCTGATGGAAATCCAACCACATGGCTCACAAATTTCAATCTAGTATTTCATAATAGGATTGATATCTATGAGGCCCAACTTAGTGAACTTAGAGAATTGATTAGTAACCTTTTTCTTGTTATTTTAATTTTAAAATACCTAGTATGAAAATTACCATTATAATATAATACACAAATTGATTGGTTTTATTATGATGAAGATAAAGTGGTTGATAAATTCAATTATATGGAAACAACATAAGATTAAAACAAATAAAATTATCTAGATTATATTGAAATTTGTGAAATAGATAAACCCTTGGATTTACAGAAAATATCAAAACTAAAGAAATCCCGTTTACACATTCACAATGATCAATAAGATAAAATAGAATAACATTTTCTTCTTCAAGAATAATAAGAAATAAATATAATGGAATCTTTTGATTTGATATTAGAATATGAAAAATAGATAGTGGTTGATGCAATAAAATCTATTGAATCACAGGAATATGTAAAGGTAGCGGTATATTCAAAGGATGTTAATTATGTAAAAGGTGGTTATTTTATGAATTAAGAAGATAAATTAATGTAAAAGTACAAAGAACAAACAATGGCATACCTCACATACATTCTTGATAGTAAAAAAGAATAGGACGCCTCCTATAATTTCAAGAAGAATGGGAGAACACAAAGGATCTGACTGATGAATTCTTTCTATAATTTGATCTAGATGAACAAACGGAAAAAAGCAGTTATGGAGCAAGAAAAATACAAAATATGGAATGATTTAGATTTATTATTATTTTCATTACATTTTTCCTCAAATATCATTCCAATACTATTTATTAAAAATTAATAGATGATAAGTTAAAATACAAACTCAAATTTACAAAAAATCTAAAAGTGTATAAATCAAATATATTAATCTTTTTCAAATGTTCCAGTTATCTGAAAAAGGAAAAATGTAGAGCTGAATGACCATAAATAATATTATATATCATGAGTCATCCTCGATTTTGAAAAAATATCAATATAGGAAATATATTTATTTTATGACATTAAATAAACTTCCCAATGGTTATCTCTTTATCACATGATCCAAGTATTTTAAATTTGTATATTGTAATACATTAATACTTTGTTTTTTCTTTAATTACCTTTGATGGTAGAAGTATGACGTGACTAAAGTGATGAAGATAAGAACATTTCAAATAATTATTCCAATACACATCGTGTAATAATGGTTAAAATTATAAAATAGGTCAGAAAAAACTGAGAGAATCTTTCAAATGAATCAAAAGAAAGTGGAGTAATATTTTTAGTTTTTTATATTTTTATATCCTTTGTTTTTGGTTTCCATATGATCCAAAAAATTAATTGAAATATTTCATGAATTTAATTTAATTACATTCACCAACAATAATGCATGAATTGTCTTTCTTATAATCATAGATTTATGAGTCATCAGTATAGAGGATAATTATATTGACATGTTGGGAAATTTGAAATATGTTACCCAAAAATGAATAATATAAATATAAATTTTAAAATCCAATTACCTAACTTAATTTGGAATGTCTAGAAAATGATATCTGATATAATATTACATCATGATGTTGACTCCTATAAGTGTGCATTACGAAAACTGATTATTGTTTTTCTTTCCATGACCTGATTCACTTATATTCTATTCCAACTCTTGAGTGGATTATTGACCAAATATTTCCTATTTTTGACTATATGTGTTGAGTGAAACATGGGGTATGTAAACATAATAGACCAAGATTGTATATCTTTTTGAATCTATGACTGAAAAAATTAACCTTTTTAAATGATTGAGAAATTTTAATTTTGTTCCCTTTTATCCTCAAACCCACCTATACATTGATCCTTCTTTATCATATAGAACCCATATATAACATTGTTTAAATTGATCAATGTTACAAACCATTTTTTCTTTTCCTACCCATATCATTTTATTTTTCATGATAATCAATTTAATGAGTGTGGTGTGGGGGAGGGAGAATTTATTAATAGTGGATATGGGATATTGTTATTTAGAGGAGAATGTGGGGAGTTTACATGAAAATTTAGGGAATGGATCATATTTATATTCATTTTATTAAATTTTATATCACTCTTATTTTAAAAAATTAATTTATAAAAAAAATTAATAAAAATAAAAAAGGGTTGTTTTGGGGTAGTTTAAAATCCCTATTTTCAGACTAATTATGTCACAATCATATGTGGTTAGATAGTGAATGTGATACATATCATAGGGAAACATTTGATGTTGAAAACAATTAATGGATTTTTTTTGTGATTTTGGATAATTAAAATTTTCATTTTACCGATCGATTATATTTATCATATGTGGGTAGGTGGTTTATATGAGGCTTATGTAAATCATTAATTTTAAAAAAAAAATGAAATTAACAACAAATAAGAGATGATTATTTTTCATTATTATTACTTGTTCTGTGATCCTTCACACTATGTTCTGGGGTCATTGGGAAAAAAATTACATTTGTTTGGAGTATTTTCATTGAGTTTTTTGGATATAATGAAATATATATTAGTGTTTATCCTCCTCCTTAATAATTCATTGAAATTAAAAAAAATAATCATTATACCCTCAATCACAGAGTCATTCTATCCTAATTTTAAAACCTCATGATTAATTGTGATACCCTTTACGTAGCTGAAAAAGTAGATTCAATGAACGAATATGGTTAAAAGGGTGTACATGGGGTATGATAATTACTCCTTGATTTTTTTTTATTTTGTGATGAGTGATAAAATTAATAGTGAGGTAAATCATAATTTTCATGCATTTTTAAAAATGTAGAAATATTTGTATGAAAATGAAGAAATGTATATAATTTCAAATTATATAGGAAACATGTATTTTGGATTCATAATTGGGTATGTATTCTAAATTTAAAATATTCATTCATAATTTTTTTGAGCACAATTATATATAATTTTATTTTTGATATATGGATCCATAGTATTTTGATTTTGTGTTCTTTCTCGAGGATGAGAAAAGATTTGAGTGTGGGGGTACTTGATTACTCAATTTTTTATGCATATTTTGATGTGTTTCTATATGTGTTTTAGTGGAATATTTCTTGATTTAATGTAAGCCTGGATATTAATGTTTTTTTAATTAATATTCTATATTTATATTTGGTGTAATATAATGGGATGTATGGAAATTAAAGAAGAAAATAAAATTTCATGTGGTAAGTGAAGAGAAGTGGATCAGCACAAAATGTTTTAAGATTAATGTGGAACACATCCAACAAATTTGTTTTAAGAATCTTGACTAAATGAATTTCATGATTCTACTATAACAATACTCACATTGTGTAAAATAATTCCTTGCTATGAAAATCCCTTAAAATTACATGTTTGGTAAAATGTTAGAGGTCATCAAATTTCCCAAGAAGATATAAAAAGTGGATATTTCACTGTATATTTAATAAGGAATTCATGGGGATGCGACTTGGATGGTCATTGATGAAATTTTTTTTCCTGTAATACATGAGGGATGAATTATAGGCTTATAAATATGGGTTTTGGCCAACACATTGGGCGTTCCATTAAAGGTGGGAAGGAACGATGACCGGGTGGTTCCTTTAAGCTTTTGACCCATATTTCTTCATAGATTTCTTTTTTATATTTTATTTCACTGATTTAATAATAAAATTACTTAAAATTTTCATTCCAAACTATTTCATTTATTTATTAAATTATAATTCATTATTTTTTAATCACTCTAATATAAATTTTGGGTAAATCAATGTTGGTGATCTCTCGAAGATGGTTGGCTAAATCCATATGGGAGAGAAAAATCAGTGAAAGGGGTGAAAACAAATAAATTTCAATTTAACTATTCTTAAAAAATTAATTTTTTGATTGAATCATATCTTTGATGAATGTCTATTTTATTATTCATTGAATCATTTATTATGTGTTTTCAATAATGAACATACCCCAATAGGATTAACATGTTTTATTCCTGAACACTGTGAAATTACTCTTCTGCTTTGGAAATATGAACATAATGAACAATATATATTTTGATTCATCTGACGATAAAGTATTGAGATTCTATGGACGTTTTAAAGGGAATAGTAATTTCTTCTATTGATGAAACATTTTGGTTGTATATCTATTTAATATGATTCTTTTTAAATCATTAATAAATATATTTTTCAAAACCACCCCAGGAAACATTTTTTTATATCTTCTATTTCTCTATTTTAGTTTTTTGTTTTAATTTGAGTCATTATTTTAGTTAATTAAAAGTGAATTTAAAGTGAATTAAACATTAGTGTTGAATTTTTATCTCTGTGTTCCCCACTCTCTGTTGGTTTAACAACACAATTATTCTATATTACACTGTTGTAGTTAGTATAGATATGTATAATTTAAATTTATAATTCGATACATGCTTTGAGGAATGAATAATGGACTTGGGTGCATAAAAAATATGATGTTCCGCAAAGAATCATTAATTCTTCTAGGAAAAGATCAAATTGTAAATATATATTATCTTGAGCCGTATTAACTACAAAGGTGTAGTATATCATATGTCCAGGCTCGAACCCACAGATTTAAGGGATCGTTGTGATGAAAAAATTCTACAAAATGTTATATTTCTCTAAATATTGTTTTATTTCATTATACTAATGACTAAATGAATAAATGAAGAAAAATATTGAAAGAAAAGAGATGGAAATTATTTTCTATGGAGGTTTTGCTGAAGAAATTTATCCTTTCTCTAAAAATAATAATATTAAAAGATATGTAACCAAAAAATTACATCAATAGAATAAATTATAATTCTCTATATAACTACCCTATAATCCATATAAATAATTTTCAGATGAATAAAAATAGATATAATGCATTATGTTCAGATTAACAAAGAATAATAATTATTCCATCTAATTTTCAAGAATTAATCATCTCAATCATGTGAGGGTTTTTTCATAATTGAAAACATATGGTAAAAGATACAATTATGAATAAAATATATGTTCATTCACAACATAACACTATCACATTATGTCAATTTACGAGAAATGGAAAATCAATCCATGATGGTATGCACCCCTTTTACTGATTTTGATCACCCATATATGATTTATACATCCTTCGATGGGTGATCACAAATTATGTGTAAAATCATATATTGGAGACATTTTAAAACATAATGAATGATAATGAAATATAGAAATGAAATATATAGAAATTAAAACTAGAAAGAATCTGAAGATTATATCTATAATATAAAATCAAATAAAAAAGACCAATCAATGATGAAATCTATATCGGAACTCAATGGAATCCACTCTAATGTTGATACATTCCACCATCGATGGAATTATAAATTAATTGTTCATAAGAAAAATTTATAAAAATATAATCGTTACCTTAGATTTTCAAGGTCAAAAACTAACATCAATTTTATTCTATGTTACAACCCCATAAATCCCCCATCAAAGATATGTCGAAGTGTCAATTTTTTAAACCAACTCGACAAATTTCACATTCTGTAATGTTTTACACAACCTATAATTTTCATTAATTTTCACATCCTAAAATGTTTTTACACGATGTGAATCACCATCTTCAAGAATCAAATCCTATATTTACTCTGGATTCTTCAGTTTTTTCCATTTGTTTTTTTCTAATATCATCCTAAAAAATCTAGTGTTGCACGTCTTCGGTTAGCTCATTCTATGAAGTGTTGATATGTTCATTAATTTCGATGTGTTCCTGTGTATTTCTCAAAATAAAAATAATATATTGTATTTCAAAAAAATTAATAACAATCATAAAAAATATGTTAATTCAATAAATATTCAATTAAAATACATATGTAAACACAACAAAATATTTATATTAAATAGAGTAATCATAATGTCATTTCTATCATAGTATATTGAATCTAACACCATAAAAACATTCCATATAAAAAAATGAACAAAACCCATGCATGGATATCTCTCTAATTCCATGTCACTAAAACATTCCAACATGGTGTAAGGAATAGAGATCCATGAGAATCTTAATAAAAAACAACTAAAAAAAACCAAATTACATGAAGGATCATATAATCAATAATCCACCTCATGAGTACACATCTCAAAACATATTAGTGAAACATGATAAAATATAAGAATTCCATAAAAACATAAGGGAAATGGTCCTTGTTAAAATGGATAAAATGTACTACCATTAAACATTCTAAAAGGGGAATGAAATGTGAATCTCCACTCAGAGTCATAGAAGTAGCCATGAAAAAGGGAAGAACTACCATGGAAGATAAAAAATCCTACTTTTGGAAAAATACATTTATAATAAGTATAATGATTATAAATGGAAACATAAACCAACTTTACCATGTTCATAAAAACAAATTATATAGTAACGACCTATAACAAGGGAGAAAATATGATAAAACAACACAATTTGACAAATAGACATTCCCAAATACACATTTCCTTCCAAAAAATTACATTTTCATTGTAAAAAAAATCAATTTTTCCAAAAGAAGTATTATTTTAATAGAAAGATTAAATTTTTAAAAATCATATATCATTTAAATTCCCAATTTTTTCGAACATAATTTCCAAATGATTACTGTCATTTTAAAAAACCAGCAACTCATTTGAATGACAAGGAATCCACATGAGCTTCTCAAAACGCAATGTAAAAAAAATACACTTCCATTTTCATCAAATTATAACAATATCATTTCTAAAATAACAATCTATTAAAAAAATATATATTACCAATAAACACCAATAGGTTTAAAAAAATCAGATCCAAAATTATACCCACTCATTTAGTGTAAAAAAGGCGTCGAATAGTTTTTAAAAAATTATCTAATTTAACAAATATCTCGAAGGTCTAAATTTCATGAAAAGAAATTTTCATGAATCCCAAAAAAATTATGAATGTTCCCTAAATCAGCTTTTGAATCCAAAATTGGTCAAAAAAACTTCTTCCCTTTTATCTGAAATCATATTGGAAATTAATCATATAATAAAATTGGTACAAAAAATATAAAATAACATTATTTCTGTATTACATGACCCACTCCCTCTCATTTTGAATTTCCCAAGAGTGGTCTAATCAATAACAAAAATTTAACAATGAAACATATGAGAATCAGATGCATGGTTTCATTATCCTTATACAAGTCATGAATGAATTATTAAAATGTATGTATGATCACGTGTTTGGGAATTTATTTTTATTATTCAGACATTAATAGAGGCATCACATCATTAAATTAATTTTGGTTCCCATCCCAAAATCCAATCTAATACTAAAAAATAATCACGCAATATCGAAAAGTACTGATATATTATTAATGGAAAATCTAATAAAATTTTGAATTCATATATCAAAACCCATTATCAATTTTAACTAGGGAACCACAATGATGGATACTAATCAAGAACCCACTTATGTCCAACAACATCATCACTAATGATAATTTGGGAGTTAGTATTTTAAAAAAATCCCAAAGAATAGATATAGAGACTTAAAAAACTAGGTTCCTATTGAGAATCCTATGATCTAATATCATTTATAATAAATCATTTTGGGGATACAATTTCAAATAGAACTAGACTTAAATCCATATTGGCCCAAAGGGAATTCCAATCATCATCTAATGGAAGCTAGTGATTTTGACTCAAGAATTATATTTCAGAATGATTTGTCTCTTAGTTATATATTTAAAATAAATAATTAGTTGATATAAATAAATAAACCATTTAAAAATGGAATAAATAATAAACAAATTAAAATGGAAACAACATTAATAAAATAATGAATTATGTTCGTACATGAAAACATCCCTATACAAAATTTTGATACATTATCAAAAAAATAAGAATTCAAAAAAGATCCTAAATGGATCTACATCCACTAAGAGTTACCCATGATCACTCATCACATAAACTCATTCGTCCATGGATGATCCCAAGGAAGAGAAGAAAAATAGTTCTATGTACTAGAATTATACATGAAATTTATATATTTGTGATATAAACATACCAGTAAGTCATCCCGCCTAAAAATTGTAGAAATAAATTCAGGATCAAGATTATAATTTGTATTTATTTCTACAAGATATTTCATAAGATTTACTCATTCTCTATAAATCCAAGCTCATAAAAAAACGTTTGTTCATATTTTTAAATAACAATACTTTAATAAAATTTAATATAAATGGATTATTGTTTTAAAGAAATAATTTCATAAAAAAGAAAATAGTTACATTAAAACATAGGAATGAAACCCAAAATAAAATTAATATCACTTACCCGAAACAAAATTTAAAACTCCACTCTCATATACACCCCCATGCAATAATAATTTTCGATTTTTTGGAAAAAACCTAGTCTATTTTCTATTAAAATAACACTTCTAACCTATTTTATGATTTCCTATTTGAATGTAATTTAATACACACATTTTTTGATCTATAATCACATAAATTCACCAAGGTGACTAGGAAATATATTCCCTAAAAAAATACATATTCCATTATATTCAAATGAAATAGGGGAAAGAAACAAAATCTAGTATGGATATATAAAAAATGATATCATCTTAAAGGGACCATGAATCCTAGGAAACATCATTTAGATCTGGAGACAAATACCCTAATTGTTGTCATGGGAAATTTGATGGCACTACTAATCCTCTCCATAACCATGATAGTACAACAAATCCACCACTACCACTATCACTACAATGGGATACAAAATGGGTTGATTGATGAAAGCCCAGTATCCTCTCACCATAAACAATGGGTAATTTCTACGAACCATTACCAATATTTCAAAAAACAATAAATTTATGATTTATATAATATAGGCCACATTTAATATACCTAGGTATCCCATGAAGATTAAAATGTTGGTGAACACATATAAAAAAATCACATGTATCAAATATAAAGAATTTAAAGTAAATCATATCATGCCTCCAACACTCTCACAGAATACAACCACATCTAGATCCCTGAATATGAATCATATAAATATACACTAAAATAAAAGTCTCTTCATAGGACTATCAAAATCCCCTTAAATAATAATACTAACCTGAAGCTGATAGATCTCCTCACACATTTATAAAATCACATTTTAAATGTTCCTACTATGTTATTACAATTCACATGCGAATCCAATACATTTTCACAACATTTTAAAATAAAATTTCTAATATCATTTGAAATCTACAACCAAAATATACATTGAAATCCAATATGTAATCCTTATTATTTCTATTAAATAAAATAAGACTGTAACAAAATTCCTTTTAATGGAATTTTGTTGGCTCCATGAACTATTTACAAAACCATACTACCAATTTCTAAAACATATCCTTTTTAAAACACCAAAATAAATGATCATCACAACAATATTTATATGAATTAATGTAAACAACATTAAAGTACAAAAATGTTACTTTTAAACAACGCATGTGAATTAAATACAAAACCAATTTCAAATAAACAATTAAAACATAAAAAATATTTAAAAAATTTCTAATTGGAAAATTTAGAAACACATATCATGTGATGTATACCCATGAATTGTCTTTAAAACATTTACCAAAAAATTTTAACCCATAAATTCATTCCATTGAATTATGATATCATGATAAGGAATTTGGAAGCACCTATACCATTTATTAAGATCTTATAATGATATTTCACATTAACAACTCTTATCCCACAGACGTGCCAAGTCTAAAAATAATTTTAAAATAATTTCTATCCTAACCTAAGATTACAAAATATGTATAAATTTATAATAATTAATTAAAAACCCATTAATTTTTAACATGTATTATATGATATTTCCAGGTAAACACCTACAATATATCATTTAGAACCATTTGAAACCTATCAATTTTTATGGAGAACATATACCACTACCATGGAAAAACAATATCTAAAGAGGTGGGAAAGGAGAACCCACCCATTAAAAAATCATTATTGATTTTTTTATTTTTCAAATTATTTAAATGATAGGAAAACCACACTATTCAAAAAACAGTAGAAAACCCATGTAGATGGAACTAAATTGTTTAAATAGGGTCACAATTAATACCATTGGGAACACTTAATAGTTTGAAAAAAAGTTTTAAATTAAAAAAAATCCATATCAAATTGAAGACCCACTTCAATTCTTGTTGGATTATTAGGAAATCATGTGAATGTTGTGCACTAGCACTCCAAACCCCTTAAGAACCTATCAATTATCCAAATGGTTTCACATTATATGTATAGAAATATGAACTAAATCAAAATACTAAACAATTAATGAAAAAATAGCTGGATATTTCCCTTTACAAATTTAGTCACATGTATTCTGACTAACCATTCAGAAAAACAATAGAATGGGGGAAACATTCAAAATTTTCCATCTCTTAGGATAAAAAATCATAGAAAAGTATACTTCCACAATTTATTATAATATAAAACATAATAACAACGAAATGAGAACTATAGTTTTCATATCATAGAATAATCATTAATTTTAAACATTATAATGTAATCACAATTTTTATTATATAAGTCCATAGAGAATGCTTAAATTCTGATATCATTTAATATGATAAATATTTGGTAACGATAAAAAAATGATATATTCTATGACATGTACATGACAATTTCCCATTGTTGTGAAACTAAAAATATTATATTTCATTATAATTTATATTATTTTCCCATGTTATTTCATTATTTTAACAATTTTAATGTCTCCCGTTACTCTTATTATTTATTGTATAACAACTTATATTTAATTATTTTCTCCAAACATAATTGAGTCAATTATTACCACATAATCAATTATATACAGTCACACTTTGTTATGGGAATTGATTGATTTAATCTATTTGGGATTCATGATTCCTTGTTAGGAGTTCATTATTGTTTTCATGAGAAATATTGAAAGATATTTATGTTAATTATATTATAAAACTATTCCCATGATATTATTATTTATGAATTATTTTTTTGGTATGGAATGTATAACATGTTTTTTTCTTGAATTATAGTGATAGTGATATTATATATATATATAATTAACTCTGATTTTATCTTAATATGGAATAATAGTATTCAATAGTTGTATTAAAATAATACAATACTTGATGAATCAACTCATAGAATTATATTTGATGTTGTACATGAAAAAGGTGATAAAAAAAATCATCGAAGAATTTAATAACTCTAGAAGATCCTTTATATTTAGTTATACCATTTTCAAATTAAACAGAGGTGGTGGGGAATGAATTCTAAGGCACGAACATGGCCTTGATAAAATTTATGATTTTCATCTTTCATAAATTTCTCACATTTGGATGTGTCTAGATTATTTTTAATATCTAAAACACCTTAAAAATACCTATATCCATTAATTTTAATAGGGGAAAATCCATATAAAAATATACATGTAATATTGAATATCCACCATTTACTGGACACTTATAATGAATAAATATCATGATAATGACATGTTGTAAAATGTATGGAACACCTATTAATGGAATAATGAATTTTGGCATCGGTACAAGATTTTAATCAATTGTTAATTAATGGAAAGGAAAATGTTCATCGATGATATGTGGGTAATATTGTAAATAGTGAGAATAAGGAAGAGTGAACACTATGGTTTGGAAATAACTCATTTTATTCCCACACCTCTATATATGGAGCACATGTGATTTGATTCAATAGTTTAAAAAATATACAATATATAATATGATTTTTATAATCCCAAATGAAGGTGAATTTGGATGGTTTGGCAATGTGACATTCTATGTTGGGAAATGAATACACACCACAATTATAGTTATTATAACATCTATTATTTCATATATAATTTTTTTTATGAATATCAATTAATAAATTCACATAAAACATATATAAATAATTTATATGAGGAGTTTTAAAAATCAACAGACTATCTGATCTCCCTAGATGTATTGTTGAACCGCTACTATAAAATCATTGTACATCAGGATTATATAATAGTAAATATATTTTCACTGATATTAGAAAAAGAATATATCGATGTTTTTTTTGAATTCTATAAAAGTAAAAGTAATTATCATCAATCCATAAGATCTCATTATATTTTTAATGTATTATTTCATTTTTAATGTTTTCAAGAATAATTTGTGATATTTAATTCTTAAAGATGAAAACATATAAAAAAATTCCAAAAAAATTAGTTAATTTTTTTATCATTGTTCAACATATATTGTTCTTGATTTTTTACCCAAAATAATAAGGCTATTGATAATATATGGCATTTTTTTATGAAATATTAATCCTTATAAAATTTTATATTTATATTTTCATTATTCCCAACTTATATGTCATTAATTATCATTAATGTTACTTTTATTACAACATCATTGAATCCATGATGAGTTCAGAATACCAGGAGAGTATTCAAAATTAACAATGTTTTACCCAATCCAACATGTAATTGTTTGGGGTGAATAAATAATATATATCTTATTTTTTAATATTGATGTATATTTATACAACAAATAATAAAAAATTATGTAATCATTCCATGGTTTTTATAAATAAATGAATTTATTCATGATATTCTCAAAAATGAATCGGATAACATAAAATATCATAAAGAGTTTATCAAATAAATAAAGTATCTAATCAATAAATTACAAGTAATTTACTTGAATATTTTTAAATTGATCACCTATTAGATAAAATAATGATTTTTGGAATTATATAAGATATTCTTGAAAATAACCATAATAATTAAGCCTCTGTCGTTGAAGAGTGGTATCACCTTTTGCGGATATTGAATAACCTATTGATAATTTTTTTATATATTAATGCATAATTTATTTAAACATGGTGGATATATGTAATGAAATAATTTTAATGATCCCTTCCTTTGTGAATATATAGTGTTGGTAGTGTTTTATGAGGTCACGTGGATACTCGCTTGGGATTTTTCCAAAAAACACGGTTCCACCGAAACGGTGGCACTATTATGGTAACACTAGTCATGGTGGTACCATCACTATCGTACTATCATGGTCAAATTATCATAGTTTCTCCCTCATGGTTGCACACTTAAAAGGTGGAACCTATTAAAATGTCTCACAGAACTGGTGGGCACTGTTACAGTGGCCCCATTATGGTGTCTCACCAAACAGTGTCCCACCCATTCCCAAATTTGTTTATCCTTTTTCTGGTTCCCCTTGTTTTAACTGTTTTCCCCCGTAACGTATCTTTTGATATAAATGGGTTTAATTCTTTTTTCAAACCTATTTAAATATATAAAATGTTCTTTAAAACCCCAAGAGTCCCATGACCTTTCAGTTACCAAAACATGTGTCCTTCTTCCACGATGCTTTCCAGCATCACCCCAATTACACGTTTTTCCTCCTTTTATAAGTTATATATTAACTCAAATATGTTATCTCCACCATATCTGAGAATAATTATTAAATATGATTAAAATGGACGTGTGTAACCTCCATACTGCATGGTCAATCCACAATCCGAATTCATGTACATTGAAATCGTCTCCCGGATTTTAGGATCTGGCCTCTTCTTAAGCATTGATACTCTCATGTTAATTCATTTTCATTCTCTATGTACTCATAGAGACATTATATGGAGAATAATTTTGTTCCCATGATGTATCCCTTCCTTCTTATCACTGAAGCCCTAGATTTTTCTATCATGCATGTCACACATCATCAATTCATGGCGCGGGGAGAAGCATGGATCCTTTTATCATCCAAGTAGGGTTTTTACATCATGTTTCTTTACTTTGAATCATATGGGGTGGGTGATATAATGTTTCCCTCAAGACATGGATGATATCAAAACAAAATTATGATAATTAACAAACTTTTAAAGAATGAAGGGGTTTGAATGATAATCTTGTTTATGTATTCATTTATTATATTTTATTTATGTTTTGAATTTTTTGGGTTTACTCCCACTAAAAATCTTGGTCATTGGTGGTCCTTTCTTACACACTAATGAACATATAGTTTTTTAGATAACAATGATATTGAAAGGCTGTAACATGGAAACTAGTTAATCACATAAACTCAGTCGATTAAATGGATTCCCAATGAATAAGAATACTTGTGTAGTCACCCTAGTTAACTAAACGGAAAGAAGGAACTTTATTAATGGTGTGGTTAAATCTAAAAATTTCATTTTTATGTTCTGGTGATTTGTGTGGTGGATCTGTTAGATGTTTTGTGGGGCGACAGAGATGGGAATGGAACCTCTGGTTGGATGGTTGTTGGTTTTTAAATCTAAGGGCATGTTGATCTATATTTTGGGGAATGGATTTGTTTATGATCATATATGGATCTGACAAATCATTTTTGTTATTATGATATTAGAAAGGTACTGGGTGTGAATGCTTAAATTGCTTCTTGTGCAGTTCCATCATCGGTCAATTATTCTATTGACTTTTTTTGTGGTTGTTAATTTCTCAAATGTGGAGAATTATTATTTTTTCAATGGGATCACTTGATCATGAAAATGAGAATTATTCCAATGGGGGAGTGTTTCTATAGAAATGGGTTGTGAACTGGTTTTGATTGTTGTGTATTTGTGCATGGGAGAATAGTAGTGAGAGAGGTTGTCTAGGGGCTCGTTTTCTATTTCGGAACCCTAAGGTTGGGATAAGTGATTGTTTAACAATATATATAAATTTAGTTAATTTATTTCTTATTATCAGCTCACCAATGTTGATAACTTCATGTTGAACACACCAATCTCATTGGGGAGGGTTTTTTCCAAAAATTCTTATGAGTGGAACAGTATTAGCTTTGTTCTTCTCCCACTCATAGGTATCCCAATACTCTTCGGGCAGTCTATGATTCCCTACGATTCATTATGGACCAAGAATATTTTGGAAGCTTATGTTGTGGTGGTAGGCCCAGGTGTTTGTTGGATGATTTGATTTCCAAGTGTCTTCTGGATGATGCCCAGTTGTCTTCGGGCGAGGTAGTGGTTGTTTTGTCCTAGGTGTCTGTGGGTGTGGTGATGTGTGGTTGTTGTGGCCCAAGTGTCTGTGGGAGTGGTGGTGTGTGTTTGTTGGGGCCCAGGTGTCTCAGGGCGGGATGCGTTGTTGTGGTGACCCATAATGTTTTTGTTGTGGTGGCAGTGGGACTACAATGGATGTTATGGGGGATGTTTGACATATAGGATGTCCTATGTAACCAATGGGAACATGGGTTGGGGTACCAAAATATCGATGTTTTATTACAATTACATTAACTAAAATGCATTATTTGGAGATTTTTTCATGGCGAGGTTAGGTGGATAGTTTCTTAGATAGGTTGTTTGGTTATCTCTATTTCTTACAGGGCATTAGAATGTCTCCCCACATGTGCATGAAAGATTTTAGTTTTCCCTACTATGTATACCTTTATACTCACCCAACATATATAAATAATCTTTTAGGATTCAAGGAGGAAATTGAGGACCATGTTAGACCTTACTAAATCGGCCTTTGGGAGTTTTCTTGGTTCTTTTCATTCATTTGGTACTTTTCATCATAGTTTTCATGTACCTTTTGTATGTATATCTGAAGATGCGTATGAGAGTGTATTTTTTCCTTTATGTTTACTTTCAGTTTTTTGGGAGTTGTTTTGTATTTACCATCATATCTCGTGATATTATTAAATAAAAAGGGTAATTTCTCCCATTTTACATGTAATTTTATTCCCTTGGTTCTAGTCACAAATCCGGGGCATATTGAAAGTGGTACTTGGGGGTTATTATCTCTCCTTCAACATAAAAAAACAATGTTCTGGATGTTTATTGTCCCTTTCCTCTTCATGGTGATGGTTGGTCATGATAGAATGGTATCAGAGGTAGGTTAAGAGAAAAGATGGAGTTCAGAGTTAGGAAAATTGACGATTTCATGGGATGGTAGGGAATCAAAGCTAACAAATCTTGGTGTAAAAAATATTCCATGGAAGACTGTTTTGGACATGGGATTTTAGGGCCCCCATGATCCAATGCAAGGACTCTAGACCTACCAAATGGCCATGTGAGGCTACAATGATTTCTAGATAGAGACCCTAGGAAAGGAACGTTAATCATAATGAATATTTTTCATGTTTCTTTTTTTTGGGATTTAAAATAAATAAAATGTTTAAAAATGTTTAATATAATTTTCTACACTACTCAGGCTTTGGGATACCTTGTTTACCCAGTAGCTTTGGAACTCAGATGATGTACACGTATTGTATGAACAATCAAGGCCTAGAAGGAAATTATGGCTGATTAGAGGACGAAGGAATGAAAGGAGGAGGATGGCCAGTGGTAGATGTCTCCTCATTCTATTCAGTGGTAGACCCTTGTGAAATACTAGTGCATCATCTCGAACATGGAGATGAAGAGCTAGCTCGAGGACAGAGTGATAGTGTTCTGTTTAATCTGGGCTTTGGAAGTGTACTGGTATCCCTTGGACATGATCCAAATTTGGGGAGCAGTGCGTCAATAGTGGACACTCTATCTCTAGGAGAAGAGGAAAGCTAAAGTTTCATGGACTGGCATTGAGAGGGAGTTTCGGGTAAAATTCCTTTCTTCCAGGATAATGGAAGAGAATTGTTAGGAGATATTTTCAATTAATAAATGGAGTTTTTATGTGAGGGAGATGGGGATTAAGTTCGTGGATCTCGTTCATTTTGCTATAGACCACTTCCCAAATGAGGAGTCATGGAAAGAAACTTAGAGGAGGAGCTCTAACATTCTATCCAGTATGCTATTACTACCATCACATTACTAGTATACATGGAGGCCTAGAAGAGGGATAAAGTGGTATAGAGGATGAAAACATTTGGGGGTGTTCTGAGTGAGGGGAGACAATTGATCTCATCAAAGGGGAAGGCTATTAGAAGGAGTCCTCTGGCATCAGGGCCATCCAGGTTACGTCCAAAGGGGAGATAGCCCAAATAGTTATGGTTTCGATCTCTCGGTCCTCTGCCTTTCTCTACGAGCCTAGGAAAAAGGTACATTATTTGTGGAAGTCATTGGATCCTTCAAAATCATTTACTAGACCGAGTGTAGTACTGTAAAGACTCGTAAAATTCAAGGGAATTTTTTTCTTAATTTTCTTTGGGATTTTACAAGAACGCAGTTTCTGACGGAAATTGATTCTGAGTCCCGGTGTGCCCGAAATCAATTTCCGAAGTTTCGCTCGGGTACGTTTAGTGAAAGAATGAGAGGGTTTTTCTAACTTTTGAACTGGTCCTCGGAATCGAAATTTGAGGGCACCGATAAAACCACAACGCCGATAATTGCTTAGGAACACTTATTCCGAAGTTGCATTTGTGCGGGTGGAGAAGTTTAATTTGTGGATTAAATGAGAATGAATAAAATTGTGAAACAATTTTATTTTTAAGTCTAAGGTGGTTTTATCCTACATGGGGAAGTTGGGGTGACACCTAACTACGCATGTGAGGATGAATGAGAGAATAAAGGATAGGTGGGGCCCACACGAACCCCAACCCCTTCACATTCCTCTTAAACTCCCTAACTCCATCTTAAGTTTGGTAAACTCATATTTAATGGAGTGACCCTTCACTTTCTCTCTCTCCCCCTCATTTACTCTCGCCAACACACACCTTAATTAATTAATTGATCCTATTCAATTAATTAAATAAGAGTTTGAATTTTGAAAAGTTGAAATTACTTGTGTTAATAAAATAATAGCATGAACCTATTATTTTATTTTGGGCAGCATTGTGTTGGAAGAAAAGGGAAGGAACTCTTGTGTAAAGGAAGGAAAAAGTTCCTCTTGGGTGGAAGAACATCATCCTCTCCGTGAATAACAGTTCTTCTCTGACGAAGAACATCGACCCCTCTACATGGAATGACTCGGTGATCATGGTTCTTCATCCTCTTCTTCCTCCACGGCAAGAGAGGAGATGTCACATCCTCGGGTCACTCCGACGACGACGAAATCGATACCGTTCTACTGCGATGATCAACTTCCATTACTTGACAACAGGTGACGTCTTTTCTAGGTAGGGGTTAATTACTTTTGTTCATGAGTTATCCTTTGTCGTTCTTTGTCTGTGTATTTTGGCCGCTTGATATCAAATTAAAAGAAGGAGGTCGGACCGCACGAAAACGGCCCCCTCTCCTCCCCCTTTTGTTGTTGTGATATTGCGGTTCGAAAGAAGGCGGCACGGTGAAATGGAACCATGCAGAAACAAGGAGGATAATCGGTGAAGAAGCGTTGCGCAATTGCGCCGTGCCGTAGAGGCCGGACGAAACCACGGCTGGAGTTGGGGCCGCAAAGGTGAATCGAAGACTCCGCAGAAGGCGGTGGCGGCGCGCCACGCCGGCGACCAGCGGCAGGGGTGCGCTGCCAGAGAAAACCACTGCGGCTAAGCCACGACGATGGAATTTGAACCGGAATGGCAGGCTGTTCCGGATTTGGGGCGGCGCGGCTTAAAGCCGCGCTGGATCGTTGACCGTGAGGGTTTGTAACCCCCGCACCCGCTGGCCACGCGGGCGCCGCGCCGCGCCAGTGCCAGGCCGGGCCGGGCCGCGCAGGTCGGGCCAGGCCGCGCTCAGCTGGGCCGGGCCGCACCCAACCGGGCCGGACCCGGACCCGGGTCGGGTCGACCCGGTTCGGCCGACCCCGGGGGAGGGGGTTGGGCCGGGCTGGGTCGGGCCCAGACCCCCCATTTCAGAATATTTCTGTTCAAACGCCCATAACCTGGGATACAGACCTCCGATCGACGCACCGTCAGTTGAGATGTGATCCTTGGATCGATACGGTCGTTTTGGTATATTATACTCAAGGTTTAGAATAACTTTGGGTATGGTCGGGTTGGTTTGAATACGAGACCAACCGGGCCCTCGGAGCGGAAATGGTTATACCTTGAGCGCCAGACATCCGATTGATGTGACATCGACTTTGTTGGATTCCTCTTGATGAGACGAAACTTTTGTAATACTTATCCCGAGGATTGGACGAGTTGGAGTATGGCCGGGTTGGATTGTACCAGAAATCCAACCGGGCCCCTGGAACGGAAAAGCTGATATCTTTCAGAACGGACGTCCGCTTGGCGAACCGTCAGCGGCGTTGGTGATCACGTTGAGAAACGGTCCGTATGAGTATACCCTATGAGAGTTTGGGGTACAGTTGAGATACGTCTGGGTTGGTTCGCACACGAAACCAACCGGGCCCCTGGGACGGAAAGGCTAATAAGTCACAGACCGGGCGTCCGATTGACGCGCCGTCTGTTGTGTTGAGACCCCTATGATGAGACGGTCCTTGAGATACTTCTTCGTGGGACTTTGTGATACTTGGAGTTTTGACCAGTAGCTCATGGAGCGGACCCTCCTGGAGGCGAGCGTGCGGAGTACAGAGACCGTGTAACCGACTGAGACTTGATGACAGCTGATCGATCGAATTGGTGAGTTTCAGATAGCCCAATGGGGAGTGCTTGGTTGTAGCGGCAGACCCATGACGGAAGAGCGCTTGGTTGTAGGGGCAGACCTGCAGTACTCAACAGAAGGAGTACCTCTGGAGGCTATGAGGGGAGCGCTTGGTTGTAGCGGCAGACCCATGGTGGGAAGCTCTTGGTTGTAGCGGTAGACCCACGGCGGAGGAGCGCTTGGTTGTAGCAGCAGACCCACGGTACTCAACAGAAGGAGTGCCTCTGGAGGCTATGTGGGGGAGCGCTTGGTTGTAGCGGCAGACACATGGTGGGAAGCACTTGGTTGTAGCAGCAGGCCCACAGTACTCAACAAATGGAGTACCTCAGCAGTCTTAGGTTAGTGAGAAGTACCTCGGAGTTGTGACAGGACCACTGTACACTCTAGAGACGGGGCTCTTCCGCAGTTACAGTTTCGATAATGAAAATCCTGGTTTGAGCTGAGTCTATGATCTTTGTGTTTCCTCATGATTGAGATGAGTTACTTGATAACTTAGGTATATGTATGGGCATATACCTGGGTAGTGGTTATCCGTTGATTTCATAATCTTTGTGTTCCCTCATGATTGAGATGGGTTACTTGATAACTTATGTATATGTATGGGTATATACCTAAGTAGAGTTTATCTGTTGAGATATTTCTGTGTGGTTATCTTTGTTAGATTTTGTGAGAGCGTGAGGGTCTCGGGGTCCCTACTGAGTATCGTTATACTCACCCCTACACGGGCTATGCCCGTACCTTGTTGTGTTGGTTGCAGACGACGGGAAGCGCAGACAGAGGCCGAGTGTTCGAGGACTGGACGATACCCGGAGGTGGAGCTCACGAAGAGACAGTATCCGGTGGTGGACTTCACGAAGAGACGACACTCGGAGGAGGTTGATGGGCAAGAGCTTTGTGGAGGATATATGTACCTACCCTTCAGGTAGGATCCGTGGTGGATGATCCAGGAGCTGCACTATTTGTACCTACCCTTCAGGTAGGATCCGAGGAGGACGACCCAGGAGCTGCTTCCATTCTTCCAGATGTTTTTCTTTTCTGTTGTACTTTTGTTTAGTTGTGGCTGCACTTTCGATTGGATTTTTATTCTGTCCCATTTAATTTTAAGAACTTCCTTTTTGTACTTAGTGTTTTACTTCCGCTTTTACTCTGTGGTGTTTTTATACTTTTATAAAGGCAATGCCTTCCCAGTTATTGGTATTTACGCCTTTGGTGCTAGTCGCTAGCCCCTGGCCTTTGGAAGGTGGGATTGGGGTAGTCACGGCATGGGCCCCGAGGACAGGTCATGACATGTATCGTGGGGGTGGTCAGGTTCAACGCCCTTCTAAGCAGTAGTAGTTTCTTGCCAAACCTTTTCAGTAGCAGCAGCAGTAGGGGCTGTGAGCTTCCACTCAACCGATGGTAGATGATACAAGAGGAGTCTGACCACAGGGCGCTCTTCAGGGACCTCAACCAGGGTATGTTCGGGGAGGTGGTAGACAACAAAGGGGAAGAGGATCTGGGCATGTCTACTTGCACACCATAGAGGCATAAGTTCTAGTAGGGCAGTAGGTCATTCAAGGTATGATCAACTTATTTAGTACTCTTTCCATTACTTTTCTGATTCAAGAGATTCACACTTCTTTGAGTCACTAGTTTTATCTCATTACATGGGCCTAGATTTATAGAGACTCTCCATCCCCTTGTTTTGAGAATGCCAGTCGGAGGTCATATTAGTTTTTCTTATGTTTTCTGGGGATGAAGACTGGTGTTGGGTCCACATCTGTCCTGTTGGGATGTTTTTTCCTACCGATGAAGCCATATGATGTCAGTTAAGGAATAAAATGGTTATTCTATATATGTTCTCTTATCCACTACATCTGAAAAAGAGTCATATTTTATGAAGAGGATGTCTTGTGTGTAGCCTTTTTTGGCACGTAGGGTTACTAGGAGGGAAGATGATGACTGAAGCGCATCCTTTCCTTATTAGACAGCTGTCAGTAGAGTCGACATACTTAGATATAGTGGATGTTTCTGGAAATTTCAGTCAGATCATGGAATTCTTACCTAAATAGGTTGTGACTCTCACCCATAGACATGATGTTGAGATTGAGATAAACATTCAACACGGTTCTCGTCTTATTTAAATGGCTCCCGATTTGATAGAGCCTTCTGAGTTGCATGAGTTGTAGATCCAGGTTGGGGACCCGATGAAGAAGGGTTTTATCCAACCGAGCATGTCACCATGGGGGGATCCAGTCTCATTGTAATGAAGGAAGACAATGGTCTTTGGGTATGTATAGACTACCAAATACTGAATCAGGTGACGATCAAGAACCATTACCCCCTCCCAAAGGTTGATGACCATTTTGACCTGTTGATGGGAGCATGTTGGTTCTCTAAGAATGACCTACTGTCGGGATATCCCTAGTTGAGGGTGAAAGAGGGTGATATCTCAAAGAATACTTTCAGGTGCATATATGGTCACTTTATGTTCATGGTAATGTCATTTGGAATTAAGAAAGCACCTTATGTGTTCATGGGGCTCCTGAACTATGTTTTCCATGAATATCTAGACTATTTCTTAGCTATGTTTATTGAAGGCATTAGAATCAACTAATGATCAGAGGAGGACCACACCGAGCATCTAAGGACAGATTTAGAATTCCTCCAACATGACCAGCTCTATAATAATGTTCCGAATTGCATGTTCTGGACATGAGAGGTGCACTTCATTGGACACATGGTGCCCATAAAGGAATAGCAGTGGACCTGTCAATGGTTGAAGCGATTTTTTCATAGGAAGAACCCAAGAACATGGTAGAGGTTCATAGTTTTCTAGGTTTAGAAGTTTAAAACTAGTGGTTCATTCCCAACCTCTCTCAAGTTGCAACAACTTTAAAAACCTTTACCAAAAAACACTAAGATTTCATTTAGTGTGAGCAGTGCCAACCTGCCTTCAGTTGTATGAGGTGGAAACTAGTCAATGCCCTTGTACGGAGGTTTCCATAAGAAGAGGTAATGTTTGATGTGTTATGTGATGATTCTAGGGTAGGTTTGTGATCTATGATTATGTTGAAGTGGGGAGTGATCTTTTATGGGTCTAGGTATTTAAAACTTCATGAACGTAAATATGCCACCCATGATCTAGAGCTTGAAGCAGTTGAGTTCACACTGAAGTTTTGGTGTCATTACCTTCTCATGGAGTGCGTCTTGGTATTCAAAGATCAAAAGATCATGAGGTATGTCTCCTTCCAGCGAGACCTGAACATGCGGCATGAGAGGTGGATGGATTTTATCAATGTATATGACTTAATGATCTCTTAAACTAAAGTTAAGGGGACCATTGGGTACGATTCCTTGAGAAAGAAGTCAAGAAGGGAAGTTATTCAAGAATCTGTGGATGCTTGAAAGGTGATGGAGGAGTTGACATCCTTACACATGGATGCATAGGTGGATGGTGGTAGAGGTTGTATGTTCCATATGATAGTGCAGTCTTCCTTTGTAGAGCAGGTGGAGGAGTCTTAGTGGGGGGACATAGAGGTCGATGTGCTGCATCATCATGTGAACTAATGAAATTCTCTAGAAGGATGGTTGGAAGATTGTCATAATCAGATGGTTTGCTACGGGATGTTGTTTATCCTAGAGGGGAAGTGGGAGAGAGTTCTTGGTGAGTATCATAAACCCCTTAGTGGTGCACACCAGAGATTCAATTTTGTACTGAGGACTGAGGGAATAGTTTTAGTGGACTAGGGTGAAGAAAGCAGTGGATATGTTGTGGAAAAGTGCTTCGTGTGTCAGTAGGTGAAGGCTGAACACCTCATCCTATTAGGTCAGTTGCAGCCTTCTGAAGTTCCTGAGTAGATGTGGGAGGACATTTCAATGGATTAATTCACAGAACTAACCAATGATGTGGGAGGATGTGATTCCATCTGGGTAGTTGTGGATGCCTTAGCATAGAAGTATGTGGGTGAAGTTGTATAGTTTAATGCAGTTACCAGAATCCACATTTCTAATTGGTATACAGACATTACATCATGGGTATAGAAGGTATTACTACGTGCTTTTGGCACCGATATTTGCATTATCCCTGCATTACTCCTCTTTATGGATGTGAAAACAAAGAGGACCATACAAACGTTGTAGGATATGTTGCGAGTGTTTGTTTTCTAATTTTAAGGATTATGGTTATGACACTTTCCTCCAGTAGAGTTTTCCTACAATAATAGCTATCACCATACCATTGGCATGGCTTTATTCAATACCTTGTACAAAAGAATGTATTGTTCACCCTTGAGCTAGACAGAGGTTGGGGAGAGAGGTGTTCTTGGACTGGAGGTGGTGCAGAGAATGATGGAGAAGTTTCAACATGTGTGTAATGGCCCAGGTTTTTGGGGTCCATTACTTGGTAAAAATCTAATATTTGAGTTGTTCTGGGTGGCCTGGAAGGCCATCCCAAATTCTCGGTGACTCATAGTGGTAACCTTGGCCTACCGATAGCCTTGGCCTACTGATAGAGAAAATATTTTCAATTAATATATATTTAATATCATTATTTTAAACCCAAAAAAGTGTTTCTCTAATATGAATTGTTTCATTTTTATGATAATGGTGTTATTTTGAGCTGAATAGTAAAAATTGGCCATTTTTGGATTTTTAACAGTTTTAAATTATTTCTGTAGTTTGGCCATAACATTATCTACACAGATCCAAATTGAAAAATTCTTTCTTTTCCAAATGTTACATATCAAGGGATTCATTTACTATTTTTGCACTAAAAGCTTAATCGGCCATATGGAAGCTCAAAAGAAGCTCACAAATGGGAGAAAGAAAACTATCTTCAGTTCTTCATAGTTTTGGTGTGGGATCCATAACTCATCCATGGTAGGCCCAAAGCTTGTTACATTTGGTGGGTGGACGTGCAAGGATATTTGGAGCATCTGTTATGAAGGAAGCACCGAGTGAATTGGCCGTTTATGGGGTCATTAAATCAACCTAATCAGGAGGGTTTCTTTTTGGAGAGTCTGATAGGATAGAATAAATGCTCGTAGTAAAACGGCCATAACTCTCGGCATACATGTCCAAATCCGCTGATATTTTGAGGGGACATGGAAAAGGGAATTCTGAACAACATTCAAGAAGGTCTCAATGCGTGAAGATGTCATTTAATGGGGCTACAACGCGTCAACCTTGTGGGGAAACATTCTGGCTATAAAAGGACAAGAGCTCCACCCTCTCAAATCATCCAATTCTCCACCCCATTCCTTCTGGGACACCAAGAAGGAGAACTTTTAATCATTCTCTTTTATTTATTTTCTTTTTCATAGTTTTTTAATTCCTTCTTCTTCCCCATTCAACTCTATTACCCTTACCATGGTGGGGTAAACATTTGGATTGATTGGGTAAGGGTTGATTTTCTACATTGTAATGCTTGAGTTATTGGATGCAATTGAATAAATTTCTTTCTTCTTCAAAGTTGTTTTCAATTTCTTAAAGCGGATTTTATATTCAAGTGCGATCGTTCTTGAATATTAATTCCTTTATTGATTTTTTCCTTGGTAAATAATCATAATCTCCCTCCACTAATTTCTGGTTTATATACGATGGAATAAACTAGGAATTAGTGGTGAAGTACTCAAAGATCGTCAGTACGTGTAAAAGGTGTAGTGAATGTTCTTGATTGATTGGTATAAACAAAACCCGATTGGGTATTTCCCATTTCAATTAAGGATATTCAATATAACTATTTTACACATGGAAGGATAGTTGACCAAACCATGTTCTTGGTGAGGTTTTCTCTTACAATAATAATTTCACCAAGGAAGTGAGAGGAAACGATTGTGGAAACTCACTTTAATCAATAAAGAAGAAGAGGTTTGAATTAAATTTAACAAGGATAGAATTAAAAATAGGAAACCGACCCCTACTTAATCACCCTTTTTAATATCATAGTTTTTCAGTCATTTTAATTTCAAATTTCATTTTAAGAACACAACATTTTTTTACCCTCGTTTTAAAGTGACATCTCATTTTGTGTGCACTCCTCTTTGGGAGACATCCTAGGTCAACCACATTACTACATTTTAAATTAGGAAATAATTGTTTTGCCACGCCCTACGACAAGTGTGCGTCAAACTTGGCGCCGTTGCTGGGGAGGTAGTGCAGCAATATTTTGGAAAAAAATTGACATTTTTTTTCTTAAAAAAACTGAAATAAAATCTTTCCATAATGAATTCAAATGATTATTATTCTACATGGAATGAAAATAACTCACAGGTGCAAGAAGAATTCTACACTGAGGAGGCCCTCCAAGGAAGAGCTGATGCACTGATGAAAATGTTCAAGCAGGTGGAAAGAGGCATAACAACATGGATCTCACCGGAAGATTTGATGGCCATGGTCAATGAACTCCAAGTTAACTTAAAAAGATTCAAGGACAAAAAAGAAGTGCCACTGGTCTTCCCAGATTTCACTGAAGAAATCCATGAAGTTGAATCCAATCCTGAGGTGGAGAATCATGACTTCCAACCTCCATCCAGTGATAATCAACTCCAAGAGGCACTTTCAAATCAAGAAGAGATTCAAGATAAACCAACTCAGGGAGATGATAAATTTTTGAAATCAAATTTTTTTAATTTTGTTGAAACTAATTTGAGTATAACTCCCAATTGTTTTGAATTTTCAGAATAAAATGACTCCTATTATTCCCTAGAGGATGAAGAGACAAAAGAAGATACACCTGTTGAGGAACACCTGGAGCTCCCAGAAGTCATGGAATATCTACTGGAGGATCCCAATCATAAAGAGATCCAAGTTTCTAAGGCTGAGGAAATAATATAGGAGGTCCAAGCCCCCATGAATCTAGCACTGGAAGGCAAGATGGTTGCACAAGTTGAAACAAAAGAGGTGGAGGTTCCGTACTTCATCCTACCCCTACCATGCAAGATGTACCAAATTGTGAAGGGGGTGGATCTGGTATACTCTATCTATGGAGTCCTCCTCAACAAGAACAAAGAACATCAAGTTGCGAAGAGACACATGTGGCGGTTTAAATCAAAGTAGCTTCATCCACCAACGGATTATGGATAAAAGCTGGTACTTCCCTCTGGAGGCAGTCAATACCCAGGGCCCACTTGGGGGATTATACCAAGATTTATCCTTTTTTTCTTATTCAATTTCTGTTTTCATTTCATTTAATAAATTTCTTATGTTCTGTTTTTACTTTTTCTAGGTTTTCAAAGAGCAACACATAGGTGTCAAACTCAACATTTCATTGCCAATAAGTAAGGTTGTACCTCTCTTTCACACTTTCTTGATGTTGTGATTAATTTGAAAAATGGATTACATGTTAAATCCACTTGAATGCATCGGGGAAACTGCATCATTTATGTGTAGGGGAGGGAACCTTTGTAGTACAGGATTTTTATTTGATGTTTGTTTTCAAAAATAAAAAAAAATAAAAAAGTGCGTGTTTTCAAATTTTTGTGTGTTTATTTTTCAATTTTTGGTGTGTTTCTGAAACTTTTGAGCTGAAAAAATTATCAATTCCATTTTCTAAACCCATGTAAATGAGTGAAACAATCTATTTCATGAAACCGAGCATAAATGAATCCTAAAATGACTTCTTTTCATGTTCAAATATTTTAGAATTTCATGAAAAGTACACTTATTTTTTAAACCCATGCCATATTTCACTGTCTATATATTTGAAATCACTTTCCTGTGAGGCTTCTGAACAATTTTTTTTTATATTTTTTTCATTCACCTCATTTTTTGAGAGAACCATACCATGCTTGCTTTAACCAGAATTTGATTTATTCCTTTCAAAACTTGAGGGTTTGGGGTAGGTGTGTTTTAAATTATTGAGGCATTTATTTGGTTTTAAGCCCCCTTTTCAAAATATTCCTTTTTCATTATGGACCACCTTTACATTTATCCTTCATTGTAGCCCCTAGTAGCCATGCATTGCCTGTTAGGTTAGCCATATTACAGGCCAATTTTCCCTATCCTACCCGCTCTTGAAGTGAAATTGCATGATCTAGTTGATCTTAAGTGTGGGAGAAGATGTCATGTGGTGTACTACCTCATTTGGTGATACTTTGGGTGGAAAATAAATTGTGTAAGATATGCGTGGGATGCTTAAAAATTATTCTGTTGAAAGCTGTGCCTTTTTTGGAGCTTTCATGATAAGGGAAGCTGTGCCTTTCTGGAGCTTCCAATGCAAAAAGAAAGTTGTGCCTATCTGGAGCTTTAAAAAAAATCAAGTTTGAAAAGATTAATTTTTTTTCTGATGAGCTGATTGAATGATGATGGAGCCTATTTTCAAAAAAGGGGAAGTGAAGGAGACTATATTTGAGTGAAAATTTGAATCTTTCAATTTTGCTTCAATAAGAGCCAAGCCTTCCTTTTTCGGCCTCAGAACTTTTAACATCTAAATCCTACCAACCGGAAGCCATAGAACAACCCTAAAAAGTCATCATGAGAAACACATGTCCTTGACTCACATCCGGTGGATAATTAGTAATTTTTCAAGCCTATGGTGACACTTGTGTGAGTTGGGATGAGAAAAAACTTGTTCAACATTTACATTTGTGAGATAAAAGAAAATTAATGTGAGGTAGGTGTTTTGTGTGCATGGGATAATAAATGAAGTGGAAATATATTAAAATCATAAATGGAGAACTTGAAATAACTATTTTTGATGAGTCATGATATCTTTTTGTTTCCTGAAATTTATTTGATAAATCTCATTGATATGTGTTTTGAATTTGATTTGATTTAATTTTTAGTTGTCCAGGAGTCCAAGTGCTAAGTGTGGGGGAATTGATAGAGAAAATATTTTCAATTAATATATATTGAATATCATTGTTTTAAACCCACAAAAGTGTTCCTCTAAGATAAATTGTTTCATTTTTATGATAATGGTGTTATTTTGAGCTGAATAGTAAAAATTGGCCATTTTTGGATTTTTATCAGTTTTAAATTATTTATGTATTTTGGCCATAACATTATCTACACTGATTCAAATTGAAAAATTATTTCTTTTCCACATGCTACACATCCCGGGCTTCATTTACTATTTTTGGACTAAAAGCTGAATCGGTGATATGGAAGCTCAAAAGAAGCTCACAAATGGGAAAAAGAAAACTGTTTTCAGTTCTGCCTAGTTTTTGTGTGGGATCTATAACTCATCCATGGTGGACCCGAATCTTGTGAAATTCGGAGGGTGGATGCGAAAGGAGTTTGGGAGAATTTTTATGAAGGAATCACCGAGTGAATTGGCCGTTTATGATGTCATTAAATCACCCTAATCCGGAGGGTTTCTTTTTGGAGAGTCTGACTGGAGAGAATAAATGATCCTAGTAAAATGACCATAACTCTCGGAATACATTTCCAAATCTGCTGATATTTTTAGGGGACACGGACAAGCGAATTATGAACAACATTCAAGAAGGGATCAATGCGTGAAGATGTCATTTAATGGGGCTAAAATGCGTCAATATTTGTGGGAAACATTCTGGCTATAAAAGGAGGAGAGCTCCACCCTCTCAAATCATCCCATTCTCCAACCCATTCCTTCCGGGACACCAAAAAGGAGAACTTTTCAGCTTTCTCTTTTATTTATTTTCTTATTCATATTTTTTTAATGACTTATTCTTCCCCATTCAACTCAATTACCATTACCATGATGGGGTAAACATTTGAAGTGATTGGGGAAGGGTTGGTTTTCTACATTGTAATGCTTGAGTTCTTGGACACAATTGAATAAATTTCTTTCTTCATAATTTTTTTTCAATTTCTTATAGAGGATTTTATAATCAAGTGCGATTGTTTTTGAATATTAATTCTGTTATTTATTTTTGCCTTGGTAAAATAATCATAATCTCCCTCCACTAATTTCTGGTTTATATACGATGAAATAAAACCAGGAATTAGTGGTGAAGTACTCGATGATCATCAGTACGTGTAAAAGGTGTAGTGAATGTTCTTGATTTTTTGGGATAAACAAAACCCGATCGGGTATTGCCAATTTCAATTAAGGATATTCAATAAATCTATTTTACACATGGAAGGAGAGTTGACCAAACCAAGATCTTGGTAAGGTTTTCTCTCTTAATAATAATTTCACCAAGGAAGTGAGAGGAAACGATTGTGGAAACTCACTTTAATCAACAAAGAAGAAGATGTTTGAATTAAATTGAACAAGGATGGCATTAAAATTAGGAAACCGACCCCGACTTAATTACCCTTTTTAATATCATAGTTTTTCAATCATTTTAATTTCAAATTTCATTTCAAGAACACAACATTTGTTTACCCTCGTTTTAAAGTGACATCTCGTTTTGTGTGCAATCCTCTTTGGGAGAAATCCTAGGTAAACCACATTACTACATTTTAACTTAGGAAATAATTGTTTTTCCACACCCTACGATAGGCGTGCATCAAACTTGGCACCGTTTCCAGGGAGGTAGTGCCGCAATATTTTTGTAAATTTTGGACATTTTTTTTCTTAAAAAAATAAAATCTTTCCATAATGAATTCAAATGATTATTATTCTACATGGAATGAAAATTACTCACAGGTGAAAGAAGAAGTCTACATTGAGGAGGACCTCCAACGAAGAGCTGATGCACTGATGATAATGTTCAAGTAGGTGTAAAGATTCATAACAACATGGATCTCACCGGAAGATTTGATGGCCATGGTCAATGAACTCCAAGTTGACTTAAAAAGATTCAAGGAAAAAAAGGAAGTGCCACTGGTCTTCCCGGATTTCACTGAAGATATCCATGAAGTTGAATCCAAACTCATGGTGGAGGAGCATGACTACCTACCTCCATCCAGTGATAATCATCTCCAAGAAGCACGTTCAAATCAAGAAGAGATTCATGCTAAACCAACTCCGGGAGATGATACATTTTTGAACTCAAATTCATTTAATTTTGATGAAACTAATTTGAGTATAACTCCCAATTGATTTGAATTTTCAGAATCAGATGACTCCTATTATTCCCTAGAGGATGAAGAGACAAAAGAAGATGCACCTGTTGAGGAACATCTGGAGCTCCCAGAAGTCATGGAATATCTACTGGAGGAGCCCAATCATAAAGAGATCCAAGTTGCTAAGGCTGAGGAAATAATACAGGAGGTCAAAGCCCCCATGAAGCTAGAACTGGAAGACAAGATGGCTGCACAAGTATCAAAAAAAGTGGTGGAGGTTCTGTACTTCATCCTACCCCTACCATGCAAGATGTACCAAATTGCGAAGAGGTGGATCTGGTATACTCTGTCTATGGATTCCTCCTCAACAAGAACAAAGAACATTAAGCTGGGAAGAGCCACATGTGGTGGTTTAAATCAAAGAAGCTTCATCCACCAACAGATTATGGATAAAAGATGGTACTACCCTTTTAAGGCAATCAAAACCCAGGGCCCACTTAGGGGACACTACTACAAAAACGGGAAATAACAGCGCTAAAATCGGGCTTTAACAGCGCTAGAAAAGCGCTGTAAAGCTCAGCGCTGATAAAGGAGGGGTCCTTTAACAGCGCTTTTTTTAGCGCTGTTAAATGTCACCTTTAACAGCGCTAAAAAAGCGCTGTTAAATGTCACCTTTAATGGCGCTAAAAAAGCGCTGTTAAAGGATACCTTTAATGGCGCTAAAAAAGCGCTGTTATATGTTTCCTTTAACAGCGCTTTTTTAGCGCTGTTAAATATCTCCTTTAACAGCGCTTTTTTAGCGCTGTTAAAGGCGACATTTAACAGCGCTAAAAAAGCGCTGTTAAATCCCTGCCTGCTGCTAATAAAAAACCTGCACTATTACAGCCAGCCGAGCAGACCTGCACAAAAACCAGTATATCAACCACAGACCTGCACAAAAACCAGTATATCAACCACAAGCATGTCATCAACCGATCACAACCCAACCAAACAGTGTTCTTACCATGAGTTAGATACCATCTACCCAGAAAGCAAAACTACCTCATTACATAGTATCACAAAATATTCCTACACAACTCAGAAGATAAATACTAGAACATTCCACTATGCATTGTTTCTCCTTGGATTGCCACTTGGTTTTGACAAATCGTGCAGAGCCCGTGCTCCTTGAATCATTCTGCAATACATAAAAAGGATATCCTAACTCTCCCAACCATCACCCTTAGTAATTATGTATATTAATACAAAAAAGGTAACATATCATAAATTGGGGTACTGTAATGAGACATCAAGATTAACATTCTATATATAGGATCAATGTCTGGTAGGATTGGTTGCGTTGATACATGACTCTACCTGGACCTCAAAAATAGATATATGATCTCACTCCAGGACTTTCAGAGAGACTCCAACTATGTCTAGGACGTCCTGCTGAAGCGATCGTACTACCGTAAGTCGGAAAAGATACCAAAACCATCCTAGGAAGGATCATGGGAGCCAACCCTAATGAAATATGTCCTTGATATAGTGTTCAAAGAGATCAATCATGGTACATAAAATTATGTGTCATTTAAAGGGTCACATGCCTTGTCGCTTTACCCTGGGTAACTCCAATGTTCAGCTGCCTGTGTGAATATACATGTCATATCAATAGGAAATTACATGGCATGTTAAAAAACATATACGTGTTACCCTTTGATCTTGTGTCCTCTTATGCACCCTTGCCCTATGTTAGTACATGACGTCGATCTCGTGTGATTCTTCCTGTGTATCTGTACAAGGGATAAACTGCGTAGCTGGCTCATTAAAGACGTGTAGTGGGATATATTCCATGTAGGAAAGCCATGTAATCCACCCCAGGTTTGACTCGTACACGTCACATATGACCCATGGATCATTGTACTAAAGTGTTAACACAATCCTAAGGCGTTTGGTCGGTTTCCCGTATGTCAGTTGTTGATTTCACTTAAAAATAAATCCATTTTGAACAAAATAGAGGCACTTTGAGTGGTGTCGGCCACACCGGGCCTCGGATTGAGTCGGGGTTGACTCTTACACGTCAAATTTGACCCATGGATCATTGTCCTTAAGTTTCAACAGAATCCAAATGCGTTTGGTCGGTTTGCCGCATGTCAGTTGTTGATTTCACTTAAAAATAAGTCCATTTTGAACAAAAGAGAGGCACTGTGAGTGGTGTCGGCCACACCGTGCCTCAGATTGATGCGGTGTTGAATCGTACACGTCACACATGAGTCATTGATTGTTGTGAAAAAGTATCAACGCAATCAGAAGCCGTTAGATCGGTTTGGCGTATGTACGTAAAATATTGTCCATTTTAAACTAAATACATACACTTGGAGTGATACCGGTCACACCGCGCCTCTGATTGAGGCGGGGTTGAATCTTACACGTCACATTTGACCCATGGATAGTTGTCCTTAAGTTTCAATAGAATCCCAATGTGTTTGGTCGGTTTGCCGTATGTCAGTTGTTGATTTCACTTAAAATTAAGTCCATTTTTAACAAAACAGTGACACTGTGAGTGGTGTCGGCCACACCGGGCCTCGGATTGATGCGGTGTTGAATCGTACACGTCACACATGAGTCATTGATCATTGTGAAAAAGTATCAATGCAATCAGAAGCCGTTAGATCAGTTTGGCGTATGTACATAAAATATTGTCCATTTTAAACTAAATACATACACTTGGAGTGATACCGGTCACACCGCGTCTCGGATTGAGGCGGGGTTGAGTCGTACACGTCACATATAACCCATGAATCGTTGTCCTAAAGTGTCAACACAATCCGAAGGCGTTTGGTCGGTTTCCCGTATGTCAGTTGTTGATTTCTCACTTAAAAATAAGTCCATTTTGAACAAAACAGAGGCACTTGGAGTTGTGTCAGCCACAACAGGCCTCAGATTGAGGCGGGGTTGACTCGTACACGTCACATTTGAAGGTGAGTATGCATACACGATAGTTGACCTTCTTAGAGAAGGGTTTATGGAAGAGTATAAAAGACATGAAGCAATGAAGATCATTAGAGTGTTGGAGCAAATGTGGTTGCTACAAACAATGTGGAAATCGGCTTGTGCAAAGCGACCTAAGTTACAACTTGCAAGTATTCTACTCTATTTTTTTCTGGAAGGTTTCAGTTTAAATGCATTTTGGAATGATCATTGCTAGCCATGGTCTTTTAGGTTTTTTTGACAGCCGAGGGGAAAGGGTGGGGTCTGAAGACATTGTAGGATATGTCGAAGGGTGATTTTGTGTGTGAATATGTTGGAGAAATGTTAACTCCCGCAGTTCTGAAAAGAGTCACTATTTGAAAGAAAGTCACAAGTTTAGATACATCTCAAGATGGTCAGTTTAAAGACATTTTGAGGGACACTACTAAAGACATGCTCAGATATGCACTCATCCCCCACTTTTAGATCGTTGTCTACTACAATGATCTTCCAAACAAGATATGCATTAGAACGCTCATGATACATAGAGAAATTCACTGGCCACCTTCGAGAATGATCTGAAGCACAAACCATGACAGCATTATGTTTTTAACTTCAGCACCTCAATTGAGAATGTGACACCTTTCAGGACTTGGCGCCATTGTATGTCGTTTCGTCCACTGAATGGGTCTATCCTTTTATTTAATTTTTTTAACTTCAGTCAAATATTCTAGAAAGATGTCGCGGCAGATCCTTCACCATTTTGTTTTGCTGAACATCTCATTACATTGTTAAAAAAAAGCAGGGTGTCTTGCATGGGCAATACGTTCGTGTATTGAAGATGATGCACTCCCATTTTAATGGACTAGGTTTACTCCCTAATCTCATACATAACATCTCATGAGAAAATAGATTTAACCAATGAATTGGAGTCCTATCTGGGTACAACCATCATACGATTTTCATGATTATGTGTTCCACAATAATTAAATCAATCATTAGACTTAAACAAAATAATTAACCATGTGGGTTCGAATAAATGGGAGTGCATCATCTTCAATACAAGAACGTATTGCCCATGCAAGACACCCTGCTTTTTTTTAACAATGTAATGAGATGTTCAGCAAAACAAAATGGTGAAGGATCTGCCGCGACATCTTTCTAGAATATTTGACTGAAGTTAAAAAAATTAAATAAAAGGATAGACCCATTCAGTGGACGAAACGACATACAATGGCGCCAAGTCCTGAAAGGTGTCACATTCTCAATTGAGGTGCTGAAGTTAAAAACATAATGCTGTCATGGTTTGTGCTTCAGATCATTCTCGAAGGTGGCCAGTGAATTTCTCTATGTATCATGAGTCATTGATTGTTGTGAAAAAGTATCAATGCAATCAGAAGCCGTTAGATCGGTTTGGCGTATGTACGTAAAATATTGTCCATTTTAAACTAAATACATACACTTGGAGTGATACCGGTCACACCGCGCCTCTGATTGAGGCGGGGTTGAATCTTACACGTCACATTTGACCCATGGATAGTTGTCCTTAAGTTTCAATAGAATCCCAATGTGTTTGGTCGGTTTGCCGTATGTCAGTTGTTGATTTCACTTAAAATTAAGTCCATTTTTAACAAAACAGTGACACTGTGAGTGGTGTCGGCCACACCGGGCCTCGGATTGATGCGGTGTTGAATCGTACACGTCACACAGGAGTCATTGATCATTGTGAAAAAGTATCAATGCAATCAGAAGCCGTTAGATCAGTTTGGCGTATGTACGTAAAATATTGTCCATTTTAAACTAAATACATACACTTGGAGTGATACCAGTCACACACAAAATCACCCTTCGACATATCCTACAATGTCTTCAGACCCCACCCTTTCCCCTCGGCTGTCAAAATCACCCTTCGACTATCTGGTTATGATTTTTGACAGCCGAGGGGAAAGGGTGGGGTCTCAATCCGAGGCGCGGTGTGACCGGTATCACTCCAAGTGTATGTATTTAGTTTAAAATGGACAATATTTTACGTACATATGCCAAATCGATCTAACGGCTTCTGATTGCGTTGATACTTTTTCACAATGATCAATGACTCATGTGTGACGTGTACGATTCAACACCGCATCAATCCGAGGCCCGGTGTGGCCGACACCACTCACAGTGTCACTGTTTTGTTAAAAATGGACTTAATTTTAAGTGAAATCAACAACTGACCATCTCGATTTTCACCTTTCACGGGAGCCAACTCTTCTCGTATTCCCATGTCAACCATGTCCAACCTTGCCTTAATTCCATCTTTTGTTTTGCCAGGGGCATTTAGCAACGTTCCAATAACACTATCACATACATTTTTTTCCACATGCATCACATCAAGAAAATGTCTGACGTACAAACAATTCCAGTATGGTAATTCAAAAAAAACTGATCTCTTTTTCCAACCGATTTTCGTAAGGTTTTTCGAAAATGGTTTACCAAAAACAGTGTTCATATCTTTTACTTTCTCAAACAGCTGATCACCTGTTAGTGGAGACGGTGTTGTGCGTTTTTCTGAACTTCCATTGAATGATGTCGTCCAAGATCGGTACTTATGCCGACGAGGTAGAAATCTACGATGTCCTAGAAACACAGATTTCGATGAATGTTTCAACCTAATTGATTCTGTATCTTCTTCGCACACGGGACACCCTTGAGTTCCTTTAATGCTATAGCCTGACAAATTTCCATAAGCAGGGAAATCATTTATTGTCCCATACAACATCGCTCTCAACGTGAAGTATTCACTTTTATAAGCATCATACAACATTACACCTGAGTCCCACAATAACTTCAAATCCTCGATCAAAGGAGTCAGATAAACATCAATATCGTTACCTGGTTGTTTTGGTCCTGATATAAGCATAGATAACATGATGAATTTTCGCTTCATGCATAACCAGGGTGGCAAGTTATAATTTAGCAACATAACAGGCCATGTACTATGAGTGCTGCTTTGAAAACCAAAAGGATTCACTCCATCTGTAGATAACGCAAGACGAAGGTTTCTCGGCTCTTTTCCAAATTCAGGATACTCATGATCAATTTTCTTCCATTGAGGAGAGTCGGCCGGATGACGTAATAACCCATCTTTATTTCTTTTATCTGCATGCCACGACAATTGTCTTGCAGTTTCTTTACTTCCATATAAACGCCTAAACCTTGGAATGATTGGAAAGTACCATACAACTTTCGTAGGATTGGATTTATCTTTCTTGTATCGAGAAGCACCACACTTTGGGCATTCTGTAAGTGATTTGTTCTCCTTTCGAAACAATATACAGTCTTTCGGGCAGGCATGTATTCTTTCAGAAATCATTCCCATCGAGCGTAGCATTCGTCTAGCTTCATACGTCCGGCTTGGGAGCTCATTATCTTCCGGAAGCATGTCATTCAAGAGAGCAAGTAGTTCCGTAAAACTGACATCACTCCATCCATTGCCTGCTTTCAATTTATACAACTTCAGTACAGCTGACAATGTTGTATACTTAGTGCAAGCAGCATACAATGGCGTCTTTGCACAACTCTTTAACTTCTCAAACAATTTTGGGCAATCACGGGGTTCATCTTGAATTGTCTTTGTCATTTCCTCAATACGATCTTCATCATCATTGACATCTGTAATCACATCCTCCATACGGTCTTCTTCATTATCTATATTTGTATTCATATCTGACGATCCATAAAACGCAGTTTTATCCCAGCCAGTAGCTACATTCGCTTTTTCTCCGTGTTTATTCCAACATTTATAACTCCGATCTATTCCGTGACATATCAAATGTTCTTCCAACTCCTCTGGAGTAAGTAGTCTAGAATAACAACAACGTAAACACGGACAAAGGATTTGAGAAGGATCCTTTGTGTGATCCTTTGCAAACTTGATGAACTCTTTCACTCCGTTCTCGTACTCTATTGTTAAACGATTAGAATCCATCCAATCTTTATTCATCTTCATCCTATTTGAATCTCAAATATTAGTATTTATGGTTCAAGTACACAAAAGAAGACTTCCAAATACAGTAGAAGGGAACCACTTCCTTGGAAGGAGATCAAGTAGTCTAACCTATAATCAAGATTCATAAAAAAGAATATTAGATTCACTAAAAAGATGATTATCTATCACTTTATTAGGAGAAAAAGATACGTATGCACCTAATGTGACATCAAACATGGTTTTACACACTTTGGGATAAACATGTGTTCATGTTCAGAAACGATTATAAATAATAGGATACCCCCTTAATTTAGTATCTCAACTTTTATAGAAAATATGAGGCTTTGAATCGCGTAGAATTGCATTCAATAGGAGTTTGTAAAGAGAGTTGCGTGCATGGTAAAAAGTTGCGTGCATGGACTTATTCTTATCGATTCGAGAATCCATGGTGTCATAGTCTACACCTTTCTCCACCTTCATGTCCAGCGCATGTCAAATTATCTTAGACTGATTTTCCATTAAGTTACTCAGGATTTTCAAGGAATCAGTCCCCACAATATGACACTAAAAAGTTCTACCATAGTTCTAATTGCATGATTCTAAAATGCATGATTTCAAGTACTATAGTTGGTTTGATTCTATAGTAATGCCTAAGTCATTATGTTCTAGTCCAGACACCCCAAAAACTAAACATTCCCCCTCCCTTTGTGTGGGTTAGACCCATGCATGTAGTTTTAACTTAAAATATCTATGTACAGCTTGATTCTTTCCATCACAAGAAACATGGTGATACATAAACATCATATTTAGGGTCTATTCATGAGACATAAATTTCCCCATTGTCACTATGTCGGAGCCAAAAAGGTCTCTTCCTTTCAAAAACCATACACTATGCACAAAAAGGTCTTAATCCTCATATCCTTCCATGGCCATCGGAAATGAGCGGTCATCGTCCTAAGGTCACCTTTATTTGACTAATCACAATATGCACTGGTGGATCTGCATATGTTTCCCACTAAAAAGGCATGTCAACCAAAGACAATTTCGTCCTCAATAATGGATTTTACTACCATCAAACACCCTATGACATTTAAGTACCATATCAATCCTTGGATTCATGAACCCCTGGGTTAAAATTTACATCTACCACCCCCCCCCCCTCATGCATGATTATGGTAGAACATTCTTGGTTATACTATAGTGAAAAGGGTGAATCATTTCCCCTCCTTATCAGAACAAAATGGAAACCTGCACAAAGGTCCTGGTTTTAGGACATTAAACTACACCATGCCTCAACTCTCCATTACATAAGACAAATTCTAGTAGGTTTTATACATTCCATAACAACTTGAAGGGATTCCATGAATGTTTGAAACAAATAAATAAAACTAGAATAGAATTCATACCCTTAGTTGGTCGAGGGCGTTGCGGGTTGCGGAAGGCGGCCGCGGAGGGCGACCGAGGGCGGCCGAGTGAGGCGGAGGGCGACGGAGGCGGTGGAGAGCGGCCGAGGGCGGCGGAGGGCGGCCGAGGGCGGCAGAGAACGGCGGCCGAGGGCGTTGCGGGCAGCCGAGGGCGGCAGGCGGTGGAGGTCGGCCGAGGGTGTTGCGGGCGGCGGAGGACGGCGACTGTACCGAGGGCGGCAAGCTCCGGCGAAGCGAACACAGCAGCGGTATTCGGGAGAAGAGTAGCAGGGTTACGGTTCCGCGAGAGCTTTAGCTGCGATAAAACGAGGGCACTGTGCGACCGACTTTATAAAAAAGTCGACTAAGGTTTTATCAGCGCTAAAAAAGCGCTGATAAAGGCTACCTTTATCAGCGCTAAAATTATAGCGCTGATAAAATCTAGCTTTATCAGCGCTTTTCTAGCGCTGATAATATTATGATTTATCAGCGCTAGAAAAGCGCTGATAAAGATTCCCCGTATCAGCGCTACAATTATAGCGCTGATAACGGGTCTCTTTATCAGCGCTTTTTTAGCGCTGATAAAGATAATTTTTATCAGCGCTTTTTGAGCGCTGATAGAGGTGTTCTGTATCAGCGCTTTTTTAGCGCTTATATAGGAAACCTTTATCAGCGCTCAAAAAGCGCTGATAAAGACCAACTGTATCAGCGCTAATATTTTAGCGCTGATACAGATCATATTTATCAGCGCTTTTCTAGCGCTGATAAATATTTATATTATCAGCGCTAAGAAAGCGCTGATAAAAATTAGCTTTTTCAGCGCTGTAATATTAGCGCTGATATAGGGTATCCTTTATCAGCGTTTTTGCTTAGCGCTGTTATAAGGGCGCGCTTCCCTTGCCCGTTTTTGTAGTAGTGGGATTATACCATGATTTATCCTTTTTTTCTTATTCAATTTCTGTTTTCATTTCTTTTAATAAATTTATTATGTTATGTTTTTACTCTTTTTATGTTTTCAAAGAGCAACACTTAGGAGTGAAACTCAACATTGCATTTCCAATAAGTCAGGTTGTAACTCTCTTTCACACTTTCTTGATGTTGCGATTAATTTGAAAATTGGCTTACATGTTAAATCCACTTGAATGCATCGAGGAAACTGCATCATTTTAGGGTGGGGGAGGGAACCTTTTTAGTATAGGATTTTTATTTGATGTTTGTTTTCAAAAATAAATAAAATAAAAAATTGTGTGTTTTCAAATTTTTGTGTGATTATTTTTCAATTTTTGGTGTGTTTCTAAAACTTTTGAGCTGAAAAGATTATCAATAACATTTTTGAAACCCATATAAATGAGTGAACAAATCTATTTCATGAAACCGAGCTTAAATGAATCCTAAAATGACTTCTTTTCATGTTCAAATCATTTAGAATTTCACGAATAGTACACTGATTTTTGAAACCCACGCCATATTTCACTATCTATATCTTTGAAATCACTTTCCTGTGAGGATTCTGAACCATTTTTGTCATATTTTTTCCATTCACCTCATTTTTTGAGAGAACCATACCACGCTTGCTTTAACCAGAATTTGATTTATTCCTTTCAAAACTTGAGGGTTTGGGTTACGTGTGTTTTAAATGATTGAGGCATTTAGTTGGATTTAAACCCCCTTTTCAAAATAATCCTTTTTCATTATGGCCCACCTTTACATTTATTCTTCACTGTATCCCCTAGTAGCCATGAATTTCCTGTTGGGTTAGTCACATTAGAAGCAAATTTTCCCTATCCTACCTGCTCTTGAAGTGAAATTGCATGATCTAGTTGAAATTAAGTGTGGGGGAAGATGTAATGTGGTGTAATACCTCATTTTGTGATACTTTAGGTGGAAAATAAATTGTGGAAGAGATGTGTGTGACGCTGAAAAATTATTCTGTTGAAAGCTGTGCCTTTTCTTGAGCTTTCATGATAAGAGAAGCTGTGCCTTTCTGGAGCTTCCAATGTTAAAAGAAAGTTGTGCCTATCTAGAGATTTAAAAAAAATCATGTTTTAAAAGATTGAAATTTTTGCTGATGAGCTAATTGAATGATGATGGAGCCTATTTTCAACAAATGGTAAGTGAAGGAGACCATATTTGAGTGAATATTAGAATCTTTCAATTTTTCTTCAATAAGAGCCAAGCCTTCGTTTTTCGGCCTCAGAACTTTTAACATCTAAATCCTACCAACCGGAAGCCAAAGAACAACCCTAAAAAGTCCTCATGAGAAACACATGTCCTTGACTCACATCGGGTGGAGAAGTAGTAATTTATCAAGCCTATGGTGACTCTTGTGTGAGTTTGGATGAGAAAATCCTTGTTCAACATTTACATTTGTGAGATAAAAGAAAATTAATGTGAGGTAGGTGTTTTGTGTGCATGGGATAAGAAATGAAGTGGAAATATATTAAAATCGTAAATGGAGAACTTTAAATAACTATTTTTGATGATTCATGATATCTTTTTGTTTCTTGAAATTGATTTGATAGATCTCATTGATATGTGTTTTGGATTTGATTTGATTTAATTTTTACTTATCCAGGAGACCAAGTGATATGTGTGGGGGAATTGATAGGGAAAATATTTTAAATTAATATATATTTAATATCATTGTTTTGAACCCACAAAAGTGTTCCTCTAAGATTAATTGTTTCATTTTTATGATAATGGTGTTATTTTGAGCTGAATAGTAAAAATTGGCCATTTTTGGATTTTTAACAGTTTTAAATTATTTCTGTAGTTTGGACATAACATTATCCACACTGATCCAAATTGAAACATTCTTTCTTTTCCAAATGATACACATCCTGGGCTTAATTTACTATTTTTTGACTAAAATCTGAATCGACCATATAGAAGCTCAAAAGAAGTTCACAAATGGGAGAAAGAAAACTATTTTTAGTTCTGCCTAGTTTTGGTGTGGGATCCATAACTCATCCATGGTTGGACCAAAGCTTGTGAAATTCGGTGGGTGGACGCGCAAGGGGTTTTGGAGAATCTTTTATGAGGGAAGCACCTAGTGAATTTTCCGTTTATGGGGTCATTAAATCACCCTAATCCGGAGGGTTTCTTTTTGGAGAGTCTGACTGGACAGAATAAATACTCCTAGTAAAACGGCCATAACTCTCGGAACACATGTTCAAATCCCCTGATATTTTGAGGGCACACGTACAAGGAAATTATAAACAAAATTAAAAAAGGACTCAACGCGTGAAGATGTCATTTATTGGGGCTACAACGCGTCAACATTTGGGGGAAACATTCTGGCTATAAAAGGAGGAGAGATCCACCCTCTCAAATCATCCCATTCTCCACCCCATTCCTTATGGGACACCAAGAAGGAGAACATATCAGCTTTCTCTTTTATTTATTTTCTTTTTCATAGTTTTTTAATGCCTTCTTCTTCCCCATTCAACTCGATTACCCTTACCATGATGGGATAAACATTTGGAGTGATTGGGGAAGGGTTGGTTTTCTACATTGTAATGCTTGAGTTCTTGGACGCAATTGAATAAATTTCTTTCTTCGTCAAAGTTATTTTCAATTTCTTATAGCAGATTTTATAATCAATTGTTATGGTTCTTGAATATTAATTCTGTTATTGATTTTTGGCTTGGTAAAATAATCATAATCTCTCTCCACTAATTTATGGTTTATATACGATGGAATAAACCAGGAATTAGTGGTGAAGTACTCGACGATCATCAGTACGTGTAAAAGGTGTAGTGAATTTTATTGATTGTTTGGGATAAACAAATCCCGGTCGGGTATTAACCATTTCAATTAAGGATATTCATTACAACTATTTTACACATGGAAGGAGACTTGACCAAACCAAGATCTTGGTAAGGTTTTTCCTCACAATAAAAATTTCACCAAGGAAGTGAGAGGAAACGATTGTGGAAACTCATTTTAATCAACAAAGAAGAAGAGGTTTGAATTAAATTGAACAAGGATAGCATTAAAATTAGGAAACCGACCCCGAATTAATCACCCTTTTTAATATCATAGTTTTTCAATCATTTTAATTTCAAATTTCATTTCAAGAACACAACATTTTTTTACCCTCGTTTTAAAGTGACATCTCGTTTTGTGTGCACTCCTCTTTGGGAGACATCCTAGGTCAACCAAATCACTACATTTTAACTTCGGAAATAATTGTTTTGCCACACCCTATGAAAGGCGTGCGTCAAACATGGCACCGTTGCCGGGGAGGTAGTGCCGCAATATTTTTGTAAATTTTTGACATTTTTTTTCTTAAAAAAACACAAATAAAATCTTTCCATAATGAATTCAAATGATTATTATTCTAAATGTAATTACAATTACTCACAGGTGCAAGAAGAAGTCTACACTGGGGAGGCCCTCCAATGAAGAGCTAATGCACTGATGATAATGTTCAAGTAGGTGGAAAGAGGCCTAACAACATGGATCTCACCGGAAGATTTGATGGCCATGGTTAATGAACTCCAAGTTGACTTAAAAAGATTCAAGGCCAAAAGGGAAGTGCCAATGGTCTTCCCAGATTTCACTGAAGACATCCATGAAGTTGAATCCAAACTCGAGGTGGAGGAGCATGACTACCTACCTCCATCCATCGATAATCAACTCCAAGAGGCACTTTGAAATCAAGAAGAGATTCAAGATGAACCAACTCAGGGAGATGATACATTTTTGAACTCAAATTATTTTAATTTTGTTGAAACCAATTTGAGTATAACTCCCAATTGATTTGAATTTTCAGAATCAGATGACTCCTATTATTCCCTAGAGGATGAAGAGACAAAAGAAGATGCACCTGTTGAGGAACATCTGGAGCTCCCGGAAGTCATGGAATATCTACTCGAGGAGCCCAGTCATAAAGAGATCCATGTTTCTAAGGCTGAGGAAATAATACAGGAGGTCAAAACTCCAGGAAGCTAGCACTGGAAGACAATATGTTTTCACAATTAGCAACAAAATAGGTGGAGGTTCCGTACTTCATCCTACTCCTACTGTGCAAGATGTACCAAATTGCGAAGGGGGTGGATCTGGTATACTCTGTCTATGGAGTCCTCCACAAAAATAACAATGAACATCAAGTTGGGAAGAGCCACATGTGGTGGTTTAAATCAAAGAAGCTTTATCCACCAATATATTATGGATAAAAGATGGTACTTCACTCTGGAGGCACTCAAAACCCGGGGCCCACTTGGGGGATTATACCAAGATTTATCCTTTTTTTCTTATTCAATTTCTGTTTTCATTTCTTTTAATAAATTTATTATGTTATGTTTTTACTTTTTTTAGGTTTTCAAAGAGCAACACTTAGGATTCAAACTCAACGTTGCATTGCTAATAAGTCAGGTTGTACCTCTCTTTCACACTTTCTTGATGTTGTGATTAATTTGAAAACCGACTTACATGTCAAATCCAATTGAATGCATCGAGGACACTACATCATTTAAGGGTGGGGGAGGGAACCTTTTTAGTATAGTATTTTTATTTGATGTTTGTTTTCAAAAATAAAAAAAACAAAAAATTTTGTGTTTTCAAATTTTTGTGTGTTTATTTTTCAATTTTTGGTGTGTTTCTAAAACTTTTGAGCTTAAAAGATTATCAATACCATTTTTGAAAACCATGTCAATGAGTGAACCAATCTATTTCACGAAACCGAGCTTAAATGAATCCTGGAATGACTTCTTTTCATGTTCAAATCATTTATAATTTCATGAAAAGTACACTTATTTTTGAAACCCATGCCATATTTCACTGTCTATATCTTTGAAATCACTTTCCTGTGAGGCTTCTGAACCATTTTTGTCGTATTTTTTTTCATTCACCTCATTTCTTGAGAGACCATACCATGCTTGCTTTAACCAGAATTTGATTAATTCCTTTCAAAACATGAGGGTTTGGGGTACGTGTGTTTTAAATGATTGAGGCATTTATTTGGTTTTAAGCCCCCTATTCAAAATAATCCATTTTCATTATGGCCCACCTTTACATTTATCCTTCATTGTAGCCCCTAATAGCCATAAATTGCATGTTAGGTAAGCCACATTACAAGCCAATTTTCCCTATCCTACCTGCTCTTGAAGTGAAGTTGCATGATCTAGTTGAAATTAAGTGTGGGGGAAGATGTCCTATGGTGTACTACCACATTTGGTGATACCTTGGGTGGAAAATAAATTGTGTAAGAGATGTGTGTGATGCTGAAAAATTATTCTGTTGAAAGTTGTGCCTTTTCTTGAGCTTTCATGATAAGAGAAGCTTTGCCTTTCTGGAGCTTCCAATGAAAAAAGAATGTTGTGCCTATCTAGAGCTTTAAAAAAAATCATGTTTGAAAAGATTGAAATTTTTGCTGATGAGCTGATTGATTGATGATGGAGCCTATTTTCAACAAAGGGTAAGTGAAGGAGACCACATTTGAGTGAAAATTAGAATCTTTCAATTTTGCTTCAATAAGAGCCAAGCCTCCCTTTTTCAGCCTTATAACTTTTAACATCTAAATCCTACCAACCGAAAGCCACAGAACAACCCTCAAAAGTCCTCATGAGAAACACATGTCCTTGACTCAGATCGGGTGGAGAAGTAGGAATTTATCAAGCCTATGGTGACTCTTGTGTGATTTTGGATGAGAAAATCCTGGTTCAACATTTACATTTGTGAGATAAAAGAAAATTAATGTGAGGTAGGTGTTTTGTGTGCATGTGATAAGAAATGAAGTGGAAATATATTAAAATCATAAATTTAGAACTTGAAATAACTATTTTTTATGAGGCATGATATCTTTTGGTCTCTTGAAATTGATTTGATAGATCTCATTGATATGTGTTTTGGATTTGATTTGATTTAATTTTTTCTTGTCCATGATTCCAAGTGCTAAGTGAAGGGGAATTGATAGAGAAAATATTTTAAATTAATATATATTGAATATCATTGTTTTAAACCCACAAAAGAGTTCTCTAAGATGAATTGTTTCATTTTTATGATAATTGTGTTATTTTGAGCTGAATAGTAAAAATTGGCCATTTTAGGATTTTTAACAGTTTTAAATTATTTCTGTAGTTTGGCCATAACATTATCCAAACTAATCCAAATTGAAAAATTATTTCCTTTCCAAATGCTACACATCCAGGGATTAATTTACTGTTTTTTTGACTAAAAGCTGAATCGGCCATATAGATGCTCAAAAGAAGCTCACAAATGGGAGAAAGAAAAATGTTTTTAGTTCTGCCTAGGTTTGGTGTGGGATCCATAACTCATCCATGGTGGGACCAAAGCTTGTGAAATTCGGTGGGTGGACATGCATGGAGTTTTGGATAATTTGTTATGAGGGAAGTACCTAGTGAATTGGCCGTTTATGGGGTCATTAATTCACCCTAATCCGGAGGGTTCCTTTTTGGAGAGTCTGACTGGACAGAATAAATGCTCCTAGTAAAATGGCCATAACTCACAGAATACATGTCCAAATCCCCTGATATTTTGAGGGGACACGTCCGAGATAATTATGAACAAAAATCAATAATTACTCAACGCGTGAAGATGTCATTTAATTGGGATACAACGCATCAACATTCGGGGGAAACATTCTGGCTATAAAAGGAGGAGAGATCCACCCTCTCAAATCATCCCATTCTCTACCCCATTCCTTATGGGACACTAAGAAGGAGAACTTCTCAGCTTTATATTTTATTTATTTTCGTTTTCATAGTTTTGTAATGCCTTCTTCTTCCCCATTCAACTCGATTACCCTTACCATGGTGGGGTAAACATTTGGAGTGATTGGGGAAGGGTTGGTTTTCTACATTGTAATGATTGAGTTCTTGGACGCAATTGAATATATTTCTTTCTTCGTCAAAGTTGTTTTCAATTTCTTATAGTGGATTTTATAATAATGTGTGATTGTTCTTGAATATTAATTCCGTTATTGATTTTTTCCTTGGTAAAATAATCATAGTCTCCCTCCACTAATTTCTGGTTTATATACGATGGAATAAACCAGGAATTAGGGGTGAAGTACTTGACGATCGTCAGTACATGTAAAAGGTGTAGTGAATGTTCTTGATTGTTTGGGATAAAAAAATCTCGGTCGGGTATTTACCATTTCAATTAAGGATATTCAATACAACTATTTTACACATGGAAGGAGAGTTGACCAAACCAAGATCTTGGTAAGGTTTTCTCTCACAATAATAATTTCACCAATGAAGTGAGAAGAAATGATTGTGGAAACTCACTTTAATAAACAAAGAAGAAGAGGTTTGAATTAAATTGAACAAGGATAGCATTAAAATTAGGAAACCGACCCCGAATTAATCACCCTATTTAATATCATAGTTTTTCAATCATTTTAATTTCAAATTTCATTTCAAGAACACAACATTTTTTTACCCTCGTTTTATAGTGACATCTCGTTTTGTGTGCACTCCTCTTTGGGAGAAATCCTAGGTCAACCACATTACTACATTTTAACTTAGGAAATAATTTTTTTGCCTCTCCCTACGACAGGCGTGCGTCAAACTTGGCGTCGTTTCCGGGGAGGTAGTGCCGCAATATTTTTGTAAATTTTTGACATTTTTTTTTCTTAAAAAACACAAATAAAATCTTCCCATAATGGATTAAAATTATTATTATTCTAAATGGAATGAAAATTACTCACATGTGCAAGAAGAAGTATACACTGAGGAGGCCCTCCAACGAAGAGCTGATGCACTGATGATAATGTTCAAGTAGGTGGAAAGAGGCATAACAACATGGATCTCACCGGAAGAATTCATGGCCATGGTCAATGAACTCCAAGTTGACTTAAAAAGATTCAAGGCCAAAAAGGAAGTTCCACTGGTCTTCCCGGATTTCACTGAAGACATCTATGAAGTTGAATCATAACTCGAGGTGGAGGAGCATGACTACATACCTCCATCCAGCGATAATCAACTCCAGGAGGCACTTTCAAATCAAGAAGAGATTCAAGCTGAACCAACTCAGGGAGATGATACATTTTTGAACTCAAATTCTTTTAATTTTGTTGAAACTAATTTGAGTATAACTCCCAATTTTTTTGAATTTTCAGAATCATATGACTCCTATAATTCCCTAGAGGATGAAGAGACAAAAGAAGATGCACCTGTTGAGGAACATATGGAGCTCCCGGAAGTCATGGAATATCTACTAGAGGAGCCCAATCATAAAGAGATCCAAGTTTATAAGGCTGAGGAAATAATACAAGAGGTCGAAGCCCCCATGAAGCTAGAACGGGAAGACAAGATGGTTTAACAAGTAGCAACAAAAGAGGTGGAGGTTTCGTACTTCATCCTACTCCTACCGTGCAAGATGTACCAAATTGCGAAGTGGTTGGATCTGGTATACTCTGTCTATGGAGTCCTCCTCAACAAGAACAATGAACATCAAGCTGGTAAGAGCCACATGTGGTGGTTTAAATCAAAGAAGCTTCATCCACCAACAGATTATGGATAAAAGCTGGTACTGCCCTCTGGAGGTAGTCAAAACCTAGGGCCCACTTGGGGGATTATACCAAGATTTATCCTTTTTTTCTTATTCAATTTCTGTTTTCATTTATTTTAATAAATTTCTTATGTTATTTTTTTACTTTTTTTAGGTTTTCAAAGAGCAACACTTAGGAGTCAAACTCAACATTGCATTGCCAATAAGTCAGGTTGTACCTCTCTTTCACACTTTCTTGATGTTGTGATTAATTTGAAAACTAGATTACATGTTAAATCCACTTGAATTCATCGAGGAATCTGCATCATTTAAGTGTGGGGTAGGTAAAATTTGTAGTATAGGATTTTTATTTGATGTTTGTTTTCAAAAATAAAAAAATATAAAATTGTGTGTTTTCAAATTTTTGTGTGTTTATTTTTTAATTTTTGGTGTGTTTCTGAAACTTTTGAGCTGAAAATATTATCAATACCATTTTTGAAACCCATGTCAATGAGTGAACCAATGTATTTCATGAAACCGAGCTTAAATGAATCCTGAAACGACTTCTTTTCATGTTCAAATATTTTAGAATTTCATGAAAAGTACACTGATTTTTGAAACCCATGCCATATTTCACTTTCTATATCTTTGAAATCACTTTCCTGTGAGGATTCTGAACCATTTTTGTCATATTTTTTTCATTCTCCTAATTTCTTGAGAGAACCATACCATGCTTGCTTTAACCAGAATTTGATTTCTTTCTTTCAAAACATGAGGGTTTGGGGTACGTGTGTTTTAAATGATTGAGTAATTTATTTGGTTTTAAGACCCCTTTTCAAAATAATCATTTTTCATTATGGCCCACCTTTACATTTATCCTTCATTGTAGCCCCTAGTAGCCATGAATTTCCTATTAGGTTAGCCACATTACAAGCCAATTTTCCCTATCCTACCTGCTCTTGAAGTGAAATTGCAAGATCTAGTTGAACCTAAGTGTGGGGGAAGATGTCCTGTGGTGTACTACCTCATTTGGTGATACTTTGGGTGGAAAATAAATTGTGGAAGAGATGCGTGTGATGCTGAAAAATTATTCTGTTGAAAGCTGTGCCTTTTCTGGAGCTTTCATGATAAGAGAAGTTGTGCCTTTCTAGTGCTTCCAATGGAAAAAGAAAGTTGTGCCTTTCTGGAGCTTTCAAAAAAATCATGTTTGAAAAGATTGAAATTTTTTCTGATGTGCTGATTGAATGATGATGGAGGCTATTTTCAACAAAGGGGAAGTCAAAGATACCATATTTGAGTGAAAATTAGAATCTTTCAATTTTGCTTCAATAAGAGACATGCTTTCCTTATTCGGCCTCAGAAATTTTAACATCTAAAGCCTACCAACCGAAAGCCACAGAACAACCCTGAAAAGTCCTCATGAGAAACACATGTCCTTGACTCACATCGGGTGGAGAAGTAGGAATTTATCAAGCCTATGGTGACTCTTGTGAGAGTTTGGATGAGAAAAGCCTTGTTCAGCATTTACATTTGTGAGATAAAAGAAAATTAATGTGAGGTAGGTGTTTTGTGTGCATGGGATAAGAAATGAAGTGGAAATATATTAAAATCATAAATGTAGAACTTTAAATAAATATTTTTTATGAGGCATGATATATTTTTGTTTCTTGAAATTGATTTGATAGATCTTATTGATATGTGTTTTGGATTTGATTTGATTTAATTTTTACTTGTCCAGGAGTCCAAGTGCTAAGTGTGGGATAATTGATAGACCAAATATTTTCAATTAATATATATTTAATATCATTGTTTTAAACCCACAAAAGTGTTCCTCTAAGATGAATTGTTTCATTTTTATGATAATGGTGTTATTTTGAGCTGAATAGTAAAAATTGTCCATTTTTGGATTTTTAACAGTTTTAAATTATTTCTGTAGTTTGGCCATAAAATTATCTACAGTAATCCAAATTTGAAAAATTCTTTCTTTTTCAAATGCTACACATCTAGGGATTCATTTACTATTTCTGGACTAAAAGCTGAATCAGCCACAAGGAAGCTCAAAAGAGGCTCACAAATGGGGGAAAGAAAACTGTTTTCAGTTCTGCCTAGTTTTGGTGTGGGATCGATAACTCATCCATGGTGGGCCCAGAGCTTGTTAAATGTGATGGGTGGACGAGAAAGGGGTTTTAGAGAATCTTTTATGAAGGAAGCACATAGTGAATTGGCCGTTTATGGGGTCATTAAATCACCCTAATCCGGAGGGTTTCTTTTTGGAGAGTCTGACTGGACAGAATAAATGCTCCTAGTAAAACGGCTATAACTCTCTTAATACAAGTCCAAATCCGCTGATATTTTTAGGGGACACGGCCAAGTGAATTATGAACAACATTCAAGAAGGGATCAACACGTGAAGATGTCATTTAATGGGGATACAACGTGTTAACATTCGGGGAAAACAATCTGGCTATAAAAGGGGGAGAGCTCCACCCTCTCAAATCATCCCATTCTCCACCCCATTCCTTCTAGGACACCAAGAAGAAGAACTTTTCAGCTTTATCATTTATTGATTTTCTTTTTCATAGTTTTTAATGCCTTCTTCTTCCCCATTCAACTCGATTACCCTTACCATGGTGGGGTAAACATTTGAAGTGATTGGGGAAGGGTTGGTTTTCAACATTGTAATGCTTGAGTTCTTGGACGCAATTAAATAAATTTCGTTCTTCATCAAAGTTTTTTTCAATTTCATATAGAGGATTTTATAATCAAGTGCGATAGTTCTAGAATATTAATTCCATTATTGATTTTTTCCTTGGTAAAATAATCATAATCTCCCTCCATTAATTTCTGATTTATATACGATGGAATAAACCAGGAATTAGTGGTGAAGTACTCGACGATCATCAGTACGTGTAAAAGGTGTAGTGAATGTTCTTGATTGTTTGGGATAAACAAAACCCGATCGGGTACTGCGCATTTCAATTAAGGATATTCAATACAACTATTTTACACATAGAAGGAGATTTGACCAAACCAAGATCTTGGTAAGGTTTTCTCTCACAATAATAATTTCACCAAGGAAGTGAGAGGAAACGATTGTGGAAACTCACTTTAATCAAAAAAGAAGAAGAGGTTTGAATTAAATTGTACAAGGATAGCATTAAAATTAGGAAACCGACCTCGAAATAATCACCCTTTTTAATATCATAGTTTTTCAATCATTTTAATTTCAAATTTCATTTCAAGAACACAACATTTTTTTACCCGCGTTTTAAAGTGACATCTCATTTTGTGTGCACCCATCTTTGGGAGACATCCTAGGTCAACCACATTACTACATTTTAACTTAGGAAGTAATTGTTTTGCCATGCCCTATGACAGGCATGCGTCAAATTTGGCGCCGTTGCCGGGGAGGTAGTGCGGCAATATTTTTGTAAATTTTTGACATTTTTTTTCTTAAAAAAACACAAATAAAATTTTTCCATAATGAATTCAAATGATTATTATTCTATATGGAATGACAATTACTCACAGGTGCATGAAGAATTCCACACTGAGGAGGCCCTCTAACGAAGAGAAAATGCACTGATGATAATGTTCAAGCAGGTGGAAAGAGGCACAACAACATGGATCTCACCGGAAGATTTGATGGCCATGGTCAATGAACTCCAAGTTGACTTAAAAAGATTAAAGGCGAAAAAGGAAGTGCCACTGGTCTTCCTGGATTTCACTGAAGACATCCATGAAGTTGAATCCAATCTTGAGGTTGAGGAGCATGACTTCCTACCTCCATATGGAAATAATCAACTCCAAGAGGCACTTTCAAATCAAGAAGAGATTCAAGCTGAACCAACTCAGGGTGATCATACATTTTTGAACTCAAATTCTTTTAATTTTTTTGAAACTAATTTCAGTATAACTCCCAATTTATTTGAATTTTCAGAATCATATGACTCCTATTATTCCCTAGAGGATGAAGATACAAAATAAGATGCACCTGTTGAGGAACACCTGGAGCTCCCGGAAGTCAAGGAATATCTACTGGAGGAGCCCAATCATAAAGAGATCCAAGTTTCTAAGGATAAGGAAATAATACAGGAGGTCTAATCCCCCATGAAGCTAGCACTGGAAGACAAGATGGTTGCACAAGTAGCAACAAAATAGGTGGAGGTTTTGTACTTAATCCTACCCCTACCATGCAATATGTACCAAATTGAAAAGGGGGTGGATCTTGTATACTCTGTCTATGGAGTCCTCCTCAACAAGAACACACAACATCAAGCTGGGAAGAGCCACATGTGGTGGTTTAAATCAAAGAACCTTCATCCACCAACAGATTATGGATAAAAGCTGGTACTGCCCTTTGGAGGCAGTCAAAACCCAGGGCCCACTTGGGGGATTATACCATGATTTATCCTTTTTTTCTTATTCAATTTCAGTTTTCATTTCTTTTAATAAATTTCTTATGTTATGTTTTTACTTTTTTTAGGTTTTCAAAGAGCAACACTTAGGACTCAAACTCAACATTGCATTTCCAATAAGTCAGGTTGTACCTCTCTTTCACACTTTCTTGATGTTGTGATAAATTTGAGAATTGGATTACATGTTAAATGCACTTGAATTCATCAAGGACACTTCATCATTTAAGGGTGGGGGAGGGAACCTTTTTAGTATAGGATTTTTATTTGATGTTTGTTTTCAAAAATAAAAAAAATAAAAAATTGTTTGTTTTCAAATATTTGTGTGTTTATTTTTCAATTTTTTGGTCTGTTTCTGAAACTTTTGAGCTGAAAAGATTATCAATACCATTTTTGAAACCCATGTCAATGAGTGAACCAATCTATTTCATGAAACTGAGCTTAAATGAATCATGAAATGACTTATTTTCATGTTCAAATCATTTAGAATTTCATGAAAATTACACTGATTTTTGAAACCCATTCCATATTTCACTGTCTATATCTTTGAAATCACTTTCCTGTGAGGATTCTGAACCATTTTTGTCATATTTTTTTAATTCACCTGATTTCATGAGAGAACCATACCTTTCTTTCTTTAACCAGAATTTGATTTATTCCTTTCAAAAATTGATGCTTTGGGGTACGTGTGTTTTAAATGATTAAGGAATTTATTTGGTTTTGAGCCCCCTTTTCAAAATAATCCTTTTTCATTATGGCCCACCTTTACATTTATCCTTAATTGTAGCCCTAGTATCCAGGAATTGCCTGTTAGGTTAGCCACATTACAAGCCAATTTTCCCTATCCTACAAGCTCTTGAAGTGAAATTGCATGATCTCGTTGAAGTTAAGTGTGGGGGAAGATGTCCTGTGGTGTAATACCTCATTTGGTGATACTTTGGGTGGAAAATAAATTGTGGAAGAGATGCGTGTGTTGCTGAAAAATTATTCTGTTGAAAGATGTCCCTTTTCTGGAGCTTTCATGATAAGAGAAGTTGTGCCTTTCTAAAGCTTCGAATGCAAAAAGAAAGTTGTGCCTATCTGGAGATTTAAAAAAATCATGTTTGAAAAGATTGAAATTTTTGCTGATGAGATGATTGATTGATGATGGAGCCTATTTTCAACAAAGGGTAAGTGAAGGAGACCATATTTGAGTGAAAATTAGAATCTTTCAAATTTTGCTTCAATAAGATCCAAGCCTTCCTTTTTCAGCCTCAAAACTTTTAGCATCTAAATCCTACCAACTGGAAGCCACAGAACAACCCTTAAATGTCCTCATGAGAAACACATTTACTTGACTCACATCGAGTGGAGAATTAGGAATTTATCAAGCCTATGGTGACTCTTGTATGAGTTTGGATGAGAAAAGCCTTGTTCAGCATTTACATTTGTGAGATAAAAGAAAATTAGTGTTAGGTAGGTGTTTTGTGTGCATGGGATAAGAAATGAAGTGGAAATACATTAAAATAATAAATGGAGAACTTGAAATAACTACTTTTGATGAGGTATGATATCTTTTTGTTTCTTGAAATTGATTTGATAGATCTCATTGATATGTGTTTTGGATTTGATTTGATTTAATTTTTACTCGTCCAGGAGTCCAAGTGTTAAGTGTGGGGGAATTTATAGAACAAATATTTTCAATTAATATATATTGAATATCATTGTTTTAAACCCACAAAAGTGTTCGTCTAAGATAAATTGTTTCATTTTTATGATAATGGTGTTATTTTGAGTTTAATAGTGAAAATTGGCCATTTTTGGATTTTTAACAGTTTTAAATTATTTCTGGAGTTTGGCCATAACCTTATCTACACTGATCCAAATTGAAAAATTCATTATTTTCCAAATTCTACACATCCAGGGCTTCATTTACTATTTTTTGGACTAAAAGCTGAATTGGCCATATGGAAGCTCGAAAGAAGCTCACAAATGGTAGAAAGAAAACTGTTTTCAGTTCTGCCTAGTTTTGGTGTGGGATCCATAACTCATACATGGTGGGCCCAAAGCTTGTGAACATCGGTGGGTGGACATGCAAGGAGTTTTGGAGCATCTTTTATGAGGGAAGCACCGAGTGAATTGGCCATTTATGGGGTCATTAAATCACTCTAATCCGGAGGGTTTCTTTTTGGAGAGTCTGACTAGATAGAATAAATGCTCCTAGTAAAACGGTCATAACTCTTGGAATACATGTCCAAATCTGCTGATATTTTGAGGGGACACGTCCAAGGGAATTATAAACAACATTAAAGAATCGCTCAACGCGTGAAGATGTCATTTAATGGGGATACAACGCGTCAATATTCGGGGGTAACATTCTGGCTATAAAAGGAGGAGAGCTCCACCCTCTCAAATCATCCCATTCTCCACCCCATTCCTTCCAGGACACCAAGAAGGAGAGCTTTTCAGCTTTCTCTTTTATTTATTTTCTTTTTCATAGTTTTGTAATGCCCTTTTCTTCCCCATTAAACTCGATTACCCTTACCTTGGTGGGGTAATCTTTTGGAGTGATTGGGGAAGGGTTGGTTTTCTATATTGTAATGCTTGAGTTCCTGGACACAATTGAATAAATTTCTTTCTTCGTCAAAGTTATTTTCAATTTCTTATAGTGGATTTTATAATCAAGTGCGATCGTTATTGAATATTAATTCCATTATTGATTTTTTTCCTTGCTAAAATAATCATAATCTCCCTCCACTAATTTCTGGTTTAGATACGATGGAATAAACCAGGAATTAGTGGGGAAGTACTCGATGATCATCAGTACGTGTAAAAGGTGTAGTGCATGTTCTTGATTGTTTGGGATAAACAAAACCCGATCGGGTATTTCCCATTTGAATTAAGGATATTCAAACAAATATTTTACACATGGAAGGATAGTTGACCAAACCAAGATCTTGGTAAGGTTTTCTCTCACAATAATAATTTCACCAAGGAAGTGAGGGGAAATGATTGTGGAAACTCACTTTAATCAATAAAGAAGAAGAGGTTTGAATTAAATTGAACAAGGATAGAATTACAATTAGGAAACCGACCCCGACTTAATCACCCTTTTTAATATCATAGTTTTTCAATTATTTTAATTTCAAATTTCATTTCAAGAACACAACATTTTTTTACCCTCGTTTTAAATTGACATCTCGTTTTGTGTGCACTCCTATTTGGGAGACATCGTAGGTCAACCACATTACTACATCTTAACTTAGGAAATAATTGTTTTTCCACACCCTTTGACAGGCGTGCGTCAAACTTGGCGTCGTTGCTGGGAAGGTAGTGCCGCAATATTTTTGTAAATTTTTGACATTTTTTTTCTTAAAAAAACACAAATAAAATATTTCCACAATGAATTCAAATGATTATTATGCTACATGGAATGAAAATTACTCACAGGTTCAAGAAGAAGTCTACACTGAGGAGGCCCTCCAACGAAGAGCTGATGCACTAATGATAATGTTCAAGCAGGTGGAAATAGGAATAACAACATGGATCTCACCGGAAGATTTGATGGCCATGGTCAATGAACTCCAAGTTGACTTAAAAAGATTCAAGGCCCAAAAGGAAGTGCCACTGGCCTTCCCGGATATCACTGAAGTCATCCATGATGTTGAATCAAAACTCGAGGTGGAGGAGCATGACTACCTACCTCCATCCAGCGATAATCAACTTCAAGAGGAACTTTCAAATCAAGAAGAGATTCAAGCTGAACCAACTCAGGGAGATGATACATTTTTGAACTCAAATTATTTTAATTTTTTTGAAACTAATTTGAGTATAACTCCCAATTGTTTTGAATTTTCAGAATCAGATGACTCCTATTATTCCCTAGAGGATGAAGAGATAAAAGAAGATGCACCTGTTGAGGAACACCTGGAGATACCGGAAGGCATGGAATATTTTCTTGAGGAGCCCAATCATAAAGAGATCCAAGTTTCTAAGGCTGAGGAAATAATACAGGAGGTTGAAGCCCCCATGAAGCAAGCACTGGAAGACAAGATAGTTGCACAAGTAGCAACAAAAGAGGCAGAGCTTCCGTACTTCATCCTACCCCTTCCATGCAAGATGTACCAAATTGAAAAGGGGGTGGATCTGGTATACTCTATCTATGGAGTCCTCCTCAACAAGAACAAAGAACATCAAGCTGGGAAGAGCCACATGTGGTGGTTTAAATCAAAGAAGCTTCATCCACCAACATATTATGGATAAAAGCTGGTACTGCCCTCTGGAGGCAATCAAAACCCAGTGCCCACATGGGGGATTATACCAAGATTTATCCATTTTTTCTTATTAAAATTCTTTTTTCATTTCATTTAATAAATTTATTATGTTTTTTTTATTTTTTTGGGTTTTCAAAGAGCAAAACTTAGGATTCAAACTCAACGTTGCATTGCCAATAAGTCAGGTTGTACCGCTCTTTCACACTTTCTTGATGTTGTGATTAATTTGAAAATTTCATTACATGTTAAATACACTTTAATGCATCTAGGACACAACATCATTTAAGTGTGGGGGAGGGAACCTTTGTAGTATAGGTTTTTTATTTGATGTTTGTTTTCAAATATAAAAAATTAAATAAAAAATTGTGTGTTTTCAAATTTTTGTGTGTTTATTTTTCAATTTTTGGTGTGTTTTTGAAACTTTTGAGCTAAAAATATTATCAATACCATTTTTGAAACCCATGTCAACGAGTGAACCAATCTATTTCATGAAACCGAGCTTAAATGAATCCTGAAATGACTTCTTTTCATGTTCAAATATTTATAAATTCATGAAAAGTACACTGATTTTTGCAACCCATGCCATATTTCACTGTCTATATCTTTGAAATCACTTTCTTGTAAGGCTTCTGATCCATTTTTGTCATATTTTTTTCATTCATCTCATTTCTTGAGAGAACCATACCATGCTTGCTTTAACCAGAATTGGATTTATTCATTTCAAAACTTGAGGGTTTGGGGTATATTAGTTTTAAATGATTGAGGCATTTATTTGGTTTTAAGCCCCCCTTTTAAAATAATCCTTTTTCATTATGGCCCACCTTTGCATTTATCCTTCACTGTAGCCCCTAGTAGCCATGAATTTCCTATTAGGTTAGCTACATTACAAGCCAATTTTCCCTATCCTACCTTCTCTTGAAGTGAAATTGCATGATCTAGTTGAAATTTAGTGTGGGGGATGATGTCCTGTGGTGTACTACCTTATTTGGTGATACTTTGGGTGGAAAATAAATTCTAGAAGAGATGCGTGTGATACTGAAAAATTATTTTGTTGAAAGCTGTGCCTTTTCTGGAGCTTTCACGATAAGAGAAGCTATGCCTTTCTGGAGCTTCCAATGCAAAAAGAATGTTGTGCCTATCTGGAGCTTTAAAAAAATCATGTTTGAAAAGACTGAAATTTTTTCTGATGAGCTGATTGAATGATGATGGATCCTATTTTCAACAAAGGGGAAGTGAAGGAGACCATATTTGAGTGAAAATTAGAATCTTTCAATTTTGCTTTAATAAGAGCCAAGCCTTCATTTTTCGGCCTCAGAACATTTAACATCTAAATCCTACCAATCAAAAGCCACAGAACAACCCTGAAAAGTCCTCATGAGAAACACATGTCCTTGACTCACATCCGGTGGAGAAGTTGGAATTTATCAAGCCTATGGTGACTCTTGTGTGAGTTTGGATGAGAAAATCCTTGTTCATCATTTACATTTGTGAGATAAAAGAAAATTAATGTGAGGTAGGTATTTTGTGTTCATGGGATAAGAAATGAAGTGGAAATATATTAAAATCATAAATGGAGAAATTTAAATAACTATTTTTTATGAGTCATGATATCTTTTTGTTTCTTGAAATTGATTTGATAGATCTCATTGATATGTGTTTTGGATTTGATTTGATTTACTTTTTACTTGTCCAGGAGTCCATGTGCTAAGTGTGGGGGAATTGATAGAGAAAATATTTTCAATTAATATATATTTAATATCATTGTTTTAAACCAACAAAATTTTTCCTCTAAGATGAATTGTTTCATTTTGATGATAATGGTGTTATTTTGAGATGAATAGTAAAAATTGGCCATTTTTGTATTTTTAACAGTTTTATATTATTTCTGTAGTTTGGCCATAACATTATCTACACCAATCCAAATTGAAAATTTATTTCGTATCCAAATGCTACGCATCCAGGGCTTCATTTAATATTTTTGGATTAAAAGCTGAATCGGCCATATGGAATCTCAAAAGAAGTTCACAAATGGGAGAAAGAAAACTGTTTTCAGTTATACCTAGTTTTGGTGTGGGATCCATAACTAATCAATGGTGGGCCCAAAGCTTGTGAAATTATATGGGTGGACGGGAAAGGAGTTTTGGATCATCTTTTAGGAAGGAAGCACCGAGTGAATTGGCCCTTTATAGGGTCATTAAATCACCCTAATCCGGAGGGTTTCTTTTTGGAGAGTCTGACTGGACAGAATAAATACTCCTAGTAAAATGGCCATAACTCTCAGAATACATGTCCCAATCGGCTGATATTTTTAGGGGACACGGACAAGGGAATTATGAACAACATTCAAGAAGGGCTCAATGCGTGAAGATGTAATTTAATGGGGCTACAACGCGTCAAAATTCGACGGAAACATTCTGGATATAAAAGGAGGAGAGCTCCACCCTCTCAAATCATCCCATTCTCCACCCCATTCCTTCTAGGACACCAAGAAGGAGAACTTTTCAGATTTCTCTTTTATTTATTTTCTTTTTCATAGTTTTTTAATGCCTTCTTTATCCCCATTCAACTCGATTACCCTTACCATGGTGGGGTAAACATTTGGAGTGATTGGGGAAGGGTTGGTTTTCAACATTGTAATGCTTGAGTTCTTGGACGCAATTAAATAAATTTCTTTCTTCTTCAAAGTTGTTTTCAATTTCTTATAGTGGATTTTATAATCAAGTGCGATCGTTCTTGAATATTAATTCTATTATTGATTTTTGCCTTGGTAAAATAATCATAATCTCCCTCCACTAATTTATGGTTTATATACGATGGAATAAACCAGGAATTAGTGGTGAAGTACTCGATGATCGTTAGTACGTGTAAAAGGTGTAGTGAATGTTCTTGATTGTTTGGGATAAACAAAACCCAATCGGGTAATGCCCATTTCAATTAAGGATATTCAATACAACTATTTTACACATGGAAGGTGAGTTGACCAAACCAAGATCTTGGTAAGGTTTTCTCTCACAATAATAATTTCACCAAGTGAATGAGAGGAAACGATTGTGGAAACTCACTTTAATCAACAAAGAATAATAGGTTTGAATTAAATTGAACAAGGATAGCATTACAATTAAAAAACCCACCCCGACTTAATCACCCTTTTTAATATCATTGTTTTTCAATCATTTTAATTTCAAATTTCATTTCAAGAACACAACATTTTTTTACCCTCGTTTTAAAGTGACATCTCGTTTTGTGTGAACTCCTCTTTGAGAGACATCCTAGGTCAACCACATTACTACATTTTAACTTAGGAAATATTTGTTTTGCCACGCCCTACGACAGGCGTGCATCAAAGTTGGCGTCGTTTCCGGGGAGGTAGTGCCGCAATATTTTTGTAAATTTTTTACATTTTTTTTCTTAAAAAAACACAAATAAAATCTTTCCTTAACTAATTCAAATGATTATTATTCTACATGGAATGAAAATTAATCACATGTTCAAGAAGAAGTCTACACTAAGGAGGCCCTCAAACGAAGAGCCGATGCATTGATGATAATGTTCAAACAGGTGGAAAGAGGCATAACAACATGGATCTCATCGGAAGATTTGATGGCCATGGTCAATGAATTCCAAGTTGACTTAAAAAGATTAAAGGACAAAAAGGAAGTGCCACTGGGCTTCCTGGATTTCACTGAAGACATCCATGAAGTTGAATCCAAACTCGAGGTGGAGGAGCATGACTACCTACCTCCATCCAGCGATAATCAACTCCAAGAAGCACTTTCAAATCAAGAAGAGATTCAAGCTAAACCAACTCAGGGATATGATACATTTTTGAACTCAAATTCTTTTAATTTTGTTGAAACTAATTTCAGTATAACTCCCATTTGTTTTGAATTTTCAGAATCAGATGACTACTATTATTCCCTAGAGGATGAAGAGAGAAAAGAAGATGCACCTGTTGAGGAAAACCTGGAGCTACCGAAAGTCATGGAATATCTAATGGAGGAGCCCAATCATAAAGAGATCAAAGTTGCTAAGGCTGAGGAAATAATACAGGAGGTCGAAGCCCCAATGAAGCTAGCACTGAAAGACAATATGGTTGTACAAGTAGCAAAAAAAAGAGGTGGAGGTTCCGTACTTCATCCTACCCATACCATGCAAGATGTACCAAATTGCGAAGGGGGTGGATCTGGTATACTTTGTCTATGGAGTCCTCCTCAATAAGAACAAATAACATCAAGCTGGGAAGAGCCACATGTGTTGGTTTAAATCAAAGAAGCTTCATCCAAAAACAGATTATGGATAAAAGCTGGTACTGCCCTCTGGAGGCAGTCAAAACCCGGGGCCCACTTGGGGGATTATACCAATATTTATCCTTTTTTTATTTTTCAATTTCCGTTTTCATTTCATTTAATAAATTTCTTATGTTTTGTTTTTACTTTTTTTAGGTTTTCAAAGAGCAACACTTAAGAGTCAAACTCAATGTTGCATTGCCAATAAGTCAGGTTGTACCTCTCTTTCACACTTTCTTGATGTTGTGATTAATTTGAAAATTGGATTACATGTTAAATCCACTTGAATGCGTCGAGGACAATGCATCATTTAAGTGTGGGGGAGGGAACCTTTGTAGTATTGGATTTTTATTTGATGTTTGTTTTAAAAAATAATAAAAAAAAAATTGTGTTTTTTCAAAATTTTTTGTGTTTATTTTTCAATATTTGGTGTGTTTCTGAAACTTTTGAGCTGAGAAGATTATCTGTAACATTTTTGAAAACCATGTCAATGAGTGAACCAATCTATTTCATGAAACCGAGCTTAAATGAATCCTGAAATGACTTCTTTTCGTGTTCAAATCTTTTAGAATTTCATGAAAAGTTCACTGATTTTTGAAACCCATGCCATATTTCACAGTCTATATCTTTGAAATCACTTTCCTGTGAGGCTTTTGAACCATTTTTGTCATATTTGTTTCATTCACCTCATTTCTTGAGAGAACTATACCATGCTTTCTTTAACAAGAATTTGATTTATTCCTTTCAAAACATGAGGGTTTGGGGTACATGTGTTTTCAATGATTGATGCATTTATTTGGTTTTAAGATCCCTTTTCAAAATAATCCTTTTTCATTATGTCACACCTTTATATTTATCCTTCATTGTAGCCCCTATTAGCCATGAATTTCCTGTTAAGTTAGCCACATTACAAGCCAATTTTCCCTATCCTACCTGCTCTTGAAGTGAAATTGCATGATCCAGTTGAACTTAAGTGTGGGGGAAGATGTCCTGTGGTGTACTACCTCATTTGGTGATACTTTGGGTGGAAACTAAATTGTGGAAGAGATACGTGTGATGCTGAAAAATTATTCTGTTGAAAGATGTGCCTTTTCTGGAGCTTTCATGATAAGAGAAGTTGTGTCTTTCTAGAGCTTCCAATGAAAAAATAAAGTTGTTCCTATCTCAAACAATAAAGAAATCATGTTTGAAAAGATTGAAATTTTTGCTGATGAGCTGATTTAATGATGATGGAGCCTATTTTCAACAAAGGGGAAGTGAAGGAGACCATATTTGAGTGAAAATTAGAATCTTTCAATTTTTCTTCAATAAGAGCCAAGCCTTCCTTTTTCGACCTTAGAACTTTTAACATCTAAATCCTACCAACCAGAAACCACAGAACAACCCTGAAAATTCCTCATGAGAAACATATTTCCTTGAATCACATCGAGTGGAGAAGTAGAAATTTATCAAGCCTATTGTGACTCTTGTGTGAGTTTGGATGAGAAAATCATTGTTCAACATTTACATTTGTGAGATAAAAGAAAATTAATGTGAGGTAGGTGTTTTGTGTGAATTGGATAAGAAATGAATTGGAAATATATTAAAATCATAAATTGAGAACTTGAAATAACTATTTTTTTGAGGCATGATATCTTTTTGTTTCTTGAAATTGATTTGATAGATCTCATTGATATGTGTTTTGGATTTGATTTGATTTAATTTTTACTTGTCCAGGAGTCCAAGTGCTATGTGTGGGGGAATTGATAGAGAAAATATTTTCAATTAATATATTTTGAATATCATTTTTTTAAACCCACAAATGTGTTCCTATAAGATGAATTGTTTCATTTTTATGATAATGTTGTTATTTTGAGCTGAATAGTAAAAATTGGCCATTTTTGGATTTTTAACATTTTTAAATTATTTCTGTATCTTGACCATAACATTAACTACACTAATCCAAATTACAAAATTCTTTCTTTTACAAATGCTTCACATCCAGGGCTTCATTTACTATTTTTTTACTAAAAGATGAATCAGCCATATGGAAGCTCAAAAGAAGCTGACAAATGGGAGAAAGAAAACTGTTTTCAGTTCTACCTAGTTTTGGTGTGGGATCCATAACTCATCCATGGTGGGCCCAGAGCTTGTGAAATTCGGTGGGTGGACGCGCAAGGAGTTTTGAAGAATCATTTATGAAGGAAGCAACGAGTTAAGTGTCCGTTTATGGTGTCATTAAATCACCCAAATCCAGAGGGTTTCTTTTTGGAGAGTCTGACTGGACATAATAAATGCTCCTAGTAAAACGACCATAACTCTCGGAATACATGTTCCAATCTGCTAATATTTTTAGGGGACACGACCAAGGGAATTATTAACAACATTCAAGAAGGGATCAGTGCATGAAGATGTCATTTTTGGGGCTACAATGCGTCAACATTTGGGGAAAACATTCTGGCTATAAAAGGAGGATAGCTCCACCCTCTCAAATCATCCCATTCTCCACCCCATTCCTTTTGGGAAACCAAGAAGAAGAACTTTTAAGCTTTCTTTTTTTTATAGTTTTGTAATGTCTTCTTCTTCCCCATTCAACTCGATTACCCTTACCATGGTGGGGTAAACATTAGAAGTGATTGGGGAAGGGTTGGTTTTCTACATTGTAATGCTTGAGTTCTTGGACGCAATTGAATAAATTTCTTTCTTCTTCAAAGTTGTTTTCAATTTCTTATAGAGGATTTTATAATCAAGTGCGATCGTTCTTGAATATTAATTCTGTTATTGATTTTTTCCTTGGTAAAATAATCATAATCTCCCTCCACTAATTTCTGGTTTATATACGATGGAATAAACCAGGAATTAGTGGTGAAGTACTCGATGATCGTCAGTATGTGTAAAAGGTGTAGTGAATGTTCTTGATTGTTTGGGATAAAAAAACCCGATCGGGTATTGCCCATTTCAATTAAGGATATTCAATACAACTATTTTACACATGTAAGGAGAGTTGACCAAACCAACATCTTGGTAAGGTTTTCTCTCACAATAATAATTTCACCAAGGAAGTGAGAGGAAAGAATTGCAGAAACTCACTTTAATCAACAAAGAAGAAGAGGTTTGAATTAAATTGAACAAGGATGGGATTGCAATTAGGAAACCAACCTTGAATTAATCACCCTTTTTAATATCATAGTTTTTCAATCATTTTAATTTCAAATTTCATTTCAAGAACACAACATTTTTTTTACCCTCGTTTTAAAGTGACATCTCGTTTTGTGTGCACTCCTCTTTGGGAGACATCCTAGGTCAACCACATTACTACATTTTAACTTAGGAAATAATTGGTTTTCCATTCCCTACGACAGGCGTGCGTCAAATTTGGCGCCGTTGGTGGGGAGGTAGTTGCGCAATATTTTTGTAAATTTTTGACATTTTTTTTCTTAAGAAAACACAAATAAAATCCTTCTATAATGAATTAAAATTATTATTATTCTACATGGAATGACAATTACTCACAGGTGAAAGAAGAAGTCTACACTGAGGAGGCCCTCCAACGAAGAGCTGATGCACTGATGATAATGTTCAAGCAGGTGGAAAGAGGCATAACAACATGGATCTCACCGGAATATTTGTTGTCCATGGTCAATGAACTCCAAGTTGACTTAAAAAGATTCAAGGCAAAAAAAAGAAGTTCCACTGGTCTTACTGGATTTCACTGAAGACATCCATGAAGTTGAATCCAAACTTGAGGTGGAGGAGCATGACTACCTACCTCCATCCAGCGATAATCAACACCAAGAGGCACTTTCAAATCAAGAAGAGATTCAAGCTGAACCAACTCAGGGAGATGATACATTTTTGAACTCAAATTCTTTTAATTTTGTTGAAACTAATTTGAGTATAACTCCCATTTTTTTTGAAATTTCAGAATCAGATGACTCCTATTATTCCCTAGAGGATGAAGAGACAAAAGAATATGCACCTGTTGAGGAACACCTGGAGCATCCGGAAGTCATGGAATATCTACTGGAGGAGCCCAATCATAAAGAGATCCAAGTTGCTAAGGCTGAGGAAATAATACAGGAGGTCGAAGCCCCTATGAAGCTAGCACTGGAATACAAGATGGTTGCACAAGTAGCAAAAAAAGAGGTCGAGGTTCCGTACTTCATCCTACCCCTACCATGTAAGATGTACCAAATTGCGAAGGGGGTGGATCTGGTATACTCTATCTATGGAGTCCTCCTCAACAAGAACAAAGAACATCAAGCTGGGAAGAGCCACATGTGGTGGTTTAAATCAAAGAAGCTTCATCCACTAACAGATTATGGATAAAAGCTGGTACTGCCCTCGGGAGGCAGTCAAAACCCAGGGCCCACTTGGGGGATTATAACAAGATTTATCCTTTTTTTCTTATTCAATTTCTGTATTCATTTCTTTTAAAAAATTTCTTATGTTAGGTTTTTACTTTTTTTTAGGTTTTCAAAGAGCAACACTTAGGAGTCAAACTCAACGTTGCATTGCCAATAAGTCAGGTTGTACCTCTCATTCACACTTTCTTGATGTTGTGATTGGTTTGAAAATTGGATTACATGTTAAATCCACTTGAACACATCGAGGACACTGCATCATTTAAGTGTGGGGTAGGGAACCTTTGTAGTATAGGATTTTTATTTGATGTTTGTTTAAAAAAAAAAAATTGTGTGTTTTCAAAATTGTGTGTTTATTTTTCAATTTTTGGTGTGTTTCTGAAACTTTTGAGCTGAAAAGATTATCAATACCATTTTTGGAACCCATTTCAATGAGTTAACCAATCTATTTCATGAAACCGAGCTTAAATGAATCCTGAAATGTCTTCTTTTAATGTTCAAATCTTTTAGAATTTCATGAAAAGTACACTGATTTTTGAAACCCATGCCATATTTCACTGTCTATATCTTTGAAATCACTTTCCTGTGAGGCTTCTGATCCATTTTTGTCATATTTTTTTTCATTCAACTCATTTCTTGAGAGAACTATACCATGCTTGCTTTAACCAGAATTTGATTTATTCCTTTAAAAAATTGAGGGTTTGGGGTACGTGTGTTTTAAATGATTGAGTCATTAATTTGGTTTTAAGCCACCTTTTCAAAATAATCCTTTTTCATTATAGCCTACTTTACATTTATCCTTCATTGTAGCCCCTAGTATCCATGAATTGCCTGTTAGGTTATCCACATTACAAGCCAATGTTCCCTATCCTACCTGCTCTTGAAGTGAAATTGCATGATCTAGTTGAACTTAAGTATGGGGGAAGATGTCCCGTGGTGTACTACCTCATTTGGTGATACTTTGGTTGGAAAATAAATTGTTGAAATCTATGCGTTTTCTTGAGATTTCCTGATAAGAGAAGTTGTGCCTTTCTGGAGCTTCCAATGCAAAAAGAATGTTGTGCCTATCTGAAGCTTTAAAAAAAATCATGTTTGAAAAGATTGAAATTTTTTCTGATGAGCGGATTGAATGATTATAGAGCCTATTTTCAACAAAGGGGAAGTGAAGGAGACCATATTTGAGTGAAAATTAGAATCTTTCAATTTTTCTTCAATAAGAGCCAAGCCTTCCTTTTTCGGCCTCAGAACTTTTAACATCTAAATCCTACCTACTGGAAGCCACAGAACAACCCTGAAAAGTCTTTAGGATAAACACATGTCCTTGACTCACATCAGGTGGAGAAGTAGGAATTTATCAAGCCTATGATGACTCTTGTGTGAGTTTGGATGAGAAAAGCCTTGTTCAGCATTTACATTTGTGAGATAAATGAAAATTAATGCGAGGTAGGTGTTTTGTGTGCATGGGATAATAAATGAATTGTAAATATATTAAAATCATAAATGGAGAACTTGAAATAAATATTTTTGATGAGTCATGATATCTTTTTGTTTCTTGAAATTGATTTGATAGATCTCATTGATATGTGTTTTGGATTTGATTTGATTTAATTTTTACTTGTCCAGGAGTCCAAGTGATAAGAGTGGGGGGAATTGATAGAGAAAATATTTTCAATTAATATATATTGAATATCATTGTTTTAAACCCACAAAAGTGTTCCTATAAGATGAATTGTTTCATTTTTATGATAATGGTGTTATTTTTTATTGAATAGTAAAAATTGGCCATTTTTGGATTTTTAACAGTTTTAAATTATTTCTGTAGTTTGGCCATAACATTATCTACACTGATCCAAATTGAATGATTCTTTATTTTCCAAATGCTACACATCCAGGGATTCATTTACTATTTTTGGACTAAAAGCTAAATCGGCCATATGAAGCTCAAAAGAAGCTCACAAATGGGAGAAAGAAATATTTTTTCAGTTCTTCCTAGTTTTGGTGTGGGATCCATAACTCATCCATGGTGGGCCCAAAGATTGTGAAATTCGGTGGGTGGACGTGCAAGGAGTTTTGGAGAATCTTTTACCTAGGAAGCACCGAGTGAATGGGCCGTTTATGAGGTCATTAAATAACCTTAATCCGAAGGGTGTCTTTTTGGAGAGTCTGACTGGACAGAATAAATTCTCCTAGTCAAACGACCATAACTCTCAGAATACATGTCCAAATGCACAGATATTTTTAGGGGATACGGACAAGGGAATTATGAACAAAATTTAAGAAGGTCTCAACATGTGACGATGTCATTTATTTGGGCTACAATGTGTGAACATTCTGGCGAAAAATTCTGGCTATAAAAGGAGGAGAGCTCCACCTTCTCAAATCATCCCATTCTCCACCCCATTCCTTCTGGGATACCAAGAAGAAGAAATTTTCAGCTTTATCTTTTATTTATTTTCTTTTTCATAGTTTTTTAATGCCTTTTTCTACCCCATTCAACTCGATTACCCTTACCATGGTGGGGTAAACATTTGGAGTGATTGGGGAAGGGTTGGTTTTCTATATTGTAATGCTTGAGTTCTTGGATGCAATTGAATAAATTTATTTCTTATTCAAAGTTGTTTTCAATTTCTTATAGAGGATTTTATAATCAAGTGAGATCTTTCTTGAATATTAATTCTGTTAATGAATTTTTCCATGGTAAAATAATCATAATCACCCTCCACAAATTTCTAGTTTATATACAATGGAATAAACCACGAATTAGTGGTGAAGTACTCGACGATCGTCAGTATGTGTAAAATGTGTAGTGAATGTTATTGATTGTGTGGGATAAAAAAACACGATTGGGTATTGCCCATTTCAATTGAGGATATTCAACAAAACTATTTTACAATGGAAGGAGAGTTGACCAAACCAAGATCTTGGTAAGGTTTTCTCTCACAATAATAATTTCACTAAGGAAGTGAGAGGAAACGATTGTGGAAACTCACTTTAATCAACAAAGAAGAAGAGGTTTGAATTAAATTGAAAAAGGATAGCATTATAGTTAGGAAACCGACCCTGACTTAATCACCCTTTTTAATATCATAGTTTTTCAATCATTTTAATTTCAAATTTCATTTCAAGAACACAACATTTTTTTTACCCTCGTTTTAAAGTGACATCTAGTTTTTTGTGCACTACTCTTTGGGAGACATCCTAGGTCATCCAAATTACTACATTTTAACTTAGGAAATAATTGTTTTTCCACGCCCTATGACAGGTGTGCGTCAAAATTGGCGCCTTTGTCGGGGAGGTAGTGGCGCAATATTTTTGTAAATTTTTGACATTTTATTTTCTTAAAAAAACACAAATAAAATCTTTCCATAATGAATTCAAATGATTATTATTCTACATGGAATAAAAATTACTCACAGGTACAAGAAGAAGTCTACACTGAGGAGGCCCTCCAACGAAGAGCGGATGCACGGATGATAATGTTCAAGCAGGTGGAAAGAGGCATAACAACATGGATCTCACCGAAATATTTGATGGCCATGGTTAATGAACTCCAAGTTGACTTAAAAAGATTCAAGGCCAAAAAGGAAGTTCCACTGGTCTTCCCTGATTTCAATGAAGACATCCATGAAGTTGAATCCAATCTCGAGGTGGATGAGCATGACTACCTACCTACATCCAGCGATAATCAACTCCAAGAGGCACTTTCAAATAAAGAAGAGATTCAAGCTGAACCAACTCAGGGAGATGATACATTTTTGAACTCAAATTATTTTAATTTTGTTGAATCTAATTTCAGTATAACTCCCATTTGTTTTGAATTTTCAGAATCAGATGACTCCTATTATTCCCTAGAGGATTAAGAGACAAAAGAAGATGCACCTGTTGAGGAACACCTTGAGCTCCCGGAAGTCATGGAATATCTACTGGAGGATCCCAATAATAAAGAGATCCAAGTTTCTAAGGTTGAGGAAATAATACAGGAGGTCAAAGCCCCCATGAAGCTAGCACTGGAAGACAAGATGGTTTCACAAGTTACAACAAAAGAGGTGGAGGTTCAATACTTCATCCTACCCCTACCACGCAAGATGTACCAAATTGTAAAGGGGGTGGATCTGGTATACTCTGTCTATGGAGTCCTCCTCAACAAGAACAAATAACATCAAGCTGGGAAGAGCCACATGTTGTGGTTTAAATCAAAGAACCATCATCCACCAACTGATTATGGATAAAAGCTAGTACTGCCCTCTAGAGGCAGTCAAAACCCAGGGCCCACTTGGGGGATTATACCAAGATTTATCCTTTTTTTTCTTATTCAATTTATGTTTTCATTTCTTTTAATAAATTTCTTATGTTATGTTTTTACTTTTTTTTATGTTTTCAAAGAGCAACACTTAGGAGTCAAACTCAACGTTGCATTCCCAATAAGTCAGGTTGTACCTCTCTTTCACAATTTCTTGATGTTGTGATTAATTTGAAAATTTGATTACAAGTTAAATCCACTTGAATTCATTGAGGACACTGCATCATATAAGTGTGGGGGAGGGAACTTTTGTAGTATAGGATTTTTATTTGATGTTTGTTTTCAAAAATAAAAAAAATAAAAAATTGTGTGTTTTCAAATTTTTGTGTGTTTATTTTTCAATTTTTGGTGTGATTCTGCAACTTTTGGGCTGAAAATATTATCAATACCATTTTTGAAACCCATGTCAATGTGTGAACCAATATATTTCATGAAACCGAGATTAAATGAATCTTGAAATGACTTCTTTTCATGTTCAAATCTTTTAGAATTTCATGAAAAGTACACTGATTTTTGAAACCCATGCCATATTTCACTGTCTATATCTTTGAAATCGCTTTCTTGTGAGGCTTCTGAACCATTTTTGTCATATTTTTTTCATTCACCTGATTTCTTGAGAGAACCATACCATGCTTTCTTTAACCAGAATTTGATTTATTCCTTTCAAAACATGAGGGTTTGGGTACGTGTGTTTTAAATGATTGAGGCATTTATTTGGTTTTAAGTCCCCTTTTAAAAATAATCCTTTTTCATTATGTCCCACCTTTACATTTATCCTTCATTGTAGCCCCTAGTAGCCATGAATTGCCTGTTAGGTTAGCCACATTACATGCCAATTTTCCCTATCCTACCTACTCTTGAAGTGAAATTGCATGATCTAGTTGAACTTAAGTGTGGGGGAAGATGTCCTGTGGTGTACTACCTCATTTGGTGATACATTGGGTGGAAAATAAATTGTGGAAGAGATTCGTGTGATGCTGAAATATTATTCTGTTGAAAGCTGTGCCTTTTCTTGATCTTTCATGATAAGAGAAGTTGTGCCCTTCTGGAGCTTCCAATGCAAAAAGAAAGTTGTGCCTATCTGGAGCTTTAAAAAAATCATGTTTGAAAAGATTGAAATTTTTTCTGATGAGATGATTGAATGATGATGGAGCCTATTTTCAACAAAGGGGAAGTGAAGGGGACCATATTTTTGTGAAAATTAGAATCTTTCAATTTTGCTTCAATAAGAGCCAAGCCTTCCTTTTTCGGCCTCATAAATTTTAACATCTAAATCCTACCAACCGGAAGCCACATAATAACTCTGAAAATTCCTCATGAGAAACACATGTCCTTGAATCACATCAGGTGGAGAAGTAGGAATTTATCAAGCCTATGGTGACTCTTGTGTGAGTTTGGATGAGAAAATCCTTGTTCAGCATTTACATTTGTGAGATAAAAGAAAATTAATGCGAGGTAGGTGTTTTGTGTGCATGGGATAAGAAATGAATTGGAAATATATTAAAATTATAAATGGAGAACTTGAAATATCTATTTTTGATGAGGCATGATATCTTTTTGTTTCTTGAAATTGATTTGATAGATCTCATTGATATGTGTTTTGGATTTGATTTGATTTAATTTTTACTTGTCCAGGAGTCCAAGTGCTAAGTGTGGCGTAATTGATAGAGAAAATATTTTCAATTAATATATATTTAATATCATTTTTTTAAAACCAAAAAAGTGTTTCTCTAAGATTGATTGTTTCATTTTTATGATAATGGTGTTATTTTGAGCTGAATAGTAAAAATTGGCCATTTTTGGATTTTTAACAGTTTTAAATTATTTTTTTATTTTGACCATAAAATTATCTACACTGATCCAAGTTGAAAAAGTCTTTCTTTTCCAAATGCTACACATCTAGGGCTTCATTTACTATTTTGGGACTAAAAGCTGAATCGGCAATATGGAAGATCAAAAGAAGCTCACAAATGGGAGAAAGAAAACTGTTTTTAGTTCTGCCTAGTTTTGGTGTCGGATCCATAACTCATCCATGGTGGGCCCCGAGCTTGTGAAATTCGGTGGGTGGATGCGCAAGGAGTTTTGGAGAATCTTTAATGAATAAAGCAACGAGTTAAGTGGCCGTTTATGGGGTCATTATATCACCCTAATCCGGAGGGTTTCTTTTTAGAGAGTCTGACTAGATGGAATAAATGCCTCTAGTAAAACGACCATAACTCTCGGAATACATTTCCAAATCTGCTCATATTTTTAGGGGACACGACCAAGGGAATTGTGAACAACATTCAAGAAGGGATCAATGCTTGAATATGTCATTAAATGGGGATACAGCGCGTCAACATTTGGGGGAAACATTCTGGCTATAAAATGAGGAGAGCTCCACCCCCTCAAATCATCCCATTCTCCACCCCATTCCTTTTGGGACACCAAGAAGGAGAAATTTTCAGCTTTCCCTTTTATTTATTTTCTTTTTCATAGTTTTTTAATTTCTTCTTTTTCCCCATTCAACTCGATTACCCATACCATGGTGGGGTAAACATTTGAAGTGATTGGGAAAGGGTTGGTTTTCTACATTGTAATGCTTGAGTTCTTGGACGCAATTGAATAAATTTCCTTATTCTTCAATGTTGTTTTCAATTTATTATAGAGGATTTTATATTCAAGTTCAGTAATTCTTGAATATTAATTCCGTTATTGATTTTTTCCTTGTTAAAATAATCATAATCTCCCTCCACTAATTTCTGGTTTATATACGATGGAATAAACCAGGAATTAGTGGTGAAGTACTCGACGATCGTCAGTACGTGTAAAAGGTGTAGTGAATGTTCTTGATTTCTTAGGATAAACAAAACCTGATCGGGTATTTCCCATTTCAATTAAGTATATTCAATACAACTATTTTACACATGGAAGGAGAGTTGACCAAACCAAGATCTTGGTATGGTTTTCTCTCACAATAATAATTTCACCAAAGAAGTGAGAGGAAACGATTAAGGAAACTCACTTTAACCAACAAAGAAGAAGAGGTTTGAATTAAATTGAACAAGGATAAGTTTAAAATTAGGAAACCGACCCTGATTTAATCATCTTTTTTAATATCATAGTTTTTGAATTATTTTAATTTCAAATTTCATTTCAAGAACACAACATTTTTTTACCCTTGTTTTAAAGTGACATCTCGTTTTGTGTGCACTCCTCTTTGGGAGAAATACTAGGTCAACCACATTACTACATTTTAACTTAAGAAATAATTTTTTTCCACGCCCTACAACAGGCGTGCGTCAAACTTGGCGCCGTTGCTGGGGAGGTAGTGCCGCAATATTTTTGTAAATTTTTGACATTTTTTTTCTTTAAAAAACACAAATAAAATCTTTCCATAATGAATTCAAATTATTATTATTCTACATGGAATGAAAATTACTCATAGGTGCAAGAATAAGTCTACACTTAGGAGGCCCTCCAACGAAGAGCTGATGCACTGATGATAATGTTCAAGCAGGTGGAAAGAGGCATAACAACATGGATCTCACCGGAAGATTTGATGGCCAGGCTTAATGAACTCCAAGTTGACTTAAAAAGATTCAAGGCCAAAAAAGAAGTGCCACTAGTCTTCCCAGATTTCACTGAATACATCCATGAAGTTGAATCCAAACTCGAGGTGGAGGAGCATGACTACCTACCTCCATCCAGCGATAATCAACTCCAAGAGTCACTTTCAAAACAAGAAGAGATTCAAGATGAAACAACTCAGGTAGAAGATACATTTTTGAGCTCAAATTCTTTTAATTTTGTTGAAAATAATTTGAGTATAACTCCCATTTGTTTTGAATTTTCAGAATCAGATGACTCCTATTATTCCCTAGAGGATGAAGAGACAAAAGAAGATGCACCTGTTGAGGAAAACCTGGAGCTCCCGGAAGTCATGGAATATCTACTCGAGGAGCCCAATCATAAAGAGATCCAAGTTGCTAAGGCTGAGGAAATAATACAGGAGGTAGAAGCCCCTATGAAGCTAGCATTAGAAGACAAGATGGTTTCACAAGTAGCAACAAAAAAGGTGTAGGTTCTGTACTTCATCCTACCCCTACCATGGAAGATATACCAAATTGCGAAGGGGGTGGATCTTGTATACTCTGTCTATGGAGTCCTCCTCAACAAGAACAAAGAACATCAAGCTGGGAAGAGCCACATGTGGTGGTTTAAATCAAAGAAGCTTTATCCACCAACAGATTATGGATAAAAGCTGGTACTGCCCTCTGGAGGCAGTCAAAACCCAGGGCCCACTTGGGGGATTATAACAAGATTTATCCTTTTTTTATTATTCAATTTCTGTTTTCATTTCTTTTAATAAATTTCATATGTTAGGTTTTTACTTTTTTTAGGTTTTCAAAGAGCAACACTTAGGAGTCAAACTCAACGTTGCATTGCAATAAGTCAGGTTGTACCTCTCTTTCACACTTTCTTGATGTTTTGATTAATTTGAAAATTGGATTACATGTTAAATCCACTTGAATGCATCGAGGTCACTACATCATTTAAGTGTAGGGGAGGGAACCTTTGTAGTATAGGATTTTTATTTGATGTTTGTTTTCAAAAAAATAAAAATAAAAAATTGTGTGTTTTCAAATTTTTTTGTATTTATTTTTCAATTTTTGGAATGTTTCTGAAACTTTTGAGCTTAAAAGATTATCAATACCATTTTTGAAACCCATGTCCATGAGTGAACCAATCTATTTCATGAAACCGAGCTTAAATGAATCCTAAAATGAATTCTTTTCATGTTCAAATCTTTTATAATTTCATGAAATGTACACGGATTTTTGAAACCCATGCCATATTTCACTGTCTATATCTTTGAAATCACTTTATTGTGGGGATTCTGAACCATTTTTGTCATATTTTTTTCATTCACCTCATTTCTTGAGAGAACCATACCATGCTTGCTTTAACCAGAATTTGATTTATTCCTTTCAAAACTTGAGGGTTTGGGGTACGTGTGTTTTAAATGATTGAGGAATTTATTTGGTTTTAATCCCCCTTTTCAAAATAATCCCTTTTCATTATGAACCACCTTTACATTTATCCTTCATTGTAGCCCCTAGTAGCCATGAATTTCCTGTTAGGTTAGCCACATTACACGCCAATTTTCCCTATCCTACCTGCTCTTGTAGTGAAATTGCATGATCTAGTTGAACTTAAGTGTGGGGGAAGATGTCTCGTGGTGTACTACCTCATTTGGTGATACTTTGGGTGGAAAATAAATTGTGGAAGAGATGTGTGTGATGCTCAAAAATTATTCTGTTGAAAGCTTTGCCTTTTCGTGAGCTTTCATGATAAGAGAAGCTGTGCCTTTCTGGAGCTTCCAATGCTAAAAGAAAGTTGTGCCTATCTGGAGATTTAAAAAAAATCATGTTTTAAAAGATTGAAATTTTTGCTGATGAGCTAATTGAATGATGATGGAGCCTATTTTCAACAAAGGGTAAGTGAAGGAGACCATATTTGAGTGAATATTAGAATCTTTCAATTTTTCTTCAATAAGAGCCAAGCCTTCCTTTTTCAGCCTCAGAACTTTTAACATCTAAATCCTACCAACCGGAAGCCAAAGAACAACCCTAAAAAGTCCTCATGAGAAACACATGTCCTTGACTCACATCGGGTGGAGAAGTAGTAATTTATCAAGCCTATGGTGACTCTTGTGTGAGTTTGGATGAGAAAAGCCTTGTTCAACATTTACATTTGTGAGATAAAAGAAAATTAATGTGAGGTAGGTGTTTTGTGTGCATGGGATAAGAAATGAAGTGGAAATATATTAAAATCGTAAATGGAGAACTTGAAATAACTATTTTTTATGAGGCACGATATCTTTTTGTTTCTTGAAATTGATTTGATAGATTTCATTGATATGTGTTTTGGATTTGATTTGATTTAATTTTCACTTGTCCAGGAGTCCAAGTGCTAAGTGTGCGGGAATTGATAGAGAAAATATTTTCAATTAATATATATTGAATATCATTGTTTTAAACCCACAAAAGTGTTCCTCTAAGATGAATTCTTTCATTTTTAGGATAATGGTGTTATTTTGAGATGAATAGTAAAAATTGGCCATTTTTGGATTTTTAACAGTTTTAAATTATTTCTGTAGTTTGGCCATAATATTATCTACACTGATCCAAATTGAAAGATTATTTCTTTTCCAAATGCTACATATCCAGTGATTCATTTACTATTTTTGGACTAAAAGCTGAATCGGCCATATGGAAGCTCAATAGAAGCTCACAAAATGGAGAAAGAAAATTGTTTTCTGTTCTGCCTAATTTTTTGTGGGATCTATAACTCATCCATGGTGGGCCCAAAGCTTGTGAAATTTGGTGGGTGGACACGCAAGGAGTTTTGGAGAATCTTTGACCTAGGAAGAACCGAGTGAATAGGCCGTTTATGAGGTCATTAAATCACCTTAATCCGAAGGGTGTCTTTTTGGAGAGTCTGACTGGACAGAATAAATTATCCTCGTAAAATGGCCATAACTCTCGGAATACAAGTCCAAATCGACTGATATTTTTAGGGGACATGGATAAGGTAATTATGAACAACATTTAAGAAGGTCTCAATGCGTGAAGATGTCATTTATTTGGGCTAAAACGCGTGAACATTCGGGGGAAACATTCTGGCTATAAAAGGAGGAGAGCTCCACCTTCTCAAATCATCCCATTCTCCACCCCATTCCTTCTGGGATACCAAGAAGAAGAACTTTTCATCTTTCTATTTTATTTATTTTCTTTTTCATAGTTTTTTAATGCCTTCTTCTACCCCATTCAACTCGATTACCCTTACCATGGTGGGGTAAACATTTGGAGTGATTGGGGAAGGGTTGGTTTTCTACATTATAATGCTTGAGTTCTTGGATGCAATTGAATAAATTTCTTTGTTATTTAAAGATGTTTTCGATTTATTATAGAGGATTTTATAATCAAGTGAGATTGTTCTTGAATATTAATTCTGTTATTGATTTTTGCCTTGGTAAAATAATCATAATCTCCCTCCACTAATTTCTGTTTTATATACAATGGAATAAACCACGAATTAGTGGTGAAGTACTCGATGATCGTCAGTAGGTGTAAAATGTGTAGTGAATGTTCTTTATTGTTTGGGATAAACAAAACCCGATCGGGTATTGCCCATTTCAATTAAGGATATTCAATAAAACTATTTTACAATGGAAGGAGAGTTGAACAACCAAGATCTTGGTAAGGTTTTCTCTCACAATAACAATTTCACCAAGGAAGTGAGAGGAAACGATTGTGGAAACTCACTTTTATCAACAAAGAAGAAGAGGTTTGAATTAAATTGATCAAGGATAGCATTACAGTTAGGAAGCCGACCCTGACTTAATCACCCTTTTTAATATCATAGTTTTTCAATCATTTTAATTTCAAATTTCATTTCAAGAACACAACATTTTTTTACCCTCGTTTTAAAGTGACATCTCGTTTTGGGTGCACTCCTCTTTGGGAGACATCCTAGGTAAACCACATTACTAAATTTTAACTTAGTAAATAATTGTTTTGCCACATCCTACGATAGGCATGCATCAAAATTGGCGCTGTTGTCGGGGAGGTAGTGCCTCAATATTTTTGTAAATTTTTGACATTTTTTTTCATAAAAAAATACAAATAAAATCTTTCCATAATTAATTCAAATGATTTTTATTCTACATGGAATAAAAATTACTCACAGGTGCAAGAAGAAGTCTACACTGAGGAGGACCTCCAACGAAGAGCTGATGCACTGATGATAACGTTCAAGCAGGTGGAAAGAGGCATAACAACATGGATCTCACCAGAACATTTGATGGCCATGGTTAATGAACTCCAAGTTGACTTAAAAAGATTCAAGGCCAAAAAGGAAGTGCCACTAGTCTTCCTAGATTTCACTGAAGACATCCATGAAGTTGAATCCAAACTCGAGGTGGAGGAGCATGACTACCTACCTCCATCTAGCGATAATCAACTCCAAGAGGCACTTTCAAATCAAGAAGAGATTTAAGCTGAACCAACTCAGGGAGATGATACATTTTTGAACTCAAATAATTTTAATTTTTTTGAATCTAATTTCAGTATAACTCCCATTTGTTTTGAATTTTCAGAATCAGATGACTCCTATTATTCCCTAGAGGATTAAGAGACAAAAGAAGATGCACCTGTTGAGGAACACCTGGAGCTCCTGGAAGTCATGGAATATCTACTGGAGGATCCCAATCATAATGAGATCCAAGTTGCTAAGGTTGAGGAAATAATATAGGAGGTCGAAGCCCCCATGAAGCTAGCACTAGAAGACAAGATGGTTGCACAAGTAGCAACAAAAGGGGTGGAGGTTCCGTACTTCATCCTACCCCTACCACGCAAGAGATACCAAATTGCGAAGGTGGTGGATCTGGTATACTCTTTCTATGGAGTCCTCCTCAACAAGAACAAATAACATCAAGCTGGGAAGAGCCAAATGTGGTGGTTTAAATCAAAGAAACTTCATCCACCAACAGATTATGGATAAAAGCTGGTACTTCCCTCTGGAGGCAGTCAAAACCCAGGGCCCACTTGGGGGATTATACCAAGATTTATCCTTTTTTTCTTATTCAATTTCTGTTTTCATTTCTTTTAATAACTTTCTTATGTTAGGTTTTTACTTTTTTTAGGTTTTCAAAGAGCAACACTTAGGAGTCAAACTCAACGTTGCATTGCCAATAAGTCAGGTTGTACCTCTCTTTCACACTTTCTTGATGTTGTGATTAATTTGAAACTTGGATTACATGTTAAATCCACTTTAATGCAACAAGGACACTGCATCATTTAAGTTTGGGGGAGGGAACCTTTGTAGTATAGGATTTTTATTTGATGTTTGTTCTCAAAAAAAAAAATGTGTGTTTTCAAATTTTTGTGTGTTTATTTTTCTATTTTTGGTGTGTTTCTGAAACTTTTGAGCTGAAAAGATTATCAATACCATTTTTGAAACCCATGTCAATGTGTGAACCAATCTATTTCATGAAACCGAGCTTAAATGAATCTTGAAATGACTTCTTTTCATGTTCAAATATTTTAGAATTTCATGAAAAGTACACTGATTTTTGAAACCCATGCCATATTTCACTGTCTATATCTTTGAAATCTCTTTCTCGTGAGGTTTTTGAACCATTTTGTCATATTTTTTTTTCATTCACCTCATTTCTTGAGAGAACCATACCATGCTTTCTTTAACCAAAATTTGATTTATTCCTTTCAAAACATGAGGGTTTGGGGTACGTGTGTTTTAAATGATTGAGGAATTTATTTGGTTTTAATCCCCCTTTTCAAAATAATACTTTTTCATTATGGCCCACCTTTACATTTATCCTTCATTGTAGCCCCTAGTAGCCATAAATTGCCAGTTAGGTTAGCCACATTACAAGCCAATTTTCCCTATCCTACCTGCTCTTGAAGTGAAAATGCATGATCTAGTTGAACTTAAGTGTGGGGGAAGATGTCCTGTGGTGTACTAACTCATTTGGGGATACTTTGGGTGGAAAAAATCATGTTTGAACAGATTGAAATTTTTTCTGATGAGCTGATTGAATGATGATGGAGCCTATTTTCAACAAAGGGGAAGTGAAGGAGACCATATTTTTGTGAAAATTAGAATCTTTCAATTTTGCTTCAATAAGAGCCAAGCCTTCCTTTTTCGGCCTCAGAACTTTTAACATCTAAATCCTACCAACCGGAAGCCACAGAATAACCCTGAAGAGTCCTCATGAGAAACACATGTCCGTGAATCACATCGGGTGGAGAAGTAGGAATTTATCAAGCCTATGGTGACTCTTGTGTGAGTTTGGATGAGAAAAGCCTTGTTCAGCATTTACATTTGTGGGATAAAAGAAAATTAATGCGAGGTATGTGTTTTGTGTGAATGGGATAAGAAATGAATTGGAAATATATTAAAGACATAAATCGAGAACTTGAAATATCTATTTTTGATGAGGCATGATATCTTTTTGTTTCTTGAAATTGATTTGATATATCTCATTGATATGTGTTTTGGATTTGATTTGATTTAATTTTTACTTGTCCAGGAGTCCAAGTGCTAAGTGTGGGGGAATTGATAGAGAAAATATTTTCAATTAATATATATTTAATATCATTGTTTTAAACCCACAAAAGTGTTTCTCTAAGATGAATTGTTTCATTTTTATGATAATGGTGTTATTTTGAGCTGAATAGTAAAAATTGGCCATTTTTGGATTTTTAACAGTTTTAAATTATTTCTGTATTTTGGCCATAACATTATCTACACTGATCCAAGTTGAAAAATTCTTTCTTTTCCAAATTCTACACATCTAGGGATTCATTTACTATTTTTGGACTAAAAGCTGAATCAGCGATATGGAAGATCAAAAGAAGCTCACAAATGGGAGAAAGAAAACTGTTTTCAGTTCTGCCTAGTTTTGGTGTGGGATCCATAAATCATCCATGGTGGGCCCCCATCTTGTGAAATTCGGTGGGTGGATGAGCAAGGAGTTTTGGAGAATCGTTTATGAAGGAAGAAATGAGTTAAGTGGCCGTTTATGGGGCCATTATATCACCATAATCCGGAGGGTTTCTTTTTAGAGAGTCTGACTGGACAGAATAAATGATCCTAGTAAAACGACCATAACTATCGGAATACATGTTCCAATCCGCTGATATTTTTAGGGGACACGACCAAGGGAATTATGAACAACATTCAAGAAGGGATCAACACGTGAAGATGTCATTTAATGGGTATACAGAGCATCAACATTTGGGTGAAACATTCTGGATATAAAATGAGGAGAGCTCCACCCTCTCAAATCATCCCATTCTCCACCCCATTCCTTTTGGGACACCAAGAAGGAGAAATTTTCAGCTTTCCCTTTTATTTATTTTTTTTATAGTTTTTTAATGTCTTCTTCGTCCCCATTCAACTCGATTACCCTTACCATGGTGGGGTAAACATTTGAAGTGATTGGGAAAGGGTTGGTTTTCAACATTGTAATGCTTGAGTTCTTGGACGCAATTGAATAAATTTCATTATTCTTCAAAGTTGTTTTCAATTTATTATAGAGAAATTTATAATCAAGTGCGATCGTTCTTGAATATTAATTCCTTTATTGATTTTTTCCTTTGTAAAATAATCATAATCTCCCTCCACTAATTTCAGGTTTATATACGATGGAATAAACCAGGAATTAGTGGTGAATTACTCGACGATCGTCAGTATGCGTATAAGGTGTAGTGAATTTTCTTGATTGTTTGGGATAAAAAAAACCCGATCGGGTATTGCCCATTTCAATTAAGGATATTCAATACAACTATTTTACACATGTAAGGAGAGTTGACCAAAACAAGATCTTGGTATGGGTTTCTCTCACAATAATAATTTCACCAAGGAAGTGAGAGGAAACGATTATGGAAACTCACTTTAATCAAAAAAGAAGAAGAGGTTTGAATTAAATTTAACAAGGATAAGTATAAAATTAGGAAACCGACCCTGACTTAATCATCCTTTTTAATATCATAGTTTTTCAATCATTTTAATTTCAAATTTGATTTCAAGAATACAACATTTTTTTCACCCTCGTTTTAAAGTGACAGCTCGTTTTGTGTGAACTCCTCTTTGGGAGACATACTAGGTCAACAACATTACTACATTTTAACTTAGGAAATAATTGTTTTGCCACTCCCTACAACAGGCGTGCGTCAAACTTGGCACCGTTTCCGGGGAGGTAGTGTCGCAATATTTTTGTAAATTTTTGACATTTTTTTTCATAAAAAAACACTAATAAATTCTTTCCATAATGAATTCAAGTTATTATTATTTTACATGGAATGAAAATTACTCACAGGTTCAAGAAGAAGTCTACATTGAGGAGGCCCTCCAACGAAGAGCTGATGTACTGATGATAATGTTCAAGCAGGTGGAAAGAGGCGTAACAACATGGATCTCACCGGAAGATTTGATGGCCATGCTCAATGATCTCCAAGTTGACTTAAAAAGATTCAAGTCCAAAAAGGAAGTTCCACTGGTCTTCCCGAATTTCACTAAAGACATCCATGAAGTTGAATCCAAACTCGAGGTGGAGGAGCATGACTACCTACCTCCATCCAGCGATAATCAACACCAAGAGGCACTTTAAAATCAAGAAGAGATTCAAGCTGAACCAACTCAGGGAGATGATACATTTTTGAACTCAAATTATTTTAATTTTGTTGAAACTAATTTGAGTATAACTCCCATTTGTTTTGAATTTTCAGAATCAGATGACTCCTATTATTCCCTAGAGGATTAAGAGACAAAAGAAGATGCACATGTTGAGGAACACCTGGAGCTCCCGGAAGTCATGGAATATCTACTGGAGGAGCCCAATCATAAATAGATCCAAGTTGCTAAGGCTGAGGAAATAATACAGGAGGTCGAAGCCCCTATGAAGCTAGCACTGGAAGACAAGATGGTTGCACAAGTAGCAACAAAATAGGTGTAGGTTCCGTACCTCATCCTACCCCTACCATGCAAGATGTACCAAATTGCGAAGGGGGTGGATCTGGTATACTCTATCTATGGGGTCCTCCTCAACAAGAACAAATAACATCAAGCTGGGAAGAGCCACATGTGGTGGTTTAAATCAAAGAAGCTTCATCCACTAGCAAATTATGGATAAAAGCTGGTACTGCCCTCTCGAGGCAGTCAAAACCCAGGGCCCACTTGGGGGATTATAACAAGATTTATCCTTTTTTTCTTATTCAATTTATATTTTCATTTCTTTTAATAAATTTCATATGTTAGGTTTTTACATTTTTTAGGTTTTCAAAGAGAAACACTTAAGAGTCAAACTCAACGTTGCATTGCCAATAAGTCAGGTTGTACCTCTCTTTCACACTTTCATGATGTTGTGATTAATTTGAAAACTGGATTACATGTTAAATCTACTTGAACGCATCGAGGTCACTACATCATTTAAGTGTGGGGGAGGGAACCTTTGTAGTATAGGATTTTTATTTTATGTTTGTTTTCAAAAATAAAAAAAATAAAAAATTGTGTGTTTTTAAATTTTTGTGTGTTTATTTTTCAATTTCTGGTGTGTTTCTGAAACTTTTGAGCTGAAAAGATTATCAATACCATTTTTGAAACCCATGTCAACGAGTGAACCAATCTATTTCATGAAACCGAGCTTAAATGAATCCTAAAATGACTTCTTTTCATGTTTAAATCTTTTAGAATTTCCTGAAAAGTACACTGATTTTTGAAACCCATGCCATATTTCACTGTCTATATCTTTGAAATCACTTTATTGTGAGGATTCTGAACCATTTTTGTCATATTTTTTTCATTCACCTCATTTTTTGAGAAAACCATACCATGCTTGCTTTAACCAGAATTTGATTTATTCCTTTCAAAACATGAGGGTTTGGGATACGTGTGTTTTAAATGATTGAGGCATTTATTTCGTTTTAAGCCCCCTTTTTAAAATAATCCTTTTTCATTATGGCCCACCTTTACATTTATCCTTCATTGTATCCCCTAGTATCAATGAATTTCCTGTTAGGTTAGCCACATTACAAGCCAATTTTCCATATCCTACCTTCTCTTGAAGTGAAATTGCATGATCTAGTTGAACGTAAGTGTGGGGGAAGATGTCCCGTGGTGTACTACCTTATTTGGTGATACTTTGGGAGGAAAATAAATTGAGAAAGAGATGAGTGTGATGCTGAAAAATTATTCTGTTGAAAGCTGTGCCTTTTCTGGAGCTTTCATGATAAGAGAAGCTGTGCCTTTCTGGATCTTCCAATGCAAAAAGAAAGTTGTGCCTATTTGGATCTTTAAAAAAAAATCATGTTTGAAAAGATTGAAATTTTTTCTAATGAGCTGATTGAATGATGATGGAGCCTATTTTCAACAAAGGGGAAGTGAAGGAGACCATATTTGAGTGAAAATTAGAATCTTTCAATTTTGCATCAATAAGAGCCAAGCCTTCCTTTTTCGGCCTCAGAACTTTTAACATCTAAATCCTACCAAACGGAAGTCACAGAACAACCCTGAAATGTCCTCATTAGAAACACATGTCCTTGACTCACATCGGGTGGAGAAGTAGGAATTTATCAAGCCTATGGTGACTCTTGTGTGAGTTTGGATGAGAAAATCCTTGTTCAACATTTACATTTGTGAGATAAAAGAAAATTAATGTGAGGTAGGTGTTTTGTGTGCATGGGATAAGAAATGAAGTGGAAATATATTAAAATCATAAATGGATAACTTGAAATAACTATTTTTGATGAGGCATGATATCTTTTTGTTTCTTGAAATTGATTTGATAGATCTCATTGATATGTGTTTTGGATTTGATTTGATTTAATTTTTACTTGTCCAGGAGTCCAAGTGCTAAGTGTGGGGTAATTGATAGATAAAATATTTTCAATTAATATATATTTAATATCATTTTTTTAAACCCACAAAAGTGTTCCTCTAAGATGAATTGTTTCATTTTTATGATAATGGTGTTATTTTGAGCTGAATAGTAAAAATTGGCCATTTTTGGATTTTTATCAGTTTTAAATTATTTCTGTAGTTTGGCCATAACATTATCTATACTAATCCAAATTGAAAAATTATTTATTTTCCAAATGCTAAACATCCAGGGATTCATTTAATATTTTTGGACTAAAAGCTGAATCGGGCATATGGAAGCTCAAAAAAATCTCACAAATAGGAGAAAGAAAACTGTTTTCAGTTCTGTCTAGTTTTGGTGTGGGATCCATAACTCATCCATGGTGGGAAAAAAGCTTGTGAAATTCGGTGGGTGGACGCGCAAGGAGTTTTGGATCATCTTTTACCTATTAATAACTGAGTGAATGGGCCGTTTATGGGGTCATTAAATCACCTTAATCCGAAGGGTGTCTTTTTGGAAAATCTGACTGGATAGAATAAATTCTTCTAGTAAAATGGCCATAACTCTCAGAATACATGTTCAAATCCAATGATATTGTTAGGGGACACGGAAAAGGAAATTATGAACAACATTCAAGAAGGGATAAACGCGTGATGATGTCATTTAATTGGGCTACAACGCGTCAACATTCGGGGGAAACATTCTGGCTATAAAAGGAGGAGAGGTCCACCCTCTCAAATCATCACATTCTCCACCCCATTCCTTATGGGACACCAAGAAAAAGAACTGTTCAGATATCTCTTTTATTTATTTTATTTTTCACAGTTTTGTAATGCCTTCTTCTACCCCATTCAACTCGATTACCCTTACCATGGTAGGGTAAACATTTGGAGTGATTGGGGAAGGATTGGTTTTCTACATTGTAATCCTTGAGTTCTTGGATTCAATTGAATAAATTTCTTTCTTCTTCAAAGTTGTTTTAAATTTCTTATAGAGGATTTTATAATCAAGTGCTATCGTTCTTGAATATTAATTCTGTTATTTATTTTTGACTTGGTAAAATAATCATAATCTCCCTCCACTAATTTCTGGTTTATATACGATGGAATAAACCACGAATTAGTGGTGAAGTACTCGACGATCATCAGTACGTGTAAAAGGTGTAGTGAATGTTCTTGATTGTTTGGGATAAACAAAACCCGATCAGGTATTTCCCATTTAAATTAAGGATATTCAATACAAATATTTTAAAATGGAAGGAGAGTTTACCAAACCAATATCATGGTAAGGTTTTCTCTCACAATAATAATTTCAACAAGGAAGTGAGAGGAAATGATTGTGGAAACTCACTTTAATAAACAAAGAAGAAGTGGATTGAATTAAATTGAATGAGGATAGCATTAAAATTAATAAACAGACCCCGACTTAATCACCCTTTTTAATATCATAGTTTTTCAATCATTTTAATTTCAAATTTAATTTCAAGAACAAAACATTTTTTTAACCACGTTTTAAAGTGACATCTCGTTTTGTTTGCACTCCTCTTTGGGAGACATCCTAGGTAAACCACATTACTACATTTTAACTTAGGAAATAATTGTTTTTCCATGACCTACGATAGGCATGCGTCAAACTTGGCACCGTTGCCGGTAGGTAGTGCCACAATATTTTTGTAAATTTTTGACAATTGTTTTCTTAAAAAAACACAAATAAAATCTTTCCATAATTAATTAAAATGATTATTATTCTACATGGAATCAAAATTACTCACAGGTGAAAAAAGTAGTCTACACTGAGGAGGCCCTCCAACGAAGAGCGATGCACTGATGATAATGTTCAAGCAGGTGGAAAGAGGCATGACAACATGGATCTCACCAGAAGATTTGATGGCCATGGTCAATGAACTCCAAGTTGACTTAAAAAGATTCAAGGCCAAAAAGGAAGTGCCACTGGTCTTCCCGGATTTCACTGAAGGCATCCATGAAGTTGAATCCAAACTTGAGGTGGAGGAGCATGACTACCTACCTCCATCTAGCGATAATCAACTCCAAGAGGCACTTTCAAATCAAGAAGTGATTCAAGCTGAACCAAATCAGGGAGATGATACATTTTTGAACTCAAATTCTTTTAATTTTGTTGAAACTAATTTCAGTATAACTCCCATTTGTTTTGAATTTTCAGAATCAGATGACTCCTATTATTCCCTAGAGGATGAACAGACAAAAGAAGATGCACCTGTTGAGGAACACCTGGAGCTCCCGGAAGTCATGGAATATCTACTGGAGGAGCCCAATCATAAAGAGATCCAAGTTGCTAAGGCTGAGGAAATAATACAGGAGGTTGAAGCCCCCATGAAGCTAGCACTGGAAGACAAGATGGTTGCACATGTAGCAACAAAAGAGGTTGAGGTTCCGTACTTCATCCTACCCCTACCATGAAAGATGTACCAAATTGTGAAGGGGGTGGATCTGGTATACTCTGTCTATGGATTCCTCCTCAAAAAGAACAAATAACATCAAGCTGGGAAGATCCACATGTGGTGGTTTAAATCAAAGAATCTTCATCCACCAACAGATTATGGATAAAAGCCGGTACTGCCCTCTGGAGGCAGTAAAAACCCAGGGCCCAGTTGGGGGATTATACCAAGATTTATCCTTTTTTTCTTATTCAATTTCTATTTTCATTTCTTTTAATAAATTTCTTATGTTATGTTTTTACTTTTTTTAGGTTTTCAAAGAGCAACACTTAGGAGTCAAACTCAACGTTGCATTGCCAATAAGTCAGGTTGTACCTCTCTTTCACACTATCTTGACGTTGTGATTAATTTGAAAATTGGCTTACATGTTAAATCCACTTGAATGCATCGAGGAAACTGCATCATTTAAGTGTGGGGAGGGAACCTTTGTAGTATAGGACTTTTATTTGATGTTTGTTTTCAAAAATAAAAAAAATAAAAAATTGTGTGTTTTCAAATTTTTGTGTGTTTGTTTTTCAATTTTTGGTGTGTTTCTGAAACTTTTGAGCTGAAAAGATTATCAATACCATTTTTGAAACCCATGTCAATGTGTGAACCAATCTATTTCATGAAACCGAGCTTAAATGAATCCTGAAATGACTTCTTTTCATGTTCAAATCTTTTAGAATTTCATGAAAAGTACATTGATTTTTGAAACCCATGCCATATTTCACCGTCTATATCTTTGAAATCACTTTCCTGTGAGGCTTCTGAACCATTTTTGTCATATTTTTTTCATTCACCTCATTTTTTGAGAGAACGATACCGTGCTTTCTTTAACCAGAATTTTATTTGTTCCTTTCAAAACTTGTGGGTTTGGGGTACGTGTGTTTTAAATGATTGAGGCGATTATTTGGTTTCAATCCCCCTTCTCAAAATAATCCATTTTCATTATGGCCCACCTTTACATTTATCCTTCATTGTATCCCCTAGTAGCCATGAATTTCCTGTTAGGTTAGCCACATTACAAGCCAATTTTCCCTATCCTACCTACTCTTGAAGTGAAATTGCATGATCTAGTTGAACTTAAGTGTGGGGGAAGATGTCCTGCGGTGTACTACCTCATTTGGTGATACTTTGTGTGGAAAATAAATTGTGGAAGAGATGCGTGTGATGCTGAAAAATTATTCTGTTGAAAGATGTGCCTTTTCTTGAGCTTTCATGATAAGAGAAGTTGTGCCTTTCTGGAGCATCCAATGAAAAAAGAATGTTGTGCCTATCTGGAGCTTTAAAAAAAATCATGTTTGAAAAGATTGAAATTTTTTATGATGAGCTGATTGAATGATGATGGAGCCTATTTTCATCAAAGGGGAAGTGAAGGAGACCATATTTGAGTGAAAATTAGAATCTTTCAATTTTGCTTCAATAAGAGCCAAGCCTTCCTTTTTTCGACCTCATAACTTTTAACATCTAAATCCTACCAACCGGAATCCACAGAACAACCCTGAAAAGTCCTCATGAAAAACACATGTCTTTAAATCACATCGGGTGGAGAAGTAGGAATTTATCGAGCCAATGGTGACTCTTGTGTGAGTTTGGATGAGAAAATCCTTGTTCAGCATTTACATTTGTGAGATAAAAGCAAATTAATGCGAGGTAGGTGTTTTGTGTGCATGGGATAAGAAATGAATTGGAAATATATTAAAATCATAAATGGAGAACTTGAAATAACTATTTTTGATGAGTCATGATATCTTTTTGTTTCTTGAAATTGATTTGATAGATCTCATTGATATGTGTTTTGGATTTGATTTGATTTAATTTTTACTTGTGCAGGAGTCCAAGTGCTAAGTGTGGGGGAATTGAGAGAGAAAATATTTTCAATTAATATATATTGAATATCATTGTTTTAAACCCAAAAAAGTGTTTCTCTAAGATGAATTGTTTCATTTTTATGATAATGGTGTTATTTTGAGCTGAATAGTAAAAATTGGCCATTTTGGATTTTTAACAGTTTTAAATTATTTCTGTAGTTTGGCCATAACATTATCTACAAAGATCCTAGTTGAGAAATTATTTCTTTTCCAAATGCTACACATCCAGGGATTCATTTAATATTTTTGGACTAAAAGTTGAATCGGCCATATGGAAGATCAAAAGAAGCTCACAAATGGGAGAACGAAAACTGTTTTCAGTTCTGCCTAGTTTGGGTGTGGGATCCATAACTCATCCATGGTGGGCCCCGAGATTGTGAAATTCAGTGGGTGGACGCGCAAGGAGTTTTTTAGCATCTTTTATGAAGGAATCAACGAGTGAATTGGCCGTTTATGGGGTCATTAAATCACCCTAATCCAGAGGGTTTCTTTTTGGAGAGTCTGACTGGACAGAATAAATTCTCCTAGTAAAACAGCCATAACTCTCGGAATACATGTCCAAATCTGCTTATATTTTTATTGGAAACATAAAAGGTAATTATGAACAACATTAAAGAAGGTCTCAACATGTGAAGATGTCATTTAATAGGGATACAACGCGTCAACATTCGGGGGAAACATTCTGGCGATAAAAGGAGGAGAGCTCCACCCTCTCAAATCATCCCATTCTCCACCCCATTCCTTCTGGGACACCAAGAAGAAGAAATTTTCAGATTTGTCTTTTATTTATTTTCTTTTTAATAGTTTTTTAATCCCTTCTTCTACCCCATTCTACTCGATTACCCTTACCATGGTGGGGTAAACATTTGGAGTGATTGGGGAAGGGTTGGTTTTTCTACATTGTAATTCTTGAGTTCTTGGATGCAATTGAATAAATTTATTTCTTCTTCAAAGTTGTTTTCAATTTCTTATAGAGGATTTTATAATCAAGTGATATCGTTCTTGAATATTAATTCCGTTATTGATTTTTGCCTCGGTAAAATAATCATAATCTCCCTCTACTAATTTCTGGTTTATATACGATGGAATAAACCAGGAATTAGTGGTGAAGTACTCGACGATCGTCAGTACGTGTAAAAGGTGTAGTGAATGTTCTTGATTGTTTGGGATAAACAAAACCCGATCGGGTATTGCCCATTTCAATTAATGATATTCAATACAACTATTTTACAATGGAAGGAGAGTTGACCAAACCAATATCTTGGTAAGGTTTTCTCTCACAATAATAATTTCACCAAGGAAGTGAGAGGAAACGATTGTGGAAACTCACTTTAATCAACAAAGAAGAAGAGGTTTGAATTAAATTGAATAAGGATATCATTACAATTAGGAATCAGACCCCGACCTAATCACCCTTTTTAATATCATAGTTTTTCAATCATTTTAATTTCAAATTTCATTTCAAGAACACAACATTTTTTACCCTCGTTTTAAAGTGACATCTCATTTTGTGTGCACTCCTATTTGGGAGACATCCTAGGTCAACCACATTACTAAATTTTAACTTAGGAAATAATTGTTTTTCCACACCCAACGACATGCGTGCGTCAAACATGGCGCCATTTCCGGGGAGGCAGTGCCGCAATATTTTTGTAAATTTTTGACATTTGTTTTCTTAAAAAACACAAATAAAATATATACATAATGAATTCAAATGATTATTATTCTACATGGAATGACAATTACTCACATGTTCAAGAAGAAGTCTACACTGAGAAGGCCCTCCAACGAAGAGCTGATGCACTGATGATAATGTTCAAGCAGGTGGAAAGAGGAATAACAACATGGATCTCACCGGAATATTTGATGGCCATAGTCAATGAACTCTAAGTTGACTTAAAAACATTCAAGGCCAAAAATAAAGTGCCACTGGTCTTCTCGGATTTCACTGAAGACATCTATGAAGTTGAATCCAAACTCGAGGTGGAGGAGCATGACTACCTACCTCCATCCAGCGATAATCAACTCCAAGAGGCACTTTCAAATCAAGAAGAGATACAAGCTGAACCAACTCAGGGAGGTGATACATTTTTGAACTCAAATTATTTTAATTTTGTTGAAAATAATTTGAGTATAAATCCCAATTGTTTTGAATTTTCAGAATCATATGACTCCTATTATTCCCTAGAGGATGAAGAGACAAAAGAAGATGCACCTGTTCAGGAACACCTGGAGCTCCCGGAAATCATGGAATATCTACTGGAGGATCCCAATCATAAAGAGATCCAAGTTTCTAAGACTGAGGAAATAATACAGGAGGTCGAAGACCCCATGAAGCTAGCACTGGAAGACAAGATGGTTGAACAAGTAGCAACAAAAGAGGTGGAGGTTCCGTACTTCATCCTACCCCTACCATGCAAGATGTAACAAATTGCGAAGGGGGTGGATCTGGTGTACTCTGTCTATGGAGTCCTCCTCAACATGAAAAAGAACATCAATCTGGGAATAGCCACATGTGGTGGTTTAAATCAAATAATCTTCATCCACCAACAGATTATGGATAAAATATGGTACTGCCCTCTGCAGGCAGTCAAAACTCAGGGCCCACTTGGGGTATTATACCAAGATTTATCCTTTTTTTCTTATTCAATTTCTGTTGTCATTTCTTTTAATAAATTTCTTATGTTACGTTTTTACTTTAATTAGGTTTTCAAAGAGAAACACTTAGGATTCAAACTCAATGTTGCATTGCCAATAAGTCAGGTTGTACCTCTCTTTCACACTTTCTTGATGTTGTGATTAGTTTGAAAATTGGCTTACATGTTATACCCACTTGAATTCATCGAGGAAACTGCATCATTTAAGTGTGGGGGAGGGAACCTTTGTAGTATAGGATTTTTATTTGATGCTTGTTTTCAAAAATAAAAAAAATAAAAAATTCTGTGTTTTGAAATTTTTGTGTGTTAATTTTTCAATTTTTGGTGTGTTTCTGAAACTTATGAGCTGAAAAGATAATCAATACCATTTTTGAAACCCATGTCAATGAGTGAACCAATATATTTCATGAAACTGAGCTTAAATGAATCCTAAAATGACTTCTTTTCATGTTCAAATATTTTATAATTTCAGGAAAAGTACACTGATTTTTGAAACCCATGCCATATTTAACTGTCTATATCTTTGAAATCACTTTCCTGTGAGGCTTCTGGACCATTTTTGTCATATTTGTTTCATTCACCTCATTTCTTGAGAGAACCATACCATGATTGTTTTAACCAGAATTTGATTTATTCCTTTTAAAACATGAGGGTTTGGGGTATGTGTGTTTTAAATGATTGAGGCATTTATTTGTTTTTAATCCCCCTTTTCAAAATAATCTTTTTTCATTATGGACCACCTTTACATTTATCCTTCATTGTAGCCCCTAGTAGCCATGAATTTCCTGTTAGGTTAGCCACATTACAAGCCAATTTTCCCTATCCTACCTGCTCTTGAAGTGAAATTACATGATCTAGTTGAACTTACGTGTGGGGGAAGATGTACCGTGGTGTACTACCTCATTTGGTGATACTTTGGGTGGAAAATAAATTGTGGAAGAGATGCGTATGATGCTGAAAAATTATTCTGTTGAAAGCTGTGCCTTTTCTTTAGCTTTAATGATAAGGGAAGATGTGCCTTTCTGGAGCTTCCAATGCAAAAAGAAAGTTGTCCCTGTCACGACCCGTCCTCGGGGCCCGTGCCGTGACTACCCCAAGCCCGCCTTCCATAGGCCAGGGGCTGGCGACTAGCACCAAGGCGTAAAATCCCAGTAAACAGGGAAGGCATTGCCATTATAAGTAACAACCACACAGAGTCAGCAAGCGGAAAGTAAAGTACAGAAAAGTAAAGGGGCCGGAAATACAAGCCCAACTGTAAAGTACAACTGAAAGTAAAGCAACTGAAGAAAAGACGGCGGCCTCGTGTCGTCCACTGGCAATCCCACCTGAAGGGTGGGTACAGATAGCCTCCAGGCTCCTCGGGTCCCACGTCCGCTCCGAGCACGTCCCGCCCAGTGGTCCACCTCCAGGTACCGTCCTGCTCCACGCCCCAACCGTGATCAGCGCTGTCCGTCGTCTGCAACCAACACAACAAGGTGCGGGCATAGCCCCTGCAGGGGTGAGTACAACTACTCAGTAAGGACCCCGAGACCCCCGAAGGTCTCCCGAAATCCACAAAGGATATAGCACAAAGAAAGATGCAATCACGAAGTAACATCTGACTCGACTTAGGTATATGCCCATACATATACCTAAGTCCCCAATTCTAGCTCTGCTCACGAGCTCAAGAACAACTCAATCCACAAAGGAAAGCAAGACTCAAATCCACAAGGAGAGTAAACAGTAAATCCACAAAGGATGGTTCAACACAATCCACAAAGGAGAGTAACATAAGATTCAGCTCAACCCGGTATACTTTTTCAGATGACGTCAAAGACGATCACTGATCCGTCTAAGTCGTCGGACCCACGAAGGATCGATAGGTACTAACCCCCGCAGAAGACCCACACAGGATCGGGCTCACACAGAACCTGTAGGCAGTGGCTCACACAGAACCGGTAGGCAGTGGCTCACACAGAACCGGTAGTAGGACCCACACAGGATCGGGCACTGATCCGCATAGGATCGCTGAGTGCAGTAGTCGACGCAGTCCACTGAGGATCTCTGCACAGTCGTCGCCGCAGTCCACGGAGGATCTCTGCTCTGCCGTCGTCGCAGTCCACGGAGGATCTCTGCTCTGCCGTCGTCGCAGTCCACGGAGGATCTCTGCTCTGCCGTCGTCGCAGTCCACGGAGGATCTCTGCTCTGCCGTCGTCGCAGTCCACGGAGGATCTCTGCTCTGCCGTCGTCGCAGTCCACGGAGGATCTCTGCTCTGCCGTCGTCGCAGTCCACGGAGGATCTCTGCTCTGCCGTCGAGGTCACAGCCAGCGCTAGGGTTCCCGCACGAAGCGAGCTCGTTTAGGAGGGTCCGCTCCACGAGCCGAGGGGCTGATACATCAACTGACACGTAGTCCGAAGTTGATGTATCCAAAAGTTCCGTATCGACAACAGGATCTCAACGCGACAGACGGCGCGTCAATCGGACGCCCGGTCTGAGAGTTATTGGCATTTTCGTCCCAGGGGCCCGGTTGGTTTTTAGGGAAAAACCGACCCGACCGTACTCCGCCTGTATCCGATCCTCAGGCGGAGTATGCCAAAAGTTCCGTCTCACTTAGAGGAAACTACCACAGCTGACGGTACGTCGTTCGGACGTCCGTAGCTCAAGTTATGAGCGTTTCCGCTCCGAGGGCCCGGTTGGTTTCGTGTACGAACCAACCCGGCCGAACCCAAAGTCTTCCAAAACCTTGAGTATAATATACCGAAACGACCGTCTCGATCCAAGGATCGCGTAGCCGCTAACGGTTCGTCAATCGGAGGTCCCAGGCCCAAGATATGGGTGAAAGACCGTAAAGGGCCCGAAAACGGGGGTTCTGGGCCCGGGGCGACCCGGCCCGAACCCCCCCTGGGGTCGGCCGAACCGGGTCGGCCCGAACCGGGTCGGCCCGACCCGGCCCGAACCGGCTCGGCCGGGTCCGGTCCGGCCTGGGCGCGGCCCAGCCGACCGGACCGGCCGGCTCGGTCTCGGCCGAGCGGCCGAATTGCCGCCGCCGCTGGGTTGACCCGCGGCTTTGAAGGAGACGCGGCCCCCGCGGGGGGCCGCCTGTCACGCGGACGCGGCCGGGCCGCCGCGTCCGTCCCGGTTCCGCGCGGCCGCGGAACCGGCCGCCGTTGCCGCCGCGGCTTCAGCCGCGGCGGGCTTCCTCCACGGCGGCGCGCCGGCCGCCGCCGCCTCCGGTCGCCGGCGCCGCCGCGCCGGCGACCCGCGCCGCCGCCGCCTTCTGCGGGCCGCCGGGGATGCTCCGGTGGCCCGATTTCCTTCCCGTCTGCGCCGTTGCCCCTCCCGGATGCCGACCTTCACTGCGGGATCGACGGATCGCCCCTGCCGTGCGGTTCGTCGTCGTCCGCCATATCCGCACAACAAAAATAGATCGGCGGAGGGTTGCCGGGTCTTGTTCGTTAGACCCGCACCCTCCGCGTTAGTCATAATCCACGGGAGGAACAAGAAAACGATCAATAACAATTTTTAAATGTTAAAATTGTTCGAAGATCAAGTTCTTTACCTTTAAAGAAATAAAATCACGGGAAAGGAAAATATTCCAATCAACCCTTACTTGTCGTCGTCGTCGGACGAGGGGTCGTCGCGGAATCGTTCGTCGCGAAGGAAGGAGATCGTCGCGTCGTCGCGGTATCCGGCGTCGCGTCGCCAATCTCCGGATCAAGAACGAACGGATTTAATTAATTAAATCCGTTGTTATTGAAATTAAAAAGGGAGAAGAAAAGATCTGATTCTCACCTTAGTTGCCGAACGAGGATCGGCCGCGGAAGAAGAGGCGTCGCCGAAGAATGTCGCGGGTAGATCTCGTCGACGTCGCAGATCTTGGTGTGCGTCGTCGAATTCCGGTCGCCGGCGTTCTTCGCGTTCTTCGCGTTCTTCGCGTTCTTCGCGTTCTTCGCGGAGAGGGTGGAGGAACGAAGATTCTTTCAAATCCTTTCCAAGGATTTTTGGGTTGGTCTTATTTTATAAACATGCCAACACACGAAACTGGTTAAGAAACGATCCATCAATTCGTTGAATTAATTCAACGAAAGAAACGGCCCATTTAATTCACGAAGAAACAGTCCATTTAATTCACGAAATAAACCGCCCAATTAAATGGTCTGTTAAGAATTAAAGAAAACGCGTCGGTTGACTTTTCAGTTACTTTGACGGGTTTTCGCGGGTGCGTTACTTAGCGAAAGAAACGGCGGGGCTCGTGCGGGTCCCACCGCACAAATATCCTACCAAGGGGTAGGATATTTCTGGATAGCATCCTATCCAGTTCAACTCAGTTCAAGCCGCCTTTAAGTGACTTCAAGTGGCTTCCAAGCAGCTTAAGTGAAATAAAATAAAGTTGTCGCACAAACTTTATTTTATTTCTGACTTAAAGCCGTAAAATTTAAAAACCACGTCTGAGCAAACGCAACTCCGGAAGAGGCGTTTCTAAGCAAATACCGGTGCTGCGAATTCATCGGTGCCCTCAGAATTTGATTCCGGGCACCGGTTCAAAAGATAGAAAAACCCGCTCGTCCGTTCACTGAACGTACCCGAGCCAAACTTCGGAAATTGATTCCGGGCACACCGGGCCTCGGAATCAGGTGCCGTCTGAAGCTGCGCTCTTGTAAAATTCCAAAGAAAATTAAGAAAAAAAAAAAATTTCCTTGAAATTTGCGGGTCTTTACATTACTCCCACCTCAGGGCTTTACGTCCCCGTAAAGATACATCAAAAACTAGGGGAACAAATGGGGGTACTGAGCACGCATCTGAGCCTCCCGCTCCCAAGTGCTCTCCTGGAGGTTCCCGTGCTGCCATCTGACGCGCACAAGAGGAATCGACCGCCCACGTAGGACCCGCTCCTGTCGATCCTCGATCTCCACTGGAACCTCCGCAAAAGTCGCCCCATCGTCCACGTCCACCTCCCCAAAGTCGATGATGTGCGTCGGGTCGTGCACGTATCTCCTCAGCTGAGACACGTGGAAGACGTCGTGCACCCGGTGCAACTGAGGTGGTAGAGCCAGGCGATAAGCCACCTCTCCTATCCTGCTGAGGACCTGGAAAGGCCCGATGAAGCGTGGAGACAACTTGCCGCCTCGGCCAAATCTCCGTAAACCACGTCGAGGTGAGACACGCAAAAAGACGTGGTCGCCATCCTCGAACTCTAGTGGCCTCCGCCTCCTGTCAGCATATGACTTCTGCCGGCTCTGAGCTGTCCTCATCCTCTCCTGGATGATCTGGACCTTCTCTGTCGTGGCTCGGACCATCTCTGGTCCCACGAGTGCTGACTCCCCAGGGTCTGTCCAGCACAATGGGGATCTGCAGGGTCTGCCGTACAACGCCTCGTATGGTGCCATCCCGATGGTGGAGTGGTAGCTGTTGTTGTACGCGAACTCCACCAAGGGTAGGTGGTCCTCCCAGCTGCGACCAAAGTCGAGAACACATGCACGGAGCATGTCCTCGAGTGTCTGTATGGTCCTCTCCGTCTGACCATCCGTCTGAGGGTGGAAGGCTGTGCTCAGATGGAGCCGCGTCCCGAACGCCTCCTGCAACCCCTTCCAAAGCCTGGAAGTGAAACGAGCATCTCGATCGGAGACGATAGATGATGGCACACCGTGAAGCCGTACGATCTCCTGGACGTAAAGACGTCCCAAGCTCTCCACTGAGCCCTGCTCTCTGATGGGTAAGAAGTGTGCCGACTTGGTGAGTCGGTCGACAATCACCCAAATGGAGTCGTGACCTCTGGAAGTACGTGGAAGTCCAGTCACGAAGTCCATAGATATGCCGTCCCACTTCCACTCCGGGACCTCCAAGGGCTGTACCAAGCCTGCTGGTACCTGGTGCTCTGCCTTCACCTGCTGGCAGGTGAGGCAACGTGAAACGAACTCTGCCACAGCTTTCTTCATGCCCGGCCACCAGTGCTGTCGTCTGAGATCCTGGTACATCTTCGCCACTCTGGGATGCACCGCCAAGGGAGAAGTGTGAAACTCTCTCAGCACCTCCTCTCGTAAAGCAACTGGTACGAAGGTACGCCCTCTGAAAAGGATGTCGTGCTCTGCTCCAAGGGAGAAAACATCAGGCGCCTGACCTGAGGATATCAGTGCACGCCGGGTCTCACAGTCAGCGTCCCCACGCTGAGCCTCTCTGACCCGCTGTAGAAGTGGAGGAGAGACTGTGAGAGACTGAAGAAAGGCTGCTCCGTCTCTATCCACGAAGGATATCTGCAAGGAGGCTAGCTGCTCCGTCGCCTCCTCAAGCAGCTGAATGCCCGTCCTCCTGCTGAGGGCATCGGCTACCACGTTCCCCTTCCCAGGAGTGTAGACTATCTCAAAGTCATAGTCCTGGAGGAACTCAAGCCATCTCCGCTGTCTCAGGTTCAGGTCCTTCTGAGAGAAGATATACCTGAGACTCTGGTGGTCAGAAAAGACAGTGAAGCGCTCGCCCATCAGATAGTGCCGCCAAGTCTTCAGAGCGAAGACCACTGCTGCTAACTCCAGGTCATGAGTGGCGTAGTTCTGCTCATGCGGCCTCAACTGACGTGATCCGTAGGCGATCACGGCCCGCTCCTGCATCAGGACGCACCCGAGTCCAGTCCCTGATGCATCGCAGTAAACTACGTACCCAACTCCCTCCTCAGGCAACCTCAAGATAGGTGCGCTGGTCAATCTCTGTCTCAGCTCCTGGAAGCTCTGCTGACATCTGTCTGACCACACAAAGGGTTTCCCCTTCTTCGTCAAGGCTGAGAGTGGTGCCGCAACTCTGGAGAAGTCCGGCACGAATCTCCGATAGTATCCGGCTAGGCCCAAGAAGCTCCGCACCTCTGTCACGCTCTTGGGTGGCTCCCAAGCTAGTACTGCCTCGATCTTCGCGGGATCCACTGCAACTCCCGCCTCAGAGATGACGTGCCCCAAGAAATGGACCTCACGCAACCAGAACTGGCATTTTGAGAGCTTTCCATAAAGCTGGTGCTCTCGGAGTGTGTCTAGCACAACCCGCAGGTGGTAGGCATGCTCCTCCTCAGTCGTCGAGTATACCAAAATGTCGTCAATGAAGACAACGACAAATCGGTCGAGGTATGGCTGGAAGATCCTGTTCATGAGGCTCATGAACACTGCTGGAGCATTGGTTACGCCGAACGGCATAACCAAGAACTCATAATGGCCATACCGACACCTGAAGGTCGTCTTCTGTACGTCCTCGTCTCGAACTTTGAGCTGATGATAGCCTGACCGGAGGTCTATCTTCGAGAACCACCGCGCTCCCTTGAGCTGATCGAAGAGGTCATCAATCTGTGGCAGCGGATACTTGTTCCTCACTGTCACCTGGTTCAGGCGACGATAGTCGACACATAGTCGCAAGCTCCCGTCCGCCTTCTTGGCGAACAAAATCGGGGAAGCCCAGGGTGAAACACTGGGTCGGATAAACCCCTTGCTCTGCAAGTCCTCCAACTGTACCCGCAGCTCTCGAAGCTCGGCGGGGGCCATCCGATATGCTGGAGTAGATATCGGGGCTGTCCCGGGGTACAAGTCGATGTAAAAGTCTACCTCTCTACGAGGAGGTAGCCCTGGAACGTCGTCGGGAAAGACGTCCACGTACTGGTCCACCACTGCAGGAAAAGCCGGACTCCGCACGTCCACTGCTCCTAGGATGAGGCTAGCCAACTGATGAGAGATGGGCTGCACTCTCCCCCGCGGAAGTCCATCCTGTGCTGCAAAGGTTCCCTTCTCGCCGGTGAAGGTAAACCTGCTCCCGTCGGTACGAACACATCGCACCTTGCGCCTAAAACAGTCGATCTGGGCATGAACCGTGGATAGCCAATCCATGCCCAAGATGACGTCGTAAGGCCTCGACGCCGCTACAAGGAGATCCCAGCCGAAGCTCTCGCCCCCTAGAGAAAGCTCACACTGCCGGCACCAGTGCGTAATCGTCGAGTCTGCTCCCGTAGGAGTCTCTAGCCGTAAGGATCGAGCCAACGGCTCAGTCGGAATCTCCGAGCTCCGAACAAGGGCAGAGGCTATGAAAGAGTGACTCGCTCCTGTGTCTATAAGTACTGCAGCAAGGGTGGAATAGACACAGATTGTACCTCAAATCATCTCTGGCATGTCGGGGTCGTAGGCCTCCACTGCCTGGAGCTGGGCCTGTCCCTGCCCGCCAGCTCCATGTGGTCGAGGTGGCCCTCCTGGTGGTGGTGGGGGTAGAGCCTGGAAGCGTCGCCCACCACCCGCTGCTCGGCCAGCTCCTCTGCCTCGTCCGCCTCCTCCCTGCGGACCGCCACGGTCGACCCTCTGCCTCTGCCTGGGTGGCCCCTCCACCGTCTGCTGCTCCTCTGGTCGGCGAGTCGGGCAGTCACGAGCCATGTGACCCTGCCCGCCGCAAGAGTAGCACAGCCTGCCTCTCGAAAGGCTGGCACTCCGCTGTGTGCCCCGCACCGCTGAGCCGGTGTCCTGAGGCCGTCTGCGAGGGGGTCTGGTCTGCCTGGACCCGTGAGTCATCCGTCGGCTGCCTGCTGCCGATGACTCAGCTACCTGCCGCCCTGCGCTAGGTCTCGCCGCTGAAGAAGGCTCTGCCAGGAAGCTCTCGATCAGGAGGGCTCGCTCCAGCACTCCCGCCTGGGTCGGAATGCTGAGAGAGATCAGCGACGCCCGAATCTCCTGTCGCAAGCCCTGCTCGAAGGTCCGGGCCCGGAAGATGGGGTCCCGTACCATGTCGGTCGAGTAGCGAGACAGGTCCGTGAACCTCGCCGCGTACTGAGCGACCGTCATGCTGCCCTGGCGCAGCTGGAGAAGCTCCTGGATGCGCACCGCTCGGAGGGTGGCCGGGACGAACTCAGAGCGGAAGAGGCTCTCGAAGTCCGCCCAGAGCAAGGATGCCTCATCGTGAACCTGGAGCATCAGGCTCCACCATCGTCCTGCTGCCGCCTGCAGGAGGCTCACTGCGAGGATCACCATGAGATCCGCTGGTGTCCTCACTAGCCTGAAGATCCGTACCACCGCCTCTAGCCAGTCCTCGGCGGCCTGGGGGTCCGCCTCACCGCGAAACCTGGGCGGTCGCTGGCTCTGAAACTCATGCAGTGCCCTGAGGCGACGTGCATCGTCAGCGTCTGGTACTGGTAGCATCGGTGGCTCGGCGGGTAAAGCTACCGCTGGTGCCACTGCTGGCAAAGGGCCCTGCACCGAGGCCTCGTCGCTCGGTGGGCTGCCGTCGCGCCCTACACTCGGAACCCTAGCTGGCTGTCGTCGCGGGGCCATCCTGAAAAGGAGAACAAGAGCACCACAGTCAAAACAGTATACCTGGTGAGCTGGCACAAGTAATCACAAGGAAAACTTGAGACTTTCATAAAGCAGATCAGTATACCCGGTGAGCTGACACAAGTAATCACAAAGAAAAACTTGAAACACACACGCAATCAATGTTTTCATGCATTAAGTCGGAAATCAGGAGTCAGGGTCCTGGTGTACGGATACGTCGGCCGCCGCACCAACACTGGGCTCCCTGAACTGATAACCACACTCAATACACTAAACACTATTGCTTCATATAGAAAGAAAGGACGATCAGAGTTTGCGGTAGAACCGACCACCTCTGATACCAATTTGTCACGACCCGTCCTCGGGGCCCGTGCCGTGACTACCCCAAGCCCGCCTTCCATAGGCCAGGGGCTGGCGACTAGCACCAAGGCGTAAAATCCCAGTAAACAGGGAAGGCATTGCCTTTATAAGTAACAACCACACAGAGTCAGCAAGCGGAAAGTAAAGTACAGAAAAGTAAAGGGGCCGGAAATACAAGCCCAACTGTAAAGTACAACTGAAAGTAAAGCAACTGAAGAAAAGACGGCGGCCTCGTGTCGTCCACTGGAAATCCCACCTGAAGGGTGGGTACAGATAGCCTCCAAGCTCCTCGGGTCCCACGTCCGCTCCGAGCACGTCCCGCCCAGTGGTCCACCTCCAGGTACCGTCCTGCTCCACGCCCCAACCGTGATCAGCGCTGTCCGTCGTCTGCAACCAACACAACAAGGTGCGGGCATAGCCCGTGCAGGGGTGAGTACAACTACTCAGTAAGGACCCCGAGACCCCCGAAGGTCTCCCGAAATCCACAAAGGATATAGCACAAAGAAAGATGCAATCACGAAGTAACATCTGACTCGACTTAGGTATATGCCCATACATATACCTAAGTCCCCAATTCTAGCTCTGCTCACGAGCTCAAGAACAACTCAATCCACAAAGGAAAGCAAGACTCAAATCCACAAGGAGAGTAAACAGTAAATCCACAAAGGATGGTTCAACACAATCCACAAAGGAGAGTAACATAAGATTCAGCTCAACCAGGTATACTTTTTCAGATGACGTCAAAGACGATCACTGATCCGTCTAAGTCATCGGACCCACGAAGGATCGATAGGTACTAACCCCCGCAGAAGACCCACACAGGATCGGGCTCACACAGAACCTGTAGGCAGTGGCTCACACAGAACCGGTAGGCAGTGGCTCACACAGAACCGGTAGTAGGACCCACACAGGATCGGGCACTGATCCGCATAGGATCGCTGAGTGCAGTAGTCGACGCAGTCCACTGAGGATCTCTGCACAGTCGTCGCCGCAGTCCACGGAGGATCTCTGCTCTGCCGTCGTCGCAGTCCACAGAGGATCTCTGCTCTGCCGTCGTCGCAGTCCACGGAGGATCTCTGCTCTGCCGTCGTCGCAGTCCACGGAGGATCTCTGCTCTGCCGTCGTCGCAGTCCACGGAGGATCTCTGCTCTGCCGTCGTCGCAGTCCACGGAGGATCTCTGCTCTGCCGTCGTCGCAGTCCACGGAGGATCTCTGCTCTGCCGTCGAGGTCACAGCCAGCGCTAGGGTTCCCGCACGAAGCGAGCTCGTTTAGGAGGGTCCGCTCCACGAGCCGAGGGGCTGATACATCAACTGACACGTAGTCCGAAGTTGATGTATCCAAAAGTTCCGTATCGACAACAGGATCTCAACGCGACAGACGGCGCGTCAATCGGACGCCCGGTCTGAGAGTTATTGGCATTTTCGTCCCAGGGGCCCGGTTGGTTTTTAGGGAAAAACCGACCCGACCGTACTCCGCCTGTATCCGATCCTCGGGCGGAGTATGCCAAAAGTTCCGTCTCACTTAGAGGAAACTACCACAGCTGAAGGTACGTCGTTCGGACGTCCGTAGCTCAAGTTATGAGCGTTTCCGCTCCGAGGGCCCGGTTGGTTTCGTGTACGAACCAACCCGGCCGAACCCAAAGTCTTCCGAAACCTTGGGTATAATATACCGAAACGACCGTCTCGATCCAAGGATCGCGTAGCCGCTGACGGTTCGTCAATCGGAGGTCCCAGGCCCAAGATATGGGCGAAAGACCGTAAAGGGCCCGAAAACGGGGGTTCTGGGCCCGGGGCGACCCGGCCCGAACCCCCCCTGGGGTCGGCCGAACCGGGTCGGCCCGACCCGGCCCGCACCGGCTCGGCCGGGTCCGGTCCGGCCTGGGCGCGGCCCAGCCAACCGGACCGGCCGGCTCGGTCTCGGCCGAGCGGCCGAATTGCCGCCGCCGCGGGGTTGACCCGCGGCTTTGAAGGAGACGCGGCCCCCGCGGGGGGCCGCCTGTCACGCGGACGCGGCCGGGCCGCCGCGTCCGTCCCGGTTCCGCGCGGCCGCGGAACCGGCCGCCGTTGCCGCCGCGGCTTCAGTCGCGGCGGGCTTCCTCCACGGCGGCGCGCCGGCCGCCGCCGCCTCCGGTCGCCGGCGCCGCCGCGCCGGCGACCCGCGCCGCCGCCGCCTTCTGCGGGCCGCCGGGGATGCTCCGGTGGCCCGATTTCCTTCCCGTCTGCGCCGTTGCCCCTCCCGGATGCCGACCTTCACTGCGGGATCGACGGATCGCCCCTGCCGCGCGGTTCGTCGTCATCCGCCATATCCGCACAACAAAAATAGATCGGCGGAGGGTTGCCGGGTCTTGTTCGTTAGACCCGCACCCTCCGCGTTAGTCATAATCCACGGGAGGAACAAGAAAACGATCAATAACAATTTTTAAATGTTAAAATTGTTCGAAGATCAAGTTCTTTACCTTTAAAGAAATAAAATCACGGGAAAGGAAAATATTCCAATCAACCCTTACTTGTCGTCGTCGTCGGACGAGGGGTCGTCGCGGAATCGTTCGTCGCGAAGGAAGGAGATCGTCGCGTCGTCGCGGTATCCGGCGTCGCGTCGCCAATCTCCGGATCAACAATGAACGGATTTAATTAATTAAATCCGTTGTTATTGAAATTAAAAAGGGAGAAGAAAAGATCCGATTCTCACCTTAGTTGCCGAACGAGGATCGGCCGCGGAAGAAGAGGCGTCGCCGAAGAATGTCGCGGGTAGATCTCGTCGACGTCGCAGATCTTGGTGTGCGTCGTCGAATTCCGGTCGCCGGCGTTCTTCGCGTTCTTCGCGTTCTTCGCGTTCTTCGCGTTCTTCGCGGAGAGGGTGGAGGAACGAAGATTCTTTCAAATCCTTTCCAAGGATTTTTGGGTTGGTCTTATTTTATAAACATGCCAACACACGAAACTGGTTAAGAAACGATCCATCAATTCGTTGAATTAATTCAACGAAAGAAACGGCCCATTTAATTCACGAAGAAACAGTCCATTTAATTCACGAAATAAACCGCCCAATTAAATGGTCTGTTAAGAATTAAAGAAAACGCGTCGGTTGACTTTTCAGTTACTTTGACGGGTTTTCGCGGGTGCGTTACTTAGCGAAAGAAACGGCGGGGCTCGTGCGGGTCCCACCGCACAAATATCCTACCAAGGGGTAGGATATTTCTGGATAGCATCCTATCCAGTTCAACTCAGTTCAAGCCGCCTTTAAGTGACTTCAAGTGGCTTCCAAGCAGCTTAAGTGAAATAAAATAAAGTTGTCGCACAAACTTTATTTTATTTCTGACTTAAAGCCGTAAAATTTAAAAACCACGTCTGAGCAAACGCAACTCCGGAAGAGGCGTTTCTAAGCAAATACCGGTGCTGCGAATTCATCGGTGCCCTCAGAATTTGATTCCGGGCACCGGTTCAAAAGATAGAAAAACCCGCTCGTCCGTTCACTGAACGTACCCGAGCCAAACTTCGGAAATTGATTCCGGGCACACCGGGCCTCGGAATCAGGTGCCGTCTGAAGCTGCGCTCTTGTAAAATTCCAAAGAAAATTAAGAAAAAAAAAAAAAATTCCTTGAAATTTGCGGGTCTTTACAGTCCCTATCTAGAGCTTTAAAAAAATCATGTTTGAAAATATTGGAATTTTTTCTGATGAGATGATTGAATGATGATGGAGCCTATTTTCAACAAAGGGGAAGTGAAGGAGACCATATTTGAGTGAAAATTAGAATCTTTCAATTTTTCTTCAATAAGAGCCTAGCCTTCCTTTTTCGGCCTTAGAACTTTTAACATCTAAATAATACCAACCGGAAGCCACAGAACAACCCTGAAAAGTCCTCATGAGAAACACGTGTCCTTGACTCACATCGGGTGGAGAAGTAGGAATTTATCAAGCCTATGGTGACTCTTGTGTGAGTTTGGATGAGAAAAGCCTTGTTCAGCATTTACATTTGTGAGATAAAAGAAAATTAATGTGAGGTAGGTGTTTTGTGTGCATGGGATAAGAAATGAAGTGGAAATATATTAAAATCATAAATGGAGAACTTGAAATAACTATTTTTGATGAGCCATGATTTCTTTTTTTTTTCTTGAAATTGATTTGATAGATCTCATTGATATGTGTTTTGGATTTGATTTGATTTAATTTTTACTTATTCAGGAGTCCAAGTGCTATGTGTGGGGGAATTGATAGAGAAAATATTTTCAATTAATATATATTTAATATCATTATTTTAAACCCATAAAATTGTTCTTCTAAGATGAATTGTTTCATTTTTATGATAATGGTGTTATGTTGAGATGAATAGTAAAAATTGGCCATTTTTTGATTTTTAACAGTTCTAAATTATTTCTGTAGATTGGCCATAACATTTTCTAAATTGATCCAAATAGAAAAATTATTTCTTTTCCAAATTATACACATCTAGGGATTCATTTACTATTTTTGGACTAAAAGCTGAATCGGCCATATGGAAGCTCAAAAGAAGCTCACAAATGGGAGAAAGAAAACTGTTTTCAGTACTACCTAGTTTTGGTGTGGGATCCACAACTCATCCATGGTGGTCCCAGAGCTTGTGAAATTTGGTGAGTGGACGCAAACGGGGTTTTGGAGCATCTTTTATGAAGGAAGAAACGAGTTAATTGGCCGTTTATGGGGTCATTAAATCACCCTAATCCGGAGGGTTTCTTTTTGGAGAGTCTGACTGGACTGAATAAATTCACCTAGTAAAACGCCCATAACTCTCGTATTACATGTCCAAATTCATTGATATTTTTAGGAGACACGTACAAGGTAATTATGAACAACATTGAATAAGGTCTCAATGGGTGAAGATGCCATTTAATGGGGATACAACGCGTCATCATTCGGGGTAATCATTATGGCGATAAAATGAGGAGAGCTCCACCCTCTCAAATCATCCCATTATCCACCCCATTCCTTCTAGGACACCAAGAAGGACAACTTTTCAGCTTTCTCTTTTATTTATTTTCTTTTTCAAAGTTTTGTAATGCCTTATTCTTCCCCATTTAACTTGATTACCCTTACCATGGTGGGGTAAACCTTTGGAGTGATTGAGGAAGGGTTGGTTTTCAACATTGTAATGCTTTAGTTCTTGAACGTAATTGAAAAAATTTCATTCTTCTTTAAATTTGTTTTCAATTTCTTATAGAGGATTTTATAATCAATTGCGATCGTTCTTGAATGTTAATTCCGTTATTTATTTTTTCCTTGGTAAAATAATCATAATCTCCCTCTACTAATTTCTTGTTTATATACGATGGAACAAACCAGGAATTAGTGGTGAAGTATTCGACGATTTCCAGTACGTGTAAAAGGTGTAGTGAATGTTCTTGATTGTTTGGGATAAAAAAACCCGATCGGTTATTGCCCATTTCAATTAAAGATATTCAATACAACTATTTTACACATGGAAGGAGAGTTGACCAAACCAAGATCTTGGTAAAGTTTTCTCTCACAATAATAATTTCACCAAGGAAGTGAGAGGAAATGATTGTGGAAACTCACTTTAATCAAAAAAGAAGAAGAGGTTTGAATTAAATTGAACAAGGATAGAATTAAAATTAGGAAACTGACCCCGAACTAATCACCCTTTTTAATATCATAGTTTTTCAATCATTTTAATTTCAAATTTCATTTCAAGAACACAACATATTTTTTACCCTCGTTTTAAAGTGAAATCTAGTTTTGTGTGCACTCCTCTTTGGGAGACATCCTAGGTCAACCACATTACTACATTTTAACTTAGGAAATAATTGTTTTTCCACGACCTACGACAGGCGTGCGTCAAACTTGGCGCTATTGTCGGGGAGGTAGTGCCGCAAAATTTTTGAAAATTTTTGACAATTTTTTTCTTAAAAAAACACAAATAAAATCATTACATAATGAATTAAAATTATTATTATACTTCATGGAATGAAAATTAATCACAGGTGCAAGAAGAAGTCTACACTGAGGAGGCCCTCCAACAAAGAGCTGATGCACTAATGATAATGTTCAAGAAGGTGGAAAGAGGCATAACAACATGGATCTCACCGGAAGATTTGATGGCCATGGTCAATGAACTCCAAGTTGACTTAAAAAGATTCAAGGGAAAAAAGGAAGTGCCACTGGTCTTCCCGAATTTCACTGAATACATCCATGAAGTTGAATCCAAACTCGAGGTGGAAGAGCATGGCTACCTACCTCCATCCGGCGATAATCAACTCCAAGAGGCACTTTCAAATCAAGAAGAGATTCAAGCTGAACCAACTCAGGGAGATGATACATTTTTGAACTCAAATTCTTTTAATTTTGTTGAAACTAATTTGAGCATAACTCCCAATTGTTTTGAATTTTCAGAATCATATGACTCCTATTATTCCCTAGAGGATGAAGATACAAAAGAAGATTCACCTGTTGAGGAACACCTGGAGCTCCCGGAAGTCATGGAATATCTAATGGCAGAGCCCAATAAGAAAGAGATCCAAGTTTCTAAGGGTGAGGAAATAATGTAGGAGGTCGAAGCCCCCATGAAGCTAGCACTGGAAGACAAGATGGTTGCACAAGTAGCAACAATAAAGGTGTAGGTTCCTTACTTCATCCTACCCCTACCATGCAAGATGTACCAAATTGTGAAGGGGGTGGATCTGGTATACTCTCTCTATGGAGTCCTCCTCAACATGGAAAAAGAACATCAAGCTGGGAAGATCCACATGTGGTGGTTTAAATCAAAGAAGCTTCATCCACAAACAAATTATGGATAAAAGCTGGTACTGCCCTCTGGAGGCAGTCAAAACCCAGGGCCCACTTGGGGGATTATACCAAGATTTATCCTTTTTTTCTTATTCAATTTAAATTTTCATTTCTTTTAATAAATTTCTTATGTTATGTTTTTACTTTTTTTAGGTTTTCAAAGAGAAACACTTAGGAGTCATTGTACCTCTCTTTCACACTTTCTTGATGTTGTGATTAATTTGAAATTTGGATTACATGTTAAATCCACTTGAATGCATCGAGGACACTGCATCATTTAAGTGTGGGGTAGGGAAACTTTGTAGTATATGATTTTTATTTGATGTTTGTTTTCAAAAATAAAAAAATAAAAAATTGTGTGTTTTCAAATTTTTGTGTGTTTATTTTTCAATTTTTGGTGTGTTTCTGAAACTTTTGAGCTGAAAAGATTATCAATACCATTTTTGAAACCCATGTCAATTAGTGAACCAATCTATTTCATGAAACCGAGCTTAAATGAATCCTGAAATGACATCTTTTCATGTTCAAATCTTTTAGAATTTCATGAAAATTACCCTGATTTTTGAAACCCATGCCATATTTCACTGTCTATATCTTTAAAATCACTTTCCTGTGAGGCTTCTGAACCATTTTTGTCATATTTTTTTTCATTCACCTCATTTCTTGGGAGAACCATACCATGCTTGCTTTAACCTGAATTTGATTTATTCCTTTCAAAACATGAGGGTTTGGGGTACGTGTGTTTTAAATAATTGTGGCATTTATTTGGTTTTAAGACCCCTTTTCAAAATAATCATTTTTCATTATGGCCCACATTTACATTTATCCTTCATTGTAGCCCCTAGTAGCCATGAATTTCCTGTTAGGTTAGCCACATTACAAGATAATTTTCCCTATCCTACATACTCTTGATTTGAAATTGCACGATCTAGTTGAACTTAAGTGTAGGGGAAGATGTCATGTGTTGTACTACCTCTTTTGGTGATACTTTGGGTGGAAAATAAATTGTGGAAGATATGCGTGTGATGCTAAAAAATTATTCTGTTGAAAGTTGTGCCTTTTCTGGAGCTTTAATGATAAGAGAAGATGTGCCTTTCTGGAGATTCCAATGAAAAAAGAAAGTTGTGCCTATCTGAAGCTTTAAAAAAATCATGTTTGAAAATATTGTAATTTTTGCTGATGAGCTGATTTAATGATGATGGAGCCTATTTTTAACAAAGGGGAAGTGAAGGAGACCACATTTGAGTGAAAATGAGAATCTTTCAATTTTGCTTCAATAAGAGCCAAGCCTTCCTTTTTCGGCCTCAGAACTTTTAACATCTAAATCCTACCAAACGGAAGCCACAGAATAACCCTGAAAAGTCCTAATGAGAAGCAAATGTCCTTGACTCACATCGGGTGGAGAAGTAGGAATTTATCAAGCCTATGGTGACTCTTGTGTGAGTTTGGATGAGAAAAGCCTTGTTCAGCATTTACATTTGTGAGATAAAAGAAAATTAATGCAAGGTAGCTGTTTTGTGTGCATGGGATAATAAATGAAGTGTAAATATATTAAAATCATAAATGGAGAACTTGAAATAACTATTTTTGATGAGGCATGATATCTTTTTGTTTCTTGAAATTGACTTGATAGATCTCATTGATATTTGTTTTGGATTTGATTTGATATAATTTTTACTTGTCCAGGAGTCCAAGTGCTAAGTGTGGGGGAATTGATAGAGAAAATATTTTCAATTAATATATATTGAATATAATTGTTTTAAACCCAAAAAAGTGTTCCTATAATATTAATTGTTTCATTTTTATGATAATGGTGTTATTTTGAGCTGAATAGTAAAAATTGGCCATTTTTGGATTTTTAAAAGTTTTAAATTATTATTGTAGTTTGGCCATAACTTTATCTACACTGATCCAAATTGAAAAATTATATCTTTTCCAAATTCTAGACATCCAGGTATTCATTTACTATTTTTGGACTAAAAACTGAATCGGCCATATGGAATCTCAAATAAAGCTCACAAATGAGGGAATGAAAAATGTTTTCAGTTCTGCCTAGTTTTGGTGTGGGATCCATAACTCTACCATGGTGGGCCCAGAGCTTGTGAAATTATATGGGTGGACGCGAAAGGAGTTTTTCAGCATCTTTTAGGAAGGAATCCCTGAGTTAATTGCCCATTTATGGGGTCATTAAATAACCCTAATCCGTAGGGTTTCTTTTTGGAGAGTCTGAATGGAAAGAATAAATGCTCCTAGTAAAACGGCCATAACTCTCTGAATACATGTTCAAATATGATAATATTTATAGGGGACACAACCAAGGGAATTATGAACAACATTCAAGAAGGGATAAACATGTTAAGATGTCATTTAATGGGGCTACAACGCGTCAACATTCGGGGGAAACATTCTGGCTATAAAAGGAGGAGAGCTCCACCCTCTCAAATCATCCCATTCTCCACCCCATTCCTTCTGGGAAACCAAGAAGGAGAACTTTTCAGCTTTCTCTTTTATTTATTTTCTTTTTCATAGTTTTGTAATGCCTTCTTCTTCCCCATTCAACTCGATTACCCTTACCATGGTGGGTTAAACATTTGGATTGATTGGGGAATGGTTGGTTTTCTACATTGTAATGCTTGAGTTTTTGGACGCAATTGCATAAATTTATTTCTTCTTCAAAGTTGTTTTCAATTTCTTATAGGGGATTTTATAATAAAGTGAAATAGTTCTTGAATATTAATTCCGTTATTGATTTTTTTCCTTGGTAAAATAATCATAATCTCCCTCCACTAATTTCTGGTTTATAAACAATGGAATAAACAGGGAATTAGGGGTGAAGTACTCGACGATCGTCAGTACGTGTAAAAGGAGTAGTGAATCTTCTTGATTGTTTGGGATAAAAAAACCCGATTGGGTATTGCCCATTTCAATTAAGGATATTCAATACAACTATTTTACACAAGGAAGGAGAGTTGACCAAACCAAGATCTTGGTAAGGTTTTCTCTCAAAATAATAATTTCACCAAGGAAGTGAGAGGAGACGATTGTGGAAACTCACTTTAATCAACAAAGAAGAAGAGGTTTGAATTAAATTAAACAAGGATAGCATTAAAATTAGGAAACCGACACCGACATAATCACCCCTTTTAATATCATAGTTCTTCAATCATTTTAATTTCAAATATCATTTCAAGAACACAACATTTTTTTTACCCTCATTTTAAAGTGACATCTCGTTTTGTGTGCACTCCTCTTTGTGAGACATCCTCGGTCAACCACATTACTACATTTTAACTTATGAAATAATTGTTTTTCCACGCCCTAAGACAGGCATGCGTCACCTACCAGTAGAACTAGCTTACCTGTGACCTTGGGGTACTGGTAACCCTCAGCTACCGGTCGCTCTCTGCCACCGGTAGCTCTTGGCTATCAGTGGTTCTCGACAACCGGTAGCTCTCCGCTACTAGTGGATCTCCGAAACTGGTAGCTCTAGGCTACCGGTGGCTCTCGGATACCTGTAACTCTAGGCTACTGGTAGCTCTCACCTACCGGTAGCTGTCGCCAACCGGTATCTCTCAGCTACCGGTAGCTGTCGCCAACCACTAGCTCTCGGCTACCGTTAGCTGTCGCCAACTGGTAGCACTCAGCTACCGGTAACTCTAGGCTATAGGTAACTCTAGGATACTGGTAACTCTAGGCTACCGCTAGCTCTCAACAACTGGTAGCTGTCACCAATCGGTAGCTCTCAGCTTCCGGTAGTTGTCGCTAACCCCCACGGGGTTTCCAGTAGCACCTCCTTTTTATGCAAATTAGTTTTTAAAACATGTTTTGACCCCTTCAATCCTGTTTTAAAGCCCATTAATGCACATTAATGGCGTTTTAATTAAATAATTGGTGAGGTTACCTCATTAAATGAAAAACCATGAGGTGTGCATCGGTTTAAACCGCCCCGAATGGTGGGGACCTTTTTAGTGCCTATGGGGTGTCCCAACCACGTGGTCAACCCACAATCCCTCTTCTTACGCGGTTTTGTGTTTTCCTTTCTGCATCTTAACCATCCTGGGAATGCTGTATCTCAACACTTAAAACCTAAAGGCTTCTTCCTATGTTTCTTTTTCTCGATCACCCTGCGCTCGGAGTACCCTTCCTCCAGACGAGTTGTAACCCTCGAATTTTTCCTTGATCGCGTTCTGTGGAGTTCCTTCTACTCACGCGAGGACTTAACATCGATCCTTGATCCGTCAGGTAGGGATTTTCTCCTTCATCTCTCCTTTATGTGTATCATGCGGGGTGGGAATGCATTTGCCTTTATGTAAATTGATGAAACCCAACTTAACGAAGATAATGAATCGACCATTAAAGAATGAAGGGCGGGGGGGGGGGGGGGTGAATGATGTTTTACTACGCTCTTTTATTGTTGATATATGTTGTGATTTATATGGGACTATGCTCACTGAAAATCATGGTCGTTGGTGGTATTTCTTTGTGCACTAATGAACCTCGGTGTTTTTGGATATTTAAATAACCGTCACATGGAATTGGCTAATTACGTATACTCGGTTAAATAAATTGAAAGCACCAGGATCAACCCTTTTTTGTGATAACCCCAGTTAAAGCACAGTGGAATTGAATCCGTGGAGTGTGTTAAATCATTTAAATCTGAAAATACCTGCATGGCCTTGTGTTGGTGGTATCAGCTTGGTCGTTTCTTTCACAGGCCGATTGCTGGGGTGATACGGGTGGGGATGGGATCCCCTGTTGTTGTAATTTTTCTGGCTATGAATTTGAGGCTCGGTGGTTTTTCTGTTTATATCACGAATTGGGGTGGGATCCTCTATTGTTCAGAAACTATTGACTCGTGGATTTTGGGAACATGGGGCTGTATCATGGGGTTTTCTTTGGTTCCAGTACTTTGAGGGATCACCCTTATCCATTTGTTGTTGTGGCTTTGCAACAGAACTGGGTGTGAATGCTGAAATTTGCGTTGGATGTAACATTTTCCCTTGGTTTGTGCTTATGCTGCTAGTTTCCCAGTAGTGCATAACATTATTTAAATGAGATTACTTGAACATGGAAGCAAGAATAGATTAAATTAGAATTGGTTCTAGGGAGTGATTTGTGACTCGGTAGTGAGCAGTGTGCTTCCTATGAATATGGACGAGTGTGCTTGTTCTTGGATTGGCTTTGGAAACCCTAGGTTTGGTTGAGTGTTTGTTACTTATACATAAAATTTGTAGTTCTTATGTTTCTTATTCTCTCCCCACCCAAGTTGAGCACTTAGTGCTGAACACCCCCAATTCATGGGGGAGGGTGTGTTTCCCAACACTTCTATTAGTGGCTGGTTATTAGCTCATTTCTGCTCCCTTTCCCGGATAGCCCAATTATCTTCGGGCAGGCTGTGATGGCTTGAGGTCCATTATTAGCCCATGAATCTTCAGGAGGGGTGGTAATGGTGGTTGGCCCAGGTGTTTACGGGCAGTTTGTTTCTGAATTATCTTTGGGACGAGGCCCAGGTGTCTTCAGGTGTGGTAGTGGTTATTTTGGCCTAGGTGTTTGTGGGCATGGTTACTTGAGATTGTTATGGCCCAGGTGTCTGCGGGCGGGATAACAGTTGTTTCCCAGGTGTTTGCGGGCGAGATGTGTGGTTGTGGCCCTGGTGTGTGCGGCGGGTGTGGCAGTGGGACTACGGTGAGAATGATAGTATTAGATCGATGCATAGGATGTCTTCAATAACCGATGGGAAAGCAGCGCGGGGTACCCAAACATCGATGTGTTATTACTATAATTTACTTGACTTGTGTTATTTGGGGATTGTTACTTGGTGAGTCTTGGGTGGATTGTTTACCTTGTTAGGTGTTTGGTTATCTCTTTTTCCACGAGGCATTAGAATGAATCCTCACTTGTGCAAAAGAGTCTTTGGTTTTCCCTACTCAGTGTACTTGTATGCTCACCCTACATATATAAAACTTCTTCCAGGTCTCCCGGAGGACTTCAGGGATCTTGCGGAGCCGTACTAGCTTGGACTTTTGGGGAAGTTTCTGTTGTTGTTTTCCTTTTCTTGGTATCTTTTCACATTTGAAGTTTTGTGACTTGTATCTTTTACCTTTGAACATGCATATGGGAATGGTTTACTTTCAGCCTTACTTGAACTTTCAGCTTTTCTGTTGTGGGATTTATTATCTTATATCCCGATCCTTTAAAAAAAGGGTAATTCCTTCTATTTAGTGTGTGATTCTATACCCTTGGTGTTGGTCGCTACTCTGGGACCTATTGAAGGCGGGTTTTGGGGATCATTATCTATTCTTCAACTTAAAGAAGGAAGGGCCTGACAATCTGCTGACCCTTCCCTCCTTTTGGTGAAGGCGGGTCACAACAGAATGGTATCAGAGGCTGATGGTTGAGAGATAGAATGGAGTCTGGAGTTAGGAACATTGAGGATTTCATGGGATGGTATGGAAATAGTGTTGGGTGGCCTAGGTATGTGAATTAGGCCAGGGAAGACCGGCTATGACATGGGATTTTAGGGCCCCCCCGTGATCTGATGCAATGAATCTGGACCTACCGAACGACCAAGTGAGGACACACTGATTGCAGGGTAGAGAACCTAGGAAAGGTAGATGCATCATAATGACTTGTGTTATCGTGTTTCTGGGGTGTTTTGGGAAATTTAAATAGATAATAAGTTTAAGAAGTTTTAAGAACAATATTCTGAACTACTTGGGCTTAGGTATTCTTTATTTACCTTGTAGCTATGGCACCCAGGAGATGATCACGAGTTGTACGGGTGATCGAGGCACAAGAGGTTGACTTGGCCGATCAACAGAGGGCTGATCAAGAGGAGGAGGACGACTAGTGGTAGAAGATGCTTTGAGCCTTACAGTGACAGACCCTTGAGAAGTATGAGGGAAGGACCTCTGACATGAAGACGGAGGGCTGGCTAGAGGAGCTGGTCATTGCCTTCGGCTTGATCCGGGCTCCGAATGAGTACTGGGTTCCTCTGGCAATCATCCAGATGCGGGGAGCAGCGCGTTGGTGGTAGATGCTCTACCTGGGGGAGAGGAGAGAGGCTAAGGTGGCATGAGCTGATTTTGAGAAGGAGTTCCGAGCAGAATTCATATCATCTACGATGAAGGCAGTGAAGAGGCAGGATCTACTCTCCCTCCAGTAGGGGAGTATGTCGGTAAGTGAGCTGGGGATCAAGTTCAAGGACCTCCTCCGCTTTTCTCCAGACCTCTTTCTAGACAAGGAGTCTCGGGCGAGACGTTTAGAGGAGGTGCTCCGACCCTCCCTCTAGTATGCTGTTATCCCCTTCACCTTGCCGACATACATGGAGGTCCAGAAGAATGCAGTGGTGGTGGAGAGGATGCACACCCTGGGCGGTGTGTCACGAGAGGGGATTCAGCTAGGCTCATCAAAGGGAAAGGCCGTCAGCACCAGACCTCTAGCATTGAGACCCTCTAGGTTCCGACCAACAGGGAGCAGGCCGCAGCAGTTCCAGTTCCAGTCCCCTGGTCCTTGCCCCTTCCTTTCGGGCCCAGGAATGAGGTGATTCGTCTGTGGGAGCCATGGACATCTCCGGAATTAGTGCCCGGACCGAGTATAATACGGCGGTGGCGGATAGGCCCAACACCAACCTCAACAGCAACTTCCAGCTAGGCCCTTTCAGCAACAACAGCAGGGGCAGCGAGCTCCCGCTCTTCCGAGGGCCGATGTTGCATGGGGAGGCCGACATCAGGGCACTCTTCAGGTACCTCTACCAGGGCATGGTTGGGGAGGTGTCTGATAGCCAAGGGACAGAGGAGATGGGCGTTGACAGTTGCACGCCGTAGAGACAACAATTCTAGTGGGACCCGAGGTTGTTCGAGGTACGATCAGTTTGTTCAGTACCCTTGATTACACCTTGTTCGATACCAGAGCATCGCAATCCTTTGTTGCACCCGATCTAGCCCGTCATCTGGGTCTAGATGCTGAGCGACTTCTGGTTCCCCTGGTGCTGAGAACACGAGTAGGAGGTTAGGACAACTTTTTATATGTTTGTAGAGGATGCAGACTGATTATAGGGAACATCAGTTGGTCATGGATATACTACTGCTACAGATACAGCCGTACGATGTCATCCTAGGCATCGACTGGCTGTTCTCTGTGTGTGCCATCATCGACTGCTTCAGAGGAAGGTTGTTTTCTCAGACTTGGGCGGCCGACGTGTTACTTTCACCGATGGGAGGAGTGGACTGAAGGGCAGTAGGAGAGAGGAACCCCTCCTCTCATTGTTAGCCGAGCTATCAGTAAAGTCAGTGGATTCTGAGATGGTGGAGGTACCAGGGATCGTTAGTGAGTTTATGGACGTCTTCCCTGAGGAGGTGACGAATCTACCCCCTCAACGTGATATCGAGTTTGAGATAGACTTGTAGCCTGGTGCTCGTCCGATTTCGATGGCTCCCTACCGGTAGGTTCCTTCGGAGCTACAGGAGTTGTGGATTCAGATTGAAGATCTGATGAAGAAGGGTTTTCTTCGACCGAGTGCATCACCATGGGGTGCTCTTGTGTTGTTTGTGAAAAAGGAGGATGGTGGTCTAAAGCTGTTCATAGACTACAAGAGGCTGAATTAGGTAATGATCAAGAATCGCTACCCTCTTCCAAGGATAGACGATCTCTTTGACTAGCTGAAAGGGGAAGGATGGTTCTCGAAGATTGAAATACGGTCTGGGTATCACTAGTTGAGGGTAAAGGAGGGAGACATCTTGAAGACATTCTTCAGATGCAGATATGGGCACTTCGAGTTTGAAGTCATGCCTTTCGGCGTTACGAACTCTCTAGCTATGTTCATGGGGCTTATGAACTCCGTATTCCGGGAGTATCTGTATTGGTTCATAGTTGTCTTCATTGACAACATCCTGATCTACTCAAGATCAGAGGAGGACCACGCTGAGCATCTGAGGATGGTTTTGGAGGTCCTCTGACAACACCAATTCTATGGGAAGTTGTCGAAATACAAGTTCTGGATGCGAGAAGTGAACTTCCTTGGGCACGTAGTGTCCGAGAAAGGGGTAGCGGTGGACCTATCAATGGTTGAGGTGGTTATTTCTTGGGCAACACCCAAGAACGTGGCAGAGGTTCATAGTTTCGTCGGGCTGGCAGGTTAATACCGGAGGTTCGTACCCAACTTCTCCCGATTTGCAACACCTTTGAAAGCCTTAACCAAACAGGACCATTCTTTCGGTTGGAGTGAGAAGTGCGAGGTAGCCTTCAGCAATCTAAAGGAGAAGTTGGTTAGTGACCCAGTGTTGAGGTTTCCAGAAGAAGGGGCGGCGTATGAGGTATTTTGTGATGCTTCAGGGCAGGGCCTCAGGTGTGTGTGGATGTAGTGGCAAGGGGTGGTCTCTTATGGGTCTAAGAAGCTACTCCCTCATGAGTGTAATTATTCCACCCATGATCTAGAGCTTGCAGTGCTAGTTTTCTCACTAAAGTTGTGGCGGTATTACCTCATCGGAGAGCAGTTTGTGGTCTTCACGAATCACAGAAGCATGAGGTATATATTCTCCCAGTGGGACCTAAACTTAAGGAAACGAAGGTGGATGGAGTTCCTCCAAGATTACAACTTCAAGATTTCCTACCCTTTAGGAAAAGGGAATGTAGTGGTCGATGCTTTGTGCAGGAGGTCGCAGAAGGATATGGCCTGAGAGTCGGCGGATGCTTGGAAGGCGATAGAGGAGTTGGCTGCTTTGCACCTGGATGCGAGGATGGATAGTGGTAGAGGTTGCATATATCAGATGACAGTGCTGTCTTCTCTATTGCGGGAAGTGGGGGAGTCTCAGTGGGGAGACCCAGAGTGAGAAGTGATGCGCGGCTGAGTTGACCAGGGTGATGCTCCAGAAGGGTGGGCGGAAGATGTTCAAAATCAGATTCTCTTCCGGGGGAAGATGTTTGATCCAGAGGAGATGTGTGGAAAGGTACTTAGTGATTTCCACAACTCACCCCTAGCTGTACACCTAGGAGTTTCCAAGATGTTCCAAGGTCTGAGGAGACAGCTTTGGTGGCCCAGAGTGAAGCGAGCAGTGGTAGAGTTTGTGTCCAAGTGCCTAGTGTGTCAGCAGGTAAAGGATGAACACCATGTTCCAAGCGGGTTGTTGCAACCTTTATATTTCCCTGAGTGGAAGTGGGATGACATCTCGATGGATTTCATCATGGGAATACCCAAGGTGCAAGGGGGATGCGATGCTATCTGGGTAGTAGTGGACAGCTGGAAGAAGTCAGCTCACTTTATGGCGATTAAGGAGTCGAGGGTAGTGGACACTCTAGCACGAAAGTATATGGAAGAGTTAGTGCGGTTGAATTGATTTGAAAGTTCCATAGTATTGGAAAGGGATGCATGTTTTAACTCATGAGTCTAAAGGGGTTTGCAGCATGCTTTTGGCACCCAGATGCACCTTAGAACTGCTTTCCACCCCCAGACAGATGGGAAGACAAAGCGCACCATCCAGACCTTGGATGATATGCTCTGAGCCTACGTTCTGGACTTCGGGGGATCATGGGTGTGACCCTTGGCTCTGGTAGAGTTCGCGTACAATAATATCCATCACTCTACCATTAGAATGGCTCCATTAGAAGCCCTATATGGAAGGACGTGTCGCTCACCCGTGTACTGGACTGAGGTTGGGGAAGCAGGTGTTCTTGGCTCGGAGGAGGTGCAGAGCACGACATATAAGGTTCAGATTATACAAGAAAGGATGAAGGCAGCTCAGGACTAGCAGAAGTCATATGCCAATGATAGGAGGAGACCCTTGGAGTTCGAGGTTGGGGACCACGTGTTCTTGAAGGTCTTCCCTTGGCATGGACAGTGGAGGTTCGACAGTAGGTTCGTCGGACCCTTCAAAGTGTTGTGGTTGGTCGGTGAAGTGGCTTATCAGCTAGCGCTACCACTGCCGCTACTGAGGATACACGATGTATTCCATGTGTCCTAGCTTCGTCGATATCTACGAGACGACTCCCACTTCATCGATTGGGAAAATTTAGATGTCGATGATGATGCGACCTTCATTGAACAACCAATCAAGACCAAGGATCGTAAGGAGAAAGTGATTCGTGGATGGACCATCCCCTGGGATCATGTCTTGTCGATGCATGGTGGCCTGGAAGAGAGAACATGGGAGAAGGAGTCCCAGTTATTGTACCTTGTGCTTTAATATATGAAATTCCTGTTTTTCTTATCTATTAGTTGATCTGTTCCGTGTTCTCTATGTGTGTGTACAAATGTGTGATGATGGGAAAATCGGAATGCTAACCAGGACGCATTAATGTGGATGTGATTAAAACCGTGCGGGCGAGTTAGTTCCACCCAATGAGGATAATATCCTGAAATATAGGAGGGGATTACCTAACTCATGTGTTTAGACAGTGTGATCCTTGTTCTTGTTGTGAACGGTTGTGGTTGATAACTCTTGGGGGAGTATTCCTGGATGAGGGGGAGGGTTCTGTTCCAGATTTCAAACAACTCAGTGGTTTACACCTGAGAAGCATCTTTATAGGGTGGTTTTTTGGACCCCACTTTTCTCTATTATGGGTTGTTCTTATATTCTTGGGGACGAGAATAGTTTGAGAAGTATCTGATGTAATGGACTGGGTTTTTGGGGTCCATTTCTTGGTAAAAATCTGATATTTGAGGTGGTTTGGGTGGTCTGGAAGGCCATCCCAACTTCTCAGTGACTCCTAGTGGTAGCATTGGCCTACCAGTAGCCTCGGCCTACCGGTAGACCTAGCGTACCGGTGACCTTGGGGTACTGGTAACCCTTATCTACCGGTAGCTCTCTACTACCAGTAGCTCTCTTCTACCGGTAGCTCTCGGCTACTGGTGGCTCTCGACAACGGGTATTTTTCGGCTACCGGTGTCTCTCGGCAACCGGTAGCTCTAGGATACCGGTGGATCTCGGCTACCAGTAACTCTAGGATACCTGTAGCTCTCAGCTACCGGTAGATGTCGCCAACCGGTAGCTCTCGGCTACCACTCGCTATCGCCAACCAGTAGCTCTCGGCTACCGGTAACTCTGGGCTACCAGTATGTCTCAGCTACTGGTAGCTGTCACCAACCGGTAGCTCTCGGCTACTGGTAGCAGTCGCCTACCCCCATGAGTTTTCCAGTAGTGCCTCCTTTTTACGAAAATTGGTTTTTAAACCATGTTTTGAACCGTTTAAGCCTGTTCTAAAGCCCACTAATGGCCATTAATGGCGTTTAAAATAAATAATTTTTGAGGTACCCTCCAAAAATGAAAACTCTTGAGGTGTGCGTCGGTTTAAACCTCCCCGAAAGGCGGGGACCTTTTTAGTGTGTGTGGGGTGTCCCAACCATGTGGTCAACCCACGATCCCGCTTCTTATGCGGTTTCGAGTTTTTCTTCCTACATATTAACCATCCCAGGAATGCTGTATCTTGGCCCTTATAACCTAAACGCTTCTTCCTACATTTCTTTTTCTCGATCACCCTACGCTCGGAGTAGCCTTCCTCCCGACGAGTTGTAACGCCTCGAATTTTCCTTGATCGTGTTCCGTGGAGTTGCTGCTACTCACGCGAGGACTTAACGTCGATCCTTGATCCGTCTGGTAGGGATTTTCTCTTTCGTCTCTCCTTTCTGTGTATCATGCGGGGTGGGCATGATTTTTCCTTTGTGTAAATTGTTGAAACCCATCTTAATGAAGATAATGAACTGAACTTTAAATAATGAAGGGGGGTGTGACCGATATTCTGTTATGCTCTTTTATTGTTGATATATGTTGTTAATTATACGGGCCTATGCTCACTGAAAATCATGTTCGTTGGTGGTCTTTCTCTTTGCACTAATGAACCTCTGTGTTTTTGGATATTTAAATAACCGCCACATGGAATTTCTTAATTACGTATACACGGTTAAATAAATTGAAAGCACCAGGATCAACCCATTTCTTTGATAACCCCAGTTAAAGCACAGTGGAATTGAATCCATGGAGTGTGTTAAATCTTTTAAATATGAAAATAACTGCATGGGCCATCCTTGTGTTGGTGGTATCAGTTTGGTCATTTAATTCATAGGCCGATTGCTAGGGTGATACGGGTCGGGATGGGATCCCCTGTTGTTGTACTTTTGCTGGTTGTGAATTTGAGGCTGGGTGGTTTTTCTGTTTATATCACGAATTGGGGTGGGATCCTCTATTGTTCAGAAACTATTGACTCCTGGATTTTGGGAACATGGTGCTGTATCTTGGGGTTTTCATTGGTTCCAGTACATCCAGGGATCTCCCTTATTCCATTGTTGTTGTGGCTTTGCAAGAGAACCGAGTGTGAATGGGGAAATTGCTATTGGTTGTAACTTTTTCCCTTGGTTTGTGCTTACGCTTCTAGTTTCCCAGTAGTGCTGAACATTATTTAAATGAGATTACTTGAACATGGATGCAAGAATAGCTTAAATGGGAATTTGTTCTGGGGTGTGAGTTGTGACTCGACAGTGAGCAGTGTGCTTCCTACGAATAGGGATGAGTGTCCTTGTGCTTGGATTGGCTTTGGAAACCCTAGGTTGGGTTGAGTGTTTGTTACTTATACATATATTTTGTAGTTCTTATGATTCTTATTCACGCCCCACCCAAGTTGAGCACTTAGTGATGAACACCCCCATTTCATGGGGGAGGGTGTTCTTCCAAACACATTTATTACTGGATGGTTATTAGCTCCTTTCTGCTCCCTTTCCGGGATAGCCCAAGTATCTTCGGGCAGGCTGTGATGCCCTGAGGTCCATTATTATCCCAAGAATCTTTGGGCGGGGTGGTTGCGGTGGTTGTCCTAGGTGTTTACGTTCATGTTGTTTCCCATGTATCTTCGGGATGAGTCCCAGGTGTCTTCGGGCATGGTAGTGGTTGTTCTGGCCTAGGTGTTTGCGGGCATGGTTAAGTGAGATTATTGTGGCCCAGGTGTTTGCGGGCGGGATAGCGGTTGTGGCCTATGTTTTTGTGAGAAGGATGTGTGGTTGTGGCCCAGGTGTGTGCGGGCGGGTGTGGCAGTGGGACTACGGTGAGAATGGCAGGATTGGTTCGATGTGTAGGATGTCTTCAATAACCAGTGGGAAAGCGGCGCGGGGCACCCAAACATCGATGTTCTATTACTATACTTTACTTGACTTGCGTTATTTGGGGAATGTTCCTTGGTTATTCTTGGGTGGATTGTTTACCTTTTTAGGTGTTTGGTTATCTCTTTTTACACGAGGCATTAGAATGTCTCCTCACTTGTGCACGAGAGTCTTTGATTTCACCTACTGAGTGTACTTGTATGCTCACCCTACGTATATAAAACTGCTTTTAGGTTTCCAGGAAAACTTCAGGGATCGTGTGGAGCCATACTATCTTGGACCTCTGGGGTAGTTTCTGTTGTTGTTTTCCTTTTCATGGTATCTTTTCACCTTTGGAGTTTTGTGAATTGTATCTTTTACCTTTGAACATGCATATGGGAATGGTTTAATTTCAGCCGTACTTGCACTTTCAGTTTTTCTGTTGTGAGATTTACTATCTTATCTCCCTATCCTATTAAATGAAAAAGGGTAATGCCTTCCATTTAGTGTGTTCTTATATACCCTTGGTGCTGGTCACCACTCTGGTACCTATTGAAGGCGGGTTTTGGGGTTCATTATCTCTCCTTCAACTTAAAGAAGGAAGGGCCTAGAAATCTACTAACACTTCCCTCCTTTTGGGGAAGGCGGGTCGTGACAATGTGCATGACAGGATGATGGCGACCCAGACCAAAAAAGTCGTATGTCAATCTTAGGAGGATACCCTTGGAGTTTGAGGTTGGAAAAAATGTATACTTAATGGCTTCCCTTCATCATGGGAAGTGGAGGTTTGGAAGGGGGGTTAAGCTTTCCCTCAGGTTCGTCAGGCCCTTCGAGGTACTGAGACGAGTCAGTGAGGTGGCGTATCAGCTGGATCTACTACTATTGATATAGAGGGTCCACACCATCTTATATGTGTCTCAACGCCCTCGGTATCTACATGATGAATCATACATCCTCGACTGGGGAGATATGGATATCGAGGATGATGCGATGTTTTTGGAGAAACTAGTGAGGATCGAGGACTGTCAAGAGATGGTTCCCCATTGATGAACCATAACCTTGGTTTATGTTTTATGGAGGCATAGTTTCCTTGATGAGAGTACTTGGGAATGGGTGGCACATAAGCGTACCCATTACCCAGAACTGTTTGAGTGTTGATCTTTTTTTCTTGTGCTTTTTTGTGGTGTAATGCATAACCTTGTTAACTATGTGATGGGATGTTTTAATTATTCTCTAATTGTGAATAAAAGTCCCGAATGTGGGGAGGGGAGGAATTGGTACATACATAAGATTCATTAAAGTTGATGTGAATAAACAAGTGTAGTTTAGTAAGTGCCGCCCAAAGCAGATATAATCTTGACATGAGAAAAGGGACTCCCAAATCCTTAAGTTGTATCAGCGTGACCATATATGTTCGTGTGGTCACTTAACTGAGGGGAGTGGTAGTGCTTCAGCAATTGATCAGTATGAGGGAGAGGTGTTCCTAGATGTGAAGGGGGTTTCCATGGGTAGCCTCAATGTTTCCCGAGTTGTTTAGGGGAAATATGTCAATGAGGTGTCCTTATGAAGCATCATTTTTTCCCCAGTTGTTCAGCCGATAGATGTCAAGGAGGATTACTCTTGAGAGGTATATTAAGGATGGTTTTTCGGTCCTCTTATCAACTAGTTGGTTTTAAAATATCGAGGAAGAGAATATTTTGATATGTATATTATGTGATGACCCAGTTTTCTTTTTCCCTTCCTTTGTGAAAATATAGTGTTGGTAGTGTTCTTCGGGGTCAGGTGGCTATATGTACGAGAGTTTTCCAGACAAAAATATTCATTCCCCCAAACCATTCCACCAAAACGGTGGCACCATTACAGTGAAACCATCATTGTCACACTACAACAGTCGCACCATCACAGTCACACTATCACAATCACATCGTCATAGTCACACACTGAAATTGTGTCACCATTATAGTGTATCAATGAATGATGTCCCACACTTTTCCAATTTTTTTTTATTTTTTCCATTTTTTTTGTGTTTTTCTAATTTCACCCCTGTAATATATATTTTGACATAAAATTGTTTTAACACCATTTTCATAGTGATTTAAATCCAGTAATTTTTTTTGAAACCCCATGAGTCGGGCGACCCTTCAGTTACAAAACATGTGGCATCTTTTCTCGGTGCTTTCCATATTCACCCATTTTACATGTTTTCCCTCAGTTTAGATGATATCTACTATCTCACAGTCATTGTATTCACCATCCCCAAGGAGAATTATTAAATTAAAATTAATCCCGACATGTGAAACCGCCCAACCGCATGGTCAAGCCCCGATCTAAAGTCAAATAATTTGAAATCATCTCCCTGGTTTTAGGATTTGAACTCTTCATAAGATGAGATACTGTCTTCTTAATTCCTTTTTTTTCTGAGTATTCCTAGAGACTCATTTTGGAGATGAATTGTGTTCCCATTCTAGAGCCCTTCCCTCTCCGCCTTGAAGCACACAAGTTTTATTTTATGCAAGTCATAAATCCTCAGTTCCTATCGCAATGTAAAAACAACAATCCTTTGTTAGTCCAAGTAGATTTATTCTTTAATCTATCATTAACATGCATCATATGGTGTGGGTGTGATAATTTTTCCCATGGGAAATGGATGAAACCCAACCGTAATCAAGATATTAAACAAACCTTTAAAAAATTAAGGGGTGTGAATGATGATGATGCATCTATATTCTTATTTCCTCTTTTATTTGTGTTTTGAATTTTATGGGATTATGAACAATAAAATTCCTGGACCTTGGTGGTCCTTTATTGTTCACTAATGATCCTCAATTTTTCTTGATTATCTTATGATTTAATGGTTGTGACATGGAAATTGGTTAATCACATAAACAAAATTGATTAAATGGGTTCCCAGTGAATAAGAATCCTTGTGTGGTCATCCTAGTAAAATAAATAGAATGAAGGAACTTAATTAATGATGTGGTTAAATATTAAAACTTCCTTGCTCTATTCTGGTGATATGTTTGGGGGAACTATTTGATACCGTGTGGGGTGACAGAGATGTGAATCGAACCTCTAGATTAAGGGTTGTTGGTTTGTAATTATAAGCCCTTGTGGAGGCATATGTTGGGGCTTGGATTGTTTCAAGTACATATAGAGATCTCATAGATCCCTTTTATTGTTGTGACATTACAAGAGAAAATGATTTGAATGCATAAATTGTTTCTTGGTCAGTTCCATCATTATTTTATTGTTTATTTGTCTTTTGTTGTGACTTTTAGTTTCATGAATGTGGAGAATTATTTTTTTTCAAAGGGATCACTTGAACATGAAAATTATTACGGGTGCAATGGGGGATTGTTTCCTAATAAATGGGTTGTTCACTTATTGTTTCTATTTTGTATTTGATAATGTGGGAATTGTATCAAGAGTGGTTTTGTATGGGCTATTTTTCTGTTTCAGAACCCTTAGATTGAGATAAGTGATTTTATAAATATATGTATAAATCTTTTTTATGGGTTTCTTATTCTCACCCAGCCAATGTTTAGAACTCTGTACTGAACACCCCCATATAATGGGGGTGCTTTTTATAACGTTCATATGAGTGGATGGTTATTAAATCCCTTCTACTCCTTCTCCCAGGTAGCCCAAGACACCTCAGGCATGTCGTGATGGCCTAAGGTTCATTATGGCCCAAGTCTTTTCGGGAAGGGTGTACTCTAGTAGTTGGCCCAAGTGTGTGAGGGAAGGTTTGTTCCCCATGTCTCTTTGGGATGAGGCATATGTTTCTTCAGGTGTGGTAGTTGTTGTTGTGGCCTAGGTATCTGCGAGCGTGGTGATGTTTGGTTTTTGTGGACGATGTGTCTACATGCATTGGGATGTGTGATTGTTGTGACACAGGTTTATGCGGGAGGATGCATTATTATGATGTCCCAAAAGTCTGTTTTTGGGGAGGCAGTGGGACTATAGTGGAACTTATAAGGGGGGTTTGATGCATAGGATGTCCTATAAAACTATTGGGGAAGTGGTTCGGGTACCAAAATATTGATGTTTTATTACTATTATTTTTCGTGACTTGTGTTATTTGGGGAGTGTTCCATATTGAGGCTTGGTGGATACTTTCCTTACTAGGTGACTTGAGATCTCTATTTGTCACAATGCAATAAAATGTATCCCCATTTGTGCATGAGAAATTTTGTTTTTTTCTACTGAGTATACCTATAAACTCACCCAACATATATTAATATTCTTTTACGTATCTAGGAGGACATTGATGACTTGGTTGGACATTACTAGTTCTGGCTTCAAAAGTTTTTTTCGACATTTCTTTGTTTTGGTACTTTTCATCATAGTTTTGTTGTACCAAGTGTCAGTTTATTTTGAAAATTAATTTGGGAGTGGATTTTTGGATTTATGTTTACATTCTGTTTTTTGGAGTTTTTTGGGATTTACCATGTTATCTCTCGATCTTATTAAATAAAAAGGGTAATTCCATCCAATTTACTTGAGATTATTTACCGTTGGTGCTAATATCAACTCCGGGGCCTATTTAAGGTAGGAATCATGGGTCATTATCTCTCCTTCAACTTGATGAAGGAAGGGCCTAGTAGTTTTTTCCCTATCCCCATCTTGGTGAAGGTGGTTCTTGAGAATATACATGTTCATTCTCATATATAACATGAATATAATTTTATAATGTTTTTGGATTATCGTAATTTTTTTTATTATTTAGCACATATTTTATCATAAGGGGAATAAGTGATATTTATTCCTAAATTGGAAACCAAAATTGGTCGATTATATTAATGCCTTTATTTATTTGATCCATATAAAGACAGATCTCCTTCATTTTAATTGTTCAAATATTTTGGAACTTTTGTTTCATGGTGTTCTATAAAACTCTACATTTCTATAACATACCAAACTAATTTCAAGTGGATATTTATTCATTTAGTAAGTGAAAAATGTATTCAATTTAGTGTTGTTATTCATAATATCATAAATAATCATAGATTAGTTATGATATTCAAACCATGTTTTGTTAACATGATGAATTATTTATATAAAAATTAAAAGGTTTGTATATTAATGATGATAGAACAAAATATTTATCAATTTTGATATTTTTCACTCAGGATATCTAATAGAACATTGTTGTTTAAATCCAAAAAATAAGCACATTTTATCATTTTGATGATTTTTTACAATGGCATGAATAATTAAAAAATTCATCTATAAATTTTTGATACCATGAATTATCACTTTATATTGGATCTATGAGGAGTATTTGCTAATTATTTTTTAAAATTTTCCCTTCATCTGGGTTTTCCACCAGGATTTCTTAATAAAATTTTTACTTAAGAAACACTTCATGGAATCCAATGCAATAGTTTTAGTTTTGTCCCCTTGGTTTTGTGTGTGAACAATTTTTATGATTCAATTCTATTATGCCATCCATGTTTAGTGTTTTGAAATATTATTTGATGATTTCAATATAATAATAATGAAGAATCCTCATTTTCCTACATGACCCTTCACATCACTACTGGAAAATGGATCTATATCCAGAGTTCAAAACCGTGGGTATAGCCCCCAAAACCGTGGGTATAGCCTATACCCACGGTTTTGGAAACCGTGGGAAACCGAGGCATTGGGATAGCTCTATGCTATCCCCAAGGTTCAAAATATGTATACACATAGTTTAAAAACCATATGTACAAGTGTATTCCACCAGGTCATAACTCATTTTCCAGCCTATCATAACCCTATACCCACAGTTTTTAACTATGGGAATAGGTTTAAAAAAATACAATGTCGGATTTCGATCTCGTGACCAGTTCGACAAAAAACTCACACTTTAAAACCACCCCATCATCGCCTTTGTGTATATATATATATATGAATATCTGTAAATATATTTATACCAACCATAGTTATAGAGAGTATAACTCTGGGTATAAGTATTCCCGCCAAAAAACATTGTTCCCGCAAAAAATAAATATCCCACTCTGAGGAGAGAAAAAAATATTGACGGTGTTTCATAACCATGGGTATATGTTTTTATCCTAGACCTATCCCCATAGTTCTATGAAAACCATGGACAAAGTATTTTATCATCAGATTATCCCCATGGTTTTGAGAAAACCGTGGGAATTGTCTTGAATTATTCCCATGGTTCAATTGAAACCGTGGGTATAAGAATTTAGTCCAAAAAAATACCCATAGTTCATGAAATCTGTGGTTATATGCCCCCATATACCCATGGTTTTCCAAATAACTATGGGTATATGGAACCTATAACCACAGTTTTCGAGAACTGTGGGTATAGGTTAAGACAAAATTCTTATACCTGCGATTTTGGGAAAACCGTGGGTATAAGTCCATTTTCAAGTAGTGCCTGGACAACCATCCATATTCTCTCTCCTTTAGTAATATAACCATTTTATTATTTGTGATAAACGAGGTTTAATTTCAATCATTGATCGTAACCTCATGTACACTAGATATATTTAAATATTTTAATTGATTTAAGAATTTTTTCCATATGAATAAATTCACTAAATCATAACTAATTCTTTTATATTATTTATTTTCAAACGAGTTTATCTTTTTATAGTAAGGATCTTGAAAAATAAATAATGTCTAAGGGAATTTTAGAAATATATTTTTCATGTACTAATTATAATATGTGGATGATATTGGTTGACGCATCCTTATCACAATGTGTAATGAGGAGATAAAAATTGTTCTTATATATTGTGATTACATGTATAGATCATGGCTTAAATTTTTTGGTAATTTCATATTTGAAAATATATTACCGATGAAAAGAAAATTATATATCTGATGAAAAATGATTCAAATAATTATGATAAATATAGAGAAAAAAGAAATAATTTAAAAAATTAACAGGATGTACAGATAGAGTCAAAACAACAAAAACTCGTAATTCCATTAGCATTTATTTATATATATAGTGAATTTGATGTAGTGATAAATTGTAAATCATAATCACTATCCCCAACATGTAATTAAATGTTTTTAATAACAATGATATGGAATATGGTTGGTTTTCCATGTGAATAATAATTTCTTAAAATATATTATATTATAATAATTTTGAAACCTTATCAACTCATATGTAATGTATAATAACAATAATAATATCCACTTCTAGAGGTATACTTGAATAAATTACACACTAAAATATTTATAATCAAGAATAAAATGTTAAATAATACTAGTATCTTTTCCAAATGTTCATTTTTGATAAATTATGAATTATCATATTTAAATCAAGAAATCAATTTACTGAATTTGGTCCATAATGTTAATTTAATTTTAACAGATTTAAATTATTCCATGGAAAGAATTAAATTATTCACAAAAACATGGTATGATTTGTGTTACACATACTATAATTTATACCATTAATATTGTGAAATTTTTAGAATTTGATGAAATTATTTCTCTAGTACTCACAATATAAATTTTTTCATAAAAAGTATTATTTATTTTTTAGTTATAGTCATGATAAGTTTTGTGTTTCCAACCAATGAAATTCCTCTAAATTTTTTCTCACGATGAAATTCATTTTCATTATGTTATTTGGAGTATCCTACCCTTTGTACAAATTTCTTGGAATCATTTTTATGAAATGTTCCACAAAAAAATATATTCAAGAATATTGGACTAACAAGTTCTCAATATAATTTCAATACATCAACAATAATAAGGGGAAATTATAATGATAAAAATGATAATGTAAAATAAAATATCTTGGTTATAATAACTATTTAGATTGTAAATAATATTTTTAAATAAACTGTTATTTTAATTAAATTCCTCAATATAATGAATATCTTAAGGACACATTAGAAAAATATTCTTTTAAATAGAAATATATATACAAAAAATAGTAGTGAAAATTATAACAAAACAATTTTAAATTTTTAATTGAGTTGTTTATGGTAACAAATATGTTTACTAATAATGAAACATTAAATATATTTTATGATCATTTAGGTCATGCATGATCAATTATAAGGAAATACAATTATACATGTATCTACTTGAATAAATTTATTTATAATATTTTTGATAGCTATGATGGGGAGAATGTTGACCTTATTTTTCGGATGTTTATCGTAATTAATAATACTTATAAAAAATATTCATTTTATTTATGTTATTATTAATTCCCCATACATTACAATTTACCATGGGATACCAAATATTCAGGAAAATATATTAGTAATAAAATATTTTGGAAAATATTTTGGAAAATATTATGGGATACCAGATATATTATTTGTAAATTACCAATATTCATATTTTAATTAAATATGGAATATATATATATATATATATATATTCACCCAATTACCATGAAAACCATTAAAATATTACTGTAAAGATGCATATACTAAATGGTTACATGAATTATTAATTATTGGTGAGTATACATCTTGTCATATGAATGATTCTTTAATGATTATTTTATCCATTTAGTAAATACATCGTTCATGTTATAAGGTAATTTTTTCTAAGGAATTTTGGTTAACTAGTATCATTTTCCATCAGGTACACATTATTAAAATCATAGTTGTGGTGTTAGTAAAATAATTTTAGGTCTCGGGTATGGCCTTGATTGAAAGGTTGATTGGAATAATTGCCTCTTCTTCTTATCTACTTATTTTATAATACTTTGATTCATTCTCCATTGTTGTCCAAATTTTCTAATGTTTGTTTTTATCAAAAAAAGTTTTTATTTATTGTCGATTAGGTATTATTGGGTTGGAAAATTCCTCATGGTTTTAATGGTTGATGGAGGGGTTTCATAATATGTTATCCACATGATATCCTTCACCGCAATGAAAATTTTGAAAACATTTCCTCCATCATAAACATTTAAATAATATTGTTATTATGTAAAAATTAAGTAATTATTTATTTGGTCATTCATTTTTATACATATTTCCCCTCTATTGACTAAATTGAATATAAATATGTGAATTATTTTCACAATATTTTGTTACATGAAAAATAATGATCTCTTTTAGTGATGTCAAGGGTCTTGAAAATATAATTACAATCCATTGCAATATGTGAATGTAGTTAGTTATTATGAAAATATTTTTTATAATTAGCTATATTACTGTAGAGTCAAACATATTTCGTCAAATTAAAAAAAATGAAATTACACCACTTAATGTTGTAAAATGATGAAAATAATGTACCTACCAAAAAATAGTGCACCTAAGTTATATTTTCTAGTCATTCCTTATATCACATAATCAGACACTCCATATTTCAACATGAACACTGATGGTGTTAACCTTGATTAGGTTATGTAAATATTAATGATGTAAATGATAATTTTTTTTTCTTTTTTAATAAAAATATTATTTTTTTATGTCATTTTTTTTATTTTTATATCTTATATAATATTTGAGAGATATTAATTATACATGGAGCACAATAGAAATGTATTTTATTGATATCAATACCCATATGTGGATGATTTTTTTTAATTAAATAGTAATGATATTATAATGAAGAAACTATAAAACCAATTAGATAATGTTATTATACTACCTAATATAAAATAAATTTTTTATTTAATATCTATTGTTTAATTCATCATGTTAATGAAATTATACAAGAGTTTATATTAGAACATGTTCAATATGAAATTGAAAATTTTCAAACTTAAATTGTTCATTATTTATTATAACAAATTTTAGTAATATAAAAAATATAAGTTAGTTGATAATAATAAATATTTAAATTACACAATGATATTTATTATTATTTTTATAATAGTGCATGCATGATCGATGATATGAAAACAATGTATCTTGAAAATATATTACATATCATTTTTGTTTATTAATTATTTCTCCTATTGATGTAATGTTGAAAATAATAATTATTTTTTAAGTGTGTCGTATATCATTCCCATATCATGGTATTAATTTTATTTAATTCCTTCATGTGGATATTATTATTATTATAGTTTTTAAATTGTTGATTATAAAATTCTTAATCAAATGTATTTTACAAAAATAAGTCATTGTGATAATCCTTACAATTTATTCAAAATATAGTTGTAGGATGTAACATTAGATGAATTAATATATAAACACACTATTTAATGATCTAATATCCTATCATGACATTATTATGTGGATTAGGTAAAACTACACTCTTTTTCCAATCATTAGGTTTTTTAACTAGGTTTTTTAATATGGTTTTGAATGGGACATCATGGTATATAATTAAATTATTTTATAATATCATGATTTATTTTTGGGTTTTATTTAATTGAATACGAAATTTTATTCATTGAAGTTATGATATCAAAATAAGAGTGTTATGAATAATCATATATATTTTTAATGTCATAACAATAATAAAAATTACAATTATTCATTTCCTAAAACAACCCTTCACATAAACAACATTACGTGTTCCCTATCCTTTAAGATTTCAAAAATTGGATTATATATATTATGGATTAATATCAACTATTTTATCAATTCTCATGTATTCTATATATATAGATACATGTTAATTAAATGTGTATGTTTTTCATCTATATTAGATTCTACCTTCCTTTTTTCCACAATTTTTCTACTATAAAAAATTGTTTTCAAATTAAATTTTGCATTACATTTCTTCACATTCAATCAATATTTCATTCCATTTTTAAAATTTATCATTATTTTAAAAAAAGGTAAATATTTTTCATCGCTCCCTTAATTATTTATTTATGAATGTTTTCTTAATTACATGTGTTACATTGTATTCATAATATGTCTATGATAATTTTTATCTTTGATTTGAGATGAATTATTCTATGATTATTTTTCTAGATAAATGTAAAACAACTTTTGATCCCTTTTACCACCATTATCTCCCTCTAGAAACATGTTTTACAGAAACACATATTTTAAACATGAATTTGTTAATTGATAAGTAAATTCAAAATATCATACATTTTTCAACATAGATTCTGAAGATGGTAATATTAATTCCATAAGGTATGGTTGAAGTGGTGTTTCATCCATTTTATATTATGTAAATTTAGATCACCAGTGACATGAACCATTACTATTTCAAAAGTACCCCATAACTCATTCTCAGACATAATTTATAAAATTGCCCACTCATGAATCATTTAAAAATTTTATGATGAATAAATTTCTAAAAGATGTTTTTGAATATAAGATTGTAAATGTGAGTAGTTTGATGATGTTATCACTTACAGTGAAGCATCAATAGACCGTATATGGTCCCATGATCATGGAAATAGTTATAAACACCCATATTAATCACTAATTAATCATGATGGATTGATTTATAGATGTTAATCACAAATATTTGTGATGGAAATCATATTGAAATTATTTTGTGTTATAAAATGATCAAATAAGTATTAATGGTATATATTTTATTAATATTAATAATAAAAAAATCATACTTTTATATCATCTTCATGACATTTAAATCCTTATTTGGGTTTTAATTAAATATTTTTTTTATGATGATATTATCCTTGATTTTTTCTTGTCAAAATTGAATAGTTATTATCATGATGAATTTAGAGATGTGGTAATGAAGTAAGAGTAAGTATACATAGGGTTCAAATGTTATTAATGTAATGGGAATCCCCTTGAATGATATTAATAACTTCCATTGGTAAATATACAAAGATTAAGAAAATTCTCAACACAATTTCATAATCACATTTTTTTTTCAAATGACCCAAAAAATTAATCCTTTCTCTATAGATATAAATGACATCGACATATAAGAAATGTTTCAATCAGTATTATATATTGTTTTATATTATGATCCAATAAAATCGAAGATGACCTATATAACGACCCATACTTTACATACATTGTTAATACTTCAAAATTGAAGCACACTTATTACAACATATGACAAAACCACAAAGGATCGTATAGGTATAGTGTCTTTAGAAACTGGGAAACATAAACAACTGGTTCATAAATCTTCTACAGAGTCTCCCATTTATTTCATCATATCTAGGGTCCCTTTTAGCATATTCAACTTAATATCCATCTTCCTGACCTGGGGAAAAGAAAACATAAAAGGGTGAGCTCAAATGCTCAGCAAGGCAAATAAAGGAAATAAAAATCATATCATATCTTTTTGAAAATCAAAACCTTCAAAAGAGATCATAATATCTTATCATGGAATAAATCATAGAAGTGAAAATGAGATCCCCATAATCATAACATAAAACTTGAAACTTTGTGGCATGCACACATAATCATGGAAAATCATTTCTTGTTAGTCATGACTCATCGCCAAGACTATCTTAGTGGACAAAGTCCCTTTCTGAACCGAGTTCACTCCTCGTTTCAGTCCTGTATCACTGAACCGAAATAACCTTCCGTTCCAGCCATGTCTATCTCATGAGATATAAAATCTTTACCCAATGCATTGGAGGGAGATATAGGTCCCACCCATCTTATAATGAATCCTTTCTTATGTGTGCCACATAATCATAAAACATACATCATCGCATAACACATGAAACAAAAATGGGATTCTTGAAACATCATGACATCATAAATAAATTCATATAAGATAATGGAATTCATAAAAATAATTCCATCACAACATGATCAAATCAATGTAATAATAGGGATAAAAACAGAACCATTTTATTATCTTAGATGGAAAATAATTTTGATAAAACACTTGAACTTTATTCTTGAGGAAAATATCCTTTCTACTTCAAAAACATTTTTCCTTTCTTAACATGTCATACAACTTTAAACTAAAAGAAGTTGATTAAAAATAAACTTGAAAACTTGTAAAGGAAGCTTCTTGGAAATAATGTTTTAAAAATCCATTCATGCCGTATAAGTTAAAAAAAACATTCTTCGTACTTTTGTCGGAAAAGTCAAAAAGTACCTCGTACAAAAAAATGACAAAAGATTCCTTTCATACATATTACTAAAAACTCACCGAAGGGTAAGAATGGATTTTAACCAATTGTAGGTGGATGTAAATAATATTACATATTGATGAAACATGGATGTGGATGATAAAATACACCCCAGTAAATACTTACGAATAAACAATCTCGGATAAAAATGAGATTGTGATATCTCCCTTACCTTAGGTCCGATTTGCTTTGTTCGTGTCCGAAGCTCCTGTATAATGGTTTAAATAATGTTATTGACTTATTCCAGAATCATACATATTGATATGAGATCATATATGGTCATATTATTAGCTTCTTGTTAGTAATATTTCATTGTTACTTGTTACTCGGGTCTTTATAACTTTTTGTTCTTATGCGTGTTTTGTCGAATAAATTCTTATTCTTATCTTTAGGTTATAGATAATTCATTTCCAGAATGGTATTAGTGTAGTATATACCATATTCATTCATTCAATTCATTTATATAATCATTATGAAATGAAGATCATGTAGAACGAGTCGCATCACATCATGGAGACGGTATTCCGTACGTACGCACGAGTGATGATATCGTTCCTATGATCGTGGAATTGTATTGGAGTATATATATATTATTTCAGTATCAATATTACTTCATAATAATCATATTTAGTTACTCATTACACCATTATAACCATCCTTGTAAGGTGATGGTGGAAAATAGATTACACCACGGCGTGGAGACGGTATTCCGTACGTACGCACGCGTGGTGATTTCATTTTTCCGTAGGATGGATAGAAGGTGAATTAGGGTTGTTTCATATTTATAATAACATATCAGTATGTAAGTAATACTGATGTTATTACTTTATCATGAAACAACTAAAGAAGAAGAAGTTGAAGAAGAAAGAAATTGAAAAGATCGGTAATGGATATTACCTCTTCTTTGGAACGATTCTTTGAATCCTCCACTTAAGGAACTAAGATTGGTCTTTGGAGAAGACCAGGACCTCTAGGATTATTCTAGGGAAGTGGAGAGGAGAAAATGTCAGGGGTTGGCCGAGCTTGAGTGCTCAATTTGGTGTGAGGAGGAGGGGGAGGAGGTGCCCTTTTATAAGAGAGGAGAGGGGCATCTTAGGAATATCTCAAAATATTATTTTATATTAAAGTCAAAATCGGTTTATAATGGTTCCAAAGGGTCTTATTTCGAAGATAAAGTGGGGAAGGGTCGAAATCCTATCAACCAATAGGATTTAGACAAGTTTAGGGTATTATTTTAACCTTATCAATTAGATTTAACTCTAAGTTAATTAATTTAACTTTTACCGTGTCTTTTTGTTTTCTTTCACTATATGGTTAATACACTTACTATAACATGCCAAACGAACCCCAAATTGTTTATTATTAATATATATATCCTTATCTAAGTCATTTGGCCGAACCTTAGATTTTTAGGAATAAAATAACAATTAATAATATAATATTTGATTTAAAAACTATTTTGTGTCAATTTTGACACTATTTGATATATGATTTTTGTGAAAGTCATAACAGAATTATATGTTCGAACCAAGTTGATTAAATCAATACTAATATATCATAGTAACCTAGAAAATTAGTGGAATTCATAAAAAGTCTCAAATTACATTTATTTTGGTATTTATATTATCAATTTTGTCAATATTTCATTAATAAGATAATTACTGCATCATCTTTGTGTCATAAATAAATTAAATTATTTGATGTCTAAAAATTACAAATAAAATACCATCATGTAGGAAATCGTTTTAGATTTCTAATGAATATTTACAATCGAATTTATATTATGTATAACCCTATATTAAAAATGATTTAGTTATTAAACTTTGATTTTAACTATTTTAACCATTCTTTAAATAAATTAATAATAAATGTCCTAATCTAATCCAAGTGGGCCTAAATGGTCATATTGTATTCCTAAGTTTGTTTTTGGTCGAATTAAACTTGTCCAATAGAATTAGGACATGTGTTAGGGTAATATTAATATCATATTTACCCTTAGTTACCCTATTTACTATTAACCGCGGTAAAAATAGTAAAAAGTTACTATTCACCAAAAAATTATTTTCATCTCATTGAACCACATTTTAGTCCTTGATATTAACCGTGTCTCTCAGATTTTTGAAATTCCATTCACAGAAGCGGTAAAATTAAGTTTTATGCAAAATTCAGTTTTTAACCTACCACTTAGTGGTTTCACTATTCATCAAAAATTGAAAGTTTTCAGAAAAATACCAAAATTTCACCCTAGGATAATTTCGATATTCTGAGTCCAAAAATGAAGTCCATTTTGAAAAATAAAATTTATAAAATTTCAAAAAGTGGTTATTACTATTCATAACGGCTAGTTTTAATAGCATATTGTTGTTTAGTGAAACTCGGTATTGCGTACGACGCAAGCTATCGAGGAAGGTCGCGATTGCGTGTAAAGCAAGCCAAGCAAGTGTTGTGTAGAAAAAGATTCCTTTGATGATTTATATAACATAAAAGTCTCGGGTGTTACATTCTACCCCCCTTAAAAAGAATTTCGCCCTCGAAATTCGTCACTTTGCAACAAACAAATGAGGATACTTCTCCCTCATCATATCCTCAAGCTCCCATGTAGCTTCTTCAAGTTGGTGGTTTCTCCATAAAACTTTCACCAAGCGAGTGGTCTTGTTTCGTAGGACTTTTTCGCTACGATCCAGAATCTCTATCGACTGTTCTTCATAAGAAAGATCTTGCTCCAGCGGTACAACTTCTGAGCTGAGTACATGTGAAGGATCTGGTATGTACTTTCTCAGGAGAGATACATGGAACACATCGTGAACTTGAGAGAGATTCGGTGGAAGCGCCAATCGGTAAGCTACCTTCCCAACACGATCCAGTATTTCAAAAGGACCGATATATCTAGGGCTCAACTTCCCCTTCTTTCCAAATCTCATAACCCTCTTCCAGGGAGATATTCGTAAGAACACTTTATCACCCACTTCAAACTCTAGGTCTTTTCTTCGGTTGTCGGCATAACTTTTCTGTCGACTCTGAGCTGCTCTTATGTGTTGTTGAATAGATCTGACCTTTTCTGCCATTTCATCAACGAGATCAGGTCCTAATAGCTTTCTTTCCCCAACTTCATCCCAGCAAGTTGGAGTCCTGCATTTCTTTCCATAGAGAGCTTCATAAGGAGCCATCTGAATACTGGAGTGAAAGCTATTATTATAAGAAAATTCCACCAAAGGTAGGTGTTGATCCCAACCTCCTTTGAAATCCATAGAGCAAGCTCTCAACATATCTTCTAGGGTTTGAATTGTTCTCTCAGACTGACCGTCTGTCTGGGGATGATAAGCAGTGCTGAAACTCAACTCTGTATCCAGAGTATGCTGAAGACTTCGCCAGAACTTCGAGGTAAATCTCGGATCTCGATCAGATATAATAGAAAGTGGTACTCCATGCAATCTTACCACTTCCTTTACATATATCCTGGCAAGCTGATCTAGAGAGAAATCCTCTCTAATAGCAATGAAGTGTGAAGACTTTGTAAGACGATCAACTATGACCCAGATAGCATTATTGCCTTTGGATGTTTTAGGAAGTCCTGTGACAAAGTCCATAGTGATGTTTTCCCATTTCCATTCGGGTATGGGTAATGGTTGTAACATCCCCTTAGACTTCTGTCTCTCAGCTTTAACTTGTTGACAAACCAAGCATCGAGAGACATATTCAGCAACATCTCTTTTCATGCCATCCCACCAGAAGTACTCTTTCAGGTCCCTATACATCTTCGTGCTTCCAGGATGAATAGAGAATGAAGAACTATGAGCCTCATCCAGCAGCTCTTTCTTTAATTCGGGGATGGGAGGAACACAAACCCGATTCCTGAACTTTATTATCCCATCACAATCAAGATTGAATTCAGGAACATTTCTCACCTTCTTTTGTAACTCGACATCTTCTTTCTGTGCCTCTTTAATCTTCACATGTATAGATGGTTGAACATTCATTTGAGAAAGATAAGATTTTTCCCCTTCCATTATAATTCCAAGATCCATCCTTTTTAAATCCATAAATATTGGATCTTTTGTGATCCTCATCATGGATAAACTAGCATGGTCTTGTCGACTTAATGCATCTGCCACCTTGTTTGCTTTCCCAAGGTGGTAATGGATTGAGCAGTCATAATCCTTAATCAGCTCCAACCATCTTCTATGGCGCATATTCAGATCCTTTTGTGTGAAAATATACTTTAAACTTTTATGATCAGTATAAATATCACACCTTTCACCATAAAGGTAATGCCTCCAAATCTTTAATGCAAAGATTACCGCAGCCAACTCCAAATCATGTGTTGGGTAATTTTGCTCATGGATTTTCAACTGTCGTGAGGCATAAGCTATCACCATATCATTTTGCATAAGAACACACCCCAATCCCTTCTTGGATGCATCACTGTAGATCACAAACCTTTCTCCACTACAAGGCAGTGTGAGCACAGGTGCACTGGATAACCTTCTTTTCAACTCCTTGAAATTCTCTTCACATTCCTCTGTCCAGACAAACTTAACTCCTTTCCGAGTCAACTTGGTGAGTGGATTAGATAATCGTGAAAAATCTTTTACAAAACGTCGATAATAACCAGCCAAACCAAGAAAACTTCGGATCTCAGTTACTGTTGTTGGTCTTGACCATCTTTCGATAACCTCTGTTTTTGCTGGATCCACAGATATCCCCTCTTTTGAGATTATATGACCCAAAAATGCAACTTTTTGAAGCCAAAATTCACACTTGGTAAATTTGGCATAAAGCTTCTCTTTTCTCAGGGTCTTCAATATAATTCTCAAGTGATCTTCATGCTATTCCTTGCTCTTTGAATAGACAAGAATATCGTCTATAAAGACTACCACAAATTGATCAAGATAGTCTCTAAAGACTCTATTCATTAGATCCATGAAGATAGCAGGGGCATTAGTAAGACCAAATGGCATCACTATATATTCATAGTGTCCATACCTTGTACGGAAAGCCGTCTTTGGTATATTCTCCCTTTTGACCCTTAATTGATGATACCCGGAACGAAGATCAATCTTGGAAAAGTATTGAGCTCCGCGTAGTTGGTCAAATAAGTCATCAATGCGTGGGAGAGGATATTTGTTCTTGATAGTGATCTTGTTAAGTTCTCTATAATCAATGCAGAGTCTCATTGATCCATCTTTCTTCTTAACAAATAGAATAGGTGCTCCCCAAGGTGACGCACTAGGGCGTATGAATCCCTTATCAAGATTCTCTTGGAGTTGCTTCTTCAATTCCTGCAACTCAATTGGGGCCATTCTATAAGGTGTCTTTGAAATAGGCAAAGCACCCGGTACGAGTTCTATTGAAAACTCAACTTCACGATTTGGTGGAAGACCCGGTAATTCCTCTGGAAAGACATCATCAAACTCCCGTACAATGGGCATATTCTTAATCGTGAGTTTCTCACCAACTATTTGAGATAAATAACCTTCATTTAGTGGAATCAATACCCATAAGATGGAAGAAATTTCCACTGGAAGGTTATGTTCATCCTTGCATTGATAGACGATCGTAGGTTGATCTGGAATATGAAATATGACTTCCCTTATTTGGCAATTGATATGAGCTCCATGTAGAGAAAGCCAATCCATGCCAAGAATCACATCAAATTCCACTAAAGGAAGGATCACAAGATTTGCAGGAAGCACTTTCCCACAAACTTCGATCGGAGAAGAATTATAAACTTCTGATGCGACTGTTGTGCCATTAGGTGTTGTCACAGCTAACTCAACATCTAATTGTTGAGGTAATACGGTGATACCCTTAGAAAATTCTTTAGAAATAAAAGAGTGGGTGGATCCAGAATCAAATAAAACATTTGCTACTTTAGAGTGGATGGTAAGTGTACCTTTCACCACATCGTTATCGTACTCCACATCGCTGATAGAAATTGCATGTGACTTTCCTTTGTCTTTAGCCTTAAGAGTTTGTTGACGTCGACCATCATCATCAACCCTTGGATTTGGGCATTGATTGGCATAATGCCCCATCTCCTTGCACTTGAAACATTGAAGTGTAGCAGGTTCATTCTGTGTATCCCTTCCTTTGTTTGCATCATTAGACATCTTCTTCCCATTATCACGGCATTCAAATGCCCGATGACCTTCTTTTCCACATTTAAAACATTTACTTGTCCCTTTAAGACAACTCCCTCCATGTTTCTTTCCACACTTTGAGCATAAGGGAAAGTTCCTCTTCTTTTCAGTGTGCTCTTTAGAGTTTCCTTTGAATTCCATCTTCCTCTTCTTATCAAACCCATGTGACTGATGGGTTACTCCAATCTCCATCTCGACTTTGAGAGCACATCGAACGATTTCCTCGTAGCTATTGAAGTCCCTTATGGCTAACGCCCTTCGAAGACTTGGTTTTAAGCCACTAAAGAATCGATCGATCTTACTCTCAGGTTGGATAATAATACCAGAAGCGTACCTTGCAAGTCTGGTAAAATTTGCTTCATAGGTACCAACAGATTCATCATCCCTTTGCTTCAGTTCAAGGAACTCTTTCTCCATCTTTGTTCGGAGAATACGAGGGAAGTACTTATTGAAAAATAAGTTCTTGAACTCGTCCCATTCCATAGACTCAATTTCATCCCTTTGCCTTGTATTCTTAACAAGATTCCACCATTGATCAGCATCTCCTTCCAAACGATACACTGCTAGGATGACTTTATCATGCTCAGAACATTGAAGAACTGAAAATATCTTTTCAGTAGTACTAATCCATTGTTCAGCAACTAATGGATCAGTAGACCCGCTGAAAGATGGTGGACGCTGCCTCATGAAGGATTCAACAGAATGTTGCTCCCTCCTTTGTTCGTTTGGAAATCCTGCATGATTCATAGCTTGAGAAAGTTGTGTGAGCATGGCTACAAGATTTTTCATTCCAGCTCCCATATCGTTTGGTTTCTCAGGGGGACAATCATTGCATTGCCCATCGCATTCCGCATTAACACGGTTCCTTCGGGTTCCAGCCATTGACTAAAACCAAGAAGAATAGTGTGAGCAACACTAATTATAATAGGAAACCACATAATTCAAGAATAAAATTTTCATGCTTATGGTCTTATCCTAGGTTATTTATGGCCATTTCTAAGATTGTGTTCTATGCTTAGACTTATCCTTAGGGTTCTTACTAAGGCTTTCACATCCTAGTTTCCAAAGGTTGACTATACCTTTCCTCTGATACCAACTATAACGACCCATACTTTACATACATTGTTAATACTTCAAAATTGAAGCACACTTATTACAACATATGACAAAACCACAAAGGACCGTATAGGTATAGTGTCTTTAGAAACTAGGAAACATAAACAACTGGTTCATAAATCTTCTACAGAGTCTCCCATTTATTTCATCATATCTAGGGTCCCTTTTAGCATATTCTACTTAATATCCATCTTCCTGACCTGGGGAAAAGAAAACATAAAAGGGTGAGCTCAAATGCTCAGCAAGGCAAATAAAGGAAATAAAAATCATATCATATCTTTTTGAAAATCAAAACCTTCAAAAGAGATCATAATATCTTATCATGGAATAAATCATAGAAGTGAAAATGAGATCCCCATAATCATAACATAAAACTTGAAACTTTGTGGCATGCACACATAATCATGGAAAATCATTTCTTGTTAGTCATGACTCATCGCCAAGACTATCTTAGTGGACAAAGTCCCTTTCTGAACCGAGTTCACTCCTCGTTTCAGTCCTGTATCACTGAACCGAAATAACCTTCCGTTCCAGCCATGTCTATCTCATGAGATATAAAATCTTTACCCAATGCATTGGAGGGAGATATAGGTCCCACCCATCTTATAATGAATCCTTTCTTATGTGTGCCACATAATCATAAAACATACATCATCGCATAACACATGAAACAAAAATGGGATTCTTGAAACATCATGACATCATAAATAAATTCATATAAGATAATGGAATTCATAAAAATAATTCCATCACAACATGATCAAATCAATGTAATAATAGGGATAAAAACAGAACCCTTTTATTATCTTAGATGGAAAATAATTTTGATAAAACACTTGAACTTTATTCTTGAGGAAAATATCCTTTCTACTTCAAAAACATTTTTCCTTTCTTAACATGTCATACAACTTTAAACTAAAAGAAGTTGATTAAAAATAAACTTGAAAACTTGTAAAGGAAGCTTCTTGGAAATAATGTTTTAAAAATCCATTCATGCCGTATAAGTTAAAAAAAAACATTCTTCGTACTTTTGTCGGAAAAGTCAAAAAGTACCTCGTACAAAAAAATGACAAAAGATTCCTTTCATACATATTACTAAAAACTCACCGAAGGGTAAGAATGGATTTTAACCAATTGTAGGTGGATGTAAATAATATTACATATTGATGAAACATGGATGTGGATGATAAAATACACCCCGGTAAATACTTACGAATAAACAATCTCGGATAAAAATGAGATTGTGATATCTCCCTTACCTTAGGTCCGATTTGCTTTGTTCGTGTCCGAAGCTCCTGTATAATGGTTTAAATAATGTTATTGACTTATTCCAGAATCATACATATTGATATGAGATCATATATGGTCATATTATTAGCTTCTTGTTAGTAATATTTCATTGTTACTTGTTACTCGGGTCTTTATAACTTTTTGTTCTTATGCGTGTTTTGTCGAATAAATTCTTATTCTTATCTTTAGGTTATAGATAATTCATTTCCATAATGGTATTAGTGTAGTATATACCATATTCATTCATTCAATTCATTTATATAATCATTATGAAATGAAGATCATGTAGAACGAGTCGCATCACATCATGAAGACGGTATTCCGTACGTACGCACGAGTGATGATATCGTTCCTATGATCGTGGAATTGTATTGGAGTATATATATATTATTTCAGTATCAATATTACTTCATAATAATCATATTTAGTTACTCATTACACCATTATAACCATCCTTGTAAGGTGATGGTGGAAAATAGATTACACCACGGCGTGGAGACGGTATTCCGTACGTACGCACGCGTGGTGATTTCATTTTTCTGTAGGATGGATAGAAGGTGAATTAGGGTTGTTTCATATTTATAATAACATATCAGTATGTAAGTAATAATGATGTTATTTCTTTATCATGAAACAACTAAAGAAGAAGAAGTTGAAGAAGAAAGAAATTGAAAAGATCGGTAATGGATATTACCTCTTCTTTGGAACGCTTCTTTGAATCCTCCACTTAAGGAACTAAGATTGGTCTTTGGAGAAGACCAGGACCTCTAGGATTATTCTAGGGAAGTGGAGAGGAGAAAATGTCAGGGGTTGGCCGATCTTGAGTGCTCAATTTGGTGTGAGGAGGAGGGGGAGGAGGTGCCCTTTTATAAGGGAGGAGAGGGGCATCTTAGGAATATCTCAAAATATTATTTTATATTAAAGTCAAAATCGGTTTATAATGGTTCTAAAGGGTCTTATTTCGAAGATAAAGTGGGGAAGGGTCGAAATCCTATCAACCAATAGGATTTAGACAAGTTTAGGGTATTATTTTAACCTTATCAATTAGATTTAACTCAAAGTTAATTAATTTAACTTTTACCGTGTCTTTTTGTTTTCTTTCACTATATGGTTAATACACTTACTATAACATGCCAAACGAACCCCGAATTGTTTATTATTAATATATATATATTTATCTAAGTCATTTTTCCGAACCTTAGATTTTTAGGAATAAAATAACAATTAATAATATAATATTTGATTTAAAAACTATTTTGTGTCAATTTTGACACTATTTGATATATGATTTTTGTGAAAGTCATAACAGAATTATATGTTCGAACCAAGTTGATTAAATCAATACTAATATATCATATTAACCTAGAAAATTAGTGGAATTCATAAAAAGTCTAAAATTACATTTATTTTTGTATTTATATTATCAATTTTGTCAATATTTCATTAATAAGATAATTACTGCATCATCTTTGTGTCATATATAAATTAAATTATTTGATGTCTAAAAATTACAAATAAAATACCATCATGTAGGAAATCGTTTTAGCTTTCTAATGAATATTTACAATCGAATTTATATTATGTATAACCCTATATTAAAAATGATTTACTTATTAAACTTTGATTTTAACTATTTTAACCCTTCTTTAAATAAATTAATAATAAATGTCCTAATCTAATCCAAGTGGGCCTAAATGGTCATATTTTATTCCTAAGTTTGTTTTTGGTCGAATTACACTTGTCCAATAGAATTAGGACATGTGTTAGGGTAATATTAATATCATATTTACCCTTAGTTACCCTATTTACTATTAACCGCGGTAAAAATAGTAAAAAGTTACTATTCACCAAAAAATTATTTTCTTCTCATTGAACCACATTTTTGTCCTTGATATTAACCGTGTCTCTCAGATTTTTGAAATTCCATTCACAGAAGCGGTAAAATTAAGTTTTATGCAAAATTCAGTTTTTAACCTACCACTTAGTGGTTTCACTATTCATCAAAAATTGAAAGTTTTCAGAAAAATACCAAAATTTCACCCTAGGATAATTTCGATATTCTGAGTCCAAAAATGAAGTCCATTTTGAAAAATAAAATTTATAAAATTTCAAAAAGTGGTTATTACTATTCATAACGGCTAGTTTTAATAGCATATTGTTGTTTAGTGAAACTCGATATTGCGTACGACGCAAGCTATCGAGGAAGGTCGCGATTGCGTGTAAAGCAAGCCAAGCAAGTGTTGTGTAGAAAAAGATTCCTTTGATGATTTATATAACATAAAAGTCTCGGGTGTTACAACCTATGTGAATATTCACTATAAAGGATGGGTTATATTTTAAAATAGTTATGGAAATGTTATTTAACCTATATGTGATTACACTACTAGGGAATGTACTGGGATTCAACATAGTGAGATGATACCACTACATAAAATGATAGGAAACTCAAGATAACTAATCCATTTCCATCCCAAACTAGGTTACCTCAATGTATACACCATTGGATGTAATATATGAAAGTTCTGATTTTGAGTCCTTTGTTCTGATGATTCCAATGAACATACACTCTATAGGACCCTAGGCCATTTCTAATGCTTATATTGGTGAAAGGAGAAATTTAGTTATAAAACACAATTAGATGATAACATTCCTTGTATAAGCTATGAAAGGATAATAACCATTCAAGAATACATGTTTTAATGTACCCATTACAAGGATTAAATCTCTAATGGGGAACATCATTATTGGTTTCCCATTTCAATGAACAATGATCCCAAAATTGCTGGCTTTTATCTTGGACATTATCAAAAGGCCCTACCTATACTCTACAATTGGATAATACGAAATGGTTAATAGATATAAATATTAGATTATTCTCCTATAGAGATAGCTAAATTAAAAGAGTGAAATGCCATTGAAAAAACAAATAGAAGTTCTGGTTAGTTCTATATTTTTTGAAATAAAGATATTTAAAAATGAGAAAAATTTATTTCCTTTGGACATTAGGGAAATGGATTGTATCATTAATAGTGACCCAAATTGGGATTTGAGATTGATTGTTTTAATTATCAAGAGGATATAACTAATTATGAACTAAGAATCAGATAAACTTGTATAAGAGTTTTAGAACCCTGAACACATGTTTTTTCAAGGAATGATGATTAGTTGACATTTGGTATGTGGATCAGGGTCCTAGAGATGAACCCAGGACTGCAGCAAGCTTCTGTAGTCCTAACTGAAATTCAGTGGGCATCTAGTGGAGAGGACATTATACCATAATTCTTTATTTAGATGGTTATCCCAAATGTGGCTAGTAACTGGGGGATTAAATGATTTTCTATGTGAGGAAATGTTATATTTAACCCTTTCATCCCCCTATTAATTATATAAAAATAAAATTTTCTGGGGGAATTTCTAGTAGTATATGAACCTCATTATCACTATCTTTTTCATGTGGACAAACCTATCACTTGTTGTCAATATCACTAATTAATATATTCATTAGAAACCCATCAATATATATTCGATTAAAATATCATCCTTTTATTAATTTTATGTTAATTTGAATCATTTTGAATCTTATAGGGCATATGCCCTATTTTCATTTAATTTTACTTATTTCCCTATATATTCCATTTTAGCTCAAAATGAATGTTCATTATAGATAATTTGACTCCAATGAGGCCAAACTAGGTGGTCCATATTTTACCTATTATCCCATTTTTTATTTCATAGATCATGTATAGTTTATTAGAGACATCTCTTCAATTATTAATCAAAATTATTTTAAAATTTATTAAATTCTGTATTGTTCTTTTAATAACTATTTACTGGTAATTAGAAAACATTAAGTGGAAGTTGATCATGGGTTTCATTGTGGGGGATTTAAAATTAATTTGGAATTATGTACATTATTTACTATCAATGATTAAAATTAATTAATAACAATCATATTGTTATTTGATGGCTGGGAAATGTAATTTAACAATCATCAATAATTTGGAATTAACTTTTAACCCCTGAATTGAATTAAATATATTATAATAGGATAAGTAAGAAAGTTCACATGTTATGGGATTTGTAATAATAAAATAATATTTGTTTAAAATTGTTAATTTGTTGAAATTTTGGTAATGAAATGTTTAATGTATTTATGTCACAAATAATTATTATTTGAAGTGGTATTTTGAAATGGGAAACAAAATGGCGTTTTTGGAAACAAGAATTGAATTTTTTGGCATCTATAATTGGAAAAGGTTTTTGAAAAATCTTTATAACAAAAATTGGAAAACATTCATAATGGAATTATGGATACCAAATTTATTTATTTTAATTTTTTTTGATATGGGTTTATGTATGTAATTTTGTTATATATGATTGTCATGGTATACCTGAGCTGAATAATAACCCTGAGGGATGTTGAAATTATGGTCAAGCCTGTGTGAACATGAACCTCAGGGGATGAAGTGCTCAATGTTTACTAATGGTGAAAACAACAACCATGTGAAAAAGTTTTAATGATTAAACCTCGGGCGAAGAGACCCCTAAAAAGGGTTTTGGAGCTCTAGGAATGAGTATAGTGTACCATGAACACCATTTTTCACAATGTATGGTTATATTTCTTTTGGTGGTGATATGTTTGGAAAAGTCCTTATGATGTTAATAGAGACACCAAGTCACCAAGGGATGCATGTATGTGAAGTTCCTAGGGTGAACAACCCCCCAATGTTGGTAGTTTGTTAATGTTATTATTTTATATTTTTATGAAAGGATTCATTGAATATACATATTTGAGTACCTATATGAGAACACAATATTTTTTTGGTTGTATATAATGATTTTATTAATGGTCACCTTCTATGTTGTACGCAGAACATGCCTAGGGAATCACAACACTTTGTTAACCTTTGAAAATACCTATCATGTTCGTATGTGCGAGAATCAAACAAGTGAAAGATTGAAATTTGTATATAGTCTTAAGGTAATTTTTGGTTTATGGGAATGTGAAAGACTATTGGCCAAAAGTGGGATAACTTCTGATCGTTCATTATATATTTTTTGTACTAATACTACTTAATCCATCAATAAGGGATATGATATATAAGTAACTATCAATTTCAACTATATTTGATGTCTCATTAGATTATTTTCACTTTACAACTATTTATGTTTATATCAGCCTATTTAATATTATTTAATAATTTTTTATGCTTTTATAGTGTTGTTATATTCTACCAATAATATATTTAAAATCCCTCACCACTAGTAATTATCATCAGGATTTAGGGATTCATGCTTAACAAATGAGGTGACCGCCAGTATGGGAAGTATACAATCTTCTATGGCAGTGGTACATAGAATTATTGAATCAAAGTGTATTTTTATATTTTATTTTCATTTTATCCACTGCAAACACGAGAAGAGGATATTTTTAGGTCATGGTAATGAGTTATACTTGGGATCAAATTACCCCACATATGGGGGAAACCCATGTGGAAAGGGATCATAATTTTTTCCTTGGTTTTCACTTTCATATTTAAAAGATTTCCTCCATATATAACATAAATGGTTTTGATGTTATTGATTTATGCTATTTCTAACTATTACCCTAGTTTATAATGTGATTTTTTCTGTTCCTACATCATTCCAAGATCATACGATTGTTATGTCAACCATATGTTTCATATTATAGATTTTATAATTTGATTCATTAGTGCGATAAGTTTTAGATGTATATGGTAAATATTTTTTAGTAACATATATCTACTAGTGGATTTATATTATTTACAGTGATTTTTAATTAATATTTCTGAATCCATTTATATGGTTTTCTCAATAAGATCATGGTGGAATTCTATAGGAACAACACCTCAAATAATGCTCGGATAACAGGAATGTATAAATGAGTTATAAATAAATGTGTTAGGAAAAACTTTTAACTATAAGAAACATATAAAGTGTTTTCCCACCTAACAAAAGAATTATATCATTTATCACCACATCAATTGACTATGAAATTTAATAAAATTATGAATTTTGACAATATCATGTAATTAAATGTTTAAAAATGTTTTAATCCATTTGATTAATATTGTAATTTTAAAGTAAAGTGAATCAATAACTGATGGGGCCTCTAGAAATTTGGGTGAAGAGTAACCTTTATATTTATGGCTAGAATATGAGTGTGGATAGTTGTGTATATTGGTAGAGAGCCTGGGTGGTGAGACCCTTGGTTATGGGTTGTGAGTCCCTAGTGGTTTTGGTGTATCTTAGAGTCGATGGTTACCTATCATGTCATCAGTTTTGATATTACCATAGGGTTGTGAGGTGTTGTTATATATCATGTTTCATGTTACTCTTATGGGTTGGATACCATTTTTCTAGTATTATTCCTTGGAATATGTGTTTTATGATATGTTTATATTGTCAATGGTTTTGTTTTTGTGTGTGTAGGAAATAGTGTATGGTGATGGTAATGGTGTGTTCAATTCATATTGTTTTACAATATGGGTTGGAGTGTCACCTATGAGTCGTGGATTATTTGATTCATTGTCTTTGATGATAGGTGTGAGCTCCTAGTGTTATTTGGTATATGACATTGGATTATATTTTTTGGTTATTTTGTTTGTAATTTGGGGTTAAAAGAAGAGAGGAGAATCTGATGTTTTTGATGTTTTGGATACGTGAAGAGTGAGTAGGTTCATTATTTTGTTCAATCGATGCACAGAGGGTGACAATGAGTTTTTTTTTGGCATGGTTGTTACTATTATATACTTTTTTGGGAATCACATATATTTATTATTTTATTATGGTTAGGGCTGGTTTTAGATGGGGAAAACCATTCTGATGTCATGACTTGTAATTTTAATGATGTCTTGATTTGAAAACCACATTTGACACATGAAATATAGGACTAGGACAGATGTAGTTTGGTTAGATTATTTTGATAATGGAATAATTCCCTATATGGTTGGTGTTCCTATTGATATGGATAAATCATGGTTAGTTTCTATTGTATTAGATGATGCATCTAGAATGCCCCCATCACAATGGGATTAATGATCAGTGATATGTGGATAAATGCATGGGTGGGTTTGTGACCAATGAAATGGTAAATAACGAACCATGGTACACCAAAATGGTGTATATATGGTCATAGGGGAGTGTCCCACCTCAATTTGTTATGAGGCCATAGTGGATGTCATGTTAATGATATTCATGGTGTCATTTGGGCCATGTTATTTCAATGAATGGGAATAAGAACACATTGTATTTATTTGAGATTAAGGTCCCGAATAGCGGTTATTCATTGCGCATGATTGGATTTGGATCTGTACAGTGGACCATTAGAGTTCTAGGGAAAATTGTTGAAGGATTTTATGACCTCATGTGGTGTACTTGTGGTAGTTCCCTATGGAACATTAGATCCTAGGTTTTTAGGAATGATAAATGACATGAGGGGTGTCTCTGTTGATTCATTTCAAATAAAATAGGGATACTAGAAATACATGGGGTATATTTAGTATAGAGGGTCCACAAAATTTAATTCAGTAGGTATTGCCTTGTAGAGAAATAATTCTTGATTGTTTAAAGTATTTTTGTAGTGAAGATAATCAATTTCGACATATACGGAGATGGTAGTTATTAGTTAATACATTGTTTGTAGCTCATAAGAGTTTAATATGTTTATTTAAATTAAATCATTGGAAATTATTCTCAATGATTTGTATAAGTAAATCAGTTTTGAATGGAGTCACCATTAGGCTTTCTAGAATAGGATAGTATTTACACAACAGATTTATGTTGTTATAGTGGATTTAAATCTCGGATGTCTAAAATGGGAGGTAGTAGACATCCAAATATTTTTTAGGTTTTGGTGATATGACTACATAATAATTGTGTGTTAATCAATATATGGAGTATGATTCATAGTTTTTTTTTGAATTTCTCATGTGGAATAATAAAAAATACACTCGTAAATTGAGGAGATATGTATCATTTTTCGGTATATAGATCTTTGTTCTGAACGGTTTATAGGTTTATAGAATTGATTTCAGAACATCCATAGTGTATTTGATGAACTAGTATGTAGAACATTTGATTCATACCAAGATTCCTCTATTAATTAAAAATTATAAATAATATGATATGGTGTATTGATACTTAGTAATGGATTTGGGATAAAGATTAGCTTACATATATTCATGTGTTCATAGATCGTAGGAATGTTGGTGTGCATAAAGGCATTAAAATTGTTTTGTATAGTTGAGTATCTGATATGGGAAGAATACAAGGATTTGGGTGGGAAATCTAGCTAGAATGACTATAAAATGAATTTATGTTACATAAAATGAATGAATTAAGTCTATAAAAAATTATTGTTTTCCAGTCATTATAAATGATCATTTTTAGATGGGTCATATGGGGACAAGACATCCATTATTTATGTATAAAAGTATATTTGTGGGGTTTGAATCAAAATATAGTATTTCATTTAAAATATGAATGTGTATTTTCCAAATCTAATTTTTCATTTATAGAATAGTCCTCTATTATTAATATATATATATTGGGTGGTCATCTATCCCTCATGATTTTTTTTATGAAATGAAGAGGCTATAGGAATAAAACTATTTTAGAAAAAATAAAATGATAGGAATGTTACTAGAATATTTCGGAAATAGATTCATTAAATAATTTTGATAGATGATAAATTATAGCGTTAGAATTTGTTTTTATAAAATTATTCTTTTGGTCTGGAGAACCATAGAACCCACAGATTATTCAATGATGACAAATCCAAATTAGTGATATTCTCATGTGGAATAATGGGTCGGTAATTGAGGTATGGAGAACCATTTGGAAAAGAAGTAGATTAAAATTCATTCTAGTAGTGTTTGTATTTGGTGAAAATACTACTATGATAAGAGGGAAATAATTTGGTAATTGATTTTCATATTTTGAGAAGTGGGATAAAGGGGGATGTATTCTCCCATGACTTCATGGGAATATAATGAATTGGGGGAACCTATAAGATAAACCACTGGCTATTGAGGGGACCCCATCATAATATCAATGATAAACATCGATTGGAGGACCCATATGTAAGGGATTAGAAATCCATAAAGACATTTGACAAATATTCTCTATGATATATATGGAGGCTTGGGAAGGGATGAAATTCTATGGGATAAGGATGAGTATCCTCTTAGAAGGTTTCACAAGAGATCATAGTTTAATTTAAGATTTTATGATTCTAGGAGTATACGGTTGAACCCTATGAATACAAAAATTTCTTTTTACCTGACCTTAGAGGAATATTATGGTTGGAATAATTTTTGAGATTGAAAAAGTGATATTCCTCCTCAATTTGAGTGGTCACAATGGGGACTTGAGAGATTTGGGGAACATCATTTATGTTATTGGACCATCCAGCCATGAATATTTGAAATCCAATTGAGTAATGGGATCTTCGATATCTTATCCCTAAACACTTATATAGTTTTAATGGACTGGGATCCTATGCGGAGTCTTTAATGAAGGATTAAAAACTATTGTTAAGGGTATGGGACAAACAACATGATTTAAACACAGAAAAACTAATTGTCATGTTAAGAATAAAAAAGAGTATAAGTCCTCATATCATCAGTCAAAAATCATTTTCTAGAAAGAAAAATCATTATTATTTTAGAAAATAATTATACGATAGAGAGGATAAAATTAACCACATCTACAAGGAAATAAGATTCTATCATGCAATGAACTCATAGGTTTTCCTCATCATCACATAAGATGTAAATACGGGTGTTACCAAATGTTTTTATGATGACTTGATTATTGAAGGGAAATGTAATAAAGGGAAAATGTTTCTAGAACACTATATTTTGGGTTTCATTTAATATATTGAAATCTAATGACCCCTAACTGAACATATATCTCTAGAAGTCACAAGTAAGTCCTTAAAATGACTAAACTCTTACGAAATCATGCCACAAAAAGAGCCTGATCCAAAAATCATTCAAATTAATAATTGAAACTACCACCTTAATTATAAGACACCAAAATTCAATGAATTATTATCAAATTTCCATCATTGGGACCTCCACCATAAATGTCATGATAAATGGACAACGATAATAATTTGAAGATGATGAATCTTCTTATTCAAAAAATGAGAGAAAATTTAATCCCATTATTAATTCCAATGCCTTAATATACAAGGGGATTATTGGGAACCAGTTTTGTATGCTTTATGGACGTGTTGAAAAATTACCTAGGACTACTAAGTTGATTTAAATTGGAGGATGATTTGAGGAGATGGAGTTTGTGGGTATTCCATGAAAAATCAAATTTTATCCCCTAACATCAACGAACGATGTATTTTCAGCCATAGGGATACATAAAATATAGGGATGGAAGGTGATAATGCATCAAAAGAGATCGTTGGAGGGTGTACTACATCAGGAGATGATACTGAAGTTTCTACATTAATCGCTAGGATGACACTATAACCAATTACCTGCTTTTTTTAAAAGGATGAGGGAATGTGGAATTCATTCTCCATCATGGGGTATATTCCCATCACCCAAAAATGTAATCACCCAACCATGACATATAGTATTATATAATTCATTTGAATATTTTTTGTGTTATAGAATTCATGTTCAATGAATTTTATTTTATTTCATAGTATATATTACTCTAATCACATTAATTTGTAGTCATTATAAAAATGATTACATTTTTGATATATTTCATTAAATTCTACACACAACATAAAACACCACAAATATTAAAATAAAATTAATTAAAGATAAAAAACCCTATGATAGTAAACAATTTTTATTTTTCATTATTTAAAAAAATTATCCTTAAAATTTATTTTCATTATTTATTAAATTACTCTTTTAATAGATATATTTTCAAAATTATTATATTAATTGGGTAATTTAATATTATTTTTTGACTTTAACATGCGAAAAAATATATATTACGATATTTTAATTTTTTTTCTGAAATGTATAAATTTTAGTTAAAAAATGTTATTTTCGAAAAATTATTTATATTTTTGATTTTATCATTTTGTATGAATGACAATGATGTTTACATATTATTTTAATTAGTAAAATTATAATGTGTTGAATAAAATTAATCACATAAATTTTTTTAACCATCAAATCATAAGTTCAATATTTTTAGAACTAAAGTTAAAAAAATTATAATAAAAGAACATTTATCAGTATTTTTTTTGTCCATTTTTTTTAGGCTAAATTTGATTTTTGATTGATTTGAAAGAATAAGAAATTTTATTTACTTTATAGTAAATCAATTTCGTCAATGTAAATATGTAACAATAACAATATTACAAAAAATAATATTTTTACTCATTCAATCATGTTTAAAAAAAAACTATTTTCATCCAATTATGTTGGTGTATATTCCAAAAAAATATTAACACTATTTGTCATATAATATGATATAATGATTTTAAAATACTAAAACATGTGGATGAAAATCAATAATGTGGTAATTGTTTTTATAAAAATTAATTACGATGGTTAAATATTAATTACAATGGTATAGAGTAAAAAATACAAAATGAATTCTCTTAAAAGGTTAAATGGACCCAAAATATTGGAAACATGTTTCCAAATGTATATTTTAGGTTTTATTCTATCACAATTATGAAATTTCAATAAATTTTGTTTAATCCCATATACCATTTATAATGAAATAATATTATTAATATTTAGTGGCGATTTCTGAAACTATCCTTATATTCACTTTTATAAAGTGATCAATTCCACCACACCATATTACACTATTTCCCATAAATTTTCAAAAAACAATATGATGAATTTTCTATTCTAGAACCAAGTCCTACTTATAGAATATTTTATCTACCTTTTCTTTTCTTATGTTGTTCACATCCAAGGGCATTTCAAAGGAAACTCTCAAATATCCAACCAGTGTATTAATTTACCTTAAGATTTATTTTTAATGAAATATTTTTTTATAATATGCCATTATTAATGTAATTATATAATTATAATTATTATATAAAAACTAATTATATTAACATTAATAATATTATTAAATCTTTTCCATCAAATAAACAAATATATATTGTTCATACATTCAGGCCACCAACTCCACAAAGCTGTGATTATTATTTTCATCACCACATATGTTTGATTATATAAATGATGTATTTAATGAGATTTAATGATTTATATTTCAAAATTATAAATTTAAAATTATTATTTATCCTAAAAAATATTTTTATTAATTCATTGATAAATGAAATAGTTTTTTTAATAGTAGGTTGAGATCTTTCCCATGAAAGGAAGATCCCTTTATTAAATAAAAACATAAACATGTCTGAATGTAGGAAATTTACATTGATCCCTACTATGAATATAAAGAAGATCACCCGACACTTGATCTGCCCAATTTTAAGGAACATCATTATCACCTTTGTTAAGAAGACCATCCGCCATGGAATTTTCTTCTTTATAAGCTTGAGTAACAATATGCTCCCTTGAAAAAAGAAGGTCTAAACATCTGGTCTAGTGATTTGTGAGATTCCAAGAAATGTTTAAGGAACCCTTCCGAATTTCATGGAAAATAGTTGTAGAATCACATTCAAGCCAGATATTATTCCATCCCCTATGCATGGATTGATCAATTATGACAATAACCCCAAGCATTTCTGCTTTGAGATTAGATACATTACTACATGAACCATAAAGTCACCCAAGAACATCACCAAGATGATCCCTGAAAATCACACCAAAACCTGAAGGGGACAGATTCCCTCTTGAATCACTATCTGAATTAATTTTAATCCATCCAGGAAATGGCGCCTACCAAAGCACCTCAAGCAACAAAAGTGGAGGGGCAAAAATACCCTTGACCCCAACTCGATTGAAGTGATAAATGATATTGTTAATCAAGTGTATGTGCGGACGACCGCTTCCTTGAAAAATATCATTTTACATCACCACCGACCTTGGATAGTTATAATAATTTAATTAATTACTAGATGTGATAAAAATTACATGACTGAGAATCAGAATATTTTTTATTATCATTATCAAAATAAATTACCAATCTCATCAAAATTGTATAAAATGATAATGTTTTGGATGGTTTTTTTAACTTATGTGAACAATTTTAGAATTCATACATAAATAATGACTATGGATACTAATATAATAGTAATATAATCTAATAATAAATTATTGATGATTTTATAATGAATCACTAAATTTCATATTAATATTACAATTTTTTTTGATATACCATGTATCGATTGTTATAAGAATCTAATATATTTTTCGTAATTTCCAATTTTCCAAAACAATATATATTATTTACTCATAAATAAAATAATACTTAAATACAAACTATAAGAAATGATTATTTAATATTATATAGTTTGGGATGGATAAACATGAAACCACTTAGTAAAAATATTTCCAATTACTTTAATAATATATTGATAAAACCAAATTACATATCTGTGTTTTCTTAGTGGAGATAACATTACACAAGTAGTATATTTGTAATAAAGGATTATAAATAATTATATTAATGGTTAATATAGTTTAATAAGTAGTTATATGAGTACACACATTAGTTATGGTCATTATATATGATGTTAAATCATGATCTAGTTATAATAATCACATGATAATTTTTTTTCTTATAAATTTCTGTTCATTGAGAAATATTTCAATGTTTTGATCCAATTTATTATTTATATGATTTATATACTTCCCAATAATATATTTATAAATATTATATGAACTAATTTTTGAGGTTTACAAATAGAGGATATATACAATATAATATTCTTAATAGATAATGTGATCTAAGTGTTTATAATGATGTCGTTTGGAGTAACCAGTACCCCATATATCATCGTAAATCATGTAAATGAATACTTAATATTAAACATAGTCAAGCAACATTGGATGAGATTATCTTAAATGGGGGTGGGTGGGGGGGGGGGGGTTAATTTCTATATGAAGGAAATGAATAATTAATTATATTTCTCCTCTATATATCTCAGTAACAGTATTTTATCTTATCCAATTAACCATAAGGATCAATTTTATATTTCATTAACCTAATATAATTTGGGAATCATGAATTTTTTGTATTCAGAAATTAAATTTATAGATAAGTATTTACATATTTCACCCTTAGGGGGATACATATATGGGTCATGAATCATTGTTGCTTCATGATAGAGTATAACTATGAAGCTCAGAGATTATAATTAATTCGACTATGTTACTATTATTCATAGGATCAGTTCTATACAAATTTTAGGGACGTCTTGCTACTTCCTATGGGCCACTTCCTTGAATGTTCTAATGATGGATCACTAATGATAGAATGGATCACCTTCACAATTTATGGACACGTTTTCCCCATCTAAATCATTTCATTCATGTATATGAACTTTAAATATAAATATATATGGATTTTTAGCCCTACTAGGATACTTATTAAAATCTTATGGAATCACATTGACGATGAACATTCACAACTTTTCAATATTTCTCTTGAACCACATAAATTTTTATATATAAAAAAAACTACCTAATCTTCTTTGTAGTATGTTTAATTATTTCTAATAATTCAATACTTACACCCCCTCAGTAGAATTAAATCACTTTTATCTATGTGAATCGATTATGGAAATTAAATTACCAACAAGAGATCCTTCTCTCGAACTGAAATATGATGTTTTATGGAGATCTCATATAGTTATATTCAATCCAATAGTACAGATTGTTTTTTTCATTACCATCATCATGAAAATTTTCCCTTCTAATTAATAGTTTCATCATGGATCCCATAATCTAAGTATAAAACCCATAACTCAGTTAATTTACTCCACTTCATCAAAAACATCAAATTGACCAAGAAACCCCTTGTTGTGGAATGCTATGATATTATATGGAATAACTCCTCCCATTTTTCAACTTTTGTATCATTTCCACTTATACCATGGTAATATATTACTTCACTATCATTTTTTTTGTATTATTACAACATGGTCATATATTATAGGTAATATATACAAAACATGGTCATTTCTTACTCCATATCAAACGCATGATCTCTATACTAGACTCTCTTAAACACATGACTCATCAAATATTTTGGAATAATATACATTGTATGTATAGGAGATTAAACTATCTTCATGTTTACAAATGATGTAATCAATATCCATCTAGTATGGATAAATAAAATGTATAATAATAATGCGTAGCTTTTATAACCACATTATGACATTCCATGTTTTATTAATATTTAATTCGTGATTAATTACATGAAGGTACATAGTATAATATCCAAAAATACTATAAAGTCTAGTGTATTTATTATATTATTTACATGCATTAACATCTTCAATGAGAATACAATAATTTTTTGGAAAAAGTCTTTCACATGGTCCTGAAATTCCATTGTTTTTATAAAAATATAACGGATAACTTGGGGGCATACATCAGATGGTTGTGATATATAAATACTAGGGATGGAATAAAAAAATATGTTCATAATTAAAATCATTATATATATTATAATCAAAATAATGAATAATGAGGTGTGATTTAACATGGTATCATAATGGAATCATTGGTTTTTGACAACAATATAAAACATTACTTCATAGAAATAAGTCAATGATAACTGTAACATGCCAGGTAAATATAGAAATATGACATTTACATATTTATTAATATTTTTTAATTAAATATTAATTTCACTTTAAAGGTAATTCTATGTTTGATGGCGTGCCCGATATGCAACAATGAGTTTCTAAGAAATCTTACATTGTATAATAATAATATAATATTATTATTTTAAATGGTAGTTAATTCCTAGATTTTTTAACAGAAGGAATGAACATAACTAAGTAAAATATTATTATACATGTTTTTTTAATGTTTTTACATTTATCAAATATAAGTTAGAGGCTTAAAATGTGAATGGATCCAATTTAAAGCACAAATAGTCTAATATTATATAAAAGGTGGATTTAACACCTTTAGATGGTGAACCCTCTTTTAAATATATTTTTTGTCACATATAAATTTTCTATTTAAAAAAATATGTATCTTTAGAATTAGGACATCAAAATATAATTTCGATGAAATTTTAGAATTTTTCTGATAAAGTTCATTTTTATTGAATAGTGAAAAATACTGTATTTTAATTCAAAATTTCATTTTAATATAATTTATATATTTGGATATACTATCCTTTTAATTATTTTAAAAATGTAATTAGAATATATGTTTAACAATTAATCCAATTTCGACCATTGGAGGTAATTTTACATTGAAATTGGATATAAAAAAGTGCCAATCTTTTGATAGTTATTTTTTAAAAACACGCTTTTTGTTTTAACAGTGGGAATTAATTTTAAATTAATTTCTGCCACTTATGTGTCTTGAATTATGAAAAATTGACTCTATAATTGGAATGAGTATGTACAAATTGTGTAAATTGGTAACTTTTATTTTTGGACATTATGAATATTTACTTCAGAAAATATTTTATTTACCATGGTTAAAAGGTAAATCTGGTAATTAAGGGTAAAAAAATAATATTATAATCATAATAAATAACCCAAAAATTTGTCCTAATTCTATTTCTTGATACATATCCGACCATGGGCATCCGTGGGTCGATTTTGGGACCCTGTGAGGCCACTTGGGAGTGGTAATGACACATAATTTTAATTAACATAAATTAAAGGCAAGAATGACATAAACCAATAATTTTTAGTAAATCAATTTTAACATGGGGTTATATAAGTTATATATTCTACTATAAATATGAATTTTAAAGATAAAAAGATTTCATACATCATTCTATTTGTTCTATAATTTTTACACGTCAAAAAAATTAAATTATTTATGACACAATAATGATGTAGTGTTTTAATCATTAATAAATGATTTAAATAAATAATATTATAAAGATTAAAAAAATATCCAAAACCTATAAAATTCTTGTTTTATGAATTTATTTATACCATTAGTTATATTATATTCAACTTTAATAAGTTTTGAACTTTTAGAAACCGAAAATCATTATGTAATAAAACAATATTTTCACACTTTCCTGAAGAGCCACACCTCCCTCTTATGAAAAGCCTTCACCTCTAACCCATTACTCACACATCTCAATCACCCTGGATCTTTCATCCTCTACTCAATTAATATCCCTACGTCGCTATACTCCTCCCAGAAGCCTTAACATAAGAACAAGTCACTTCAACAAACCATTTTGGTTCAAACCAAATGGAGTTACCTGATTTAATGGGAACATCTTATCTTAAGTTCTTTTGTTTTATTTTACTTCTCTAAACCACTAAACTCTTTTTATTACTTTATTTTATAACCAAAAAATTATCCTAAATATACCAGGTTATTGTTATGTGAAGTATTTTAACTGAACTTACACACACATCCGTCTAATGGGTAAAAAACAAATTGTTTCTATGGACTGTGAACTAACACCTCACGAAATGATGATTGTTCAATTATCTCCTACCACATCTTATGGTGTCTATTAAAGTGGAACTGTATTTATATGTGATATATATTATATTTATATTGTTTCTATTCTTTTACATTTTTCATTTATAGAATACCTTTGTGGTTTCCATGGTGGGTAAATACGATAATTTCATTTGAGGAAGTGCGGACTACCGCCCCCTCAAAGTGATATGAATCGTTACAGAAATATGTGGGACATATAAAGGATGAATTTAATGATATTATATTTGATATTATAATTTAATTATAATATACATATGTATAATTATTTTTTAATTCAATTTAAATATTAAATAGATATGGAAGTAGCGTTATTGCGTATGTACGACTAATTGACTACATGAATGGTGTATTTTGATACTTACCTCTAAATGTTATGTACTATTATAAATACATGTATATACTAGTTATATATGATATAAATGATATCAAAATCTTGTATATCATTATATATATAATGGACTTCTGACCACATAGGCAAATTGTAAATATAAGAAGTTCATTTTTGACTGAAGTACATAATAGCAACAAAACAACCATTATTAACTTAAATGATTACATAATGCTTATAAAATTGTAATAATTGATATAAAAATAATAATAAACATGGAAAATGTTCTTAATAAAGTATAAATTAACATAATTTTATTATTTAGGAGATCAATGAACGAACGTGTCAAGGTGGACGTGAGTTAACGGACTTCGTCTCAATCTCCTTTCATTGAGGCATATTTTGTTTCAGTACATGACATTCATTTATAAACTGTATAAACACCTTTGTATTTTCATTTCATTATATGGGAATATTTTTCTAAGATTTGTTTTAATAAATGACAAAAAATAATGATTCTTTTTAATGTATGTTGGGACAATGACCTTTCCGCTGCCACGAGTATTATTTGATCATTGGATTCCTTAAAAATCCATAGTGTTGTAAGGAAAATAAATACTATATATAATTTTTATGTATTTTGGTATTGAAAATGTGGCTGAGAAGGAATTAATGTTAAAATATATTGAAATGATATATTGTTATTGGAATGTGGAAATGATATCTTTCTATTATGCTTTTTTATGTGTTATGGTTCTTTGGAATTGTTTACGTATATGGGTGGTTCCATGATAATCCAAGGGTGGGTGAGCCTGAGATAGCTCTCTAATGCATTGGGTAATGTGATGGATGTAAATGTGAATGTTTCACCTAAATTTTTAGGGAATATTTTGTGATGGGTATTCCAAATGTTTCACCCTACGTATCTATGAAAGATGCAATGTAATTATACTATATATGACATAAGTTGCCATTATGATTTATAATTTCTATTTGTAATTCATCAATTTTATGATTTCATGAGGTATGTTAATGTTCTTATGTTATGTATGTAATGCTGAACTAAATTTTTCTTTCTTTGATTTATAACACTTACTAAGCTTTTTATGCTCATCCAATGTGTTGAAATGTTTTTCACAGGACCTAAAAATGAATAGGTTCAAGGATGGGATCAAGGAAAATTCATGTTGTGTTAAAATGAGACTATACATGACTCTTCTTTTCAAGAGTTTTTATTTTATGGAAAATGGAAACTAAGTAGAAGTGTCTACCTTGTAAGTTTTGACATGTAATGTATTAGTTACAACCTAATTATATAAAACTCTATACCTGAAAAGATCTTTAATGTGAATTATTTATTTAATTCAACATTATGTAATGTTTTAGGCTGGGTCATTATAGTTGGTATCAGAGGTCGGTTTAGACAACTTTAGAAGTTATAATATTATTAAATTAATATCTATAAATTAATTTATGGTATGACAGAAGTGATATACCGTTTACAGATTACCATGTTTCTTCGTGAAAGATATTTCTGTGTTTGGAATGGTTTTCCGTATAGGAAACATAGAAGATATGTTGGGATGACAACAATAGGAAGGCAACCTTTCAAATCAGCAACCTGGGATGGTTGGAATCAGAACTGAATAGTTTGTTGTAGTGATGGGAACGTTGAACCAGGCTTTAAATGGTGGTGGAATTCATGAATGAGACCAACCGGATCAACCACAGTGGAACATGTCAGTAGAGTAACATTTAATGAGGGAACATCCCCCATCATTTAGAGGATTATCTGACCCTCTCATTGAAGAAGGGAGGATTAACGCACTGGAAATGATTTTGATTTCATGGGGTGATCAGAAAATCAAAAGGTTAGCCTTTCTCTTTACCATTTTTAAGGTGAAGCCGATCAATTGTTGTTGATGGTAAAAAATATCATAGATAGTGAGGGGATTGATGCTATTGATTGGGATGAATTAAAAGGTATTATTCTTTAGAAATATTTTCCTAAGGTGGTTCCTCTTAGGGTATAAAAACAATTCCTAGAATGGAGGCAGGAGGATGACTCAGTGGAAGCTTATGAAGTAAAATTTACTCGACTGGAAAGGTATGGCACAAATATCATACGAGATCTTTATAGTAAAACCATCAATTTTTACATAAGATTAAAGACAAATTATTGAAGGTATTTAGCTTCTTAGGAGATCAAGAGTCATGAAAAGCTTGTTGGATGTTTGGAGAAGGCAGAAATGAAGTTTTATGATGACCAATACTTCTTTGAAAAACAACAGAATAAGAGGTCAAAGAGGTAAGCGTAAGGGAAAACTCATAAAAAAAGTTTGATGTTAAGAAACTTCAGTTTATAGTTTGTGAAAAATATGGAAAAAATAATGCTGGGGAATGCCTTTTGAATTCTGGTTTGTGAAACCGATGCTGTAAAATAGGACATAAGTCTCTTAATTGCACTAAAAAATAGATGGGTAATGGTATGAAAAATCTGATTTATAGTTAGTAAAATGTTTTAAATGAAATTAAATGGGTCATTATGCAAATGAGTGTCCAATGAAGAACTCAACTGAGGGAAAGCAACCAAACTACAAGCAGAAAAGGGTGGTTATTCCCTTGAAAACTACTACATCAGATGTTGGGCCATCAAATGAAGTAGTATCAAGTACACTGTTTGTTTGTTCAGATTATACCAATGTGTTTTTTGATTATAAGTCTACACATTTCTTCATTTCTAAGATATTTTCTAATATATTGGTATTTCCATCTCAAGATATGAATCTTGATCTTATGATAAAAATACCTGGAAGAAATGCTGAAAACAAATTTATAAGAACCTTCATGTCCTTGTGTGTGGAAAGAATCTACGTGCAAAACATATTGTTTTTCCTCTAGTAGAGTGTTATGTTACTTTGGGTGTGGATTGGATTTCTGTTTAACATGATATTATTCACTATAGAGATAAAGAGGTTTCTTTTCAGAAATATTTTTAGTTTGTGTACAATAATGAACCCTTACTTTTGATAGAATATCAAGAAGATAAGAAATTAGTAAAATATTGAAATGAATGTTACCATTCACATATTGAGGAAAATAAAGGAACTGTTCAAATTAATGATGTGGTAGTGTTAAATGAGTACCTTGATGATTTTACTGATATTATACTTTATCGGGATGTTGAATTTACTGTTTACTTAGTTCCTGATGTTATGCCAATTTGATAACCCCCTTATCGAATTAATCAAAAAAAACTCTTAGAGTTAAAGAAGAAATTTCAGAAGTTATTAGATAAAGGATTCATTCAACCAAGCACATCACTATGGGGTGCCCTTGTCTTATTTTTTTAAAAAGAAAGATAGTTCAATGATACTTTGAATTGGTTGTAGAGAATTGAATAACATCACTATTAACAACAAGTATCATTTTCATCATATCAATGATTTGTTTGATCAGCTCTAGGGAGCTAAGTATTTTTTGAATATTGACATGAGGTAGGGGTACCATCAGTTGAATGTAAAGAAAGAAGACATTCTGAAGACCGCCTTTCATACTAGATATAGCCATTATGAATTTTTAGTTATGGCTTTTGGGTTATCCAATGCACCTACTATATTCATTGATCTTATGAATCAAATTTTCTATGTGTTCTTGGATAAGTTTGTGGTTGTGTTCATTGATGAAATTTTGGTTTATTCCAAAAGTAAAGAGGAACATGAATGTCATTTAAGTGTTGTCTTTCAAACCCTAAATGAAAATATTCTATTTGGATAATACAGAAAGTGTGAGTTTTTGTTACAAAACATTTCTTTCCATGGTCACAATGTATCAAAAAATGGTAACTATTGATCATACTAAAACCAAAGTTGTTGAAAAATGTCCAAGAACCACAAATATAACAGAGATTTATTTTTTTCCTTTTTTGGTTGGTTATTACAGGAGGTTGGTTGAAACTTTTACACGATAAACAATCCCAATGACTATTAAAAAATGAAAAGGTGTTATGTTCATTTGGAGAAAATAATGTGATGATTGTTTTCAGGAATTGAAAAGAAGATTGGTGAATGATTCAGTTTTGGAACTACCTTCCATAAATGGTGAGTTTTTTTATCTAGAATAATGCTTTATTTAATGGACATGGTTGTGTCCTTATAAAAAATTATCAGGTAATTGATTATGTTTCACGGTAGTTGAAAACTCATGAGTTAGATTACCTGACACATGGTTTGGAATTAGTTTTTGTTGTTTTGGCTTTAGAAATTTGGAGGCATCATTTTTATGGGATAAAATGTGAAATATATATGCTGACCACAAATGTTTGAAGTATATATTAACTCAGAATGAATTAAACATGAGAAAAAGGAGATGGATAGAATTAATCAAGGATTATGTTTTCATGATTCATTATCATCCAGGAAAATCAAATAAAGTTTCTGATTCATTGAGTTGAAAATGTAATGCTCATTAACCGTGCTATGTTTGGAACGAGATCCTTTGGTATTTGATTTGATGGATTTTTGCATAGAAGTTGTTGGTGCATGAAATTACACTGTTTTGTTTTAGGTGTTAGTAAAATCATCTCTCTAAGAAAAAAATAAGAAAGCATAGAAGGAAGATACTGAGTAGCAGAAAAAATTCAGTTGATTTTGAAGAACATTAGAATATCTCAGAGTACAGAGAGAAGTTATGTGGATAATCAGAGGTAAGATCTTTCTTTTGAGGTAGGTGATCATGTCTTTCTCAAAGTTTCCCTATGGAAAAGTGTGACGTGTTTCAGTAAGAAGGGAAATTTGAGTTTAAGGATCATTGGACCTTAGGATAACCTAGATAATGTTCGATCAGTTGCATACATAGTGGCTTTACCTCCATGTCTGTCCCAGGTACACAAGGTTTTTCATGTTTCAATGTTGAGAAAATATATGCTGGATCTATTTCATGTTTTGATCCCCGATGGAGTTTAGTTGGAAGAGAATCTCTCTTATGAGGAACAACCAGTCAAGATTCTTGATCAAAGAGAGAAAGTGTTGCGGAATAAGGTAATTTATCAGGAAAATGTTTTGTGGAAAAACCATATGGTTGAAGAGGAAACATGGGAATCTAAAAATTCTATGACGTATAAATACCCCTATTTATTTTATAAGAGAATAAAATTGTGAGGACACAATTTCCAAAAGGGGGAAGGATATAAAATCCCATGTAAATAAAGAAATATGAAATTTTCATATTTATTAATATTTGTGAATGAAATATTAATTTTACTTTAAAGGGGATTCTATTTTCAATGGCGTGCCTGATACGCAACAATGGGTTTCATTGAAATCTTACGATGCACAATAATAATATAATATTATTATTTTAAATGGTAGTTAACGCCTAGATATTGTACAAGCAGGAATGAAAAGAACTGAGTACAATATTATTATACATGTTTGTTAAATGTTTTTAAATTTTTCCAATAAATGTTAGAGGCTTAAAAAGTGAATGAATCCAATTTTAAGCACAAATAATCTAATATTCTTTAAAAGGTCAATTTACTACCTTTTGATGGAGAACCATTTTAAATCTATTTTTGTTACTTTTATATGTTATATTTGAAAAAAAACTATTATTTACTACAATTGGGACATTAAAATATAATTTGGATGATATTTTGGTATTTTACTAATAAAGTTCCTTTTTTAATGAATAGTGAAAAATATTGTATTTCAATTCAAAACAGCATTTTAATCAAATATATTTATATTGTTAGACTATATTTTTAATTGGTTTTAACTTTTAATTAGAATATATGTTTACCATTCAAAACTGCATTTAATCAAATTTCATAAAAACACACTTTTGGTTTTGATTGCAGGAAATAATTTTAAATTAATTTCTTCCACTTTTGTGTCATGAATTTGGAAAAATGGATTCCATTTTTTTAATAATGTGGTCCAAATTATGTTAATAGATAAATTTTATTTTTAGACATTATGAATATTTATTTCAGTAAATATTTTATTTACCATGGTTAAAAGGTAAATCTGGTAATTAAGGGTAAAAAATAATATTATAATAATATTAAATTACCCTACCATGTGAACTTATCCTATTGGTTGATATATATCTGACCCTGGACATATTTGGGTCGATTTTGGGACCCCCTTGGGGGCACATGGGAGTGATAATGACACTTTATTTTAACCAACATAAAGTAAAGGAAGAAATGACATAAACAAATATATTTTAGTAAATCTATTTTTACATGTGGTAATATTAGTTATATCATTGAATATAAATATGCATTTGAAAAATAAAAATATTTTTCTACATCATGGTATTTTTTTATAATTTTTAGACATCCAAGAAATTGAATTATTTATGACACAATAATGATGCAATGTTTACCTCATTTAGAAATGATTTAAATAAATAAGATTATAAAGATAAAAATAATATCCAAAACCAGTATAATTCTTATTATATGACATTATTTCGACCATGAGGAATATTATCATCTACTTTAATATGGTTTGGACATTTAGAAACCGAAAATCACTGTGTAATAAAATAATATTTTCACACTTTTTTAAAGAGCCCCTCCGCCCCTTATAAAAATTCCTCACATCTAACCCATTCCTAACACCTCTCAAGACCCTTATCCCAACCAAAATCAGTCCAATTAATCTCCCTAAATCCATCTTCTCATCCTAGAATCATTAAATGATTCATAATTCAATTCAACAAACCCTTTTTATTCAAACCAAAGAGAGTTACCCGATTTAAAGGTAGCGTGTTCTCTTAAGTTCTTTTGTTTTATTTTACTTATTTGAACCCCTATACTATTTTTATTACTTTATTTTATAACAAAACTAGTATCATAAATATAATATTTTTTTATCATGAGATGTATTCAAACTACACTAACACACACCCTCATCTATTGGGTAAAGAACATTCTGTTTCTGTTGACGGCGAACTAATGCCTCACGAAATGATGATTGTTCAATTATATACTACCACATATTATGGTGGACATTAAGATTGAAATTTATTTATATGTTATATATATTATATTTATATTGTTTATTTTTTTCTTAATTTTTCATTTATATAATACCTTAATGGTTTCCATAGTGGGTAAATATGATAATTTCATTTGAGGATATCCGGACTACTGCCCCCTCAAAGTGATATGACTCATTAATGCCATATATGGGACATATAAAGGATGAGTTTAATGATATTATATATGATATTATCATGTAATTATAATATACCTATATATCATTATGTTTTAGTTCAGTTAAAATGTGAAATAGAAATGGAAGTAGCGTTCATGCGTACGAAAGTTTTACCGTATCCATGAACGGTGCATTTCATTTCTTACTTCTAGAAGTTATGTACTATTATAAATACATATATATACTGGATATATATGATATATATGATATTTAAATCATGAATATAATTCTTTATATAATGTACTTTTGACCACATAGACAACTTGTAAATATAAGAAGTTCATTTTTGACTCAAGTACCAAATATCAACAGAACGACCATTATTAACTTAAATGATTACATGAGGTTTATAACATGATAATAATTTATATAAATGGAATAATAAACATGAAAAAGTTTATTAATTAAGTATAAATTAACTTTAGTTTATTATTCAGGATATTAAAGAATGAACGGGTCAAGTCAGGCACGAGGTAAGAGACTTCATCTCAATCTCCTTTCATTGTGGCAAATTTTTTAATACATGACATTATTTTATACACTGTATAAACACATTTGACATTTCATTTAATTCAAAGGGAATATTTTTCTACGAAGCGATTTACTAAATGAAAAAAATGTTTCTTTTTAATGTAAGCACTGACAACGACCTTTCCTCCTCCACGGGTATAATTTGATATTTGGCTTCCTTAACAAGTCATAGTGTTTTTATAAATCAAAATAAAAAATATATACCATTTTTTGTGTTTTGGTATTGAAAATGGTTTTGAGAAAGAATTTATTATTTCAATATCTTGAAATTTTATATTGTTATTGAAATGTGGAAATGTTATCTTTCCACTATGCTTGTTATATGTGTTATGGTTCTTGGGCATTGTTTACGTATATGGGTGGTTCCGTGATAAACCTGTGATGGGTGAGCCTAAGATAGCTCTCCAATTCATTAGGTAACATGATAGAGGTAAACATGAATGTTTCTCCTAAAAGATTTATGGAATATACTGTGATGGGTATTCCAAATGTAACTCCCTACATTGCTGTGAATTCTATAACATAAGTCTATTATGTATGCCACCAGTTACCTTTTAGGATTTATGATTTATGTGTTAATCATAAATATTATGATTTCATGTGGTATGTTAAAGATCTTATGTTATGTATGTAATTTTTAAATAATGTTTTCATTCTTTGGTTTATAACTCTTACTGAGCTTTTTAGGCTCATCCCATGTTTTGAAATATTTTTCACAGGACCTAAAAATGAATACGGTTAAGGATGGGATCAATGAAAAGTCATGCTGTCTAAAACATGGGACTAGAAATGAATCTTTTTTTCACGAGTTTTTATTTTATAAAAAAATGGAAACTGAGTAGAAGTGTCTACCTTGTAATTTTTTCAATTTAATGTAATAGTTATGGCCTAATTCTCTAAAACACTAAACCCGAATAGATCTTAAATGTGAATTATTCATTTAATTCATGATTTTGTACGTCTTAAGGGTGGGTCCTTATAGTTGGTATTATAGGTTGGTTTAGAAAAATGTAGAAGTTATAATATTAATAAATTAATGTTTGTAAATTATTTTATGGTCTGACTGATGTGATATAGATTTTACATATTACTATGTTGCTTCAATAAAGATATTTCTATGTTTTGAAAGGTTTTTTGTAGAGAAAAAATGGAATCTATGTTGCGACGGATTCAAGAGGAAGACAACCTTCCAAATCAACCACCTAAGATGTTCATATTTAGACCTATACAGTTTTTTGCAATGATGGCACAATTGACGTAGGCTATAAATGGCGGTGGGTTCCATGAACGAGTTCAGTCGGATCAACCACCGAGGAACATGTCAGTAGTGGTTCATTTAATGAGGCAACATCCCCCATCATTTAGAGGATCATCTGACCCTGTTCTTAAAAAAGGGTTGATTAAAGCACTGGAAAAGATTTTTGATGTCATGGGGTGTTCATAACATCAAAATGTTAGTCTTTCTATTTACAATTTTGAAGTTGAAGCCGATCAGTGGTGGTCGATGGAAAAAAATATCAGGGATACTGAGGGGATTGATGCTCTTGATTAGGATGAATTCAAAGGTATGTTTCATTAAAAATATTTCCCTATGGTGGCACATTTTAGGATGGAAGAACAATTCTTGGAATTGAGCCTAGAGGATTACCCAGTGGCAGCCTATGAAGAAAAATTAACTCGACTGGAAATTTAGGCTCCAAATTTCATACAAGATCTTGATAGTAAAATCTACAATTTTTACTCAGGATTAAAGAAAAAGTATCAAAGGGATTTATCTTATTATCAGTTCAATAGTTATAAAATACTTGTTAGATGTGCGGAGAAGGTGGAAATGGAGTTTTATGAGGATCAAGTCTTCTTTGAAAAACAACAGAAAAAGAGGTCATGGTGGTAGGAGAAAGGAAAAAACTCTTCAAAAAAGTATTATGGTAAGAAACTTAAGTTTACAGTTTGTAAAAATTATGGTAAAAATCATGTTGGGGAATGCCTTTTGAATTCTGGTATGTGATATCTATGTGGTAAAATTAGACATAAGACTCGTAATTACACTGAAAAATATCTGGGTAATGGTAAGACAAAATCTAACATAAATTCAATAAAATGTTTTCAGTGCAATGAAATGGGTCATTATGCAAATGAGTATCCAATTAAGAACTCAACTAAGGGAAAGAAACTAGACTACAAGTAGAAATGGGTGGTGAAGTTTTTTGAAACTACTTCATTAGATGTTGGGCCATCAAATGAAGTTGTATCAAGTACACTGTTTGTTTGTTCAAATTATGCCAATGTGTTTTTTGATTCCGGGTCTACACGTTTGTTAATTTCTAAGAAGTTTTCTAGTAAATTGGGAGTTCCATCTCAATATATGAATCCCGAAATTATGGTAAAAACCCCTAGAGGAAATGTTAAAACAAAAAGAAATTATAAGAACCTTCATATCCTTGTGTGCGAAAATAATAAACCTGAAAACCTTATTGTTATTCCTCTAGTAGAGTTTGTTGTTATTTTGGATATGGACTAGATTTCTGTTTATCATGCTAATATTGACTACAGAGCTAAAGAGGATTCTTTACATAAACATTTTCAGTTTGTATACAACAATGAACCCTTACCTTTGATAATTTATTAGGAAGCTGAGAAATAAGTAAAAGATGGAAATTAATGTTACCTGGAACATATTGTTAAAAATAATGGAACTATTCAAATTAATGATGTTCTTATTGTAAAGGAGTACCTTGATGTTTTTTCAGATGATTTTCCTTATATTATACCTGATTGGGAAGTCGAATTTACTTTTGACTTATTTCCTGATGCTAAGCCAATTTCAAAACCCCCCTATCGAAGGTTTCCAATTGAACTTTTAGAGCTAAAGAAGCAATTTCATGAGTTATTATATTAAGGTTTTATTCGACCTACCACATCACCATGGAGTTCCCCTATCTTATTTGTTAAAAATAAATATATTTCAATGAGACATTGCATTAATTATAGATCATTTAATAACAACACTATTAAGACAACATATCCTTTGCCTAATATCGATGATTTGTTTGATCTGCTCCATGGAGCTCCATATTTTTTGAATATTGACTTGAGATCAGGGTTTCATAAGTTGAAAGTTAAGAAATAAAACATTCCAAAGACCGCGTTTCGTACTAGATATAGCCATTATGAATGTGTAGTTATTCCTTTCAGGTTAACCAATGCACCTGCTGTATTCAGGTATCTTATGAATTGATTTTTTCGTGAGATCATGGATATGTTTGTGTCCGTGTTCATTGACGATGTTTTGGTTTATTCCAAAATTAAATAGGAACATTAAAGTCATTTAAGGGTTTTCTTGCAAACCTTAAATGAAAAGAATCAATTTGGGAATTTCATAAAGTGTTTATTTTGGTTACAGAAAATTTCTTTCCTTGGTCTCATTATTTCAAAAAATGGAATAACTGTTGATCTTACTAAAACAAAAGTTGTTGAAGAATGGCCAGAACCCACAAATATAACTTAGATTCATATTTTCTTTGTCTAGAAGGTTATTATTAGAGGTTTGTAGAAACTTTTACATGGTTATCTATCCCAATAACTATGTTAACTCAAAAAAGGGTTTTTTTTCATTTGGAGAAAAGAATGTAATGATTGTATTAAGTAATTGAAAAGAAGATTGGTGAATGCTCTAGTATTGGCACTACCATCCATAAATGGCATGTTATTTTTCAATAGTGATGCTTTATTGAATGGACATGGATATGTACTTATGAAAAATGATCAGTTAATTTCTTATGCGTCAAATCCTTTCAAAAATCATGAGTTAAATTACCCTACACATGATTTGTAATTAGATACTATTGTTTTAACTTTAAAACATTAGAGGTATAATTTTTATGGAGTAAAATGTGAAATATATAGTGACCAAAAAAGATTGAAGGATATATTAACTAAGAAATAATTGAACATGAGATAAAGGAGATGGATAAAATTATCAAGGATTATGATTGTACAATTCATTATCATCAAGGAAAAGAAAATAAAGTGGTAAATTCTTTGAGTCGAAAATGTAATGTTTCATTAACCATGCTACGTATGGAATGATATCCTTTGGCTTCTGATTTGAGGAACTTTGGCATAGATGTAGTTGGTGCAGGAAATTATTCTGTTTTGTTTCAGGTGTTAGTGAAATCATCTCTCTCAGACAGAATTAAGCAAGCACAAAAGGAAGATAGTGAGTGGGGAAAAATTTTTAGTTGATTTAGAATATCATGAGAATACCTAAGTGCAGATAGAGAAGTTATGCAGATAACTGGAGAAAGGAGCATTCTTTTGAGGTAGGTGATCATGTCTATCTCAATGTTTCTCCATGGAAAAGTGTGAGGAGTTTTGGTAAGAAGGGAATTTTGAGTTTGAGGTTCATTTGACCTTATGAAAACCTACAGAAAGTTGGAACAATTTCATATAGAGTGTCTTTACATACATGTTTGTCCCAGGTACACAATTTTTTTCATGTTTCAATGTTGAGAAAGTATATACCGAATCAATATCATGTTTTGAGCCCAGAGGTATTGCAGTTGGAAAAGAATCTCATTTATTAGGAACAATGAGTCCAGATTCTTGATCAAAGAGAGAAAGTGTTTCATAATATGGTAATTCATCAGGTAAAGGTTTTGTGGAAAACCCATATGGTTGAAGAGGTAACATGGAATTCTGAAAATTCTATGAGGGATAAATACTTCCATTTATTTGATATGTCAATAAAATTGTGAGGACACAATATACAAAAAGGGGGAAGGATGTGACATCCCATGTAAATAATGAAATATGAAATTTTAATATTTATTAATATTTGTTAATTAAATATTAATTTTACATAAAGGGGATTCAATGTTCAATGGCGTGTCCGATACGCAATAATGGGTTTCGTTGAAATCTTACACTGCATAATAATAATATAATATTATTATTTGAAATGGTAGTTAACGCATAGCCATGGTATTGGAGGGAATGAACAGAACTAACTAAAATATGATTATACATGTTTGTTAAATGTTTTTACATTTATCTAATAAATGTTAGAGGCTTAAAATTTGAATGAATCAAATTTTAAGCACAAATACTATAATATTCTTTAAAAAGGTCAATTTACTGCCTTTTGATGGAGAACCCTTTTTAAATATTATTTTAGTCACTTTTATATGTTCCATTTGACAAAAAATATTATTCTTTATTATTGGGACATCACTATATAATTTGGATGAAATTTCGGAATTTTTATGATTATGTTCAATTTTAATGTATAGTGAAAAATACTGTATTTTAATTCAAAACTACCTTTTAATCTAATTTTTTATATGGTTAGATTAATTTTTTAATTGGGTTTAATGTGTAAGTAGAATATTTTCATACCATTTAATCCAATTTTGTCCATTGTATGCAATTTCACAATTAAATTGGACATAAACAAGTGTCGATTTTTTGATAGTTATTTCTTAAAAACACGCTTTTTGTTTTGACAACGAGAATTAATTTTAAATTAATTTCTTCCACTTCTGTGTCTTGAACATTAGAACATGGATTGAATATTTGGAATTAGGATATCCATATTTTGAAAATATGTAACTTTTATTTTTATACAATATGAATATTTACTTCAGTAAATATTTTATTTACCTTGGTTAAAAGGTAAATATGGTAATTAAGGGTAAATAAATAATATTATAATAATAATAAATTAACCTAAAATATTTTATAATTCTATTGGTCAATACGTATCCGACCATGGGAATCCTTGGGTCGATTTTGGGACCCCATGGGGACACATGGGAGGGATAATGACACTTTATTTTAATTAACATAAATTAAAGGAAAAAATGACATAAAAAATATATTTTAGTAAATCAATTTTTTACATGGGGTTATATATGTTATATTTTAAACTATAAATATTAATTTTAAAGATAAAAATATTTCCTACACCATGGTAATTGTTTTTAAATTTTTAGACATCGAAAAAATTAAATTATTTATGACACAATAATGATGCAGTGTTTACCTCATTAATAAATGATTTATATAAATAAGATTATCATGATTAAAAAAATATAAAAAACCTATCCAATTCTTATTGGATGACATTAATTCTACCATTATTCAACTTATATTAAAATTTAATATGTTTTGGACATTTAGAAATCGAAAATCATTATTTATTAAAATAATATTTTCACAATTTCCTAAAGAGCCCCTCCTCCCAGTTATAAAAATCCCTCTCCTCTAACTCATTCCTCACACCTCTCTAGCCCATTGGATCATACAAACATTTCACAATTAATCTCTATAAATACCTCTCACCCTCCTAAAATCCTTAACTTACGCATAAGGCACTTCCAAAAACCCTTTTGGTTCAAACCAATGGGAGTTTCCCGATTTAAAGGCAACATCTTCTCTTAAGTTCTTTTGTTTTATTTTAACATTATAAGCCCCTAAACTATTTTATTCACTTATTTTATAATTATACCAGTATCCTCAATATAATAAGTAACTTATATGAGAATTATTCGAATGAAACTTACAGACACCCTGGTTTAATGGGTAAAGAACAAACTGTTTTTGTGGATGGCGAACAAACACCTCATGAAACAATGATTGTTCAATTATCTCGAACCACCTATTATGGTATAAATTAAGATGTAACTGTATTTATATGTTATATATATTATATTTATATTGTTTATATGATTATTAATTTTTCAATTATATAATACCTTTATGGTTTCCATAGTGGGTATATTCGATAATTTCATTTGAGGAAATGCGGACTACCGCCCCTCCAAGTGATATGACTCATTAATAAAATATGAGGGATTTATAAAGGATGAAGTTAATGATATTATATATGATATTATACTGTAATTATAATATAATTGTTTATCATTATTTTTTAATTCCATTAAAATACATAATAGAAATGGTAGTAGCGTTCATGCATACGTACGACTTACCGTATCCATGAACGGTGCTTTTCATTTAATACCTCTAAATGTTATGTACTATTATAAATACACTTATATACTGTATTTATATGATATATATTATATCTAAATAATGAATATAATTTTGGAGATAATGTACTTTTGACAACATAGACAACTTAGAAATATAAGATTTTCATTTTTGACTCAATTACCAAATATCGACAAAACGACCATTATTAACTTAAATGATTACATCAGGTTTATAAAATGGTAATAATTGATATAAAAGGAATAATAAATATTAAAAAGGTTCTTAATCAATTATAAATTAACATTAGTTTATTATTCAGGAGATTAAATTATGAATGGGCAAGTCAGACATGATGTAAGGGACTTCGTCTCAATCTACTTTCATTGAGGAATATTTTGTTTTAATACACAAATTTCTTTTATACCATGTATTAAAACCATTGAATTTTCATTTCATTCAAAGGGATTATTTTTTAAGAATTGTTTTACTAAATTAAAATAATGAATATTTATTTTTAATGTATGTTTTGATAATAACCATTCCACAGTCCTGAGTATTATTTGATCTTAGGATTCCATAAGAAGCCGTTGTGTTTTTAAAAGGAAAATAAATACTATATAACCTTTTTAGATATTTTGGTGTTGAAAATGGTTTTTATAAATAATTGATTATTTAAATATATTTAAATGATATATTATTATTGAGATGTGGAAATTTTATCCTTCCATTAGGTTTGTTTTATGTGTTATGGTTTCTGGGAATTGTTTATGTATATGAGTGGTTTAGTGATAAACATATGGTGGGTGAGCCCAAGATATCTATCTAATACATTGGGTAACATGATGGAGGTAAATTTGAATGTTTATCCTAAGATATTTAGAAAATATTCCATGATGGTTATTCCAAATGTAACTCCCTACATTAATATGAATGATAAAACGTATGTATGTTATGGATGCCACAAGTTACCTTTGTTATTTATGATTTCTAAGTGTTATTCGTAAATCTTATGATTTCATGAGGTATGTTAATGAGATTATGATATATATTTATTGATAAACTAATGTTTTATTTCTTTTTTTATAACCCTTACTGATATTTTTATGCTCATCCCTTGTTTTGAATTATTTTTCACAGGACCTAAAGATGAATAGGGTCGGGGATGGGATCATAGGAATGTCATTATGTCTAAAACACAGGACTAGACATTAATCATTTTTTTCAAAGTTTTTATTTTACTAAAAAAATGTAATCTATGTAGATGTGTCTACCTTGTAATTTTTGAGAGGAAATGTAGTAGTTATGGACTAATTTTCTAAAACTCTAAACCTAAAAAGATCCTCAATATTAATTTTTCATTTAATTCAAGATTATGTAATGTTTAATGCAGAGTACTTATAATAACCACCAAAAAAACAAAATACATTGTTCTTTGAATAACTTCATGTGCGCCTTAAAATACATATCATAAGATAAAATCATTGCACAATGCATTGGAGGCCAATATTATTATGGGCACACCTGTAACTTTTATGACATGTTCATGCCTAAGGGGACCACATAGATCACAGAATATAAAAATGTATTTAATCACTCATAATACCATGTTATGGGAGACTGCATTTATTATATGGTAGTCTATATTCAATAAATTATTGGTATATCTAATATAATACCCTTGAGTTGAAATTGGGATTGGTATTCAATAATTAATCTTGGCATGAAAAAATCGTAGGATAATATCGACATCAAAATGGTGGTAAATAATGATTCAAAGGAGTAATTAATTATGTGAAAGGTGTAAATCATCAAATTAAAAGTATATTAAATAAAATATGAATATATTAATGTAACCCAACATTAAAATAAAAAATTTATTTTCAAAATACAAAGAAGGTTCTTTAATGAGCTGTATATGGAGAGGATCTCTTACCTTAAGAGAATGATTCTACATGTAATGGGAGGGACTTATTAAAAAAATGGGATCCTTCAGAGGAATAATTATTGAGAAATGAAGAGTAATTTCCTGATCCAAGAGTTTTGACGGAAAATTAATGGAATGCTTGGTGGGTTTATATATCGAAAGAGAGGAAAAATATTTATTAAATTACAAAAGATGGTTTTAGAATTTATATAATAAATTAATTAAAACCATAGACATTAACATATGTTTTCCAATGGTTTATACCAATGTTATGTGATATTAAATATTTCATAATCCTAAATCTGAAAAAATTAGAATAATTACCATGGTGTTGTTTAAGTGAGTCAATATTATAAAGACCCGATTTTCAAACATTGTAATATAACACAAATTTTGGATGATTCGATAATGATTTATAATATTTATAAAATAACATAAAACACATTAATTTAATGAAGATTTATATATTTATGGATACCTTTTTCCATATATTACATCATTTTTGGGTCATTATGATGTTATAATGCATAATGTATACTAAATATGTATTTAATTATTACCTAAAAATTCCAATGACATCAGTATTTATGAAAAAAATAACCATTTGGAAATTTTAATTTCATAATTAAAAAAAATTTCATTTACAAATTTAATTTTATAAATTTAGTAGGATTTAATTTTAATCCACAAATCCCAATATACATAAAAATATTGGTTTTTTTGGAAATTATTGTTTTATGAAACACACAATATTACATTTGACATTATAAAATTTTATTATAATTTATATTAAATAAGTATTAAATATTTATAATTTTATATTAAAATAAAATTTTATTTAACAATAATTTAATTCATTGAATAAATTTCCTTATTGAACCTATATATTTCTCCTTAATCCAATTTTTATTTCCTGATATCATAAAATAGTTTTTTTTAAATATTTATTTAGTCATTTAAAAATTAATTTTAAAAATTGGGAAATATAGTAATTATTTTTAAGAGAAATGAAAATAGAAATTCATACTATTAGGTTTGATATACATATACATTGATCGGTATAATTGAATCATTAAGGGTATAGTGTGTGAAGGAGAGATTGTCTTTGAGTTGTTTGGTGAACATGGTTTTTACTGATCTAAAAAACATTGATCTTATCAAATAAATCATTTCACACATTATTGGTTTATTTTTTCATGCCTATGGGTATTCGAGGAAAATTACCATTTATTCTAACTCTGATAGAATCTCTGATAAAATGGAATAATAGGTTTTTACCCAACTAGTTCAGGTCATCATTCCATCCTTCTATATTAAATGGACATTATCATAACCATTAATATACTACTAGAAAAGGTCGTTGTATAATAGTTATATTATAAATGTTAATGATTCATAATGGTATTTAAATACTAGATTGGTTAAAACATATAATTTTTTTAAAATAACTAATATATTGTGTAATTTTTCTATTTAAATAGTACATATTACTTCTTTATTCATTCAAAAAACGAATTTAATTCATAAACTTTCTTCCTGTTAAAATATTGTTTCCTACTTCAGGAATTTAAGAATCTTAATTTTATAAATCTATTGAATTTTTACCCACCATGTTGAAATGTATGGATATATAATGGACATAATCCTCATAAATGTAATTGGGGAATAACACTTTCTTATGAGGTTTGGATAATTTTTATCATTTAGTTTTATAAAAATCCATATGTGCGCATATTGATATTGAATTGCAATTTTCTGTGAAATAGATTGAGAGTCCCATATCACAGATCAGACATTCCGATGTAATTACAATATCCTACAAGACAATTCATTTCCTTGAACCACTAATTTCGTGTATTGAGGTCCCTCCCATCCAACTCCATATTATATCTAGATTGTGTGGACTACATCTCTATGTTTCCATGATATGGTGCAGGACAATACATCCATGTGCACACACCTCTCCCATGATATCTCACAAAATCACTAGATTCAATGTATTAATCTCACCTTGTTTATTCCCCAATATGGATGACCATTCTCCCACACATGCAAGGTTAATATGGTTTGGAAAGGTAGCCTAGGATATCCTTATTTTTTAACCCTCAATCATTATTATGGATGAATCTACGTTAATGAAATTTATTAATAATGAAAATGGTATGATAATACTTTGTAAATATCCCCAAAAAAATTCTATATATAATTAATACATACTCTAAATCATTTATATATAAACACACTTTAAAACATGCTCAATTTAGCCCCTATTATGGCTTTGTCATGCTCATTTTGGCCACCTTTTACCCTTGTGAAACATACTCCACGAGAATTACATCCTCATGAATGTAGACATATCCATAAGGATAATAATTAATATTTTAATACCTCACAATGTATATATATAGGAAACATACATTCTCCCATCAAATTTTTGATAAACCAATCTCCAAAACAAACATTTAATATCTTTTTCATCATCAACATCTGTTTGGAACAATTCTTTTATTTCTAAATCAATCTAGCTTTAATGTGTTTACAAAAAACATCATGGTCTTAAACCTTAAATATCCTTATTGAAAACAAACCCAACGATAATGTTTTAGTAATAAAAAAATATCTATATATGGATTTTGTAAAAAATACACAACCTATTTTTGCTACCCCCTTTTTAATGCATTCATTGAAAATACTTCACACCTTAATGATATCTTCTCCCTCTAAATATATGTTTTTATCCATCTTATTTTCATTAAAATAAAAATGGATTTTTCAATTTAATGTTACATTACATGTTTTCTTCTAGACATTTATATATACACATTTCATTCATCTCCTCCTTGTTGGAGGTAACATAGTATTCACATAATTTCCAAATTAATGCCAGAAAAGATTCCCTGAATGATCCACTCAACCTTGTGGACAAATTATCCACTAGTTTATTATATCACCACCTATTTCAAAATTACAATATTCTTTGTAATCTTCCACATATTAATAATTTAAATCCTTTATAACCACTTGTTATATAGGATATTATCTTTTCATGTTGTATTTTGAGAAGATATAAACTGATTGAATTTACTAATTTTAACATTAGATGTTAATAGGTACTCTAGTCCTACAATGTAGTTATTGTTTTAAGAAACAATAATTTTTATAAACAACATCATGATTGTTCATGTAGATCATGATTACTAAGAATTAGACAAAACATCGTTCTCTTTTCCACTATGACAATATAACTTGTGTTCTCTATCCCTTATCACCAAAACATTTTGACATAACATTATAATACAAGGTTATGTTAAATAGGAATCATTATGAAGTAATTGGTACAAATTTACATTCATTTGAAACCACTTTTTTATGTTAGTTTCAATTTAAAGCATATTATATCACTTTAGTACTATGACATGAAGATATTAAAAAGCATGAAAAATATGAATAAGCTTTATAACCATTGATGTTCAGCACAACTACCCCATATATATTATATCCCCATTAATTATGCAACTATTTGAATTTATTTTTACCTAATAATCATTATGGGGAGATGTGGAGGTAAATGTTCCTCATGTCGAGGAATATGGATGGTTAATATTAACTGATATGTTATTTTCCAACTTTCCTTTTCTATATTTCGTATTTCTTGAAAGGATTGCAATAAAATACTAATTTTTTTTAATCATAACCATATCTATACAAATCAATAACATTATGATGGAATCCATTTTTATAAAACCTTTAACAAACTAATATTCATGGATTTTAACAGTTCATCCCCTCATTGTCGGGGGATTTTAAAAAACACAATAATTAATAATAGATGAAAAAGTATCTTCTTAGGTTCCATCACAAGAGGAACAAACCTATATATTTATTCTCCATTACATATTTATATTATTCTTATCATTTTTTCTTATATTTTTAATATTAAAAATCTATTCATTGATTTCCAAATGTATTATCTTAGAATATATCCTATATTCTAGAGTCAACTATGCATTCTCTTCCACATTCTTCACAACTAGAACATTATTATGTTTTTCATACATATCATCATTAATTTCGACCAAAATTTTCTCGGTGATCTCATAAATATTGGTACATGCTACACAATGTGTTTAGGATCATTTCGACTATAAAAAACTAGCCGGGAAACCATGGTACACTGATTCCCAACACAATATTGGCATAGCTTAAAGGGTGTTATATATTCCATAGAGCATTGGATTAGCACCAGAAATCATACAGGATAAGGAGGTATAGTTTTCCATAAAATAATAATTATAAACTAGTCAATATGATCTAAATAAAACTCCATAGGGAAAACAGTACCATATGTCAAATAGTTATATAAGTAGAAGGTAAAACAAAAAAAGAAAATAATGAACATGTAAAAAGACTAATGTCTCAATGAACACATAACTTCATTCTCAAATGATCAACTAACACCACCTCAATTTGGTGCTTTCCCCATACTCAATACTGGAAGATGGAAATGAAAAAAATTCCTAATGGAAATGGTAGGGTAAAATCTAATGGCCTAGTAGTGTCTCACCAAGTGTTCCATAAATAATTTCCATAATAATTAACCAAATTATTATTTCAGTTTAAAATAAAATAGTAATATACATAGAAGAAATATAAAAATAAAATCAAGAATTTAAATTTTAATTGATGGAAAATGTAAAAAACAATTTCCAAAAAAAGATCTATTTAAAATAGTTTTTATAAATTCAGAAGTCATATGTAAATCAGTTTTATAAGAAATTGAATGTAAAGATATCAAAAATTAATAAAATTATAAATGGGATCATCCTACAAGAGGTATGGTTGTTCAAGGTTATGGAACTCTCACACCTTCATATACTGATATTTGAAATTTTCAAACACATCACATATACACTTGTCAGATAAAACTAAAAAACATCCTACTGAGGATAATATCTACTGAAGTATATTCTTGTTATTGTTATAAAGAATCAATTTAGTTCTAGGGATATTCCAACACATTTTTTTTATCAAATAACTCACTATCTAGCTAGAATTTCATATTCTAAAACAACAACATATAATGGGAAAATAATTTCATTACCATTCAAAACACAATTTCTCAATTTTCCATTTCAATATTCAAAATTAAATTTAAAAACATAAATTTTAGTTCAATAAATTATTGTCTATTCCAGGATAAAACCATCCAAAAATATTATAAAAAAATTTAGTCCATTTTAACTAAATATAATTCAAAATTGAATTTTAGAAATCAAATTACAATATTTCCAACAAGTCCAAATAACACCCCAATTCATCTAAATCAGGGGGTATTCCCAAAAATCCATTCCATTTCAAATAAAATCCAAATTTGAATAAAAAATGGGTTTCCAAAATATATTTATTGATTTTTTTTTGAATCACTCAATTGAAGGTTTTATTATTTTAACAAACATATGAAAATCCATTTGCATTTGGATCTCATGATCCCACATCACAACAGCCACAACCAAATTCCCAAACAATGAAAATAGAAAATAGAGATTAATAAATAAAACCATGATAAAAGATCTCAAACAATTGATTTTAGACATTCCAACAACAACAATATCATTAAAACCCTATTGAGAAGAGATTGGAAGAGAGAGAACGGAAAAACAATCATACCACAAATGGTTCTTACGATGTTTTTGTTGCTTCTATATTCATTATAGAAGTTATGGAGGATCTATAAGTGGTCATTGAAAGATTAAAAAACCTATGAATGTGATCAAATATTTGTTGGGGATGAGTGGGAAGTAAAAATGGGGTTATAGAAATTTTTAATAATCATTTTTGGATTAAAAACAACCATCATCATTGTTATCTAGTAAAAAAGAAATGGAGTGTCAAATTGTTCACCCCTATACTGGGGTTCATTTGTTTTTACAATGTGATCAAATGTCTTGTCAATCGAAACCCTTGGTTTGGAAACCCCACTGTTTGGATTTTCATGGTTACCCCATGTGGATGCAAGGTTTTCAAAAACTAATCCCCAACAACGAAAGTCCAAAAATGTTTTATATTTTTTATTTTTATTCATGAAATAAAATAAAATGATCCACAACCAATGAATATAAAAAATAGTGTTTGAGGAGTACTTGAAAATATAATTCAGACATTTCAACCTCGCTTTCAGAGAATAATTTTCCCCGATAATTCATTTTTAGATGATTCTATGTCATAAATACGAGGCCACTGATATCTCATCATTTCCTATTTCTCCCATGTTTTATTATTATCAAAACCATGTTATGATGAAACATGAACCAATGTTATCTTCCTCCCAAAAAAGTAACATGGGTTCAGAATACAAAAACATGAATGGATGCTTAGTCATAGATAATTCAGTTTCACACACATGATCACCCCATCTCAGAACATGAGATGGATTAGAAAGATAATTTCATATCTATGAAATATGGAAAACATTATGTATCAATGTCATGTATGGTGGATGGTCTAAATGGAAATCCAATTTCCCATACCATCCTAATATCCTCAAAAGGTCCCACAAAACAAGGAGAATTCTTCTATTTCCTCCCTATCCATTGATGAAACAAATGAGGTGAAACATTCTATAACACATGACAACCATATAAAAATTCACATAGTCTACGATGCTGATTAGAACAAGATATATGTTGGTTTTATGCTATCAACATTATCTGATGAATCAATTAAATCTTTTTTATCATCCCTTGAACTAAGATTGGTCTTACTAGGGAACCTACACCATTACCCAACCAACCAAACAGATATAGACAAGTCCAACCATAAAAGGCCTTAAAACTATCAATTTATATCGTGTAATGGTAGTCGTTGTCATACAAAAACTCAACCAACAAAAAATGGTACTCCCATGATCCACTAAAATCAAAGAAGCATGCATCATGAAAATCCTCAAGAATCTTTGTATCTCTCTCAGTCTTGTCACACAGTTATGGATGGTATGACGTACTCAAACTAACTAGATATACTAGTTCCTCTTGACTACCTCTTTAAATATGATGATATAACCGACAATCCCTATCAGAGATAATGATCTTATGAACACCATACAAATGAACATTCTATTTCACAAAAAATTTATCAACTCTGTGACACTGGTTGTCCCATGAATGTGTATACATTGAGACGATTTTTTCATCCAATATTTAAACATATATATCACATTCTTCTTTCTATAGGTATGTAGAAACTGAACCAAAAATTCTATTGAAGTCACTTCCCAATCCATAGAGATTCTAGATGTGGCTTAAGCACACCCGATTATCTAAGGTTCTCACCCTTGAGCTAATATAAATTATAAAAATGACCACCAAAATCAGCAATGTCATGTCTTGGAAACCAGAATCATCATGAAATATCTTATAATATATTAATGTTTAGTTGTTTTAAAAGGCACTAGTAGTTATTAAAATCCCTCATAACATCTTTCTTTACAATAAAATATACCACGTACCAATTTTAAAATCATGTGATGCCCTTTGAAGTAAAAACTCCCTCATCAATAGTTTTCCCAACATAATGTGGTTTACTAATCCTATAGAATCCCTCACCAAGAATTTTTTATTGAATAATAACCTCAGAACGAGTTGATCTCAATTGAAAAATATCCACAAAAACCAAATCTCCTGATTCCCAGACAACAATATGATACTATGAAAAAAGAGTCGTCCGGTTCCACTCTTCTGATAACTATTGCATGGACTGGGATGCATTTTTCTTTCCCATGGAATATTATTTGACATTACCATTCCCTAGGGTATAGGAAACAAGACCACCCTTCATTAAAAGATAGAATAAAACAAAACCTGATCCATTAAAAAATACCACAGAACCTTTCAGTTTCTCTTGACTAGTCGACACATGAGTAGTAGTAGAAAGATGTTTCATTACAATAATCTAACTCAGAAATATTTCATCCCATTAAAACATCACTAAATTATATTCTAGAGAGTTCATTAGAGATTCCAATGTTTATAAATCCTTTAAAAACTAGTGATAATATCCAGAAAAGTTTATGAAGCTTCAGATTTTGAAAAAGTTATGGGGTTGAACCCATGACATAACTAATTGCTACTTCTTAGGATCATGTTATACAACATGTTATAACACCATATGTCTAAAAAATACCATACCCACACCAAATATCACACTTTAAATGATATAAAAATGATAGTGATTTATCAAAAATTCTAGATCATCACTCATATAAATAACATGACCCTACATGGACTTAGAGTAAACAATGATTCCATAAATATATACTACCACAAAATAATCTGTGCATGCATGAATGATTTTTTCATAAAATACATATAAATTATGGGATCATTGAATATTCCAAATGGTATCACAACACACTCATAATGGAAATACCAACATTTGAATGTTGTTTTCTAAATGTTAGATTTTTTTCTCCAATGGTGATTATAAGAAAAGAGGTAAATCATTGAGAACCACTTATCCCCATTCAACTGGTCAATCAGATCATCTATCAATGAAAATAGATTCTTTCTCTTCAACGTGACACTATATACTTTTCATAATAAAAAAGTTAAAGTAACCCCTCAACATTATTAGTAAAGAGAAAAATGAACCTCCAAAGGCGAGACACTCTAGAGTATAAAGGAATTTTCTAAATGATCATCCAACTAAGTCTTCAACTCATTCACTTCATCTTGTGTTTTGTGGAAATGTGGGAAGATATATTGGTTTATTTCTTGGTCTTATATCAATATCAACATCTTCCTTTCATAATACTAAAAACCTAGGTCATCAAAAGGGAAAACATCGAGAAACTCTCTGAATACTTCATCAAGATCATCACTCAACTATTATCACTCAATAGAAAAAGAGTAAATTGATATTAAATTTCCAAATTCTAGATTATTTGGTTTTACTCTACTCGATATCAGGTTCCATTATCCCTAAATCTTATGAAAAACCAAATATGCTGTAGAAATGGATGCCCATCGAAGATAGTAGTTGATATGGGACTTATATTTAAGGATCCAACACATCATTAATCTGAGGTCAAAATGTTCCATTTCAAGAACACAAAAAACCCACAAAATATCAATATTTTATAATATGATGAAACAAGAAGGAAAACATTGACCCTTACCTATCTTCATCGTGATGTGTGTAGTAACATCCATCACATAAGAGACCATATCCATAGAATGATTTAGAAAATTTAAAATATAGGATGACATAAATCAATGAGATTCACTATATCAAAAATAGTAGTCAATATTGATGAAGCTATAGTGATGGTGCACCTCATGATCATTGGACACATAAATGATTACTCTATAAACTCTTAAATTGTCCTATGATGCTTCGGTTTGGATTATTCAGCTAGACCCCATTAGGTTTTGAAGCACCTAACTGCACCACAATTTATTGGGAGATGATTATATTCCTTATGTGTGTGGAGTATTATAAACCTCAACAAACAAATGAAATGTTCTTGAGAATCTGTAGGGACTACATATCATTTGGGATTCTATTCAAAAAAATTTCAAATTCCCAGACTTTACACATATGTAGATAATAAAATGGCCCCTTCAATGAACTATATGAAGTATAGAAGAAATATACTATAGAGAACCATCATGATACTCACCATAGATTCTCTATTATTTGATGGAACTCACAGAGATTCCACTGGGAGAAAATGGAACTCATATCAACCTTAACATACCATCCAGATACATCTCTACCATCAACGCTTAATCAAGAACATCACCATAATATGGGAGGATCAGACAGATACACATATAATGAACACTAGATTGAATTGTCAAATAAAATTGTCAATTAATCATCTTCTCATTTAATTCTATCTTTAGTGAAAAAAATCACATGATCAAAAAAAACATTTTTTTTATATTATGACACAGTCCTTTCATTATTCTCATGTTTGAAAAACACTATAGCATTGGCCAACAACATTTTCTATGGATATATCTTGTCGATTAAATGTATATTAATATACTTAAAATATTAGTTTTTTTATTCTTAACTATCACCATTGTGTCCCTCCATTACCTTCTAGGTACCTCTATAATAAAGGTTGCACACTTCAACTTTATAGAATAAGTCATTTCCAAGGACACCCATAACATCTTAGCTATTCCCAACAAATCCTTAGAGTTTTGAGAATCATTTCAGCGTTGGAACACCTGTAAATTCTAGCAATGCAATTCCTAAGTATGAATACCAAATTCAACTTGCATTGTTCCACAAGCAAATGATAAGTGGGAATAGTTTTAGGTGGTTATCATAGAGACTGTACAACAAGCACAATAACTTCAACCTGATTTTAGTACATGAGTGGATTTTCTCATTTTGGATCATCATCAACTTCATCTTGTAACCTATTTTAAAATATTCTCATAGGCAGGATGTAGTACAAAATTAGCAGAAAATATTGAAGACATCGTTATATTGGTTTAAAAAACACTCAAACTAGTTAAATAGGTGTACTAATCCAATTAAATAGATAAACAATATTTGAATTTCAACTACCCAAATCAAAAGGATGGAAAACATTAGAACTAATCCTCAATATTTATTTCCTAAACTATTCATGTGGACTAAAAGATATTTTTGACAATAGATGTATAGAAACTCACTCAAAACTATCAGTTAAGTCACATAAATATTACTCAATCTATATATAGACATCAAGGCAATATGTTTAACATGCAATATTTTTTACAACTTTTTCATGAACCACTCATTAAATTTGTTTCCCTGATACCAATACTGATCATAAAATTTCATGAAGGGAGTTACCAATCCCCACATGTTGGCATATATAAGATAAGATCATTTAATATAAGGACAGAACACTTTTACCACATAAAAATTGGACAAAACAGAGACATATCAGTATTATAAAATTAAAAACACAATGAATTAAAAGTAAAAGTTTTCAAACATTAATATAAATCCAATGTATAATTATAAAATACAATAAAATATATTAAAAATATCTCACATGACAACAAAAAAAATCTCCAAACACAATTGATCAACAACCACTGTCAACATGTGGTGTTTTCACCTTAATCAAACATAGGAGAATGTAATCTACAAATGACACATGGTAGAGGTATGATGTGTGCTAAAGGCCCAGAAGGGTCTAAAAAAATTTTCATTAAAAAATGACACATTATTTAACCAATTATTGATAACATTTTTAAATAAAAAAATCTGGTAGTGTAATATATTTTTTAACACAAATAATTCTTCTCCATTCAAATGATGGAATGTTAACAAAAATGGATTAAAAAAATTTCAAATAAATTGGTTTATATAATCTCAAAAGGATTGTGTTAAATAGGTATATTAAAAATAACATATATATATATATATAAAATATTTACAAATGAGAATCATGGTCATCCACCCATAGGTAAAATAGTTCTTTGTTGTGGGATCGTCACAGGGTCATATTGTAATAAAGGTAACATGTACACACATCACACAAATAATAACTAATGAGGACTAATCATCATCCTAATATGGATTTTATCTATCGATGTATGTTTTTTAGAGTTTCAAATTCTCAATATAGTTCTAGGGAAATTTCATCCTAGATTGTTTTCTTCAATTAATTCACGAACTACCTAGGAATTCATGTTCTCGAACTACAATCAATAAATGGAAATTTATTTCAAAACATTTCTATATAAAATTTCCCCATTTTAAATTTCAATTTTCCAAATTCCATTTAAAAAAACTTGTTTTCTAATAAAATCCTTCCTTTTCTATGATAAAACCAACCAAGTTACATTTAAATAAAATTAATCAATTTTTTAAAAATAAATTTCACAAATAAATTTTACAAATTAAATTGCACAATTTCAACCAAATAAAAATGATATCCCAACACATTGGAATTGAGGGATTTCCCCAAAAACAATTACATTTCAAATAATATCAAAAATTATACTAAATAGGGTTTCAAAATTAACATGAATTCAATTTAATTTATATATTGTACTGAAAGGTTGAATTATTTGGACAAACAAATTTGTAACAATATACCATTTAATATCGAGAAAACATATAACCACATCCACAATAATATTTTCCAATAATGAATGTCGAAAATAGAGATCAATAAAAAATACGTAGATCCAAGACCCAAAAGAATGGTGTTTAGACCCTAAAAAAACATGTAGATTCGTCAAACCCTAAGGAAGAGAGATATAGAGAGTGGGTGATAAAAAACTAGAGAAGATAAATTATCAGGATGAGATCAAATGATGATTTCCTATCTATGGTCCTCCTTGTACAGGGATTGGAGGATACAAAATGGGTCATTTAGAGACACTAAGACATTGAAAATCAATCCAAAAAGAGTTGGGGATGAATGGGAGTTAAAAAGGGGGTTCACAATTTTTTTAGTAAATTTTATGAATTAAAACACTCCATACACATGGTATACTATGCATAGTCTCATAGTTTTCCAAACAATATTCCCTATACATTTTCCCACTCATGAGGTGTAAGGTTTCTATATGGTTGATCATTATTTTTCAAACCATGCACAATTTGAGAAAACCCCTACACATTGTGTTTCACGGTTTACCCTTTTGGGTGAACATACTGGGAAAACTATATGTCAAACATGAAAAACCCAAAGAGATCCAAAGTTTTCAATTTCACTCATGAAGAAAACTGAAACGAGCACAAAATAGATAAAATATAAAAATAGTGGTTTAAGAGTACTTAGAAAAAGAAACATGATGATACATTAATTAATTGAAAAATTTATAAAATTTTCCATCATAGTATGGATTTATTCCATGAAAATAAATCTCCTTGTATAATCTTTTCTCAATGACCATTTTATTTAAAATATCTTTGGAATGATGTTAAATCAAATAACTTTTCTCTTTTATCATGGATATAAAATTCATTTTAATGATATTATTTAATATTTCCCTAATATAAATATTTAGTTTTTCAAGTAAATATATATAATTATCTACTATCATACATAATTTATGATAATTTCTTAGTCATACACTTTTTATGTGAATTATATTGAATAAAAACAAGTTTTTGTTTCAATTATATCACCAAAATCACATTTTCATTTCACATACAATAGGAAATTTGAAATTTCACAAACATTATAAACATGATAATTAAAATTATATAACATATTATGTTTATGTTTTACATCAACTTGAGAACACCACTTATGTGATGAATTATTTTTTATATTCATATTTCCATTTGACATATGTATCCTCTCACTTGTATTTTATGCTTCACCAAAAAAATATTTGAGTTGTATCCACATTTCATTGGTCAACATAAAATGATACATATTTTTTATGTATTCCTCAAGAACCTTCATTTTAACTTCACTTTCTATAGAATAAATTAAAATTTTTCATTGATCTATTTCAATGAAAAATATATGTATTCTCAATAAACCTAATAAATGTTCTACCACTTGTCTATTGACATCATGAAAAACATAAATGAATATTATGATCTCAATTTTTTAATTATTTTAATTTGATTTTATCAAATTAATAAGTCTTCACGGAGGGTGAATAATCTAAAAACAAATCAAATCATGTTCTAGAATATCTGAATAAAAATATAAACCTACCTATATGATACCACCTATTTGAAATAAATAAGGAAATAACTGTGATATTATCCTATGAGGGGGTGTAATTTGGATATTGAATGAAAAACCAATAAAAAATATTTTTATTTTTTCTATCTCACATAACATATTGGTTCATAAACTCTCAATAATGATTCTCACTTGGGTTTTTATATAACCATATTTATGTTAGGATTATAGATATATTAAAGAGTGCATAACAAAATAAAATATAGGAATAATAATTTACATGGACCACCCATACTGGGATATTTCCTTGCAATATTCATAAGAATAGCGTATTACACCTAAATAACTATAATGATTACTACATAAAAATAGTTATTCAAGAAATATTATTTACCTAAATTCACTCCCTTAGAATATTTATGAATATTTCACTACATACTTAGGTTCACTACCTCAAATATTCCTTCAGTAGACCACTTCTAGGGAAAGGAACACCTTTACAGTTTTTGGTTGTCTATGTTTATTTTAAAACACAAGTCTCAGGGACTAAATCTTATTGTTTGAATGGATTCTCAATTAAATTCTTGATGGGATTATAATTATGATTTATAAGAAAATATAATGAATAATATTCTTTATTTTTTATACTACATATGCAACAACATTTTTTTGTTGTACGAAATAGGAAAAACATATTTTTTATAAACATGGTAGGATCTTAAATCATATCCAATTAGTCCACACTTCCATTCTCTCTATAGAATAAAGTATCGTTACTAATTTAAGATAATACATGGAAAATATTTCTCCATGTAGATATCTTTCTATAGTACTTCGATTGTAAATTTTAAAGAGAACTCATTCAATTCCATTCAATCCAAATGATAATATTGAGTCTAATATATAATAAGATCATGAAAATTGTCCATGTAATTAATAAAGTAATTATTTGTTTCAAATAAAATATTAACACATGATAATTAGAGAAATAATTCATAACATTTAGTTTCCATATAACCTATCAATTATTTGAGAACTCTCTAATTTTTGTGTGTTCTTACGTAATACAATATATAATATTACTTTAAGAAAATTATTTGTTACGGAATAGTCTAGCATTTTGTATTCTTAATTCAATTTTGAAAGGTCTATATTATTATTTTTTGGTTCTCTAATTATGATAATGTCCACAATACAAAATCATAAACTACTTTATATCCCATGTATAATTTATGGTATGATGTCATCTAACAACATGAATCAATAAACACATTTTTAGTGTAGAAAACATCCTAAAACTGTAATAAATATATTTTAAAGTGAAATTATTATATAATTTGTACCCTAATGGTGTGGGTATAAGAAACATATAGTTTTACGTTGTATACTCTATATAAATGGTTCAAGATCATATGGGATTGTAAGCCTATAAATTATATTCTTCTTTTATAATAATACCCTCTATTGTTAAAGGAATTGTTAGGGTATGGAATGTTTCCTTCCTTGGGTAAATTCAATATAGATAGTTTTTCTTAATGGGGACACCTTATATCTTCAAGTCATTCAAAAATACATTTTTGGCCACTTAAACATTATAGTTTGTTTGGATGAAACATATATTGAGAGTCCCATACACCACATTATAAATAACATTAAATTTTTCCTAAAATATAAGGTATATAGTTCACTATATCCTCTAGTTGAAAATAATATGGGTCTTCTTTTATCATCGGATATACTACCTCTATGCTTCATGGACCACTGCTAAATGTTTCAACCATGTAATTTCGGATTTTATTTCATACATATTGTTATGACTTCAAGTTAAGAAATAGTGAATGAATGCAAATGGGATGATAAAGACACTACCTAGAAATGTATGAAAATGAGAAAAATCTCCATTGTTTTTGTTATTACACTACCAAGAAATGTCATTTTTTGATGTTATTTTTGGTTCCCTTGTGTGGTTGAGTATTCTACCACACTTTTAAGATCAATCTGTCTTATCTAGGATGAAAATAACGATCTTCTTTTCATTCTCCATCATAATGTGACACAAACATCAATACTTAAGCATAGACATTGTTACTATAGAATAGACTGGTATTGGAGTTATCCTCCATAATTTATTCTATGGTTTATTGATATTTTCTATGGTGTAGCTTATTAAACTACCTTCACAATATTCCAACTATGTCCACCATTACTGTGTGGTATTACATTATTTTTCAAACATGTACACTTCAGAAACCGACATTGTGAAATTAGCTTTTGGCATGCCATCAGACATTTTCACTTGTCCAATAATCATATTTTCCACTCATAAACATGTTTATTTTTGAAAATAATACCACATATAATCATCTTTGGTTTCATACAATCTCCCTAGAAACACTTAAATACATTTATAATCTTTAGCATCTGATGTCAAGAATGATATTTTTAACCAATTCATCTTGCGCTAGTGTGATTCAAACTAGATTATTGTCACAATCCATGATTGTTATTATTTAAAAAAGTAAACATCAATAAATTTGTAATAATAAAACTATTTATATTTTATGGATAAATTTTATTTTGTTATTTTAGAAGATATCACTACATATTCTAAAATAACGGAAAGTAATTCAAATAACATAAGGGATGTGTTAAAATACCTATGAAAGGTGATACTATAAAAACTTTAGAAAATTTAAATGGTTTGTATGAAAATAAACATTATGAGGTCATGTTATCGTAAATAATTTTATATCTAAAGATTAATAAATAAAAGTGTATAGAGAAGAATTATACATGAAAACCAATTTGACTAAAATCTATAGATTCATACAAATATCTAGATAAAGCTGATTATTTTTTATAAATTTTTTAGTGATACTATATCCATTAATAATGATAATATGGAAAGAAGTCATTTTCATTGGGATCAATGAATATAATAAAATAAATAAGGATCTAATGGAATGTTTCATTAGTACGGTTGTTCTTACCTTAATTAATTTATTAATTGCTTTTGAATTTTCATTAATGATTCATTAAGTTTCATATTATAAATTACCATGATAAATTATAAGGTAATTTATTTTGGATCATGAATATTAATTCACCCTGATAAAAATTACCAAGCATGTGTTTTTTAATTATCATGAGATGCATTTTCATTTAAAATTTATAGGCATTACCCTCTTTTAAAATGTATGATATATATTGTTTAGAATATCATAAAATAAATATTAATACCAAATTAAATGAACATGTTATAATGGATATGGTTATAGATAATAAAATAATATTGATACCATATACATTACCACTATGGAAAATAAAACAAAATTGATGTTTTTTATATTAGAAAATTTACATCAATAATATACATGATGAGGATTGATAATAATAAGATAAAATTTTATCAATAAAATATGATTCATCCACTAATAATGTGAGGTGAAAATTAATACCTTTAAATTTTTTTCATTCAATCCTATATTCAAGTAAGGATTATAGAATTCTAAAAAGAGGATGTGGGTCTACACAATAAAGTGGAATATATAATGTATATCAAAATTTTTAGAGATGATTTTTTAGTGTTTATAAATTATATATGAGTCTAATATATAAATAAACTAATGAATTTCATTCTGGATATTCACATAACTAATAATTATTAAAAAACCTCCCATAGTAATAAAGATATATAGAGATGTGAGGCCAAACATCATGTTGTATAACATAAATAGAGTAATTTCGGATTTTATTTCATACATATTGTTATGACTTCAGGTTAAGAAATAGTGAATGAAGGAAAATGGGATGATAAAGACACTACCTAGAAATGTATGAAAATGAGAAAAATCTCCATTGTTTTTTTGTTACACTACCAATAAAATATAATGGTCTTAATGCAATATTGATTGTAGTAGATCACATAATGATGTTTATAAAAAGCATTCATCTTGAAGAATATTTATCTCAAATTTATTTCTAAAATATACATTTAATAGGTGGTTAAGATTCCTAGTTTACCCCCCTCTGTTGTATATTATCGGTATTAATGGTATACAATGAAAACATGGAAAATTAATCAATATGTTTTTTTGACAAAGATGATTTTTTATCTTATTATCACCCTAAAATGGATAGTTGTCTCGAGGCACGTTTTCAAATTCTAGGGGATATTATTAGATATTTTTAATGGATTTACAAGAATACCATCATCAACATATTGGTTGGAGTGTGTTAATAAATAATACTTATATAAATTATATTATTCAAATGGAAATATATGAGACTTTATATGGGATGGGTTTTAGGAATACAACATTATGAGATAATTTTTGGTAAATAATGTTGGTTGGGCTTAGTTGTTTCCTTGAAACTAAAGAAAAGTTACAAAGCATTATAAAGGATTTAAAAATTGTTAATAGTATATATTGGATCTGTGTTATTAATAATCAATGTGATATAGTTTTTTTATCCCTGATATGGTTCTTGTTCAAGTATCTTAATAGAAACGGGTTATGATATTTGCGATTAAGGGGAAGGCATAACATTGATAAATCTATCCCTTCAAGATAATTGATCCTACCGAGGTCATGTATTATCAAATAGCACCCCTAACAACCCATACCATGTGAATTATGTTTTCAATGTGTAATTTTTTATGAATTATATACCATATAAATCACATTACCTAAACCTAGATGTTGTGAAACCAGATCATGACCTCTCCTATGTAAGAAAACATGTGAAGATCATTGATCAAACCGATAAGGTTATCTAGAAATATATCACCATTATAGTATAAGATCTATGGTTCAACCATAATATTTATTAATTTATATGGTATTAATAGTATGTAATATTGAAAAATAACTCTAAATTTCTATTTATTTTGAAAAAATAAAGGATAAAATTATTTTAATGGGGTAGAAGGTCCTGAACCGAAATTATAGACTTTATAAAATAGATGTTTTCTTAGATAACATTTATTACACACTACACAAAATTTAAAAAAACAACAACTTATTAGAATAACATTATCAATAATGATATAATAAAAACATATATATATATAACAATTAGAAACTATTACATTTAGTTGATAAATATGTAATCAGTTGTATTATCAAAAAAATTTATCATTAAAATAAATATCCCTTATATTTTATTAATTTCATTAGAAGATAAATTTTAGAGTATTTTAATATTAATTTTATAAAATAAATAACCATATTTAATTCAATATACAATGATTTTATTAGTATGAAATTTTTCTCTTTTTTACAATAAGGGTTATGTTTGGTAAAATATTTTGTTTTTTTAATTATGGAATTTTGCGAATTAATTCCTTTTTAAAATAAAATATAACACAAACATCACATTCAATTAATATAATATTTACTTAAGGAATGAAATTATCAATACTAAAATATTATTTTTTCTTTAAACCCATATGACTAAATTTTTTATTAGAAAAGTAAAATGTTAGTTTAATAATATGTGGTATTCTATAAATTTTTTTAATAAACAATTTAATTGTGAAATCCGGTTTTCTATTTCATAAAAAATATAGTTAAAAATGATATAATAAATAAAATTTTATCCAATTTAATTTTTCACCATTGTAATTTTTCAGTCTATATAAATGTTAACAATAAAAACATATTTATACTAAAAACAATTTTTTGGAAATTATGTTCTTTTGTTTTTAAATTTAATTTTTAAACTATTACAAATTTTATATAATAAAATTGTTTTTAAATTTAAATTTTATGGTTTAAATAATATAAAAACAGCAATACAAAATTTTTTCATTAGAATTATTTATTTTGGATACAGATTAGTAACTCTAGTAAAATGAATAAATGGAAAAAATATTTTACAAAGTGGAAAAGATAATAAAATATTAGAAACATTTTTCAAAATAGATGAGTGAGATTTTCATGAACCAATACTCAGAAAAAAGCCATAGTTTTTTTTGTATTCCATGACCATTTAATAGAGATATAAATTTTTTTTTCAATACAATGGGTATTTCAAAATATAGTCCACTTCCATCGATTAATTATACACATTTTCAATAAAATATTAATAGAAAACAATACACTTTTCCAATTTTAGAACCATCTCCCAGTTCTATAGGATTCTAGTGAAATTTATTTTTATTATGTATTTCATTACCATAGTGATTTTTAAGAGAAAACCAATGAATCCAATGTGAGGATTACATTCTCTCAACCACTATTTTACACTATTCCAACCTAATAATCTATATAAAATTAATATAAAATTAATATATATCATTTATATAGTGATATTTAATTATATTAATTAGAAAAAAAAATTATTTACATCCATACATTCACCATGAAAACATAATATCATTTATCATTCATACATTCAAACTAAATATTCCATACATTTTTATGGTTATTCATTCCACACCACCTCTCCTAAAAAGATACAATGATGGAATTTGTGAATTATAATGTTGAATATGCCAAATATAAAAAAGTGTAAAACATCCACCAATTCATTATAGACATAATATATCTAATTTTACCCTAAAACACTACACATTTCACATAATAAATCCCTCTAACACTTAAATATGCTTCATGTGTTATTTATTTTTCTTAATAATATCATTTTTATGTGGATTTTAAAAAGAAAAATGAAGCATCCAATGTGAGTATTATCTTCTCGTGGTATTTTTTATAATAGTGCACCTTCCTAATTTTCAAAAAACATTTTCATATAAAATACATATATATATATATATAATATTATATTATTGAAACATATTTATATTAATTTGTAATAAATTATTCAACATCATACATTAACTGTGAAAATAAAATAACATTCATCATGTGTACACGTGGACTACCACATCCATAAAGTGATGTGGTTTATTTTTCAGCACCACCACTAATGTAAAGTAAAAAAATGAAATATTTGAAGAATTATAATATTTAATTTGAAAATTTTATATCTATTAGTTCAAAATTTATCCTATACCATATTTTCATCGATATGAAGAGAAACATGAATGTTAATCATGTGTATATCAGATTTCATCTTCCATCTACAATATTCATGGATAGTTAGAAGAATTGATTTAATAATGATATATAACACATATTATATATTTAATCTTATAAATATGTAATTTTATAATTATTTAAATATATTCACATACATATGAAAAAATTATAAATCGTTACAATTTTGGTTGGACTCTTTTATAATTTTTTTATCATAAATTTTTATTTGGATTTCATATAATGGTAATTTATGTAATCATAATTAATTTAATTTTAATTAATTGTTACATAAAATTGTAATTTATTTTTTATATATAGATACCAAAACATTCAATTCATAAATAACACATAATATTAGATGAATATTTATTACATAACAATACATTCCACACAAGAACCATAATTGTTTAGGGACTTTAGAAACATGGATACATTAAAAAAGTGGTACATAAAAAATATATATCATCTAAATTTATGTTATTAATAAATAGAATCCTTTATACACAAATCATACATAAATCCTTAGTTCACGTCTTGGGGACAGAAAAACATAATAATGGGTGATATTATATTCACTATAAAGTTAAAAAATGAGGTATTAATGATAAATTAAAAAATGATATAACAATGGGGTATAGTAACATGATCATAACATTATAAATTCATTCATATCATTTATTAAATCATCAATATGTTTCAGGAAAAAATAATTGAATTTCAGAGGACAATAATCATGAAGGGATAATGTAAAATTATCAATAAAAATATATAATTTACAATAGATATTATCATAAAAAAGTTTTATAATGTGAAAAATTATCATAATAATAGAAAACATATGTCAATGATACTCACTAATACATTCATTAAATTATGGGGTTCGGATAACCACATGTATACTTGCTTTAGGCATCATATAACCTCATTTATACTCTCTTTTGGGATTTTGATTTCCTACCAAATACCCTTTAATGTCATGACACATTAATCATTACAAAATGAATTAGAAGTATATGTTATCATTATCCCACCAATAACAGTATCATAAATCCAATCAGAAATATTCCACATGATCATAAAAACATTAATCATCAATTAAACCATGGTAAAAAATGGGTTTCATTGATATATCATCATCATAATAATAAACTACCATGATAATGATTAATGATCATATCATTGAATCATATTCCAAGTAATGTATTAGTAACATCAAATTATGTTATCAAACATGGTAATTTCCTTGAAATTATCACTATAGTATTTTATAAGGTAAATACCCTTATATTTTTTAAATCACATAACTAAAATTTATTTTTTAAAAATATTATTGAATTTATTTAAAACATTCAATATTTATAGTGGAACAAAAAATGAAATTAGTGTTCACGGAATCAAAAAATTATTTTTTTCACATAAATTTAAAATATCATTTTTATCCTTTTCGGTAAAATTTAAAAAATAAATAAATTAGAAAATAAAATAATTATTTCTTTTAAAATATTTTTTAAAAACAAAATCAAAGGAAAAAATTATATTATTAATAATATAATATTAAAAAACATTTTCGAATGGATTTTTAGAAAATATGGATATTCATATAATAAATTTGACAGTAGAGAGAAAAAAATACTTTTTTCCAAAAAATATTCTTTCAGACTATTGAGTACCTAATGTGTAGAAACATTAATGGAAAACATATATTCTTGAGAAATAATTTCAGTTTAATAAAATAAATTTCACCAATTAGGATAGGATTTTTTTTAATTTCCTTCAATATAAATTAAAATAATCCTAGTTAAAATGAGAATGAATGATAAATCCACATTATCATGTTTGACGTTCCTCAATGATTTTATAACATATTTTATAATAAATTTAAATATATTATGATTCCATAATATGGTCATGTTCCTGGTAATATTTTTATATATCATCCAAAAATAACATTTCCACACATATTTAGTAACAATTTATTATTTATATAGTTCTTTTTTGTTCATATATGTTTCAATATTCATGACAATTATTGTTTTTTAGATTCATCCCTTCTACACTAATTAGGCTGAAATCATAACCAAGATATTATTTATGATATAAATATTATATAAATTAAATATATATATATATATATATAATCATCTAAAAATGACGGTATAGAAAAAATAATTACATCATTTATAGAGACTGTAGTCCATACATATTCATTAACTTTGTTTTAAATTTTTATTGATGGACTGAATTAATTTTGAATAAAAAATCATTATTAATGAAATTTTTTTAAAATCATATATAACATATAAATGTTAATTATTTCAATAATTATTACCATCCATGAGAACTAAAAATGAATAAATTCTCAGAGCACTTCATGAAGGTGGTATTATACAGGTACACAGTATTGAAAATATTATTTTCCAATGGATTAGATGATATGATGTTATATATTGTATTATAATTCAATAATTTTTCTTACATAAAATATAAAACATTAAATTTAATACAATTATAATAAACATCCTTGAATGATGGTGATGAAAATATAATCATATCACTATGTGTAGGTGGTAGTCTACAAGTATGTATAAGCGACATATTCAATTCACATTTTTATGTAATAGATTGTTGATATTGGTGGCTATTAAATCAAAATAAAATTTTAGTATATGTTAGAAGTTAATGATATTATTCTACAATGAATACCTATAACACCCTAATATTTTAAAAGAATAAAAATATGTTGGATAGAATATACAACACGAAACACCATGAAAAAAAAGAGAATGTAAAACCCAATGACATAAAAGTATACTACTTTTTGAATAAATTTAGTCTCCTGAATAGCGTTTTGTACATGAAACCCCATGTTTTTAATTCTCAATAGCATGATAGACACATGAAACTAAAATTAAATAATAAATAAAATATATTATAGTTATAAATCTATATGTCAAAATTGTGTGTATGAATTTTATAACATTCATTATTTAATATTTATATAATTTTTTTTATAAAATATAAATTATTATTGGAAAATCAATAAAATTTATATGAAGGAATTTTAATCCTTAAAATTATGTTTTCTTTAAAATTAAATTTAATTGATTTTTTTAGGAAATAAAATAAATAATTTTTGGTAAATTCTAAAATTTATTTGATAAAATTACCATAATTTTTTAAATCATAATATCAATATTATTATAAGGTGAAATTTATGTATTTATCTAAAATGTTTCATTTTTTTAATAGAGAAGACTATTGAATTTTATATTACATGTGCCTTTTCATTAAAATTATTTATATAGATAAATTATAGATTAATTGTTTTAATGAAATATTATTTCAGATAATTATATTTATACAATTTTGGTTATTTGAATCGTTTTCAAATTAAATTTTCATATAAAAACATTATAATGGTTTGAATATTTTTACTTTGAAACCCTGATTTCGTATCATTTCAATGGGATTAAATATGAGTTAGATTATTATACTTCAATTAATTGAATTTGGAAAAATAGATTCCACATTTGGAATCCAAATTTTTTTTTCTAATAACATCAACATAACTTTTAACCACATTTTATTTAATCATTAAAAATTAAATAGCATGATTTATGTAATAACTATTTTATGGATAGTTAAACATTAAATATGTTGCGTAAAATTACCTAAAAACATATCTAACTCCCATTCTGTCGACATAAATTTATTGTTTTCATCTAAGTAACATTTTTAAGTGTTTTTTTAAAACTTTTCCACAATTGTGACCTATATATTAAGTTATGTATTGAAAAAGGAAAAATAGAACCTTCCTTCCATTAATACCAATATAGCCACAAGATAGCGAAAAACGTCATATGTTTGGTTAGAATTTTTATTTTGATATATAAATTAGTTGATTTTATCATTATCATTTATACGTATTTTTTAATTTTATAAAATTTCATTTCATTCCTATCTAACACCAACACCTGGATTATTTATTTAATAATAAAATAAAAAATGATACTAAAAATATTAATGTGATGAAAATTGAATCAATTGTTGATTGACGTTGATTTTTTAGAGGAATATATCATTTTAAACATTTTTTAACATTATATAATTAAATTCAATAATTTTATTGATATTTTTTGTTCATATTAAATAAATTATGTGAAATTTCACAATACTGTTATTTTATAAAAAAATTTATTTTGATAAATTATTTATACTTACTAATAAATACTATATTATATACACATGTTTTTAAATGTTAATAAATTTAAAATTTGATTCATTTATGGTTCATTTTTTCAATTATAATTACTCGATTTACAACTCAAATGTAAAAAATTAGTTATTGTGGTAATGGTTAAAATGGTATTTTTTCATGTTACATTATTTTTTGTTGAAATTAATTTTAAATACACATACGATTTTTATTTGATAAATTGTATTTCATATATATAATTATTGGGTACAAATCATATAATAAGGTTAATTTTATTTTAATCTTAAATGATATGTTAATTGGGTTAAAAATATTAGTTACCGTTGCAAAATGATTTTAAAGGGTAAAAGGATGTAACAATGTAAACCAAATAACATAATATAAATCTACATTTATTTTGTGTGTTAGAGGTTTTTGTTGACCTAATATTCCATCCGTCTGTTATAGATATATTTTAGAAGAACATGACATAAATTACCAAGCATGACATACATGGAAGTTACATTTATTTTGTGGAATACATAACACATGACACAAACAGACACCCAAAATGGTATTAGTTTAGAGTCTTTAGAAAATATGAACATAATATACTAATCATGGTGATAGATCTTCAACATATACCCTAAAGATCATCCCATTTTGTTTTCTTACCTAAATTATTTATTTATATTATATGGAAATGAAAACACACTATGTATGTTTAAACATGTGGAACATAAAAAAAACAATAATATTTTGATTGTAACAACATGAACATAATAGTTAAACAATAAAATCATTTGTCAAGAAATAAATCATGGTGGTATTTAAGCCATATTTAATAAAATAACATTAATCATGATAGAATAGCAATGGAAAAAAACATGGAATTATGGAAATACAATAAGCACATAATATGATTTCCATAGTAGGCAAGGCATTGCCGCCAAGACCATCATAGGGGACAATTTCCATTACTGAACTGGGATTACATGTTGTTCTATCCATGTATTACTTAACCAAATTTACATTTCATTCCATTCATGTCTATCTCACGAGATATAAATCTTTACCAAATGAATTGTAGAGAGAAATAGTTTCCACACATATCCTAATGAAATCATTATTACATGTTCCAAAAATATAAATCATTCATCATTGCATAACTCAATAAACGTAATGGGTTTCATAAATATAATTTAATCATAACATAATACATATAAAAGATCATTTCATAATTAATAAAATAAAATCATAGTAATAATAGGGATACACTCATAACCTTATTTAAGAGAGTTGTCATTGATGGAAAATAATTTTGATAAATCATTTGAACATAGTTCTTGAAGAAATATATTTTTTTCTTAAAAATGTTATCTTTTATAAAAATTAAACCCAATTTAAAAAGAAAAGGATTTAGTTGAAAATAAACATGATATAGGCTAGAGGAGTATTTTTGGAAATAATTCATCATGAAACTGTAAGAATCCATTCATGTCATATACGTTATACATAAACATTGTCCTCCTACTTTTTCTGGAAATGTAAAAAAGTACCTCATATAGAAAACAAATGAAATATTCCTTCTATACTATGTTGTAAAAGTAAAAATGGGTAAAAATTTCTTCAAAAATAAATTGAATAATAGTGTAAAAAGTTATTATTTTTTACAAAACATGGCCATTGATGATAATTATAATCCCTATAAATAATTACGTATAAGCAACCTTGGTAAAAAATGAGATGGGAAAATTATCCCATAACTTTTGTCTAATTTAATCATTATGGGTGTAAAACTCATGTAAAGTGAATTTAAAAATTATATTAACTTGTAAAATACCTAAATTATATTTATGATATCGTAAATGAAGCTTTTATGTCTCCTTTTCATTTTTCAATTCCATGTTAAAGAAACATTTTCTGTAATAATCGTTTTATTTATTGAATGTGTTTTCAATTGTAATTATGGATTTTAATAGTTATATAATGATTTAAATCCTTCAAAAATGTAAAAAATTATTTATATATTATATATATTCAGTATATAAATATGTATATATATATAATAGATAGATAAATGAAAAGGTATACACCGTTCCTGGATTCGGTATGTCATACGCATGCTTGAACACTGTTTTCATTTTGTTATTAAATTGAATGGAAGTAAATGATATATATATACATACATACATAAATACCATTGAATTATTATTTAATATATTTCATTATTAAATATTTTATAAACATTTTAATCATTTTTGAATGGTTTTCTTGGAGAATAAATCTCATTGCATCGTGGTGATGGTAAGCTGTAGGTACGCACGAGGAATGACGTCATTAACATAATTGTTGAATAGAATTGGATTGGGTGATGTATAATATATAAGATTGTATAAAGTTATAATATTTACATATAGTTATTATTTTATCCATTATATCAATTCATGTAAGGTAGAGGTGAAAAACAGATTATACCATTGTGTGGAGACAGTTTGTCGTACGTACATACCTCACGTGATTTCGTTTTTCGTAGGATTGGTAGAATGTGAAATAGCATTGTTTAATATTTTTATAAAAACATATAATTATATTATTTATATTAATTTTAAAACTTCATAATTAATCATCTAATGAAAAATTTGTAGAAGAAGAAATAAATTTGAACAAATCTATAGAAGGGATTACCTCTTCCTCAACGTGCATCCTTTAACTTTTCTAACAGGGAATTACAATTGGTCTTTGAAGAAGATAAGAAAATATAAAATGTTACTAGGTAATTTTAAAAGAGAAATGGGAAGGGGATGGATGAGATTTATGGCTCAAAATGGAGTTAGGAAAAAAGGGAGGAGGTTCCCTTTTATAAGAGAGGAGAGGGTCATTTTAGGAAAGTCCTAAAATATTATTATTTTATAAGTTAAATTTAGATTTAAAATGGTCCAAAACAAATTTAATTCGATGATAAGATGATTATGGTTTGAATAAACATCATAAAATAATGTTTATAAATGTTTTGAATATTTTTTATGCTTATATTTTTGGCTTAAAACTTATTTTATGATATTTAATCTTACCGTGATTTCCTTATATTTAAAAATTGTTTCTTAATTTAATTACGATATCTTGTAAAAAGTCACAGAAAAAGATATTTATGATATACATGGACTTATATTAACCATTTGTTTTAACTAATATATTTTTAGAAATTTAAATTCATTTAATAATCTATTTACTGTTTGTTTATGAATTTTATCAATTATGGAAAATTTTCATACCTGGATTTTGTAAAAATTTCATAAAAACCTGATTCCTTTAATAAAAAAGAATTAAATCAACCCAAATATTTAAATTTCATCAATAAAATTCATGTATGGAATCTAAATTTTCAAATTAAATTTATTTTAATATTTATAAAATCATTTATTTGAATCATTCTTTAATGAGGTAATCGCAACATCATAATTTGGATATAAATAAATATATTTATATAATGTCTAAAATCATAAATAACATTCCATGAATTAGGAAATATATATTTTTTATTTTGAATAAATATTTATATAAATATATATCAGAAATATAACCCTATATTTAAATAGATTTAGTTAATGATATATGTTTTTGTGATAATTATCTCTATTTTAAATTAATTCTTATAAAATGTCATTTTCACAACCAAGTGAATCCATGGGGTCCAAAAATCGACCACATTATTCCCATGGTTGGAAATATATCATACAATAGGATTATGACATGTCTTAGGGTATTTTAAAATTATTATAATATTATTTTTTATCCTTATTTACCAGATTTTCTATTAAACCACGGTAAATAAAATAATTATTGAAGTTATTATTCATAATTTCCAAAAGTAAAAGGTACCTATTTAAACAATTAAGACCTTATAATTTAACCTATATAATCCCTTTTACCAAATTAAAAACACATAAGTTTCAGAAATTAATATAAAATTAATTCATGTTGTCAAAACCCAAAAGCAGGGTTTTAAGAAGTAATAACTATCAAAAGATTAAAATGTGTCTATGTCAAAATTAAAAGTTAAATTACTAACAATGACCAAAATTGGATTAAATGATAACAGTATAATCTAATTAAACATCAAAACAAATTAAAAATATAATCATTCTATATAAATAAATTAGATGAAAAAGAATTATTGAATTAAAATGATGAGATTTTACACTATTCATTGAAATTTAAATTTTATTAGAAAAATATTGAAAATTAAAAAAATTAAATATTTATGCCACACTTTGAATGAATAAATTTATTTCATCATATTTTTCTTATAAAAGTGTCAAAAACAATATTTAATATGGCTACGCCAACAAAAGGAAATAAAATTACATTTTTTTAAAGAACCTTTTTATCTGAAAAATTGATTCTGATCTCATATTATGTTCTAGAAAATGATTATGATGAATGATAATTTTATATATAATTCAATTTTCTATTAATAATATTCATAATGGCTAGTTTATGTCCCATTAAATAATAATATTTTAATAATATTTTGTTGTTTATTGAAACTTGGTATCCGTACAATTAAAACTATAGAGGAAGGTCTCTCTTACATATAACACAAGCCAATTTAGTTTTGCATGTAGTGAAAGGTTTCGTTGGTAATGTGTATAATAAAATCCTATAATAGTTCATTTATACAATGAAAAAAAAATCTATAATCAGTGTTAAATGAAATAAATTGTATCAAAAGAACTTGAAATTGTGTATAACACAAGCCAAGAAGAGTGTCGCATATACTGAAAGCTAATACAGTGATGCGTATAGAACATGTTTATCGTTGTGAAGCCTAAAACAAAACACATAAAATATGTTAAAAATAATCTATCTCATAAAAACATATTTTGTATATTCTACCTCCCTTAAAATGAATTTCTCCCTAGAAATTTGTCGGGTTAATAAATTGTTTACTATGTTAAAGTCTCTTTCATAAAAAAACCACATTGTAAAAAGGAATAAAAAAACAAGATTTTTAAAAGTGAAGTTATAAGAATAAAGGTTACCCAAATTTACTCATCACTGGGTTTCCACATACGAGAACATAGGTTGGAATTGAAAACATGGATATGAAAGAGAAATATAACCACAAAATTCTGATGGATAGTGATAGAGAATAAGGGTTGGAGATAGTTAACTACCAGAAATCCATTAATAAAATTTTATTTATGGGACTATTAGATTCAAAAAATAAGAAGGTATTAGGATAAATTTTTTTGGTTTTAGGATCCTTTTCCTAAATTAGATTAATTTTTTCATGAGATTAAATACATACATGGTTTCAATACAATATCATTATTGATCGCTCCCTGAACAATTTCCACTTCATCTATTATTTAACAAAATAAAGTCAAATTTTTCATTCTTCAAGGGTTAGCAGATCATGGGATAGAACGATAGGTCATTCCATCTATCTTTATCACAAAACTTTTATCCGAAGTTATCAAATATACATAAGTCCATCTATAGTGAGACTAATCGTATATGGTTCCAAAAAATTGACTTATTAGTCATCTATGATATCATTAAATAAAATAAAACTAATTTATACTAACCATAGACATTTTGCAGGCCAGTGGTAGGAGATAATTTCATGTCACACTTTGGTTATGGGTTAGATTCCTACTACCTTGTCTGACGCGACATGTTGTTTCCCATCCTGCGGGTTGTCCTTTTTTTTTCTGAAAATATACTATTATAACATTCCATTAATAATATGAAAAACTATTTTATCCTTAAAAAATACCATATAATGTCTAACATAATCCATTCTAACAACTAGGATTATCCAAAATACTTTTGTCCAATCTCACCGTACAAAATAAAAATGAAAGGTCATAAAACAAACATGTGAATACCATCAGTTATCACCCATATATCATAAGATATATCTTATTGATCAAATTCAAAACATTCGAATGACTTCATCATTAATTCTCTTGAGTCATTGTATTAACCTAAATTACAAAATATCTTTATTGAAAACACTCATGTTTCCTAATTCAATAAAATATTGGATATATTTATCAAGTCCCAAAAAGTTTTATACTTCAACCATGTTATCATAAACCTCTTGTCAATGGCTCCATAATTAGTTCCCAAGAAACTACTATCATCCAATTTACTTACCCAAATACAACATATCTTCATCCAAACATCATTATATTCATATAAGATACATATTATGGTTTATCATTCCCTTAATAAAGTATTCTCTATGTATTTTAACTTACCCTTAAATCACAATTTTCCTTCTTAGAAATATTTAACATATCCTTTTACAATGATTAAGGAAAAACCTATACTTAAAACACTTATATATTTCAGGATTCATATAACATAATCATTGAATTATGAAACATATACACCCCAATCATCAATCATTATTCTTAAACAATTCTATAGGATCCATAATATTTATTTTTCATAAAATATGAATCATTTCATAAGGTGTCTCAACCTCAAGATTATTAGGTTTAATATAAATAATAGTAGAAAAAATCACTTATCCTTCACATTTCATTCAAAGTCACTTTATCCTTATTAGTATGACCATACTTGTACCATCATCATGATTATTTTCATGATATTTCATCTTAGTAAATAGATGTACATAATTAATATAATTTACACATATAAAAAATACACTGGTTTTTATATTCTATGATGCTCTAGCTATTGGGTATGATCAGAAATAAATGTGTGAGAAATAAATATAAGAGATTAGTAATGAATAAGTATGTTAAATTACTTTTTAATATTTTAATCTATGAAATCGTCGGTTTAACATTATTTTAGTCTTGATTATCACACAAAATCCTATGTTTGAAAACTATAATTGACTTATCCTTAGGACATTCATAGACATCTGCTTAGAAATATCTTTAGGAAACTCACTAAAGATTTTGCATCCCAGTTTCCAAAGGGTGAGTAAAAATTTTCTCTGACACCAACTGTAGAGAACAAAGATTGACATACATGTACATTACATTTCTTTTGAAAAATTCCTAATACATCACACAAACTGATTCCCAATGACCGTATTAGTTTAGTGTCTTTGGAAACTAGGTACATTATTTTATAATCATGGTAAAATATCATCAACATCTCCCATAATGATATCCCCCTTTGGTTTTCCTACCTAAAACCAATCATTATATCCAAGGGAAAAGAGAACAAAAAACACGTGAGCTCAAATGCTCATTAAGAGTAAATATGGGGAATATAAAAAAACCATAAAATTTTGTATGTAAAACATGATCATAATGTGTAAACGTCAAAATCGCGTGTCATGAAATAAATCTTGGCAATATGTAAGGCATAGTTTATATAGGAACATTATACATGATATACTAGAATTGGCATAAATCATGTAATTGTGGAAATATAATAATCATATAATATGATTTTCTTAGAAGCCAAGGAATTACTGACAAGACCATCATATTGGAAAAAGTATATTACTAAACTAGGTTTATATGTCGTGAAATCCATGTTTTACTAAACTGGATTTACCTGCACATCGATTCATGTCAATCTCATGAAATATAATTCTTTACCCAATGCATTGGAGGGATAAATAGGTCCCACCGAACTCATAATGAAATAATTCTTACATGTTCCACAAAACATAAATCATTCATCATAGCATAACCTATGCAATAAAAGAGGTATCTTAAATTTCATTTCATCATAACATAATTTATATGAAATATCATTCCATCATTAATAAAATAAAATCATAATAATAACTAGGACAGAAACACAACCCTATTTAATAACATCATCATAGATTGAGAATAATTTTGATAAAACACATTAACTTAGTTCTTGGGGAAAATATTATTTCCTCTTAAAAAATGTTTTATTTTATCAAAATGTAGTGTAATTTTAAATGAAAAAACATTTTTTAGAAAATAAACATGAAATAGTGTAGGGGATATATTATGGAAATAATGTGTCCTAAAACCATAACAATCCATTCATGCCATATATGTTAAAAATAAAAAATATCCTCATACTTTTTATTGATAATTGAAAAAATTACCTCATATTGAAAACAAAAGAAATATTACTTCCATTCCATGTAGTATAAGTCAAAATTGGTAGAAATGAAATCAAATATAAATGGAATAATAATAAAAATTTAATGATTTTTTTATAAAACATGGAAATTGATGATAAATATAAACCCAATAAATACTTACGTATAAGAAATGAAGGATAAAAACGAGATTACAAAATTATCCCATAACATAGGTTCAATTTCATCAGTATCATTACATATATCATGTATAATGGGTTTAAGAATTATATTAACATATAATAAACCTTAATAATATTTATGATATCATAAATTATGACATTATATTACCTATTCATTTTTTTCAATTCCCTGATAAATTAACATTTTGGGTAATAATCGTTTTATTTATCAAACATGTTTTCAATTTTTATTCATGATATTAATTCATATATCATGTTTTAAATACTTCATGAATTTAAAGAATTAGATATAAATTATATATATTCATCATATAAATATATAAATATATATATAATAGATAGATAAATGAAAAGGAATACACCGTTCCAGGAGATGGTATGTTGTACGTATGCATGAACGTTGTTTTCATTTCATTATTAAATTGAATGTATATAAATAAATGATATATATATATAGATATATACAGAAATCCTGTATAATTATTATTAAATATAGTTGATTATTTTTTATTATTTGTACCTTATAGTAATTCATTAATGGTTAATGTGGGGAATTAATCTCATCACATCATGGAGATGGTATGTCGTATGTACGTATGAGCGACAAGGTCATTCCAATAACTATTTAATGCTATTGGATTGGATGGTGTATAATATCTCTGAATTCATATCAGGTCATAATATTCATATATATTTATCAACTCCGCCATTATACCAATCCATGTAAGGTGGTGGGGAAAAACAAATTACACTATAGTGTGAAGATGGTAAGCCCTACGTATGCACGTGTGATGATTTTTTTCCTAGGATGGATAGATGGTGAAATAGTTAATTTTTATATTTATAATAATATAAAAATATATTATTGATACAAATTTTATTACTTTATAATAAAACAACACATAAATAGGATGTAGAAGAATAATGAAATTTGAAAGAATCAGTAGAAGAGATTACTTCTTCCTCAACGTGCATCCATTAAATTTCCTCTTAGGGAATTATAGTTGGTCTTTTGAGAAGTCCAGTACAACTAGAATGTAACTAGGGATGCTTGGAAGGGGAATTGGAAGGTTTTGGATGAGCATGAATGCTCAAAATGGAGTGAAGACAAGATAGAGGAGGTGGCCTTTTTCATGAGAGGAGAGGGGCACTTTGGAAAAGTCTTAAAATATTAAACTTTTTATAAATGAAATTTCGATTTAAAATGGTACATAACTTATTTAATTTGAAGATAATATGATATGGTTTCAAATACCTATCATCTAACAATTTTTATATAAGTTTGTAATAATTTTTTATCCTTATCTTTTTGGATTAGCCCTTATTTTACCCTTTATAATGTTACCGTGATTTCATGTCATTTACACATTGTGGGTTAATGTAAATACTATATCATGTAAAACGAAAAAAAATATTTTTATGATATATATTTAGTTATATTAAGAATTTTTCTAAATCATATATTTTTGGGAATCTAATATGATTTAATTATTTTTATTGTTTTATGTTATGAATTACGTCAATTTTTGACACTATTCAGACTTTTTTTAAATTCATAACATCCTAATTCCTTAGATACAAAGGCATTAAATCAATCCTAATATGTCAATGGAATCCAAAAAACTTGTGTATGGCATCAAAATTTTCAAATTAAATTTATTTTAATATTTAGTAATTCTTTTATTTGAATCATCCATTAATGATGTATTCATGACATCATAATTGTGTAATTAATAAATATATTTATCTAAGGTCTAATAATTATCATTAAAATACCATGATGTAGGAAATAATTTTGTCTTTTTAATTACTATATATATATACATAGATATCAGTTATATAACCATATAATAAATTTTATTTACTATAATATATATATTTATATGTAATGATTATTTTTTTTAATAAATTAATAATTATAAAATGTTAATTTTATCAAAGTGAATCATTGGGGTCCAAAAATAGTAACATGTATGCCCATGGTCTGTATTATCTATAAAAATAGGATTATGAAATGTGTTCGAGTTGTTTAATATTGATATAATAATTTTTTATCCTTATTTACCAGATTTACCTTTTAACTATGGTAAATAAAATAATTACTGATGTTACTATTCATAATGTTCAATATTAAAATGTACATATTTAAAAAATCTGAACATTATGATAACAAATATAGAATACGTTTTTTCAAATTTAAAACAAAAATAATTCAATAATTAATTTAAAATTAATTCCCCTTTTCAAAACCAAAAGGCTGGGTTTTAAGAAGTAAAAACTATAAAAATATTGACATGTGTTTATGTCCAATTTAAAAATGAAATTATTTACAATTATCAACATCATATTAAATTTTAAAAATATAATCCAATTACACTTTATAAATATATAAAAATAATAATATAACTATATAAATAAATTATATAAAAAGTTAGTTTAAAATTAAAATTCTGTATTTTCACTATTCATTGAAATTTTAATTTATTAGGAAAATACTAAAAATTCAAAAAAAGTAAATTATTTTGTATATATTCCAAATATGAATTTTATTTCATCAAATTTTACTTATAAATGTTTCAAAAACAATATATTTAATTTCGGTGCACCATAAAAAGGTGGTAAAACTACATTTTTTTTAAAAGTACTTATTTTATCCGAAAAAATTGACTTTCTTCTCATATCATGTTCTATAAAATGTGTAATATTAATGATAATTTTATATAATATTGAACCTTTTATTAATACTATTTACAATGGAATGTTTATACCCCATTAAATAACAATATTTTAATAATATATTTTTTTTACTGAAACTCAATATCGCGTTCAATGGAAGCAATCGAGGAAGGTATCTCTTGAGTATAACGTAAGCCAAGTTAGTGTTATGTGTACTGAAAGATTCTTTTTTGTTATTTATTACAAAATACAAACATAGTTAATTTATACATTGAAAAAAATCTAGACTAAGTGTTGCGTGAATCAAATAATATCAAAAGAACATGATATTGTGTCTAACACAAGCCAAAAATAGTTTTTCATATATTGCAAGCTAATATAGTGTGGCGTAAATGCAAGATAATCTTAGTCTTGCTTAAAACATAATACATAAATTAAATTAAAAAATAAATCTCATAAAATCTAAGGTTGTTACACTTGAGTTATGATTATCCTCCCAATAGAGAATCTATTTTTGTCTTTACAAATATAAAACTCCTCCTCAATTATAAAATGTCCCTTAGTACCCACACTTCTATACACCACACAAGCCATTTGGATGGGTAATTAACTAAAAAATAACATCCCAATATACCTACTATAATTTTTATGTCGGTTTGGAGGTTTATATGAAACATAATAATACTTTAGTGAAATAAAAGACAAGTCACTTAATGAAGAGGTAATGTTCTTCAATAAGAATTTTGATTTTATATCATCCTCTTCCCCAGTAATTTCATATTACACAATGTAATTAGGATTTATTTTATTAATTTAATAAAAAAAATTCTTAACCTATTCCATAAAATGTGTTATGTAATCATTATTTGTGGGTATGGAGGACTATCAACTCATTAATTGAGGCTCTTATTTTCCAATACCGAATCTCATGGTTGGGTATGATGATAAATATAAACAGTATATGTGATACTTATAAACATAATATTCATTAAAAGTAATTTTATATTACACAGACACACAAACACACACACACAGACAAACAAACACACATACACACATAGACACTTATATTAATTTCCATTCAAATGGTGATATCATAACAATTTTACTTTGGTATGACGGACTACCACCATACAATGTGTTGACCATTTTTCACAGACTCTTTACATTGAAGGTATGTTTAAATTAACTGAATATATGTGAAATAAATTATAAAAGTATGATATTAATGAAATATTTATCCTTATTAAATGACATTATATCATTATATTTCCTACCTTTTCACATATTGAGAAATGACAACATTGTTTGTGAATTTGTGGTCCAACTCATTCATAAATCTATGTTACTCTATTTTCTCCAGCACACCACATGGATTATATATAGGACCATTTTTAAATAAAAAATTTAGTATATGTTATTATATTATCATTATGTTAAGATAAAAATAATAATTAAATTCTTTTTATAATGATCATTAAAAAATGGAAACATTTCTTAAGAGTAAGTATGACCTACCATCTCCATGATCATAAAGTACATAATTTCAAAAAAACCACAATACATGATTGGAATATAAAGTATAATTTATGTTAAATTGTTATAATTATTTAATTATTATTAATCTTTATAGTTTTATATAATGACCATTTTGAACATAGTTGACTTACCGAACTCATTTTGACACATAATCCCAATATGGTCAAAATATCTCACATAACATTAATTGATTAAGTATTTTTATATTACAAAATAATATGTAAAATAAAATTATTAATAAAAATTAATACCTTTATCAATATATTAAATAAATAACATAAGTTAATTATTCATTAATAAAAATAAACACATGATGATTTAGAGTCCAGTCCTTGGAACTCATCTCAATTTCCTTACAATGAGGAATTTCATTATGTTACACCCCTAAATTTTTTATAATATGTATATATAGAAACTTTTACGAGATATATCATTAATTTCATTATTATAATTATATTTATATGTTTCTTAAGGTTATTATTTTATGGGTTTTATAATTCAAATCATTCCCAGGTGATAGGTGACTATTCATAAAAATATATATTTTAATGTTTTGATTCCAAGTCTTCATGTTCTATGTCTATTTTTTAATATGATTTAATGAATGTTATTAAATAGAAAAAAATATAATTTAAATGTTATGACACATTTAGTTTACTATAAATATTTGAATAATTTAATTATTTTATATGTTTTAGATGGAGCATTATGACAAGCAGAAAAATATTATTCTATATGAATAATTTGTGTTTTTCACTACAATGGATATTATTCGACTTCAAGATTACATTAAAAGGTTTAAGTTTTTCACTAACTAAAACCCCTCTTCCCTTTTATGGTTAATTTCTAATTGAAAATGGAGTTTCCTATAAAATGGTGATTTGGTATATAAAAATGGTTTTCAAGAAAAATGGTATTTTGGTATTGAAAATATACTTTAAAATATTTATTTTTTTGTATCCAAAAATATTTTACTTACAAGATTAGAAGAAATTTTTTCACAATTTTATGATGAATATTTTAAAAAATATAAATTATTTATTAATGATATAGTACCTTTTCATTACACATGAGGAATTTGTATTCCAATATAGTGTAGGGTGATCACATTAATGATTATACAATGGGGTGGTCAAGATAGAGGCGTGTGAAGCCAAAATAAATTTTTATGGTAGGGTCCCAGATATTTCTTGGTGAGCCCACTGCATCTCAAATTATGGATTCACATATTTTTTCACTATAATGGATTTGTTAATGATTATATTTTAATTTGGTTGTATAGTTATTCAAATTTAAACATTCTAAAAGGGTTTAATTATTATTATTTTCTATGTAAAAAAGAAGCTGTTTTTAATTTCATGCAAATTATTTTCATGGTTTTCATTGAGAAAAATATTATTGTGTCTCTGATGTAAAAAATATAATACCTCATAAAAAAATAATAGTGAAGGATAAGATAAAAATTTTAACAGATTTATGTATTTCACTTGAATAATGGTTTTAATTATGTTTTTACGGTTCTAATTTTTTTTCTCATAAATAAATTTATAATATTTTCACATGGTTTAAGCATGAATTAGTTAATATTATAACTAATGTATAAAAGTTTATAAAGTTTCCATGAAAATAAGTCATATTTTATTATAAAAATTAATATTATTGTAAAAATGGAAAATAATCAAAAGATTCTAATTTATATGTTATAGTTTGGAATGTATAATTTATGGCATAATTCTCTTAAATAGTAAACATGAATGTATCCAAAAATTTCATAGAATTAATTCTTCAGTTAATACTCATGATTATTCAATGTTTAAAAGTGGATCCTTCTATTATGTATTGTACAATTCTTTAGAGAAGTGAGGGGAAAATATCATTCTAAATAAGTATCTAGAGAAGTAAAAAAATGTAGTTGAATTTTTTTTTGCAGTGAAGTATCAGTTAAACCAACTATTTAATAGTGGATGTTTAAATTTTGGATATGAACACAATCAAACATGATGGAATATGTCTAGAGTGTATCATTTCATTTGGAAACATCCCCCATCATTTAGAAGATCATTTTAACCACTAGTAACCACAATATTGATCAATGACTTGAGAATATATTTAAAGACATGATATCTTTTCAACATAAAATCAAAAAAAATTCATTCATCGTTTTGAATGTAAATTTGGTATATGGAGATATTTTTTATGGATAATAGAATGAAGGATGATATTGGTGCCTAGTAATGGGAGTGATTTTTGAATGTAAATTTAGACCTTATATTTTCACCTATGTAATGAATTTTACCAAATTAAAAACACATAAGTTTTAGTAATTAATATAAAATTAATTCCTTTTGTCAAAACCCAAAAGCAGGGTTTTAAGAAGTAATAACTATGAAAAGATTAAAATGTTTCTATGTAAAATTTAAAAGTTAAATTACTTCCAAAGACCCAAATTGGATTAAATTATAACGATATAATCCAATTACACTTAAAAAAAATTAAAAATATAATCATTCTATATAAATAAATTAGATAAAAAAAGTTTCGAATTAAAATGATGAGCTTTTTCACTATTCATTAAAATTTAAATTTTATTAGAAAAATATCAAAAATTCAAAAAAGTAAATATTTATGTCACACTTGGAATGAAGAAATTTATTTTGTCATATTTTTATTATAAAAGTGGGAAAAACAATATTTAATATGGATGTGCCATCAAAAGGAAAAAAAATTACATTTTTTAATGAACATTTTTCTGAAAAATTGATTTTGATCTCATATTATGTTTTAGAAAATGCGTACGATGAATGATAATGTTATATATAATTTAATTTTCCCTTAATAATATTCATAATGGCCATTTTATGTCCCATTAAATAATAAAATTTTAATTATATTTCGTTGTTTATTGAAACTTGGTATCCGTACAATTAAAAATATAGAGGAAGATCTCTCTTGCATATAACACAAGACAATTTACTTATGCATGTAGTGAAAGGTTTCTTTTGTACTGTGAATAATAAAATCCAATAATAGTTCATTTATACAATGAAAAAAAATCTATAATCAGTGTTAAATAAAATAAATTGTATCAAAAGGACTTGAAATTGTGTGTAACATAAGCCAAGAAGAGTGTCGCATATAATGAAAGATAATACGGTGTTGCGTATAGCACATGTTTATCTTTGGGAAGCGTAAAACAAAACACATAAAATATGTTAAAAATAATCTACCTCATAAAAAATTATTTTTTACATTCTACCTCCCTTAAAATGAATTTCTCCCTAGAAATTTATGGGGTTAATAAATTGTTTACTATCTAAAAGTATCTTTCATAAAAAGCCCACATTGTAAAATGGAATACTTAAACAAGATTTTTAAAAGTGAAGTTATAAGCATAAAGGTTACCCAAATTTACTCATCACTAGGTTTCCACATAGGAGAACATAGGTTGGAATTGAAAACATGGATATGAAAGAGAAATATAACCACAAAATTCTGATGGATAGTGATAGAGAATAAGGTTTGGAGATAGTTAACTACCAGAAATCCACGAATCAGAATTTCTTAATGGGACTATTAGATTCATCAAATAAGAAGGTATTTGGATAACATTTTTTGGTTTTAGGATCCTTTTCCTAATCTAGATGAATTTTTTCATGAGATTAAATACATACATGGTTTCAATACAATTTCATCATTGATCGCTCCATGAAAAATTTCTGCTTCATCTCTTATTTAAAAAAATAAAGTCAAAATTTTCATTCTTCAAGGGTTAGCAGATCATGGGATAGAATGATAGGTCATTCCATCTATCATTATCAAAAAACATTTATCCGAAGTTATCAAATATACATATGTCCATCTATGGTGAGACTAATTATATATGGTTCCAAAAAAATTGACTTATTAGTCATCTATAATATCAATAAATAAAATAAAACTAATTTATACTACCATAGACATTTTTCAGGCCATTGGTAGGCGATAATTTCATGTCACACTTCGGTTATGGGTTAGATTCATGCTGCCTTGTCTGACGCGACAAGTTGTTTCCAATCCTGCGGGTTGTCCTTTTTTCTAAAAATATATTATTATAACATTCAATTAATAATATAAAAAACTATTTTATCCATAAACAATAGTATCTAATGTCTAACATAATCCATTCTAACTTCTAGTCTTATCCAAAATACTTTTGTCCAATCTCACAGTACAAAAAAAATGAAAGGTCATAAAACAAACATGTGAATACCATCATTTATCACCCATATATCATAAGATGTATCTTATTGATCACATTCAAAACATTCGAATGACTTCATCATTAATTCTCTTGAGTCATTTTATCAACCTAAATTACAACATATCTTTATTGAAAAAATTCATGTTTCCTTATTCAAAAACATATTGGATATATTCATCAAGTCCCAAATAGTTATATACTTCGTCCATGTTATCAAAAACCTCTTGGAAATAGATCCATAATTAGTTCCCAAGAAACTACTATCATCTAATTTATTTACTCAAATCCAACATATCTTCATCCAAACCTCATTATCTTCAAATAAGATACATATTAAGGGTATTCATTCCCTTAATAAAGTATTCTCTATGTATTTCATCTTACCCTTAAATCACTTTTTTTCTTCTAAGAAATATTTAACATATCCTTTTCCAATGATTAGGGAAAAACTTATACTAAAAACACCTATATATTTCAGGATTCATATTACATAATCATTGAATTCTGAAACATATACACCCCAATAATCAATAATTATTCTTAAACAATTACTTAGGATCCATAATATTTATTTTTCATAAAATATGAATCATTTCATAAGGTGTCTCAACCTCATGATTATTTGGTTTAATGTAAATAATACTAGAAAAAATCACTTATCCTTCACATTTCATTCACAATCACTTTATCCTTAGTAGTATGACCATACATGTACCATTATCATGATTCTTTTCATGATATTTCATCTTAGTAAATAGATGTACATAATTAATATAATTTACACATCAAAAAAATTCACTGGTTTTTAGATTCTATGATGCTCTAGCTGTTGGGTATGATCAAAAATAAAAGTGTGAGAAATAAATATCATAGATTAGTAATTCATAAGTAAGTAAAATTACTTTTAATATTTTAATTTATATAATCGTCGGTTTAACATAAGTTTAGTCTTGATTATCACACAAAATCCTAGGTTTGAAAACTATAATTTACTTATCCTTAGGACATTACTAGACATTTTCATAGAAATATATTTAGGAAACTCACTAAATATTTCGTATCCTAGTTTCCAAAGGTTGAGTAAAAATTTTCTCTGACACCAACTATAGAGAACCATGCTTGACGTACATGTACATTACATTTCATTAGCAAAATTCCTAAAACATCACACAAAATGATGCCCAATGACCGTATTAGTGTAGTGTATTTGGAAACAAGGTACATAATTTTATAATCATGGTAAAAGATCATCAACATCTCCCATAATGATCTTCCCCTTTGGTTTTCCAACCTAAAACCAATCATTATATCCAAGGGAAAAGAGAACAAAAAACACGTGAGCTCAAATGCTCATTAAGGGTAAATCTGGGGAATATGAAAAAACTATAAAATTTTGTATGCAAAACATGATAATAATGTGTAAACATCAAAATCGTGAGTCATGAAATAAATCTTGGATGTATGTAAGGCATAGTTGATATAGGAACATTATACAAGATATACTAGAATTGGCATAAAACTCGTAATTGTGGAAATATAATAATCATATAATATGATTTTCTTAGTAGCCAAGGAATTACTGACAAGACCATCGTAGTGGATAAAGTATATTACTAAACAAGGTTTATATGTCTTTAAAGCCATGTTTTACTAAATTGGATTTACCTACACTTCGATTCATGTCTATCTCATGAAATATAAATCTTTACCCAATGCATTGGAGGGATATATAGGTCCCACCGAACTCATAATGAAATCATTCTTACATGTTCCACAAAACATAAATCATTAATCATAGCATAACCTATGAAATAAAATTGGCATCTTAAATTTAATTTCATCATAACATAATTTTAATAAAATATCATTTCATCATTAATCAAATCAAATCATAATAATAACTAGGATAAAAACATAACCCTATTTAATAAAATTTTCATAGACTGAGAATAATTTTGATAAAACACTTTAAATTAGTTCTTGGGTAAAATTTCATTTCATCATAAAAAATGTTTTATTTTCTCAAAATGTAGTGTAATTTTAAAGGAACAAACTTTTTTTTTGAAAATAAACATGAAATAGTGTAAGGGATACATTATGGAAATAATGTTTCGTGAAACCATAACAATCCATTCATGCCGTATATGTTAAAAAGAAACAATATCCTCATACTTTTTATTGAAAATTCAAAAAATTACCTTTTATTGAAAATAAAAGAAACATTACTTCCATTCCATTTTTTATAAGTTAAAATTGATAAAAATGATATCAAATATAAATGGAAGAATAATAAAAATTTAATGATTTTTTATAAAACATGGACATTTATGATAAATATAAACCCAATAAATACTTACGTATAAGAAATCAAGGATAAAAATGAGATTACAAAATTATCCCTTAACATAGGTTCGATTTCATCAGTATCTTTACATAGCTCATGTATAGTGGGTTTAAGAATTATATTAACATATAATAAACCTTAATAATATTTATGTTGTCATAAATTATGACATTATATTACCTGTTCATTTTTTTTAATTCCCTATTAAAGCACCGTTTTGGGTAATAATCGTTTTATTTATCGAACATGTTTTCAATTTTTAATCATGATATTTATTCATATATCCTGATTTAAATACTTCCTGAATTTAATTTTTTTTATAAATTATATATATTCAGCATATAAAAATATAAATATATATATAATATATAGATAAATGAAAAGGAATGCACTGTTCCTGGAGATGATATGTTGTACGTATGCATGAACTCTGTTTTCATTTCGTTATTAAATTGAATGTATGTAAATAAATGATATATATATAGATATATACATAAATCTAGTAGATTTATTATTCAATATATTTTATGATTGTTTATAATATATAATTTATAGTCATTCGTTAATGGTAAATGTGGGGAATAAATCTCATCACATCATGGAGATGGTAAGCCGTTTGTACGCATGTGAGACAATGTCATTCCCATAACTATTTAATGGTATTGGAGTGGATGGTGTATAATATCTCCTAATTCATATCAGTTCATAATATTCATATATATTTATTAACTCCACCATTATACCAATCCATGTAAGGTGGTGGGGAAAAACAAATTACACCACGGTGTGGAGACGGTAAGCCCTACGTATGCACGTGCGGTGATTTTGTTTTTCCTAGGATGGATAGATGGTGAAATAGTTAATTTTTGTATTTATAATAATATATAAACATATTATTGATACAAATTTTATTACTTTATAATGAAACAACAAATAAATAGGATGTAGAAGAATAATGAAATTTGAAAGAATCAGTAGAAGAGATTACTTCTTCCTTGACGTGCATCCATTAAACTTCCTCTTAGGGAATTATAGTCGGTATTTTGAGAACTCCAGTACAACTAGAATGTAACTAGGGATGCTTAGAAGTGAAATTGGATGGTTTTGGACGATCATGAAGTCTCAAAATGGAGTGAAGACAAGAGAGAGGAGGTGCCCTTTTTTAAGAGAGGAGAGGGGCACTTTGGAAAAGTCTTAAAATTTTAAATTTTTTATAAATGAAATTTTTATTTAAAATGGTACATAACTTATCTAATTTGAAGATAATATGATATGGGTTCGAATACCTATCATATAATAATTTTTAGAGATGTTTTTAATAATTTTTTATCCTTATCTTTTTGGATTAGCCCTTATTTTACCCTTTTTAATCTTACCGTGATTTCATGTTATTTGCACATTGTAGGTTAATGTAAATACTATATCATGTAAAGCGACCCAAAAAAATATCTTTATGACATATATTTACTTATATTAATAATTTTTCTAAATCTTATATTTTTGGGAATCAAATATGATTTAATAATTTTTTTTGTTTTATGTTATGAATTACGTCAATTTTTGACACTATTCAGATTTTTTTTAAATTCATAACATCCTAATTCCTTTGATACAAAGGCATCAAATCAATCCTAATATGTCAATATAATCCAAAAAAATCGTTTATGGCATCAAAATTTTCAAGTTAAATTTATTTTAATATTTACAAATTCATTTATTTGAATTATTCATTAATGATGTCTTCATGAAATCATAATTGTGTAATTAATAAATATATTTATCTAAGGTCTAATAATTATCATTAAAATACCATTATGTAGAAAATCATTTTATCTTTTTAATTACTATATATATACATAGATATCAGTTATATAACCATATAATAAATTTTATTTAGTATAATATTTATATGTTTATGTAATGATTATTTTTTTGATAAATTAATAATTATAAAATGTTATCTCAATCAAAGTGAATCATTGGGGTCCAAAAATAGTAACATGTATGCCCATGGTCTGTAATATCTGGACAAATAGGATTATGAAATGTGTTAGGGTTGTTTAATATTGTTATAATATTATTTTTTATCCTTATTTACCAGATTTACCTTTTAACTATGGTAAATAAAATAATTACTGATGTTACTATTCATAATGTTCAAAATTAAAATGTACATATTTAAAAAATATAAACATTCTGATAAAAAATATAGAATATGTTTTTTTAAATTTAAAACAAAAATAATTCAATAAATAATTTAATATTAATTCCCCTTTTCAAAACCAAAAAAGCTGGGTTTTAAGAAGTAAATACTATAAAAAGATTGACATGTGTTTATGTCAAATTTAAAAATGAAATTATTTACAATGATCAAAATAAGATTAAATGTTAAAAATATTATCCAATTACACTTTATAACTAAATAAAAATAATAATATAACTATATAAATAATTTATATAAAAAGGTAGTTTAAAATTAAAATTCTGTATTTTCACTTTTCATTGAAATTTTAATTTATTAGAAAAACACTAAAAATTCCTTAAAAGTAAATTCTTTTGTATCTATTCCAATTATTAATTTTATTTCATCAAATTTTACTTGTAAATTTTTCAAAAACTATATATTTAATTTAGGTGCACCATCAAAAGGCGGTAAAACAACATTTTCATAAAAGTGCTTATTTTATCTAAAAAAATTGACTTTCTTCTCATATCATGTTCTATAAAATGTGTAATATGATTGATAATTTTATATAATATTAAAAAAATTTATTAATACTATTTAAAATGGAAAGTTTATACCCAATTAAATAACAATATTTTAATAATATATACATTCTTTTGTTATACTCAGTATCGCGTACAATGAAAGCAATCGAGGAAGGTCGCTCTTGGGTATAACGTAAACCAAGTCAGTGTTATGTGTACTGAATGATTCCTTTTTTGTTCTATATTACAAAATACCAACATAGTTAATTTATACATTGAAAAAAATCTAGACTAAGTGTTGCGTGAAACAAATTATATCAAAAGAACATGATATTGTGTGTAACACAAGCCAAGAATAGCGTTTCATATACTGCAAGCTAATACAGTGTGGCGTACAATGGAAGATAATATTAGTCTTGCTTAAAACACAATATATAAATTAAATTAAAAAAATAAATCTCATAAAATCTAAGGTTGTTACACTTGAGTTATGATTATCCTCCCAATAGAGAATCTATTTTTGTATTTACAAATATGAAAATCCTCCCCAATTATAAAATGCCCCTTAGTACCCACACTTCTAAACACCACTCAAGCCATTTGAATGGGAAATTAACTAAAAAAATTACATCCCAATATACCTACTATAATTTTTTATGTAGGGATGGAGGTTTATATGCAACATAGTAAGACTTTAGTGAAATCAAAGACAAGTCACCTAATGAAGAGGAATTGTTCTTCAATAAGAATTTTGATTTTATCTCATCCTCTTCCCCAGTAATTTCATATTACACAATGCAATTAGGATTTATTTTATTAATTTAATAACCTAAATTCTTATCTTATTCCATAAAATGTGTTATGTAATCATTATTTGTGGGTACGAAGGACTACCAACTCATGAATTGAGGCTATTTTTTTCCAATACCGAATATCATGGTTGGGTATGATGATAAATATAAACAGTATATGTGATACTTATAAATATAATATTCATTATAAGTAATTATATATTACACATACACACAAACACACACTCACAGAAACAGACACACACACACACACACACACATATATATTAATTTCCATTCAAATGGTGATATCATAACAATTGTACTTTGGTATGGAGGACTACCACCATACAATGTGTTGTTCATTTTTACAGGCTCTATACATTGAAGGTATGTTTAAATTTACTAAATATATGTGAAATAAATTATAAAATTATGCTATTAATGAAATGTTTATCCTTATTAAATAACATGATATCATTATATTTCCTCCCTTTTCACATATTGAGAACTAACAACATTGTTTGTGAATTTGTGGTATAACGCATTCATAATGCTATGTTACTCTATTTTCTCTAGCACACCACATAGATTATATATATAACCATTTAAAAAAAATGGTATAAGTTATATTATTATCGTTATGTTAATATAAAATAATAATTACATCCTTTCTATAATGATAATTAAAAAATGGAAACATCTTTTAAGAGTAAGTATGACCTACCATCTCCATGATCATAATGTACATAATTTCAAAAAAACCACAATTCATGATTGGAATATAAATTATAATTTATGTTAAATTTTTATAATTATTTAATTATTATTAATCTTTATAGTTTTATATAATGACCATTTTGAACATAGTTGACCTACCAAAATCATTTTGACACATAATCCCAATATGGTCAAAATATCTCACATAACTTTAATTGATTAAGTATTTTTATATTAAAAAATAATATGTAAAATGAAATTAATAATAAAAATTAATACCTTTATCAAGATATTAAATAAATAACATAAGTTAATTATTCATTAATATAAATAAACACATGATGATTTAGAGTTTAGTCATTGGAACTCATCTCAATTTCCTTACAATGAGGAATTTTATTATCTTACACCACTACATTTTTTATAATATCTATATATAAACAATTTTACAAGATATATAATTAATTTCATCATTATAATTATATTTATATGTTTCTTAAGGTTATTATTTTATGGGGTTTATAATTCAAATCATTCCCAGGTGATAGGTGACTATTCATAAAAATATATATTTTAATGTTTTGATTCCAACACTTCTTGTTCTAGGTCTATTTTTTAATATGATTTAATGAATGTTATTAAATAGAAAAAAATTATAATTTAAATTTTATGCCACTTTTAGTTTATTATAAATATTTGGAGAATGTAATTATTTTATATGTTTTAGATGGATAATTATGACAATCCAGAAAAAGATTATTGTATATGAATAATTTTTTTTCACTCCAATGGAATATATGAGAGAACTAAGGGGAATATATCATTCTAAATAACTATCTAGAGATGAAAAAAATTATATTAGAATATTTTTTTTGCGGTGAAGTATCAGTTAAACCAACTATTTAATAGTGGATGTTTAAATTTTGGATATGAACACAATCAAACATGATATAATATGCCTAGAGTGTATCATTTCATTTGGAAAAATCCCCCACAATTTAGAGGATCATTTGAACCAATAGTAACCATAATATTGATCAATGACCTGAGAATATATTTAAAGACACTGGATCTTCTGAACATAAAATGAAAAAAATTTCCATTCATCTTTTTGAATGTAAATTTGGTATATATTGATATTTTTTATGGATAAGAGAAGGAAGGATGATATTGGAGCCTATTAATGGGAGTGATTTATGAATAATTTCAATGATAATTTTTCTCTATGTTTTTTCACTGAAGGGTTGTGAAATATTTTAGGGATTTGAAGAAAATAGATAAATATTATGTCACCATATATGAAAAAAAATTCACACCACAATAAAATAATGTTTCTGATTTAATTCGGAAAACTAGTAGAAAAATTTACCAGTTTCACTAAGGATTAAAACCAAATTTATAATGATAATTGGAAACCTGATAATTTAGATGTCTTGAGGTTGTGGTTCATTATGCTGATAATGTTGAGATGTAGCTTTTTGACAGTAATGATCCATGTAATTAAAAGAGAAAGAAATGGTCAAGGTTTAAGGAAACCAAAAAAATCCTTTGAAAATCTTGGTGGTAAGATCAAAGAGTTTTTGAAGTGCTATAAAAGTTATTCTAGGGAATTTCATTCAATGTTTTGAATGGTTTACTAATGTGGTATGTTTGACTAGAAGGGTCGTGACTATACAAAAAGGAGTCCAGAATAATCCATCAATCTGATAAAATATATCCAGTCAACAATGATATATGTTTTGGTTGTAATGAGTTGGGTATTTATGATAATGTGTGTCTTATATTTTTTATTCAGGGTGGAAATAATCATGATACACAATAATTAAGGAAAATACATTTACTACAGATATATTTATCATTTTTAATCATTTAATGCGGTGGAAGTATTTTGGAAGTTAGTATTATTTTATGGATAATCATATTTTCAATTTCTTATAATTTAATTATTTAGTTTTAGTCAATGATATATTAATGTTATTAATGATTTTATGGGAGATTTTTTAATTTTACTATTTATATCTAATGATTTAGTTTAATTTGAATTATTAATTTATAATTTTAATATATAAGTTTAAGGAATTAATAACCTTTAGTGTTTATATAATACTTGGCCATTAATTTTATTCTCAAGGATATCCATCCATTTTATGACATTAAATAATGGTGAAATTTATGAAAAATTACAAATTCAAGGTTGGATGACAACCCTTCACAACAGGAAAATCCCTGGGCCTCAAACCCAAAACAGAAGGTTAGTATATGTGAAAAGCCTATCATTTTATTATGGGATATTCTGTTTGATTTCAATTCATCCATTAATATTAAATGATTTGATATATAATTTCATAATTTATTTCTAAAAAATGAGGTTGGTTATATAGAAAATGTTGATATTAAAATACATTCATTAATTATGTTATTATTTATATTTTAGAAGGGGATCAATATTAATTTTGTGATATATATTAAAATATGAAAATCATACTGGTTATTCTCAATTTCGTAAGGTATGATGAAAATTTTGTTATCCATTATGGGGTTTCATGATACATTTTATGTTAGCTTTAGTTTTTTAAAGAATCGAAAATTTCATGGAAATTTTTTTTCTTAAATTCTTTGGAATTTTACGAGTCTGCAGTTTTTAACGGCACCGGATTCTGAGGCCTGATGTGCCCGAAATAAATTTCTGAAGTTTTTTTCGTGTATGTTCAGTTAACGTACCTGCGAGTTTTTCTATCTTTTGAACAGGTGCTCGGAATTGAAATCCAAGGACACCGATTAACTCTTAGTGCCGATATTCGCTTAAGGGGACCTTTACCAGTGTTGCATTTTATATAGGATGGAAGTTATAAATTGGGGTTACTAATTAAGATTAGAAATTAAATAAAAATATGTGAGCAACAATTTTTTTGAAAGGTTGTTAAAGTCTCTAGGTGGAGATTAGGGGTGGGGCCCACCACACCCTAACCTCTCTTGAGAGGATATAACTAGGGTGGGGCCCACATGAACAGAAAACCCTCAACTCCCCTTGAAACCCCCCTTTGAATCTCTTGGACTTCCCTTTGATTTAATGAGGCCAACACCCTTCATTTATTTAGGGTGAACTCTGCACCTTCCCCCTCTCATTCAGTATGCCAACCAACTAATTAATGAATTGAACTTATTCAATTCAATTAATTCTAGCTTTTGAATTAAAAAAATCATGTCAACAATAAAATAATAGGAGAGCCTAATATTTTAGTTTGGTGGTAGAACTTTGAGACGTATTTGGGAGAAACTCGTGGTGGAATATTTTTCTCTCGACAAAGAATGCCATTCTTCAATGAAGAACGCTCCACATCTCGAAGAACAAGAAGCAACTCCTTCTACCTTCTTCAACCGGGGCAAGAACTGGAGGCGACACCCACGAGGAACGCCAGTTATTCTTCATATTCCTCTGCGTCAAGGGAGAAGACGTTGTCCGCGAAGAATGTCACCAACGACGACGTCACCTCCTTCCGACGTCAACGGAACGACGCCACCATTCTGCGACTTTGTCAACGGTCAACGACAATCGAGTTAGGGATTTGGATTGGAGGTTAAATTCGTTTCATTATGTTCTTATTTTCCATTGGATAAAAAGAACAATCACGGATCGACCCCCGAACATGTCAATCCGCAGAATGGTTGTTGATTGCGGGATGGGTTTGAGATTAAGATGGGGATTGTTTCTGGTTCAATTATAAGCAGGAACACGGTTTGATCCTATAACGCAGAAGGCACGGGCTAACGAACAATTCTAGAACCTCCGCCAATTCGTTCTTGATGTGCGGTTTGATGGCCGATGGGTGAACTGAATGAAAACCCTGATTTGAGGCCATCGTAGTGTAGATCAGGACCTGTGGAGGCCGTAGGCACAAACGAGAGGCAAAACGGACCACCAGAACCACTCCGGTGGCTCGTGGAATAGCGCGGTGATGCGGGTCACTGGTGGCCCACACCAGCCGGCCGCCTGGGGGCGGCGGCGCCCCTCATGCAACGCCGACGGAAGGCCGCCGGGACACCGGTCGTGGCGGTGGAGCGGAACCCTCGTGCGGGTTTCGGGAAGGAAGGGCAGTGCTAGCTAGCACCACCGTTACTAGACATAGGGGGGATGCCCCCCGGTCCACGTGCCACATGCGAACATGCTCGGCCAGTTGGTCGAGCCGTGGGTGGCCACGTGGGCCGAGCCGTGCCGCGCGGGCTGCGACCGTTGCCGGGCCGCCCTCATGCGGCCCGGGCCGTAGCCGCCAAGCCGGGCCATGTCTGCTAGGCAGGGTCGTGCGCTGCTGGGCCGGACCTAGATCCGGGCCAGGTCGACCCGGTTCGGGCCGACCTAGGGCAGGTTGGGCCGGGTCGAACCTGACCTAGACCCCCCTCTTCGGACCCCTTCTCGGTTTTCGCCCATAACAAGAGTTTCAGACCTCCAATCGATGCACCTTCAGTTGCATATGAATATTTGGATCGAGAAGGTCATTTTGGAATATTAAACTAAAGGTTTTCGCGATGTTTGTGTTGGGCCGGGTTGGTTCGAACTCGAAACCAACATGGCCCTCGGAGCAAGAAACGTTTATAACTTAAGGACCAGACGTACGATTGGCATGCCGTCAACTATGTTGGATTCCTTTTGATGAGACAATACTTTTGGAATAATCCACATAGGATTTGGATAAGGTTGGGGTATGGCTGGGTTGGATTGTACCCGAAATCCAACCCACCCCTTGGAACGGAAATGCCAATAACTCTCAGACTGGGCGTCTGATTGATGCATCGTCTGTCGCATTGGGTTTCTTATGATGAGACAGAAATACGGGATACATAAAATCTGGAATTTGTGATAGTTGATGTATCAAAACCTTGTTCAAGGAGTGTAACTTCTCTAAATTGAGCGTGCTGTGTGCGGGAACCCTAGGGTTGGCTGCGACTGAGATGACAGAATCCTACGTGAGTTCTACAGCGATGACTACTCTATCGGAATCCTAAGTGGTTTTGAAAGTGATGAATTATATACAATGTTCCTACGTGGGTTCGACATCAATGAGTACTGTATCAGAATCCTATATGGGTTCGACAGTGACGACTTCTGTACCAGGATCCTACGTGGGTTCGACAGCGATAACTACTATATCAGAATCCTACGTGGGTTCGACAGTGATGCATTCTATACCAGGATCCTACATTGCTTCAAAAATGATGAGTATTGTATGGGAATCATATGTGGGTTCAACAGTGACAACTTCTGTGCCAGGATCCTATGTGGGTTCGACAGCGCTGATATTGTTCGAGGATCCTACATGGGTTCGACAGAGGAGATGATTCAAAGGCTACATATAATCATCTCTACCACTCATTGAGAGTTTTATAACTGTGTGAGCCGAGTCATGTATTTCAACCATTATCAACGTGATTATTGACTTTACTTCTTTTGTGGAATGGTTTGTTCTTGGGATCAAGAGTTGGAGCCGGACTATGAATGATAACTTAGGTGTATGTACGGGCATATACCTAAGTAGGGTTTGTTGATACTTCGTGATTTTATATTTCAACTATGGTTTATCATTTGTGGATTTTTTGAGACCTTTAGGAAATAAGGGTCCCTACTGAGTATCGTTATAGTCACCCCTACATGGGATATGCCCACACATTATTGTGTTGGATGAAGACGACAAACAGCGCTGACGAGGCAGAGTGTACGAGGACTGGATGGTACCCGGAGGTGGACCTCATGATGAGTCGGTAACCAGAGGAGACAAACGAACCTAGGGCACCGACGAGGCTATCTGTACCTACACATCATGTAGAATCTGTGGTGGACAATTCAGAAGCTTCTAGGAACCTTCCAGCTGTTTGTCTTTTTAGTTGTACCTGTTTGTCCTTTCCCTTGTACTTAAATGTTGGGCTTGTATTTCTAGCCCTTTTACTTTCCAGCACATCTTCGGTATTCAGTAATTACTTAGTGTTTTCTTCCACTTTTTCACTGGTTGTGTTTTTTCAGTTATAAAAGGAAATGCCTTCCCAGTTTAGGGATTTACGCCTTTGGTTCTATTCGTTATCCCCTAGCCTATGGAAGGTGGGCTTGGGGTTGTTACGACACGGGCCCCGGGGGACGGGTCGTGACAAATTGGTATCATAGGAGTCGGTTTTACTATAGAAAATGAACTCTGATTCTTGTAATGACAATAGTGTTAAGAGTTTTGGGTGTGATTATAAATTTTGGGAAAACGGTGTTTGTGTGGCGGCCAATGTATCCATACATTAGGACTTTGACTTCTGATCTCCGACTCAGTGCACGAAAACACTGATTGCATGTGTGTTTCCTTTCAAAATTTTTCATTTGTTATTACTTTGTGTCAGTTCACCAGGTATACTATTTTAACCGTGAAACACCTGTTTCTTTTCATAATGGCCCCATGAAGGCAACCATCTATGGTTCTGAGTTACGTAGGATATGGAAGCCCACTGAGCGACGAGGCTTCGATACACGGCCCCATCACTGTGGAGGTACCACTGGTACCACTACCCACTGGGCCACCGATACCACCAGCTCCAGCAACAAAGATTTCACGCCGCATGAGTGTGTTTCAAAATTTCCAGCGACAGAGGCCGCCCATGTTCTGGGGAGAGATGGACCCACAGACAGCTGAGGATCAGATGGAGTCTATTGTGAGAGATTTTATATTGGTAGGGACACCAGCTGACCTCATGGTGATCCTTGCCGCGAGTCTCCTGCAGGAGGCAGTAGGTAGATGGTGGAGCCTGATACTCTAGGTGCATGATGAGGAATCCCAACTTCAGACAAACATCGAGAACCTGTTACGGGCAGAGTTTGTACTAGCCACCCATCGTGTGGTGCGGATTCAAGAGTTACTTAATCTACAGTATGGCAGTATGATAGTATCTCAGTACTCAGTGAGGTTCAATGAACTCTCACGCTACTCTATGGATATAGTACATGACCCATTCATTAGGGCTCGGAACATTGATCAGGGACTCAGGCATGAGATCAGGGCTTCGATGATCTCCCTCAACATCCCGACGCATACGGGGGTATTGGAGCGAGCCCTCTTATTAGAGAGTTTACTTGCTGAGCAGTCTCCAGCAGTAATACCCACCAATAGTCGATATAGACAATAGTCTTCTGCAGTTGGAAGTTGATAGATGACATAGTGGTGCAAGAGGACCAGACCCGCATGTGGTCAACTACACGACATAGGTTTGGTTGTTAGGGGCACACGAGACAAAGCTATCCATACGAGGAGAAGGAAATGCTATGCATGTGGCGGGCATGGTCACATGGCCCAATACTACCCAACACGCCCTACAGATGAGTAGTAGGGAGTAGAGGGACCTCCCAGGTAGAGTTAGAGGTTCGACAGTGTTGGTCCGCTGAGAGCAGGGGGACGTGGAAGAGGATTTCACCTAGAAGTAGGTGGTGGATGATGTTTCGAGGCCCTACCACCACCACCACCACCACCACCACCAGGAGGTCCACCCCAACCGCAGGGAATTTGTGGACAAGGGAGAGCTCAGCTTCAGCCAGTTAGAGCCTATGACCATAGTGCTCCGGGAGCAGGTGGACAGGAGCGGTACTAGTTCCAGGCATAGAGTCCTTTGTTCATGAAGCTTCTAGCTTAGTTTATGTCGTTGTTTGTGGTTGCATTGTGTATTTTTACTTTGAGTTGTAGTAATAAAAGAAACTTGTCCTTATGAAATTTGACTTCCTGCCTTTTGTGTGGATAATATTAAGAGATTCCGGATAAAACCATTGACTTGACCCTAAAATTTGAGATTCCTACTGTAGGAGACCCAGAAACCACACACTGATGCCGACAGTGTGACTCAATCCTTAGAGGCGAGAGTAAAAGTTAGATCTCATAGTAGTAGCGTTGAGGCCTTACGACGTCGTCCATGGTATGATTTAGTACCATTAATGTCAGAATAGTCTATATTAGGCAGTGTGCGTGGTTCATCTAGGGGATGAGACCAGATTTATTTTTTCGGAAAAGGAGAAATCTTAGCATCTCTTGTAATACATAGGCGAATAAGGGTGTAGAAAAATTCTTTTAAATTGGATAGCCTCACCCATAGTTCATTGGGCGAATTATTTAAAGTCTACTCTGACTGCCAGAGTCTTAGGTATATTTTCTCTCAGAAGGACGTGAACCTTAGACAATAGCGATGACTTGAATTCATCTAGGACTATGACCTCGAGATAATATATACTCCTAAAAATGGAAACGTTGTAGCTGATGCTCTCAGCAGGAGATCAAGAATTCAGTTGTTAGGAGAGGTGATAGAGCAGCTGGCCACGTTGCAGATATCCTATGTGGATGGAGATGGAGAATTCTTTCTTGAGTCTCTTACATTCACTCCAAACTTATTCAGCAAGTCAGGGAGGTGCAGCGTGGTAATGATGACTGTGAGACACGACGTGCTCATATATCCACAGGACAGACACCTAATGGATTTCATGAAGGTGGGGAGCATGTCATCCTCTTCAGAGAATGTACTATGGTACCAGTGTCACTTCAGGAGTAAGTGTTGAGAGAGTTCCACACATCTCCTTTAGGGGTACATCTAGGAGAAAGAGACCTATGGAGTTCGAGGATGGTGACCACGTCTTTCTATGGGTCTCACCTCGACGAGGTCTACAGAGATTTGGCCGAGGCAGCATGTTATCTCCATGATTCTTCAGACCTTTTCAGGTCCTCAGTAGGGTAGGCGACGTGGCTTACCGCTTGGCCCTTCCAGCTCAGTTTCACCAAGTGCACGACATCTTCCACGTATCACAGCTGAGGGGATACGTGCGTGATCTGTCCCCCATTATCGACCTCGGGGAGCTGGACATTGATGATGGAGCGACATTCAAGGAGGTTCCAATGGATATTGAGGATCAACAGGAGTGGGTCCTGTGTGGATGGACGATTCCTCTGGTGCGTATTCGCTGGCAGCACGGGAACCTCCATGAGAGCACATGGGAGCGAGAGGTTGGGATGCATGCTCAGTACCCCCATTTGTTTCCCTAGTGTGGGTTATAGATTTATGGGGATGTAAAGCCCAGAGGTGGGGGTAATGTAAAGACCTTATAATTTCAAGGAAATTTTTTCCTTAAATTATTTGGAATTTTACGAGTCCGTAGTTTCTGAGGGCGCCTGATTCCAAGGCCTGGTGTGCCCAGAATCAATTTCTAATGTTTTTTTGGGTACGTTCAGTAAACATACGTCCAGGTTTTTCTATGTTTTTATCAGGTGCTCAGAATTGAAATTTGAGGACACCAATGAACTCGCAGCGCCAGTATTCTCTTAATGGGACCTTTACTGCAGTTGCATTTTATACAGGATGAAAGCTATAAATTGGGGTTACTAATTTAGATAAGAAAATAAATAAAAATGTGTGTGCAACACATTTTTATTTGAAAGGTGGCTAAATTATCTAGGTGGAGGTTAGGGGTGGGGCCCACCACACCCTAACCTCCCTTGAGAGGATAGAACTAGGGGTGGGGACCACACAAACACAAACCCCTCAAATCCCCTTGAAACCCGCTTTGAAACTCTTGGACTTACCTTATATTTAATGAGGCCACCAACCTTCATTTATTTAGGGTGAAAACTCCACCTTCCCCATCTAATTAAGTATTCCAACCAAGTAATTAATGAATTAAACATATTCAATTAAATTAATTCTAGATTTTGAATTTTAGAAAAAGCTTGTCAGAAAAAAATAATAGGAGATCCTATTATTTTAGTTGGGTGGTGGAACATTGAGAAGGATTTGGGAGAAACTCTTGGTGGTATATTTTTCTCTCGACGAAGAACGCCGTTCTTCAATGAAGAATGCTCCACGTCTCGAAGAACGTGAAGAAAATCCTTCTAAATTCTTCAACCAGGGCAAGAACGTGAGGCGACGCCCATGAGGAATACCTGTTATCCTTTCTATTTCTTCGCATCAAGGGAGAAGACGCCGTCCGTGAAGAATGTCGCCAACGACGACGTCACCTCCTTCTGACGTTAACGGAACGATGCCGCCATTCCGTGACTTTGTCAACCGTCAACGACAATTGAGGTAAGGATTTGGATTTGAGGTTGAATTCCATTATTTAACTTCTTCTTTTACCTTGGATAAAAACCACAACAGCTGTTAGACCCCCGAACATGTCGATACATAGAATAGATGTTGATTGCTGGATGGGTTAGAGATTAAGCTGGGGTTTGTTTCTGGTTCAATTATAAGTTTGAACGTTTTTGAGCCTCTAACGCGGAGCACATGGGATAACAGAAAAGTCCAGACCCTCCGCCAATTCATTCATGATGCGCGGTTCGATTGGAAATGTGTGAACGGAATGGAAAACCTGATTTGAGGCCATCGTAGTGAAGAGCAGGACCCGAGGAGGCCGTAGGCATAGACGAGAGAAAAAAAAGACGACTAGAAATACTCGGGTGGCCCGTGGAAGAGAGGGGCTACATGGGTCACTGGCGTGGTGGCGCTGGTAACCGTAGGCAGCGTCATGCACCGGTCGGGCCCCTAGTGGCGGCGGAGCACCTCACGTGCCGTTGTGGATAGGCCGCCACAACCCCGGCCACCACGGCGCCAGCCACGATGGTGGATGGGAACCCACATGCATGTTCCGAGAAGGCCGGCCAGCGCCTACTAGCGCCACCATTACTGGACCCCCCGGCTCCGCATGCCACGCGTAAATGCGCTCGGCCAGCTGGCCGAGCCGCGGCTAGCCGTGCGGGCCGAGCCTTTCCACGTGGGCCGCCCGGGCCGAGCCGTGCCACGTGGGCCACGCCCGCCACCGGGCCGGGCGGCATGCCACGTGGGATGGGCCGCTTGTTGAGCGGGCTGTTCCCTACCAAGCCAGACCTGGATCTGGGTCGGGTCGCCCAGTTCGGGCCGACCCAGGGCGGGTTGGGCTGGGTCGGACCGGACCCAGACCCCCTCTTCAAATCGCTTCTGGATTTTCACCCATAACATGAGCATTGGACCTCCGATCGACACACCGTCAGTTGCGTAGGATTCCTTGGATTGAGAAGGTTGTTTTTCTATATTACACTCATGGATTTGGCGAAATTTGGGTATGACGGGGTTGGTTCGAACTCGAAACCAACCGGGCCCTCGGAGCGGAAACACTTATAATATAAGGACCGGACGTCTGATTGAACTGTCGTCAACTACATTAGATTACATTTGATGAGAAGGTACTTTTGGAATATTCCACGAAGGATCTAAGGAGGTTGGAGTATGGCTGGTTCAGATTGTACACAAAATCAAACCGGCCCCTTGGAAAAAAAATGCCAATAACTCTCAGACTGGGCGTCGGATTGACGCACCATCTGTCGCGTTGGGTTCCATATGATGAGACAGAACTATGAGATACATCAACATAGGAATTAGTGATAGTTTATGTTTTTAAACTTGGATCGAGAAGTGGATGTAACACCACAAGCTTTCATGGTACACTTCTCTTTGAATAATACAGTAGCATGTGTTGTACGCAACTTCAAGTTCTAACACACCACAACCAATGAAATTATCCGTTATTAATAGTAATACCCACATTTTGAAATTTTATAAATTATATCATTCAAAATGGACGTAATTTTTGATTCAAAATATCTAAATTATCTTTGGGTGAATTTCTGTTATTTTTCTGAAAACAATCAATTTTTGATGAATAGTGAAAAACATTGAGTTATAGTTTAAAACCGAATTTTTATTTAAATAATTATTTATTTTATTAAAATTTAATTAAGGTAAAAATAGATAAATAATACCTATAAAAGTTCAATGTAATTAATTGGAGTAAGTTTAGAATAATTTTAGATATATAAAAATTTTATTGAACTTTTCATCGTCTTTTACCCATCTCCTTGGAGAATTTGGAAATTGACATAAAAAATAATTTTAATGCTTCTTTGAGTGTAATTTCTAAAATAGGAGAGAAAAAGTTAATATCAAGGTGTAAAATGTGGTTCAATAAGATAAAAATAATTTTTGGTGAATAGTAACTTTTTACTTTTATTTACCATGGTTAAAAGTAAATAGGGTAATTAAGGGTAAAAATGATTTTAATATTACCCTAACACATGTCCTAATTCTATTTTACAAGTGTATCTCGACCAAAACCAAAATTAGGAATAAAATATTATCATTTAGGTCCACTTGGATTGGATTAGGACATTTATTATTATTTAAGTCAAAGAAAAGTTAAGAGTTAAAATCAATGCTTAATAACTAATTTTTTTTAATATAGGGTTATACATAAGATAAATTCGATTATAAATATTCATTATAAAGCTAAAATTTTTACTACATAATGGATTTATATATATAATTTTTATACAATAAATTATTTAATTTATTTATGACACAATGGTGATGTAGTAATTACCTAATTAATGAAATATTAAAATAATTGATTTTATAAATATCAAACTAAATGTAATTTGAGACTTTTGTGAATTAAACTAATTTTCTAGATTAATATGACATATTTTTACTGATTATATAAATTTTTTTTCGATGTAATAATGATGTTATAATATTATCAAAAACAAAATACAGAATAGTGTCAAAATTGACATAAAAGTGTTTTTAAAACAAATATTATATTATTAATTTACATTATATTCCAAAAAATCTATGGATCGGACAAGAGACTTAAATAATGATATGTGTATCATTAATGGACAACTTGGGGGCGCAAGGAAGTTTATAGTTTGTTTATTGACTATATAATATAAAAATACAAAGAGACACGATAAGTGTCAAACTAATTAAATATGAGTTAAAACTAGAAGATAAGGTTAATATGGTGACCAAAACCTCTATAAAACCTATTTTTTGAGTGGTTTTAGACCTATCCCAACCTAAAACTTTAAATAATCATCTTTGGAGCCATTATAAAAAGAATATGAATTTATTATAAAATAATATTTCTATCTTTTTCAAATGTGCCCCTCACCCCTCTTATAAAAGGGCACTCCCCCTTCTCTCAATTCCACACCTTCAAAGCCTTTGGGCTCGGCCAAACTATGCCCAAATACCCTCTAAAATATACTCCAATTATCTTAGGGGACATCCTTTAGTCATAAAGGCAACATAAGGATCCCTTTTGTTCAAATCAAAAGGAAGAACCTAAAGAAGAGGTAATGTTTTCACCACCCTTTTTCAAGTTCATTTCTTCCTCAACTTCTTCATTATTTGTTATTTACATTCTATAATAATAAATCCAGTATATTATATATAATTTTATGTTATTATAAATATTGTACAACCATATTCATTATTCTATCCATCCTTTGAATGACATGTCATCATACGTGCATACATTCGGCTTTCCGTCCCCATGTCGTGGTGTAATTGTTATTCAATATATTATTATTTGGATGGGTATAATAATGATGTGTAATTAATGTAAATAATAAATATAACATTATAATGATTCTTTATATATGTTATAACATCCAATTATATATTATTTTAATATCAAAAGAATGATATTATCGCTCGGGCGTACGTACGGACTACCGTCTCCACGAACGCGATGAGATTCATTCCCCATCGTATCCATTCAAGAATAATTCTCATTTGATGATTAAAAGTAATTTTTAAGAACTTTATATCATTCTAGATATGAATAAGATACAACCAATCCCTAACAAGCACAACTTATGTAACAAAACATGTATAAGAAAATGAGTAAGTTAACACCCGAAATGACGATAATACTAAAATATTATTAACAAAGGATTATTAGAAGATCATATATGATATCATAATTATGTATATGGTTCTTGTATAATTTAATAAAAATGTTCTAACTATTATATAGGAGGTAAACATACCATCGACTAAGGAAAAGTACAAGGTAAGAGTTTATTTCCCAATCTCTTCATTATCCGAGGTTGTTTATATGTAATCATCTAATGGGACCTCTTTATCATCCACATCAATGTTTCTTAAAAATGTATTTCAAATGATTCATAATATTTTAAAAACTAGGGGATAAAGTCATTTTTACCCTTTTTGACTTTTTATTAGAAGTTTATAAAGGAATATTTCTCTCATTTTCCAAAAAAGTCCATTTTATCTTTTTCGATAGAATTGAGGTAAGAATGTATTTCTTTAAATTATATAATGAGTGTGGAAATTTTACGCCATTATAAAATCATCTAAGCTTACCTTACAATCTTATAAGAAAATTTTCAAATAATTTTTTTTATTTTATAATTATGTTACTTTTAAGTGATTTAAAAAAAGAGATATTTCCCTCCAATAGTTTTGATTTCATCTATGTCAACATCCTTTGATGGATTTTAAGCTTATTTGAAGTTGATTTATTGTGATACAAAACTTTCATATTGTATTGAAGGTTTTGTGATATGTTTGACTGTGGATGTTTTATTTTTATACCATTCATGGTTTATGGAGAAAGTATTGACATTTTGTATGCTAGTTTTAATTCGAATATTTATGTTATGTTTAAAACTGTTCATATGAGGAATGCATTGGACTTAATAAGTGACTGGTGGAGCCCGCTATAGCTCCTCGATGCATCGATAGGTCTCATGAGACAAACTAGTGTCTTGGCACAAGGCCCTGAAAAAATATTATTTGTAGTCTTGGCACGAGGCATTGGCTATGTGGTTATGATAGTCTGGCATTATGCATTCCATCATTATGAAAGTGGTTATTGATATTGCATGTGATTATTCGACTACCAGAATATCCATGTGAATAAGTAAATGGAATTATTTCATTTTATCTTTTCCATATTATGATGATGTTCATGTTTAAAAGGATTTTGTTTTAGTTATACATTTACTTAAATGTTTATTCTTATTTATGAAAGTATCTACTATACTGTTATCCGTACTATGAATCTGAGCTCACCTCTTTCAATGATTTATTTTTCACAGGATGTGAAGAAGTAATTTATGAATGGCCAGCACTGATAGTATGTGGGGATATGAAGAAAAGATGTTGTTGTAGTAGTTTTGACTTTATGATTTAATGTAAACACTATGAATGTATCTAGTTATTCCAAGGATACTAAACTGATCGGTCATTGGAGACTTGATCTTTTGTGATCATGCCAATATTATGTAATAATGCACCAACTCTAGGTAACTGGGGTTGGGGTGTTACAGTTGGGATCAGAGGAAGTTTAGTACAAACCTTGGAAGATAGATTTAGATAAACTCTGATTAGAGAACATAACCCTAAGATAGATTTGAGTATTAGTATATAAGAACATCCTTGAATTTTGGTATTATAGAGATTTAGTGAGTTTTCTGAGAAATACATCCTTGTCTGGATACGAGCACGTATAGGTGGCTCTGGCACAAATGTACCTATGGGTAAAACCCGAAAACACCACTTTGAGATAGACTCAAATGGGAACTGGTGCATGAAAAAGGGCCTTGCTGCACTCTTGGTTACGAATCTCCCAGGGGATATACATAGGATAATTCTCATTTTCTATACAAACCATTATGAAGGGTTTATGAGTATATACCTCATCAAAGAAATTTTTTTATGATTATTGATTATATCCAAAAATAGATCAATTTATGTCAAGTGTTTTAAATGTATGGAATTATGTATTTTGATTCATAAACTGATCAAGTTTATGACATTGTTTAGAAATGGATCCTAGTGGATGAAATGGAACCCGTATCAATGCATGCACTCCATGTAGGGATTTACCTCCTACTCAAGATAATTATAGTGGAGTTGGTGATGCAAATGGTGCTGATCAGCTAATCACCATACTGGGACAACTCACTCATGTTATGAATAATAACCTTACCCATATGGAGCACCCTGAGCTGGAGCATAGAGGTTCAATGTTATATCGCTTCATGAGGAAACAACCACCAATGTTCAATGGGGGTATAAATAACTTAGTAGTTGAGAATTGGATAAATTCCCTAGAGAAAATATTTTAGTCTTTGGTGAGTACTGAAAGGGAAAAAGTTATCATGGTAGTTTACCGCCTCACTGGAGATGCTGATCAATGGTGGTCCCTGATTGAAAACATAAAGGATGACGAGTAAGTATAAAATATGGAAATAAGGGAGTTAAAAGAACATTTAATAGAAAATACATTCCTCGTGACCATTGAGAAGATATGGAAAGGCAATTTCTGAGTCTGAGGCAAAAGGAGGATGAGAATGTCACAAAGTATGAGGAAAACATTACAAGGTCAGCAAGGTATGCTAGAGATTATATACGTAACCCAAGAAGTAAGATTGATCATTTATTTTATGGGTTAAAAGCGTTTCTCCATCGATAATTAGTCTCAGAAACCTTCTCATTGTATGAAGATATTGTCTCATATGATATCAAGATAGAAAAGTAATTCTCTAAGTCTTATGACTTTAAAGCAAAACAGGAGAAGAAGAGATCTGCTGATCACTCTGGGAATGGAAATAATGGGAATAAGGGAAATGTTGAATATCCAAGCTGTAGTAAATGTGGGATGAAACACCCCAGTACTTGCTTAAAAGGAATGGGAGTCTGTTACAAGTGTGGTGAAAAAGGCCACCAAGCTCGTGATTTAAAGGGGAAGAAGGAAGCTACCGATGTCCAATGCTACAATTGTTGGGAGATGGGACATTATGCAAATGAATGTCCAAAGAGTCAGAGGAACTTAACTCAGAAATGGCCAAGGGATCAAGGCCAAGCTTATGCTATCACTACTGCTGAGTTAGAAGCTCTGAAAGACGTGGTGGTAGGTAATTTACTGGTTTCCTCAAGTTTAGAAAATGCATTATTTGATTCTGGATCATCGCATTGTTTCATATCTCCCCAGTTTGCTATGAAAATTAGATATTTAAAATTTAATTTAACAAGGGAGATGTCAGTTAAAAATGCTAAGGGAAGTATCATTGAAAAAAAGTTTTGTGAATCAGTCCCCATTAGAGAAAATAAATGTTCTTTATCTGCTGATCTCATCGTCAAACCTATGATTGAATTTGATATAATCCTTATTATGGACTGACTTTTGGACCATGATGCAAAAATTTATTGTAAGAAGAATGAGGTTAATATTTTTGATGATGATGATAAGGGACACCTTATCTTAAGAGAAGAATCATCACCACCTAATTCTTACCTATATCCACCCCGATTAGCTCAACTAAATTCAATTATTGGGGAGGAAGAGAATGAAATGAAGGTGGGTGAGGAAAGGAATGTTCAAATAAAGGATGTTTCTATTGTGAAATAATACGTATATTTGTTTTCGGATGATTTACCTGGACATCCTCCAGAACGAGAAGTTGAGTTTTCCATTGATTTAATTCATGGATCAAGGCCTATATTGAATACCCCTTATAGAATGGCCACGGTAGAATTAGTTGAACTAAAGAAACGAATATAGTAATTGAGTAATAAGGGATTTATATACCCTGGTGTTTCTCGAAGGTGAGCTCTTGTTCTTTTTGTTAAAACTAAAGATTGATATATGAGGTTAAGTATCGACTATAGGGAGATCAATGCAATAACAATAAAGAACAAGTATCCCCTACCTCGCATTAATGATTTATTTGACCAACTGCATGGAGCTAAATACTTTTTAATGATTGACCTTCGATCTAGATATCATCATTTGTGTGTGAAGAAGTAAGATATTCCGAAGAAAGTATTTCGAACCAGGTTTGAGCATTACGAGTTTACAATAATGCCTTTTGGATTGACTAATGCATCCTCTATATTCATGGGTCTAATGAATTCATTTGTCAAGGAATATTTCAAAGAATTTGTGGTGATATTTATTGATGATATCATGGAATACTCCAAAAGCTACGAAGATCATGAAAATCACTTACGAATTTCCCGAAGACTCTGAGAAGACATTAATTATATGGGAAGTTTAGGAAGTGTGAATTCTGGCTTCAAGAGATCTATTTTCTGGGCCATATTTTCTCTAAGGTTGTAATCTCTATTGATCCTTCTATGACCAAGGAAATCCATGAATGGCCAGCCCCGACGAGTATAAATGAGGTACACAGTTTTATTGGTTTAGCAAGTTATTATCGGTGTTTCGTCCAGAATTTTTCCCAATTGGATTACCCATTAACGAAGCTCATACATAATGGGGTTAAATTTGTTTGGAAAAAAGTGCGTGAATAATGATTCGAAGAACCAAAGAGAAGATTAGTCAATGCTTCTATATTCACTCTACCATCGTGGAAAGATGGGTTCTTTGATTATAGTGATGCATCAATGAAAGAACTTGGTTGTGTCCTTATGCAGAATGATAGGGTTATTTCCTATGGATCACGACAGTTAGAAATTCATGAGAAAAACTATCCTACTCATGATCTCGAGTTAGCAGCTTTGATCTTTTCTTCGAAGATATGGATACACTACCTCTATGGTGAAAAATGTGAGATTTATACTGATCACAAGAGTTTGAAGTATATTTTCTCACTAAAATAACTCAACATGAGGAAAAGGAGATGGATTGAATTACTAAAGGATAATGATTGCAGAATACACTACCACCTGGGGAAGGCAAACAAGGTGGAAGATGCTTTGAGAAGAAAAGATCATAGAGTTATGAACAATATGAGAATTGAAAGGGATCCAATTTTCATGGATCTAGTGAATCTGGACATGGGAATAACCATGGAAGGTGAAACATCAATGCTTTTTCAATTGGTTTCCAAACCATCTTTACTAGAAAGTATTAAGAGTTCTCAGAACGATGATGAAGAATTTCAAAAGAATATTAAAGCTGTGAATGATGGGAGATTGAGAGAATTTGTGTATGAAGAAGGAATTTTAAAATTTGGGAAGAGACTTTGTGTTCCCGATGTACCTTATCTGAAAAGGGAATTGTTAGATGATTCTCATAGCTCCAATTTCTTTATACACCATGGGAGCACCAAAATGTATAGAGTTTTGAAGGAATATTTTTTGTGGGACAACATGAAGAGGGAGATTGGTGATTTTGTGTCAAAATGTATGGTTTGTCAACAAGTTAAAGCTGGAAGGCAAGATCCTAGAAGAGTCATGAAACCTCTTCCCATACTAAAGTAGAAATGGGACAATATTATAATGTAATTGTTCATGGGGCTACCAAAGACTCCTAGAAGGAACGATGAAATATGGGTTATTATTGATCGTCTTACCATGTCAGCACATTTTTCTTTCTATAAGAGAAGATATACCACAGGAACATCTAGAAAGACTATATAATAATGAAATTGTGAGACTTCATGGAGTACCCCTTTCGATTGTTTCTAATCATGATCCCCATTTTACTTCACGATTCTGGAAGAGTCTTTAGAAGTCCTTGGATACTGAACTTTGTTTGAGCACTGCCTACCACCCTCAAACAGATGGACAATCAGAATTGACTATTAAAACCTTATAAGACATGTTGAGATCTTTATCACATCACTTTCAGGGTATGTGGGATCAATATTTACCTCTGGTAGAATTTTTATATGACAATAGCTTCCATTCAAGTATTCCGATGTCACCATATGAAGAGTTATATGGAATGAGATGTCGTACACTAACCTGTTTGTGTGACGTTGGTGAAAGAAAAAATTTAGGCCCAGAACTGGTGGAGGAAACGATGGAAAAGGTAATGGTAATCCAAAACCACATCAAAGCAGCTCAAAGTAGGCAGAAGAGCTATGATGATAACCGAAGGAATGATTTGGAATTTCAGGTAGGAGATCATGTTTTCTTGAAGATATCTCCATGGAAGGGAGTTATACGTTTTGGTAAGAAGGGTAAATTGAGTCCCAGGTACATTGAACCCTTTGAAATTATAGAACTAATTGGGGCTGTAGCTTACCATTTGGAAATGCTACCTAGTCTCTCTAAAGTTCACGATGTGTTCCACGTATCACTGTTGAGAAAATACATGACGGACCCAATGCATGTACTCACCTATGTGGAATTATAACTGGAACCCGATCTATCTTCTTGCGAAGAGCCTGTCAGGATTCTTGATACGAGAGAACATGTACTGAGAAACCGGACGACTCGTCTGGTAAAAGTTCTATGGAGAAACCTAAAGATGGAAGAGGCAACGTGGGAACCCAAAGAACTTATGATGAAGAACCACCCAAGTATTTTCATGAAGTAGTATTTTAGAAATTTCGAGGAAGAAATTATTTGAAGGAGGGGAGAATGTAACACCCCAAGCTTCCATGGTACGCTTCTCTTTAAATAATACAGTAGCGTGTGTTGTACTCAACTTCGAGTTCTAACACACCACAACCAATCCAACTAGCCACTATGAATATTAATACCCACTTTTTGAAATTTTATAAATTTTATCTTTCTAAATGGACTTCATTTTTTTGATTCGGAATATAGAAATTAGCTTTGGGTGAATTTTTGGTATTTTTCTGAAAACTTTCAATTTTTGATGAATAGTGAAAAACACTGTGTTATAGTTTAAACCCGAATTTTTATTTAAATAATTATTTATTTTATTTAAATTTAATTATGGTCAAAATAGATACATAATACCTATATACGTTCAATGTAATTCATTGAAGTTAGTTTATAATAATTTTAGATATATAAAAATTTTATTGAACTTTTTATCGTCTTTTACCCATCTCGTAAGAGAATTTGGAAATTCACATAAAACATAATTTTACCATTTATGTGAGTGGAATTTAGAAAATCCTAGAGAAATGGTTAATATCAAGGAGTAAAATTTGGTTCAATAAGATGAAAATATTTTTTGTTGAATAGTAACATTTTACTTTTATTTACCACGGTTAAAAGTAAATTGGGTAATTAAGGGTTAAAATGATATTAATATTACCCAAAGACAATTCTAATTCTATTTGAAAAGTGTATCTCAACCATAAACAAACTTAGGAATAAAATATTATCATTTATGTTCACTTGGATTAGATTAGTGCATTTATTATTATTTAATTCAAAGATGAGTTAAAAGAGTTAAAATCAAAGTTTAATAACAAATGTTTTTTTAATATAGGGTTATATATAAGATAAATTCGATTATAAATATTCATTAGAAATATAAAATTATTTCCTACATAATGGTATTTTATTTATAATTTTAACACTCTAGATAATTTAATTTTTTTATGAAACAATGGTGATGCAGTAATTACCAAATTAATGAAATATTAAAATAATTGATATTATAAATATCAAAATAAATGTAATTTGAGACTTTTATGAATTCCACTAATTTTATAGGATAATTTGACATATTAGGACTGATTATATAAATTTTTTTTGAAGTAATAATGATGTTATAAAATTATCAAAAACAAAATACCCAATAGTGTCAACATTAACATTAAAGAGTTTTTAAAACAAATATTATCTTATTAATTTAAATTCTATTCCTAAAAATATATGGTTTGGGAAAGAGACTTAAATAATGGTATGTGTATCATTAATGGACCACTTGGGGGTATCTTGTAAGTTTATAGTATGTTTATTGACTATATAATATAAAAATACAAAGAGACATGGTAAGTGTCAAACTAATTAACTAAGAGTTAAAACTGAAAGATACGGTTAATAAAGTGACCCAAACCTGTATAAAACCTATTGGATGAGTGGATTTAGACCTATACCCGCCTAAAACTTTATATAATACACTTTGGAGCCATTATAAACCTAATATAAATTTATTATAAAATAATAATTCTAGCTTTTCCAAAGGTGCCCCTCACCCCTCTTATAAAAGGGCACTCCCCGTTCTCTCAATTTCACACCATCAAAGCCTTTGGGATCGGCCAAAATCTTCCCAACTACCCTATAAAATGTCCTCCCTTCATCCTAGAGGCCTTATTTTAGTCATAAAGCCAACCTAAGGAGCCCTTTTGATCAAATCAAAAGGAAGAACCCGAAGAAGAGGTCATGTTTTCACCCCTCTCTTTCAAGTTCCTTTCTTCTTCAACTTCTTATTTATTTATTATTTCCATTCTAAAACAAGAACTCCAGTATCTTATATATACTGTGATGTTATTATAAATATGTTACAACCATAGTAAGAATTCTATCCATCCTTTGAATGTCATGTCACCATACGTGCGTACGTACGGCATACCATCTCCATGTCGTGGTGTAATTGTTATTCAATATATTATTATTTGGATGGGTATAGTAATGATGTGTAATTCATGTAAATAATAAATCTAACATGATAATTATTATGTATATATGATATACCATCCAATTATATATTATTTTAATATCAGAAGAATGATACAGCCGCTCGTGCGTACGTACGGACTACCGTCTCCACGAACGTGATGAGAGTCATTCCCCATCGTATCCATTCAAGACGAATTCTCATTTGATGATTAAATGTAATGTTTAAGAACTTTATATCATTCTGGAAATGAATAAGATACAACCTATCCATAACAAACATGACTTATGTATCAAAACATATAAAAGATAACGAGTAAGTTAAAACCCAAAACGACCATAATACTAAAATATTATTAACAAAGCATTATTAGAAGATCATATATGATATCATAATTATGTATATGGTTCTTGTGTATTTTAATAACAAAGGTTTTAACTATTATACAGGAGTTTAATATACCATCAACTAAGGAAAATTTCAAGTTAAGGGTTTATTTCACAACCTCTTCATTATCTGAGGTTATTTATATGTAATTATCTACTGGGACCTCTTTATCATCCACATCCATGTTTATTAAAAATGTATTTCAAATCATTCTTAATATTTTGAATACTATAGGATAATGTCATTTATAACCTTCTTGACTTTTTATAAGAAGTTTATAAAAAAAGCTTTCTGTCATTTTCCAAACAAGGTCCTTTTTATCCTTTTTGACAGAATGAAGGTAAAATGTCTTTTTATAACTTATATGGAGGGTGCAGCTATTTTCCTCCATTATAAAATCGTCGAAGCTTCCCTTAAAAGCTTATAGGAATATTTTCAATGTAAATGTTTTATTTTATAATTATGTGACTTTTAAATGATTTAAAAAAATAAATATTTCTCTCAAATAGTTTTGATTTCATCTATGTCAACATCCATTGATGTATTTTAAGATTATTTGAAGTTGATTTATTGTGATACAAAAATTCCATATTGTATTGAAGGTTTTGTGATATGTTTGACTGTGGATGTGTTATTTTTGTACCATTCATGGTTTATGGAGAAAGTATTTACATTTCGTATGAAAGTTTTAATACGAATATTTATGTTATGTTTAAACCTGTTCATATGAGGAATGAATTGGACTTAATAAGTGACGGTTGGAGCCGGCTATAGCTCCTCGATGCATCGATTGGTCTCATGAGACAAACTAGTGTCTTGGCACAAGGCCTTGGAAAATTCTTATTTGTAGTCTTGGCACGAGGCCTTGGCTATGTGGTTATGATAGTATGTCATTACGCATTCCATCAGTATGAAAGTGGTTATTGATATTTCATGTGATTATTCGACTAGTAGAATATCCATGTGAATAAGTAAATGTAATTATTTAATTTCATATTTTCCATATTTTTCTAAAGTTCAAGTTTAAAAGGCTTTTGTTTTAGTTATACATTTCCCTAAATGTTTATTCTTATTTGTGAAATTGTTTTCTATATTGTTATCCTTACTGAGCTTTTGAGATCACCCATTTCAATGTTTTATTTTTCCCACGATGTGAAGAAGTAATTTATGAATGACCTGCAGGGATAGTATGAGGGGATATGAAGACAAGATGTTTTTGTAGTTTTCACATTATGATGTAATGTAAGCATTATGAATGTATATAGTTATTCCAAGGCTACTAAACTAATTGGTCTTTTGAGACTTTATCTTTTGTGATCATACCAATATTATGTAATAATGAACCGACTCTGGGTAATTGGGATCGGGGAATTATAGCGGACCCTCCCGAAATCGAGCGTTCTGTGACCAAGATCCCTAGGGATGTATGCGACTGAGATGAGGGAATCCTATGTGAGTTAGACAGCAATGAAAACTATACCAGAATCCTACGTGGGTTCGACAATGATAAATTATGTATCTGAATCCTACGTGGGATCATAAATGATTACTACTGTACATGAATCCAACATGGGTTTGACAGTGATGACTTTTGTACCGGGATCCTATGTGGGTTCGATAGTGATAACTACTATACCAGAATCTTATGTGGGTTCGACAGTGACAAATTATGTACCAGGATCCTACATGGGTTCGACAACGATGTCTGCTGTAGCAGAATCCTACATGGGTTTGACAGTGAAGACTTCTATGCCAGGATCCATCATGGGTTTGACAGCGCTGATATTGTTCCAGGATCCTATGTGGGTTCGACAAAAGAGATGATTCAGAGGCTACATATAATCATTTCTACACCTCTTTGTGAGTTGTATACCCGTGTGAGCTGAGTCATGTATTTAAACCATTATCAACATGGTGATTTACACTACTTCCTTTATGGAATGGTTTGTGCTTGGGTTCGAGAGTTGGAGCCGGAATGTGAATGATAACTTAGGTATATGTATGGGCATGTACCGAAGTAGAGTTGGTTGATACTTCGTGATTGTATATTTCTACTGTACTTTATCCATTATAGATTTTGTGAGACCTTGAGGGTCTCATGGTCCCTATTGAGTAACATTATACTCACCCCCGCATGGGATACGCCCGCACCTCGTTGTGTTGGATGCAGACGACGAACAACACTGATGTGGCAAAGTGTACGAGGACTGTACGGTACCTGGAGGTGGTCCTCATAAAGATTCAGTACCCAGAGGAGACAGACGGACGTGGAGCACTAAAGAGGATACACATACCTACCCTTCAGGTAAGATCTGTGGTGGACAATCTTGGAGCTTCTAGGCACCTTCCAGCTATTTTTCTTTCTAGTTGTACTTGTTTTTCCTTTCTCTTGTACTTTACTATTGGGCATGTATTTCTGGCCCATGTACTTTCCAGCACTTCTTCAGTATTCAGTTATTACTTAGAGTTTTCTTCTACTTGTTCTCTGGTTGTGTTTGTTTTCAATTATAAACGAAATGCCTTCCCCGTTTAGGGATTTACACCTTTTGTGCTAGTCTCCAGCCCCTGGCCTACTGAAGGCAGGCTTGGGGTAGTTACGACACGGGCCATGGGGGACGGGTCGTGACAAGTTCATTAACATATTGGTTATTGTGAGTTTCTCAAGAAGGGATGTGAATTGAGTACCCAATAAAATTTTCATCCAAAAATTGATTAAATAAACTCCCTATTAAAACATCCTATTTAATAAAAATAGCTGATTGGAATATGTTATAATATTTTAAATGATTTCTAAAGGATTTATTATGTCTAAATTAAGATAATTATGAAATTTACATTAACTTTTAAAATGAATTTACTTAATCAAAATATTATAAAATATATAATTAAGAGTAAAAATCAAAATAAAGGTTGTGTTTAAATTTTGATACTGATTTTCTTTAATTGGTAGAAATAATACAAAAAAAACAACACACATTGGAATAAATACTATAGTTTCTGTCTCTTGACGAGACATAATGCTCTCCAATGGAATTTCACACGATGAGAAGGAAATTATATAAAATTATATTTGATCCACAACTTGTCCTATGTATAAAATAGAATACTTCTTTTCTACACCACATAATTCCTCACCCATAATATCCTTATGAATGAAAAAATCACTGGCTATAGGGGGAGATTTTCCATAACTCAGAGGAAAATATGTGTAAAGCGAGTAGAAGAGATATCTAGTATCTTCCAATTAAATATTAGGAGACTATTTGTCATTAATATAAATAGTAAATCAAAAACAACACAACATATAAAATCAATAAATATAGAGATCTACTGAATGATTAAAATAACATATTGTTTCTTGGTTTGAGGTTCTATAAATCTTGTGAGAAATTGAATTTACATGAGGAAGATATTGGGTCAGTATTTTGAAAATAGTAGGTGATAAATGTGTCTTGAACACATTTTTTCATACTATAGATAGTAAATAGATTTTATATTTTCTTAAAACATTCAAATTATATCACTGGAAAGAATGATTCATGTAAGGCACACTTCACTACACTCTCTTGTTCATGAAAATTTATTTAATTCCCAATAGAATTTTGGATAATATATGTCTTCATATATTGTGTGTATATATTTATGTGTTCATGAGGGAGTCTGATACTTTATTTAATGACATCACATAAGGACGATCAATTAGATTCTCTTCTCATCATACTGGACAACTAAAATTAACATTAATGATTCTCATAAAAATAAATAAAAACAATCATTAAAATAACTATCACTGTTAAAATAAATAATATAGATATTATGATTATTTAATTCAAAATATACATAAATAGTGGAGTCGATTCTTTCAAATAGTGAGAAAATATGGGGGTGATTCTAGATAATATTGAGTCATCTCGGTTATATGCCATTCTGAGAATTTGTCGAATATTTATTCTAATGGTAGTTATTCTTTAATAGTGACTTTTTTAAGTAGGATAACATTTCAAAACATTTAAAAATTTCCATTATAGTGGTTAATAATCCCTAATAGTTGATTTTACAAACAATTTTACAAATTTCTTAGTTAAATAGTGATCCATTCTATGGTGTGGATCCATTATAATAATTTTACATAAATACTCTATGAAAGAGTCATTGCCGATGATGGGTCTTTTCATTATATATATTTTCATATTGTCGGTGGTCCATCCCTGGAGGTGACTCATTTTATAAGGTGAGTCATGTATGGTGGTGGGTGTTTCGACCTCTTAGAATTTTTTTTCCAAACAGCCATATATTATAAAATTTTTACCTGACAAATAAAACTCAGTTATATCCTTAAAAACATGAATTGGTGATCATTAATATAAGGGATCAATCAATTTCCCCTTTTTTGATGATCCCAAATCATTGCATTATATATATATATATTCAAAGGTATGTATATTGTAAAAACTATGAGGGGAACTAAATAATTAGTATTAAAGAAAATATGCCATCAAAGGAAGTATTTAAAAATATATACGGTATGGTAGTAAATAAAATTTGATGGTATCAAAGGAAAAATTCAATAAAATAGTTAAAAAGTCTCACATAACATTAATTGATTAATTATTTTTATATTACACAATAATATGTAAAATAAAATTGATAATAAAAATTAATAGTTATATAAAGATAGTAAATAAATTACATAATTTAGTTATTAATTAATATAAATAAACACATGATAATTCAGAGTTATGTTATTGGAACTTATCTCAATTTCTTTACAATGATGAATTTCATTATGTTACAACCATAGATTCTTTTATAATATGTATATATAGACCCTTTAACAAGATATATCATTAATTTCATTATTATAATAATATTTATATGTTCCTTAAGGTTATGATTTAATGGGGTTTATAATTCAAATTTTTCCCAGGTGATAGGTGACTATTCATAAAAATATATATTTTACTTTTTTGATTCCAACTCTTCATGTTCTATGTCTATTTTTTATTATGATTTATTGAATGTTATTAAACGGAAAAAATTATAATTTAAATTTTCTGCCTCTTTTTTTTATTATAATGGTATGGAAAATGTAATTTGTTTATATATTTTAGATGGAACATTATGAAAAACAAGAAAAACATTATTCTATACGAATAAATTGTGTTTTTTACTGAAATTACCATTATTTTATTTCTATATTATGTTAAAAGATTTAATGTTTTCTTTAAATAAAACCCCACTTCACTTTTTTGGTTATTTTTTATTTGACAATGGATTTTCCTATAAAATGGTGAATTGGTATATAAAATTGGTTTTCAATGAAAAAGTTATTTTGGTATTGAAAATAGACTTTAAAAACATTTTTTTGTATCCAAAAATATTTTACTTAAAAGTGTAGAAGATATTTTTTAAAAAATTTATGATGAAAAATTTAAAAAATATAAATTATTTATTCATTCTATGGTAAATTTTTATTAAACATGAGGAATTGGTATTCCAATATAGTGTTGGGTGATCAAATTAATGATTATACAATGGGGCGGTCAAGATAGAGGTGTGCGAAGCCATAATAGATTTTTATGATAGGGTCTAAGATAGTACTTGATGAGCCCATTGTAGCTCAAATTACAAGTTCATGTATAATTTCTCTATATTATATTGGTTAATTTTTATATTTTAATTTGGTTATACTTTTATTCAAATTTATGCTTTCTAAAAAGGTTTAATTATTTTTATTTACTATGTAAACAAGAAGGTGTTTTTAATTTCATACAAATTATTTTCATGGTTTTTGTTGAGAGAAATATTTATGAGTTTCTCATGTGAGAAATATAAAATATCATACTCAAAAATAATAGTTAATGGGAAGATAAATATTATAATAGTTTTTATGTATTTCACTTGAATAGTGGTTTTAAATATTTTTTCTACAATTATAATATTTTTGTTCTCATCAATCAATTTATAATATTTTCATAGGGTTTAAGAATGGATTAGTTAATGGAATAACTAATGTATAATTTTTTATTAATATTCGATGAAAATAAATCATATTTTAACCTTAAAAAATAATTTTATGTTAAAAATTGGTACTAATCAAAAGAGTCTAATTTATATGTTATGATTTGTAATATAAGATTTATGACCTAATTATCTTAAACACTAAACATTAATGTATCCTAAAATTCAATAGAATTAATTCTTGAGTTAATACTCATGATTATTTAATGTTTCAGAATAGGTCCTTATAGTATTTATTGTATGATTTTTTAGTCTAAAATAATGGGTAGAATAGTTTAAAACTAATTACATTAAATTGTATTACCATATTTATCTTTTTAAATTATATTGAATTCTTAAAATTCAAACATGGGTTCACCTAAAAAATTTCTATTCAGAGTGGTTTTCAGTAGGGAAATAACTAAAATTGTGGTATAAGGGAACTGAGGGGAATTATTCTTCCAAATAAGTTTATAGAGATAGAAATAATTTTATTAGAATAGTTTTTTTGTGTGGTGAAGGATCAGTTAAAACGACTTTTTAATAGTGTATGTTTACATTTTGTATATGAACACAATCAAACATGAATGAATATTCTTGTAGTGTATCATTTCATTTGGAAACATCCCCCATCATTTATAGGATCATTTGAACCACCAGTAACCATAATATTGATCAAAGCCATGAAAATATATTTAAAGGCATGGGATGTTCTGAACATTAAATGGAATGAATTTAAATTTATCATTTTTAAGGTAAATTTTTTATATGGTGATATTTGTTATGGATAATGGAATGAAGGACATTATTGGTGCCTATTAATGAAACTGATTTACAAATATTTTCGTTGAAATTTTTTACACTATGTTTGTTCACCAAAGGATTGGGAAATAATTCAGGGATTTGATGAAAATAGATAAATATTATGTGACCATTTATGAAAAAAAATTCATACCACAATCCAATTATGTTATTGATTTAATTTGGGAATCAAGTAGGAAAATTAACTAGTTTCATTAAAGATTAAAACCAAATTTATAATGAGAATTGACCACCTGATAATTTAGATGTCTTGAGGCAGTTGTTCATTATGCTGAGAATGTTGTGATGTATTTTTTGACACTAATGTTCAATGTTATTATTAGGATAAGAAATGGTAAAGGTCGAAGGAAACATAAACATATCTATCTAAAATTTTGGTGGTAAGATCAAGGATTTTTTGAAGTGCTGTAAATGTTATTATAGTGAATTTCATTCAAGATTTTGAATATTTTACTAATGTGGTATGTTTGTCCAAAAGGGTTGTGACTATAAAAAAAGGAGTCCACAATAATCCATGAATCAGATAAGATATATCCAGCCAACAGTGATATGTTTTTCTTGAAATGAGTTGGTTCATTTTGACAACGTGTGTATAATATTTCTTATTTAGGGTGGAAATCATCATGATCAAAAATAATTAAGTTAAATACATTTACTACTGCTATATTTAACATTTTTCAACCATTTAATGTGGTTGAAACATTTGGGAGGTTATTATTATTTTATGGATAATCATATTTTCAATTTCATATAATTTAATTTTCTAGTTTTAGTCGATGAGATACTAATGTTATTAATGATATTATGGGAGATTTTTTAATTTTACTGTTTATATTTAATTATTTATTTTAATTTCAAGTATGAAATTAAATTATTTAGATACAATTTTAAGGAATTAATATCTTTTAGGGTTTATATGATCCTTGGCCATTAATTTTATTCTCAAGGATATCCATCCAATTTTTTGACATTCAATAAGGGTGAAATTTTATGAAAAATTACAAATTGATGGTTGGATGACAACCACTCACAATAGGAAAATCCGTGGGCCTCAATCCCACAACACAAGGTCAGTATAGGAGATAAGACTATTATTTTACTATTTAATATTCTCGTTGCTATCAATTCACCCATTTATGTTAAATGATTGGAAATATAATTTCATAGTTTATTTCAAAAATATTTGGTTGATTATATATAATATGTTGATATTAAAATACATTTATTAATTATGTGATTAATGATATTTTGGAAGGGGATCATTATTAATTTTGGGATATATATTAAATTATGAAAATCGTTTTGGTTGTTCTCAATTTCGTAAGGTATGATGAAAATTTAGTTATCCATTATGGGACTTCATGATACATTGTATGTTAGTTTTAGTTCATTAGCATATTGGTTATAGTGAGTATCTCAAGAGGGGTGGTTAATTGATTACCCAATAAAAATTTCAAATAAACATTTATTATTTAAAATATGACAATTAAATTAAAAAATCATAGTTAATAAAAATAGATAATTGGAATATGTTATAATATGTTAAATGTTTTTAAATGATTGATTACGTCTCAGTTAAGACAATTACGAAAATTACATTAACATTTCAAATAAATTTACTTAATCAAAATTTTATAAAAAAAATTAATTAAGAGTAAAAATCAAAATAAAGGATGTGTTTAAATTATGATACTTATTTTGTTTAATGCGTAGAAATAAAAAAACTACAAATAGTGGAATAAATACTATTGGTTCTGTCTCAAGACGAGACATAATGCTCTCCAATTGGATTTCACACGATGAGAAGAAAATTATATAAAATAATCATTGATCCACAACTTGGATTGAGTATAGAATAAAATACTTGTTTTGTACACCACATAGTATCTCATACATAACAACCATGGGAATAAAAAAATCACTGGCCATAGGGGGAGAATTTCCACAATTCATAGGAAAATAGGTGTAAAGAGAGTAGAGAAAATATCTAGTATCTTCGAGTTAAATATTAGGAGACCATTTGTCTTTAATATTAATTGTAAATGAAAAACAAAAAAACATGTAAATTCTATAAATATAGAGATCAAATGAATGATTAATGTAACATATTGTTTCTTAGTTTGAGGTTCTATAAATCATGTGAGAAATTGGATTTACTTGATTATGATATTGAGTAATGATTTTGAAAATTACAGGTGAAAAATGTGTCATGAACACATTTTTCAAACTATAAAGAGTAAATAGATTTTATATTTTCTTAAAAAAATTCAAATTAAATCACTAGTAAGAATGGTTCATGTTAGACACACTTCACTACACTCTCTTGTTCATGAAAAATAGTTTAATTTCTTGTAAAATTTGGGATGATATTTGTATTTATATCTTGTGTGAATATATGTGTATGTTCATGAGGGAGTCTGATACTTCATTTAATGACATCACATAAGGAAAATCAATTGGATTCTCTTCTCATCATTCTGGACAAATAAAAGAAACATTAATGAATCTCTTCAAAATAAATACAAAAAATCATTAAAATAACTGTCACTGTTAAAATAAATAATATATATATTATGATTATTTAATTCAAAATATTCATAAATAGTAGAGGTGACTCTTTCGAATAGTGAGAAAATTTGGGGGTGATTCTAGATAATAGTGAGTTATCTCTGTTATAGGCCATTCTGAAAATTTGTCAAATATTCATTCAAATTGTAGTTTTTATTTAATAATGACTTATCTATAGTAGAATGACATTTCATAACCTTTACAAATTTCTATTATTGCAGTGAATCATCCCTAATAGTAGAAGTTCCCAACAATTTTACATATTTTTTAGTTCAACAGTGATCCATCCTATGGTGTGTATCCATTATAATACATTTAAAAAAATTTTACAAAAATACTCTATGAAAGTGTATCATTGCTGATGATGGGTATTTCCCTTAGAAATATTTTCATACTGAAGGTGGGCCATCCCTGGAGGTGACTCATCTTGTAAGGTGAGTCATGTATGGTTTTGAGTGTTTCCAACACTTTGAAAAATTTGTTTCCAATTAGCCATATAATATAAAATTTTTACATGACACAAAAAACTCATGAATAGAATTAGAAACATGTATTGGTGATAATCAAAATAAGAGTTCAAACAATCTCCCCCATTTTAATATTAAAAAATCATTACATTATATATATATATATATATTGTTTCAAAGGTATGTATATTGTAAAATGTATCAGGGGTACTACATAATTAGTATTAAAGAAAATATTTTATTGAAGGAAGTATTTTACAATATATATTTTATGGAAGTAAATAAAATTAAATGGTATCAATGGAAAAATTAAATAAATTAGTTAAATAAATCCCATAGATTAATACTCCACCTTTTGGTATTATAAAAAATTGATAATAAAACTGGAAATAAAGATGAAAAAATTGTAACAATAAGATATTTTTAATCAAAAAATTAAATTGAATATATCCAAAGAGTTAATCAACTGTCACAGATAAAATGTGACAATCAATGAAAAAACGTATATGGGAAAACTTTTTTTATTAACAGATAAGTGCATATTTTCTATTTTCCCTATCAGAATCATATTATTTATTAGTTAGGGGTGATGTTACTAAAGGGATAGTTTTTGGAATAATAGATAGATATGAAGCCTCTCAAAAACGTATATGTCAAAGATATTGAACTACTTCTCCACAAGTGAGGTTGAAAGGATTGAAACGAGCAGGTATGGGTGAATTTGGATCTATGGTAAAACCATGCTTGATAACCTAGATATTAGAAACTTGAAGTGTTAGATGGGAAGTTACAGGAATGAAATCATCATCCACCACTATAGTCCCAGAATAAAAGGGAAATTGTATCATCAAATTCATGAAGTACATTATTAGGTTTCCTACCATTTCTATAATTGTAATGAAATAATTCTTATCTTCTGTAAATAACATTAAAATTGGGGTTATGTCTTTTATTTGATTTAGTTTATCCCTAAAATCCTATGAAATCGAAGGCATCCTGATATTTTTGGCAAGAAAAAATGAGAATTCATGTCATCATTAGTATAAATATGAAATATATAATACATCAAGGATTTATTTATTGAAACTATTATATCTTTAATATCATTAATATACTCTCTCACCATCAAATAGACATGATCATTGTTATTCCAATGTTTCATCAAACATTCAAGAGGGATGTCAGGATCACCCCATGAAGTAGTGATAAGGTATTCACTAAAAACTATCATGATAAAATCAACATCAAGATTTTGAGGAAAAAAATTTGAATTATAATCCACATATATAAGATTCTTCACCATATCTAATATGGAATCTATAGAATCTATAAAGGAATACCTCATTTCATCCACTATTGTCCTCAATGATCCTGAATCGTTGGTTAACATCAAACTCTATATTTCCATTTCATTAATGTGATGCATCTTTTTTGGATATATATGACATATCTCAAGATGAAATAGTTACCTACAATATATTTCACTCAATTTATAGACATGAGGTTATTTATTTCTTAGAAAATATCTAAAATAAGAGATCATCCCCTCACTAAAGGATTACATGTAAGATTTAGTCACAAAATCACATAGCATAGTTGCTATATCATGTTATGGAATGGGGATATGTTTAATAGTATGTATAGGAACATTAGATTCAAACCATTGAAACACTTATGTAGAATAAATATGATATAGTAATGAACCATTATGATCAATTCCTCTTTGAAAATTTGGCCTCTCATCATCTTCATCAGATTAGTCTAGATGAATTCTGATATACCCAATAAATATTTCCCATTTCTTAGGAATTGGGTCCATCAATATAACAAAAGAAATACAATAGATTTTAAGAACGATATCTTCAAAACTAGTAAACTCAATAATTGAAGGTACAACATACAATTAAGAATCAGATATCTGCTCAACCTTTGTCTAATCAACATGTGTAGTATCATCCACTGTCTTCACATTAATTTATTTTTCATTAAAAATCATATCAACAACCATATGCATATCAGTTGTAGTCATAGACAGATATCCATGAATTGTATGATTAACATTGTTACATTCTAGGATTGTATATTCCTCTCCATAAACATAATCACCCTTATAATGTCTATTTTTTTATCAACATTATCACATAATGCATGTCTATATTGGGATGCAGAAACACCTAATATATTTGGATAAAAAATTAGTTCTTGATGAATCTAACCATTCTTATCCATATCATGGCTAACATGACTTACATGTTCTAAACCAAAATAATTTTCATCTTCGTCTCTGTCTCCATTTCTATCTCTTTCTCCTTTAATATTTATCTCAAACACTCCACCTTCTTCTTCATATTCATCTCCATTCACACTAATTTCATTCTCATTAGATGGGTTAATAGTTTCCTTGAATATTTCCTCACGAAAAAAATTTATTTTTTCGTCACCACTAACATCATTAATGTTACTCTCTCATGTATGGAGAGATAATGGGGACTAAAAATAAAATATGTAATGGAATGGTTGCTTTGAGAAAACTATTGACGAAATCCTTCAACCACTATGAATAATACTTATTTATTTATTGAGTAATAAGCCCCATCTTCCATGTCATCTAGATATTCAACAACTTCATATAGTTCTAATCTAGGATCCGCTAGTTTTTTTGTTCTAGATGGGCGATCAACTAAATTGAGGTTGTCATAAATCCTATTTATACTATCATGGTGTTAAAATATATAGATATTACATCATTTTAGATTAATATTAATCAAATTAAAAATGTTTATGCCTCAAGAACATAGTAGTATAGTTTTTTTGGAAAATCAGAACACATTATTCAAGATTGGTGAATGATCTTCAAAATATACCATGATTATACTATCCTTTAGTACTCCATAATAAAAATTATTTTTTCATAACCAAGGGAAATTAGGAAAAAGAATATAGAGAGTTAAAATGATCAATAAGGTTAAATAAACGAAATATAATGGAAAACATGAACATAGGGGTACACGAACATGAAAATAATATTTGAAGATCATATTTTGGCATATTAATGATTTCAAACCTATGAGAATATCATATGAATAAGAAATATAATTCGTGGTATACACATAAACATGTGATATATTTCCCTATATCTCAAGTCACTTATAAAAAAATTATCAGGACACTTCCTGGGGATTACACCCACTAGGATGGACACACCACCATCAATAGAGTTCATCAATTATATATAAGTTATCATGTTTCCCAATTGTCCCATAGTTGATCTGGTTTCCCTATATTCATAGAGTGGATCATGATTAACCCTATTCCCATAATGGATCTGATTTTCCCCCTAATCTCACAGTGGATTAGAAGGCACTTGTTTCCCATTATGAATTAGGGCACAAAATATTCCCATTTTGGATAAACGATATTGAATTGTTTAAAACCATAATCTCATGAGATATAAATATATACCAACCCATTTTTTGTAGATATATGTCTAAACCAGCTGAAAATGAATTAATACATACACGTTCTACATGTTTATAAACACTTATATAATATCCCATGAAATGATATGGGTGTTACGAATATGCAATCATATCATAACCTATGAAAAAGAGAGATGTTTCATAATAATTTCATAAATTCATAACCTGTGAAAATAAGGGTGGTTCGAAATCAAACAACACATGAATGAGGAATAGGTTAGATGGAAATATAACCCATGAATGAGAAACGAGTGTCACAAACATCTTTTAAACATAATAATTTATGATTCAATGTGTCATTAGATCATGTCCCATGTAATGAGTAATATGTTTAAAAGGATTTCATCATTGATGGAAATTATTTTTGAATGATCACATTGAACATATCTTAAGTAAAATAGAAAATATTTGAAAATAATTACCAAAAAAAAATTTAAAAATCGTTTTCTTATAAATGATGGATTGATGTTTCAAATAAATCTTCTCTTAAGGAAAAAATTATTTTTAAAATATAAATAATTTTCAAAACCATTTTCATTGAAAATATATAGGAAAACATATAAATAAGTCTTGAAATCATATAAAAAACATTTTTAATTGATAACACTTTGAAAACTTATAATAAAATATTTAAAACATTTTTAGAAACATTTATTTGAAAATATATTTGCAAACATATAATGTAATATATGAAAAAAACACATTAAAACATAAAAAATGAAAACCCATATTTTTTTAGCAATATATTTTAAAATTATAAATGACTATATTATTATTAAAATAGTTTTTCATTAAAAATAATTATCTTTTAAACATGAAATAGAATCTTTAATGTAAGGATGGTCATGGAATATATAAATTCTTATATGTTAAATGTTTTTTTCGTTTAAAAAAATATAAAAGATCACTCACCAAATAATGTAAAGGATAATAAATTGTTTTTAAAAATAAATGTTAAAATGTGTTTAAAAATTATTTTTTTCACAATCATAAGAAAATAGTAGAATACTTATTTATTAAATTCAAACAAAAAATGCTTTTTATGGAATATATTTTTTCAATCGAAGAGATAGATAAATTCAGATCTTCTCAAAAAACATTCTTACATATCATCACTCTCAAAGGGTTTGAAAAAGGGACTAATACATGAAGATATATTTAATAATCCAAGGAGATTAAAAATCATGTTATTTATTGAGATTTGAATCAAAATATTACATCTATGGAATAATTATCATAATCAATCCCGATAAATGATGATACTATTTCAACACACTTTTACCACTTGGTAACATTGAATAATATTAAATATATAAGAAAATAAAAATAAATGAAGTATAAAATATCATTAAAAAATAAGATTCATGGTATAAATTTTTTAAAAGTCATTTTATTCCCCACTTATATTAATATAGGTGAATAACATGGTATGTATGTCAAAGAAGGAAAATTAAGACCAAATTACATTACCGATTTTTTATCTTTTGAAACATAAATCCCATGAAATAAATTTAATTACATCAAAAAATTAATACCCATATATTTTATTATGTGATCATAGAATACACCCACATGTAGTACACACACCACATATAAGAAATAATATTTTACCATGTCTTGTGTCTCCTGGAAAATATAAGTGAGTGGATAAAACACCTTAGTACTCGAGAGAATTTTTAATCGTGATCTCTATGAATGAATAAAATGAATTAAATATTTTAATATCATTTTAAAAAAATAAGTAATTATATAAAATTACACAGGTCATTATATTTGCGACAATATATATGTGAGTGGTGAATATGTCATGTATCTCAGAGAAATAAAAATGATATGAAATTTTCTTACCTTATGTTATGACTATGATCATACTCACAAAAAAGTATTTTATAAAAAATATATGTTTAATGTAAATATATTATAGTAAAATATTCATTTATATAATACCATATTTTATTTTATTTTTTCATTATATGATAATTTTATTAATAATTCTATGTTAGGGTTACACTTCGTTTAATATCCTCTTTGTACTTCATATTGGAATTCTAATGCTATTCTTGATCCTATTACATTGATCATGAATTAATTTTTTCCAGATTGTAAAACCTAAATTAAATATATTATATATTCATTATATAAGTATTTATAATAATATATAAAATATTGAAATATGAAATTGATTACAACATTGAGGGAGATGGTAGGTCACACTTATGAGTGAATACTGTTTCAAATTAATTTTCTTAAAAAAAGTACATAGACGAAATATATGTATACATATATATAATATCAATATAGTTGATTTATTATTTCATATATATAAAATAATTTCATTAGTACCATCCTTAATACATTTTGTGTAAATTGTGAATGAATCACATCACTTTAAGGAGGCAGTATTCCACACATCCAGAAATGAAGTCATCATATTTACAAAAATTGAAAGCATGATGATAAGTTTTATAATATAATTACATAAGAATAAAAAAATAATTAATATCATATATAATATATAAATATACAGTTTCCATCATAATTCACAACCATTAGAGATGGTAAAGAAAAAACTAAAAACCTTATTTCACGAGGCTTTTGTTCACCGTACACAACAATGTTATGTTTGTTACCCATTAGATGGAAGTGTGTGATTGTTTAGCTAGAAACATTATAAAAAAATATTATTATATATTGGATAATTAGGGTATTATTTAATAATGGAATAAAAATAATTTAGGTGGGGCAGAATGATAATAAAACAAAGGAGCATGAGGAGTCATGCTACATATTCTTTGGTTATCTCCTTTTGGTTTTCACCAAAGGGATTCCCTGGATGGATTTATACACAAATTGAAACATATAGGATGAATGGAGGGATGTTGGGATATTATTTTTTATTTTTTTTGGAGATCCAATTGTCTTGGGAGGTGTGAATGATCTAGAGGGGTGAGTGTATTTTTAAAGAAGAGGAGTGATATTGTTGTAAATTTTGGAAAACGGAATGACACCCATGTTTTTACCATATCATGTACGTATACTAAAAGTATAAATTAAATTAATTGGAGTATGGGCTCTATATATTTCCATAAAATGAAGTTTGTAAATGTTTATAGGTTATTTTTTCCCTTTGGATGAAGGTTTAGTCATTTATTAAACACAAATTTCTCTTAATCGATGTAATTATTTTTAATTTCAGTCATTAATTTTTTTGGTCAAAAGGTACTTTGATATTATTAGGAATTATATATTAATATGATTCACAACGTGGAATCACTTTTAAAAAATTCTTTGCATGTAGAGTTATAAATTAATTTAAATTTAATCTCTTTGATATGATAATAATGAATATTATTAAGTAATAATGACCAAAAGATTGTTAAGTTTTTGTATCCATTTTAATAGAGAAATTGATTACAATGATCTAAATTAGTTTAATTGTTTTAATATTTTACAAATTAATCATTTAAATCAATAAAAAAAATATAATTTAGCCCTATAAATAATATATATGAAAAATTTAGTTGGAATTAAAATTTTGTGTTGGTTACTATTCATCAAAATAAATGAAACATATGAGAAGGATTGAAAAAAATCACCAAAATTTCATTTTTATATTCATAATTATAAAATGAAGTTTATATTATAAAAAATTATAAAAGTATCTAAAATTATATTTACAATGGGTTCTCAGTTAAAGGTGGTAAAAATATGTTTTGGAAAAATAAATTCTTTTATTCATAAAACTGGATTTATTTTTATCTTATTCCTATAAAATATATTTGATGATTGTCAAAATATCTAATTGAATATATAATATATTAAAATAATTTAATAATATTGTAATTTTTAATTTATTTTTAAAAAATTCGTTTTAACATAGAAAAGTAGTTTTCTTAGATGTAGACATTGTTTATTTTCAAATAGTTCTTACATTTCTTGCTAACTAATAACCAAAGGGTTCATTTTATTCAAATGTTTCAAAAAATTTAATTGATGTTATAAATTCTAAAGGCTATGTTAAAAATATAATTATATTTAAATAATATTATTAATAATATTTTTTAGTTTGGTAATGTTAGGTCTTATGTATAATGTAGGTTATCAAAGGAAATCATTATATCATGTAACATAATCCTCTAAATGTGTTGGTTATACCACAAGATGATCAAATTGTTGTATTTATTGGATTATTAACTAGGTGTTATGTGAAATAAATTTTAAACTTAGTTCTTAAATATAAAACAAGATAAATTCATTGTTTCATGAAATTAAAAAATAAAAAAGATTAAATTTATTAAAAAAACATAACAAAATACCCGGTTGTTACATTCTATACCCTTTAAAATGAATTTTCCATTTAAATAATTCAAGTATATACATGGTTTAAAACATGAAATTTCATTTTATAGAATACAACATCAGAAAATTAGATATTAAAACACCTTTTAGTAATATGGGATGTTTGATACTAAATAGTTACCAAAAGTAACTTGTAATGAGGTTTCCACATAGGATAAAATTAGTGGAATGTGAAATCATGGGCATGGAAGAGAAATACAAAAATTAAACTTGGATAGATTGTGACAAAAATCATGGTTAATATAAAGTTAAAAATCTAAAATCCATAACCCATAGAGGACTCATACAATTCATTGATTTCATAAAAAAGACTATATCTTGAAAAAACATTCAATAACCATTTTCTAAAATTGATGATTTTGAATTAGAAGATATAGATACATGATTTCAAAAATGTATCACCCTTTTAATGATATACATATATGAGTTCCTTATATGTTTCCACATTAATTTTCAGTTATGATGCCTTACACAAATCACCCAATCATCATTGGTATCCATTGAATCATTTTGTGTTAATAAAATCCTAGTATGTATCCAAGTATAAACTCAGTAACATTATCATTTTGGATGTCAAAACCTAAGTATTAAAATATGTAAATCTTTTCTCTTGAATTTACTAAGGATGAAGATGATGAGATTTCCCCAGTTTGATCATGATTAATTAAATATATTAGTTTCTAATTTCTTGTATTGCATGTTTTTATATTCCTTCATCATAAATCATAAAATATAAAATTTCATAAAATCTCATTCCCCATTTTCATTACCAAAATACCTTTCAGAGAAATTAAATATCAAATGATCTATCGGGATATAAACTATGGTTCCTACTATACTACAGAAATCCTATTAAAAACTAAACCTTTAATTGGAAATGATCCATAACATGAAATTTTTTGGAAAAGTTTTATATGATCTGAAATAATATTTTTAATTTTATTTATTAATTTTTTTACTAATTAATCCTTTTACTATTTCCCTTACAATTTTGAGTGTTTTTCTTTCTTGTTTCTTGTTTTGTTTTTTTTATTTGTGAAATTTCTCTCTATATATCATTATATATCTTTATCTCTCTAATTTTGTAGAAATAAAATTTATTTAATTTATTTTTCATTTCATGTTTTTATTATTAAAATTTAGTTAATTAAAAGAAAAAACCAACATCAAAAATTATTTTCATATCCTGATCAATAAAATAGAAATTATTTGAAATAAACCTTTAAATTGAAAATTTAAATCACTAAAAAAGTAGTCCATATAAAGTAGGATAATCTAGTGATATTGATGAATCCCTTTGGGAACATCAAGTACTCATAACCCACTTTGAAACTAAACCAAATAAAATACCTACAAAATTTCTAAATATAACCATTCCTTGAAAGAACATTCCCCACATATAGTTATTTCTACTAATTTACCCCTTCCTTTGAAAAAATATATTTTATTTCCCAATATCCCATTTCAGATTTTTCATCATTAAAAAACATGATATATAAGGATTCATTCCTTGAATGTTTCATTGGAATAGAAAAATTTAATGTATGTTCATTAATTGATTATTACTTTTGAAATAAGGATCCTATGAATAGAGATGATAATTCTCTACTTATAAAATATTATTCCTCCTATTGGGATGTTACCATTAAGATGTTATTTGAGATCAGTGATCTGTCACATTCAAACTCACTCCCTAAACATGATAAAAATTTGTTAGAGTGTGTAAAATTATAGATCAATGTGGCTTTTCATGATAAAATTATGTTGAAGAAGCCTCCATTGAAATATATTCCATTTATATTGAATCTTAATGTTTTATTTTTATTCAAATATTATTACGCAATGACCTTCCTTTGATATCTTTTATGCAACATGCATATTGAAATAACTAGATAGTGTAGAAGAGACTGTGTAAGAGAAAACTAAAAAATAGATGGCATTATTAAGTATACTACTTCCAACATGAATATTTTATCTCATTACAATGGGGTTATATTTATGATTCATTATCCATTGAGTCCTAAACAATAAGGATGAAGTGAAATAAAAAAAGTGATGGGGGTTATTATCAAAGAATATCCACAGGTAATCTAATTAAGGATAACCCACTCAAACTACCCATCTGGAGGTATTCAAATAACAGGGCCCACTTATGGGATTAATCGAATATATATCCTTATGTTATTTTACCTTTTCATTATATTTCTATTCTATATTCCCACATTAAATTTCTTACGTTATCTTCAATAATTTTTTATATATATTTTCAATGAACATCATTTAGAATATTAAAAAAACATTACACTACCAATATGGTAGGTTTTTCATCTATTTTACACTTACTTTATTATTGTGATTTAGTTAAATATATTCTTACATGTTTTATCTACTTCAATACAGTGAGTAAATTGCACACATTTGGTGTGTGAGAGGGATGAGTATATTTATGGGCTAGATTATAATTATCACCATCTTTATTATTTATTCTATTTTTCTCTAACTAAATATTTTGGTTAACTTCATCTCAATATTTCATTTTAACATTCCAAGGTTCATTATAATTTTCATTTAATTTTTTCATTTTTTCTCATTTTCTGAATACTATTTTAGTACTTCCCCACATTTATGTGTTCATTAGTAATTTAATATTTTTTATTCATTCATCTACTTTATTCTTAATAAAATTTATCCTTACCTTTCCATCCCACCTATTATGATAACTAAATCATTGAAATTTTTTAAAATGCATGTAAATTTTTTTGATTCCATGTTTTTCAAATGATTAATGAAAACTCATTTAAATTATGTAAAGTTGAAATTAACCTAAATTTAATATTGTGGTGTGATTTTTAGTGAATTGTTTTTTTTAATGATATAAATTATTGTATCTCTATAAAACCATTAAGATGAATGATGAAATTTGTGTGAGTAGTTTATGAGAATATTTTTCGCACAAATACAGTGACACTTCTTTTGTACCCATCCATGAAGGGTGAATTTTTTAACTTAATAGAAGGTAAATATAAGTTATGTAAATATTTATCATGTTTATAAAATTATTATTCCATATTTCCATTACTTATTTGATATGTTTAATTACTGTACTATATTGGACTATGTGTGTGTACCAATTATATGACTATTTTATGCACTAAAAACATAAAAAAATAAAAATAATCCAAATAATAATAATTATACAAAATAATGATTGGAGTTATTAACTTTGAAACATATAGTTATACCTAGGTTTAGATCTTATAGTTTCGCTTCTTAGAATGATTAACTGAGAGGGGTATAAATTTAATTACTAAGGATGTAGGGAAGTTTTGGAGTAAAGAATCCGGTATGATGAAATATTTTGAAAATATATATATTTACTTGATCTATGGTAAAAATAATAGCATGAAATTATTTTCACTCTCACACACATTTGTCGAGTTAGTAACATGGGTGAATTTTTAATTCTTTTATCATATTTTTAACATGAATTCCATCTAATTTTGTTCTGATACAATTTATGTTGCTCCTTTTACCATGATCACTGTTAATAACTCCTTGTGTGGTTTTTTATTGATCACATCGCTAAAATGAATAAAAAAGTTATTTAACGTTAATTATTCATGAATTTGGGAATATGTACAAGAATCATTTTTTTATTCAGAATTTGACCTTTCCCATGACTGAAAATTTTTAGGTAAGGGTGTGTGATAACCTAATGATTCACTTATTATTTCTACCCATACACCACTATTTTATCCAAAATATCTATTGAAATTTAATAAAAGAAATAATTCACATAATTATTAATTTCATAACTTTAGTTTGTCTCTAATAAATTGGTAAATATTAATGGTTTTGGTGATTAAATTATAGTAGGAGGTTATTTGGAGAGCTCGAGATGGATTTCAAGCAAAACCAGCCAAACTGCACAAAAGCCCAAACACACATGTAGAATTAATTATGTATTGTGGATAATATGTGGATCCAATTGGGATGAAAATTTGTGGATGAATGAAAACAAATCTGGGATAAGTTTATATATATGAACATGTATCCCAATTCATATATATGTAGGACTAATAGAGGCCCACACTATGAAGAAATTCTGGTCTGGCCATATTAGACCACCATTTTGTATTTTGTCCATAACATTGCCCCGTACTTTCATCTGGGATTATTATACCTATAAAAGATATCTAATATGAGTGTGTACCTATCCAACTAATTTCAATACATTTTCACGTGTCTTGATCTATCAACATCCCATATAAATGAATAAAATGTTTTCCATGAATGTTCCCATGTCCCATAGATATGTTCATTCTTTTTCTGATAATTTCGAGGTATTTTTCAACAAATTCACTCATAACACTCATTGTAAGAAATATTATAAAACTGGGTGTGTTATGATATATTGGGATATTCATCTTCATCAGGTTTTCCTTCCTCCCCCCATGGAGTTCTAAACTCCATGTAATCACCCTAGGTGGAACGTGGTGTAAATCCCAAGCATCATTTGTGTTATACAGTAATGGTTATTTAAATTCATGGGTTGTGTGAAGATTTTAATAATCCAATATTGTAACTAAATTGAATTATTTTCAACTATGTCACTCTTAAAATCATATGATCACATTTAGGGGCTCATGATATTGTTATATTTTACACAATTTTCCCCATTTCATCTTTCTTCTTTTAATTATACTGTATGCATGGTTCATATTCGTCAATTGAACCTTCATAAAATCTACATGATCATTTAAATTAATTAAATGGTATAAAAATTAGATAAAATAAAATCTTGGAAATCATTTCATGTTATTTTTATGGTTCATTTGTATGTTTTCGTTATGAATTCAGGCACGAATCACCCTGTCATCAGTAGTAGCTACTGAATCATTTTGTTTTTATTACCATACACTAAGAGGTATCATTGTATAAATTCAGTTGAATTATGGGTTTAGATGTTAACAAACAGTGATTGAATTATCTAAACACTACCTCATGGAGAAATTAAGGATAAGAATCATGATATTTCCTCAGTTTGAAAAGTTATAATAAAAAATGTCAACTTTAGAGTTCTTGTATCCTTTTTTATGTTATCATCATAAATCATCAAATCCCAAATTTTATAGAATCGCATTCCCATTTTTCATAATCAAACCACCTTTTAAAATTAATGTTCTATGTCTCCATCGAGAGATAACCTAGTTTTAAAATTATGTAGTAGAAATTCTTGTAAAAATAAACATTTAAATTTTGGTTCTCAATAATGCGATCAGTGAGATAATACATTAATATCAAATAATTATTCATATGGTTATCTTTAACTGTTTATTAAAATTTTAACATTCTAATCCTCATAGAATAATTATATAGCTATATTTAAAAATATGGTCAATAAATAAACTTATCATTAAACCCATGTATATCATAAAGTAGTTATCTATTGGCATATTCAAAACATGTGAATACCCTCATCATACATTCCATAAAATCATTGTTATAACATGAGTTTTAATAAATAATTTTAGAAAAAATCCATTCTTCCTTATTCCAATGATTAATTGAAATATTCCTTAAATTTATGAAGTTGTAAACTTTGCATATGATATCATAATCATCTTTTGGAAAAAATCATTGATCATTTATAATGGCATAAATAATTTCAAATTTTCATTATACATATCAATGTATCATTTTTTTCAATCAGCAAGGACATGTTAAGGGTTACCGTACCTTAATGAAACCTTTATAGTAAATTAATTTTCTTATTCATAATATGATTTAAAACAATCTTAAAAATACATAAAAAACATTTAAAAACAATCATTGTATACTTGATGATGCATGTAACATAATCCTTGAATTCCAAAACATATACACTTCAAACATACATCCTTATTCATAAACCATTACCCTAGATTTTTCAATTATGTCTTTAATTTCTCTTTCCTGGAATATAAAATATGAATCATGTTCTATTGTTCCTCAACCATAATCAAACCTTCATCTAAAAGTTTATGTAAAAAAATTACTATGAGAACACCACACAGATATCACATGTCATTAGTGGCATTTTTATCTTTAATAGTATATCCTATAATCTTTCCACCTTCAAGATTCCCTTTATGATATTTCAACATAGGACATCAATTTATATAATTACAATACTTTCAACATCTAAATAATTAAATGTTATATATGTTCCTTACAGTTATTGATATTAACTATGACTATAATGTATAATGTGATTAACACTTATTACAATAGAAACCCACATTATCATAAAAAATTAGATATAGTATATCTAAATCATGACACATACTTATAATCGATGACATCATAGGTTTATCCTAGTATATTAATAGTTATCTTCTATTTAATTATTTCATATTGGTTTGAAAAAAGTCTATGAATTTCCAAAGCTTATTTCTTGGGAGTGTCAAACCTAGTGGGTAGCAAGGCTTCATATCATTTACCAGTTCTCAAGTGATTCAAGTGAAATATTGAGTTTTTAGGATACCCATGTGTACATATATGATATATAAACATCCTATTGAATTTTACATATATGGATGTATTTATAGGAGACCACTCAATTAATCCTTTAAAAAACATATAGGATATTTTTCTAAACATTAACTCATCTATATAATTTTATTTATTGACTTTATTGTAAAAATATTTATAAATATACCTAGGGATATCTCTAATAATTTCTAATCCTATTTTACAAATATTGACTAAAACATTCCTTTTATACTAATTATAATGACCTCAGATTCAAATTCTAGGAAATTATATCATTTTATATGAATATTCTTCACAATGAAAAAAATACAATCTTGAGGACCATAATTTTATAGTGTCTTTTGAAACATGGAGAACATTATTCTTTTTTGGTGAAATATCTTCAACATCTCCCTTATAGATATTCCCCTTTAGTACTCGAACATAAAACATTTCTTCATAACCTTAGAAAATAAATTTATGAAATGGATGAGATTGAATTCTTAGTAAGCGTAAATAAAGGAAATAAATAGGTATAACTTGAAAACAAGGCTATATGAACATGATCCTAAAATAAGAAGACTATAAAGTGCATATAAAAAAACAAACACATAAGAAATTGAAAAAATATATTCATTTTATAATATAAGAATCATTAGAATATCGAGAACTTGAACCATGAAAGAATATCACATACATAAGACATAGAATTTTTGGAGGACACATAAACATGTATTATCATTACCCATAAGTCAATTATCATTTCCAAAACAATATAAGGGAACTTTTTGTGGATTATACATACTAGGAGGGACACATAATCATCCCAAGTTGCACTGATTTCTTTATAATGGATCAGGTTTCCCCATCTTCTCATAGTGGATCATGTTTCCCCAACATCCTATAATGTAACTGGACAGACATGTTTATCAGTTTGGGTTTATAAAAACATGTTTCCCCTTTCAAATCAAGATTTTTGACTTATTTTCAATCACTATCTCAAGAGATATGGATATTTAACCGATTCATTGGAGTGAGATATGGTCCCCCCGAACTCATAATGAAATCATATATTAACGTGACACAATATCTTAAACATTATTATCATTAAACATGAAATGCAATGATTTTAATAAACATCTAATCATATCATATCCTATGGAAAGGTATACTGGTTTCAGAAACATTTCATCAAAGCATAACATGTGAAAAATAGGGTTTATAAGAATACAACCCATGAAATGGAAACATGTTTCATTAACATATTCCCATGAAATTACATTGGGTTTCTCAAATGACCATTCATAATAAATATAAACCATTCATATAAGGTATAATAATGGAATCTTCAGATCATTCCCCAAGGAAATCATAAAATATTTTAATACATAACATATTATATGGAGAAGGATTTGGAATTTACGCATGAAACATTTCTTAATGAAAATATCCATTAAATTTAATTCAATTTCAAAAAACAATCTCAAAAATCATTTTTCCAATATATAATTTATTGAAGTATTATTTATAACATTATCTAGGGAAAAACATTTTTAAAACCTAAATAATTTTGAAAAAATGTTTCCATAAAAATACCATTCAAAAAATAAAAATGGATTCAAACATTTTGAATACCTTTTTCTTTTAAAACACATCGAAAATATTTAAATAAATCATGACTAAATGTTTGTTTTTTTAAAATATTTTCAAAACAATTAAAGGATTCTTTTAAAACCAATTCTTGAATCAGAAAGCATTTCTGAAAACTATTTTTTCATTGAAAATAAAATTAAAAATAATAAATTAACAGAATATTAGGACAAACATATGTCATAAAAATAAAATTTAAATATTCAATGAAAGATTCCATGATGTATGTTCATGATGGAGGATAGATTCATACATTTAAAATATTAATTTTTCACTTTAAAATGATTCGAAAAAGTCCAATAATTCGAAAATGAAAAGAATTTTTCTTTTTGAAAATTCTTTTTTATAATGGAAAAACATGGGTAAATTTTTTTAATTCTCATAGTATATTATAATAATGTTTTCAAAGTCATTTTTAGAAAACACAGATTTTAATAAAAAACAACTTCTGACTTAAGAGAGATATAAATTGTGATCATCATAAAAATACATTATTAAATATCATAATTATCGAATATTGAAAAAATTGTACTAATACATGAATATATAATGAAAAATAGAGATTATAAAAAATAATTATAGTTCTTGAGATATCCATCCTAGTATTTCTTCAATTAAAGTATAATGATAAATAATCATGATAAATTATGAGATTGTTCAATAAACTCTTACCACATGGTAACGTTGAATCATAATACCCAAGTAATTTTTTTAAATGAAGCTTAAAATTTCATGAAATATAAGATTAATTATATTATTTTTCAAATTGATGTCTATAGACTTTTTAGAATATAATTTGAGCATAACATGGATTGAGTCTGAAAGAAGGACAATATAGAAAAATTTACATTATAGATTTGGTATCTTCTGAAACATAAATCCCATGAATTAAATTTTAAAAAATAGACATGTGAATAAAAATATATTTAAATATATGAATCATATATTAGTTTCATCAATATTATAAACACCACATGTAATAAATATGATCTCAACATGAATTTTATCCAACCAAAAATATAAGTAAGAGGAGAAAACACCATACTACATGAGTTAGATTAGAAAAATTATCCCTATAAAATATTAACATCAATTATACCAATTAATATAATTAATTAATGGAAATTAAATATATTATATTTAATAGGTTATTATGTGAACCATATAAAAAATTGACAGGTGAATATGGAATGTATGTCACAAAAACAAAAAGTGAGATGAACATATCTTACCATATCTCTTGACTCTCGTGATACTCATTCAAATTTCCTATATATCCTATATAAATTTAATATATATATATTAAATAATAATATTCATATATATAAAACATTATAATATATTATTATTACTTTATATTACCATTATTTACATTTCCATGTTTAGGTTACACTTCAAGCAATATTTGATTTTTCATTCATATATGTTGTGGATAATTATTAATCTTCCTCCCACATAGAACATTATTTACATATATACAGAATGAAAAAAATTGTATAAATATAAAATATATTTATAACATATGTATTTTTAATAATATATACAAAAAATAAATTTTATATGAAATACATTATTCAGGTAGATGGTAGGTCAGATGTAAACATGCACACTGTTCCTCTTTTATTATCATATAAAAAATAAACAATTTAAATGAAATATATATATATATATATATTAAAATAAAATGAGTATTATTATTTCATATGTGAAATATATGTTCACTAAACCTATCCATAATATATTCCATGTATTCGGTGAATGAATCACATGGAACTGAGGAAGCGGTAGTCTACACGTCAATAAACGATGTTATCATATTCAATCAAAATGTAAATATTCAAGTTATGTTTTATATCAAAATTTAGTAATAAAAAAATTCATTACAAATGTCATATATATCATATAAAAGTATAGTTTCCTCTATAAATACCATTTATGAAAGTTGATAAAGAAAAAAACGCATAACATCGTTCCATGAGGTGATAGTTCATCATGCACATGAATGGTAACTTCTTTAACCATTAGTTGGATATGTGTGTAAGTGTAGGATGATCCTTTATAATATAAAAAAAAGAATATTTCAGATAATTATTTTATGTAAACATGGAATTATATCAATTTGGGTTGTGGATTATGATAATAAAATAGAGGATCTTGAGAAAATATGTTACCTATTCTTTTGATAACATCTTTTGGTTTTCACCAAAGTGATTTTATGGATATATTTCTTAAAAAAGGTTGGATAATAGGATTATGATAACGATTTTGGATCCTTATTGTGAATGTATTGTAAAATCAATATTGTTAGAGAGTGTTGAATAAGTGGGATGGGAGAGTTCTTTTTTATAGTGGAGGAGGAATGGCATTCTTGTAAATATTTTGAAAGGGTATTCCACCCCATTTATGCAATTTAATCTGGCTCCAATAATTCTAAAAAATAGAAAATATTTTTTACATGCTCTTATTTTTTGCATAGAATTCCCTTAAGTCATTTTTATGGGTCATTTTCACCCATAAGATTATGGTTTTGTCCATTTTTAAGAATATTTTCCTTCCAATCTCTCTAGTCAATTATTATTACAATCAATAACATTTTTTCTAACAAAATAATTTGATCATATTATAAATTATAAATTATTCAGATTCCAATTATTCAATCCATTTTTTCCAAATTCCAATAACATATGCGGTCGAAATTAATTTAAATTTAATATTGCAGATGGTATGATAATTTGAGTTTTTAATGTAAAAAACATTGAAATTTTTTTTAGGTTTTCATATTCAATTTAAAATTGAAATTTATTAAAATAATATAAATTTAAATAAATATTTAATAATTTTTCAAATTAAATATTAAAAACATTAAAATTTAAAATTTATATTTTTAATTAAATTATAAAAAATAGTAGTTTTGAATTAAAATTCAATGTTAATTACTATTAATCAAAAAATTAAACTTCTCATAAAAAATAAAAAATTAATAAAATTTATTTTTTTTTATAATGTAAAATAAAAAGTGTATTTTTTTCCTAAAAAAATTATATAAGGGTCAAAAATTATATTTAAAATGGTCTCCCCATCAAAATGTTTTAAAATTACCTTTTTGAAATTTTTTTCTTTTAGTTCATAAAATAGGAATAATTCTTATGTTATGCCTGTCAAATAAATTAGATCACTGTAAAAATATTTTATTTAATAGAAATAATATATTTAAAACATACATCAATATGGTTTTGTACAATTTATTTCTATAAAAGTATTCTCATACATAGAAAAATAGATTTCTTTGAAATTGATTTTCGATATTTTCAAATGGACCATGCATTCAATTATAGATAATTGATATCTATAGTGTTAATTTTATTCAAATGCTTAAATAAAATTTTATTCATTACATCTGTAATAATTTCATAGTGAATACAATAATAATATTTTAACAATAATATTTATATTATGAATTAATTGGTAAAACTAGGTCATGTATTCAATGGAGACAATCCATGTAAATAAAAAATGTATTTTAAAAACTACAAATATAGTTATCTAAGTAAGAGAACCTAATATAAGTGTCATATTACATTAAATCATAACATCATGATGCAAGAAACTCAATTCAAACTTAGTTAGTTCACATAATATAGCGACCTGACCTTTTCTTACATTAATATTACATCATTTCAAAGATAAAAAACATAATAGTATTACACATGGAGGATCTAAATGTTTAGTGTCTTGGGAAAACTAGGACCATACATAACAAATACAACAACAACCATAAAAATTTATTTAATTTCTTCTTCACTAGCTTCTTAGTGGCACTTGTCCTCTCCTTAGTACATGTATCCACTTGAAGATATACATCAAAAGGGGTGATCTAGAAGCCCAGTAAGAGGATAGATAAGAACAATATAGCATGGGGTGAGCATAATCATGACGTAGGCAAAAGATCATGAACATGAGAGGAGCATAAACAATAAACTTGAAATGTGGCAATGCATAAAAATGAAACATCATGTCTTAGTGGTTAACTACCACACATACTTGTGAACAAATCTAGAATCTTGTTCACACATCATTTCACATTTACTCATGAGATTCATCACTTTACCCAATGCATTGGAGCACTATATAATTCCAGGCACACCCGTCACATCATAACATTATCATTATCACGCTTTCCACATAGAATACATATCAAAAATGTACATAAATAACCCATGGAATGGAATGGGTTTCATCTCATAATAACACATATATAAGCTTTGGGTTCCCAAAAGGAATAGGGAACAACATACTTGATACAAGAACCATCAACCTTGAATGAGAGGTAAAAGGTGAGATCTTGAAAGACGAGTTCTTTTGGAAAACATTATGATGGACATAAAAACCAGTGACAAACATGTATATACCATAAAATTTAATTAAATGATGAAAAAATGATCTTTTAGTGGTAACCATATCAAAAATGGAGTGAAAGAGGGAGAACCCGAAGGAAGAAAAATTGGGTTCGAGATTTCCCCTTACCTTATACTTGAATGCTTCCTTCTCATAATGTCCTGTATAATGACATTATATTCATTAATTAGAAATACAGAACCATGTGTAAATTAACAGGGTTCATTATGGTTTCATTATGTTATATTATGTTGCTTTGGATGACTAATAGAGTTTAAAAACATTGTTTGGGGATGTTCGTTTTTATGGTTTTCTTGAGTGGTTCACTTGTATTCTTAAATTGATGTTTGGGTAGATCATGGGTAAACATGTAGAACTTATATTACATGTTATTAATGATATTACAGTAGATTTAATAATTTTATAGTGAATTATATTATATCCCAGTGGACAAATCATTAGATAAGAATTTAATGATGGTTATTTGGGTTAGTTTGGGCGGTTTTTTGATCACAACGAACTTGTTTTAACATTTATCTTAGTAATATGGCCATAGGTTATTTCCAGAACTTAAAATATAACATAATACATATAAAATATACTGGTTCAACCATAAAAATGGTTTCATGAATAGATTAAAGGTAGAAATGGAAGAAGATAGCATGTTGTTTTTGAAGGTGATAAATTATCACCACATGAACAACGTTCTCTTTAATAAAATAAAAGGAAGAGGGAAAGGGTATGGGGTGATATAATATAACATTAGAATCATAAGATTATAGTATATGTATAATACTGGAGTTAAAAACAATTTGGATTAGTATATGTGGGGATAGATCAAGAAAGGAACTTGAACTTGAAAGGAAATTAAAGGAGAAGAGAGAGAGAAATTACCTCTAGAATCCTCCTCTTGAGAACCTCATTAAGGGCCTATGCTTGGTCATTTGATGATACCGAGAGCTCTTGGAAGTGGGGGAGAGGCTAGGGAAGGTGTTTGGGTAGAGTTTAGAGATGTCTTGGAGCTTGAGAGGTGTGAGGAAAAGAGGGAGTGAAGGGTTTCTTTTATAGTGGAGGGGAGTGGGGTTTCCTTAATATAAAATTGATTCGTTTATTAATTTCACCTAAGAAAAGGAATAGCGAGTCTTAAAAGACCAAGAATAGTAATTTTATAATTTAATCAAAAAAAAATTGGGATTACATCAGAATAACATCATCGATGACTCAATTAATACATTATTTAGCTTTTATTGTGAATTATCGGATTCCACTATTCATAAAAAATTCAAGTATCTTAGAAAAATCTCAAAAATTTACCCCAACCATTTTTTGATGTGTAGAATACAAAAATGAAGTCAATTTTTCAAAAATAATTTTCTAAATATTATTAATTTAATAAATGAAATCATAATTCACTTAAAAAATAGTTTTTAAAATTAAAACTGATTTTGAAGTTCTTTCAAAAATTACGTGGGGTCATATAAAATTTTCTAAAAACTATTAGACATTGATTAAATAATTTATGAATATATTTTAGGAAAATTAATATTCATTTAAATTAATTAATTAATTATAATTAATTATTTATGACTTATAAAATACCAAAATCGTTTACTAAGGTCAAATTATCCCTTTCTATGATGACTAAATGTTATTTTATTATTCCTAGGTAATGTTACTCTTATTTAATATTCATAAGGGTCATATTACTATTCATAAGGGTAGGTTACTAGTCACCAAAAATTATTTTTGTTTCATTAGACTCCAAAAACTATCTTTAACACAACCGTGTATGTCGGATTTTTAAACTTCCAGGGTGAAAAAATTATGTTTAAAGGTCACTTATCACTTAGTAGCTCATTATCTTGTGTTCTTATGAAATAAATATAAGAAGGGAATTTTCCATTGAAAAACTTTGGTTCGTTACATTCTTCCCCCCTTAAGAAATTTCGCCCCCGAAATTTCACTTTACACAAACAGGTGAGGGTACTTCCCCTCCATTGCTTCTTCTGGTTCCCAAGTTGCTTCCTCAAACTTATGGTTCCTCCACAACACTTTGAAAAGGCAGGTTGTCTTGTTGTGTAGAACCTTATCACTTCGGTCCAAAATTTTTACCGGTTTCTCCTCATAGGAGAGATCATCATCCAGCTGTACCACCTCTGAGTTTAGTACATGTGAGGGGTCTGTTATGTACTTCCTTAGTAGCGATACATGATACACATCATGAACTTGAGCCATATTCGGTGGAAGTGCCGGACGATTGGCCACTGGTCCTATGCGGTCTAGGATCTCAAAGGGGCCAATGTACCTTGGGATTAGCTTCCCTTTCTTCCCGAATCGCATGACTCTCTTCCATGGAGATATTCGAAGGAAGACTTTATCTCTAATGTCGAACTCCAAGTCCCTTCGATGGTTGTAAGCATAGCTCTTTTACCGACTTTGAGCAGCTTTGATGTGTTTCTAGATGACTTGAACCTTCTCGGTCATCTCCTGCACAAGATCGGGTCCAAGTAGCTTTCTTTATCCAACTTCATCCCAAAAGGTTGGAGTTCTATGTCTCTTCCCATAAAGAGATTCATATGGAGCCATCTGAATACTTGAGTGGAAGATATTATTGTATGAGAACTCAACCAATGGGAGGTGCTGATCCCAACCACCTTTGAATTAAAGAGAGGAGGATCTTAGCATATCTTCAAGCGTCTGAATAGTCCTTTCAGACTGGCCATCAGTTTGGGGGTGATAGGCCGTGCTGAAATTTAATTCAGTACTCAAAGCATGATGAATGCTCCTCCATAATTTAGATGTGAACCTTGGATCATGGTCAGATACAATTGAGAGCGTAACACCGTGCAATCTCACTACTTCCTTCACATATATCCTTTCATGTTGTTCAAGAGATAGGTCTTCCTGAATTGCGATAAAATGGGAAGTCTTGGTGAGTCATTCAACCACAACCCATATCACATTATTCCCCTTTGACGTCTTCGGGAGACCCGTGACAAAGTCCATAGTAACATTTACCCATTTCCACATGGTTATAGGCAATGGATGCATCATACCTTTGGACTTTTGTCGCTCAGCTTTAACTTACTGAAATACCAAGAACCTTGATATATATTCCGCAATCTCCTTCTTCATGTTATCCCACCAGAAGTGTTCTCGGAGATCATAGTACATCATGGTACTACCGGGATGGATAGAGAAAGTTGAGCTATGTGAATTATCCAATAACTCCTTTCTTATCCCGGGTGATGAAGGAATACAAAGCCGCGTTCCAAACCAAATCACAGCATCATCGTCGATATGGAACTCTTGCAGCTTCCCTTCCATTACTACATTCACCCTCTTTTGTATCTCCACATCATCCCTTTGTGCTTCCTTAATCTTCTGTTGGATGGATGGTTTCACAATCATTTGGGAAAGGTAGGATGTATCCCCTGCCCTTACGATTCCCAAATCCATCCTTTGCATATCAAAGAAGATAGGGTCTTTCTCAATCCTCAACATGGATAGAGTAGCTGGATCCTTTATACTTAGAGCATCAGCTACCTTGTTCGCCTTCCCAGGATGATAGTGAATAGAGAAATCGTAATCCTTGATTAGCTCTAACCATCTCCTTTGATGCATGTTGAGCTCCTTTTGTGTGAATATATACTTTAAGCTCTTGTGGTCGGTGTATATGTCACACTTCTCGCCATAAAGGTAGTACCGCCATATTTTCAAGTAAAAAATCACAGATGCCAGCTCTAGATCATGCGTCGGGTAGTTCTGATCATGGATCTTCAACTGTCGTGAGGCGTAGGCTATCACATTATCATTTTTCATGAGTACACAACCCAATCCTTTCTTTGAAGCATCACTATATATCACAAAACATTCTCCACTTTTCGGTAGTGTGAGTACAGGTGTAGTGATCAGCCTTCTCTTTAGCTCCTTGAAGCTTCCCTCACATTCATCCATCCAGACATACTTTACCCCTTTCCTTGTCAACTTTGTTAAGTCAAAAGTCTTCTTTTGACTTCTATATCATGTTTTGGAAATAACAAATGTATTCTATCATATGTTTGTAAATTACAATTGTCTTTTATCATGATTATCGTATCGTACGATGTTGATCGTAGCGACCAAATCGTATCGTACTGACTCTGTCAAACGTATCGTACTGACTCTGTCAATCGTATCGTAGTGACTCTGTCAATCGTATCGTACTGACTCTGTCAATCGTATCGTACTGACTCTGCCATTCAGATGATCACTATTTGTTTTGGTACTTTGTCAAAAACTCTCTCTGCATATGAATCGTACTCATGTTTTACATTTCTATATATCTCTTGTCCTAACAAAACGATGTCGTTGAGTTAGTTACAAACTAATCAAAACGATGTCGTGCTTTCTGTTTCAATATGACCGTTGGAGGCAATATGACCGTTGGAACCCGAGGCCTATAAATAGGAGGTCATTTGAAGCTGAGAGAACAACGATGAACGAAGAGAATGAATGAAGAGACTCTGTGAACTACGAAGATTCTAGAGAGAGACACTGTGACTTCTCTCATCAGCTTTGTGCGTCCGATCATCGTATCGAGGGCTTTCATGTAATTGAAAGACAGAGGTGCCGATTACCTGCAAAATCGAGGGCTGCCGGGGATAGGCAGACAGACGTGCCGATCATCGTATCGAGGGCTGCCGGGGATAGGCAGACAGACGTGCCGATCATCGTATCGAGGGCTGCCGGGGATAGGCAGACAGACGTGCCGATCACCGTATCGAGGGCTCACCAAGGTGTTGGTGAGACGGACCTTTTATCCTAGGTGAAAGGATAACCCTTCTCTTTGGGTTAAAAGAATTTTATTACTTTTACATTTCCGCTGTTGTATTAGAAAGGGATTTGTATTGTTTCCTTTCTTCTTTTCATATTCTATTGTAATTGTTTCAATTACAATTATTCTATTACATATTGTATTGATTGGTTCTATATGCTTTAAGGTAGAATCATTCATATTTGTATTACTTTGATCATTGTGTTCACCTTGAATACAATTGTATTACATTACATTAATATTACAATACATCATACCTTTTACATTCAATACAATTGTGGGTATTTGTATTTGTATTAGTTTAAGATCATTTAAACTAATCTCTTTGTTACAAAAACTCAAAGGTTTTTTAAACCTACAATTCACCCCCCCCCCCTCTTGTATTGTTCCATCTAATAGACAAATATATCTACTATTAGATCCAACAATTGGTATCAAAGGAGGTTTCCACTGATTTGTATTACTAGCTTTATTTCTTATTACTATCTTGAATACTTACTACACTAACGTGTGGAGTGGAAAAGTTGTTTTTGTTATATTAGATGGCAGGAATGAATATCGGATCAATAGATAATCTGAATCCTTCTAGACCACCAATCTTTGATGGGAATGATTATGAGTATTGGAGAGATCGTATGAAGACTTTCGTCATCATTACTGGTGTAGACAATTTTATTATGCTTACTGGGGGTTACAAAATTCCTGACAAAGAAGTTAGCACTTTCACCAACCAAGAGAAGCAAGAATATCAACTGAATTACAAGGTACGCAATACTTTATTATGCTCTATGACCAGGAATATATATAGTCAGATATCTTCATGTGAAGCAGCTAACTGTATTTGGAAGAAATTAGAAGTCACTCATTTTGGTACATCCAAGGTTATAGAAACAAGGAGAGAAATGCTTCGAGCAGAGTATCATGGATTTGTTTTTCCTTATGGAGAGCTAGTATGTAAAGTGCAACAAAGGTGTATGACAATTGTCAACAGCTTACAATCTATGGGAGAAAAAGGACTTGATGATGAAGCTCTTGTTGATAAGATTATAGATATTATGCCAAATGAATGGGAGTCGAAAAGGAAATCTATTGATGAAAATAGAAAAGTTTCCCAGATTACTCTTGATGAACTCTTTGGAACTCTTCTACAGCATGAGACAAGAATGAAGAGAGATGCTGATAAGAAGAAGAATGGGAATGGAAGTGTAGCCTTTGCATCTAAAGCTAAAACACCTGAAAGGGTTACAAGGTCTAAATCCAAGAAAGTTGTTGTATCTGATTCAAGTGATTGTAATCTTTCAGACAATGAGTTAGCCAATCTTGCTCGGAGGATGAACAAGATTGTGGGAAAGAAATATTTTCAATATAGATTCAAAAAGAAAGGCAGGAAAGATAGGAAAGATTCAGAGGTAACTTGTTATGAATGCAAAAAAGAAGGACATATAAGGCCTGATTGTCCTTTACTGAAGAGGAAAGATAGAAAAGAGAAACACTCTGAAAGAAACAAGAAAAGGTTTTATAAGACAAAGAAAGTCTTGAAAGAAAATGATACGTGGAGTGCAAGTGGTAGTGATTCCTCAGATGATTCTTCAGAATATGAGACATCAGGACAAAGAAATATTGGACTTCTAGCCAGACTACCAATTGAAGATCATTGTCTCATGGCTAAGGTACATAATGCTGAAGCTGTTACAAATGTCTCTTTAAATGCAAATTATGTTGATAATAGATATTATGAATCTTCAAATGATGAACCCTCATCATCAGAAGATGATACATTACCTTCTTTTGAAGAAGTTTCTAGATTTGCTAAGTTACTTGAAAATGAAAATTCTAAACTCAAAAAGAGATTTGAAAAAGAAAATTCTAGAATTTCTATTTTGACTAAAGAGGTATCAGATCTTTCTAAAGATCTTGATGGGAAATCTTCTGATTTTGAAAGTATTTTGAAAACCCTTGAGAAAGTCAAATCTGATAAGGATAAACTTTCTAAGGATCTTGAAACTGAAATTTCAAAGAAAAACATTTTAGAGTCTAACTCGAGTTCAAATTCAAATGTTTTAGAAAACAAGAATTTGGTTTTAAAACTAAAGTCAGATATTTTATCCTTGAAAAAGTGTTTGTCAAACTTTACTCATGGAAAAGAAAACTTTGATAGGATGTATTCTCAAATTAGACCGTTGAGAAATCGTTCTGGTCTTGGTTATACTTATTCCAAACCTGTTTTTAGTAATAACTATTTTGTTCCTCAAAAAACCATTTTCTGTTCCAAGTGTCAATGTGGTGGACATTGGAGAAGAGATTTTTCTCTTAATAAAACTCAATCCTTAGGATTTCATGAAGCTCATTTTGCAAAACAAATGTGGATTCCTAAAATTCTTTTATCTAACCCTTCTGGATCCAAACAAGTTTGGATTCCAAAAATCTAATTGTTTCTCTTTCAGGAAAACGAGAAGTGTATCAATAAGAACATTTGGTACATGGATAGTGGTTGTTCTCGACATATGACTAGAAACAAAGATTTCTTTGAAAAGGTTATCAAAACAAAAGGTGGAACAGTTACCTTCAGAGATAATGCTCAAGGAAATATTGTTGGTATAGGTAATATCATTTTTCTTGGAAAAGTTCTTATTTCAAATGTTTTGTTTGTTAAAGGTCTTAGGCACAATCTCATCAGCATAAGTCAATTATGTGATGAAGGTTACCTTGTGAATTTTAGAAATGATAAGTTTCTAGTTCACAATTCCAAGGATGAATTCGTTCTATCTGCCCATAGGCAAGAGAATGTTTACACTATTAACTTAGAAGTCCTTAGGAACCAAAACTTACCTTGTTTAAGTGTAATAGAAGACCAATCGTGGCTATGGCATATGAGACTAGGACACTGTAATTTGAGAAACCTAAGAAAACTCTCAAAGAAAGGACTTGTAAAAGGGCTACCGGATCTTAGATATGATTCTTCAAAAGTCTGTGATCCTTGTCAATTTGGCAAGCAACATAAAACTAGCTTTAAACCAATTAATGAAGTTTCAACTTCTAATGCATTACAGCTTGTGCATATGGATCTGTTTGGTCCTTCACAATCCAGAAGCATTGGAGGCAAATACTATGTATTTGTTTTAGTTGATGACTTTACTAGATTTACATGGGTCTACTTTCTCACAAAGAAATCTGAAGCATTTTCCTATTTCAAAACTTCTAGAGCCCAGGTTAAAAATGAGAAAAACCTACCATTGATAACTATTCATAGTGATCATGGTGGTGAATTTCAAAACTCAGATTTTCAAACTTTTTGTAGTAAGAAAGTTATTACTCACAATTTCTCAGCTCCAAGAACTCCTCAGCAAAATGGTGTTGTTGAAAGAGGAAATCGTATTCTTCAGGAAATGACTCGAACCATGTTGAGTGAATACTCAATTGCTAATCACTTTTGGGCTGAAGCTGTTAGTACTGCCTGTTATACTATAAATCGTGTTTTAACTAGACCATTTCTTAATAAAACTCCTTATGAGTTATGGACTGGCTGAAAACCTAAAGTTTCATACTTCAATGTTTTTGGATGCAAAGTATTCATTCTGAATACAAAAGACAATCTTCACAAATTTGCACCAAAATCTGATGAAGGAATCTTTCTAGGCTATTCTACAACTTCTAAGGCTTATAGAGTTTTCAATAAAAACACTTGTACTGTTGAAGAAACAGTACATGTAAAATTCGATGAAACTAACCCTTTTGTTTTCAACCAACCCAATCCTACATCCTCGGATGTGTTTTCCAAAAATGTTTATCAACCTTTATTAGAAGACCATTCTGATAAGGAAAATGTTCAAGAAAGTATTCCTGAAACATTTACCACAGGATATTTTCTACCATATGTTGATGAACAGGTTTTACAAAACCCAAATCAATTGTTTCTTAGGAATCATCCCAGTGATAACATCATTGGTGATATAAATCAACCTGTAAGGACCAGAAATTCCTTAAGAAATGAAATAGAACATCTTGCTTTTCTTTCCCAATTTGAACCTAAAAGTCCAAATGAGGCCTTAGGTGATGATGATTGGATCAAAGCAATGCAGGATGAACTAAATGAATTTGAAAGGAATCAAGTCTGGACTTTAGTTGAAAGACCTAAAGAAACAACTGTGATTGGTGTAAAATGGGTTTTCAGAAACAAGTGTGATGAAAATGGAATCATTGTAAGAAATAAAGCAAGACTTGTTGCTAAAGGCTATAATCAACAAGAGGGAATAGACTATGAAGAAACATATGCTCCTGTAGCTAGACTTGAATCTATTCGTATTCTATTAGCCTTCGCAGCTTATTTCAAATGGATGTCAAATGTGCTTTTCTAAATGGTTTTGTGCAAGAAGAAGTTTTTGTCGAACAACCTCCTGGTTTTCAAGACCCAAAACATCCTGATCATGTTTTTAAACTTACCAAGGCTCTATATGGTCTTAAACAAGCCCCTAGAGCATGGTATGATAGACTCACAGGATTTATTTTACAAAACATTTATACAAAAGGTACAGAAGATCCAACTCTTTTTATCAAAATGGAAAACAAAAATGTTCTGATTGTCCAAATCTATGTTGATGACATCATATTTGGATCAACTCAGAAATCTTTAACCGATTCTTTTGCAAACTTAATGAAATATAAGTTTGAAATGAGTATGATGGGTGAGTTAACATTCTTTCTAGGTTTTCAAATTTCTCAAAAACCAGAAGGTACTTATATATCTCAACATAAGTATATTAAAGACTTACTCAAAAAGTATGGATTTGACAAAACTAAAAGTATTAGCACCCCAATTGGTACCTCAAATACTCTTGATCTTGATGAAACTGGGAAACCAGTAGATCAAACAATTTTTAGAGGTATGATAGGGAGTTTGCTATACTTGACAGCTAGTCGACCAGACTTGATGTTTTCTGTGTGCTTATGTGCAAGATATCAATCTAATCCAAAAGAGTCTCACTTAAAAGCCGTAAAGAGAATCTTTCGGTATTTAAAAGACACTATGGATTTAGGTCTTTTCTACTCTTCTGGAAATGATTTTGTTTTAAAAATCTTTTCAGATGCTGACTTTGGTGGTTGTAGAATGGATAGAAAAAGTACATCTGGAACATGTCATTTCTTAGGAGACTTTTTGGTTTCTTGGTCCTGCAAGAAACAACACTCGGTAGCACTCTCCACTGCTGAAGCTGAATATGTAGCAGCTGGAAGTTGATGTGCTCAAGTATTGTGGATGCAGCACACACTCACTGACTATGGTTTGAGTTTTTCTAAAACTCAAATTCTTTGTGATAATACAAGTTCCATAGCTCTTAGTAAAAACCCATCACATCACTCTCGTGCAAAACACATAGATGTTAGGCATCACTTTCTTAGGGATCACACACAGAAAGGAGATATTATTTTACAATTCATCGGAACGCAAGAACAACTTGCTGACATTTTTACAAAACCTTTACCTTCCGATAGATTTGAATTTATAAAACAGAAGCTAGGAATGATTACATTAAAATAATCATTCATATCTACTTCTTGTTTTACATCTCTCCTAATAGTAAAAAAAACTCCTCGTAGAAATGGGGAGGACATTTCTTTCTGTCTTTATGTTTATTTTATCTTATGTTCTTTAACTATTTACTCTTTGAATTTTAGTTTTCTGTTTATCGTATTGACAATTTTTGTTTTCTGTTTATCGTATTGACAATTTTTTGTTTTCTGTTTATCGTATTGAGAATTTTAGTTTTCTGTTTATCGTATTGACAGTTTTATAGTATCTTTTACTATCGACCGATGATGGAATTGAAATTCTTTTCCATCGTATCATTCAATATTTTTGTATCGACTGATGATAGTATTGAAATTCTTTTCCATCGTATCATTCAATATTTTTGTATCGACCGATGATAGTATTGAAATTCTTTTCCATCGTATCATTCAATATTTTTGTATCGACCGATGATAGTATTGAAATTCTTTTCCATCGTATCATTCAATATTTTTGTATCGACCAATGATAGTATTGAAATTCTTTTCCATCGTATCATTCAATATTTTTGTATCGACGGATGATAGTATTGAAATTCTTTTCCATCGTATCATTCAATTTTGTTTGAATCGACCGATGATAGTATTGAAATTCTTTTCCATCGTATCATTCAATTTTTTTTTGTATCGACCGATGATGGTATTGAGATTGTTTTCCATCGTACTGTCAGCTCATGGTGACAAAATTATTTTCCATCGTACGGTCCGATCATATTAATGGCTTTGTTTTTCATCGGCATCATATTTTTTTTCTCCTTACGATTTTTTTTAACTTACCAAAACCAACAATCACCTTATGTTCTTCGACAGGTATCTTTTTCATTTTTTTTAAAAAATTTTCTTCCTTTGTTTTAATCCTAACCATTGATCTGGTTTTATCTAATCTTGACCGTAGAATATCAACGGTCACCCTTTTTCGACCGTAGAAGATCAACGAACATCTCTTTATCGCCTACAAATACCCCCTCCCCTCCCCAAACCCACATTGCTTTTTCAGGAATTGAGGCGAAGCTATGCTCCACCGGCTATAAACAATCGTACGATCTTCTCATCGGAAGAACCTTTATGTCTCAATCCTCTGCTAATACTCCCGCCAAAATGTCTTCAAAGACTTTCACAGAGAATGATTTTAACAGAGAAAGGTTAGTCTCTCGGGACTTTTTCGATACGTACGATTCTACAATCAAGAGGATAATTTTATTTCAAGGATGGGAACATCTCTGTGTGGAAAAGCCTGATATTGAAGATCCAGTTCTTTTTGATGAAGTTTGTCAGTTTTACAAAACCGTTTCTTTTGACAAAGATATGACTATAAACTTCGCAGTGTATGATAGAAAATTATCTATGTCTGTGAAACAAGCGGCACACTTTCTGAATGTTTCAATAGAAGGGGATTCATTCTGTCCTTCGCACAAACTACCAGAGGAAGTTGGTACGTTTAATAGAGAAAGTGCTGAAAAATCTTTGTTTCTTATTAATGAGGAGAAGAGGAAAGTGTCACATATTTCACCGGACAATCGTTTTGTCACTCTATGGATGCAAGGTTTTCTTATCCCAAGGAAAGGGGATAGAGAAACTCTTAAGGTTTCTGATATTTTCATGATTGACTATCTTGTAAACATGAGAAAATTGAATCTCATGGGGTATATTTTTGAAACCATCAAGAATTTCAAGACAGGAGGGATTAAGTCCCAGATGATAATGTATCCAGCCATCCTTACGAAGTTCATTTTTGAGAGTATGAAGTTTTGTAACATTCCTTTGAAAGGAAAACCCATGGATTTGAGGCCATCATGGATTAATAAGAGTACGATGAAAAAGCTGAATGTTTGTTTTGATTCAAATTCAAAACTTTTTGTCAGAGATGTAGAAGCTGAATTGGCTCAGAATCAATCGGCACCTATGCCAGCCAAGGACATTCAATCCACTGGTGTTACTCAAAAGTCCGATCCGCAAACCAGTTCGAAGCCGAAGAAGAAGCCAAGGTACAGTAAGGAAGTTGTAGCAAAATGGAGAAAGGACAAAGAACAAAGAAAAGAAGGTGATCCGAAGTTCGGTCTTGACCCTGCTGAGGCTTTTGCAGAATGAGTAAGGGTAGAAGAAACCCTTCAGGCTGAAAAGAAAAAGAAGGTTCTTTTGAAAAGGAAGGCCCAGGACTTTGATGTCTCCAAAGTCATGAAAGCAGTTGAAGATGCTAGTGCTCAAATAACTGAAGAAGTTCACCAAGAGCCCATCGTACAGAGTCTTCCTGAGAAAGAAAAAGGAAAACAAGTGACAGAAGAAGTGGAAGAAGGAGACTTTCTTTTAGAATTTTTCAAAGTTCAAAGAAGATTAGAGAGGAATCGGTTGAAAAACTGAGTGAAGGTGTTCAACAAACTCCTCATGCCGATCAAGCACAATCTCTAGACAGAATGTCATCTCAAGAAAAGCAAGGTGCTCAATCTTCTCATTCTGATAAAGTAATTGTCATTAGTGACAAAGTGGAAGAAGAAAGAAAGCAGAAAGAAAAAGCGAAAGGGAAACAACCAGTTGTTGATTCAAGCAGATCGTATGAACTAGCATCGTACGATGAAGATACCGATTCAGAGCATAAAATCTCTCTCAAGAAGAGTGATTACATTGTTCATTTTTTGAGAAGGATGGAGAAAACCATTCCTTATTTCCCGAGGCTGGAAGGGAAGATTGATTTTATTACTGAAAATCAAAGGAAGAAGTTTGGCTCTGTAAAAGAATTGAGGAAGAAAGTTTTATCTGTAGAAGCCGATTTGAAAGTTCTTTCAGAAAGCTCGGTTGCTCATAAGAAGGCTTGCAATAAGAGGACCAAGTGGTCCTACAAAACAGAGAGCTCAATCAATGATCATGAAATAGCTATTGAAGATATAAGGAGGTTATCAAATGAGCTATCAATTGATTTCAACAAGCTTGATAGAGAAACGGTTGAAAGGCTGAACCTTTTGTCTTCTCAAAGAGCCGATGTTCCTTCAGTGAAAGATTTGCAAGAGAGGATGAATGTTTTCCAATCTTAATTCTCGAAGGTTTCATCTTTCAAAGATGAAATGGTTTTACTGAAGAATCAAAACTCTGTGTTGTCCAAGGATAACAAGACTCTGCAAAACAAAATTGATACCCTTGAAGAGGTAATCAGAGTCCAGGAGGAGACTATCAGAAATTAAGATCAGATTTTTGCGGATCAACAAGAGCTTCTCAAAACTCAGGGTGAATCAATTTCTGAAGACAAGAAGGAGATCAAGAAGATGAAAGCTGTGCTTCATGAGCTTATAAAGAAGGAGAAGGAAAGAGAAAACAAATGATTGTTGTATTTGTTTCTTTTGGAACTTGTCTTTGTTTTGTAATAACTCTTATGATCCTTTTCTTTTATTTTTTTTGTCTTGTATTGCTAACTCTTTCAGTCAATTCAAGATTACTCTCTTTTTGTAAATCACAAAGGGGGAGAATGTTTACAAAGGGAAAAATGTTTTATAAAGGGGGAGAATTATTTACAATGCTCTTAAGGAAAATCTTCGAATACAATCCTTAGGAAATTCCATACCTAAGGGGGAGTTAGTTTTATTCAATTTCTTATTCAGAAGAGTTTTCAAAAACTCAGGGGGAGATAAGTTTTTCTTGTCACATTTATTTTGTGGGTTGTGCTTTCCAAAAAGGGGGAGATTGTTAAGTCAAAAGTCTTATTTTGACTTCTATATCATGTTTTGGAAATCACAAATTTATTCTATCATATGTTTGTAAATTACAATTTTCTTTTATCATGATTATCGTATCGTACGATGTTGATCGTACTGACCAAATCATATCGTACTGACTCTGTCAAACGTATCGTACTGACTCTGTCAATCATATCGTATTGACTCTGTCAATTGTATCGTACTGACTCTGTCAATCGTATCGTACTGACTCTGCCATTCAGATGATCACTATTTGTTTTGGTACTTTGTCAAAAACTCTCTCTGCATATGAATCGTACTCATGTTTTACATTTCTATATATCTCTTGTCCTAACAAAACGATGTCGTTGAGTTAGTTACAAACTAATCAAAACGATGTCATGCTTTCTGTTTCAATATGACCGTTGGAGGCAATATGACCGTTGGAACCCGAGGCCTATAAATAGGAGGTCATTTGAAGCTGAGAGAACAACGATGAACGAAGAGAACGAATGAAGAGACTCTGTGAACTACGAAGATTATAGAGAGAGACACTATGACTTCTCTCATCAGCTTTGTGCGTCTGATCATCGTATCGAGGGCTTTCAAGTAATTGAAAGACAGAGGTGCCGATTACCTGCAAAATCGAGGGCTGCTGGGGATAGGCAGACAGACGTGCCGATCATCGTATCGAGGGCTGCCGGGGATAGGCAGACAGACGTGCCGATCATCGTATCGAGGGCTACCGGGGATAGGCAGACAGACGTGCCGATCACCGTATCGAGGGCTCACCAATGTGTTGGTGAGACAGACCTTTTATCCTAGGTGAAAGGATAACCCTTCTCTTTGGGTTAAAAGAATTGTATTACTTTTACATTTCCGATGTTGTATTAGAAAGGGATTTGTATTGTTTCCTTTCTTCTTTTCATATTCTATTGTAATTGTTTCAATTAAAATTATTCTATTACATATTGTATTGATTGGTTCTATACGCTTTAAGGTAGAATCATTCATATTTGTATTACTCTGATCATTGTGTTCACCTTGAATACAATTGTATTACATTACATTAATATTACAATACATCATACCTTTTACATTCAATACAATTGTGGGTATTTGTATTTGTATTAGTTTAAGATCATTTAAACTAATCTCTTTGTTACAAAAACTCAAAGGTTTTTTAAACCTAAAATTCACCCCCCTCTTGTATTGTTCCATCTAATAGACAAATATATCTACTATTCGATCCAACAAACTTAGTTAGCGGGCTTGACAATCGTGAGAAGTTTCTCACAAAACATCGATAGTACCCAGCTAATCCAAGAAAACTATGGATTTCTGTGACACTAGAGGGCCTGTGCCATTCCTCAATTGCCTTTGTCTTTGAAGGGTCCATAGAAATTCCCTTGCTTGTGATCACATGTCCCAAGAACGTGACTTGATTCATCCAAAAGTCACACTTGCTGAACTTGGCGTACAAATTCTCCTTTCTCAATGTCGCCAACACAAGTCTTAGATGTTCTTCATGTTCCTCCTTTCTCTTGGAGTAGATGAGAATATCATCAATAAACACTACCACAAATTTTTCGAGGTAATGTCTAAAGACTCTATTCATCAAATCCATGAAGATTGCAGGGGCATTATTAAGTCCAAAGGGAATCACCAAAAACTCATAGTTCCCATACCTTGTAGGGAAGGCAGTCTTCTGAATATCTTCCTTCTTCACCTTTACCTGATGATATCCAAAACGAAGATCCAGCTTTGAGAAGTATTGATCTCCACTTAACTGATCGAAAAAGTCATCAATCCTTGGGAGAGGATACTTTTTCTTTATGATGATCTTGTTGAGTTCCTGATAATCGATACACAGCTGCATGGTTCCATCCTTCTTCTTAACAAAGAGCACTGGCGCACCCCAAGGTGATGCACTAGGGCGTATGAACCCTTTGTCCAGATGCTCTTGAATCTTCTTCTTTAACTTCTCCAGTTTGATAGGATCTATCCTATAGGGGCACTTCGAGATAGGAGTAGCTCCGGGTATGAGTTCAATTGAGAACTCTACCTCACGATCCGGGGGAATTCCGGGTAACTCTTCGTGAAATACATCACCGTATTCCCTTACGATGGGAATTTCCTCAAGGTTGGAACTTTCCTTCGACTCAACCATTTGGGAGAGGTATGCTTCTTCATATGGAATCAACACCCAAACCATTGAAGGATTTCTTGAAGGAGATTCATGATATTCCTTGCATTTGTAGAGGAGCATGGGATGGTTCAGAATATGAAAATATATTTCATTTTCCCGACCGTTGATATGTAATCTATATAACGAGAGCCAATCCATTCCCATTATAGCGTCGAATTCCACCAAGGGAAGTATTATTAGATTTTCTGGAAGAATCTTCCCACATACGTCAACAGGAGAAGATTCAAACACTTGGGTTGCAATGATTGCACCACCTTGTGTTTTTACAGATATCTCTACTTCAATGTTTCGGGGCTTTGATTCTATAGTTCTAGCAAACTTGCAAGATATAAAGGAATGCGTAGAACCAGAATCAAACAAGACTTTTCCCATTCTTGAGTTAATAGGAAGTGTACCTTGTACGACTTCATTATCATGATCCACCTCCACAGTAGTGATGTAATAAGCCTTCCCTTGTTCCTTTGGATTTGGTGGTTGTTGGTGCTGATTACCCTCGAGAGCTCGAGGTTTAGTGCACTGGTTTAAATAGTGCCCTATCTCCCTACAGTTGTAGCGTTGAACCACGAGTGGTTCTCTCCTTTCATTAGCTACATTATCCTTCCTTTTCATGTATTTTATACACTCGTGAGTAAGGTGTCCTTCTTTCCCACACTTGAAGAATTTCCCCATCCCTTTGAGGTAGTTCCCATGGTGCAACTTCCCACATTTTTGGCATGTGGTTCATTGTGTTTTCTTCTCAACTTTGTCATTAGATCCACCGTCTTGAAACTCCATCTTTCTTTTTTCTTATCACCATAGCCATGGGACCATTCTCCAAACTCCATCTCCACTTTTAGAGAACACCGAAAAACTTCTTCATAACCCCCAAAATCTTGAATTGAAAGAGCCTTTCGAATATGTGGTTTTAATCCACTAAAGAATCTATCAATTTTGCAATCATTGTTGATAACAAAACCCGAAGCATACCATGCGAGCCTTGTGAAATTTTCTTCATAGGTTGTGACAGATTCTCCTTCTTTTTTCTTGGGCTCTATGAATTCTCTCTCCATCTTCATGCGAAGTGTTCTTGGGAAGTACTTATTATGAAACATTATCTTAAAGTCTTCCCATTCCATCTCTTTAATTTCCTCCCTTGGCTTGGTGTTCTTAATCAAAGCCCACCATTGATCATCTTCTCCATCTAGAAGATAAACGGCTAGAGTCACCTTCTCCGTCTCGGAATAGTGAAGAATAGAAAATATCTTCTCCATGGAGTTGAACCACTGTTCTGCAACTAGTGGATTGGAAGATCCACAAAACGTCGGTGGTCGTTGCCGCATAAAACATTCGATTTCTAGTTGCTCTCTCTTTGGGGAAGGAGGATTTTCCCCATTATTATGGTTATTATTCATAACCTACGATAATTGGGTAAGCATCTCCATGAATTTTTTAACTCCACCTCCAAAATCATTGGGGATGTTGTTCGGGCAATCGTTGCATTGGCCCTCACAAAAGTTGCTGTCCTGATTTCTCCTGGTTCCCACCATTTTCTAAAATAGAAAAGGTTAGAAAAAAACATAAGTAAAAAATTCATGAATAACATATTAATTTAAACAATTATACCAAAAACACAACATATGGGATCCCTAGGTAAATATTCTTGTGTATGTGTTTGTACTTATTCTTATGCTAGAGGTTTTCTCTAGGGTTTACTAATCCTAATTCCCAAATTTACTAAACCTTTCCTCTGATCCAACTATAGTGACCCAGACTTTTCTTACATTACTATTACATCATTTCAAAGATAAAAAACATAATAGTATTACACATGGAGGATCCAAAGGTTTAGTGTCTTGGGCAAACTAGGACCATACATAACAAATACAACATCAACCATAAACATTTATTTAATTTCTTGTTCACTAGCTTCTTAGTGGCACTTGTCCTCTCCTTAGTACATGTATCCACCTAATGATATACATCAAAAGGGGTGAGCTAGAAGCCTAGTAAGAGGATATATATGAACAATATATCATGTTGTGAGCATAATCATGACGTAGGCAAAAGATCATGAACATGAGAGGAGCATAAAGAATAAACTTGAAATGTGGCAATGCATAAAAATGAAACATCATGTCTTAGTGGTTAACTACCACACACAATTGTGAAAAAATCTAGAATCTTTTTCACAAATCATTTCAAATTTACTCATGAGATTCATCACTTTACCCAATTCATTGGAGCTCTATATAATTCCGGGCGCACCCGTCACATTTAAACATTCATATTGCGCTATATAATTCCAGGCGCACCCGTCACATCATAACATTATCATTATCATGCTTGCCACATAGAACACATATCAAACATGTACATAAATAACCCATGGAATCGAATTGGTTTCATCTCATTATAACACATTCATAAGCTTTGGGTTCCCAAAAGAAAGACGGAACAACATACTTGATATAAGAACCATCAACCTTGAATGAGAGGTAAAAGGTGAGATCTTGAAAGAAGAGTTCTTTTGGAAAACATTTTGATGGACATAAAAAACAGTGACAAACATGTATATCCCAGAAAAGTAAAGTAAATGATGAACAAATGATCTTTGAGGAGTAACCATATCAAAAATGGAGTGAAAGAGGGAGAACCCGAAGGAATAAAAATTGGGTCCGACATTTCCCCTTACCTTGTACACAAATGCTTCCTTATCTTTAATGTCCTGTATAATGACATTATATTCATTAATTATAAATCCAGAACCATGTGTACATTATTAGGGTTAATTATGGTTTCATTATGTTATATTATGTTCCTTTGGATGACTAATAGAGTTTAAAAACATTGTTTGGGGATGTTCGTTTTTATGGTTTTCTTGAGTGGTTCCCTTGTATTCTTAAATTGATGTTTTGGTAGATCATGGGTGAACATCCAGAACTGATATTAAATGTTATTAATGAAATTACAGTATCATTAATAATTTTATAGTGAATTATATTAGATCTAAGTGGACAAATCATTAGATAAGAATTTAATGATGTTTATTTGGGATAGTTTGGGTGGTTTTTGGATCACAATGAACTTGTTTTAACATTTATCTTAGTAATATGGCCATAGGTTTTTTCCAGAACTTAAAATAGAACATAATACATATAAAATATCCTGGTTCAACTATAAAAATGGTTTCATGACCAGATTTAAGGTAGAAATGGATGAAGAGAGCATGTTATTTTTGAAGGTGATAAATTATCACCACATGAACAACGTTCTCTTTAACAAAATAAAAGGAAGAGGGAAAGGGTATGGGGTGATATAATATACCATTAGAATCATAATATTACATTATGTTTATAATACTGGAGTTACAAAACAATTTGGATGAGTATAGGTGGGGAGATATCAAGAAAGGAACTTGAACTTGAAAAGAAATTAAAGGAGAAGAGAGAGAGAAATTACCTATAGAAGCCTCCTCTTGAGAACCTCCTTAAGGGCCTAAGATTGGTCTTTTGATGATACCAAGAGATCTTTGACTTGGGGGAGAGGCTAGGGAAGGTGATTGGGCAGATTTTAGAGAAGGATTGGAGCTTGAGAGGTGTGAGGATAAGAGGGAGTGAAGGGTGGCTTTTATAGTGGAGGGGAGAGGAGTTTCCTTAATATAAAATTGATTAGTTTATTAATTTCACCTAAGACAAGGAATAGTGAGTCTTGAAAGACCAAGAATAGTAATTTTATAATGTAATCCCGAACCAAGTGGGCTTACATCAGCAGAACATCATTGATGACTCAATTAATACATTATTTATCTTTTATTGTGAATTATCGGATTCCACTATTCATAAAAAATTCAAGTATCTCAGAAAAATCTCAAACATTTACCCCAACCATATTTAGACATTTACAATCCAAAAATTAATTCCATTTTTCAAAAATAATTTTCTATATATTATTAATTTAATAATTAAAATCATAATTTACTTAAAAAATAGTTTTTAAAATTAAAACTGATTTTGCAGTTCTTTCAAAGATTATGTAGGGTCTTATAAAATTATCTAAAAACTATTATACATTGATTCAATAATTTATGAATATATTTCAGGAAAATAAATATTAATTTAAATTAATTAATTAATTATAATTAATTATTTATGACTTATAAAATACCAAAAATGTTTACTAAGGTCAAATTATCACTTTCTATGATGTCTAAATTTTATTTTATTATTCATAGGTAATGTTACTCTTATTTACTATTCATAAGGGTCATATTAATATTCATAAGGGTAGGTTACTATTCACCAAAAATTATTATTTTTTCATTAGACTCCAAAAACTATCTTGAACACAACCGTGTATGTCAGATTTTTAAAATTCCAAACATAGGGGTGGAAAAATTATGTTTAAAGGTCACTTATCACATAGTAGTTCATTATCTTGTGTTCTTATGTCATAAATATAATAAGGGAATTTTCTATTGAAAAAATTTGGGTCGTTACACATAAAATAGTATATACTCATTACTGCATGAAATGAAAAATATCAAAAATAATTAATTAATTTGAAAAAAAATCACAAAATCTCAGGGTATTACACTGTTAGAATCATCAATCCATCGCATCATTAGAATATTAAAGATTATTTTCATTCATTAAAATATTATTCTAGTAATAAAATATCCTCAACAATTTACTACAATTTATTTTCAATCCTCAACTCATCCCTATGTATCCAACATGGACAAGATTTGCTTGGGGCACCTGAGAAAATTTGACCTCGAAGATGGCTTCGAAATTTCAATCACATTTGTCATTAGGTGTCTAAAAATATTTATCTTATCTACACTATTCATAATAAATAGATGATAAACATCTTAACACCCTTTGTTATGAAATCACCTTTGTTCAGGCATAACACATGTTGGATAAAATTGAAAAGACAAAGACAATATCCATCTAGATAAATAGAAATTTCTCCCCTCACTATCCCATATACTATAAACTCTTCCAAATAAAAAATAATTATCACATTCAACTAGAACAGATCCATTATAGTAATTTGATACACTATTATTAGGAACATTCAATTATCCATCCCTTTTTCATGAAGAGGAAAAAATTCTAATTTACTCTCCCAAATAAATATTCACACTCTTAATAAATTAACATGATATATGGATATAAAAGATGTTAAATACTAGGATGGATGGGTCTATCATTAGGAGAGGGAAATTCCTCCCATCCATAGTCTTGAAAAATTTTTATCACAGAAGTCTTCATTAAAATTAACCGTTTAGTATGATCTAATTCTTTAGGCAAAACAACTCTATTTTCAGGATAATAGTATTCTAGATTTATAGTATCTAAACAACTGGATTCCACATTTTTCTTCCTGAAATTATATGACTCTTTTAGAAAATATTTTCTCTCCCTTTTCACTATAATCATTGTGATTATCTAGGAAGATATGGACGATGGTGACAGATGGAGGAGAGTAAAAAAAGAATGGGGTATCGGCGAGGCTCATTAAAAGATGCACAAGAGAGTAAAGATTTTAAAATAGAGGGAAGTATAATTTCATATCATATAGGGATTAAATGAAATTTCAAAATCAAAAAATAGAATAAAATTTGAATCGAATAAAAATAAAAAACTCATAAATAAATTAAAATTCGATGTTTAAAATAAAAATAGTTTAAAAATGATATTGGAGAAAAATGTTCCTAATAGCTAGTAAAAATCAGTTTTTGGTAAAACTCAATGTTGGGTAAAACATTATGGTTAAAAAAACTCAATTATGGGTAAAACACCAACTACAGGTTCCAAAAAAATTTATATTAACCAAAATTAATCATGACTTATTTAGGTTTGATATATTTTATTCTCTAAAAATTTAGTGGCCTAGTGAAAATATCAGTAAGTTAGTGACCTATTCCAGTGTATTCAAGTTTTATATACACATTTTGAAAATAATATCCAAAAAATGATACCTTACATCAATATGTTTTTTCTATTGTGAGGTACATGATTATAATTTTTTTTATAGAAGTTCTGTTTTCACAATTTTTCAGAACATGTCAAAATGGATATCCATAGTCCATTAATGTTGATTTATCCACAAAATTTTACCATAATACCTTCCCACATCTATGTAATCTGCATCTTTATTAGATTGCGGAGCATAATTTTTTTTCTTACTAATCGATGAAACTAGTGACTTTCCCAAAAGATGACATGTTGTAGAGGTGATTTATCTATCAAACATGCACCCATAAAAATAAGAGTCTAAATAACTAACTAGGTCAACTGTGTTCCCCTAGGTAAAAAATACATAATTTTTTGTATACTTATGGTATTAAAAATACATTTTATTGAAATGATATGTGAGTATTTTGGGTTTTATTGAATGTGATCTAGCATATACACACTAAACATAATTTCAGGCCATCCCGTAGTTAAATAGAGAAGACATCCAATAAAATAAATATAATCGGGTTGATCCAGTGTTTTTGTAACATCATAAATATCCATCTTATAGATGGTACTCATCAAACTATCAATACTATTAGATAAATCCAAATTAAAATGTTTTAAAATATCTTCATTTTATTTCATTTGATTGAAAATAATTAATAATTTATTATGAAAAATTTGAAAACCACAAAATAATTTATACTTCACTCATTAAACACATTTCAAGATAATTTTTGATAAAATTACAAAAATTATACATAATTAATTTTTATAATATCCAATAAAATATCATCTATATAAATTTTAACAACTAAAACATATTTTTATGTTATTTTAATAAATATGGTAATTTATGATATGAATTTAAATTTTTATTGAAATAAATAATGATTTGATCCTAGAATAGAAGGTTCTCGGAGATTTTTATGAATAATATATATTCAAAATATTAAAACATGATTTGGAAAATGGGAATTTTAAAATCTAGGGGTTGTTCGACCAAAATATCGTCAACTATATACTCATTAAATAATTCACTTTTGACATCTATTTGATATAGTTTTAAATAAAAATGTGCAATATATGATACCATTATATTGACAGATTCATGTTCATATATAGGTAAAAGGGTTTCTTCATAGTATAGAACCCCCTCTTGACTAAATCCTTATATACCAATGATAATCTTATTCCTTACTATTAATCTAGATTTGACTTCTTTGTTTTTAAACCCCCTTTTAGTGGCTATGTTGAAGGTGTATTAGGGTCTAACAACATGTTCCCAAAATATATTCCATGAAAATTGACTTAGTTTTTCTTACATAGAGATTCACCAGAAGTCATCAATGATGGTATCATCGACAATCATATGTTCAATCTATGAAAAGAAAGATTGATGTTCGACTTGATTTCATATTGAATACATAGTTTGAGTAGCTCTATCTACATAAAAAACATTCTATGGGTGGTATTTAGGAGTCCAAGATTCTCTAGAAATATAATTCATGGTCATCATAGAATCATATAAATATTCATGATCAAATCATAAATGTTTCTTAGAACTGAATTATTTTCCTACTAGCCATAATGTTGAATCATATGGTTTGTAATTCATGTCCAATGTTGATAAATCATCCACAAGTATTTCTAAGGAAATATATAGATCCTGTTGAATCATCTCATAAAATTTGATATGGACATCCTCTTCTATAGTGTTTCTTATTTTGATAAAAACTCTATAGAATTTCATAGTTGTTGATTAACCCAAAAAAATTTTATTATCACATTTGATGTCCAATATCTCAAGATTATCCTCGGTGTTATGAATCCATAAAATCTAATGTGATTATACTATGGATTTTTACAATTTTAATGTTCCATTGTGGTTTTCATCAAGACTCATGTAATTAAAACTCTGATCATTATATAAAAGGTCGTTTTTACGTCCTCAACCCAAATATGGATAGATAAGTCATATATAGTAATCATATTTTTAGATATCCCTTGAAACGTTCTATTTCTTCTTTATATGCCTCCATTTTTCTGAGGGTTCATAGAATTAGAGAAGTTAAAACTATATCCATTTTGTGAGAAAAATGATCAATGTATTGATTTTAAAACTCCCAACCATGGTCAATTATTAAGGTCTAAATTCTAAATTCACATTTTCTTTCTAAAGATTTAGAATATATGGTCAATTATGAACAATATAATCTTTTTTTATTTAAAAAATTATCCAATTATACCTAGAATAGACATATACAAGTTCCTAGACCTATTTCATCCCATTTAAACAAGAATATTTGGATGGTCCAAACACGTCAATGTGAAAAAACATAAGAGGTTGAGAAGTCTAAACATATTAGTTTAATTTAAATTAAATATACTATTGTTTCCCTTTATAATAAGGGTTTCTGAATTTTTAGTTTATTAATTCATGTTTGGGTATATCCCTAACCAAAACATTCTTGTTAAAAATTTGTAGTGAGTAAATTTAACCATGTCCAAGTCTCCTATAGTAAATACCAAATTCTCACTAAATAGAACATAGAAAATAATCATTTATATTAATTAATTAATCAAGATTAACATCATACACATTCTCATATCTCAATGTACAAAATACTAACACATCATGATAATCAGAAAAAATACGGTAAATGTTTTAAAATTATACATAAATAAAATCATCACATAACATTGATATTTTAATAAAATCATATTTTAATCCTTGAACAAAAAGTACATTATAAATTAAAACTGAGTTCATTTTATTAATTTTCCCCAGGAAAATGATATTTTCCTAGAATTTTCACCGAAAGGGACATGTCCACCACACACCATTATCATGATTATGATACATGATTAATATCCTATAAAATTTCTCCTACATCAATTTTTAATGAACTATAAATTCCAATATGATATTTTCAAGTAGTTTTTCTACAAAACAACATTTATAACAAGAATAATTTTTCTACCTAGATTTTTAGGGGTCTATATATGTTAGTGATTATAGCCATATGAACACATAATTTTTTAATAGATTCTCTATAAGCATATTGAATCCTTTTTTTAAATAATTTTTTTTAAATCAACATGAATAAAAACATGCATCAAAATTAAAATAATTAGAAAATCTAACAATAGTGATGTGAATAATTCATCCTTTTCTAGGTTCGAAACCAAGATCTAAAATATATTTTTTAGAAATATGTTTTCAAAGTATTTCAGTATGTTTATCTATTCTATTTTCAAATCTCTAAATAATTTTATTTAGTTCTCATTTGAATATTTCAGTTCAATACTTTCTTTTAATAATTGATAACTTTTCTCTTTTCCTATAGTGAAGCCAATCGTAACACTAACAGATAAAACATGTTTTTTTTATTTTGAAAAATGTATTTGTATTTATGTTCATTGAAAATATTTAAAATAATATTGATGTACACAATAATTTCATATTTTGGAATAAAATTTTCAAATTAATTTATAGAGTGATCAAAATTAATTATACGAGATACAATAGGTACCTAAAATACAATATTCATCAAACACATAACAAATATGTCAGGCTTATCTTCCCTAGTTGATTTCGAGTCACTCGATGTATCCCTATTGGAACTCCATGTGGATTTCTTGTCTTCACTATATGTTATTTCTTTATACTCATTCTTCATTATGTACTTAATCTTGGGGCAGTCACCTTAATATGTTGTCCTAACCCATCACATGCTACAACACAAGCCACCACAACCCCAAGACAACGTCAATAGGTCAAGGGGTGGAAAAAGGTTCCAATGTCCACCTAAAAATTAGGGTGCCCATTTCCTAATTACATTTATTCACATAAAAATCCATCTCAATGAACAACTATAATGGTAATGGGTTAAATATACATCATCTCTATAAAATATATTAGGCATTCATAAACCACTAGAAATCACAAATGTACCATAGTGTAATCCGAGTATAATGAGGAAAAAGAAACACCAAAATAGAAATATGTCCCATCCTGAAAAAACTAGAAATGCGTAAACAACTCTGAGATCCCATATCCCATATCCCCAACAATGAACATCTTATCTGGACATATACCACAATATCCCAAAGCTCTATTGAAGTCTCATTTGACCTGTACTTCATCTAGAAAAGGAAAAACATGTGAGGGAAATTCCATGGAAAGGATTATTATACACATATCAATTAGAACACCATTAATGGTTTTAAGGCAGAGTAGAAATATATAAAAATTAATATGGAAGCAATAGATAATAAAAGGTATAATTATAGAGTTCAACAGAACCCAATAAAAGAGTGAATGCATGTAGATAAAATAACAAGGGGATAAGAATCATGAGTAGAATAACTACCTGTCAAGACATCAAAAATTATATAAGAAGAGAGACTCATCCAATCTGAAGAATCTAGACATGCGAATCTTATGGAATAATTCAGGTGTCATTTTCTATCTTTGAAGTAGGTTATACAAATCTAAAGTGTGAATTTAGAAGAAATAATATATATATGCTCCGTTATAAAATACCAAATGGGGGAGTGATGGAACCACCATCTCATATATCTGCCTAAGAAGAAGAGTTTCCAATAGTTAAAAAATGATTCCATAAAAAATGCCTTGAATATCATGAATCTTCCCCATTCACAAAAGTATAAGAGACACAATAACCAAAAAATTATACTATCCGATTCGAGAGTCCCAAACTCGGTCAAATTATTTTAGGTCGCATCATAAGAACACACCACAGTGGGGAATGTTTCCCTCTTCCTTTTGATTCCAAACCCATAACTATTCACGTCTAGTAACTATTCTACACAATCAAGGGGCCACAATTTCTATGTAATAATCCCATTCCCTTATATTATAGGAGGGTATTACTCTTATAGTTATTGAGGAACTCTACAGACCAGTCCTACTAAAGGGTATGCCTGATAAGATCATTAGGGAACTACACTGCCTAGCCCTACAAGAGGGTTTTCTTGGAATCCGGAAAACTTGACTTAATATCCCTACTGAAGGGTAAATTAGAAAGATCATTGTGGAACTCCACTGCCATGCCCTACTAGAGGGGAAGCTCCAAACGTTGAGAAACTCCATTACCCAACCATACAAGACGTTAAATCAAAAAGCTATGGTGATCTTGTATGTTCTCTGCCATCATTGGGTGACTCCTCAGGGAGTCATGATCGTAATGACTCATATCATATCATAAAATCTATAGTTGAAGTTACCATCAAATTCTATGTTAAAAATACTCGAGATAGGTTGTTCACTTTCCTCAACTAGACACCCGGTAAAAAATTCACATTTCTCTGCATCATGCTCGAATGGTTTTTCATGGGCCCTAGCTACTAGTAAAAATTAAATAAATGATATTGGTCATGAAATATATGCCTAAATTTTACGTCTATAGAATCATAGTTGGTTCATCATTCCTACACCTTAGGAGGATGATATATTACATACAAGATTCTGGAATAATAATAATTTTATAATTATCGGTTGTTTTGATGAGCTGAGGAATGAGTTCAAAAATATAACACAACATCAATTTTATCATTCTAGGATCAAGTTTTCCTGGAATGTTCATCAAAAGGACACCTTGGTTAAATGATATAACAAATATAATATTATTTAACCTTGATTTATATCTTATATCTGATATTTGATATCTTGTATCTCATATCATATATACCATGTATTATATCTTATATATTAAATATAATATGTCATATGATATATATTTTATCTTATATCTTATAAATCATATCTCAAACTAATATATCAATCATCGAGGTACAAAAATGAATCCATATCCACGATTGACTCACAAAACCATTATTACATCATTAGTCTGTCATGAACACGGGGGCTCGATGGAGTTCAGTGTCACTCCAAAATGTCTAGTCAGGACATTGAGGATCCAATAGACGAATGACACAAATAATTGATGGAAAAATACCCATTAAACAAATTTATTAACATTAAAATCTATGACTTCATGTATGGTGATGAATAAAGGGGAACCAGGGTTAGATCATTGATTAAAAAATATGAAATCTGGTACTTGGCCTCCGGAAAAGTCCATAACATGACACAGATCAAAGAAAGAATAAAATTCTACACAAAAATGCATTTAAAAGTATTTGAAACACCAAAAAATAAGTCCTACCACTATATTGGATCAATTTTCCTAAAGAATGTGTGTCATGCAATGATTCGAAGGTGATGATTCATTCATTATGTCTTGATATAATCAAATAAGACATTTTGTCATTGTTCTTATTGACTCACCAGTGAGAGGAGATAGGATCTCACATCAGCGGATTCCCAAAATTGTAAGGCAAACTATTGAATATATATTTTAATGATATATTTATAGAAGAAATTTTAGGTCAATTGAATTTACTTAATTAATCAATTAATTTAATTTAATCCTCTTAATTAAACACCAATAAATTAGGGATCCAAAATAACCACGATAACTAATTTTAGGACAATGATAGGGAAAAACAATGTTCTAGACTGAATCGTGGTATCTAATTTCCAATTTGATAAAGAGTGTTCATTTTTTACAATTTTCATTAACTAAAAACTCTTGTATAGTACAAATATATTTTATATTTTTTATAAAATTAATTCCAGGAATACTATACTTCAAAATCACATTTTTTTCCTATTCCCACCTCTGGAAATATATATAGAGATATTTCTAATTTTTAAATGGAAAAAACCAAGCCTCATTAACATTCCATCCTTCATTATTTTCACCCCCCATATAAAAAAATTTGGGATATTGAGAATGCACATATATCTCCCCCTCCTAGGAACTCTAATATATGTTTACATACTTCCATAGTACACAATCCATTAGGATGATTCATCCATGGAGATTCCTTACTTGAGTATCCTTTATCACCACTAGGTGTTCCTCAAAGATTGTTTCCTCATCAATGTCTATCTCTCCCAAATCGATGCTGTTTTTAGGGTCAAACACATATCACTATTGTTCTGACATGTGGAAGGCATCGTTCAACTTATCCATCTATTGGAGTAGGGAGAATTGGTAGGAAACCTCACCCACTCATTGCATGTTCACAAATAGCCTGATAACCGTTGGCAATAACATGGAACCCTAGAAAATCCTTCACATTCATTGTATTGGGAAGAATAAAAATAAATTCTGATATCCCTACTCGAACACCAAGGGAATATGATGTCAGTCTGTATAGGATTTTGGTATACTATTTCCCTTTCTCATCTGCATACATATGACCTATAATTTCTCTACTTTCTCTTACACTAACTCAATTCCCACAAGATATGTATCACCAACCTCTTTCCATCATTGTTGTGGCCCATTGGGTCTCCCATATAAGGCCAAAAAATGTGTAATTATAAATTTTCATTCCATTATAGTCCATTACATTATCTATTTTTTTTGTAGGTGTTCCCAGTAGGATTAGATGAAATTTGATAGAGTTCATGCTGTTGAGTGCAGGGAGGAGGGGACTATCACAACATGAATATGGGTTTCATACCATGTAAAAAAATAAAATGATTTTAAATTTTTATTCACAATGTTTAATTTATATTTGTTATAAAAATAAATTAAAATGAATTTTCTATGTGTTTATAGGAGGAAACCAAACTTTTTGGATTTCTTGATGTGAATGGATATTACACTTTGTGTAATATCCCAACATAGTAATGATTTAAAATACATTTCATGTTAAATTTTCATTCATTTTTTCTGGGATCCTTCTACCTCACATTTTAGGTGAACCCTAGGATCCCGAAGTTGTCTTAAGGCCCTTATCATCCCTCATTCATCCCCTAATCACAATGGTTGTTTATTAGAGATATGTGGATGATATATAATGAGCTCTTCACCTATTCCTGGTTGAATTTATTTCATTATTCTTGTTATATAGTTTTAGTGGCGTTTTTTCATTTTTGGAATCATTTTGGACCACCCTTTTATACAGTTTAGGGTGATTCGCAAGGTTCTCATGCCAATAGTGTTTTATGAGTTGTTTATTTTTCTCCATACAGTGCGAATCAAGTTAAAAAGATTATTTGAGGTAATAATTACAACATTTCTCTTTACATGTGCATCATGTTGGTGGTGTTTATATTTTTTTTATTATATATATTCGGGATTTTCTATCCTAATCATTGATAAATATTTTGTTAATTGAATTAAAAATGGTAAATGGGGTTTGATTTGGATTCCTTTACAACTTTTTTGTCATTTTTTATGTAATAAATTGTAAAGGTGAAATTCCCCAGTAAAAATTGTTTTCATTGGGGGAATTGTTTTCAATATTTTACATGAGTGGTGTAACACCTATTTTTTTGCTATTATGATTGTTTTGGCGTTAGCTGAAATTGAAATTGGGTAATTAATTATACTTTTAAAATGAAATAGTTCCCCCATGATTTTGGTTTGTCAACTAACAACCCTAAAATAATGTTGAATGTTATAAAATCCTCATTGTAAATAATTATGGGAAGATTTTAATGTGTTTCTAGGGGTGTACATGCTTGTAGGATGAAGTGTTGTGTTGGGGTCCTGTGGGGGTTATATTTTTTTGTATTTCTTTTTGGGTGGTGTGATGACTATATGTTAAGAAGTTTTTAAATATTGTTCTTTGATATAGATTCCTGAGAAATAATGAAAGAAATGAATTTTTAATAATGCATGAAATGACATGGCTTGGATTCGTTAATGAGATGTAGGAGGTTAATGAAGTTTTAAATGGTGGGTTTTGTGGTTAGATGTAGTTGATGATAAATAATGAAATGAATGAGTGATAAATAATAAGGAAATGTGAAGCTGTAATCGTTTATCAAAGATCCCCAACTTCTAAAATTACTATTGTAAATATAAATAAATACATTTAGAAGTAGAAGAGAAGTTAATATTATTGTGATCTGGGTGTTTTCCTAATATCCCATATGTTTGGCTTGAGTTTTTGGTACTATAATTCTTTAAAAAGTAGGGATATGGTAACATTAGAAGGGATAAAATCATATGATTATTATGGGAATGCATGAGAGAAAATATTTGAAAATATTATCTGATTATATGATAAGAATGATGGTAATTATCATGATATTCACATTAGAAAATCATACCCAAAAAATCGTTGATCATAATCATTAATCATGTAATAATTGTTTTGGATGTTCATAATACATTAATCATAATATAATCAAATATCATGATCCATGAGAATATAAATTTAGAAAAAGAAGATTTCATAAAAAAAGTCTCATAAGTTCTGACATAATAATAATCATAGAATTAATTTGTCAAGGCTATCTACCAATACCTTAATAACATGTTTATCATGGGATTACAGTAAGGACCCGTAAATTTCAATGAATTTTTTTTCATAATTCTTCGGAATTTTACGTGTCTACGGTTTCTGACGGCACTTGATTCTGAGGCCCGGTGTGCCTAAAATCAATTTCTGAGGTTTTGTTCGGGTGCGTTCAACAAACGTACGTGTGGGTTTTTCTTTCTTTGGAACCGGTGCTTGGAATTGAAATCTGATCACACTAATGAACTCACAGCGCCGGTATTCACTTAAGGGGACCTTTACCGCAGTTGCGTTTTATGCAGATTGAGAGTTAATTTTTGGGAATTTAGAATAAAATAAATAAAATTTTAGTACACAATTTTTATTTAAAGATGTTAGTTATATCCTACAAGGGAAGTAATAGGTGGGTCCCACACCCACATAACCTCCCATGATAAGATAATGTGAGGTGGGGCTCACATGAGCCCCTATCCTTTCAACTTTGTATAAAGTCCCATTAACTCCCCTGTATAGAAACTCATGGAATTCACATGAATTAAGGAGGCCACCTCTCCTCTCATGAATTGTGGAAACCCAAATATTTAATGTCTATTTTAATTAACTTGGGTGTCAATAATATTTTTTGAATTATTTTGAATTGGTTGGAAAATATTTTAAAATTGGGGAATGCGTTACTTTAATATTTTCTTGGAAAATATTTTGGTGGAACCGTTCGAATTAGAAGAGAGCTCCATCCTTCCACGAAGAATGGATTTCTCTCCATGAATAACTTCATCCTTTATTCTTCCTCCGCGACATGGGAGAAGACATATTCCGTGAGGAACGTCGACTACGCTTACTCCTTGGACGCACCCAACGTCGTCTTCGAATCCTCTTTCACGGCTTGAGGACGTGCAACGTCATAATCGTGGTAGGGTTTTTTTTTATAATTCTACGTGAATAAATTATCTCGTTCATGTTGAATTAATTGGAATGTCTTCGGCCACCTGCTACCGCCTAACGCGGAGGGCGCGGGCTGAACGAACATGGCCCGAGGACCCACTGATGTTTCCAAATTTTATTCACGATGGAGGCGGGTTGGAAGAGGTGACAACGAGCGAAGGCAGCCGCCGCGCGCCGACCGCGTGCAGAAGAACCGCGTCCCACAACCGCAGGCCAGTCAGACGAAGAAGAACTGGCTGACCATAGTCAGGCTGGGCTGGTGGAACCGCGACACCCAATGAGGCCGCGCTGCGGAGGTCTGTGTCCCGCACTCTGCTGGCCGCTTCGGCAGGTGAACCGACTGCCTCGTCAGCTGGCTGGGTTTGAGGAGGCTGCGGTGCCGCAGGCAGAGGATAGTGGCCCGCCCAAGCGGGCCCCTCGTGCTAGAGAAGCCGACCGGCTTTGGACATCCGGGAAGGAGGGCGGTGCCGCTCGGCTCCGCCGGTTCGGGATTTCGGGCCACCCCTCACTCCGTGTCGCTCGGCCAGTTGGTCGAGCCATGACCAACAGCTAGCCGGGCTGCCTGCCACGGGGCGGACCATGCCCAGCCGGTCTAGGCCAAGCATTATCGGGCTGGACCGACCCATTAACCAGGTCGGACCAGCCATGTTAGAATGGGATAACACGCCAGTCCACCGGGCATGACGGTCCGAGCCTGTTTCTCTTAAATGCGAATAACATAATTACCATGTGTCCGATCGACGTGCCGTCTACCGTACTGGGACCCTTATGAAGAGGTGGTAATTTCGAAATACTATAAGTGAGTTTTGGAAAACTTTAGAAGATGGACGGGTTTGGAACAAGCGTATTTCAAACCGGGCCCCTAGAATGGAAAAGCCAATAACTCTCAGACCAGGCGTCTGATTGACACGCCGTCTGTCGCGTTGGGTTTCTTTTGATGAGACAGATCTTCGAGATACATCAAATCTGGACTTCTTGATAGTTTATGTATCAACACCTTTGCTCGAGGAGCGGCCCCTCCCAGAATCAAGCGTGTTGTGTGCGGGAACCCTAGAGCTGGCTGCGACTGCTTCGACTACTATACTGGAATACTCCATGGGTTCGACAACGACGACTATCGTACTGGAATCCTCTGTGGGTTCGACGATGATGAAAAATGTACTTGTATCCTATGTTGGTCCAACAATATGACCCTTGTATTAGTATCCAGAGTGGGTCCAACAGAGTAGCTGGTCTAGTATCCGACATGGGTCCGACAGATTACCTAGTCTTGTATCCTACGTGGGTCTGACAGCTTAGATGAATTAGTGACGACATCTGATCATCTCTATAGCAATATGAAAGATGTATTCTTGTGTGAGTGGAGTCTTGACTTTTAATCAATATCATCGATGTGATTGACTTGTTTTCCTGTGTAGACTGGGTTGTGCTTGGGCACGAGAGTTGGAGCCGAACTGTGATTGATAACTTAGGTTTATGTATGGGCATATACCTAAGTAGAGTTGGTTGATACTTAATGATTGTATCTTTCTTTTATGGTTATACTTTATGGATTCTGGGATACCTTCGGGGGTCTCGTGGTCCCTACTGAGTATCGTATACTCACCCTTGCATGGGCCATGCCCGCACCTCATTGTGTTGGATGTAGACGACAGACATCGCTGACGAAGGCCGAGGGCACCATGACTAGACGGTACCCGGAGGTGGACCTTGCGACGAGTCGACAAACGGAGGAGACTAACGTACGTGAGTGATGAGGTTTCCATCTATACCTACCCTTCAGGTAGGAACACCGAAGGATGATCCAGGAGTTTCTCTTTAATTTCAGCTATTTTTCCCTTTTTACATGTACTTGTTGTCCAGTTGGGTTTGTATACTGGCCCATTTACTTTCCAAAAGACTCTTTTGTATTCAGTTTTACTTAGTGTTTACTTCCTGTTGTGTACTCTATTGTGTTTGATTACTTTTATAAAGGAAATTCCTTCCAAGTATGGGGATTTATGCCTTTGGTGATAGTCGCTAGCCCCTGGCCTATGGAAGGTGGGCATTGGATAGTCACGACACGGGCCCCAAGGACGGGTCATAACAAAATGGTATCAGAGGAGTCGGTTATACCGTAGAACATTGGACTCTGAACTATCTTACTGGGAAGAAACAGTGTTAAGAGTATTGAGAGTGGATTTTAGTCTAGGGAGTCTAGTGTTGGTGTGGTGGCTGATTTATCCATACACCAGGACCCTGACATATGATTTCCGACTTAGTGCATGAAAACACTGATTGCATGTGTGTTTCAAAAGATTTCTTTATGATTACATTGTGTCATATCACTAGGTATATTGTTTGACCATGGAACACTGGTTTCATTTCAGGATAGCCCCATGAAGGTAGCCAACTAGTGTTTAGAGTTACGTGCGAGATGGTAGCCCACTGAGAGATGAGGCCTCAGTGTAGGGCCCCATCACAGCAGAGGCACCAATAGTACCACTACCCGCTGGACCACTGGTACCACCAGCCCTAGCAGCAAAGAGTGCACGTCACTTGAGTGTGTTTCATGAGTTCCAGTGACAGAGGACGCCCAGGTTCCGGGGAGAGACAGACCCACATGAAGCTGAGGACTGGATGGAGGCTTTTGTAAGAGTTTTCAGACTGGAAGGGACACCAGCCGACCTTATGGTGATCCTTGCCGCGAGTCTCCTACATGCAGTAGCAGGTAGATGGTGGAGCCTGATTCTCCAGTTGCATGGAGAGGAATCTTTACTTTGGACAGACTTCGAGAGTATCTTCCGCTCAGAGTTTGTTCCAGCCACCCTTCGTGCGGTGCCAATTCAAGAGTTACTTCATCTGCAGCTGGGCAGCATGACAGTAGCTTAGTACTCCGCGAGGTTCACTGACCTCTCACACTACTCCACGAACATGGTACGGGACCCAATATTTATGGCCCAGACCTTTGAGTAGGGACTCAGACCTGATATCAGGGCTTCGATGATCTCCCTCATTATTGAGACGCATGCGAGGGTACTAGAGTGAACAATTTTTGTGGAAATATTTCTTGCAGAGCCGACACCAACTGCGAGACCCACCATAGGATGACGGATTGTAGAGTCTTATGCGGCCAGCAGTAGATAGTTGACATAGAGGTCCAAGCAGACCAGGCCATCAGGTGGACGAACTCAGGATACAGGATCGGTTGTGCGGGGAACATGAAACTGAGCCAGCTATATGAGGACCAGGAAATGCTATGCATGCGTCGGGCAGGGTCACATGGCTTGGGACTGCTCGACCCGCTTGGTGGACGAGCAGCAGAGAGTAGAGGGACCTCTCAAGAAGAGGTAGAGGTTAGGTCATGGTGGTCCACCGGGAGCAGGCATACGTGGAAGAGGAGCTGGATGAGCAGCAGGTGGTGGACGACGTTTTGAGGCTTTACCACCACCACCACAAGGAGGACCACCCTGACCATAGGGACCTTGTAGACAGGGGCAAGCTTAGCTCTCGGTAGTCGAGGCCTATGAACACGGGGCACCTGAGATGATTCAAGGTACTATCTATGTCTACTCTACCTTTGCTGTAGTACTTATAGAGACAGGTGTGAGTCATTCTTTTATTTCCTCTAGACTTGTCCGGAGCTCGGAGATTCCAATGGTTCCATTGGCTTGATCCTTACGGTTAGAGACTCATACGGGAGAAGAATTGACGATTATTCACTAGTGCCGACAATGTGAGCTTACTCTAGGAGGAGAGAGCTTCAGCTGTGATCTTCTTGTATTGGCGTCAAGGCCTTACGATGTCATCTTGGGTATGGACTGGTTGTCTATAGTCCATGCTCAGATCGACTGATTTAGGCGAAGTGTGTGGTGGGTCCGCACATATGGAACCAGTTTCACATTCACCAGCGAGAAGGGATCCTTTGCAGTACAGGATGGACTTACGCAGAGGAGAGGGAAGCCGATCACACATCCGTTGGCTAGTCTCATCCTCACAGCAGTTGATGTGCGTAGTCCGAGTTGTCCTGTTGTGGTGGATCTGTATGCGGCCGTTTTTCCTAGCGACGTTCCAGGACTACTTCCTCCCTGAGAGGTAGACTTCTACATTGACCCGTCTCTCGAGACAGCACCGATATCTAATCCAGCATATCAGATAGCTCCCACCATGCTTTGTGAGCTGCAGGTACAACTAGAGGACTTTCAGGGGAAGAGATTTATTTGAACCAGTGTTTCACCCTAGGCTTCTCCGATTTTTTTCACCAAAAATGCGGATGGGAGCTTGCGACTGTGCGTCGACTACCATTGCCTGAATCAGGTGACCATGAATAACAAGTACCCACTCCCAAGGATTGAGGACCTCTTTGATCAGGTTAAGGGAGCATGATGGTTCTCGAAGATAGGACTTAGGTCAGGCTATCACCAGCTCAGAGTTCGAGACAAGGATGTGCATAAGACGACCCTCAGGTGTCAGTATGACCAAGATGAGTTCATTTATATGCCCTTATGCGTAACCAATTCACCAGAAGTGTTCATGAGTATCATGAACATGATCTTATAGCCTTTCCTCGATCGATTTGTCGTAGTCTTTATCGACGACATACTGATTTATTCGACTATAGAGGAGGAGCACGCCTGTCACTTGCGGGTTGTACTAGATACACTCTGAGAGCACGAGATTTATGGTAAGCTCTCAAAGTGTCAGTTCTAGATTCAAGAGGTTCACTTCTTGGGACATGTCATCTCGGAGGCTGGGGTAGTAGTGGATCCAGATAATATTTAGGTAGTTCTTTCTTTGGAGCCACCCAGGAGCGTGACAGAGGTGTGGAGTTTCCTGGGTTTGGTTGGGTACTATCGGAGATTTGTGCCAGACTTCTCCAGAGTTGAATCACCACTTTTAGCCATTAGGAAGAAGGGGAAACCCTTTGTGTGGTCAGAGAGATGATAGAAGAGCTTTCATGAGCTGAGGTAGAGATTGACCAGTGCACCCATCTTGAGGCTACCGGAGGAGGGCATAGGGTATGTAGTTTACTACAACGCATGAGGGACCAGACTCAGGTGTGTCCAGATGAAAGAGTGAGTAGGGATCTCTTATGGTTCACAGCAGTTGAGATAGCACGAGCAGAACTACGCTACCCATGACCTGGAGTTAGCAGTAGTGGTCTTATCCTTGAATATTTGGCGACATTATTTGATGGGAAAGCATTTTATAGTCTACTCTAACCACCAGAGTCTCAAGTACATCTTCTCACAGAAGGACCTGAACCTGAGATAGCGGAGATGGCTCTAGTTCCTCTAGGATTATGACTTTGAGATAGTATATACTCCTGGGAAGGGGAAAATTGTAGCAGATGATCTCAGTAAGAGATCGGGAATTCATCTTCTAGGAGAGGCGATAGAGAAGCTAGCCGCGTTGCAGATATCCTTTGTGGATAGAGATGGAGAAGCATTTATAAATTTTCTCACAGTCACTCCTCCACTCCTACAGCAAGTCAGAGAGGCACAACATGGGGATGTTGACTGTGTGACACGACGTGCTCAGATATGCTCAGGGTAGACACCTGATGGATTTTCTGAACGATGGGAGCACGTCATTATCTTCAGGGGATGTACCATGGTACCAGTTACACTATAGGATAAGGTGATGAGGGAGTTCCACAATTCCCTTCTATCAAAACATCCAGGAATGGTAAAGATGTATTAGGACCCCAAACGACATAACTAGTGGTTGGGAATTATAAAGGAAGTAGCAGAGTTCGTTTCACGATGCCTCACTTGTCAGCAAGTGAAGGCGAAGCACCAGGTACCATCAGGCTTGGTAACAACCCTTAGTGGTTCTGGAGTGGATGTGGGACATGATATCCATGGACTTCATGACAGTATTCCACGTACATCCAGGGGACACGACTCTATCTAGTTGATCATAGACCGACTCACCAATTCGGCCGACTCCCTATCGATCAGAGAGTAGGGCTCAGTAGAGAGATTGGGATGCCTCTACATTCAGAATATCGTATGACTTGATGGTGTGACATCCACTATTGTCTCTGATAGAGATGCTCATTTCACTTACCAGCAATTTAAGGGATTCCAGGAGGCTTTTGGGAAGTATCTTTGCTTGACCACTGCCTTCCATACTCAGACGAATGGTCAGACTGAGAGGACCATTCAGACTCTTGAGGACATGCTCTGTGCATGTGTCCTTGACTTTGGTCGTAGATGGTAGGATCACTTACCCTTGGTGGAGTTTACGTACAACAATAGCTACCACTCCACCATCAAGATGGCACCATACGAGGCACTCTACGACTGACCTTGCGTATCACCTCTGTGCTGGACTGACCCTTGGGAGTCAGAACTTGTAGGACCAAAGACAGTTCAAGCTACGATGGAGAAGCTGCAGATCATCCAGGAGCGGATGACGACTGCACAGAGGAGACCGAATTCTTACATTGATAGGAGACGGAGACCACTGGAGTTCGAGGATGGCAACCATGTTTTCTTATAGGTCTCACCTCAATGAGGTATACATATATTTGGATGGGGTGGCAAGTTATCTCCGCGTTTCATCGGACATTACCAGGTCCTCAGCAGAGTAGGCAAGGTGGCTTACCACATGGCTCTACCAACTCTGTTGCATAGGGTGCATGACGTCTTCCATGTATCTCAGCTGAGGAGATACATGCATGACCCGTCCCACATCATCGACCATGGGGAGATGGACATCGATAATGGGGCGACATTCACGGAGGTCTTGGTGGAGATCGAGGATCGATAGGACCAGGTCCTACGTAGTTGGTCGATTCCTCTGGTGCGCATTTGCTGGCAGCACATGAACCTCCAGGAGAGCACTTGGGAGCTGGAGGCTCAGATGTGAGATCAGCGACCCCATTTGTTTCCCTAGTGTGTGTTGTAGTTGTACGGGGATGTAAATCCCTAAGGAGGGAGTAATTTAAAGACTTGGAAATTTCTAGGAATTTTTTTTCTTAATTATTTGGAATTTTCGGAGTCTGTGTTTTTTGACGGCACTTGATTCCGAAGCTATGTGTGCTTGGAATCAATTTATGATGTTTTTTGGGTATGTTCAGTAAACGTACATGAAAGATTTTCTATATTTTGAACCGGTGCTCGTAATTGAAATACGAGGACACCAATGAACTCACAACGCCGATATTCACTAAAGGGGACCATTATCGTAGTTGCAGTTTATGAAGGTTGAGAGTTAATTTTTGGGGATTTAGATTAAAATAAATAAAATTGTAGTACACAATTTTTTTTAAAGATGTTAGTTATATCCTACAAGGGGAAGTTATTGGTGGGGCCGACACCCACATAACCTCCCATAAGAGGATAATGTGAGGCGGGTTCCACACGATCCGCTATCCTTTCAACTTCCTTTAAACTCCCATTAACTACCCCTTTTTGAAACTCTTAGAATACCGATGAATTAATGAGGCCACCTATCCTCTCATGAATTGTGCCAACCCAAATATTTAATATCTATTTTAATTAACATGGGTGTCAATAATTCATTTTGATTTATTTTTAATTTGTTGGAAAATATTTTTAAATTGGGTGGAACCATACTTTAATATTTGGTTGGAAAATATTTTGGTGGAACCTTTGGAATTTGAAGAGAGCTTCATCCTTCCACGAAGAACGATGTTCTCTCCACGAAGAACTTCGTCCTTTCTTCTTCCTCTGTGAAAAGGGAGAAGACATCTTCTGTGAGGAACGTCGACTACGCTTCCTCCTCAGACGCACACGACGTCATCTTCGTATCCTCTTTCCTCGGCTCAACAACGTGCAATGTCAGAATAAAGGTAGGGGTTTTGTATAATTCTACGTGAATAAATTATCTCTTTCATGTTGAATTTTTTGGAATGTCTTCGGCCAACTGCTACCGCCTAACGTGGAGGGCGCATGCCAAAAGAACACAGCCCGAAGACCCTCTGATGTTTTCTGATTTTATTCGCGATGGAGGCGTGTTGGAAGAGGAAGCGACAAGCGAAGGCGGAGGCCGCGTGTGGAAGAACCACGACCCACAACCGCGGGCCGCTCGGCCGAAGAAGAACCAGCCGGCCGTAGTTGGGCCGAGCTGGTGGAACCATGGTGCCCCATGGTGCCACGCTGTTACGGTCTGTAGCCCGCACTCCGTGGGCTGCATTGGCAAGCGAACCGGCCATCTTGTCGGTCGGACGGGTTGGAGGAGGCTGCGGCGCCACCTGGCACCGTGTGCAGAGGGAAGGGGCCCGCCCAAGCTGGCCGCTCACGCTGGAGAAGCCGGCCGACTTCAACCGGCAGTGCAGACGCGCGACACCACCAATTTTGGAAGTCGGGGTTCCCCCCCCGCTCCGTGTCACTCCTCTAGTTGGCTGAGCCACGACCAACAGCTGGCCGGGCCGCGCCAGCTGGGCCGGGCTGCGCCCATGCGTTGGTCGGGCCGCCAGACATGGGCCGGACCATGCCCCACCAGTCCGGGACACACATCATTGGGCCGTGCTGACCCATTAGCCGGGTCAGACCTGCCGAGTCAGAATGGGCCGACCCGCCATCCCACAGGTCATGACAGGTTGAGACTGTTTCGTTTAAATGTGAATAAATTCATGACAGTGCATCCGATCAAAGCGCCATCTACGGAACTGGGACACTTTCAACGAGTCAGTCCTTTTTCGATAATCTAAGTCAGTTTTGGACTACATCGGAAGACGTACAGGTTTGGAACAAATGTATTTCCAACCTGGCCCATGGAATGGAAAATCCAATAACTCTCAGACCGGACGTCCGATTGACACGCCATTTGTCACGTTGGGTTTCTATTGACGATACAAAACATTGGGATACATTAACTGTGGACTTCGTGATAGTTGATGTATCGACCCCATTGCTCGAGGAGCGGACCCTCCCGGAATCAAGCGTGCTGTGTGCAGGTACCCTAGAGCTAGCTGTGACTGCTTCGACTACTGTACTGGAATCCTTTGTGGGTTCAACATCGACGACTAACATACTATAATCCTCTGTGGGATTGAAGACGATGACAACTGTAGTTGTATCATATATGGGTCTGACAGTTCGACCTATGTACTAGTATCCTGTGTGGGTCTGACAGAGTAGCTGGTCTAGTATCCTATGTGGGTCCGACAGCTTAGCTGGTCTAGTATCCTACATGGGTCCGACAGCTTAGATGAATCAGTTACTACATCTTATCATCTAAATTGAAATATGAAAGATGTATACCTGTGTGAGCGGAGTCTTGACTTGTCACGACCCGTTCTCGGGGCCCGTGCCGTGACTACCCCAAGCCCGCCTTCCATAGGCCAGGGGCTGGCGACTAGCACCAAGGCGTAAATCCAGGTAAAAAGGGAAGGCATTTCCTTTGTAAAGTAAAAAAGCACCACAGAGTAAGCAAGAAGAAAAGTAAACACTAAGTGAAAATAGAGTACAACTGTAAGTGTGGTAAAGTAAGTGGGCCAGTATACAAACCCAAAATGAATGTAAAGTACAACTCGAAAGGGAAAACAACAAATGAAAAGAAAAAGCCGCTACGCCGAGCTGTCCACTGGAAATCCCACCCGAAGGGTGGGTACAGATAGCTCCTCTACTCCTCGGGTCCCTTCGTCCGCTCCGAGAACGTTCCGCCTAGTGGTCCACCTCCAGGTACTGTCCTGCTCTGTGAGCCTCAACCACGTTCAACGCTGTCCGTCGTCTGCAACCAACACAACGTAGTGCGGGCATAGCCCGTGCAGGGGTGAGTATAAGCTACTCAGTAGGGACCCCGAGAGCCCTGAAGGTCTCCCAAAATCCACAAAGGATAAACCACAAAGGAAAGATACAATCACGGAGTAACAACCGATACTGCTAAGGTATATGCCCATACATATACCTAAGTCATCAATTCCAATATGCTCCAACCTCCAAGCCCATGTACAACTCAGTCCACACAGGAAAGTATACGTATTCCACACAGGAAAGAAAAACGCAATCCACACAGGATAGCACAACACAATCCACACAGGAAAGTAAACTGGATTCAGCTCACACAGGTATACTTCTTCGAAAGATGATAGAGATGATCACTGATCTATCTAAGTCATCGGTCCCACAAAGGATAGATAGGTACTAACCCCCGCAAAGACCCACACAGGATCGGACCCACATAGGATCTGTAGGCGCTGGCTCACACAGAACCGCTGAGCGCTGACCCACACAGGATCAGAACCACACAGGATCGGTAGCACTGATCCACATAGGATCGCTGAGTGCTGTAGTCATCGTCGTCGAATCTACTGAGGATCTCTACACAGTCGTCATTGTAGTCACAGTAGCCGTCGCAGCCAGCACTAGGGTTCCCGCACACAGCAAGCTCGTTCGGGAGGGTCCGCTCCACGAGCCGAGAGGATGATACATAAACTGTCACATAGTCCAGAGTTGATGTATCCAAAAGTTCTGTATCGTCAACAGGAACTCATCGTCGCAGACAGTGCGTCAATCGGACGCCCGGTCTGAGAGTTATTGACTTTTTTGTCCTAGGGCCCCGGTTGGTTTTTAAGGCAAAACCAACCCGACCGTACTCCACCTGCGTCCAAACCTCGGTCAGAGTATGCCAAAAGATCAGTCTCACTAAGAAGAACTCAACAAAGTCGACGGCACGTCAATCAGACATCCGTAGCTCAAGAAATGAGCGTTTCCGCTCTGAGGGTCCGGTTAGTTTCGTGTACGAACCATCCTGGACGAACACAAAGTATTCCAAAACCTTGAGTGCAATATACCAAAACGACCGCCTCGATCCAAGGATCGCATTGCCTCTGACGGCACGTCGTTTGGAGGTCCGTAGACCGAGTTATGGGCATTTGAACCCAAACAGTCCGATAACGGGGGTTTCGGGCCCGGACCGACCCGACCCGAGACCCCCCGGTCAGCCCGAACCGGGTCAACACACCCCGGACAGGGTCGGCCCGGCCCGGCACGGCCCGGCGGCCCGGGCCAGCGCGGCCCGGCCGGGCGCCGGTCCGGCTGGGCGCAGTGCGCCCAGCGCGCTGCCAGTTCGGCTTCGGCCGAGCTGTTGGAAAAAAGAGGGGGGGGGGGGGGGGCGCCTGCCCCCCTTGTGTAACCGCGACCCCCCTCATTTATGGGGGGCCATTTATTCTGGCCGGGGGAATTTAATTCCCCCGGTTTTCTCCTTTCTGACTGGCCCGACCTGGCCGACTGGCTCCTTCTCAACGGGACCGGCGGTGGCCGGTCCCCTTCCGGCTCCGACACCGGCGGTCCGGCTGGCTTCCGGTCACCATGCTCCGCCGCGGCCCGGAACCGGCCACATACCTTGTAGTCCGGTGCGGTGTGATGACACCGCGCCCCTCCTCCGCGACTCCGCTCCGGCCGCGGCACCTTCGACTTCCTTCGACGCGGTGCGACGACGTCGCGTTCTTGTTCGACTTCTCAGCGTGGCGCGACGGCGTTGCATAATACTTGCTGAGCGATTCTCGCGTGGTACGACGACACCACGCCATCCCATTCCATTCACAAAGAAACAATCATGAACATAGGAGGGGGTTAGGCCGTGTTTGTGCGGTCCGTCCCCCTCTCGTTAAACGATAACATTTAGTCTATTAACCACGAAGTTCGAAATGCTAGAATCAAGAACGGAATTAATTTAATAAAATAAAAATAATCCCCTAACTCAGTTCAGGAATGGTGTTCGTCAACGACCCGCGGAAGACCAGAGTCGTGGAGGTCGGGCATCGCGGGGAAAGAACGTCGACGTCGCGAAGCGAGGATTCGAAGTCATTGGCGGCGATTTCGTCGTGGAAAATCGTCGCGGAAGAGATGAAGCGGAAGAAGAACATCGCGTCCTGGATACGGCGTTGTGGAAGAACCGTGTTTTTTGGTGGAGAAGTTCTTTGTTGAAGAACGGTGTTCTCCACGTTCTTCATCGATGAAGTAGAAGATGAAGAACGCTTCCCAATCCTCTCAAGGTTGTAAAAGAAACTAACCAAAATAAAATAAGTCTAAGCCTTATTTTATTTACACATCCTAACCTCTTTGAATTTCAAAAGTTTGAAATTCAGTAACTCATCTTAATTAATAACACAAGTTGTCAAATTAATTAGAGTGGAGTTAATGGGGAGTTTAAGGAGAATTGAAGAGTTAGGGCTCGTGTGGGCCCCACCACACATTATACTCTCAAGGGAGGTTATGTAGATGTGGGCCCCACCTCTAACTCCCTTTGGGAGGAAATAACCAACAAAGTTAAAAATAAATTGTGTTCCACAATTTATTTAACTTCTTCTAATTTCCCCCAAAAACTAACTCTCATCCCGCATAAAACACAACCTCGGAAAAGGTCTCCTTAATCGAATATCGGCGCTGTGAGTTCATTGGTGTCCTCAGATTTCAATTCCAAGCACCGGTTCAAAACTTATAAATTCCCGCTCGTTCATTCACTGAACGTACCCGAGCCAAACTTCGGAAAATTGATTCCGGGCATACCGGGCCTCGGAATCAGGTGTCGTCAGAAAACGCGATCTTGTAAAATTCCAAAGAAAATTAAGAAAAACATTTCCTTGAATTTTAAGGGTCTTTACATTACTCCCACCTCAGGGCTTTACGTCCTCGTAAAGAGACATCAATACTAGGGAAACAAATGAGGGTACTGAGAATGCATCTGAGCCTCCCTCTCCCAAGTTCTCTCCTGTAGGTTCCCGTGCTGCCATCTGATGCGCACTAGAGGAATCAACCATCCACGTAGGACCCGCTCCTGTTGATCCTTGATCTCCACCGGGACCTCCGTAAAAGTCTCCCCATCGTCAACTTCAAGCTCCCCATGGTCGATGATGTGCGTCGGGTCGTGCACGTATCTCCTCAGCTGAGATACGTGGAAAACGTCGTGCACCCGGTGCAACTGAGGTGGTAGAGCCAGACGATAAGCCACCTCGCCAATCCTGCTGAGGACCTGGAATGGTCCGATGAAGCACGGAGATAACATGCCTTCCCGACCAAATCTCTGAAATCCACGTCAAGGTGAGACACACAAGAAGACGTGGTCTCCATCCTCGAACTCTAGTGGCCTCCGCCTCCTGTCAGCGTATGACTTCTGCCGGCTCTGAGCTGTCCTCATCCGCTCCTGGATGACCTGGACCTTCTCTGACGTGGCCTGGACAATCTCTGGTCCCACTAGTGCTGACTCCCCAGGGTCTGTCCAGCAACTGAAAAGTAAAAGCTGCTACGCCGAGCTGTACACTGGAAATCCCACCTCAAGGGTGGGTACAGAAAGCTCCTATGCTCCTTGGGTCCCGTCGTCCACTCCGAGCACGTTCCGCCTAGTGGTCCACCTCTAGGTACCGTCCTGCTCTGCGAGCCTCAACCACGATCAAAGCTGTCCGTCGTCTGCAACCAACAGAACGTAGTGCGGGCATAGCCCGTGCAGGGGTGAGTATAAGCTACTCAGTAGGGACCCCGAGACTCCTGAAGGTCTCCCAAAATCCACAAAGGATAAACCACAAAGAAAAGATACAATCACGAAGTAACAACCGATAATGCTAAGGTATATGCCCATACATATACCTAAGTCATCAATTCCAATACGCTCCAACCTCCGAGCCCAAGTACAACTCAGTCCACACAGGAAAGTATACGTATTCCACACAGGAAAGAAAAACGCAATCCACACAGGATAGCACAACACAATCCACACAGGAAAGTAAACTGGATTCAGCTCACACAGGTATACTTCTTCGAAAGCTGATAGAGATGATCACTGATCTATCTAAGTCATCGGTCCCACAAAGGATAGATAGGTACTAACCCCCGCAAAGACCCACATAGGATCGGACCCACACAGGATCTGTAGGCGCTGGCTCACACAGAACCGCTGAGCGCTGACCCACATAGGATCAGACCCACACAGGATCGGTAGCACTGATCCACATAGGATCGCTGAGTGCTGTAGTCATCGTCGTCGAATCCACTGAGGATCTCTGCACAGTCGTCATTGTAGTCACAGTAGCCGTCGCAGCCAGCACTAGGGTTCCCGCACACAGCAAGCTCGTTCGGGAGGGTCCGCTCCACGAGCCGAGAGGATGATACATAAACGGTCACATAGTCCAGAGTTGATGTATCCAAAAGTTCCGTATCGTCAACAGGAACTCAACGTCCCAGACGGCGCGTCGATCGGACACCCGGTCTGAGAGTTATTGGCTTTTTCGTCCCAGGGGCCCGGTTGGTTTTTAAGGAAAAACCAACCCGAACGTACTCCACCTGCATCCGATCCTCGGGCGGAGTATTCCAAAAGATCTGTCTCACTAAGAGGAACTCAACAAAGTCGACTACGCTTCCTCCTCAGACGCACCCGACGTCATCTTCGTATCCTCTTTCCTCGGCTCAATGACGTGCAATGTCAGAATCAAGGTAGGGGTTTTGTATAATTCTACGTGAATAAATTATCTCGTTCGTGTTGAATTTGTTGGAATGTCTTCGGCCAACTGCTACCGCCTAACGCGGAGGGTGCATGCCAAAAGAACACAGCCCGAAGACCCTCTGATGTTTTCTGATTTTATTCGCGATGGAGGCGTGTTGGAAGAGGAAGCGACAAGCGAAGGCGGAGGCTGCGTGTGGAAGAACCACGACCCACAACCGCGGGCCGCTCGGCCGAAGAAGAACCAGCCGGCCGTAGTTGGGCCGAGCTGGTGGAACCATGGAGCCCCATGGTGCCACGCTGTGACGGTCTGTAGCCCGCACTCCGTGGGCTGCATTGGCAAGCGAACCGGCCATCTTGTCGGTCGGACGGGTTGGAGGAGGCTGCGGCGCCACCTGGCACCGTGTGCAGAGGGAAGGGGCCCGCCCAAGCTGGCCGCTCACGCTGGAGAAGCCGGCCGACTTCAGCCGGCAGTGCAGATGCGCGACACCACCAATTTTGGAAGTCGGGGGTCCCCCCCGCTCCGTGTCACTCCTCTAGTTGGCTGAGCCGCGACCAACAGCTGGCCGGGCCGTGCCAGCTGGGCCGGGCTGCGCCCATGCGTTGGTCGGGCCGCCAGACATGGGCCGGACCATGCCCCACCAGTCCGGGCCACACATCATCGGGCCGTGCTGACCCATTAGCCGGGTCAGACCCGCCGAGTCAGAATGGGCCGACCCGCCATCCCACAGGTCATGACAGGTTGAGACTGTTTTGTTTAAATGTGAATAAATTCATGACCGTGCATCTGATCAAAGCGCCATCTGCGGAACTGGGACACTTTCAACGAGTCAGTCCTTTTGCGATAATCTAAGTCAGTTTTGGACAACATCAGAAGACGTACAGGTTTGGAACAAACGTATTTCCAACCTGGCCCATGGAATGGAAAATCCAATAACTCTCAGACCGGACGTCCGATTGACACGCCATTTGTCACATTGGGTTTCTATTGACGATACAAAACATTGGGATACATTAACTGTGGACTTCTTGATAGTTGATGTATCGACCCCATTGCTGGAGGAGCAGACCATCCCGAAATCAAGCGTGCTGTGTGCGGGTACCCTAGAGCAAGTTGTGACTGCTTCGACTACTGTACTGCAATCCTTTGTGGGTTCAACATCGACGACTACCATACTATAATCCTCTGTGGGATTGAAGACGATGACAACTGTAGTTGTATCATATATGGGTCTGACAGTTTGACCTATGTACTAGTATCCTGTGTGGGTCTGAGAGAGTAGCTGGTCTAGTATCCTATGTGGGTCCGACAGCTTAGCTGGTCTAGTATCCTACATGGGTCCGACAGCTTAGATGAATCAGTTACTACATCTTATCATCTAAATTGAAATATGAAAGATGTATACCTATGTGAGCGGAGTCTTGACTTGTCACGACCCGTTCTCGGGGCCCGTGCCGTGACTACCCCAAGCCCGCATTCCATAGGCCAGGGGCTGGCGACTAGCACCAAGGCCTAAATCCCGATAAAAAGGGAAGGCATTTCCTTTGTAAAGTAAAAAAAGCACCACAGAGTAAGCAAGCAGAAAAGTAAACACTAAGTGAAAATAGAGTACAACTGTAAGTGTGGTAAAGTAAGTGGGCCAGTATACAAACCCAAAATGAATTTAAAGTACAACTCGAAAGGGAAAACAACAAATGAAAAGTAAAAGCCGCTACGCCGAGATGTCCACTGGAAATCCCACCTGAAGGGTGGGTACAGATATCTCCTCTGCTCCTCGGGTCCCGTCGTCCGCTCCGAGAACGTTCCGCCCAGTGGTCCACCTCCAGGTACTGTCCTGCTCTGTGAGCCTCAACCACGTTCAACGCTGTCCGTCGTCTGCAACCAACACAACGTAGTGCGGGCATAGCCCGTACAGGGGTGAGTATAAGCTACTCAGTAGGGACCCCGAGAGCCCTGAAGGTCTCCCAAAATCCACAAAGGATAAACCACAAAGGAAAGATACAATCACGAAGTAACAACCGATACTGCTAAGGTATATGCCCATACATATACCTAAGTCATCAATTCCAATACGCTCCAACCTCCGAGCCCAAGTACAACTCAGTCCACACAGGAAAGTATACGTATTCCACACAGGAAAGAAAAACGCAATCCACACAGGATAGCACAACCCAATCCACACAGGAAAGTAAACTGGATTCAGCTCACACAGGTATACTTCTTCGAAAGATGATAGAGATGATCACGGATCTATCTAAGTCATCGGTCCCACAAAGGATAGATAGGTACTAACCCCCGCAAAGACCCACACAGGATCGGACCCACACAGGATCTGTAGGTGCTGGCTCACACAGAACTGCTCAGCGCTGACCCACACAGGATCAGACCCACACAGGATCGGTAGCACTGATCCACATAGGATCGCTGAGTGCTTTAGTCATCGTCGTCGAATCCACTGAGGATCTCTGCACAGTCGTCATTGTAGTCACAGTAGCCGTCGCAGCCAGCACTAGGGTTCCCGCACACAGCAAGCTCGTTCGGGAGGGTCCGCTCCACGAGCCGAGAGGATGATACATAAACTGTCACATAGTCCAGAGTTGATGTATCCAAAAGTTCCGTATCGTCAACAGGAACTCATCGTCGCAGACAGTGCGTCAATCGGACGCCCGGTCTGAGAGTTATTGACTTTTTTGTCCTAGGGCCCCTGTTGGATTTAAGGCAAAACCAACCCGACCGTACTCCACCTGCGTCCAAACCTCGGGTGGAGTATGCCAAAAGATCAGTCTCACTAATAGGAACTCAACAAAGTCGACGGCACGTCAATCAGACATCCGTAGCTCAAGAAATGAGCGTTTCCGCTCTGAGGGTCCGGTTAGTTTCGTGTACGAACCATCCTGGACGAACTCAAAGTATTCCAAAACCTTGAGTGAAATATACCGAAACGACCGTCTCGATCCAAGGATCGCATTGCCTTTGACGGCACATCGTTTGGAGGTCCGTAGACTGAGTTATGGGCATTTGAACCCAAACAGTCCGATAACGGGGGTTTCGGGCCCGGACCGACCCGACCCGAGACCCCCCGGTCAGCCCGAACCGGGTCAACCCACACCGGAAAGGGTCGGCCCGGCCCGGCACGGCCCTGCGGCCTGGGCCAGCGCGGCCTGGCCTGGCCGACCGGCCGGGCGCCGGTCCGGCAGGGCGCAGTGCGCCCAGCGCGCTGCCAGTTCGGCTTCGGCCAAGCTGTTGGAAAAAAGAGGGGGGGGGGCGCCTGCACCCCTTGTGTAACCGCGACCCCCCTCATTTATGGGGGGCCATTTATGCTGGCCGGGGGAATTTAATTCCCCCGGTTTTCTCCTTTCTGACTGGCCCGACCTGGCCGACCGGCTCCTTCTCAACGGGACCGGCGGTGGCCGGTCCCCTTCCGGCTCCGACACCGGCGGTCCGGCTGGCTGCCGGTCACCATGCTCCGCCGCAGCCCGGAACCGGCCGCATCCCTTGTCTTCCGGTGCGGTGCTATGACACCATGCCCCTCCGCCGCGACTCCGCTCCGGCCGCGGCACCTTCGACTTCCTTCGACGCGGTGCGACGACGTCGCGTTCTTGTTCGACATCTCGGCGTGGCGCGACGGCGTTGCGTAATACTTGCCGAGCGATTCTCGCGTGGAACGACGACACCACGCCATCCCATTCCATTCACAAAGAAACAATCATGAACATAGGAGGGGGTTAGGCCGTGTTTGTGCGGTCCGGCCCACTCTCGTTAAACGATAACATTTAGTCTATTAACCACGAAGTTCGAAATGCTAGAATCATGAACGGAATTAATTTAATAAAATAAAAATAATCCCCTAACTCAGTTCAGGAATGGTGTTCGTCAACGACCCGCGGAAGACCAGCGTCGTGGAGGTCGGGCATCGCGGGGAAAGAACGTCGACGTCGCGAAGCGAGGATTCGAAGTCATTGGCGGCGATTTCGTCGTGGAAAACCGTCGCAGAAGAGACGAAGCGGAAGAAGAACATCGCGTCCTGGATACGGCGTTGCGGAAGAACCGTGTTCTTTGGTGGAGAAGTTCTTTGTTGAAGAACGGTGTTCTCCACGTTCTTCATCGATGAAGAAGAAGATGAAGAACGCTTCCCAATCCTCTCAAGGTTGTAAAAGAAACTAACCAAAATAAAATAAGTCTAAGCCTTATTTTATTTACACATCCTAACCTCTTTGAATTTCAAAAGTTTGAAATTCAGTAACTCATCTTAATTAATAACACAAGTTGTCAAATTAATTAGAGTGGAGTTAATGGGGAGTTTAAGGAGAATTGAAGAGTTAGGGCTCGTGTGGGCCCCACCACACATTATCCTCTCAAGGGAGGTTATGTAGATGTGGGCCCCACCTCTAACTCCCTTTGGGAGGAAATAACCAACAAAGTTAAAAATAAATTGTGTTCCACAATTTATTTAACTTCTTCTAATTTCCCCCAAAAACTAACTCTCATCCCGCAGAAAACACAACCTCGGAAAAGGTCTCCTTAAGCGAATATCGACGCTGTGAGTTCATTGGTGTCCTCAGATTTCAATTCCAAGCACCGGTTCAAAAGTTATAAATTCCCGCTCGTTCATTCACTGAACGTACCCGAGCCAAACTTCGGAAAATTGATTCCGGGCATACCGGGCCTCGGAATCAGGTGCTGTCAGAAAACGCGATCTTGTAAAATTCCAAAGAAAATTAAGAAAAACATTTCCTTGAATTTTACGGGTCTTTACATTACTCCCACCTCAGGGCTTTACGTTCTCATAAGGAGACATCAATACTAGGGAAACAAATGAGGGTACTGAGCATGCATCTGAGCCTCCCTCTCCCAAGTTCTCTCCTGTAGGTTCCCGTGCTGCCATCTGATGCGCACTAGAGGAATCGACCATCCACGTAGGACCCGCTCCTGTCGATCCTTGATCTCCACCGGGACCTCCGTAAAAGTCTCCCCATCGTCAACTTCAAGCTCCCCATGGTCGATGATGTGCGTCGGGTCGTGCACGTATCTCCTCAGCTGAGATACGTGGAAAACGTCGTGCACCCGGTGCAACTGAGGTGGTAGAGCCAGACGATAAGCCACCTCGCCAATCCTGCTGAGGACCTGGAATGGTCCGATGAAGCACAGAAATAACTTTCCGCCCCGACCAAATCTCTGAAATCCACGTCAAGGTGAGACACGCAAGAAGACGTGGTCGCCATCCTCGAACTCTAGTGGCCTCCGCCTCCTGTCAGCGTATGACTTCTGCCGGCTCTGAGCTGTCCTCATCCGCTCCTGGATGACTTGGACCTTCTCTGACGTGGCCTGGACAATCTCTGGTCCCACTAGTGCTGACTCCCCAGGGTCTGTCCAGGAACTGAAAAGTAAAAGCCGCTACGCCGAGCTGTACACTGGAAATCCCACCTCAAGGGTGGGTACAGAAAGCTCCTATGCTCCTTGGGTCCCGCCGTCCACTCCGAGAACGTTCCGCCTAGTGGTCCACCTCCAGGTACCGTCCTACTCTGCGAGCCTCAACCACGATCAAAGATGTCCGTCGTCTTCAACCAACAGAACGTAGTGCGGGCATAGCCCGTGCAGGGGTGAGTATAAGCTACTCAGTAGGGACCCCGAGACCCCTGAAGGTCTCCCAAAATCCACAAAGGATAAACCCCAAAGGAAAGATACAATCACGAAGTAACAACCGATACTGCTTAGGTATATGCCCATACATATACCTAAGTCATCAATTCCAATACGCTCCAACCTCCGAGCCCAAGTACAAATCAGTCCACAAAGGAAAGTATACGTATTCCACACAGGAAAGAAAAACGTAATCCACACAGGATAGCACAACACAATCCACACATGAAAGTAAATAGGATTCAGCTCACATAGGTATACTTCTTTGAAAGGCGATAGAGATGATCACTGATCCATCTAAGTCGTCGGACCCACAAAGGATCGATAGGTACTAACCCCCGCAAAGACCCACACAGGATCAGACCCACACATGATCTGTAGGCGCTGGCTCACACAGAACCGCTGAGCGCTGACCCACACAGGATCAGACCCACACAGGATCAGTAGCACTGATCCACATAGGATCGCTGAGTGCTGTAGTCATCGTCGTCGAATCCACTGAGGATCTCTGCACAGTCGTCGTTGCAGTCACAGTAGCAGTCGCAGCCAACACTAGGGTTCCCGCACACAGCAAGCTCGTTTGGGAGGGTCTTCTCCACGAGCCGAGAGGCTGATACATCAACTGTCACATAGTCCAGAGTTGACGTATCCAAATGTTCCGTATCGTCAACAGGAACTCAACGTCGCAGACGGCGCGTCGATCGGACGCCCGGTCTGAGAGTTATTGGCTTTTTCGTCCCAGGGGCCCGGTTGGTTTTTAAGGAAAAACCAACCTGAACGTACTCCACCTGCATCCGAACCTCGGGCGGAGTATTCCAAAAGATCCGTCTCACTAAGAGGAACTTAACAAAGTTGACGACACGTCAATCGGACGTCCGTAGCTCAAGATATGAGCTTTTCCGCTCCGAGGGTCCGGTTGGTTTCGTGTACGAACCATCCCGGCCGTACTCAAAGTATTCCAAAACCTTGAGTGCGATATACAGAAACGACTGTCTCGATCCAAGGATCGCATTGTGGCTGACGGCACATCGTTTGGAGGTCCGTAGCCCGAGTTATGGGCATTTTAACCCAAACAGTCCTATAATGGGGGTTTCGGGCCCGGACCGACCCGGCCCGAGACCCCCCGGTCGGCCCGAACCGGGTCGACCCACCCCGAACAGGGTCGGCCCGGCCCGGCCCGGCTCGGCCTCGCAGACCGGTCGGGCGATGGTCTGGCTGGGCGCAGCGCGCCCAGCACGCTGCCAGCTCGGCTTCGGCCGAGCTGTTGGAAAAAAGAGGGGGGCGCCTACCCCCCTTGTGTAACCGTGGCCCCCCTTCATTTATGGGGGGCCGTTGATGCTGGCCGGGGGAATTTAATTCGCCCAGCTTTCTCCTTTCCGGCCGGCCCAACCTGGCTGGCCGGCTCCTTCTCAACGGGACCGGCGGTGGCCGGTCCCCTTCAGGCTCCGACACCGGTGGCCCGGCTGGCCGCCGGTTACCATGCTCCACCGTGGCCCGGAACCGGCCGCGACCCTTGTCGTCCGGCGCGGTGCGACGGCACCGCACCCCTCCACAACGGCTTCGCTCCGGCTGCGGCGCCTTCGACTTCCTTCAACGTGGCGCGGCGGTGTCGCGTAATACTTGTCGAGCTATTCTCGCATGGTGCGACGACACCACGCCATCCCGTTCCATTCACAAAGAAACAATCATGAACATAGGAGGGGGTTAGGCCGTGTTTGTGCGGTCCGACCCCCTCTCGTTAAACGATAACATTTAGTCTATTAACCACGAATTTCGACATGATAGAATCAAGAATGCAATTAATTTAATAAAATAACAATAATCCCCAACCTCGGTTCAGGAACGGTGTTCGTCAACAACCCGGGGAAGACGAGCGTCGCGGAGGTCGGGCATCGCGGGGAAAGAACGTCGACGTCGCGAAGCGAGGATTCGAAGTCATTGATGGCGATTTCATCATGGAAAACCGTCGCGGAAGAGACGACGTGGAAGAAGAACGTCACGTCGTGGATACGGCGTCACGGAAGAACCGTGTTCTTTGGCGGAGAAGTTCTTCGTTGAATAACGGTGTTCTTCGCGTTCTTCATTGAGGAAGAAGAAGATGAAGAACTCTTCCCAATCCTATCAAGGTTGTAAAAGAAACTAACCAAAATAAAAAAAGTCTAAGCCTTATTTTATTTACACATCCTAACCTCTTTTAATTTCAAAAGTTTGAAATTCAGTAACTCATCTTAATTAATAACACAAGTTTTCAAATTAATTAGAGTGGAGTTAATGGGGAGTTTAAGGAGAATTGAAGAGTTAGGGATCTTGTGGGCCCCACCACACATTATCCTCTCAAGGGAGGTTATGTGGATGTGGGACCCACCTCTAACTCCCTTTGGGAGGAAATAACCAACAAAGTTAAAAAAAAATTGTTCCACAATTTATTTAACTTCTTCTAATTTCCCCTAAAAACTAACTCTCATCCCGCATAAAATGCAACCTCGGAAAAGGTCTCCTTAAGAGAATATTGGCGCTGCGAGTTCATTGGTGTCCTCAGATTTCAATTTCGAGCACCGGTTCAAAAGTTAGAAATTCCCGCTCGTTCGTTCACTGATCGTACCCGAGCCAAACTTCGGAAAATTGATTCCGGGCATACCGGGCCTCGGAATCAGGTGCCGTCAGAAACCACGCTCTTGTAAAATTCCAATAAAGATTAATAAAAAAATTTCCCTTGAATTTTATGGGTCTTTACATGACCTTCAATCAATATCATCGATGTGATTGACTTTATTTCCTGTGTGGAATGGGTTGTGCTTGGCCTCGAGAGTTGGAGCTGAACTGTGATTGATAAATTAGGTACATATATGGGCATATACATAAGTAGAGTTGATTGATAATTCGTGATTGTATCTTTCTTCTGTGGTTATCCTTCGTGGATTATGGGAGACCTTCGGGGGTCTCGGGGTCCCAACTGAGTATCGCATGCTCAACCCTGCACGGGCAATGCCTGCACCTCATTTTGTTGGATGCAGACGACAGACAGTGCTGACGGAGGCTAAGAGCACCACGACTGGACAGTACCCAATGGTGGAACTTGCGACGAGTCGGCACATGGAGGAGACTGACATACGTTGGTGCTGAGGGGCCATCTTTACTTACCCATCAGGTAGGAACCCCAGAAGACGATCCAAGATTTTCTCTTTACTTTCAACTATTTGTCCCATTTTACTTGTACTTGTTGTTCAGTTGGGTTTTTATACTGGCCCATTAACTTTCCAGCAGACTCTTTTGTATTCAGTTTTACTTAGTGTTTACTTCATGTTACGTACTCTATTGTGTTTGTATACTTTTATAAAGGCAATGCCTTCCCAGTATGGGGATTTACACTTTTAGTCCTAGTCGCCAGCCCCTGGCTCATGGAAGGTGGGCTTGGGGTAGTCACGACACGGGCCCCGAGAACGGGTCGTTACAATTACCATCAACGTACCCTCTTCCAGGCTTGAGATAACCTCCCATATATCATTTGAGATGATAAAAAATAATTAATTTGAAGGATATAACCAAGCCCAACCATCAAATAATTATAATACATTCATATTTATAACATAATATAATGAATACATATAATATTTTAGTATAACATTACCCATATAAAAGATACATGTTTCATGAAGATTACAACCTCAACAATATATTTCATATAAGGAATTAATAAGGATTGTATCATTAGAATATATCAATATTGGATCATAATATTCACCAAAATATGATAAAATAGATGAAAAATACCTTTAAAATAACACATAAAAATTCCAATAAAATTAAAGTAAAAATATCATTTCCTTTTGAAAATGTTAATAATAAATATAATAATTTCCAAAGAAACTTTTTTTAATTTATATATTTATATGTAATTAAGAAAACATTTATTTGAAATATAAAAGAATATAATATGAATGAAATTATAAAAAATATATTGAAACTATATAAGTCTAAAAAAGATCATTTTTTATCATTATATTGAAATTCAAAATATTCCATCCGAGAAGCATATAAAGATAAATTTTCAAACCCTCATAAATAAAAATAAAAAAAATTTAAATTTAACCAAATAAAAAAATTAATGGTAATAAAAAAATTATTTCTTATAAAAAACATTATCATTTTTTATTGGAAGATATATCATTTAATTTCTTTCAATATTAATTTAAACATAAAAAATGCAATTTATAAATGATATTGGAAATAAATCCCCTACCATTTGTAGAACATGAATTATAAGAAAACTAACATACAATATAATAAATATATATTTATTATACATATATTATAGAATTATATACATACTTATAATATCATATAAGACCCTATTTTAACATTTTAACACCTTTTATTTATAAATATTAATTAAGATATTCATTTTCGTTATTATATGTTTCTTTTTTCATGTAATTTTTATTTTTCTACTTTCAGTACATTAATTTTGATCGTCTATTAAAATATATTTTACACTATATTAATATCATATTTATTTATTAAATTTATTTTTATAACCATTTATGATTAGAAAAAATAGAGAACTGAAATACACAATTCATAGAGAGATAAGATATACATAAGCATGAATGTTGTTTTCATTTTCTTGTAAAAAAGAATAAATTAAAGGTAAATAATATTTAATAATTATAGAATATTATAAAAATAAAAATAAAATATTATATTTTTATTAAATCCGTCATTATTAATACTCATCTGTGGTGGTAATGGAAAATGAATCACACAGATAAGTGAATATTGTTTACCATATGAATACATTTCTGATAGATTCATTTTACAATGGATGAAATCATTTAATGGTTGAAAATAAACTTCCATTATAGAAGAATAATTCTATATAAAAATCACATATAAATATTATGTCCATTATAATAAACGTTAATGAATGACCGTGATGAAAAATGAAATATATCTCTATATAAAGGTGGTAGACAACACTTACGTAGGAATGATGATTCAATTATTATTTGATGGAAAATGATTCGAAATAACATTTTTAAATATATATAATAACATATTAGTATATGTAATATACTAATTTTATCATGAATTCATTTTTATAAAAATAATAAAATAAAGAAAAATAAAATTATTCAACTCGATTAAGAGTTGTATCTCTTGTTAGATAATCCTCCATTGGTATCTCATTAAGGTCACCTTAGTTAGTGTTTTGAGAGTACTAAACCATATAGAATGTATAAAGGTTAGTTTATAAGATATTCTATCATGGTTTTGTTCATCTAAGTGGATCATTGTTTGTGAAAAGAATGTATAGACTGTATCCTTTTATAAGAGGTGAAAGGGATGTCAAATAATTTTTAAGAACGTAAAAATAAATTTAATGTCATAATCATATAAATTGGAAATAAATTTACTGAAATTATAATATAGGATTTTTAAGTATAAAAATACATATGAAAAAAATAGGCTACATGTTTATGTTACATTTTAAACCATATATTGTTTAGCCCCCTAATTAACCCTTTTTAGTGGTGGTAAAAAATTAAATATTTAAGGGTTAAAATTTTACATCTATGATATAAATTTAACAAAAAACAATCCATGGATTATAATTTAATCCATTTCCCATTTCACTTTTTTTCATGTGTTTTGTGATTTTTAAATAATTTTATTTAATATTAATTAACAAAACGTATCCATAAAGTCATTTTTAGTAATATAAAAAAAATTATTTTAATGATATCATGTTAAAAACTAATGTAAAATATAATCTCATTATCCATGAATTATTATTTTTCATGAATGATAAATTTTACTTATAACTCCAATTAATAAATCAATTTTTATTTTGATGATTCTAAATTTATTTAAATTGAAATTTCTTCTAATCGTAGATATATTGTGGAAGAGATTCATAAATTTTTATGGTTATTATACCACCATATAGTATTTAAATATAATGAAAATCCAAAAGGTAAATTATTTACTATCAAAATAATATTTTCTGATTCATTCATGGAAAATTATTGTCCCTATGACAACATAAGTGATAATTTAATAGAAACAAATTAATGTCATTATCAAATTCGTTTAATTAAAATAAAATAAATCATACAAAAAAATAAAAGTACCTATAATACCAATACCTGATCAAATGGGGCCATCTGTTCTTGAATTCATCCAAGTGTGAAACCCCAATACTTCCACCAATAGGATATGGGATTCTTAATAACACTAAGTTTTCATCTCAAGCACATATAACTTTGAATCCTAAATTACGTGTTCATATAGACACATCTCCACGCACTATTATAATGAAGAAAGTGTATAAGAATTATTTATTATACATTGAGGAATAAAAAAATAGAATATTAAGCTATAAAAAATAGTAATGGAAATATATGAACCAAATAATATCTCACCATTAGTGTAAAAATTTTATAACTTACTAACTAAATAGGGCTATGATGAGGATTAAAATCCTAGAACCATATATAGTCAATCAGTTTCAACAAAGCTCCCCTATCTCTTAGACATCTTAAGGCTCCTTAGAAAGGCATTTTTTATTCTTGAGAAATGAAATATATGGTTTTAGCTTATATATGTGTGTGTTTAAATAAACCAAGTTGGACAAATAGAAATAAAAAAAATTACCATCATAGTGAGTCATCTGATTTTCACAATTATGATCCAATTAGATATAAATAAAACCAAAACATATCAATTATCATATATAAGAAACATGTCGCAATGTTACCTGCATTCCCTCACTGCTAGCCTAGGATTCACCACGATGCTCAAAGGTTAAATTCTTTCTAGGGAACTCACTCATTTTGTGTACCTAAAACTAATGGAACTCATCCAATAGGTGATAAATGCAGTTCCTTTATATGATTATGTAAATTCTTTATCTCATAATATATCGATAAATATGATGTGGATAATACATACAGTTTAAATTTGATACGTAAACCTCTATGAAATAAGCCAATATGTAGGGGAATATGCACTGAATGTCCGAAACGGTACTCCTAATCCATCATTGTAATGAATAATAGAGGATCACACCACTTATTATATATTTAGATACATGAATTTATCTATAAATAACATATAATGTGGATTCCACATGATAACCAATTAAGTATCGGCCATGAGATTTAACCAATAGGGATAAAGATACTTGAATTAGGGGATCATGGACTCAAACATTCCCTAGAAGGGTTATATTACTTTTATAAGGGATACATTGTGTATCCCTATAATCTTAGTCAAACATACATCTGTGTCCATATAATATGGACCCTGCCTTTGTACTCTAGATATTTCCTTGTATACTCGCCATGCCCGTGCTCCTGTACCTAGGACTATATTTCAGGTCAATGACTTTAGGGTCTCATGGTGTGTTCTTTGGTCACATTGTCATGTTATTTTTATGCAAACATGAAATTCCTTAAAATCAGAGTCCATATGACGTGTGTTGTTATGAAGTACACAATGATCATATCATTATTTTGAAGAAATTTAAAATCTCCCATGTTTCATAACCCATTTTATCTCATTATACGATTCCAAAACAAAATTCTCAAAAAAACATGGATCTTAGTAAACCTATGAAGAATTTATGGAATTGGTTAGATTTCATTCACTAATTGATCTGGAATGAAATCCTTTGACACAATTTCACCCAAACACTGAAACCAATGAAAAAATAACCTTCAATTCAACACAATTCCTCCATTATTTTTCCAATCATCCCTTTCACATTCAATCATTAATCAAACCCCACTAAAACAATCCATTTTCCAAAAGATCGGCTTTAAAAGGATTTGTTCATGGATAAACTCTACCCGTTGGAAAAGTGAAACTTCAATGAATAACCTTTGAATAGTCAGGGGAGAAAAGAATGAAACACAAAATTGAGAAATAAATGTTGGAAAATTTTAATTTTGTCCTTCCATTGATGGTTAAAAATTAAATGAATTAAATGAAAATGTTGGTTCCACTATAATTAGTGTTCAACCATATATTAAAAAATGATGTGTGATTTAATTTTATAAAATAATTAAATCACATTATCATTTGAAAAATCTATAATGTATATTTATTCAATAAAATAATGTCCTAACTCAATAACTGATTAATCAATGATGATGAATTAATCCTCATTGTTTTTATGGTGATATAGAAGAACTCTCTTGATGATGATGTTCTCTCGTGGGAGACTAGTGGTGCTTTTTGTGTCCATGGTCATCTTAACTAATCACCTCAACCACACCCGTTAATTCATATTGGTGTTTTACTCCTCAAATATTTTCAGATTTGGTGGATAGTCATAGATATATTGATCATAGTTAAACAAAAAATTGATCATAAATAAATAATTTATTTGTTCTAATTTTTTACAAGAAACTATACTCTATCAGATCACCCAAAAAACATCACTTATGTTGCACATGTGAAAAAACTACATTATAAATTTAATATAACTATTTGTTTTCCAATTTGAGACACTGATCAAGTGATAAAAATTTATTCATAAAAAACACATGGTCGTAAAATATTTTATGTCATATTTTCAATATATCAATGCTATTGCTCTATAGGCCAAGGAATCCGAAACTGAATCCATGAATAAACTCAAAAATATTTAATTAATTTGTACATGGAAACAATAAAGTCTTTTCATTTTCCTTACATCTTGTTCTCTCATGCAAAAAAATAAATAAAACTCAAAATAATAGGGTAATAATATCAACTACAATTCTCACTCTCCTAGGTTGTCCCATGTAGACTCTAGTGATACCAAAAGACACACATAAATGGAATAACTCTCCCATGAAGGATCTTTAAGTATCAATCCTCGATGGTCATGAGGTACTCTGAAAATGTATCTATAAATAAAATTTAATTATCCCATAAATCGATAATTTGTTAATTTTTAGCCCATATCTCTTAATATATACATATAGAATACATTGGGCACTATGTTTGACTACAGTTTTAAGGATTTGTGTTATGAAATATTTTTACCCCTATATAGTATCTCTAAATAGATAACGAATCATGGAAAAAACTTCCTTCATCAACAAAATATCTATTTTACCCACTATATTAAGAGCTTCATGAACACATTTTCACCCTCTTAAAACTCCAAATACCTCCTTCATCAGTAAATGTGTGACAAATGATAACTATGAGCAATCCTAATTTACTAACGAATGTTATAAACATTCTATGTCATCAATTTCACCAACAATGGTCTCTTAAGCATTGACACATTGTTCGAAGTGGCTTATTGGAGACTTTCAGTGTCTCCAATATATAGCCTAAGATAGTTCGATTCCATTTTTAGAAATAAAAATAGTTAATCTATGAAAACACCACCAATGCTAATTGATTCTCTTAGATATTGATAAAATAAAGCACACATGTTCAAAGAATTCCCTGTGGAACCTAGATTGTCTAATCTTTAAAAAATATTTATAGGGGATGGAATTGATTCTCTACCACAAATGGTCCCAATGGCCTCTTATAAAAATATTTATAATTATTATGTGAAGGTAGAATCACAATTTGAATCAATCACTGAGGGAACTCCATGATGTCAGACTATCCCCTGAATGTCCCAACATCCCAAGGAGAAAACACATTGATATATTTTTTCATTACCAAGATACCATTGTAACCTCAATCTTTATAAGGAATTATCATCACAAAATCATTACGAATACCATACCATTTCCACGCCTACAATTTAAAGTACACATAGAAACCCCCTACACCAAGTCATCCACATAATCATTCTAGTAAGTGAGAAAATCTCTAAAACAGATGTATTCATCCCTAGGAACCAAAATTGATGTCCAAGGTACCATGTTGTCATATTTAGTCTTTTATTTGCTATTATAGTGGATATAAGATACTCCATCAACACCACATATTGAAATATGAATTGTAACATATTATATCCTTACAAAGATATTGACATGATCTACTTATTAATAATATATATCATGAGCATTTACATTGGATGTCATGTCACAAATGATATCATAATTTATATCACTAATATGTGACTCCCTAAACAGTAATGTAGTAGATGGGTTACAACCATCGATTGGTGGTTTTTTTCACATTACCAATCCTCTATGGAAATCAAAAAATATACATGATTTTCCAAAATATCTCTCTAAAAATAAAAATTGGATTCTATGTTTAGAGAATATTATAGCACATTCCCCTTTATATGAGTATTGACTATGTCAAAGTCAAAATAATATTAGAACAATAGCCATAACCCATGGATCATGATATAATATTTTGGGGAAAATTTATGTATTACTCTCTTTTAGTTCTAATAGAAGATGATTATGTCTCCCACGATAGTATCACCAGGTCTTCAGGGAAAACACAACTACTGCTTGCTCACTGTCATGGGTTGTGTAGTTCATATCATGTGTGTTAAGATCTGGTGTCCCATATATAATCACTAAATTAATATACATAATAACATTTCCAAGCCCATCACCACAATAATTGTATAACAACATTTAACCCACACACTCCCTATATATTCACAAGACAGGGGAGATTTTCAACCTATATCAAAACTTCTAGAGGCCCATGGACAATTCTCCTTCCACACGAATGGATATGAATTTTGGTTAATGAATAAAAATGTGTTGTTATCCTAGAGAAATAAAGAACGAATCTTTATTTATATCATGACTACTCAATAAATATCTACACCTCTATCATGCTATTGGGAGTCTCAAATGATAACACTTTAATGTGGATATTTTTAATTCACTTTCCCACATTATTATATTTTATTTATTGTATAATTAAAATCAATATAATTGTTTACATGAATAATTTATAATTTTTATTCATATAATTTATAATAATTAAAATAGAGAATTTTTGTTAATTTTTTAATTTAATATTTTAAAGAATTATAATTTTTTTTAGAATAACCACTATTTTTTATTTTTCTTTTTTAAATTATAATTTTTTAATTTTATTATCTTAATTGAATCATTATTGTATTGTTTGTTAAATAATAATTTTTATATATTCAATGACATTATTTTATTAAATTTATTTATTAATTAAATAATATTATTCATTAGATTCATTAAATTTCTTATTTTTTATAATAATATAGTCTTATATATAATATTTCATTATAATAAATGCTAGATTTTATAAAATATTATTTCATGTATTGAAAAATTATTTAGTGTCTCATTAATGTAAATTATTTTGTATTTAACTTGAGATAAGAATTTTTAAATTTTTTATTTATTTATATTGTATCATAAATTTTTATTTATTTGTAGTAATGAAATCCACCATTAGTAGTTGAGAACTCACCACTAATAGCAGAGAATCCACCACGAATAGTAAAGAATCCATATTTGCCTCCTACATTTGGCCTCCTACTATCTAAAGACCTCATCCATCTACCATTGGCATCCCATCCACCTCTAGAAGCATGTAACCTCTATCTGCATCCCCCATCAGCATACACTAGCTATAACCCCCCATTCACCATCACCCAGATCAATGAGTGGTCACTAGTATATCACAGTCTTCCAGCCTTCTATTGATAGATCATCTTCCACCGTGAGGCCCCAAACCCATATATTTTGTATAATGATCCAATGATATATAATTAATAAACTAGTAAAGCTACCTACCGGTAAATCCAATATTTTATCCAACAATATATCACCTCCCTTACATGGTCAGTACACCATCATCCACATATATATTGATCATTGCCTCTACTCCACCTCATATTCTAGTTGTGTTTCATGGAAGAACTAAGGAATCCTAATAATTATACCTCCTCATATCAATGTGACTGAAACCCAAACAACTCTATAGTCAATGGAGATCAATAGTGGAAGCTGATCGAGCACACCGACCCACAACCACTGGAGACTAAAATATCAGGGGGGAAATAAAAAAAATATGATGCTCTGTAAAAGAACTGGTAGCCTATGAGACTCTAATCTATAACATCAAAATATACTTGGTTATTCCAACAACATCAATCCCACTTCATGCTAAGGGAATTTGATACATCTAAGCTCTTATAGACCCAGATTAACAGAACCACAATAATACCTCTCCAAAGAAGAAGACCATTTGAGCTACACCAGTTCTCTGATAAATGTTTTCAGCCAAAAGTCAAACCACCATCCCCCACCATTGATATAAATTCCCACTGGTGTTGGTAAGATTGATGCTAAAACCTCCCTTTCTTCCTCCAGATGCATGATCCATGATCTCCCCATTCAAGATAAAGACACATTAGAATGGTATTTGAAAAAATTAAATGAATAAAATTTTATTATATAAAATACCATCATTGTTATTCTTATTATTATTATATAAAATATTTTATTACTATTGAAATATGTTTGTAAATATTTTTTCTGTTTCTTTTATAATGTTAATAATAATTTTAATAATTAATATTTACTAATAATAAAAAGTGTTTATGTAGATACCGACAATAGCATTCATAATCCATATTAATAAAAATATAAAATAATTAATTAATATATATTCATAAATATATATTAACAATTTGATGTCCCACTTCATGAAATTTAAAAATAAGAAAAATATTCAAAAAAGGGACTTTCTCACTAATTATGATTGTTGAAGAATAATATGGTGATAATATATGGGGAATATGGGAGAAGATGATCTTTGAAAAATTTAGGTGGATACACATGTCGTTGGAAGAGGCTAACTTCCTTCAATGGAGTTTTAGTGATAGCTAGTTAAGATCACATAGAGTCATTCCATACAAAATAATGAGGATTAATATTTAGTTTTTTTTAGTATTTTTTTTTGTTTTAGATTGAGAATATTTCACATTCTATATTTTGTATAATTTATTTATATTATAAAAATTTCATTAATGGTGGCATGAACCTTCTTCTTATAAATTATTCATTAATTTTTTGTTATATGGTGTTTTAATCATTAATTTTTTTTGAAATAAACATATTCATGTTTTCTCATTATTCATCCATATTATTAAATATTGTTTCTACAGATATAGAGATCTTATTGACATGGCTTGAACCTGATGTTAATCTCAAAACATTGTAGAAATGTGAAATTCATGAGTTCTGACACATCTACTTTTCATTGAGTGGGTTGAAAATCTATTTTGTGGTATATGAGATTGTATTCTTTCACTGGGTTGGTTTTATTATCATTTCCACTAAATCATTTTACCTTTGATATTTTAAAATTCTCATTCATGTGGATTGGATAGGTTTCCTGATTTATAGTCCTGTGAATATCTTCTCAATGAAGAATAAGTTGTTTGAAAGATTGATTTTATTAGGATCATTTATCACATTGGGAGAATGATCATTATTCTGATGAAAATCTTTACATGAATGATCAATGTTTTCTGTGATGGTGTTTTGTGCGTTGATCAATAAACCATTCATAGGTTGAGGATAAGAGATGATAATTTAATTCCTAATAAGTTATATGATGGGTAGTTAAGGGTGGATTGACATGGATATAGCCATGATCTATCTAAATCAATATCATATCATTATTTCGTATTAATCAGTTTTTATTATTTTTATCTCACTTTTATCACTCCCATTGGGTTTCTCATATCTATTTCTAGTGTTTTATTTTACTACATTCTAAATCTATAAAATCTAAAAAATATTTTCAAAACACCACTAGATAATTACACACTTCTTCATTAAAGAGGTCTATAAGGTTATGAAATGCGATTTATCTTGGGTTTAAAAATGTTTCTATGATTGTCCTCATGATATGGATTCATTAAATGATTCATGTTGTTTCATGGGAGGATACATTTTCTTTAGATATTTTTTCATGTTTTTCTATAATACCAATGATGAGAGTAATAACTAAAAATGATGATACCATCCTGACACCAAGAGGAATAAATAGGATTTATCTCTAATAGATTTATTGAATAACTCCACATATTTAATTCAATCTGATTCTAAAAAATTTATTGATTAATTTTAGGAGGTGATATGGATAAAATCATAGAAGCCTTGTATAAGGAACATAATGTGTTTTATTACATTTTACATGTTCATTTTAAAAAATAATATTAGTTTTCCACTTTTGAAAATTATCTTGACCTAGAATCAAGGTTGGAGATATATTATCAATATTATATATACTTTTACAAGTGATAGAAATAGATAGAAGATACTCAATGTGAGGAGGATGCCAGAAATTTTTTGGATGATCATTTTATTTTTAATATTCAAGTTTTTTATTTTTTTAGTGTCAATTTTAATGAAATATCAGTTTTTAAAACGATTCAACCAGCATAGTACATCAACTCCTTTACCTTGGAGGTCACCACACCAGATGTATTGTTTTTTGATGAATGGTAGGGGGAGGTTGACCACCTTAATCTAGCCCTAGACACACAACTTTCGAAACCTAATATTTTTGAACAAGATATAGGTGACCAAAATCATGTATAATTTAACTTTATAGAACATGATTTTATTGTATTTGAATCTAGAATTTCATATGTTGATGGAAATTTTGGTTCTCTCTATATTAGTTTTGAAGAATCAGAAGAACGACATGTTTTCCTAAAGAGTTATATGGAAGAAGAACATGTGGATGACATAAATGCCTTGTTGGAATCATTATAGTTGTCACATATTATGATGAAAAATTTTATATACTTAATGAAGAAGAAATGTTTTGGACTAAAACCAAAGACATGTCTCACCCAGGATCTAATGTCTCACAACCTTTGAACACCAACCAAATGGAATGCGAATTTGGGAAGTACCCATAAATAATATGTTACCCAAATGTTTTCCAAAACTAGTCCACTTTGAAGGAGTTAAACTGTATTTAAATTGTACCAGGGTTACTCCAAAAGATTCAATATACAAAATCTAGAGTAAATAACTTATAGTTTTTCTTAGATAAGAAGCGTCATCATCCATCACACTAGGTATGCCACAATTATTGTCTAGTTGTTGACAGTAAAAACATAGTTCACATTGTGGGGTAACCATAGATTATCCTATTTGAATCTTAATTTCTAGTTTTTTTTAATTTTTGTGATTTTAATTTAGATATAATAGTTAGAAATCAATACCATATGGTATTTAGTGAAGAAAAAATTGAACATCATTTTTTATTTTATCAGATCAAAAATCCATAACACAAACCTAGTTGCAATTAACTTTGAGTTTTTCATCATTAAATAGAAGGTTAATTTGATTACATATGATGGTATTAAAAATTAGAATCATTAGACCATGCAGAAAGAAAATAAAGGGAGGACATATTATGATGAACTAAAGAAATGAAAATCTTCCACACTAAGGTGATTTTTTTCTATTTTGAAAATTTTAATTTAGTACATTCATATTTCATGATACTTAGAATTATGTGTGGGGGAATATCCAATTTAGTGTTATGTGAAATGTTGAATCTCTTTGATTAAATTGGTTTATTAGAATTCTATAATATGGAGAATTTAATAATTTATAGTTGGACTACATTTCAAAATCAAGAAAGAACCCCCACTATTTAATTGTATGAAATATATTATTTTATTCTACCTCATTTCATAGAATGATTAATCATTATTTATATGAAAATATCATTTTCATATAAATAAAAATTAAAAGTATGACGTTTAAAAAAAAAATTAGGTGATCGATACTCTAGTGGGGGCCAAGATTAATTTATTATCAGTTTATTATTTTATTAATTTTTTTGGGAAATAAGATTTATTTTCACATCCATGTTACCCCATAGTACAAAATCATTTTGTGTTACATTTCATCATATATTTTTTATTAAACTATTTTAGCTTTTTCTCTCAGTTGATATTCAATAGTGGTCAATTTTTTTATTTCAATGTGTGGGGTATGGGTATTTAATATGATACACATTTTTTCATTGATAAAAAATCAATAAATAATATTCTTTTTTAAAAAATTCATCCCTATCAATATATGTGTTTGTAAATATAATATTGTAAACAAATTAAAAATATATTATGAAACAAAAAATAAAAAAAATAAAAAAACCACTGTTTCCTACCTAGGTAGAATTTCACTCTTGATTGGGTGGTTTAAAGAATCTATAGTTTATAAAATTATTGAATTAATGATAGTTTTTCCCAACTAATTTCTGAGAAAATCACATGACAGAAAAATTATGGGAGAGTGATGGGAGAGATATTTGTGTAATTAGGATCATAATATGGGAAAAATATAAAATTGAACATTATCCTAGGGGAGGTAATCGTTTTCAATAAACACTTTAGGGATTCAACTCTAATTATAATCATATATGTCATTTGAATCTAGACTAAAATTGGAAAATTTTGATTCCATGGTGAATTTGGAGACATCGTAATTGGTTTCATTGATGTATTAAAGTAAAATCCATTTTCATATTCAATAGGTAATTTTAAATGTTATTTTCCTAAGAAATAGGTTTAGGAAAATAATAATATGGGACCTTCTAAAAAACACGCTCATTTAGGCGAGGGGAATTATTAACCCAAATTATGCAAGGTATAATTGAATGTTATAAAAATAATTTGAGTAACACATATGAATTGGAAACATGGTCCAATGATTTTTAGAACCTATGGGAGAGTGATTTATTAAGGTTGATTTTATTGAAATTTGAGTTCCAATTATATATAACATATCTCTATCCAATAACCCAAACACTTTTTGATATCAACATGATATAGTGAGTGACATTTACATAGGAGGAATGATTATTTCATTATTTTGATGGATATTGGATCAACTTTTGTTTTGTGGTACTTTTGATCATATGAAATATTTCATTTATTTTATTCAACTTTTTAAATAAATAAAATCAATTGAGTTATTTGGGAGTGGAATTGTTTAAGTGAGTGAGAATTTTATGTGGTGGGTAATTAACAATACATTAGACATAAGTTTTTAATTTGATTGTATAATTATTGCTTGGATGATAAATATACATTTATAAACAATATATTTATCATAGTAGACAACCACGACATTTCTAGTAAAGAGGACGTTTCAAATTCCCTAGTGGTATTTTTGAAAGACATTTTCTGATTTATATAATTAGAATTCCCAAAATGAAAACACCATGAAATATAAATTAGAAATAACATTAGAGTAATTAAATATTGAAAAGACAAAATTTGAAAACAGGGAAAATAATGAATGATTGGGGATAAAGTCTAAGAGATCAAGGCCCGATCCAGGTTGATCCACTATAAACAACTAATCATAGATATTGTTATGAAAAGACTCAAGAACTCTCATCCTTGCTGATTAGATGGTTGATGGTATAATTCAAGTATCCATCTCACCTAAAACATTTATAATTCAGGTACGTAATTACATCGATCCCATGATCACTCTCCCAATGTGAAGAAATATTTCAATCAAATCACTCCAGGAAGAAAAAATCCTTCCCAAATAGATCATCATAGGATCAAAAATCTGACAAACTCACCAAAACCCTCGATCAATCTAGTCAGAAAATGAAGAGGGAAATGATCAAGGGGGATGATAATAAACCAATCTAGTGCAAATATTCTTCTCTCATACTACCCCAAAAAATCAAAATATGCTCAATGAAAAGAAGACGTACCAATCCTTAGGAATTTTCAATCTACATGATATGTCAATATTCTACTAATTGACCAGGAAATGTAAAATATCAATCCTTTTCTAGAAAATATATATCACAATAGATGTTTTAATAACTAAAAAACATGTTAATAGTTATTAAAAAATTGATACTGGAAAACAATATTAAAAATTATCAAAAACCCATCATAAAAATAATAAAATTCCAAAAGAAGAAGAATATGGTTCCCATCTCTAGAAATCAAATCATTTCCCATGTATATAAAATGTTAAACCTATAAGATTATACATCATTTTATTTGAAAATATAAACCCCTGAAAAAACAAACTAAAATGAAGTATAATTCCATGTGAAATCCTTTCATGTTCGCATTACAACATTTTAGTGGATATCCAATGAAAATAGTCAATACCTTAAAATGTTCCATGTAACCCCTTGAATTATTCCATGATCACAATCTCCCTCAGTGAAATTTTATGACCATTTCCTGATTTGACCACCAATATAAAAAATTACCAACATATTTGAGAATCACCACTTTTAGAATAATTTCCATATTTTTATTTTTTGGGATGTAAGAAATCCAATTATTATTATATATTTGTAAATAAATATTAAATACTTATATAATATTATTAGTAGTATTAAATATATTTGATAATGTATTTTTATATATTTTTTTACTGAATGTTATTATTATATTTATATGTTATATTTATTGTTGAAATTATTATATAAATATAGATAATATTTACCAAAATATATCAATATTAATAATATATATGTTATAAATAACCACTATTATAATTATTATTATTTATTCATTTAATTTTATAATAACCTGCCACGAAATCTTCTTTTTGTCGGGGAGAGATCATAACTCAAGCTTCAGAAGGAAGAAGGTACGAAAGACAATTCTGTCTTCATAGTAGTTGTGGGATTCGACTTTAATAGTTGCGGGATAATGGTTTGAGCAATGGTCAGTCATCATAGATAGAACATTTGTGGAGGATGAGAATCATTTGGAATTAGATAAGAAATATTGGGGTTCAACTAATCTATATTGTCATGTGCTGAGATTTATCTACTTCTCTCCACATGACGTGGGTACCTATTGAATGATATCTCCTGGTAAATTAGGATTTTTCATATCAGATTTTCACCTATTATTGGTTAATCATTGAAGAATCACGTTTGAATTGGTCTTCTTCCTTGAATTGTCTGGTCTCCAATGGAGGTGGTCTATGGTTCTTGATCACCATCCTCTATAAATATCATTTGATTTAGTAGTGGTTTTGATTTATATATTTAGATATGAGGAGGAAGAATTATTGGGGTTCCATAGTTCTTTAGCAGTGTACTTATAGAAAATGCAGTGGAGAAGGGATGACGATGAATATAGTGGTGGATAATGGTGGATTAATAGAACAAGGGGGATTATCTACCATTGAAATCAATAACATATCAACCAGTGGGGGGAAAATAGTTAAATAGTGTTCTACCAGTCATACATTGGTCAGGATGGATGGGTTTGTGATATGCCACTGGATAATGATGTAATGATTGGACACCTATTGATGGTGATCTACTGGTGGACATTGGTATATCATTGTGAAGGTGGATGGGGGTATTGTAGCTCCTGAAGGCCAATAGTGTATGTAGAAGTGGTAGTTCACTTCTAGATGTGAAAGGTGTTGCAACTGTTGATGGATTAGTGCTGGAGATAGCAGGAGACGGACAATAGTAGGTGATGATGGATCTTTTATTCTATTTTTGGATCCAATTCCGTTGTAAGTGGATACTCCAAAACCAATGGTGTATTTGAGAACTAAAAATATAAAAAAATGACACCAAATACAAAAACTAAAGTCCAAAAAGAAAAATTACAAATGAAAAAAATAAATGTTTACAATAATGAATCAATATTTTATATTTTTTTATACATCAAAAAAATAATAAAATATTTGACATTTATTTTAGTGAAATATTATATTTTATATTATTTTATATTAGAAAATAAGATATTTAATAAATCTAATGAATAATATACTAAAATTAAATAAATAAAAAAATTTAAAGAATGATATTAAATATTTGAAAATAATTATCTAAACAAACTATGAATTTATAAAACGATAATAAAAATATTACCTCAAAAAAGAAAAATAAAAAACAGTTGTTAATAGAAAATTAATTATTAATCATTAAATTATTAAAATACATTAAAAAATAATCGAATACATATTTTTACAAAAAAATAAATTTTTAATTTATAAATTAAAAAATATTTATAGTTTTACATTTCTCAAGTGAAAAAATAGCTTTAATCAAAAATATAATAATAAATACAAAACAAATGATGGGGTAATGTGTATTAAAGTACAAACACATCAAATTCCACCACTCTTAATCAATTTCACTCTTATGAAATTCAATTCATTCTGTTTATTTAAAAAGGTGAATGAAATAAGTGACATGCTACCTGGGTTTATATATAATACCAATTAATGGATATCAATAAAACCTATTTAGATTGAAATAATAAATCGTGCAATGTCAATGTAAATCACATCCTAATAACTATTTCAGAATGAGTTCAAATTATAGGACTGAGATTGGATAGATCTAATTCAAAATCAATATTTAAAAAGAGAAAAATGAATTAATAACTCTCCCCAATGTTAAAAAAAACCCCTTGTTTTCACATCAATGATATATCTCTATTAATTTTGAAACATTTTTCCCTTGTCAATTTAGTTTCAAAATTCCCCCACCTAAACATGCTCATCTTTAATATTTCCCTTTGTTTATTTTTTTCATTCATAAATCTTGTTCATAGAACTATTCAATGCTCATATTGAACCTCTAAAAGGATTTTATTCAAATATAGAAACAACCCTACTGATTTCTTACCATAACACACCATGGAATCCAATTTTACCATTTAACCCAAGATTCAATAAACTTATATTATTATCATTTTTGTTTGATCCCAAATGTTGTTTTTCAAAAAGTGAGTGTCATATTCGTTAAATATCATGTTTTTTGTTATATAATGTTATGATAAGAATTTGACAACCCTGTAACCCTTCAAAACTCCCTTTTATTAGTACTTATGTGATATTCGATAATAAAAGTGAGACATAAACACTTAAGAATCAGGACATTCTAGAAATATCAATTTATTTGAAGCCACTAAATCAATAGTGAAATCCAACCTAGATATGAAAAAACATTTCCATTTATTTCTGTATAACTATATAAAAAATTACTATTTGTTAAATTCTGTAGTATATTTTTTATTTATTTTGAATTATTTAAAATTAATTATTTATTTACATATTAAATTTCATTTTTATTCCATTATCTCTTTCTTAAATTTAAAATTTTCATTTTCATTATTTTAATTCATTCATTTTTTTATTTTTTATTTCTAAAACTAATTATTTTCATTCATTTAATTTTAATATTATTTTTAATATTTTAATTTTATATTCATCTGTTTTAAGTACTAATTATTATTAACTTATATAATTAATTTTTATTAATAGATTAATTTATTATCATTATTTTTGTAAATTATTTACTTTCTTATGTTTTTATTAATTTAATATAATTTATTTGATCATTTTTTTATTTCTATTAATTAATTTTATATTCAAATTTATTTCATATTATTTATTCTTGATTCAAATTAAATTTTTAATTATGTTAATGTGAAAATAGATAAGTATTCATTTTGTTGTTGTTTAATATTCAATTTAATTTATAAAATATTATTTTTATGAAATTTTTCTAGGTTTTATATCTAAATTTTTCACTTCCATTGGAAGTCCATCTCCACATCCCTTCTAAATACAATCGATCACAACATGTACAAAAATACGACATAACCTGTTTTCCACACTACCAATGGTAAATAATCATATAATGAACCTTAATCCACCTTAAGAAAACCACTCAACCGAATTGCAGTATAGGTGATCCACCATTTCACTTACATCCATCCACTATTGGAAAAATAGCTCAATTGCTATAGTTAGTTAATATTCATCCTCCTCTACCGACAACATGATTCCACTCTTATTCTACAGTCACCCCAAAGAACCACTAGTATATCTATTACTACTAGTCTAGCCACTACTAACACAATTGAACTCCCCTTGTAGACATCAATCTACCATTCGACCTCTCCTAATACTGCCCAACTCTGCAATGTACGAAGCCAGTCACTCACTTAACTTTTTTGGAACTTTTATCGAGCCTTCTTGAGTGGGACTGCCAAACCTAGACACCAGATCTACTATACAACATGCATAGTGAGCCATTGATGAGAAGGTTGAACTCTATTTATGCTCGATGATGTTTAATTAATAATATGTCATTGCGATGAAGAAGATCACTAGAAGAAAAACCCAACTTAAGCAACCAATACCAATGTGATCCAATTAATCCATGCAAATATGGAATTAAGATAAATCTCTATACCTCAAAAATATCTATAAATTTAATATTGTATAGAGAATCTTCATAGAGTTTGGGACACTATTTGAATCCTCTCTTTAATACCCATGCACACTTAAGAGTGGGATACACATGCAAATTTATTGAAGACCCACACATCATTTTGAAGAAGAGATCTTAAAAGCCTCCCACCTCCTACCATAAAAAATACCCCTATATTTAATATTAATATATATATATATCACAAATTTTCATGGTAGAGTGATATATGTAATTAAAATCCTACTATACTACAATAGGAAATAACACGATTAGACTCAAAACCAAGACTACTCATAGACCTCGTAGAGCAGCTACCAACCAAGCTGGACCCTTGGGGCACACACACACACATATATTTTGTAATATATAATTAAAATAATATACATAATAATTAATATACTTAATATCACAATAATATTAATAATTCAATAAACAATCATTATAATTACTTATCCAAAATATATAGATAATGATTTGAAATATTTATGTGCATATATAAATTCAATATATATACTAATAATTTTCATTATTAAAAATTAATAATGTATATATATATTATATATTTATATTATTATTAAATTTATGTTTATGTATATAATTATTTATTTCAAATAAAAGGGTAACATTAAATACATTCTTCATGAAACGAAACATGGAGCCGCTTTGAATTCTATTTGAGGGAGCATGGATGTGGTTACTTGATGACGAGGATATAAAATGGAATAAATGACACATGGATGAAAGGGTGCTTTTACCTAATGAAGAGTATATGTGTGCATTCATGGCATGTAGAGTTTTTCTGTTAAGGAACCCATCCATTATAGGTCCATTTTTTTCTACATATCCATCCATTCCAGAACCATCTGTAAGATCAACAGACACAATCCATTATTCAGTAGAACATAAATGACTGGGAGGAGACTACTGAGATAGGGGTAGGAATCACACCCAGAGTTATTTAAGGTGATAAATCTCTCTAGATATTTTCATTCATCACTTTCGTCTAATTCTTTTTCTTTTATTTTATGATTTTTTATCTCAACTTCTAAGAAGAATCAGGATTTGATGACTAATTTAAATTTATCTCATGTATTTTTTTATTTATATTATACGTTTCATTTTATGTTTTATGTTATTTTATAATTTATTAAAAGGATCATTTTTAAGGTGATAAATCTCTCTAGATATTTTCATTCATCACTTTCGTCTCATTCTTTTTCTTTTATGTTATTTTATAATTTATTAAAAGGATCAATTTTCAATTCACAATAACCAATAATTTAGGTTTTATCCATTATTACATAAGAGGATGTCTAGTATTTGGTTTAAGAAACATGATGAAGAAATAATTTTAGCTTGGGTTGAATTTTTTAATTCACTTGCCTCAAAATTCATTCCTAAGAACAAGACCATAAAAATATGGAATACGATTAATGTTTTTTTCTAGGTACAAGAAAATTTGTTTAATGATGAATGGTATAAATATTTAATATTACTTAAAATTATTCCAAATCACTAATTATCTCCCCAAGAAATTATGGAAACCGATTATAATTACACTAATCCTTAACAGTAGATCACAGCTGGATAATATATTGGGTGTGATTCTCTTATACAAATGTGGTTGATATTAATCAAATATTTGATAAACTGGAACAAAACCAAAAACACATAAGAACTCAAAAAATTAACATTCATTGGTTTGAAACAAATATGCATGATTATATTGTTAATGAACAATATTATAGGGAATAGTCCTGCCACTATGGGATGTTTGGTCACAAAACACGATGTGGTTGCAATTTTGACCTCTCTGTCACAAATTTCAACAGAAAACTTATTTATACTCATTAATACATGAATAAATCAATGAATCAAATTAAAAACACTGATACCCTTTATATTTAATGTCATTGTTAGAGTAACATGTTATAATTTTGGTTAAAAAATTAAATCCCAACAATAAATAATTGATATCTTATAAAATGGAAGGGGAAAACAAGATAATAATATGTATTTTATGGATACTGGTACATTTTCATGTAAAATATTTCTAAATAAAAATATAGTGTGAATAATTTCTACAGAGGAGGTAGCCTAAAAACCTATTACCTATTTATAATAAAGCATAGTGAAGAATTAATTGAGAATTTAATTGAATCTAGGAAAAAAATCCAGAAAATGAAAAATCTTGAAATCTAGATAGAAATGACAAACATGAATTTAAAAATTTTCTGGAAGCTAAAAAATAAGGAAAAGAAGAAAAATAAATTTGGAAATGATTAATAAAAATAATAAGAATTTTTTCTTTAAGGATAAGGTGAGAAATATATCAATTTTAAAGTATTATTCCCCTCCAATTCCCTTTCCAAATAGGTTTAGAAAATGTGGTGAATCATAAATCCAATGATTTCTTAAATTTATATGAACATTCATCAACATCATTCATGTTTTTCTAATCCAAGGATAAAATTCCATCATTAGTTAAATTGTATAATAGGATTATAGATAACAAAACTGAATGCATGATGATAGATACCATAAATCTTATCTAAAAATATATCATTTTCATTTTTAGGATTCTTCCACAAATGTCGAGAGACTCTAGTTGTTGTGTTATTTAGTACAGAATAAGAGGATTTGGGTAACTAAATATTTTCACATAATTATGTGTAGTTCTTAATTTTTTCCCTAGTGGATCTTTAAAAATATTTTCCTTTAAGATTATTATTGGGCTTTTATTTCTATTCAACAAGATGATATGTCACTATCTAATCCCATTGAAGTGTGGATGACATATTAATTTTTGTAGGAATGATCACACTACCCATTTATTTTCTAATTCATTGTGTTGGATGTGAGGAAAAATCCCAAAATAATTTTAGGCCTTCCATTCAATTCAAATGGAGGTGAAATAATCGAAGTTTCCAAATGATAACTTATCTTTTAGCCTATAGATGAGGTGGAGGAATTATTAGTTTTTTAAAATCCTATGCTTTTGGTTAGATGTGAAATGATTAAGGTTTCTAGGAATGAGTTATTTTAAATTGAGTTTTTACATGAGAATTATTCATTACCTATAGATGAAATACTGATAAGAATTCTCCATCCCATTGAAAATTTTCCATAGGATATTACTCATTTGTCACAACAGTATTTTGATAAAGATACTAGTCTCTTAGAAACCAAATTGGAGTTTGATTCACATTAGTTTATGGTGATGTTTGAATTTTTTTTAAGAATGTATTCATTTTTATGTTTAATGTTTTAAATTCATTGAATCATGAGATTTTAATGATATAAGTCCCTATGAAAAACATGAGTGTGCTTATTATGAAAAACGTTTATATCCATGAAAAATTTATCATAGTTATGTTTGATATTGTTTGTGGTGACCTTCTACCATTAGATTAATTATTCCCATCAAATGAAACTCTAGGTACATAGATATTTTTTATGGACTTTAAATCATTCAAAATGGATCCATCATTTTTCTTCAAATTACACGCTGCCCTAGGAATATATTTTTTGGAAATATTGAGGTGTTTTTTTGGCTACATTCCTATGTTTATGGGTTATTTCACAACTCTATGTGTGAGGGAAGCTGGGTGACAATTATTGATCAAATATTTTATTTTTATGGGATTTTGTTTGACTTTTTTAGATATTAGGATGTGGTCATCATTCGTCAAGTAGAGGTGGAATATATGAAACATCATTTTAAATTGGAAGATTTTTTGGAAACATTTAATTCTAGTGAAGATGGAAATTTATTGAGGGGCTTCTCTCTTAGTTCATTAGAAAATAGTGTTTTGAAAACCCTTAATAAATTATTCCGAATGATTGATTATTTTTAGAAATTTTTAGGGAATTTGTTCTGAAAGTGGAAATTAATCATAGCACTACAGGAGACCAAACCCCTAATTGTTTTTTATCTTTTAATTTTTTTCTAATAAATGCTACTTGATCAGTTGTGGGTCTCCCAGTACTAGATAAAAATTATTTGTGATTCTTTCATAGGAATATTCTTACACATTTATAATATAATTCTATTTAAAAGTTCCATGCATGAGATTCCTGGTGTTTTAGAAGGTGTGTGGTTGGTGGAGTAGGAATTTGGAGAGAGAATAATTTATTGAGAGAATGTAACACCAGTATAAGTATCAGTTGTACATTCACTGACAAATGTAGATACTTCTTGGAGAACACGAGATAAAAATACCACAACTAATTCATTGGGGAATTTCATATTATTCATTAAATTAAAAAGTGCACATTATGTTTTTCATTTTTATGAGTATAAAATATTGAAATACATGAACATTTCATTGGTATAAAATGGAAAATAAAATTTTTAAAAATTATTTTTAATCATTTTGATATATCTAGGGAGTAACTATTTCACATCATTCTAAATCTTTATAAAACCACTATTGGATTTTTTTAAAATTCAATATTTTAATACTTTTTATAATTTTCTTTTGGGACGTACAGTATCCACACTTTTGAAGGTAATTTAATGAGTTTTATTATAATGATGTGTATGAAAGGGATCCTTTTTTATGGTTGTATTTTATTATTGTGAGTACTATGTCGAAAATTACATTTGAACAATACTAACCCCTATAAAAAATATTTTAGGAGATAAATTTCATAAAATATTGGAATCAAAACTATTTAACTATTTCTCCAAATTTTTGATTCGCTAATGGGGATATTTTTGGGTTTTAAATGTGGGGGAGGGGTCATGATTTTATATACTATCCTTACTTTTAACCAATAAAAACCCTTATTTTTTTAAATTAGATCACTTCCAAGATATGCATTTTTAAATAGAATCATGTATATAGAATCAATGAACAAAAAACCAATTCAATAACAGAAACCATTGATTCCTACCTAGGATATATTTCTATCTTGATTGAGCAGTTTCAATGAATATGTAATTGAATGATTCAGATGATTACTGAGTGATTATGATCTATTTTTTTTGTTTATGTTCAATTTACGAACAAGGAAATTGATTTTTATGGGAGGGGTATTTTTAAAATTTGAATATTATAATTTAAAAATGGGAAAAATTATATTTATCAAAGAGTAACTCATAATTTTAAGAAATAATCTATGTATCCATCTCAAATGATAATAATATAATTCTTCTTAATATGAATTAATATGGGAAAATGGTATCCCATAGTGGGTTCTAAAACATGGGAACTATGTGGCTTTTTATCTTTATATAGATTTCATTTTCAAATTCAATAAGAGGGTTTAAATGTTTTATGAATAATAAATTAAATGTGAAAAATTAAATTAATGGTCCATGTTTAAAACCTAGCACATTTAGGTGAGGTTATTTTTTCCCAAATAATTATATATCCAACTGATTTATACAAAAACACATTTGATTTGAATCAATGATGTGAAAATATTGATCTTTGATTTTTGGAACCTAAGGGAGAGTCATTAATGTAGGTGTCCCGTGTTAAATTAGGAGTTCCACATTTATCAAACCCAAATCACTCATAGAACTGGAACCCATTTTGAAAAAAACAGACACTGAGTAAATCCCACATAAGATGCTTTATTATTTAATGCATCATAGGTATTTTTTACCTCCATCAAATTGTAGTACTTTTTGACCTTATCAAGATGTAATTTATTTTTCTCATCTTTTTTTAAATAAAATGCATATGAATTTTCCAAGAAGGAATTTTATTATTTGTAGTGGAATTAGATGTGGGTATTTTTAATACCCTTCTACACATCAAAATAAAACTATATTTGTGGGGTACAGTACTTCTATATGTATTTAGATGAAATGAAATTTGAATCATAACACTTGAATCAAGGAATTAATCTTCTATATATTCATTTAGCCACCATTCTCTTAGTGTATGTCCAAAAAAATCACCAAACTATTTATTCTTATACTATTCCAATGATGAGTAAAAAAGTATTTCATTGATGAATAATACCTGAAACCGGTCAGAAATGAGATAAAAACATGGTTCATGAGTCCCATGATTTTTTTTGGGTTTTTTTCGCATTGAATGGAATTTTCATGTTGTCATAGATATGTTTGTTTCTCTATAATTACATCATCAGTATATCCTCCCTTAAAAAAATAGGTGACGATAACCTTACCCAAGGATAATCCTAGAGAACAACCAATCCTATTCAGCTACCTGAATAGGACATCTATTCTCAAATGTAGATATTTGAACATCATAGTCACCTAGATAAGGCGACGACAATACATGAACAACTAAAACCACCCATTCACCATCCTAGTGATTTAAAAAGGATAATCATAGGAGTAAACATTAAGTATAAAAATAACTTGTTCAATAATTCTTATAAATAAATCTTCATATGTCAAATTTCTAAATTTTTTATTCAATATGTATGCTTAGAAATCAAGGTCATAATTGAGTGTAGGTCTATATAAAATTGTATGTCTTAGTGGGAAGGTATCCCTACCACATTCGTAGGGATCATATCCTCATACTCCACCACCACTATAGGCATATGATAGTTCATAACATCCACTACTCTCTAGATCCTGCTACCCATCTAATATGAAATTAGATGTATACCCTTAGATACTAACTCCTCCTACAGTGCTCTATATTTACTTAAAAAATAATTAAAAACACATCATGTAAACCCATGAATATTGAAATGATCTCTAGTAATAATAATTATGGGAATTGAAAATATAAAACTATCCATATTGAGAGAAACATCAGATGGACTCATCACCACTATGAGTAAATTAAATGGGAGGATATCTCCTCTATGACCTAGGTCACAGTAATTGATTAATAATGATGTACTAAATACATCCCCTAATGTTTTTTATAAAATCAATGTTTAATGTAAATGATCTACCAAAATATATAGGAATGGAATAAGGGATTAAAAAATAAAAGAGGATCCCATGATTGTTTTTCCAATCTATTTCTAAACTAGTGATGTAAATTGTGGTACCTCAAATAGTATTTTGAGACAGTTTCTTATGATCATCTAAATTTTATAGCTATCGTTACCCTTTAGCAGAAGTTCTCTATGAATATGGTTCACTCTAACACAATAGAACACCCAAAACATCCTCAAATATTCAAATCATGGGAATACATCCACCACACCTTGATTATATCCACATTGTATTTCACTATCTCAATCGTATGATATTAATTCACATCACAAGAGAACAATTATTCATAAGGGGTAGTGTGCCTATTTTTTTCACGCCCAAATCCATATAATACATTGAAAATATGGGTATCCACCAACTCCCATCATTTCTCATTATGTTACTAGTTATTAGGATCAACATCTAACTAGGAGTGGTCCCTGAATAGATAAAAAAGGGATCCACTACCTCTAGACATTCTCTATCTTTCCAGAGAATAGGATTGTCCTAGGATCTTGGTGTTATCTCCCTATGTAGCTCTAGATGAAAAAATTTATAATTGATATTTTTATCATTACCTTCTCAAATGACATACTACCTAGATTGATGGATACCATTTATAAGGAAAAATGGTTATTCAACCCTACTACCCAATTGGATAATGTTACAATTGATGTCCACTGAGAGAAACAATCCTCTTTAACTTTCCCCCAACTCTTGTAATCATTGGAAATATAGTTATCATCCTGATCAAAAAATTAAACAGTCACTAATTTTCAACATGGGGGAACCATTTGGATTTAGAATTTTCATTGTGGTAAAATAGAATATATGGGGAGAATACTCATGAAGGGAATTGAACAACAACTCAATCAAAATTGATGCATGTAATAATATATTCTGCACAAATAGTCTGTAAATGTTTTTAGTAAAATATAATGTTATTAGGGTCCTAATGAATGGATAAATCATAAAATGAACAATCATTGAATTCTATTCCTTAGACCTATACTCAAGAGACATTAACACTTTCTCCAAAATTCCAAAATCAATCCTCATAGAAAGACAATATTTGAGGTTTACTCTCAATAAATATTTCTATGATACCAAGATGTCCATACTAGATCCACTAGGGCCCATATCTCTAGTAATATGTTTAGTTTGAAACTCAAAGAGAGCCTCTAAAGGGTTGATTTTTTCGATTAGTGTGTATAGTAATATCACACACATTGTATGAATTATCTTAACGTTAGTGTAAACATGATTATGTCTCAATACCTCATCATGAATCCAAAATATTAAGCTATTATAACAATATATACATGCATTTAAACTATCCCCACATCAGAGTACATCAATTATTATGGAAAATTTCAGGTCCATATATATTCCCACCATAACTATAACAAGAGTGAACCTACCAATAAAAGCGGACTATTGTCCAGATGAAACTCCTAGAATAGTCTATAGTCTTTATATATCTACTATGCTCTACTAGATCATGTTACCCGTTAGAATATTGAAAAATTAATTTCTACTATATATCACATTAAATGTTCATGAATATCCTATTAATGGGTGATAAATAACATATCTAGTAGGGAAACCTGAAATCACCAAGAATAAAAAAATAATGGGAGTCATCTCACAATGAAAAATCTAAGTAAATCAATTTCAATGATAATAAAACTGAAATATTATAATATATAAATAGGTACAAATCCCATTGTATGGTCACATACTCTATGCCATCCTAGTTTTTTTCATGAGTTTCAAATGTGGAATTCATTTTAATCAAATCACTCTTCATGTATCCCTATCACTAAGGGATCTTGTCTAAGATGTCATTATATTCAATCCATTACATGTTAAACTATACACTATAACTCATAAGACATTGATACATAGCTAAGGGATCATGTTAAGGGCCTATGGTTGATACCAAAACCTATTTAGGATAAACCACTAGGATGGTGATTTCCTTCATTAGTTTTTAGAAATGGGATATTCGGCCCATTCTAGTAATAAATGATAGAGGATCGTCCCCAGGGCCACATTGAGGGATATGTGGTTCTAACTAGAACTAACTCAGAGAGTGGAAGACTAATCATATTTTTATGATGTGATTCCGCACCATAACCTCATTGAAATATACCATGGGAACATGACTATAGAAACTCTGATACGTGACTAAGGGTATCTGGGTCGTAAATTTCCTCAAAAGGGGTACGTGTTGTGTATAATGTTAATACAGCATGTTACACTATTTGTGGTCATAAAAATGCCTATATCAATGTATTCCAGTTCGTACACATGTACTCTTATAATACACTTATAATTTTGTAATATCAATTCCTGTGTACCAAGGAGAACATGGTGGGTTATCAGTTTAAGGGACACACATTGTGTGGTCTTTTAACATTATTTTTTTATATTTAAGTTCACATATAAACAGTTGACATCTTTTAATGGGGTCGACATTATTTTTGTAAATAAAAAAACACATCATGTATATCAAGACTTTATAAAAAGAATATATCTCTAAAATGCCTTCACTGAAACCACAACCACCTCTGATTTCACTTAGAATCCCTCTAAAAAATCAATTCATAGTTTACTATTCATACTTCATCATAGAGATAAGTATTTAAATCATGATTTAATCAAGATACGCCTCCCATAAAACAACATCAATGCAATGCTAAAAACCTCTAAAGAAACTCCGTTATTGAAGAATCATATTTTATTTTTTCATCTATCATCCCGCAATCATTAAATATCAAATGCAAACTCATAGTAACGAGACATTGTTCATTAGATAGATTTCAAAATGTTCTATTTCTGGTTAATTTCAATACATCAATCATGAGAAATTATAATTCTTACTATTCAAATAATGTGTGGAGAACAACATGATACAAAACAACGAGTATTGAAAATTATATGTTTTTTGGATTGGAATTCACATAGAGATGGTTAATTCAATGATCATGATGAAAATGAAGTGTAAACAATTATGAATATTAATCCATATATCAACAAATAGTATTATAAAAAATTTTAATGAAGAATTAAGTCATTTTTATAGATATTTAAATAATGAGGATTATTTAATCAAAAAAATGTTCTACATCATTAACATATCAATAACTAATGGAGAAAAGTTTTTTATCATTATCATTGGGGAGGTCAAAGAATTACATTAATGAAGATTTTCTCCCATTAAAGTCCATTGAATAATTCATTATATTTTTCCTCATCTACACCAATAGGATTGATCAAACTTGAATATTACCTATATGGTATTCCTCCTATAACATCATAGTGTCATGAAGCTAACCCAATATATTTTCATAAGAGAGATATAAATATAATTTTTTGATAGATTAAACAAAAAAGAAGAAAAAATCAATTATTTTAATTTTATTGGATTTATTATTTTTTATTACCGACTTTACTCTACTACAATTACCAATTCCAACCCAAGTTTTGTCTCCCCAAGGGTAAATTGTTCCTTCAAACATTCATGGACGTCTAGGTTTTCATATTCCATACATTGTTCAATAGATAGATTTTTTAATTTTTTTTCTATGTGTGAAATTATATTTAATATTTTTAGTATACCAAAATCAAGACACCATAGGCCTTGAAATATCACATTGACTCCATGCCTAAATCTAGTAATATTATTTAAAAAATTCAATGTGTTTCATGGAAAAATACCATTTATAAAAAAATTGAAATATTTTCGATTGAAGGAGGGTAATGGATTTAAAAAAACCTCTAATAAAAATAAGTACATGTGTTATGTAGATATTTAAGCCTTATCATAAAGTTTTAACATTGTATTAGCAATTTCACCCTTCTAACAATGTCATCATTTTTACAAACGATGATATTTATAATGCAAAAAAGTCTAATTTATGAAATTTGATCAAAATCATTCCAAATATTGACTAAAATGTTAAATATTCTATTTATATATGTGAATGAGATCTATTTTAATATGAGTTTCTAAAACACAAAGTAATATATAAATGAAAAAATGCGTTTTAATGCTCAAAAAATGAGCGTATAAATAAAAGATGATGCTTAATATTTTATAATTAATTAGATCATGTCTAATTAAGGAATATGTATGTTACATTACGAAAATATCAACAACATATTTGTATTTGTAAATTAAATAATATCGAGAAAATAAATAATAGATTTTCAATAAAAATTTATCATTTTCAACTATTCACTCAAAATAGTAATTTTTATGAAATCCCAAAAATTCTAAATAATATATTTCTGAAAAGTAGAAATAAAAAAATCAATTAATAGAATATTTTTTTCCAAAAATTAAACTAAATTAATTATATTTTCAATGAATAAAAATATCTAAAAACCATTTATGGATAATATATTTCTCATTCATCAATTTATTTAAATACAGATAATGTTCTTATTAGTTGAGAATTATAAAATAATTTTTCATTTTAGTGAGACCAATATAGATAGATAGATAGATATATATATATATTCCATAAAAATTTTACTCTTATTCATATCCCCAAATCAATATTCTATGATATAATATATTTGAGTTTGGTAACGGTTGGTTCTTATTGTTATGAAAGCTATCGATCACATCAAAATTATCAATTAGAAATATATTCTAAAATATTGGGGTTTTACCTCTGGGTTATATGTCAATGTTTAAAAAATATGATACCTTTTAACTAAAAATAATGTTCTGTCACAAAACCCTTTGTTAAATTGAAAATATTTATGAATTTATTAATTTAAAAAATTTAGAATGAGGAGTCCTCAATCAAAGAATAAATGTTACTCAACCTATAATATTATATGGAATGGTATTTATCATATAAAAATATATGCATAATTATTTACTATATCGATTTCATAAAAGATTATGAATAATCATATATTCTGTAGTGACCTAGGGTTACCATACAAAAATATTTAATTGTTTCTTATGAATATTCATTATATTACACAAAGTCATATCTGAGGATAGTAGTAGTTTAGTCTAATTTGATACATGGAAGCACAAAAAAAACTGGACTATTGGTATACCACATAATCTCCCTTATTGATAATCCTAAGTACTACCCATTATAGTTATATCTTACGTAATAAATTTAATAAAAACCTAGGGAGATGAAACACAAGTAACAATGAGGTCAAATGCCCAGTGTGGGTAAATAAGAAAGATATGTAAGCGTAACACAAACATAAGGGTATGACAACATGAGGAAAAAATTTGAAAGCCAATCCATTTATATCAATTATAACCACAAATTTTCCTGGAATAATGATTGATAGTTAATAAGACATGAATCATATAATAATAAATTAACATGAGCCATGAGATCATAAGTTTTTCAAAACACTTACATTTTTGGGGAAAATCTAAGAATAGAAAATAATTTACATTTTAGTCAAGAGACACATCCATAGAAGTTATTGTTTAATGGTTTCACTTCCCTTACCATCATAGTTGTAATGGTTCACTCTAAAACCCATATTTTATGTCAATGTCCCTTACTGAACAATGTTCACTATACATTATAATACTCTATATCTCATGAGATATATATCATAAACCAATGCATTTAAGGGAAATATAATTCCCACCATTTACATAAAAAATCATATGTGTGTGTATTAAAAGATCATATATCATTCATCACATTATAACCCATGAAATAAAATGGTTTCTATAAACACTTAATCATATGATAATCTATGGAAATACATTGGTTTATTAATCATTTAATCATCTATTTATATCATAAACCATAGATAAATAAATGTTATTCATAAATATTTTAACCCCAGTTAGAAATTGGTATCACCAATGGATATAATATAACATGTAAAATGATTGTGAATGATCATTTAAAAAAATGTTAAATAAAATATACAACGACAATTCAATAAAAATTTAAAACATAAATCATTTTTAAAATTATAGTTTTTAAATAAAATTTAAAACATATAATGTAATCTTTAATTAAAATAATAGTCACTGATATTGGATGTTTCATTCATGTCATACACATTAAAATAATGATTCCTATATTATTTTTGGTAAATGACAATTGATATTTGATTAGAAAAGAACATGATGATTAATTTAATTATTATATTAAGTTAAAATTGGGTAATAATTTCATTAAAAAATCATAGGATAATTAAAAATAGTGTTTGATTTTTTTAGAAAACTATTTTTTGGAAGAAATCATATTTCTCACAGAAGAGTGAAAAAAGATATAATTTTTTTGAATGTTTTTTAATTAAATTATGTATTAAAGAGTATTAAAAGGTTACTATCACATAAAAAGATCATTAATAAATATATGATAATAAAAATAATATGTTTTTTAGAGAAGGATATAAAATTTTATCATCCAAAATATAATCATAAATAATCCTAATAATTGTTGATATTTCAACAAAAAATAATTTAGACTTTAATATACTAAAACAAAATAACCCTAAAGTAATAACATAAAATGGAACATAAAATATCACACAAAAAAAATAAATTCATGATAATACATCTAGAAATAGATTTATATACATCTTGGTAATGAATATAGGTGCATAACATAACATACATCTAAAAAAAGGACAATTGAGACATAAATCCCCCAACATAATTCTTGACATCTATCATACAAAATAAAACATCCAGTAAAATTAATATAATATTATCACAAGTAAATTACTAAAAAATATTCCTAAATATCATAACATATTTTATTTTTATGACGTTTTATTATCTATTTATTATAAATTCGTTGTTCATGTTTTGTTTTGGACTATAACTATGTTGTTTTTTGTATATGTGTTGATTTTTAATTTATGTCAAATTAATTTAATAATTATTTCATCATAACTAGGATATTTACAATGGTATAAATTTAATATATTTTAATTATATATTTATATAGTGTAAATCATAAAATTTATTGGTAGAAAATGAAATACACTGTCCAAGGAGATGGTAAGTTGTTGTACGCATGAACAATGTTTCCATTTCCCTATCTAATTGAAACAAATAAAAATAAAAATATATATTATCATTAAATAATAATGTTTCTACCTTATATATCATGTATATTAATTGAAAACACCCTTATTATAATCAATTTAGAGCATGAATGAATCACATCACTTTGTTAGGAGGTAGTCCACCGTACACCCAAGTAATGTTATTGTATTCCCACAAAATAAAGAGTATGATGTTATGTGTGATAAAATGAATCATGAATTATAATAATATCTGAAATATAATATATAAAAAAGTTCATTATTATGTCGATCCTTGAGATTAGGTAATGGAATAAATATCTTTGGTTCACGAGGTGGCAGTACACTATACACATGAACAATGATTTCATTACCCATTATATGTATGTTCAGATGGTTGTAGGTCATTACCATAAAAAAAACATCTGTGTATATGGAATAAAATTAGGTTGTTATATAATCATGATATAAATATAATTTAAGTAGGTGGAGAGAGAAATAATACAAAAAACCCATTGATGAATGTTACCTGTTTATCTGGTATTGTCCTTTTATTTGGACAAAAAGACTTCCTAGGTTTTTTTATCTGTCCAAACTAAGGATTTCACGATGATAAACTTGATTTTAGGAAGGGTTATATATAGTCATTTTGTTATATAAAAGGTTATGAGGGTTTTATGTGGATGAGATATTGAGTGTCCATTAAATGGTGTGGATAGTTTCACACATATAATTCTCTAGAATGAAATAACTCCACCCACATTTGTTTCATTTAAAAATCCTCCAATAATGTAAAATTGTTTTCAATTGAGAATATATGTTCACATTATGTCCTTATAATAGGTTTTTAATTATTGTTTTGTTATTTTTAACACTTATCTTTTTTGTTTAACCCCTATGTACAATAATTATACCCAAACTATAGAAAATATTTTTTACTTTTTTTTAATTCCACATAAAAAAACCAGAAGACATTATTAAATAATATAAATTATATAGGTTTAGAAAATTTATTCAATTTTCAAAAATCCCATTAATGAAATGTAAAAATTTTAATTTAAAATTTTTCCCCTTCACATTATTATAAAACTTGTTTTTTAAGATAAAATGTTCTAAATATTCGATTGTTTTTATATCAATATTAAATAGGAAATAAATTTTCATTAATTAAATTGGATTAATGTATTCATAATTGACCTAATTTCACTTTGAAAATGAATTAAAAATTATTTTTTCTTTATAATTAATTTATTAGAAATGAAATATTTCATTAAAAATTTAATATTATTCATAATTCAACAAAAAATGTAGTATTTTAAAAAATCCCAAAAATTCAACATAATATAATTATATCAAGACGATTTTATAAATTATTCTTATTATCTGAAATTAATTTTCTAACAGTGTGAAAAATTCTTTTTTATAAATGTCTATATTTATAAATAAAAGGGATTTTCTGATAAAATAGTATATTGAAAAAATATAAATATATAAGAATAATAATTTAAAGTCACATAATAACTACAATCCTACAAATTTTCATCAAATTCAAATGTGGAATTAATTTTAACTAAATAACTCTTTATGTATCACTATCACTAAATGAACTCATCTAAGAGGGAATTCAATTCAAGCCCTTCTATGTTTCTCTGTTCACTATAACTCATAAGAAAATGATACATAGCTAAGGGATCATATTAATGGCCTATGGTTGATACCAAAACCTATGTAGGATAACCCAATAGAATGGTGATTTCCTCCCTTAGACTTTAGAAATGTGATATTTGGCCCATTCTAGTAATAAATTAAACAGGATTGTACCCACGACTGCATTGAGGGATATGTGGTTCTATCTATAAATAACTCAGAGAGAAGAATAATAATCATATTTTCATGATGGGATTCTACTCTGTACCCTCATTGAAATAGACCATGAGAACATGACAATACTAACTTTGATACTTGACTAAGGGTTTATAGGGTTATAAATTTCCTCTAAAGTGGTGCGTGATGTTTATAATGTCAATACAACATGTTCCTCTACTAGTGGTCCAAATAATTCCTAAATCAATGTATTCCAGATCGTACTCATTTAATTTTATAAAACACTTATTATTTTGTAATTTTAATGCTAGTGTACCAATGGGAACATGGTGGGTTATCAGTTTAGGGGCCACACATTGTGTGGTCTTTTCACAAGATTATGTGATATTTAATTTCACACATAAACAGAAGTCATCATAGAAATGGATCTACATTTTTTTATAAATAAAAAAACATATTATGTATATCGAGACTTTTGAAAAATCATATATCTCTAAAATTACTTCACTGAAACAACAACCACCTCTGATTTAACTTTAAATCCCTCCAAAAAAAATAAATTCATAGTTTCTAATTCGTACTTCATCATATGGGTAACTATTTCAACCATGATTTAATCAAGATACACCTCCCATCAAAAAACATAAACACAATGCAAAATCCCTTGAAACAAAATCATTTATCGATGAATCATATTTAATTTTTTCATCTAGCCTCTCTAAATCATTAATTCATAAATCCTAACCCACAATAATGATCCATTTTTCAATAGATATATTTCATAATGATCTATTCCATGATAATTTCAATTCTTCAAACCTGAGAAATTGTAATTCTTATTATTGAAATAATGATAAGAGAACATCATGATACAAAACAATGAGTATTGAAAATTAGATGTTGATTGGATTAGAATTCACATCAAGATGGTTAAGTCAATGATCAGGATGAAAATCATTTGTAAAAAATTAAGAATTTTCATTCATATAACATAAAATAGTATTATAATAAATTTTAAAGAAGAATAAATTCTTTTATATATATATATATAAATAATGAGGATTATTTAATCAAAAATATTTTCTACATCATTAATATATCAATAAAAAATGAAGAATAATTTTTCATCATTATCATCGAGGAGGTAAAAGAATTACATTCATGAAGATTTTATCTCATGAAAGTCCATTGAATAATTTATTATGCTTTCCTCATCTACACCAATAGTATTTATCACACTTGAATATTAACCCTATGTTATTCCTCCTAAAATATCATGGTGTCATGAATCTAACCCAATATATTTTCATAAGAGTGATTTAAATATAATTTTTTGGTAGATTTAAAATAAAATTAGAAAAAAATAAATTATTTTAATTGATTAGTTTTATTATTTTCTATTAGCGACCGTACTCTACTAGAATTCCCAATTACAACCGAAGTTATGTTTCCCCAAGGGTAAAAAATACCTTCAAGATTTCATGGATGTTTAAGATTTCAAGTTTCAGACATTGTTCAATAGATAATATTTTTTAAAATAATTTTCATTCTGTAAAAATATATTTAATATGTTTAATATACCAAAATTAAGACACCACAGGTCCTAGAATCCCACAAATACTCAATTCCTAAATCCAGTAATATTATTTAAAATATTTCAATGTGTTACATGGAAAAAATAGAGTGTTTATAAAAAATATTAAAATATTTTCGATTGATGGATGGTAATAGATTGAAAAACACCTCTAATAAAATAAATACAAGTGTTATGTTGATATTTAGGCCTTATCCCATAGTTTTAACCTTGTAATACCCATTTCACCCTTCTAACATTGTCAATTTTTTTACCAATGTTAATATTTAAAATTAAAAAAAGACCGAATTATGAAATTTTATCAACATTATAACTAATATTGAATAAAATATTCAAGATTTAATTTATATATGTGAAAGAGATTCATTTTAATATAAGTGTCCACAACATAATCAAATATATAAACAAAAAACATTTGTTTCAATGTCCAAAACTGAGTGTATAAATAAAATACGACGCTAAATTTATTATAATTAATTAGATCATGTCTAATTAAGGAGTAGTTATGTTAAATTATGAATATATCATAAACATATTTTTATTTTTAAATGAAAAAATATTGTTAAAATAAATAATGTATTTTCTATAAAAATCTATCATTTTTATCTATTCACTCATAAATAGTAATTTTAAAAAAATCCAAAAAATTCAATAGAAAATATTTCTAAAAAATAGTAATTAAAAAAATACATTCATTTAATAGAATATATTTTCTAAAAGTAAATTAAAATTAATTATATTATCAATGAATAAAATTAATTAAAAACGTTTTAGGGATAATATATTTCTTAATCATCAATTTATTTCAATATAGATAAAGATCATATTAGTTGAAAATTATTAATAAATTTTTTTTAGTGTGACCAATGTTGATAGATATATATATTCCATAAATTTTTGAATCTTATTAATATCCACAAAACAAAATACTATGATATAATTTATTTTAGTTTTTTAATGTACATTTATTATTGACATGAAAGCTATCGATCACATCACAATTATTAATTTGAAACATATTCTAAAATATTGGGGTTTTACATCAGGGTTATATGTAAAGTTCTCAAAAATATGAAATTTTTTAACAAAAACATAATGTTCTATCCCAAAACACTTTGTAAAATAAAAAATAATCATGAATTTATAAATTTATAAAATTTAGAAAGAGGAGTCCTCAATCGAAGAATCAATGTTACTCAACATATAATATTATATTGAATGATATTTATCATCCAAGAATACCTGTATAATTATTTCCACTAACCATATCATATTAAATTATGAATAATCATATAATCTATAGTGACATAGGGTTATCATACAAAAATATTGAATCATTTGTTTATGAATATTAATTATATTACACAAACACATGACTGAGTATAGAAGTAGTTTATTGTCCTTTGAGACATGGAATCACAAAAAAATGGTCTATAGTTATACCACATAATCTCCGATGATGATCATCATAAGTACCACCCATTGTAGACATATCCTACGTTGTACATTTAATCATAACCTAGGGTGATGAAACACAAGTAATAGTGAGGTCAAATACCCAGTATGGGTAAACAAGAAGGATATATAATCATAACACGAACATAAGGGTATTACAATATGAGCATAAAATTTAAAAAAAACAAACCATTTATATCAATTATAACATCCGTTTTTCCGGGAATAAAGATTCGTAGTTAATAAGACATGAATCATATAATAATAAAAGATCACGATCCATGAGATCATAACATTGTCATAACACAAATATTTTTGAGGGAAACATATGAATAGAAAATAATTTACATTATAGTCAAGATACACTACCTTATAAGTTATTTTTTAATGGTTTCACTTTATATACCATCATAGTAGACATGGTTCACTCTGGAAAACATATTTTTTGTCAATGTCCCTTAATGAACGGGTTTCATTCTATATTCTAATACTATCTATCTCATGCGATATGTAACATTTCCCAATGAATTTATGGGTGGTATAATTCCCATCATTCACATATTAAAAATACATATATATGTGTTTTAAAAGTTAAAAAAACATTCCTCACATTATATCCCATGAAATAAAATGGTTTTCGTAAACACTTCATCATATGATAACCTATAAAAATAGATAGGTTTATTAATCACTTAATCATTTAATTATATATTAAACAATAGAAAAATAAATGTTCTTCATAAAACTTTTATCCCCAATTAGGAATTAGAAACACTAATTTATTTCATATTAGATGAAAAATGACTGTGAATGATAATTAAAAACATATGAAAAGGAAAATATTATTCCCAAAATCAATAAAAAATTAAAACCTAAATCATTTAGAAAAATATTATTTTTAAATTAATTATAAATCATATAATGTAATATTAAATGAATATAATGTTCATTGATATTGGATGTTTCATTCATTTCGTACAAATTTAAACAATGATTCATTTAAAATTATTGGTAAAAGACAAAGTATAATTGACTATAAAAGGATATGATGATTAATATAAATTTTTAATATGTTTAAAATGGGTAATAATTTCCTTAAAAAATAATAGGATAATAACTAATCATTTTTTGAATTTTTTTTAGAAAACTATTTTTTGGAAGAAAACAGATTTCTCACAATATAGTAAAAAAAATTGAATTTTTTTGAAATATTTTTTTAATTAAATTTAGTAAAAAAGAGTAGATAAATGATTTTATCACATGAAAATATAATGAATAAATATTGGATCAAAATAATCACATGTTTGTTAGAGAAGGATATATAAATTTTATCATGAAAAACATAACCATTAATAATCATGATAAATGATGAGATTTAAAAAATCATTTAGAGATTAATATTTTAAAACCTAATATCTTTGAAGTAATAACATAAAATGAAACAATAAATATCACACAGATAAATAAATTCAGGATAATACTTGTAAAACTATAAGTAGATATAACTTCGTAATGAATATAGGTGCATAACATAACACACATCTAAAAGAATGACAATTGGGACATTAAATCTCTCAAAATAAATCAAGAATTCTATCATACAACATAGAACGTCCAGTATAATTAATATAAGATTATTAAAAATACATTACTGAAAAATATTCATAAATATCAAACCATATTTTATTTTTATGAGGTATTATTATCTATTTATTATAAATTTATTATTCATGTTTTTTTGGACTGTAACCACATTGTTTTTTTATAAGTTTGGATTTTTACTATTATGTCATATTAAATTTATAATTATGTCATCATAACTAAGAGATTTACCATGGTATAAATTTCATATATAATAATTATATATTTATATATAGTAAATCAAAATATTTGCTGGTAGAAAATGAAATACACTGTGCAAGGAGATGGTAGGTTGTATGTAGGCATGAACAATGTTTCCATTTTCCCATATGATTGGAAGAAATAAAATTTATATATATATTATCATTAAATAATAAATTTTCTACCATATATATCATATATTTTAATTAATCACACCCTAATTACCATTAATGTAGGGCATGAAGGAATCACATCACTATGTTAGGAGGTAGTCCACCGTATGCACACGTAATGTTATTGTATTCCCACAAAATAAAGAGTATGAAGTTATATGTGATACAATGAATCACGAATTATAATAATACAAGAAATATAATATATAAAAAATCAATCATGAGGTCCATCCTTGAGATTAGGTAAGGTAAAAACAATCATCGGTTCACGATGTGGCAGTCCACCATACACATGAATGATGATTTTGTAACCCAATTGACGTATGTTCAGATAGTTGTAGGTCATTAACCTTAACCAAAAACGTGTATGTATATGGAATAAAATTATGTTGTTATATAATAATGATAAAAATATAATTAAAGTAGGTGGAGAGAGAATGAAAATAAAAAACTCATTGATGAATGTTACCTCTTCATCAGGTATTTTCATTATGTTTGCACAAAAAGCATTCCAAGGTTTTCTATCTGTTCAAACTAAGGATGTAAAGATGATAGGATGGATTTAGGGAAGTCTTTTATATTATTATTTTGTTATCTGAAAGGGGTTTAGGTTTTTAAGTGGATAGGATAATGAGGGGCCATTTAAAAATGTTGATAGTTTTACACATATAATTTTTTGGAATGAATGAATTCCACCAAAATTTGTTTCATTTAAAATACCTCTAATAATGTTACATTATATACAATTGAGAATATATGTTCATAATATTTTCATATAATAGGTTTTGAATTATTTATGTGTTAATTTTAATACTTATATTTTTTGTTTAACCCCTCTGTAAAACCATTCTACCATAACTATAGTAAATTATTGTTACTATTTTTAAAATTCTGATTGAAAAAAAATCAGATGACTTTATTAAATAATATAAATTATCTAGGTTTCAAAAATTGATTCCATTCCACCAAATCTCATGAACCAAATTGGAAAATTTTAAATTAATTTTTGTTCCTATTCATATGATTAAAAAATTTGTTTTTAAAGATAGAATGTTCTACATATTCAATTGTTTTTATATCAATATTCAATAGGATATTAATTTCTATTAATTAAATTGGATTAATGGATTCATTATTGAACTAATTCTTCTTTTAAATTTATTTTAAAATTTATTTTTCATTATAAATAAATTAATTGAAATGAAATACTTCAATAAATATTTAAAATTATACATAAATCATCAAAAAATGATTTTTTAAATCCCCAAAATTAAACATAATTTAATTATATCATGATGATTTTAAAAATTACGCTTATTATCTCAAATTTATTTTCTAATAGTGTGAAAAAAGTGTTTTTATAAATGTCTAAAATTCTAAATAAAATGTATTTTCTGCGAAAATAGTATATTGAGAACATATAAATACATTACTGAAAATTTTGTAATGTTTTTTTCATTGATTCATTTACATTAAAAAAATTATATTTTATAAAGAATTTTTTATTATTCATATTATTTTGTTTAATTGATTGGATATAACAGTCTTGTTTAAATTATTGTATTTATAATTTGTTATAGTTTTTTTTCAAACTCATTATCATGAGTTACAAAAGATAACGTAGTGTTGCGTGTAAGGAATGATTAAAATACTGTTGCATGTAACATAATCTATCAAATAAATTTAAATTATTCAAAATAATAATTCATAAAAAACTCAAGGTGTTACATTCTACCCCGAGTAAAATAATATTACACCTGATTTTTTTTACTCAAATACAAAAAAATTAAGATACTTTGGACTCAACATATCATCAAAATCTCATGTAGCTTCATCAAACTAGTGGTTTCACAAAAAAAGATTGACTACTTGAGTATCCTTGTTATTTATTATTATCACTTTATTAAACAAAATCTACACCGGTTGTTCCTCATAAGAATGATCATGATACAATGGTATGTAATGGCATGACATTCTGTTAATGGAAATTCCATTGTTATAATTATTTCATGTAGTATAAACCACATCCAATAAATTTTAAAACACAATAAATAAATTATAAAATTTGAATGAATGAAATAAAAAGAATTTCTTGAAGTTAAGGAACCAATACCGATGAAATAGTAATTTGATCTATGGAACAGTAATGTGACCCTTTTGAATATTATAATAGAAAACTGAATAATAACATCAAAAATTAATGAAAAAAATTAAACAATATTCCTTATTAGTGAAAATAAGATATTATTATATCATATTATATGTAAATAAACTTTTAATAAAATATTAGTTAAGTGTTGGTATTTATAAAAGTCATAAATATATAATTAATTTTTATGATTAATTAAATAATTCAATAGAAAATTAATTTTCATAAAATATAATTATAAATTATTTTTTTGTTTCATGATAATGATATAATTTCATTATATCATAGTTAATTTTTCAAATTGTTAAAAATTGAGTTATAATTTTAAATCTTGTATTTTTCGAGTATATGATTAATTTAATTAAAAAATAATTTTGTTTTATTTAGAATTTTTTTATAAAATGGAGTTATTTTTTTTAATTTTACCCATTGCAAAATTGATATAGTAATTTTTTTTGGGATTTTTCAAAAATACTTTAATATTTTGTGAATATTAAATTATGATATTTTATGTAAAATGATAAATACATGAATTATGGTGTCATATATGATGTGTGGATCATATAATCCCTAAATTTCATATTAAAATTCATAATTTTCTATTTAGGTATAATTATAAACCTTTTAATTATCTTGATCCGAAATAATGTCCCATGGAATTTAATAATGATAAAACACCTCTCTCCTCCACTATAAATACCACCCTTGAAAACTTTTTATCCTTACACCTTCCAATCCTTTATCCACATAAAAATAATACAATATAGTTTTCTCGATCCCCGGCCCTACTTCCATGATCTCGTGGTCTAACGAAAACAGTAAAACCCTTACTATGAAGATGTTATAAAGGAGGATAAATTAAAGAGGTAAATTCTTATTTAATATTCTTTTTAATATCATTTCATGATCTTTTCATATTCTATCCTTATATACCCACAGTAAAATTTACTTATAAATAACGAAACTAAAATTAACTATAATTTTATTATTCAAATGGAAGAATACACCATTAATATTTTATCATCTATGCCTTATTCTAAAAATGAAAACTTTGTTCTTGAAGATTTAATATATCGCATTCATGGATTGAAAATTTTCATCTTTCATTAATGCCTATAAGGATGGTCTTAAAACATTTTTTCTGTTAATAAAACACTATAATAAATATATTACATGTTATATGATATTCTATAATCAATATGTACACATGATGATAAAAATTAAAACAAAACACATTCATTGTGAGTGTAACCTGCCCAAAATAATCCAAACAATTGTCACTAACATCTTATAAAATGAATAAACCTCACCAAAAAAATGAAAATCAATTATATGATCATATAACTTTATTAATGTTAATTAATAACTTATAACTTCCATAATGGATTTATATTTTCATTTTACATGAACTTTCATATGCATATACAAGTGAACAGATCCTAAAAACTAACAAAAGGAAGACTCTTGAATGATGATATTGAAGACTATAACTCATAAAAAAGGACATAAATTTACTTAATAATGATATAATTAATAAATTATATATATTAATGTTACATGAATTATTAATTAATGAGTCTAATTTAATTATTCCGGACAATAAGATCATGTGTACAACTATTTCAGACAAAATTTAAGGGATCATTTCAGAACCTCCGTATTTCATTAAAGTTACATTTTCTCACTATTTCCCAATTCAAATCTTATATAATATTAGTTCCTCCTTATAAATTTGTTTATATATTCAAAAATCACGTATCTAGATTATAAAATTCTTTTTTTTGGGTAATACATGTATTAATAAGGTTCCCTTCACAGACCATTCTGTGAAGAAATAAATTATTACTCCTTTTATGTATCAAAGAATAAATAATATTTTCTTTAAACTGCACTAAAATGACAGAGTTATAAAGTTTCATAAACACTATTTTTATATGTATTCACTTTCTTTTTACAAAAATTAACATTATCCATTACAATTTTACATTATTAATGTCCTTGTATGTTTTGAATCCTCTCTTCCATTGACACCATTATTATATTCCCTTGTGTTATGTCTTTCAACATGAATAAATTCCCAATTCATACCATGGGTTTCCATTATGTTTATGCTTGATTCGTTATGTAAAATTATTCATATGGAAAAATTATTCATGAACATGTTATGATGGGTTCACCCAGATCGAGATCCAATTAATCGGGTAATATTTAGTCTCAAGAGACATCATATGAAATGTTATTTGTGGTTAGTTGTGACACATGATCCATATGCTATTGTCTTGTTGGATAGCTATGACTCATGCTCCATTTGAAATGAGCCTTGAAACATACTTAAGTAATGATGTATTTTTCCACATTTATATGATACCATTATTATATGATTCCATGTTATACGTGTTATGAATCCTTATGATTATTCATGTTCTGTGTTATTATATGACATGATGTTGTTATTCCAAACACATGTGATATGGTTTATTCTAATTTTTATTCCCTTATTGGTATTTTTAACTCAATCCTTTGTTCATTTATTTTCAAGGGCATCGTATGTAGATGTATGATCTCAAAGGATGTTAGGAAGACCTGTTCAAGATTAAATAAAAGTTGTTTTTTTTAGTTTCATTTTGTTTATTTATGTATCTAATCATTCAAACACAATAGTCATTATGATCAATAGTTTATATTTAATAAATAATAATGATTAAAATAATTTCATAATATGTGTAAAATGATAGGGTAAATATAGTTTTTATGAGAGAAACATTGGTTTTTTTTGTGATTAGAAATAGACCAATTTAGTAAGAATCCTGAGGATTATACTAATTTTTAGAAAAACTTACAAAAATTTGTGTCCTTATAGAGTAATTGGTTTATCAATAAAATACACCCCTTTTCAGATACTATAATTTGAAATGGTTATGGCACATATTTACATAGGAGTAACAACTTCGAAAAGGAGTTTCTTGACAGAATCATGGTAACCTTGTAACTATTATGGGTCATACTACACACCTGGTTTGGAACTCCATTGGGATATTATTCAATAAATTCAAAATCCCATTATAAACCATCATTAATTAAATAATATAATAACCATAAAAATAAATGTTATGAAGAAGATCATGGCTAACTTGGTGTAAAACATACAGAATCAAATGTTTGGATATTATTTTCCTTTACATTTTTATCCTATTTTCTCAAACTTTCCTATTATTATTATTATTACTTAAGTATTCAAGACACTTAATTTTACATTCTTTTTCTCAGTTAACCAATGGGAATAAAATTACTCATGATAGTAATCTTTGTAATAGGAAATGGGAAAATTTCCCTTTTGATATTCTAAATATTAGGGGAATGGGTGCTCAAGTCTTCATGATAATACATGATCGACTAGACCAAGTTGTAAATAATAACTCAAATCAAAAGGAACTCCAAAATTATCTTATGAAGAGAATGTGATACTTTAATCCTTTGTGTTGTAAAAGACTACAATGTTTAGTGTATTTTTTATACCCTCATAATAGAGAAATTAATTCATAAAATTTAGAAGATATTATCTATCTGCCAGTTTTCAGAATAAGAGAATGCTGCACTAGTAGTTTATCATTTTTATGTTAATGCTGATCAGTGGTTGAAACTAATCAAGAAAAAAATTAAATGGAGTAAAATTATTCCATAGAACTAGAATATTTGAATAAAATAATTTTCTATAAATATTTTCACTGAACCCACCATCTTAAATAGAATCAGAGTTCCATAAAATAAATAAAAAGGAAGATGATTTTATCGTAGAATATGAATAAAACATTAAAATTCATTCTTGATATTCCTCTAGGTTTTTCATGAACTCTTAAATAAATGTAGATCACTTCATTAGGGGACTAAAACAGATTCTATGAAAGGAATTTGCAATTAGAATCTTTTGATTCTAGGAAAAGATTGTATGTCAATCCCTTAAGGATGAAATGGAGATTTTTGAATATCATTTGTCTCATGGTCCAGGGTAAAAATTTGAAAATAGAGTTTAATATGGGTGAAAAATACCAAGATGGAAAGAAGACCCTACACCCTACATGTCAAAAGTGTTGGAATATGGATATGGGAAGCTATTTAAGGGAAGTTGGAAACATTTCAAGTGTGGATGAATAAGGAATTAGGATAATAACTACTGAATGGATATGAGGAGTCCCACTAATGTTAATGAAGAAGGGAAGGTTCAAATAAACACTCAACATATTGTTTATTTTTTCAAATACATGAAACATGGGAATTATGAGAACCAATTTCTTATGCCAAGGGTTGTTTGATGAAATAAATAATAACAACCTCCAAGGCAGCCAGGGAGGGAATATTCTGTCACTACTACTGAAGTGAATCATGTCAATGATTTGGTGATAGGTACACTGATTATTAATTAACGAATTTTGAATATAATATTTGACTATTGTTCTACAAATTCATTAATATCTGGAAAGGTTTTTATAACTATTGAAACACCAACAAAAAATATGGAGGTTGAGTTATCTGTTAGAATAGAAAATGGAATAATTATTGCATAAAATGTATATAACACCTCCCGGGTGAATGTTTATCGACTAAAAATCTCATTAAAATTTATTCATGCTCTCTATGGTGGAGATTGATTATATTATGGGAATTTATTGGATATCTTCATAAAATACCGACATGAACAATCAGGAAATGAAGATTACACTTCACATCCAAAATAATCTACTAATTCTATAAAAGTGTAATAAGGTGAATGAATCTAATTAAAAATAATTTTACAATGTGTTTATATTAGTAATTTATGTGAAATAATATCAAGCATAAATGATTTTGGCATAAGAGATAATCATTTAAGAAGACATCCCCATTGCGAGGGGTTAAAATGATATATTCCTTTAATAATTTTTTTGGTATTCCTCCAGATCAAGAAGATTAATTATCAATTGAACTTATTCCTCTATATATTCATATATAAAAGAAAACTTTTATATTGTCCATCATTTTTCTTGAAGAAAAAAAGATGTAGCTACATGAGAATCCAGAGAAAGTTTTTATTTTCTTGAGTGCTTCACAGTGGGGTGCAACAGTCCACTTTTTTATGAATAAGGATCGATCAATTTGCATCTGCATTGACTATAATGAGATTAATAAAATTAGCTACATCATCCATTTCTTTCTCTATGGTGGGATTTGGTTGGTATATCACCAATTGATGGTGATAATGGAAGATATTCCGAAGACTACCTTTTGAATTAGGCAAGGGAACTTTTTTCTTATTTATTCTCTATGAAATTACTAATACTCCAAAATTTTTCGTGGATGTAATGAATTGAATCTTTAGAGAGTACATCAAAAAAATTTTGGTAGTCTTTATTGACAATAGTCTAATATACTGCAAGATCAAGGATTAGAATGATGATCACATGAATACAATTTTGATGACATCATGAAGGAATAAAATATTTGCAAAGTACAATAAATTTTATTTATAGATAAATGATGTATCATTCTATAGGAATGATATAAATAGAAAAAGAACATTTCCGGACCCTTCCAGGACAAGGGAAATCAATGATTATCCCGGGCCAACATCTATAGAGATATATAGTTTCATTGTTCTAGTAGTGTATTACTGATAACTTGTGATGAACATAAAATGATTGTTAATCCCACCAACCAAGACGACATAGAATGGGGAGATGTCTTTCTTGAGGATTGAATGAGAATAATTCATAAAAGTGTTGAAAAAAAGGCTTATCAATACTCTAAGTATCACTCTACCGACAAGTGGGGAACTATTTTTAGTATAAATTGATTCTTCAGGGAAGGACGTTCACTTTTTAATATTGAAAAATTAATAATTGATAGCATACAAGTAAAGGTAGTTTAAAATTAATAGGAAAAACTATTCCACAAATGATATAGTGTTGTAATATGTGATCTTTGGGGTGATGCTTGAGATATATACTAATCATAAGAGTCTCAAATATACATTCACACAAAAAGATATTTACATGGGCTAGTGAAGATGGTTAGAAAACATCACGTATTATTAATAATTAATCATTTACCATCATCATAAGGAAAATAAGGTGGAGTATTATTTAGTTAGAAATGATCCAACATATTTACCAATGATGAGAATTGAGAAGATCCAATCTTCTTAGGTTTCCAAATGATAAAAATGGGAATCGTTAAGGAAAGATCATCATCAATAATTTCTCTAATGATTTATCAACAATACCTTTTGGAGAAAATGAAGGAATATTAGTGCTGTATTATGGATATCGAAACTATCTTTAAAGATATGAGAAAGGGGAAATCCTGATAGTTTAAATTTTTTTAGGAATGATTTTTAAGTTTTGGTTCATGATTATGCATACCTTCTGATCTGATGATAAAGAAGGATATTCTAAATAACCCACACAACTCAACCTTCTATAATCATCAACGCAGCATAATGATGATTCATGATCATTGAGGGAAACGTTGGTGGGGAAATACGAACAAGAAGATCACTGAATATACATGAATGTTCTGGTTATGTCATCAAGTGATGGATGAAATGTAAAATTCTACATGGATGATTCAACCACTACCCATACCAACATTGAAGTGGGAGAACATTACGATGGTCCTTTTTACTAGTAATCGAGTGAAATATAGATAAATGAATCCTTTATTTTCTTTGGATGATCATACAATGATATCTCACTTATTACAATTCGAGAGGACTTCATACAGGATAAAATTTCAACGATATACATAAAATAATAGGTAATGATATATAGATTACCACTATCTATTGTATCCAATCAAATTATGTGATTCACCACCACGTTTTAGAAAAGTATCCAACATTCTATAAGAATTGATCCAAACTTCAATACTTCCTATCATCCATAAACTGACAGCCAATATGAGTATACTCTTTATAAACTCAAAGGCTTGTTGGGATAATTTTATATGGACATCAATGAATAATGCGACAAACATATTCCACTAGACAAACACTCATAAAAATTAATTTTAACTAAAGCATCCAAATGGATCCATATGATACCCTTTATGAATCTAGAGGTAAAACATTGACATGTTGGCATGATGTTGGTGAATGTATTCTTATAGGACATGAAATAGTCAATTAAATGGTGGAAGAGGTGAAAACCATTCAGCAACACATAAAGGCTTCTCAAAGTCGATAGAAGAGCTATGTAGACAATTGTGTTGATACCTAGATATTAATTCTAGAGATTTCTTATTCCTACACATATATCATTGGATGAGAATAATGAGATTTGGGAAGAAAGGAAACCAATGTCTCATGTATATCAACCCCATAATGATCCTTGATCGTGTCAGAGTTTCAGCCTATTGACTACTAATTACACCTACCATGTCTCAGTAATGTGATGTATTCCATGTATACCCATTTTGGATGTACATACATGATCCCTCACATGAACTAAATTATGAGGTGTTAGAGTTAAAAAATTATCTCTCGTACAAGGTGCAACCATTGATGATCCTAGAGCATAGAGATAATGTTCTACAGAACAATACAACTCACCGAGTCAATGTACAATAGAAGAACCATATGTATGAAGAGGGAACATGCGAACATGAAGAAGTAATGAAGGAGAAGCACTGAAACATTGTTTTATCATTAAATGTAAAAATTTATTTAAAAGGATAATTTTCATATGGTGGTAAGAATGTAAAGACCTTAAATTATATCAATGGAAATTACCTTCATATAATTATTTCATATAGTTTGAACCACTTAATATAACTATTAAAAGACAATAAAAATATTAAAATAGAACTATGAATAAAATAAATAGTATTTTTAGATGTTAAGGATCCTATACTGCTTAAATAGTAACTTGTCTTATGGAATAGTAATGTGAACCTAATGAATAAAAAATAGATATTTTGAATAGTAACATCACCAATTAAATTATAAATAATATATATAAATATTATAAGTAATAATATGTTATAATTATTTCATTGTATAAGTAAAATAATATTTTAAAAATTATTAATTATTTTTTTTGTATTATTATAGGTCATAAATATTTAGTTACCATTTTTTGATTAATCAAATAATCTAGAAGAAAATATATTTTCATAAAATAAATTAATAAGTTTACATTTTTATTTTTCATTATTGTGATATAATTTTATTATAACATAGTAAAATTTTAAAAGTTTAATAAAATTAGTTATAGTTTTAAAATATATATTAATTAACTAAATGATTAATTTATTTAAAAATATATTTCACATAATTAGAAACATGTTTTCATAAATTGGAGTTCATTTTTGAATTTCCCAAGTGGAAAAATGATTAGGGTTGGTTTTTTGTATTTTTTAAAAATAGATGAATATTTAGTGAATTGTAAAATATGATAATTTACATTAAATGATAAATAGACGAATTATGGAGTTATAGATGTTTTATTGATGTTGTAATCCCACAATCATTAAATCTAATTAATTATCATAATTTATTATATGATAATTCACAAAATATTCATATTCATGATCCAATATAATAAACTAATGAATTAAGTAATGAGAAATCACCCCTCTCATCCTCTATAAAACCTCCTCTTCTCCTCAATCCTTCCATGATTTGAGAATTGTCCAAATTATACCCAATACTCTTCCAAATCCCTTCTCCAAAATCTAGGATATCTTAGTAAAATAAAAATTACAAATCAATTTCCTAAATAAGGACATCAAGAAGGAAAAATTCAAGAAGAAATTCCACATTTCATTTCTTTTAATTTATTTTCAAGTTATGTTCTTATTATATCCTCATGTCCCCCCATAAAAAAATTCTGATAACTAAAATAAATCTCATACACTATAATTAAATTATTCTAATTTAATAATACAATATTAATCCCATCACCTCTCCCTTTTATTCTAAAAATTAAAATGTTGTTTGTGTGGTGTCAATTTATCACTTTAAAATTGAAAAAATTTCATTATCAGTCAATCCCTTCAAGTATAGACAGGAAAATTTTTTATGGTTAAGCCAAATTATAATAAATTTATTACATTAAATTTAATGTTATTTAATGGTTATATACACACAATGTTAAATAATAAAACAAAGAAAGTTCATTGTGTGTGAAAACATCCCAAAAGTAAACAAGGAATTATCATTAACATATTATCTAATGATTCACCCTCACCCAAAATAACCAAATGAATTATATGATAATGTAACCCTTTATATTTATATTAATTAATTGTAAATTCTATTATGTATTTCTATTTCATTTTACAAGAACTTACACATTCATATATACGTGAATCGATCACGAAAACAAATAGAAAAAGAACACTCATGAATGATAAAATTGAACACTATTACTAATCAAAAAGACCATAAATGAAAATATAAAAATATAATAAAAATTTATTTGTAGTAAAGGTATTATAATAATTTAAAATAGAATCTAATTTTATTATTTATTACATTCTTATCAATTCCATAAATATTTTAGATATATGTTAAGGGATCATTTCGAAACATCCATATTTCTTTCATGTCAAAATTTCCCTCTATTTAACCAATGTAACACTTGTATATTTTTATTTAATTAATCTAGATTTTATATATACGTTTCAAACTATAGTATCCAGATCATAACTTCTTTCATTGATGGGTTAATAGATGTTTTAATAAGGATTTATTCTAAAAAATTCCGGGAATGAAAATCCAATTCAAGGGAACTTATGAATTTCTAACCCATATTCATGTGCACTCAATAATATCTTTTAATAATCCATTAATTTTAAAAAATTACTAATTTAATCATGAATATCTATCATGGATCATTTTTTGTTTTAAAAAAACATTTATTCCTTTTCAATTTTAAATTCTCTTTAATATTTTCCTTAAACACCACTAAAATGTTTTATTTCCAATGTTTCTTAAAAAATATTTTTACATGAATTCATTTCAAATTGAAAAAACATATCAATATATATACCAATTTTTTCTTGTAAATTTCCATTTATATTTTCAAACCTTTCTTTCATGGATACCATTATGATATTACGTTTTGACATTCCTTCTGACATGATTATGATACCCAATTCTTAAAATGGTAACCCTTATGTTTATATTTAATTCATTATGTATGGTTCATCATGTGGAACACATATTCATTAACATGTTATGATGAGTTCACCTAGATAGAACCCCAATTATATGGGAAATGTTTAGTCTCATGTTAACTCATGTGCAATAAAATTTTCCTTTATCATTAATATATGTTCTTTGTACAACTGTGTTCTTCATTGGCATTGACTAGTTCTTCATATGCATTGAGACATGAACCATGATTAAGTGATATTGATGTTTTTTCTAGATATCTATGCTTCCATGTTTATATTATTCCATGTTATACTTGTTATTAATCCTTAAGATAATTCATGTTCTATAGTTTTTTTCAACATGTTATGATTTCTAACTCATGTTCTATGCTTTATTCCCTTTTATATTCCCTTACTATGATTTTTATCACATCTCTTTATTCACATATTTTCTAGGGTATTCTATATAGATGTAAGAGATCAATGGATGTTATGATCTCATTATGAATATTAAATAAAAGGATTATTTATATTTGTTTCCTGTTGTTTAATAATTTAACTAATATTTCAAAGAAACTATAATTTATAAAATATGGGTTGTATTTATTGGAAATGTATTCTTAAAATCATGTAATAGTATGTGTAATAGTATAGAGTTTCTATAAGTATGTCCTATGAGGTTAGTTCATGTGAAGGGTCAGGTATATATTTCTTCAAGAAACATACATGTAACCCATCTTCTTCAAAAGTTATGTTAGGTTGAAGCACCAACTGATAATATATGATCCCGATACGATCGTGATTTACAAAGTGACCAAGAGAGTTAGGTGTTATTTTCGTTTTCTTCACAAATCTCATAACTTTATTCCATAGGTAAATTATTATGAAACACAATGTTTCCAATATAAAAATATAGATCTCACCGATGATTATCACAAAATCATTTCTCTGCACATAATGATGCCTTAATGGGATGTTGAAGGAATTTGACCTTATATTCTATTTGGTTATCTTTCACTAGTCCTAAAGGAATTCCTTCTCAAACATAATTTCAACATTTTGGTTATCTATTTTTCTTTCTATATAGAGGTTCATATTGAAACATATGAATATTTTAGTCAAATATATTATTGTAAGATAACTCAACTAGGGGAATGTGTTGATCAAAACTTGTTTCTAAATCAAAATAATATGATCTAAAAAATAATCTAGGGTTTTAACTATTACATGAGACATACCATCTATATAAAAATGATACAAATTGTTGAAAATCATATATATATCAAGATTATATTGTGTAATTTTCCAAAATATTGATGTAATCATTGGATCCAAATCATAAAAAATAAAATTTGGTACTTCGTATGACCTTAGAACTTCATTAATATATATCTAGGATTGATGATATTGATATATACTTTCATTGATATTGATACAGTGTTATGAATTAGTAACGTGGTTAACTGAAACTACTATATCTTTATGTCCTTTATACATTTTGGGGAGTCAAATGAAAAAACCAGGGGTGATGCTTTCCCAATTCCATTCTGGAATGCGTAATAGATTTAAAATCCCTTTAGAATTTTGTCTTTCAACCTTATCATTATGATATTCCACACATCGAGATATAAACACTGTTATATATATCTTTACACTATCCCACCAATGATAATATTCCAAATATAGTTACATCTTCAAACTTATTAGATGAATAGTTAATGAAGAACTACATGGATTCCTCCAATAACACATTCTATAATTTTGGTCTAGATGGAATGCATACATGGTTTCTAAATCATATAAGTTCTTCATGATCAATGATTAAATAAGCAATATTTCTAACCTAAATTTTAATCTCTAAATTTTATTTTCTCACTGCTTATAATTTACGACATTGTAATATTTCTAAGAATATTTATGGATCTAGGATCTAGGATGACATGAGAGTCCAAGGCCTAGTGAGACAAAAATTAATATTTTTAAAATATTAAATATATTAATTTCACAGAGGAACATCATACCAAAAAATGGAATAACTAATAAATAGATTCTTTTACCAGAAATATGATAATTTAATTGATTTTTGAATTAGGTGTTTAACATAGTAATGATATAATAATTGAAGGCATCAGACATGTCAGTAAAATAATTTCTTTAGAAAGAATAATAAAATAAATTATTTTATTTCGTTATTTCAACACAGATTCTAAGAATCTTCTATTTAACCATGGATATGCCTAATCCAAAAATTTATAAACATAAACAATTAATTGATAGGATATGTTTTAGAGGATTCGTTTGAGGATAGATAGAAAAATACATCAGACCGATATCCAAGTGGGTATCATGCACTGACACAACTTGTGTATCACTTCAATAACAGTGATGTGTGATCTTTCTTTGATAAAGATTGATCCAAACTATGGAAGGACTTTTTTTCTATATTTATCCAAATTTTATAATCCCATGAATAATGTGGATCATTTGGGAAATTTATTGATTCATTGATCAATAATTTTTTCTATTATGTAATTATTTATAGGATATAGAGGATATTATTATATTTTCAGATCATTGATACTTATACTAATTCTTTCAAATTTTCTATGATAATGGATTGAGGCCAAACAAGAAAAAATACATTCTTTCAATAATAAATTTAATAGTTCATTGTTTTCTATAATCTTTTATCAAGAATTCATCATTGGTATTTTCATTTTAGGTACATTTCAATGAATACCTAGTGAATGATCATTGTGCAATTTATCATTTCAGAAACTGATCGGTAGCATGGATCTGATATGGAGATATAATGTCATGGATGTGGTAAATGATGATAGAATCATATATACGGATAGATAATGAGTTTGTGAGGGTAGTATTGGAATGTGGCACTAATAAGGCACAACAGTACGTGTTTCTAAAGAAGAAGATAAGAGGAGAATAATGTCGATGTCAATGAGGCAGTTTAGTGATCCCAAGATCTACATTGTACTAGAAAATTCCTATAATGAATCTTTTTATAATGGGGTCTATAGGAACATGAAATTTTGCTTAATGTATATTTGGGATTATGTAAAATTGTAATACTCACAATTTCTTCTTAAATAACACATTTAATGAACCGTCATCAGAGAATCGAATATGTTTTCTATGGAGAGTTAAGGATATCATGTCATGTTTTTCATACAATACATCATGTGTCATCTAACGTTAAATCTTAGCATGTAAAAGACATATATTCCTAGGAGGCAGGGTGGAATCATTCATCATGTGTCTTATGTCACTAACTGTATACACCATGGAAGGTTGTTCGATGTGTAAGGGGACTACACACCTAGGAGATTATGTTTCCCCCATGCAGTGTGTGGTCGACTACATTCCATGTATATAAGAAAGTACAAAATTATGGGAGGAATGAAATTCTATGTTCTAGGATTACATCTACACATATTTCACCTCATGTTCAAGCCATGTATTATGGATAATTGTATGATATGTGAGAGTGAGGCACAAGAAGTTACAGTCAGAGTGTGAATTGACTTGTACTCCATGGAAATTTAATGTAATCCATTATTGAAACATTGGATTCTACATTATTCTCATTTTAGCATTTTGGTGAGATTCTGTTACCTTCATTTGAAATTTATTGGAAGGGTTCATTCCCTTTATCATTTATATAATGATTTATTATGGAGTTGCATCCTATTTTATAGGTTGGTGATCCCCACCATGAATCATCACTCTCAGATATAGTTATTTTAATCTCTTCATTAGGCCAATATTGATTTCCTCAATCATCATGATTTCCCTTAGGTGGGTTTTTCATCATATTAATTACTATCAATAAGTAGGATTAAACCCACAATTATGCGTATTAGTAAATATTAGGTTGTTGGTATAACCCACAACCTTTTGTGTGGTCCCCATATTTGTAACGATCTATTTGTACTTCCTTCAGGATTTTTTACTATACCATATGAGTGTGGCCTATGGGATGGGTGCCTCTACTAGTATTATATCTCATGATGTGTGTTCTCATAGATGAATATGACATTTAAGATTATTGTTGAGAGTGGTAATATAGCTCATGGAGTTTGTTCCCCTGGACGAGTGTCTTATGGATCCTTCAAGTAGAAATCGTAGGCTATACATGTGGTTTTGACCTTACATTGATATTATGTGTCTAATGTGAGTATATCAAAATGTTATATTTTATGACTAATATTATGATCGATATATCCTATAATGAGATGACTACTCTAGATGGTTTATGTTGGGATATTTTTGTGTTTCATACTTGGTATTGGTATAATCTCCCCAGTATGGGATCTTCACGCACATGATATGTGTTATGAAGAGGTTAAATTATTTATAGGGAGTCCCTGGAGGTCCAGGAGTAGGTGGATCCTATTTTGGGCTAGACATACTGAGGTGTTTACTAATTTTTCATTTGGTTGAATTCCCTTTATTCTGAGTAGTTCAGACATTATATCTAGTTCTTGGGTGACTTGTATTTGTACCATTTTCATTCTTTCTAGAGATTTATTTAAAAATTTGATTATGGGAATATATATACACATATATATACATGCATCCTTATCTGTTGTTTTACATTTCATCATTGTATTGTCATGGAAAAGTTCGTGTTTGCACGTGTAAGTTAGGATAATTTCTCCCATTAATGTTATATTCTTTCAAGGAACTAGTCCTCAGACCTTGGGTTATTGAAGGAATGCTCGGGGTAGTAGCAGCATGGGCCTGGTTAGCTCGGGTCAGGATAGAAGTGAATCGTAGTATGATGTTGAGAATAAAGTGTAGTGTCACTAACTGGGTGTAGGAATTGTGGATGGAGATTCATTTTTCCAATTGTGAGATTTTTTTAAGAACATTGGAAAATGTTTAAATGAATTTAATGTTTTCATATTGGTCCTGAGTTTCCAAATTTTGTGTTATGGCTTTCATATCCACGCACTATGACCATGATAATTTTTTTGACTCGGTGCTTGTAGAAACAATAAGAAGAGAAATCATTTCTATAATAATCATATGGAATAGGTTATGGATTCCATTTCCTTTAAGAGAAATCTCCCAAGATATATTCACTGATCATGGTTCAAATTCATTGTAACGACCCAACCCGAAAGCCACTAAACTGGTGCTCCGAGCCGGTTCGCCACAAGGCCTCAAGCACGCCTCCCCGTACGCCAGAGGCTGCCGACTAGTAGCGACGACCTAGGGAGTGATAGTGGGGAGACTATGCCCTCATACCAGAGTAAGCGAACAGTGTAAATAACTAAGTATCATACACAACAGAAAGTAAACAGAGTGAGGAAGTAGTAAACAACTAAAATAGAACAAGTTGTAATAGTAAAATGCTGTAAAAGCCCGAACAGCTATGCAATACAACACATCACTGGTCACATACTGGGCCGACCATATAGATACAGGTACAAAGAAACTGAAAGTAAAAGTACAGGGATCTGTTACTAACTCTGATCTGATCCACGTACCCGATCGCCATACAAATCGAAATGTAGTAGCTCGATCAGTAGAACCACTTGAGCAGCTCCGCTCGATCTTGCAACACTGGGCCTCAGCCCTATCCACCATGGAACTCGTGCTCAACCTGAAAAGCAGACATAAGGTCTACACATATGCCAAGGTGCATGTGCAGGGGAGAGAAATAATCTTAGTAGGTTACCGTGACAAGAAACCTATAACTGTGCTGCTAAAAGTGTATGCAACAACAATGTGCTCAGCAAAGCTGGAACACAAAAACACTAAGTATACCAAACGTGCAACCACAGTTGAACTCAGGGTGTGTAATCCCTGTCAACTGGGAAAGTGCCACCATGGATGTCCATATCTATATACATACACATGTATAGTCCCATACCTATACACATATACATAAATATGAATATTCATGATGAAGTGATTCAAATAACAAGAAACAACATCAGCATTCGATCCTTGGAACCATAAGCCCGATCTCCGGACATCCTGTGCAAGGTCATTGAACTGGATATCGTGCCACTCAAGCCATGAATCATTAAGTCGATCTCTAGGTCTGTAATCCCATCCACATGTACCTTCTTCGACCAACACCAGAAAAATTCCTCTGAACAAGATAAAAAAACAAGTAACCCTCTGGGAAGTACTCACAGCCTACCCCCTCTAGTTCATCCAAACAAACACAATCAAGAAACTAGCACAACAGGTAACCCTCTAGGAAGTACTCACAGAATATCCCCTCTGGTTCTACCTAGCAACATAAGCAACCCTTTGGGAAGCACCCACAGTCTCACCCCTCTGGTTTAGCTAAAGCATAGAATCTCTGGGTGGCTCAAACTAGCAGACCCCTATAGTCATGTAAACATACAAAAGTACAGACACTCTGGGAAGCTCTCACCGTCAATTCCCATGTGGTCTTGCAACGATAGCTACAGACTCTCTGAGGAAGAACTTACGTTTAATTCCTCATGTGGTCTCGATACGTGCATAAACTAAGGACACTCTTGGGAAGCACAAAGTCCAATTACTGTAGGTACTGTGTACGAACTATTTATAACAGACTCTCTAGGGAAGCCCTTAATCTTCAATTCCCTCTTTAGTCTACTGCACCAGGTTCACATAGCCCTGAGCAGTCTAGTCGTGCGTAATCGACTGCCAGCAGCCCTAATTAAGTTCAAAAAACTACTTTTCTAATAGATACAAGGCATCAAAAGCATATAAAAAACAGGAAATACTTGAAATCAACTATATCAAGATATGCAAGAAATGAAACAAGGTCCGCCTCTCAGGAAACCTAAGCCAAACGGCGATAAACAACAAAAACAAGGGAAACACCCATATGGTGATCCTAAAACATGCTAATAAGAAATCATTATTCATCTAACAGCCACAAGAATAACAATCAGTGCAAGTCAGATAATAAAGCAGGATCAAAACCCTAACCCGAGATACCAGATGCATGGGTATCCGACACTTTTGCATGAAAACTCAAATACATTCAACGTAAGGAAAGAAACCACCTACTCAGGAACTCCAGGAAGAGTAAGAATCCAACAAACAAGAAAGACAGATCACGTCAGGCTTAGTAGCCACCAACCAGGAAGCATCTCTATTAAACGCTACAACATCAGCAACCAAGTAAGATATAAACAAACAACGCGGGTGGCCCAAAAACCCAACCCAACAATACATCCAAACCCAAAGGGGTTAATAGTTTGGCACTGGTCGTAGGTGACACCCGGTCACCATCTCAACTCAAACCTAACATAACAAATCAGGGCTGGTCAAACAACTGGCACCCACTAGGTCCCTCATGTCAAACACAGAGGGGGCATCAAACTCGGGATCCTCCATGTAAACACATGTGAAGGCATCCTACACGGGATCCGTAGCAAAGAGTAAGGGAGGAATCCTACACGGGATCCTCAAGGAAGGACAACAAAAGTATTTCGTAACATGGTTCCTATCAAATGAAGAACAAGAGAGAGAGATCCTACAAGGGACTCCCTAGGTCAGCACACAAGCAAATGCATCCCTCAGGGGATCCTTAGAAGTACCTGGTCTCAAAGCCTCATAGGCCAGAAGGGAATGTCTCACAAAGGAAACATCATCTAAAGCATGTGTTACAGAAGATAGATCATTGATCACCTCCTAGTAAAGGTCTCAACTATGTTGGTTCGAACACCCAACCTATCATCCACCACAAGTCTCACTCTCTGGTGACAACTGAACTCGACAAGTGGAGGAAGAACCCCTCCATTTATATGGAAACCCAAAAAACTCCCTTTATATTACCTATAAACGTAAAAATGATTCCACCATTGTGATCTAAGCGGAAAAATGCTCAGAATCAACTACTCAGACGCCCAATTCTGACTTCCAGAGCCTTAGATATCCCAAAATTACTAAACTGAAGCAGTACATGGCCAGAGTACATGGCCAGAGTATATGGCCAGAGCACAAGGCTTGCCTGTGTAATAGTACACAATGTGAAATTTTATGTAAATGGTGTTTAATATTCCCAAAAAGTTACACCATGTCTGTTTTCACTCGAACCCATGCCCTTGTACCACTACACGACATGTACTTAGAGTACACGACATGTAGTCCTAAAAAAGACATTATTCCGTGTTCTACTCCACAAGGCCAGGCACACGGACACCCACTACACGGAGTGTACTCAAAGTACACGGAGTGTACTTAAGAAAACTTCTTCTTACCCGAATGGGAAGAACACACAGCCTGTACCCCTGGAATACATGCCGTGTATTCTGTGTTTTTCGACGGGAAAACCCTAAAAACACCCAAAACACCCGTTTTCACCCCCGAAACATTAGATCCGGCCTTAAGAGGCCACAAGCAAGAAATATATGGCTTAAAAGACTTAAAATTACATGTTTAAAGAGGATATATGGAAAAAATATAAACGACGCTACCTTCGGGCTGAAACCGCCAAAGCTTCAGTTGATTTCGCGGCTCCAAGATGCCGCACACCGACTCTGCGCATCGAGAGCTTCAAATCGGTACCACTCTTGCCTTCCTTAAATCACGTTTTCTCGATGTAAAAATTCTTCCATATATCACAGCCGGGGAGAAGAGGCCTAGGAGATGTTCTCAAGGAGGAGGAGGAAGGAAGAGAGAAGAAATATATAGTAAAGGAGAAAAGAAAAGGAAGAAAAAGGGGCCTGGGCTGGCCCCAACGCCCAACATGAGTTTATGCCTTCCCTAGGATAAAATCCCCATTCCGAACTCAACGGTGCATATGGAATATCAATCCAATGCTCCGTATAAATGTTATTTCCAAATGAACCTATGTGAATAATTTAATATTTAATTTAATAATATTAAATATTCTGCCAAAATTCAAACAACTCATATTTCCTCCAAACTCATGTCCTAGGGTAAGCTCCCTATTCTAGGACCAATAGAGCTGTCATAAAATTTATCTGAGATCATCTAGTAAGGGAAAATGACCACTTTACCCCTCAAGAGCATCCAACAGCATAAATTCAAATTTCTTCTCAAAACAACCGTCCAAAAAAACATGGGTTCTTACAAAACCCCACCATAAACCTTCTAATCCCCGAGAAGCCGAGTGGAAGAACCAACAACCATGCACCTAACCTGAGCATCTGCACAACCAAGCTACCTGGAACGCCCAATGACCAGACTTAGCAATAAAAACCACCTTCTACACAGAATACATTCAACTACAACCAACTGGTACTCCCCACCATAGGAACACCCATGTCGTCATCTTAAAGGAAAACTCCGAGCTCAAAAGCCCACTGGAAAACACCGATGTTTAACCTAAACAAGGAAAACCACCCTCGAAAGGGGCCAATGGTGAACTCCCCACCATATGGATTTCCATACACAACTCCAAGAGCATAACCAGAATAGGTTTCACCCTCAACATGGAAGAACATTTAGAAAGAAAAAGGATCTTGACATAGGGTCGAAGCTCTCTCAGTATACACAAGACGAATCAAGATAGCGCATGATCGTCTCTTACAAGAGTACACTAAGATTTCACTGAAGGCATGTCTAGCTCCCTCCGAGCCACACTAACATCCCACCAAATCCCGACCATGATTCAAGCATGGGTCAACCATTTCATGGTAACCCGGAATTTCATTAGGTCACCTCTACAACTGCAACATCAGAAACACTGGTCGACCAAGCTAGGATCCCGAACATGCGTGGTCGTCAAAACCAGTCATGAGAACAAACTCTACCAAAAGGAATTGGAAAATGCTGGCCAAGATTCTCACCTAGGTTTCCCTGAAATGGAACAGACATCGATCGATAAGGGTTCGAGTAAAAACCCAGGGTCTCTCGGCCTTCCACCTAGCCCTACAGAAAAACCTCACAATTGGATCACAAGGTCTAACCACCTAGCCCAACTATCCAAAACCTCCCTGATGATGGTAAATATCACAACGAACAAAGGAAATTCTAAATCGAAACACAACCTACAAGGTCCTTGATCCTCTCCGAGCATCCTCAGAAGGAACGACTCCTTGGAGGTCACAAACAAAACAGAAGAGGCAAGTTGAGCTAACAACCATTGAGTATCTGTATACAGAAATACCACAAGGTGGTCCAGTTCACAAGAAAAGCCTTGTTATCTATCGACATCGGTCTCAACAATTAGACTAGATAACCAAAAACCTGAGAAACACCACCCAATAAGGGGTTAAAAAAATGGAATCACATGCTACATAGACCAACTAGGGTCACTGAACCACCTGTGAAAAATGAATGAGTCATTATCCCCATCAAAAACGCCTTAACGTAGATCCACGTAACCTGCCATCAAAGTAAAAAGTATGTTTAAGTAGACCCAAGGGTCTTAGTTGTTAGTAAAAAGACACACTAGTAGGCCTATATGCTGTGAATCATACGTGCCTAGTATGATGCATGAGACGCCTCTTGCCTTTGCCAGCCAAGAGTCAAAATCTACCCCTGGCATCTTACCAATGTCCAATATCCATAGATCCATAGTAAATCAAAACACCACACAACATGTGATTCGCTCAAGGGAAAAATCAGATATAAACGTAACATAGCAAAATCAGAGCAACAATCCAAAACCCTAGAAACCAGGACTTCTTACCGGAACAAGTGTTCGTGACGCACCAGCCCGATATCCATCACAGGTTCTGACACATTCATAATACTCCTATCTAACATATCCCAAATATTAAAGACCAAGAAGTAAAACTCCTCTGATACAACTTTGTAATGACCTGACCCGGAATCCACTAAACCAGTGCTCCGAGCTGGTTCGCCATAAGGCCTCAAGCGCGCCTCCCCGTTCGCCAGAGGCTGCCAACTAGCAGGGAGGGCATAGGGTGTGATAGTGGTGAGACTATTCCCTCATAACAGAGTAAGAATACAGCGGGAATAACTAAGTATCATACACAGCAGAAAGTAAACAGAGTGCGGAAGAAGTAAACAACTGAAATAGAATAAGCTGTAATAGAAAAATGCTGTAAAAGCCCGAACAACTATGCAATACAATAAAAAACTGGTCACCCACTGGACCGACCATACAAATACAAGTACAAAGAAACTGAAAGTAAAAGTACAGGGCTCTTCTTCTAACTCGGAGCCGATCCACGTACCCGATCTCCAGACAAATAGAACTGTAGTATCCTGATCAGTAGAACCACTCGAGCAGCTCCGCTCGATCATGCAACACTGGGCCTCATCCCTATCCACCATGCAACTCATGCTCAACCTAAAAAGAAGACATAAGGTCTACACGTACACCGAGGTGCACATGCAAGGGTGAGAAATAATCTCTGTAGGGCACCCCGACAAACAACCTATAACTGTGCTGCTAAAAGTTTATGCAACAACAATGTGCTCAGCCTAGCTGGAACACAACAAAAGGATGTAAACCAAATGTGCAACCATAGTTGAACATAGGGTGTGTAATCCCTGTCAACTGGGAAAGTGCCACCATGGATGTATATATATATATATACGTACACATGTGTAGCCCCATACGTATACACATATATATAAATATGAATATTCATGATGAAGTGATTCAATTAACAAGAAACAACATCAACATTCGATCGTTGGAACCGTAAGCCCGATCTCCGGACATCCTGTGCAAGGGAATTGAGCTGGACATCATGCCACTCAAGCCATGTATCATTAAGTCGATCTCTAGGTCCGTAATCCCATCCACATGTACCTGCTTCGGCCAACGCCGGAAATATGCCTCTGAACAAGATAAACAAAACACAAGTAACCCTCTGGGAAGTACTCACAGCCTATCCCCTCTAGTTCAACCAAACAAACACATGAAAGCAACTAACACAACAGGTAACCCTCTGGGAAGTACTCACAGGCTATCCACTCTGGTCCTACCTAGCAATACAAGCAACCCTCTGGACAACACACATAGTCTCACCCCTCTGGTTTAGATAAAGCATAGACTCTCTGGGTAGCTCAATCTAGCAGACCCCTATAGTCAGGAAAACATACAAAAGCACAGACACTCTGGGAAGATCTCACCGTCAATTCCACTATGGTCTTGCAATTATGGCTATCGACTCTCTCAGGAACAACTTATGTATAATTACTCATGTGGTCTCGATACTTGCATAAACTAAGGACACTCTTGGGAAGCACAAAGTCCAATTCTTGTAGGTCCTGCATACGAACTAATTTATAACAGACTCTCTAGGGAAGACCTTAATCTTCAATTCCCTCTTTAGTCTACTCCAGCAGGTTCACACAGCCCTGAGCAGTCCAGTCGTGTGTAATCGACTATCAGCAGACCTATGTATGTTCAACAAACTACATGGATAATAGCTACAAGGCATCAAAATCATATAAACTACAGGAAATGCATGCAATCCAATATATCAAGGTAAGAAAACAATGCAACAAGGTCTGCCTCTCAGGAAACCTAAACCAAATGGAGATAAATAGCCAAAACAATGGAAACACCCATGGGGTGATCCTCAAACAAGCTAAAAAGCAATCATTATTCATCTATTAGCCACATGAATACAATCAGTTCAAGGCAGATAATAAAGTAGGATCCATACCCTAACCCGAGATACCCGATGCATGGGTATCTAGCACTTTTGCACGAAAACTCAAATACATTCAACGTAAGTCAAGAAACCACCTACTCAGGCACACAAGGAAGAGTAGGCATCCAGCAAAAAGAAAGACGGATCACGTCAGGCTCAAAAACACCAACCAAGAAGCACCTCTGGTAAACTCTACATCATCCTCAACCAAGTCAGATATAAGCAAACTACGCGGGTGGCCGAAACGCCCTACCCAACAATACATCCGAAGCCCAAAGGGGTTACTAGTTTGGCACTGGTCCTAGGTGACAACCGATCACCATATCAACCCAAACCCAACATAACAACTCAGGGTTGGTCGAACAACGAGCACCCACTAGGTCCCTCAGGTCAAACATAGAGGAGGCATCATACTAGGGATCCTCTAGGTAAACACTTGTGAAGGCATCCTACGCGGGATCCGTAGCAAAGAGTAAGAGAGGAATCTTACATGGGATCCTCAAGGATGGACAACAGAAGAATTCTGTAACATGGTTCCTATCAAAGGAAGAACAATAGTGGGATATCCTACAACGGACTCCCTAGGTCATCACACAAGAAAAGGCATCCCTCAGGGGATCCTTAGAAGTACCTGGTCTCAAAGCCTCATAGGCCAGAAGGGAATGTATCACAAGGGAAATGTCCTCTAAATAATGGGTTACATAAGATAGATCATAGATCACCCCCTGGAAAAGGTCTCAACTATGTTGGTCCGAACACCCAACGTATAATCCACCCCAAGTCTCGCTCTCTGGTGTCAACTGAACTCGAAAAGTGGAGGAAGAACCCTTCCATTTATGTGGAAACCCCAAAAACATCCATTATATTACCTTTAAATGTTAAAAGGATTCCACCATTGCGATATAAATGGAAACATGCTCAGAATCGACTACTCACACACCCAATTAAGACTTCCAGAGCCCAAGATATCTCAAAATTACTAAACTGAAGTAGTACATGGCCAGAGTACACGGCCAGAGTACAGGGCCAGAGCACAAGTCCTACCTGTGTAATAGTACATGACATGTACTTTACTGTACATGGCATGTACTGTTCACAAAAAGTTACGCCACATCCGTTTTCACCTGAACACATGCCCATGTACCACTACATGGCGTATACTTAAAGTACATGACATGTATTCCTAAAAAAGACACTATTTTGTGTTCTACTCCACACGGCCACCCACTACACGACATATAATCAAATTACATGGAGTGTACTTAAGAAAAATTCTTCTTCCCCAAATAGGAAGAACACATGGTGTGTAGCCCCGGAATACATGCCGCGTATTCTGGGTTTTCTGACGGGAAAACCCTGAAAACGCCCGAAACGCCCGTTTTCGCCCCCGAAACAATAGATCTGGCCTTAAGAGGCCACAAGAAAGAAATATAAGGCGTAAAAGACTTAAAACAACATGTTTAAATTGGATATATGGGAAAACATATACGGGCCTATCTTCAGGAAGAACCCTCCGAAGCTTTGATTGATTTCGCGGCTCCCGGATGTCGCACGCTGACTCAGCGCGTCGAGAGCTTCGAATCGGTTCTACTATCACCTTCCTTCCCTCCCTTTTTCATGATCTCCAAATTCTCCCATAGGTCACAGACGAGGAGAAGAAGCGTAGGAGAGGTGTTCAAGGAGGAGGAGGAAGGAAGAGAGAAGAATGAAAAATGAAAGGAGAAAAGAAAAGGAAGAAAAAGTGGTCGGGCCGGCCCTGGCACCTGACAAGAGTTTATGCCTTCTTTAGGCTAAACTCCCCATTCTGGAATCAACGGCATAGATGGAATCTCAATCTAATGCTCCGTATAAATGTTATTTCCAAACGAACCTATGCGAATTATTTAATATTTAATTTAATAATAATAAATATTAAATATTCCTTCAAAATTAAAACAGCTCAGATTTCCTCCAAACTCTTTTCCTATGGTATGATACCTATTCCGGGACCAGAAAAGATGTCAGAAAAATTATCCGAGATCATATGGTATGGGAAAATTACCGTTTTACCCCTCATGAGCATCCAATAGCAATAATTCAAATTTCTGCTCAAAACGACCATCCTGAAAAACAAAGGTTCTTACAGTAATAATATCCCTGATGCCTCTATGATGATGGAATTATAGTATTATGATATAGAGTAATGATGAAAATTATATGAGTGATGATGGATATTTTTATGGAGATGCTCAAGAGTTTCTTCCCTTTTGTGGTCATGGAGTAGTTATACCAACTATCTAGTGGTTATTATATATTTTATGGATCATGTAGATGATTATATGCCTGATGACAGGTTTATAACTTTAGTAGAAAAGGATGATGGTGTGGAAATGCTTAGCACATTACATAATCTTATGATAGAGACTAATCTGGGTTTTCAGTGATATATACCCTAAGGTAGTTGAGGATATACTTCTGATGGTGGTCATGATTTTTTGTCTGGTGCGGACCTTGGACAAATTAGATGGTTGTGCATGTGACACTTTTTTTAAGGAGAAAACGTTGTGTCTTTTGGTAATAGAAGAAGTCACAACTATGATAAGTGTTTATATCATATTATAGAGTTATTGTTCATGAATATTACATGGTATGATATGAAACCTCTTCATGTCATAGAGGACTAGAATGAGCCAATGACGTGAATGTTCCTCTTCGATTGGACGCCTTCTTGGTATTGGTCTGAATGAAGAGACATGTCCAATGTAAAATAAGATGTCAGTGGAGCCTTATGTTGGTGGTGAGTAAATTTGACTTGTGTAGTTGAGGTTTTTTGATTTACAAACGTGTCAGAGCATTCCCTATTTATAGTAAATATGTGACAAAGTGTAAAGATTTATTATATGAGGTTGGTGCTCATAGTGGCTCGAGTGCAGTTCAAGGTATGACCTGATTTTCACTATCCAAATTTTAGTTCTCCAATAGATTTATGAGAAACAATTCCCTTATTTTATCCCCTTTTTGAGAAAAAACGGATGTCTGTAGAGAATATTTATTCAAACCTTGTATTGGAGGATCCTACATAGATTATGATTGATTACATGCTTCTATCTATAGTGTGATATGACACTAGGATGAGAGATAGAGAGATCACTGTGTGTAATCTATTCATAGTGATGATGAGACCATATTATTTTTTCACCTATGTGGATAAGTTTCCTTAAATACATTCTAAAAAAACTACAGGTGAGAGTACCAGTTCTTCCAGTTTGTTGGGATGGAGTATTTCTCATTTGGCATGGTGTGATCCATTACAGTTAAGGATGAAATCTGTTATAGGATGTTATAAATGAATTCATATAAGTTTCCTAGTTATAACTATATAGTAGTGGATAATATGGTAAATATCCTTCCTATTGTGGTGATGGGTTATGATAACATACTTCCTAGGGGTGTACTAGGTTTATATCTACACTTAGAGATAGTTTTTTCATGGACCAACATAGTGTATTATCCATGATATTTTTTATAGCACATATGAAAACCGTCATTGAAAATAATAAGATAAATTTTTAGATAGGAGTTTTTAGGGAATTGGGTTTTGAAATAAAAAAATTTCTTAACTAGGTAGTTCAATTTTGTTATCATGAGTGGAAAATCTGTACCTAAGGATCGATGTGAATTGGTTTCTCCTAAAACATTTTATTTGAAAAATATTGCATACCATTATATATTTATTCAACTAGTGGTTTGGGATGAAGTTGTAATTATAGTTTAACATCTATGACAAGTTATCACCAAATATTATTTTAGAGAAGGATATACTAGGGGAGGATTTATAAATATACTATAGTTAGTTTGAGTTCATGGTGGTACCCATCAACATGTTGTACACTTGAGTAGGGTTGTAAAACTTGTGGACATCATGCATAACCATTTATGGATAAGTTAGTGGAAGAATTATTCATGGAAATATATTAATGATATATGATATTGTTATATGTGATTCACTTGAGGATGGATTCTATACATATTTTATAGCCCCAAATTTATGGGGAACTGTCATATATATGTCTATATTTATGAGGTTATCTTATTCTGATATTTTCTCTCAGATGTGGAAGTAATAGTGGGCCCAAATGAGGGTTTAGATGTTATATCATGAGAGACACCCCAGGGATTAGTCATATAAATAGATTCCAACAATGATAGTATCTTCCCATGATTATTGTTTATTGAAATGGATAATTTAACATCTGTGAATTTTTTACTTGACATTGAGGAAAACATGACATTACTTTAGTAAATGGTGGTTACAACACTATTTTTTCATTTTGGATAAGAGTGATATATTAGGGATTATGTTTATGAGGCCTTACATGACAATATATCCAATAGGAATGTTTTGATGGATTTTAAAAACAATTATATCATGTAATTTTTACTGCTTGATTGATGATGAAACCAGTCAGTCATTGAAAGTGGATCTTGATGATGTTTTTTTCCAAGCAGTATATCTAGTTGAAGTGAGGCTGTACTAGAATAATTGGAAATCATTTGAGAAATATATGGATAAGAAAAAAAACATTCATGTAAAAATCATGTTGTTACACATATATATGGGTGTCTAAAATTATTTCATTATGGATAATTTGTAATTAGTATGTTTTAAGGTGGTGGTACACCTATGGGTAATTTTCTCAAAGATCTTTTTATATTAGTATACTATAATCAAAACAAGATTATGGATAGGATTCATGTATCCTTTTAACCCCAACCATCTAGCTAGTTAATGTGAACTATTCTTATTTTGATGAACATGCTTTGAGTTTTGAAGTCTGTTTTTTTCCACAGTTTAGTGGATCATCAAAAATTTGTTCAGTTTTTGTATAATTTTGATTACCACTCCATAAATGGACTAATATTTTATTGATTTAATGTGTGAGAGTCCATGAAATAAATATCAATACTGGTCATATATAGTGGGTAACAATTTCAGGGACCTTATTTAAGTGAAATTGATGCATTTAAATGATGAATTTATTCTATCGGAGAATGAGAATAGATATGTAAAACTCAATATCCCTTAGTTGATAGAAGACTGAGGCCTTTGGATTTATGGAGTTATTTATCCTTATCTAGGTTGTAAGGATATATTTGGGAATCATATGACCATTATGTTCCATATTATATGTATAATTAGTGAGGTTTCATCTTGCTTATCCCCATGACCAATTTTTTTTTGATTTACTGGTGTTCAACACAAGTTTCAAATGAAGAGGTATGTTTATGAGTTGTTTCACGAAATTGACCTCGGTAAGATGGGTCGTGGGATGGAATTTTTCAATTTTCAAAGAGATGACATTGTTAAGAACTTATAGGGAATTTCCCCTCATGGATAAGTTTTTTATTTTTTTCAGTAGTTGAAAACCATTGGGGGAGTTTGTTGAAGTGAGTGTCCTAGTTAAGGTTTTAGTATCCCCAATTTTGTTTACACATTTAAATGATGGAAGGAAATAATGAGTGGTATAATTTAGTGACCTGGTTTTTTCAATTCAAGACTTTTGAATAATTATAGTAATATTTCCATATCAATGCACATAGATAACCTATGTTTATAAAGAATGTGGAATTAAAATTTGAAAAATATTAAATATTTTTGTATCACACATACACAGTTTTAAACAAAATGTATACTAAAAATAAAACTAAACCTCTATTAGTAAATATTATAGCATTGTTGCGTTGAAAACCCGTGGTTTACTCTATGAAAAGAATATAATTCTTTAGAATCATACATTTCTATAAAATACTTTCAAAAATGAAAATAATAAAATAAATAAATTTTATTATTTTATTTATTTATTTTGAACTAAATGATCCATAATCCTATATTTATTTATGGGTTTCCATAATCCATATGTTTATCCACATAACATATGGATTGATAGGAGCCTTTCAAGGGGATATATTGGAATATTGGTTGAAGTTGATATCAGTTCATAATCATATTGAGGATTGTGTGCTAACACATCTTGTGGATTATTTCAACCACAATGAAATGGGGTCATTTTTTTCATAAATTTATATAAATATAGGTAGGATGATTGGTTTTTTATTTTTAAAAATTTTATATAGATTTATAGTTTATATTTTCTATGATAATTGATAGATGATAAAAATGTAAAACTTATTTGGTTCATTATTCATATTTATGGTTTATGGTTTTCTCTCAATGTTTCAACATGCGTTCATCAATGGAGTTTTATTTTTCCATGTGATTTGATGAGTACACGGTGGAAGATCATTAAAAAATAATTCATTTTCAAAATTGATTTATACCACTGGTATAGGATGTAGTGCCATTCTAAGTATTATGGGATATGTTTATGGAATTGTAACCACGAATGTATTAGGTTTTTGTGATGGAGGATTTAGTGTGAAACACATATAAGGATTTAATTAATTTGTTTCCCAAGCAGTTGATATAGTCATAATGGATCAAATCTATCCATGAATGAGATATGGTTCAATTAACCCCATATCAAAAATATAAGGTACAATTGGTTGTTTTGTTAATGGATATATTAGAGGACATAGGTATGAGAGAATATTACTTACAAATACATGGTATTCTAGAGAATACATATATAAAGGATGTGTACATTAAGTACACATGCCATGTAATGTCATCATAGATGTGGAATGGGTATTTGAAGAGAGGTATGGATCCCATATTGTGTGGTACATACCGCATGAAATGTGTCCTATAGATGAATATGTCAGCATGTAGAAGGAGTACATGAATATGAGACATTCTGGCATCACACTCCATGTAGACCATACCACATATCATGTACCCCCTAAAAAGAGGCTCAGTATGTATGTCTAGTATAAATCTAGTTAAGTGTTTGTCCCCACCTATGTTGTTTGTTGGGCTACACGATGTGTTCATAAGAAAGTACATGGTAACTGTATGATTGGAACATCATGTTCCATGAACACTTCTACATGCCATTTACATCAAAGACACTCCATGTATTGTGAAAAAGTGGATCCCATGTGTGCACAAGACATGGGATTTTCCATGCCTATTGAGACACACCATGTACCCCTGAGACACAATGTGTATCTATAATGTAATATTAGATTCCTATTTTAATCGGTTTTTATTCATGTTAATATTTTAACATCATACTTTAACATGTATTTGTTGGGCGATATCCCTTGATCTTTTCATGTAGGATTTTTTATATAATCACTTCTTATGAATATTATGGTGATCCCCTATGAGGACATTTAGTCTTTGAAAGATTTGTCGAAATCCATTTTTGATTCTTTGATCGAGATCCTCTATCACTATCAATTTCGCATGGTCTAGTTCATAGAATCATTGTGACTAACACCACACAGGAGACGATCCCCTTTATCACTAGTTAATCCATACTTGGTTTTTGGAATACCCAATGGCCTTGGTTGGGATCCTTATATTTTTTAATCTCTTGATCCATCATTCATACTTTTTCGTGGAAAGATATGATGATCATGACCTCTAGGATGAGTTTCTATACAACTAGAATATATTCTAGGATGTGTTCTCCAAAATTAGTGTGATCTCTAGGATGAGTGTTGAATGTGGTAGTATAGATAATGGAGTGTGATCATCTGGATAACTATTTTATTGAACCATTAAGAACAAATCCACATTTGAAATATAGTTTTGAGTATACCTTAATACGTAGTGTAACGTATGATTATAACTAGATGTTATATTCTATGTTTCCAAATAAGATTAACATATCCTATGTTGAGATTTCTAATCATTACACATTATGTTTGGTTATTTTGTGGTGTCCTACTAGTTCTTTTTATATTCACCCATATATGATCTTTACCAAGATAGGGTGTGTCTTAAGTAGATGATGAATATCTTAATGGATTCCATGAATGTATATATGTAGGTTAATCCTATAAAATATTAGATATATAGAGGTGTATACTTGTGTTTTCTATTATAGTTGTCTCCCCTATAGATTCAGTCATCTTTTCATTCCAGTTATGGGGGGGAATGCATTTTAAAATATATAAGGATTTGTATATCTTTGTATCCGACTCTGATTTTGGGATTATAGATGTATCCATACACTATTATTAGTTGTTTTATATTTCATTATTTTATGTTCATGGTGATCTGTGCATGTAACACCACAAAATTTTAAAAAATATTTCTCATTAAACAATTTTAATTCTTCAATAGCATGTTTTTCATGAAAATGTCTGTTAGTGGAATCCATGATAAGATATTAAATTAAAATAATTATTATAAAAAAAATTAATTTTAGGTTATACTTAACTATAAATAATTTTTGAAATATAAATATCAAAAAAAATATGATTTTATTTTTTTGTTCTTTGAAAATAATCCCACAGTTTTTAGTAATTTGACTTCATACATCCTCTTTATAAATGAGTTTTTCTTATTCTTGAAAATGGATTTGATAAAAAGATTTTACTTTTTGAATTCATCATGTCAAAATTATCTTGAAATTATTCCTTTATTAAAACGTTAATTTTTTAATGGAATACTAAAAATTAATTTTTTTATTAAAAACTATAATTTTTTAAAGTTATTATAATGTAAAATTTTATTTTGGAATAATTTTACATTTTAATTAGTTTACTTTTATTTTCAATAATGAAATTATGTTTTTTTAAAATAAATTTAAACACAAACATACAATAAAAATAGTTATATTTTAAAAGGAAATATTTTTAAATAATCATTTCTCATGGATATTTATCTACTTCATGTTAAAATAATTTCCAAAAATTATTTGTTTTTTAGTTTGAAAATTTGATGTAGATATTTAAAAAATTTTAAATGATTAATTAGTATTATCCTTTTATTATTTCTCTAATATTAATTGAAGCATGAGAAATTTTTGATGCAATAGTAATGGTTAAATTTGGTAAATTAGGTTAAAAATAAAATTATAAATACTATTTAATGACCCTAGAAAATGCTAAATTTTTAGTTTGAATGAAATTTAACCCTTATAACATACATATTTAAATTAAATCATTTAATTAGCACATTTTCCATGAAAATAAATTATATAATATTTAAATCAATGAAGGATACAAATTGAAATTTTCTTTTTCTCAAATATATCGTATCTCTCCAAATGGGGAAACTAAAATGATATGAATGAATATCAATGTAAAATATTAAATTAAAAATTTTATTTTCATTATAGAAATTTATTTTTGATGTTTTTAGGCACTTAGATGAAATTAAATTTTTTTAATATTTAATTTATAAAAATTTAATGATGTCATATTACTGTTTTAAATAATAATCCATTTTTTATATTGGGATACACATTAAATATATTATAATATAAATATTATTCTTAAATATAAATGTTATATGTTAATCATTTTAATAAATTTTATAATTTTTAGTTAAAAAAATGTATATTAAATAATTACACAACATTAATGTTATAAATAATTTATTTCTGGAAATATTAAGGAAAAAATATTAAAAATATTAAAATAAATATAATTTGAGATAAATAATGTAGAAAAATAATTTTATAAATGGACATGCTCTTTTATGTATATAATAAAACATTTTTTCTATGTTAACATGTTATATTGATATTTTTAATAATCCAGGAAATAAATAGTGTCAAAATTGGCACTGTCGATATTTTTTCAAAATAATGTTATATTAAATTATTTAGAAAACATAAAACATATTTAAAAATATTGAATTATTGTAATATGGTCAAAAATGATCTTTTTTCATTAATGGTATAATTTACATCACATAAGAAAAATTTAATCCTCTAAATATTGAAAATGTTGTGGTCGTTGTAAGAATTAAAATTTCATTAAGTAAATTCTAATAAAAAAGATAAGGTTTAAAATGACACCAAAACATGCATATAGTATATTGGATTATGGTATTAAAACCATACATAATAGTATAATTGAATACCTTTAATTTTGGTGGTATTTGGATTGATATTTCCTTTAACATAATGTACTAATTTTTTAAATTCCAAAAGGGCCCCTCACCACAAAAGGGAACCACCTCCCTCACATTTTCACATAACATTGAACCTTTATATACGCCCATACAAAGAAAATTTATTTTATCCACATCTTTACATGCATTATATAAGTTTTTATTTTCTCAAAATAATATCCCCAGTGTCTCTAACATGATATCTAAAGGATGTCCTCAATAGATAAGGTAACCACCTTTACTGACTCTTTAAAGATTATTTTTTCTTCTATTTCTTCTTCGTGTGAAGTTTCCATTATGAAGTAATATATATATATTATCATATATATTTCTATATGTTATTATGATAATTAAACAACCATATTCAACCCTTAATCCATCCTATATAAAATAAAAGTACCACACATTTATATATACAATATACCATGTCCGCACCATGGGGTAATAATTTTTTAATCACAAAATTATTTTGATGGGTATAATGATAGAAATATTAAATATATAAAAACTGATTATAACATGATATTTATTTATGATGTAAATATATACCAACCACATCCAAATATTTTTATTTATTAGGCGAATGATATCATCACCCATGCATATGTATGGTGTAATGTCTCCATAACATGATGTGATTCATTTTACTAATTCATAATTAAAGAATGATTATATAAATTTATATATTAAATAAATGAGATATATAAAAATATATTAAAATATTAACATAATATCAATATAGAAATTATATAAATATATCATTCGAATAATATTTTTTACTTATACTACAGAACATATATAAGAAAATGAATTAGTAAACACCCGAAAGAAGAGAAATAATGAAATATTATTAACAAATTTGTGATAATATGATCATTTATGATATCATAAATAAGAATATTTTTCATGAATAAGTTAATAACAATAATTAATCCATTATACTTTATTTTCCAATATGTATAATGGAAATCAAACCTAATGTATGTTTTAATTTCACAATCTCATTATTTTCTGTGATTATTTATATATATGTATTTACTGGTGAATATTTATCATTTATGTGCATGTTAATAAATCAATTTTAGGAATATTTTTAATATTATTATACAATTTTTTAAATTCATTTTTACCTATTTATGATTATTTAGTAAATGATGTGAATGAAATATTTTTGTGTATTCCTAATGAGGAACTTTGTGACTTTTTATGGAAAATGTACAAGGAAAATGTTTAATTGTAACTTTTTCATCATGAATAAATTTTTAATCTTTCATGAAAACATAATGAAAATAAAATAACATTAAATTCCTAAAATTTCAATTTTTTCTAAAATATTTCTTTTCATAAACTATCTTTTTAAGAAAACAAAAAGTTTCAAAATAGAAACATTATTTTCCTTAAGAATTATTTTCATTTTTTATATCAAAATTATTCTCTATCTAAAAACCATTATTTGATATATCTTATATATTAATGTGGAATTTTTTTTGTTATTATAGACATTATTCCCATGGTTGATGTATATTTATTATAGAATGATATTTATGAAACCCATTTATATTCCATTGGTTATCTTATGATTAAATAATGTTTTTGAAACTCATTTCATTCCATAGGTGCTGATATAATAAATAATTTACCCCTTTGAGGAAAACAAACATATGGTTTTAATTATGTAATAGGTGGGACCGATATATCCATATAATTATTTGGGTAATTATTTATATATAATTTGATAAACAAGTATAAAACATGAAATGATCTTAGTTCAGTAATATAGGGATAGAATGGATGTAAACCCAGTTATGTAACATAGGGTTGGAATAGGAAGTGAATCTAATTCAATAAAATAATTTGTCCATAATGATGATCTTGGAAATGATCCTCGACTAATTTGGAGATGATATTTCATATATATGTGTATTTTACAATTTTATGTCTTATTTTATGATCTCATGAAATATGTTCTTTATGAACTTATTTTATTTTTCCCATTACCCGACATCAAGATCACTGATATGTAGCATGTAATTTTCAAATATCTAGATTTTTTTCTTTTGTCCCACGATTATGATTTAATTTATATATAACTTTTCTACCCATAATGACAATACAATCTCGCATTTTCCAATTTTTTTCTTAAGATATTATTAATGGTATTTTTTATGATGTGTAAAAAAAGGGATCTATTTTTTAAGAACTATGATAAAGATGTTGTGGATGTTTTATAAACAAGTTCTTTATGATTCTTAGTTTCTAAATAAAGTAAAACTATATGGTTCTGGAATTATTTTTATCTATTATGTGTTGATATATCTACTATTTAGATTTAATGTCAAGCTATAAAAATAATGGGGTGTTATAGTTGGTATTAGTTAAAGGTTTAGATAAACTATGGAAACTTGGACGTGAAAACCTTAGTAAGGACCCTAACAAAAAGTTTATTTATTAATTATAATCTCATAATTATTTTTATGGTCATAAATAAAATTTGATAACTCCTAAGCTAATATGAATGATAATTTTACATGTAATTTCCCTTAATAATGTGGCTCTTCCATTTTTATTAGCGTTTATTACCGAATAATTATTGGTTTTAGTCAATGGTTAGAAAGGGAAGGGAACACATTAATAAAAAATGTGGTAGGAAATTAAATTAATTTCCTTATAATAAACCGTATTTTATGGAATTAGGAATGATAAATCACATTTTTATGATCACATAACATCCTAAAACCATGATTCATGCATTACTACAAAATGGGAAAAGGAGTGAACAACATTTTGTTGCGTACTCCATAAGGTACTATCCACTTGTTTTAGAGGTTCTTTTTATCCACTATTGGCTGATAAATGTATTAGTACCACTGAAATGATATTTTTGATCTCCAATGAATAGATCATGTGAAATTCATTATAGTAGTATATCATTTAAAATGTGAGTCGGATCAATTGTGGAATCTTATCATGAATACCGGTACCCAAGATGAAATAAACATTATAGAATGGGATGAGTTCAAAAACATGTTTTTCAAGATGTAATATCCTATTATTCATCATATGAAGATGAATATAGAGTTTATTTATCTTAAAAATAATACAATGAATTCTTTGGTACTTATGATGAAAATTGTACAAGACATATAATGCATGATTTTGGAATTATTATTCAAACTGAGTGTAAAATTGATATATTTTTATGTTTTTTAAAACCATGTCATTAAAGAGAATTATCCATAACAAACATAATTATCTATGTAGAAATCATTAGATATTCTCTAAAGGTTTATATGGAGATCAAAGTGACACCAAAATATTATTTGTTTTATAAGAATTGAATAATGGAATTGAAGGGAAAATAAAAAACCAAAGAGGAACAAAGATGTTTTTTCCTATAATTTCAATGTGTAGAAAAAATAGAGAAAATTGTCTTAAGGGGAATAGTAATTTTTTAGAGTGAGAATGAATGTGATAAAGAAATTAACTACCTAATTTAGGGGAAAATGATAAATAATAATTCAAATTGAGAAATGGTTTCCCAAAATGAACCTACAACACTACAATGACACAAGTGAAAATAAAATGTGAATTATGATAACTAATGATCTAATCAATGGTTTATCAATGAAGATCGATGTCAGATTCCAATTAAAAAAAGGAAATGGAAAATAACATCTATTAACTTTTGGTGATGTGAAGTATGACAATGAAGTGATTATATTTAAACTTACCATCCACACTAAAGTAAATATTTGTATTTGATTCTAAATCACCCTACTCATTTTTTTTGTAAATTATTTTTTAAGAGTATAATTGTATTACCATAATAAATAGATTTTTAGTTAGATATAAAAAATACTATTGTAATAATTGTTTCATAACAAGTTTACAATTATTCTATTATTGAAGTTTGTGGGAATCTTCTTCCTGAAAATATTTTTATCCTTCCATTAGTTGAATTCGATGTGATTATTATCATGGATTGGTATTATAAATATGGAGATTATATCAATTTCCAAGGAAGGTAAGTCACATTTTATATTCATAATGAATTTAAGAATATTTATCGTTGAAATGATGAATAATATTACAGTGGAAATTACTCCCACCTTATGGGCCATAATTAATACGAATGAAGTTTATCAATCTAAGATGGATGGGGAGAAAATCCCCAAATAAGAACAATACAATTTCACAAGAGTATTAAATGTGTTTTTTAGACGAATTTCCCAGTCATCCACATAATAAATGAGTTGGGTATTCAAAGGGAGTCAAATAAGATGATACTCTTATCTCAAATTCTCTTTATACAATGGCCCCAATTCTGTTGTAGGAATTAATAAAGCAACTCAAAGAGAATCATGACAAGGGATTCATATGCCCTATTACTTCTCCTTTGGGTGGACCTATTAAACTTTTTCTGGTGAAATGTGTATCAATGGGACTCTGAATGATTATCATGTATATAAAAACATCACTATCAAGAGAAAAATGATATTCGTCATATTGATGACTTAGTTGACCGACTATTTGAAGCTCAGTGTTTTTCCATGATTTATCTTAATTTTGGATATCATAAATTAAGGTTTAACAACGACTATTTACCAAAGAAAAAAATATTTACAAGACCTGGATGCTATGAATTTAAAGATATTCCTTTTGGCCAATTTACGCCACCACTATCTTCATGGATTTAATGAATATAGTATTTAGAGAATATCGTGATAAGGTTTTGATACTCATTATAGATGATAATATTTTACATTTTAATAAAAGGAATAATATGAAGATCAAATTAGGATTATACTAATGATCCTAAGAATGTATAATAATTATGAAAAATTTAAAATGATTGAATTTTGGCTTTAGAAATATTGATTTTTGTGTCACATTATCTCAAGAAGGGGGAAATCTATAGATCCATCATGGGCCGAAGTTGTTCAATGTTGTCATAGACCATTATGGTGAATGAAATCTGATATTTTCTTGATTTAGATAAATATTATTGATGTTTTTAATTATTTATCATGATAATATAATCCAATCACCTATTTGAATCATATAAGAGTTATGTTCCTATGAATATAATAATTTGAAGAGAATTTCAAGGAGTTGAAAAAAGGTTATTCAGTGAACTCATTCACCCAATACCCTTATTAGAGAAATGTTTTTAATTTACACATATTTACATAATAAGGGACAAGAATGTGTTATTGTGACAATATATATGGTGATAGTTTATGCCTCATGGTAATTAAAAACCCATCAATACAATTACCCAACATGTGATTTATAGTTATCCATAGTAATCGTTGCATTATAGATATGGAATAATTATCATTCTATGAAAAGGTGAGATATATATACTAATATTAAATGTTTAATGAATCTTATCACTCAAAAGTATGTGAATATGATTCAAAAGAGATTTATGGAGGTGATTAATGATTTCTAAAACTCAATACATTACCACCATAGGGATGTCGAAAAAATGGATGATGCTTTGATCCAAAATCACCATACTGGACAATCATTAAGAAGGATCATAAATGATCAAATATTTAGGGATTTACAAAGTATGTATCATTAAATCATAAAGTTATGGATGAAATATTATCTTTCTCAAATGAATGTTCAACTTTCTATTCATGTGAAGACTAGGGAGGTGAAAAAGAATATGTTGAGCTAAAATATATGTTGAGAAATGTTCCTGAGTTAAATATTGAATTCCATTTACTAATAAAGTTTATAAACCATTTTTGTATTCTTCCCACACTAGAATTAAATATGAAACTTTGGGATATGGCGCATTTTTATCATTAAATATTTATTCTAGAAGTGCAATGATGTATAATGATATGAATAAGTATTTCTGGTGAAATAGAAAGAAGAATGATATTGCATAATTTTTTTCTCAGTGCATGGATTGTCAGCATGTTAAGGAAGATCACAAAATGATTAAAGATATTTTACAACCATTACCCATAAAAGAATGTATATGGGAAAACAAAACCATGGATTTTTTTGACTTACCAAGAAATATAATGTCTATAATGTTATATGGGATGCATTGGATCATCTTACAACATCGGCACACTTCATTTATATTAGATTAGATTTATATATTGATAATATTTAAATTATATATAAAATGGATGTTTAAGATTTCATGGATTACCACATTCCATTATATCTGATCGAGTTATGAGGTTCACCTCAAATTTCAAGAGAATTTTTCTATAGGATCTGAGTATAGAGTTAAGTTTTATTACTACTTATCATGCGTAGAAAAAATTTATAGTTTGAGAGGAAAATTCAATATCAACAAGTCATATTGAGATATCACATTATGGATTTCTATTGATGTTTGGATCAAAAATATTATATTGTATAATTTTCCAAGGAGAATAATGTTCACTCAAGTATTTACATTACTCTTTATGAATACCTCCATTGTAATAAGTATAGAAATATAACATGTTGAAATAAAATTGGGAAAATAATGATTTTGGAAAATAATCTTGTTAAGGAAATGATAGAGAAGGGATTGTCAATTCAAAAATGCATTAGAGAATCCTAGATTAAAAAAAAAGATAATCTGAAAATTGATGAAAATATCAGGAGTCTGAAGTGTGTGTCAAGGTATTTCAATGAATATCTCCCTTGTAGAGAGAGATTATATTTATAATAAAGGAAAATATAAGTCCTCATAATTTCAGTCCCTCTGAAATTGGAGATCATGTCGGGCAGGTATCTTATCGACTGACAGTTCCACTAAAACTATGTCAAGTTGATGATGTGTTCCATGAATCCCTACTATGAAATTATATACCTAATAATTCACATTTACTAAACAATGAATTCATAATAATTGAGTAGTATTTTTCTTAATAATAACAAACTGATATATATTATGGATCATATAGAGAAAGTTCTATGAAACAAGATAACTCACATGGTTAATTTTTTATGGTTGAACCCAAAATTTAAGAAAGCTATTTGGGAACCTAATGATGTGATGTGGTATAGGTATCATCATATATTTTTATGAAAGTGATGAAATTAAATGGATTCAGTCATTTTATGGGTGGTAGAATGTAACACCCAAATATTTTATTAAATATTAATCTTTAATTAATTTTAATTCTTTAATATCTTACATTACACACAACCTTGAGTTTAAACAATCCATAAGATGATATTATTATAAAATGACCAATATAACCTAGCTATTAAATTTGAAGAAATAAATTTGAATAAATAACTTATGAAATAGAATGCTTCTACTCAATATGAATGTTTTTGTATGTGTATAGAAAAAATCCCAAAATTATTATTAAAATAAAATTATAAATCTTCTTGAAATATGTATTTCTTGTTCTATGAAATTGATATGAAAAAAATAATTTTTTAATTCATCATTTCAATGTTATATTGAAATTATTTTTCATGAAATCATTTATTTTTTAATGAATAGTGAAAATATAATTTTTGTTTAAAACTGATTTATTTTAAATCCCATAGAAGATAGAATTATGTTTTGGAATAGTTTTAAATTTTAATTATTATATTATGATTTAAAATAAACCAATTATTTTTTAGAAATATATTTAATATATATCTTAATATACATATATTTTAAATTTTAAAATGGATTTTTTTTAGGAAAATATTTTTTCATTGAAATTTACTGACATTATATTTAATTAAATTATTCAAATTATATTTTTTGATTTTGAGAAAGTGGTTTGCTAAATTTTGTTTCAATATCTCAGAATTTAGATAGTAGGCCACTTATTTTTTAGCCAATATGAATAGTAACGATGGTAATGTTTTCCACATGGTAAAGGGTATATTAGGATAAAAAATTATATAGGCATTAAAATGGCAGTATTATTAGTCAAATTGAGTATCTAAAGTGGGAGGGGAGGATTTAGTACCCAATATCATTTTTATTTAAAATTTATTATATTAAAATCCCCCAAATGTTTAAATAAATCATAGTTTATCACAATAATTAGTATGATATAGATCGTAATCTTTCTAATGAATTCTCAAATGATGGATTTGGTCTCAAATAAATAATAAATAATAATATTAGATCATTTGAAATCATTTTCCTTGATCAAAATACTATATAAACACAAATTGAGATATACTCTCAATGTATATATATTTTCTAGTGAAATTATTTTTTATTTTTTAATCAGAAATGTTAATAAAAATTAAAGCACCCAATAGAAATATTGAATACAAGAGCTTTACTATGATGTTGAGACATAGTTCTATACACATGGTTATCACCTACCACCAAAAAGTGTACATAAAAAACAAGTTGATCCAAAGACTAGATTGGTTTTTACAAGACTTTACAACATTCCAGGTCACACATTACCTATTCCAAAGATTTACAGGATAGTAAAAATAATTAGGACACACAGGGACCTGTAGCACTTTTATCTATGATATTATAGGTGTAAAAACACTAGAATATATCTAGGTATAATCTAGTTTAGTATAATAGATAGTGTAAAAATATAAATCAAAGTATATCACACACAACACAATATTTAATAAATATAAAATAACAAGGAAATAATATAATGTAGTGTTTAGAAATTCTTGGCCTATTTCAATGAACCCTGAAAATAATGATTTTATACAACAATGAAGCTTGATTCGAGTTCTCTTGATAACTATAGAAAAATAAAATTTCTTAGAATCTTGTTCTTGACTATAGGAATGCATTGGATGTTGTTATATAGTTTGGAATCATAGTAGTGTATTTTTAGTAGGTGAGATAATTTCAATTGTAATCAAGGAAAACTCTATATATTCACTTAGTTCAATATCTCAGCTTCCTATCAGCCTACTTCCTCCACTATTTCATCTCATTCTTACATCTTCTTTTCTCATTAATGATTTTGGTTATATTTTTATTAGTTTCAATTGTAATATTTTGATAGTGTCTTGTTCCTCATACAACATGTGTGTCCCTAAAATCATTTCAATCAAAAAATCATATAAGAGACCATCATTAATATAAAAATATAAATAAATTTTATAATGTACCAACTTGAATATATTTTCTCCAAAATAGTCATAAAGAAATATTGCCACTGGCTTTGTCTAAAGGTGTGTTCACATCTGGTGTTTTGTTGTTCTTGAGTAATGAAACTAGTGGTTTCATAGCCTGAGCTTAAATTTCACATCACTAGAGGTGACTCAACTGGTAGTGTGTATTATGGAGGTGTCTTATTAGTGTAAAAACTTCTATGTTTATTGTGTGACATTGAAAGTGTCTCATCTGGTTGTGCCTCATATGAAGGTGTCTCATCTATAGATATATCTCATTTAGTAAAATTTAAAATTTGGTGGTGTTTGGATGACAATGTCCCCACTAGTGGTTTTTCATCCAATGATGTGTAGTTTGATGGTGTATCAGATTTAATGATATTTTCATACTGTTAGTCAGACTCGTGTTGGTAGTGTTTGTCTCAACAATGTCATATCCTTAGTGAATTTCATCACCTATCTAAAAATATTATTTTAAAAAAAAAATTAAATTCATTAAGATCATTATATTAATAATTTTTATCAAAAAAGGATGTAAACATCCTCACCGTTATTAATGATCAAAAATCCTAGAATTTAGGAATATAATAAATGTAAAAAATAGTTTATCATAGGTAGTATAATTCAGAACACTTCACTCACATTATGTGATGATTCTATCAAATAAAGAATAAAAACTAGTATGTATCAAAGGTGAATATCATGGATCAAAGTTAAAATTACTAAAAATTGTTTTTATTTAAGATAACCTAGTTAGTTCACTGTAAGAAGTCCTAAAATCCATAAACAATAATGTTCTCCGAAAAAACTAGAAAAATATACTATATGAATTCTACTTGTTTTGGGATTATAAAAAGGAAAAAATTAGTTTATTAGACATATTAGATGTAGTAAGAATAAATGTACTTAAATATATCTATCATAATCAAAATTATTATTAAAAACATACTAAAAAACATGTAGCATAAAATATATAATGTATAATACAACACCAACAATGTTTCATGTTGTGGAATATGGGTCTATTGGTGCTTTTAAATTATCATTGTCTTTCAGTTGTTCTGAGGTAGATGAGTCATCCAATTATGATAGAGAAAAATTATGAAGAGATGGAACACTAGAGGATAGTCCTATTATATTCTTTGGGTGATCGTCTATAAAAAAGGGCCAATGATTTCACAAAGCCTGAGTGTGAGGCATAAGGAAAAGATGGATCTGGAAAGAAGTTATGCTAGATGATCTCGACAAACTCTTTTTTGAATATACAAATGAGGATTAATATGAACATATTCTAGAGAGAAAACTTTTTTTCCATGAACATGATCAAATGGATTAATAGGATTTATGAAGTACATTATAATCTAGTCACCTCTTCATATTGCTCTGAAAAAAGCCTTATATTCCATAAACCTGATCAACAATGGAGTCTTCTCCTTGAAATCTCTTACATACTCCTTTAATTTCTACGAAACTACTAGCACCGAAATATTATAAACTAAGAACATGAAATTTCAATCCATATCATTCTTTATGTAGATCCTCGATAGTTAATACATGATATCCTTGGTAATGGTTTCTTCAGTAGCATCAATATTAATAGAATATTATCTAATAATCATGTGGTCATGCTCTGATCTTTTCTCAAACATACTAAAAATTTGTAAAGTCATAAAACCTTATCCAATTGATGGTCTACTAGAGGATGCTAAAACATCCACTCGGATAATTGTTCTGAGCTGATCAACATCTACTACTATAATATAAAGAGAAGAATTATCTAAAGATATATCCTTAAGAATTTTTCTGATTAGATGCATTATGGTTGAAATGGATGAATTTAGATCTTAAAGATTATCTTCAATAGATTTCATTTCACTTCCAAACATCTTATTCTCAATCTCAACTACTTTTATGTGATCCATAATCATTGGACTAAATTATTGGGTCCCCAACACAAAAAGAAATCAATCATCCATTTCACTATGTATGGTCAGAAGTGGAGACTGGAATATCTATATCTCATTGAATAATAAATTTTAACCTTTCACCAATTTCATATATTCCATTCATTATGACTATGTTAACTAGTACAACAGGATAGGTTGAAACAACATGTAAATGTTCAGGGGTAGGATTTCGAAGATAAGAGAACTTTTCTAATAATAATTCAATGTCTACTTGACCAAACATAAATCCCTTGGAATATCCCCTATTTTGACCCTCAAGTGCATCGTTCATTGGTCAAATAATTTTGAACTAGAGTTATTTCAATATTTTTCTTCCATAGGATCAAACCATCAATCTAGAAAGACAAATTAGTTAGATAAAGGGGAATAAAGTACCATAATAGCAATTACAACTGACACATCAAGACTTCTCTATCCATATGAAATTAGTAAAATTGGTGTGTGATAAATTATTGAATGTTTAACTTCTTGACTTATTAAAATCATGAGGTGACACTATCATCTAACCTTAATTATTTTGAAAAATAATAGTAGATTGTACCTCAATTTGGTAGTCAACTGGAGGCTCAGTAGTGTCCAAAAAAACCACCTGAATATCACTACCTTGCTCAGAATAAGTCATATCCTATTCACCTGCTCAACCACATTTTACTAAACAACACCTATGACACCCATCTATTCAACCATAGTATTGTCATAAACACTATAACTACTATAAATAGAGTTTATATATGCTCTATAAACTACTAACACATCTTGAATTATTTATACAAATGGGGATAACCCAACATTAACAAGGAAAATGTGTCTTCAATCTTTGGGATCACTTTTTTAGATATATTTGGTTTCTCCTTATATTTACTAGGTCAATAAGTAATATCTAGAGGAGTATTAACATATTTCCTTCTAATTTTTACACTTTATCTAGTAGGGATATCATCATTAACACTTCTAGAAAATGCATATGATATATTTTCACCATTTTCACAATTTTCTTCTTCCTTTTATTCATCCCCATTCTCATCTTCATTATTTGTTTTTAAACATATTTTGAATTGATAGTCCACTAAAACCTATACTGTCTCTTCATATCTTTTATCAATTTTTTTCTTTTTGGATGTCTCCTAGGTATACTAAGAGCTTCATATTTAATTTGAAATGTTTTTGGAGACATGTTAGGATCACTTCCATTATGAACAGATAGATCTTTTTCAACATCATTTGAAACAAATTCTTCATCATCATCATCACCATCAGAATATTAAACTATTTAATCAGTTTTAAGAAAGAGATCAACAAAATACTTCTACCTAATAGTATTATCAACTGGGTTATAATATGTTTATCGATTTTCCTTGTCCTCTACCGTTTATCTCTCCAATGGGCTGCAGGGAATATTTATCATTGAAAATGTATCTCTCCAAATAGAGAAACCACCACATTTTTTAATAAACTATTCATCATCACATTTCAGTATAATTTCCTTTAAAAATGTTGAAATGAACATGGGTTAGATCAAGGAATTGTATCTCAGGGATGGATTAGTCATCATAAACATATATACCATGATATATCTACATATGTTTTTCTTTTTACCATTTTTCTTATATATATAATGTTTAATCATCTTTCTCCAATAGTTTTTTAAAATCATAATTTCGTGTGTATAAAATGTGGTGAAAAAAATAAATCACAACCTCTATTCCATATCAAGATCTTACACAATAGTTCTACTAGTTATTTAATCTAATGTTAGATCTAACAAATCTTATTCATTATTGAACAACTCACTATCACCAAAAATTGTTCCTTATGAATCATCATATATTCCTTCTTGGAATGAAATAAAAATTAAATCTCATTTCATTGATGAAAAATATAGTAAGAGAAATTTTAAATGCCTTCTTATATAATATGCACTATCATGATCAATGGTAATCACTACATACTCATAGAATTCAAAAACCATATTAGTTTAGAAGGTTCTATTATTTGATGATAAGTATTATAACAATCGTTGGTTCAAAATTACATTGAGTACTTGAGAAATTCAAGAAAAAATAAAATTCTATTTGACATAAAATTTACCTAATAAATCATTGTTGGAATTATCAAGATTAACTAGAGCGACTCAAGAAGGTAAACTTGGTTCATTATTATGATTCTTAGACTATATCGATTTAGAATGTGAAAACACAAATGGTTTCTTTATTCTCAGCATGAATACTTATTAAGAAATCTTGGTAAATAGTAAAGAGAAGGGTTTAATTGGAGTAGGTGAGGGGTTATACTAGGCCTCAGATAGAATTATATGGGAGTATCGTACTAGGGTTATGGATTTGTAAGAGTAGTAAAAAGTATTTCTCATAAGATTTGGGATTTTTGGAATTATAAAATTTAATTCAATAAAATAAAAATAAATAGTAATTTAAAATTTTGTAGAAAACCTGTAACATGTTTTGTAGAAAATGTAAACTAGAAGAAAAATAAACAGGTTTTTTATCTTGAGAAACTGAAAGACTTAGAAATACAGAAAATAGAAATGAAAAGACATGCCAATTGTGTGTCACAAAAATTATATTTCAATCACAATGGTGTGTCAACTCAATGTTGTGTCAACCACAACAGTATGTCATCTCAAAAGTTTCACAACCATCATGACATATGAAGTCAATGGTGTTCTAACCCCAATAGTTTTACAACTCAATAGTGTGTCAACCAAAATGGTATGAAATATTAATATGGTGTAAACCAAAATAGTGTGTCTTACTAGAAAATTATATATATAAAAAATTAATCATTTTTAACTAATGTTATATATACTTCATTCTCTCATAATTCAAACACATAGTGAATATTTCTACTAACTAATGTTCTATACCAATAAATTTAGTTATGGTATCTTAAATTAGAAAATGGTCTCTCAATTGTTTTTTCTTATATCAAAATATTTTTTCATCGAATGTGATATAGGACAGTTATAAATATTTATTTCCCATTTTTCACCATTTATTTAAAAATGAAACAATTTATTTCCAATGTCTAGCAGAGTGTGCTTCATCCATAAAATTAGCACAAAAAAAATACAAGAATCTTTCTATTAAACCTCAATGGTTGATAATGAGACATATTTTTTCTTTTTTACAACACTAAGAAAGGTTATATTTTTTCAACAGGCCTGTTTCATAGGTTCTTTTTTAATCTAACTTGCATCCACAAAAATTAGCATCATAATAACTAAATAAATAAGAGTATTTTCCTATAGTGTAAAACAATTATTAATTAGTAATTTACTAATGGTAATTGGAAATTCTTTTATCCATATTTATATGTGACTCTTGGATTTTTTTTGAAAATGATGAAATATACACACCCAAAACATGATATCTGGTTGTCTATAAGTAAAGTAGATATGAATACCAATGATTCCTATTTAACTGGTTTGATATATTGGTTTCCTAGCATTATAGAGATCCAATTTATAGTTATTACACATAAGAGTTTCACTACATTTCATTGTTTCAATGATAAAATATTTTATAAGATATTTAGTATACATACATTGATTTAAAATAATTCATTCATTGTTTGGAAAAATTTATATCCATGAACTAATTTTTCATCGCCCATTATACTCATTTCAAACTATTGTTTATTCATTTTTGAAACAAATATATAAATAATTTCATGATGATCCAGAGATAACATCATCAACCAATATTTATATTGCAAAAACTTATTTTGAAATTATTTTTATAAACTGTTAAGGATAAACTATAACTTGTGAAAATTATTTTTAAATAAGAGAATTGTTTATCCTATTATAATAATCCCTATGAGGTTGTTCTAAACTATATATACCATTAATTAATTTGATAACATGATTAGGAAAATGTGTATTTTAAAAATATAGGGGTTGTTCTACAAAAGAATAATCAACTAGAAAACCATTAAAGAATGCACACATGACATGAAATTGTAAAATCATGAAATCTAGATGAGGTACATAAGTAAGAAAAATTCAAATGGACTCATGCTTGGATACAAGTGGAATGGTTTTCTCATATTCCATTCCCTCTTCTCTACTATAAATTTATAAAACATGTCTAACCTTGTTTCTAAATATAGTGGAAGACTTATCAACATTGTTTATAAACACCCATTTAGTCTCCAAATTCATGGTTTTCATCGGTCTATTTACATGTTCCAACACTTTTTTTCTTCTAAAATTATGTTATTATTATTGCATGGATATTATCCCTAATTCATCATTATTAAATTTATTGATTTTATTATGATCATATAGATATAATAAATCTTTATGTTCAACCTAATTTCTTGTAGAAGATCTATTTTTGTTCTTCTATTTAGGTATCCTACAACACCATGCAAAGGATATTACATAATGGTTATAACAACTAGAAAAAATAAAGGGATCATAACATTGGTACTTTAATGTTCAAATTATAGAAGTTCTTAAAGTTCTTCAGAACTAATTTTTTTTCTAACTATTATATAAATGAATCTAATGGTTTAGAATTTATGTTCAATATAAATAAATGAACCCCATGGTTTTATAGCGAGGTTTTACTCGCATGTCTATAATTTTCATCAAAATTGACATGAATGAATTCTTCCAAAGTTTTTTTCATCTTATTGAAACCACTATATGCTTTTATAAAGATTTAATGAAACTAGAGAATTCCATCATCTATTCTGAAAGAAAAATTGTCCAAAATATCTTTTTTTTAAAATATATATTTTTCACCCAAAAAAATAAAATGTAATTATATGTAGGACTCTTATTCTTAAACATCACATTATGGGCCTTCTTATTTTAAGGTCCAATAAAGACTTAATTGATAATGTACAAGGTTATATTAACATATTCCTCCAAAAAGAATATTATTATGTTATAATCATTTAACATAGTCCCCGGTATCTCTTGTAAAGTTCTATTTTTCATTTCTATAACTCCATTCCACTTAGGGGTCCTAAGAGAAATAAATTTATGAGTGTAGCCATTTTTTGAGAAAAAAGATTCAAAATCCTGATTTTCAAACTCATGGTAATGGTCACTTCTTATGTTCTTAATCAAATGTACAGAATGTTTTTTTGAAGAAATAGAATACATGGTTATGTATGAACAACCAACACTTTGGTGATCAAGAAATGTAACAAATCTATACCAAGAAAAATAATCTATATGAATGTAGAAATTATTCAACACATCAGTACATAAAAATTAGATAGTCCTAATAAATCAATGTGAAACAACTTGAGAGGATGAGATGATGAAATTTCGTCAATTAATTTGAAAGAATGTTTTTACCCTTTAGATAAACATTACAAGAATTTTTAGTTGGGAACCCAATCATAGGTAGATCCCTATCTAACAATTTTCTAGTTGGATTCTTATGTGAGTGAATGTTGTATGTGACTATTCTAAAATTCCAAAGCCACGATTCTTTGTGAATGTAAATTAATAATGAAACATGTGGAGAAATAAATAAATTAAAATAAAAAATTTATCATTTCTTAAAGTAAAATAATAATAATCATTTAAAAAAATTTAAAAATTTCAATAATAATTTTAAATTATTCATGAAACCCATCATCACATAACTGATAAATACTAAGTAGATTTTATTTTCTGTCACTAACATATAAAATGATATAAATGAAAACATAATTCTTATTATTAATCTTACATAAGCTGACTATCTATCCATTTTCATTCTCACCAATGGTTAAATGTCAACCATGAACCATTATGAGGCTCTTTGAAAATGAATAATCTCATGTCATATTCCTTGAACAACTATAGGAAAAGTAAAATAGACATCTATAGTAGGTCTACAAACAATATTTTAACAAAATAAAATTTATTCAAGAAATGAATTTGGAACCCAAATCTGTTTGGGTGTGTAACTGTTATTAATAATGTTTTTCGGAGCCCATATTTTCATAATTGTTTTCATATAAATATATTTTAATCTTTTAGACATAAAAAAATTGTTTGTTCATTTAGAAATATAATTTATAGTAGAACATTTATTTCTGGATTTAGGATCAGACATATTTTTTACAATTCTCTTTTTCCCAGGCTCGTATCCTATTTTAGTAACATATATTTTTCACCACTATGACATAAAATCTGAATATGATTTTTGTAACATCTTTAAATATTTCTAGTTATTTAATTAATTTCACATTAGTTTGTTTATGTCCAGTATTCAATTTGACCAATTGAGTATTTTTCTTTTTTTCTATATATGGTTAATATTTTCTATTTGCAGTTAGATTATATTGTCTTTTTAAAACATTATTAATGTATTTTAGTTAATTAACTGTGAATCCTAACATGTTATAGTAATAAAATGACTCACAATTTGACATATAATAATCATCATGATCATTTTTATAATTATTATAATTAAGTATGGATAGAATATTAGAAATAGTAGGTAAAGAAAATACATCCCCGACTTTAGTCATGAAACAAAAATTTCTCTATATGGTTTCTCCTCATGGAATGTAATAGAGTAACTCAAAATATTAATTAAACCACCCCATGTTGCCTCATAGAATTTTTATATCCTCTACTTGTATCCTCATATTTCTATTTATACTTCATCATTGGACCATCGTATTTTATAGATACTTTACTTTTACATTCATAATAAAAATTTCTTTTGAATCATCGTCCATCAATCAATATTTCATTCATGGTCTCTTCGATTTGTATTTTCCTTTAATTTTTGGGTTTCTAAAAAAACCTCTTTCTATACATGTTCATAAATAATCTAGCTATATGAGCCATCTCATCATCACTATTAGGATGGGATTCGCAGTCACATTAATTTAAAACTTTTACTTTCTCTTTCTGTTTTTATTTTTATTTTCTATATTTAGTATTTTTTGAATGTTACTTACTCTCAAATATAATCTTCATATTCTTCATGATTTACCATTTATTATTCTTCATACATTATGAGCATTCCATCCAACTATTTAACTGGATGCATTCTTATGCCACAAGATTCTCCAATGTGGGAAAATGAGCCTACCCATGTTTTTAGGTAAGCATCTCAGTAGTCTCATAATCTAGTCTATGTTAGATACTTGTTTTCCAAGAAACCTAATTTTGTTGATAATTTCATTACACCTGAGTTTCATTTTTTAAATTCTCATATCCAGATTCATTTTGAAATTATAATATTAAATAGTATAAGTATTAAGTCCCACCTCATTTATATTAGCAGTTCCCTCATAAAAAATTTATACTGTATCCCCACATTTTTGGGCAGTTTTAATGTATATATTATATAAAATTATTCATCCCCATGTGTATAGTATATGGAATTCATGTATTTACAATTATTATTATAATCTAACATTTTTTCATTATCAAAAGTTATTTTAGTAGTATCATGAATAACATATTCATATATAATACAAGACCAAATATTAAACAACACGATTTCTAAATGCATTCTCATCTGAATTTCTAATTGATCATATTTTTTTACCATTAATGAATGTAGTAATATCTATAGAAGATCCTTCTTGATTATTATCCATTTATAGGATTAAATTTTAAAATATCAATAATTTAATATCATTAATGTAAAACTAGAATCTTAGTTGAATGGATTTTTAAAAAATTAATACCAAAGAAAAGATCTTATGATATAACATGTTGGTGAGATTGAGTATCTCATGTTGCAAGTGAAGTGAGTACCCCCATTAAATTTATGTTTAAAAATGATTATTTTAAAATTAAAAAACTGTTTAAATACAACATACATTATCAAAATATATAATATTATTATGATCTTAATCATCTTGATGATTTATCTATAGACTAATTAGTTCTCAGGTGACTAATATATAATATTATCAAATCTATTGAAATATATTTCCATGATTAAAGTAATATATGAACAAAAATTACGATAAACTGTCAAAGAATATATATTGTGTGTAGTAAATTTTTTTTTCTATTTTAATGTGGGTACATGGTAAAAAAAATTAAAGCACATAATAGAATGACTAAATATAATAGGGGCAGTCTCGAGTAAATACTTATTTCTATCCACTTGGGGATCGCATACTAGTAATTAGATTATATAAAACGTACATCACTACTGGAAATATGATCTATACCAATGGTTTTGGGCAAAGGTTTGCTATAGTTCACTAATTTGGACCTATACCAATGATTTGGCCCAAACCGTTGGTATAGATCAATTATATGGACCTATACCAACAGTTTGGCCATGCCGTTGGTACATGGTCTCTATGATGGACTTATACCAGTGGTTTTGGACAAACCGTTGTATAAGTCCATTATAGAGACCTTATACAAACGGTTTGGTCAAACCGTTGTTATAGGTCCCCCTATACCAACAGTTTGTCCAAAACCATTGGTATTGGTCCCAAAATCAAAGAACCTATACAAACAGTTCACAAAAACGTTGGTATATGTACATGTATTTTTAATGGAATATTCTTATAGAGAACATTAAATAAATCAAAATTTAAAATATTTATGATAATACATATATATATATATTTGAAATTATGTTCATAAAAGTTTTTGAGGATAGTGGTTATGCCATTCAATCAGAAACAGGATGTGTTGGGATCATAACCAACCGAATGATTTTTTTTTGAATTACATAAACCCACTGTTTTATGGAACCGTTGGTATATATTTTCATATTACATATACCAATGCTTTTAAAAACTGTTGGTATAGACACATCCCCACGACTTACTTAGAAACGGTTCTCCAAACTGTTGTAATAGGCTATACCAATGGTTTGGAGGCCTATACAAACGGTTCCAAACCGTTCATATAGGGTATTTTTCCAGTAGTGCAGGCTGATCCAAAACATGGATCAATTTTTATAATAGCCTAAAACATTCCAGGTCACACAATACCTATTCCACAATTATTTGTGTGAGTAAAAATAAATATGATTTAAAAGGACATGTACCACAATTATCTGTGGGAGTATATGAGTAAGAAAAGTTTAGAAGATATTGGTATCATAAGAATTAGTTCATGAGGTAGTGTGTATATTTAAAATATTCTATATAATAAACTTCTCAAAATTTAATAAATAATAACGGAATAAATAAATGTAATAATGTAGTGTTTAAGAATTATCGGCATGTTGCAACGCATCTTGTAACTATTTATATGATTATGTATTAAATCATGAGTCAATTTATTATGAAAAAATCAAAAGAATATACTATCTAAATCACTTGTTCCTGACTAGAGGATGGAACTAGATCTAATGATATAGATCATCATCATATTTATGTGTTTGTAGCAGATAGTATCTTATTGTTTTCAATTATGTTATGCTCTATATGATCAGTTGGTTCTAGATCTCAACATTCTATTTGTCAACATAATCCACAATTTAATCTCATTACTTATTATTTTCACATGATGAAGTATTCTTCTCTTTTGTATTAATAGTAGCAGGAATATTTGGATGGTGACTACTTCATCATAAAATACATTTGACACTCACATCAATGAACAGTGTCAATTTTTTTGATATAATCCATATAAAATAAATGGAAATAAATGTTATAATATTGCCATTATAATTAATATATTAAATAATAATTATATGTAAATTGTGGTGGTATATTATTCTAGATGTTTGTTAAAGTATAGTGGTATGTTTTTCTAGTTGTATGACATTACTGATGTCATAGACTTAGACAAAATTTCACATCACTAGAGGTTTCTCAACTGGAATTGTCTAGTTTAGAGCTTTGTTATACTTGGTGAAAAAAATTTGTTTATAGTATGAAATAGGTGGAGCCCTATAGGTTCTAAATCTAGAGGTGTCTAGTCTGGAAGTATCTCTAACTTATCCAAATTTAAGACTAGGAGTTATCTATATGATGGTGTCTCCACTGGTTGTATCTCATCAAACGGTGGGTTATTTGAAGATGTATCAGACAAAAAAAAAATTTATATTGGCGGTGACACTCGACACGGTGGTTTCAGTATGAAAAGTGTATCATCTAAATTAAATTTTAACACCTCTCTTGGAATGTGCTATTCTTACAGAAAACATGAAATTCATTAAGTTCATTATAATTATGATTTTTTAATCATTACCAAAGTAGGTACACGTCTAACAAAATCCATAATATTACCTGATGAATTAATGTCTACCCTTAATGCTGAAGGATTGAAATTTGGTAATTTAATGGACAATTGTCCATTAAAATGGATTAAATAGTGTATAAATCAAATAAATTTATATAATATCATTTTATTTGTCATTTATATCGTTTTTGTGTCCACATTAAGGAAAATGAATTTTATGAATGCATATCAATATAAAATTTTAACTTAATAAATTTATTTTCATGAAATTGATATATTTTTTCTATTTTGAACCAATTGAATGAAATTATGAGATTTATAAAACTTTATTTTTAAAAAATTAATGATATCACATTACTTTTTTAAATAATATATCATTTTATATATAGAAATATAAGAAATATATATTATACTATAATTTATTTTAAACTCTAATTGATATATATTTATTGTAGTATTTTTTTTAATTTTTCTTAAATTTAAAAGTATATAAAATACTTACACATCACTAATGTTTAAATTATTTTATGATTGGAAATATGAATGAAATACTAAAGAAAATGTTAAAATAAATATAATATGAGATAATTAATGTATAAAATGAAATTTTCATGCTATACTTGAACATATAGATATATAATAAAATATTGTTTTCTAAGTTATCTTTTTTATTGATATTTTTAAAAATCCATGAAATATATATTTTCAAAATTTTCACTATTGATATTTATTCAAAATAATGTTTTGATAAATTATTTAAAAATCATAAAACATTATATAAAATAAAAATTGTGATATAGTATTTTTAAAATGATCTAAATCGTTCATTTACGGTGTAATAGATATGACATATGTAAAATTTTCAATGTTTTAATATTCAACATATTTTTACCTTGGTTAAAATTAAAATATATTATGTAAGGGAAAATCCAAAGGATAAGGCTTACAATAATACTAAAAGATTTCTAAAATATATTAGGTTTTACTATTATTTCCTTATATCTTCTTAGATTCTATTATATGTAATATTTTAGGTCTTTGAATTGATAATTAATTTTTTATAAATTAATAATTTTGTAAATTTCAAAAGTACCCCTCATCTCAAATATAAAAGGGAACCTCTTCCCTAACATCTTCACATCACATTGGGCCTCCATGATTGACAATATCCTAAATATTTACCTTATAATATTTCTTAGAAACATTGTATTGGTTATTTATTTTTCAAAATACTAACCCTAGTGTTTCTAATTGGATATCTAAGGGATATTCCCCAAAGATGAGTTAATCATCTTTAATGAATCTTTCATGATTATTTCTTGTCCTACTTAATATTCATGTTTTTTTCCAATAAAATATATAAATATAGTATAATATATATATTATGGGATTTTATTATTATTAGGGAAAAACCATATTCCATATTTTATCCATCCTAAAAAAATGAATATACCACGCATCCATACGTAAGGCATACCGTCTCCACGCTATGGTGTAATCTATTTTTCGTCATCACTTTATTTGTATGAGAATAATGATGGAAATAATATATATATATATATATATAATGACTAAAATATTATATTCATTTTTGAAAGAAATATACCATCCACTTCATTAATTTTTACCACTAATGTAATTATATCATTGATCATGCGTACATATAGCCTACCATCTCTACGATGTGATGGGATTCATTCCCCTTTACACCATTCATGAATAACTATATAAGTGTATATCATGTATAAATATGATATATATATGTGTGTGTGTGTTTTTTTTTCTTAATATCAATCTATAATTGATGGAACGATATGATATGAACTATAATTTTCACTTTTATGACAAAAAATAGATAAAAAAATGAAGTATTTAAAACCCGAAAGAAAAGTAATAATGAAATATTGTTAATAAAAGGGTGATATAATGATCATAAGTGATATCATAAATATGAATATGGTTCTATAATAATTTAACAACATTATTTGTTTTATTATATATAACATTTCGATATGTATGAGAGAAATGAATCCTAATGTAGAAGTTAATTTCATAATCTCATTATTTTTCTTAATGGTTTGTTCATAAGTATTTACTAGGGTAATTTTGTCATAAATGACCATTTTTCCTCAAAATGGTTTCCAGTATATTTTTTATCTTCTTTTATAATAGTTTAATGAAGTTTTTACATGTGTATGAATTTTTACTAAATCAAATGAATGAGATATTTTTTTATATTCCTAAGGATGTAATTGGATTTTTTTTTGAAAAGTGCATGGAGAATGTGTAATTTTATCTTATATAAAAATAAGAGATTTTAATGATATCAACATTCCTTAATTCCTCGAAGAATATTTAAAAAATTAAAATGTTATTTTCGAAGAAATTTTTTTATTTTAAAAAAATTGGGCATTTTCTGAAAACAAAATTCAAAATAAAAGGAATATTTTCCTGAAGATTTATTTAAATGTTTTCTATAAAACTTATTTTCCATATATATTAACATACATTGATGTTACTTATAGTTTCATGGGGATATTATTTTTCGATGATATTATACATACTATTCACATTTTTGGTTTATGTTTATGATGGAATGATATTTATGAATCCCATTTCATTCCTATATGTTATGTTATTATGTAATGATGTTTATGAAAACCATTTTATTATATGGGTTATGATAAGATGAATTATTTATCTTACTGTGGCACACATATGTATTATTTTCTTTATGTTATGGGTGGGACCTATATCTCCTACCAATTAATTGGGAAAATATTTTTATCTCATGAGACAAATATGGTTGGAAGTGAAGTTATCTCAGTTCAGAAATACAGGGATATAATGAGAAGTAAACCAGGTTTAGTAGAACAAGGATCGAATATAGTGTGAACCTTGTTCATTATCAGACATAGTGCGCTATGATATTCTAAGAAATGATCCTTCACTAACACAACAATTATTATTTATGATTATATATATGCCAATATTTTATGACATATTTAACGATGTCATTAAATATGTTCTTTATAAACATCTATGATTATTTTGATGACAAGATATCATGATCTTTGATATGTATATTATAATTTCCAAATGTTTAACTTATGTTCTTATTTTTCATTATTATGATACGATATATATCCTCCATTTATACCCCTACTCTTTATCTGATGTCTCCCTTTCATATGTTTCTTTTCACCGTGATAGGAAGAAGTGTATTAAGTAATTTGTGTCCAAAATGGGTTGTATTTATAAAAGATTAAGTATAAGACAATGTATATGTTTTATGAGCCAGTTTTTGTTTTTAATTTCACTTTTTCTGAAGACACTACATCTATACATATTATGTGTGGGTTTACTATGTTATATAATGAATATTATTCTATATAGTTGAAATATAAATTTAATAAAATTACGGGCACTTATAGTTCATGTATAAATGTTTATTAGGAAAATTTTCCCCATGTGTGTGATATTGTTTCTTGGGGCTAGTCCCCAACCCCTGGCCTACTAGAGGCGAGTTAGGATTAGTAGCATCTCGATGCATTTCAGGTTGGGCCAATCCAATCACCTTCCTTATATGCCTATTTAATCTTCATTTGGATAGATGGTTAATCATTAAATTGAGAAATATAAGATTTCCCATAATCCTTCAATATTTTCTTATACATTCATTTCTAATAAATAAATATTGTGTCTTTTTTAATATTCATCATGGATAAGAATGAATGATCCATTCAATATAAATAGTATACAACCTTTTTATCTTTCTAGGGGTGGTAATGTAATATTCATTTAAAATATTTAATTAGCTCTAACCACCTTATGTTGCGTATATTCAACTTATTCTATGTGAAGATATACTTTTAACATTTATTATTGGTATATATACCACAATTTATTCATTTAAGGAATTATTCCATATAATAATTTAAAAAATTACCCAACATTAACTTCAAATTCATAAGATGTGGCCATGTAATTATCCATAAGATCACTTCGCAATCATATCATTGACGAATCATTATTGGTTAAAAACCATTCTATATTATTTGGTAATTCATGAAAATGTGTGACAAATAATCTCATATCCAATTACATGAAATTTCCCTAAACTTTATCTATCTATAGTATCTCAAATTACTTCATTGTTCACATGGTTTAAGGATTAGACAATATTGAGAAATTTTATAAAAATATTAAATATTATCCTTATAAACCAATAAAATTAAATATAATAGTCATATTGTTTGGTCAAACCTACAAATGAATAGACTCTTTCATTTAGGGTTATAATTATATACCATATCATAACATTATATGACCATAATATGAAGAATTTTACATTCAAAATTAACATGTTTTGAATTTTTCATATAGACTCGCTTTGCTTGTGGACTTTAGTATAATTAAAAAGTGGTCTTGATATCCTTTATTACACTATGAATATATAATAATATCATTTATAAATACTATGATAAATTTTTCAAGGTAATCTATAAATGATCTATTCATTATATATAGGAATATATTATCATAATTAGTATGAATGAATGGAATCAATATATATTTATAGTTCCCATACCATGTAAAAAATACAATCTTTAGTATATAATCTTTATTAACCATAAATTAATGATACAAAGAACAATATAAAATCAAGGAAATTTATTAATCTCCACACAATGGATCAAAAATTACATCAATACATAGAAGAACATATATGTTCTATATTTTGATCTTTTTAAACTCTTAATAATAAATGTAGAGTTTGATTTATCGAAATTCCATTTTATATAAATGGGAAATTATACACGAACTTCATACACAAGGGTGAATGAATATCTTTTCACGTGTTTTCTATAGTTTATTATTCAATTCATTTTACTAGATCATGAATATTCTATAGGTAGTATTTGATCACATTATAGAACCAAATATGAGTTTTATTGACAATAGAACATCATGTTTTTGTTGAAGGATATAAAACACTTCTAAAAATACATAAAAAACTATCTGCACAATATGGATATCCTTTATATCAAATTAATCCACAACTATTTAAGATAAATAATCCCTCTAAATTGGAGTAAATATATATACAATAGGATTAAAATTCATTAAAATTTCAATCTTATTGTCACATTTATATTCAATCATATGATGGTTTTAAATAAAAAATATAATATCCCTTTATCTAAAATTGATGTGGTATTTATGTAGATAAATACAATCTATTCATAATATAACATTAAATTCAACCATTGGAATAATGAATAGATTTTTTGGAATAATATTCCAATAGATTTCAACTAGAGAGGAATCATTCACCTGAGAAGCGATCATAAAAAAACTAGGGGTTTCACATCTATTAGAACATATAATTTTTTTGGGTTACATCTATAAACCCTTATAAATCTTTTTAGATATGAAATAATGCTGATATCTAAAGTCCAATAAAATATTAACAGTTCCAGAGTGGACAATAAGTGTTCTTTTAACCATGATGTTATCAGACTATTATTTAGAAAGAGTGATCAAATGATATTCTACTTTTTGTCTTGGATTATGAGGTTACTAAAGTAGATCATCATAATTAATCTCTTTATTTGTGAATCGAATAGCATATATCGCATAAATCATGAATTCTAAGCATTGAAGTGAGGGTCGTTCTTTTTGTACAACATTCCCTCTATTTGAATCATTAGATAACATATTTTCATCAAATAAGAAATAAATTTCCTGATCAAATTCTTCTACACACATAGATGATTTAATAGTCCCATTATAAAATCTTCCTTAATTTTTCTTCCAACACATTGGGCAGACATGAAATATCATCTTATTATATCCACGGTTTTTTGATTTTCTGTTGAATTCTAATTTTCTATTCTTCTTAAAAACATGAGATTAATACATAACTCAAAAATCCATTACCACCATGATATCACATTAGAAAATAAATTTATAGATACTAAGGTATCTAATTTATACTTATATTCAATGAATTATTTTTAATCTAATAAAGAAGCAATCAAACTTACATTTTGGTTGAATTATATTACTAAAAGTGTATATCACATTTTTTTGTATAATTTTTCTCATATTACCAATATATTCTTCAACCTTTTAATTTACCTCAAGGAACTACTTCTAATAATTCTTAAATGAATATATGAAATCACTAATTTATAAATTTGTTCTTTAACTCATACAAATAAATTGAGTCAATTTAACAATGTTTCCTTGTATTCATAATGTGTGTAATACATTGGTCTACTTCACCTTCCAAATAGTATATTAAGAAAATGATTTTTTGGTTTTAAACACTAGATAATGGAAAATATATATTCATTGGTTCTAATACATTATTTAAAATCTAGTGCATTGAATGACCCACAGAATAAAGTTGTTCATTGCTTGATTAAGGGATCAAAAGAATTTTTTCCCATCATTTTTTTATAAAAGTATAGAATTATAATGATCGATACATTAAATACATAGATAATAAATCTAAAAAGAAAAATAACTATTATATAACATAAAAACCCATGTTCTATCCACACATGTTTTTTGTCATAAAAAACATGTATACAAAAATCAACCGGCTCATAAAATATATAAATCATCTCACACATATTCCTTCATAACAAAAAAACCTTTTTGACACATATTAATCAATACTGTTATTTATATCCTATGGAAGAGAAGCATAAAAAATGAGTTATATAAGATTATCCTTAAGGGTAATCAAGAAATATAACATAAGCATAAGGGAATAGGAATATGAAAATAACTTTTGAACATTTTATCCTACATATCACGGATCATGATATTGATTTTTTAAAAAAATCATAAAAGGTCATAAGACTTGAATTTTAATAGAATCAATGAACATAATTGTTGGAATATCACATAAAACATGTTATTTTTTAATACACATATGATTAAAAAATTATGATATTATTAGTCGTAGAACACTTCCAAGACCATCACAATGGATGAAAACCCTTACTTAACTGTGTTTTCACCCCATCCAAACATTGTATTTCTAAACCGGGATCATTTCTAATTATACACTTTTATATCTCATGAGATATAAATATTTAACAAATGAATTATAGAGAGATATATTTTACACCCATTACATAATGAAAACCATAAATATTTATATAACAAGAACACAAATCATTCATAATATCTAAAAATATGAAATGAAATTAGTCTAATGATCATATATAAATCATTACATAACTAATGGAAAACAAATAGGTCTCATAAATATCATTCAATAATAATCATAAATAAACCAATAGAATAACTGGGATAATATCATTAAAAATTTTCCCATTAAAAAATAATTATCATCATTGAATTCTATCGTAGATGGAAAATAATTTTGAGAGATCACCTGAAAATAATTCATGATGAAAATATCCTTTCAAATTTGATTATGTTTTTATTCTTTAATATGTTCTTAAATTTTTAAAGAAAACAATATATTTGAAAATATACTTTTATGTTTATATTGTAAGCCTCATAGAAATAATAAATAATGAATTTGGGGAAATTGTTCCATGTAATATAAGTTAAAAACATTCCTTTCTTACTTTTTCTAGAAATAAAAATGAAATTTTATAGGAAAATAAAAAAATAGATTATTTTCAAACAATTTAGTAAAACATCACACATTTTAAAAAATTAATTTAAACTATTTTAGATTAATAGATGATATATTTTTAAAAAACATTTTTGAGACAAGGATGTGGAAGGTAAACATTCATATTATATACTTCTGTATAAACAATCGAAAATGATAATAAAATTGTTAAATTATCCTTTACCTTAGGTTTAATTTCCATCAATAATATATGAACCTCATTTATAATGTTTTAAAAATGTTATTAATTTATACAAAAACCATTTTCATATATATGAAATCATATATGATCATTTTATATTATCTTATAACATATTTGTTAATAAAATTTCATTGTTACACTTCTTTTGGGTGTTAATTAAAATCACTATTTATGGATTTTTTTAATGAAAAATTTATTCAATATATCTAATGTAATGTTTAAAATTCACTTTATTATGTTTTAATAATATTATATTAGAAAAAATTCAATTTTACTATTAAAATGAGAATTTTTATAAATATGTAGTTTACATATTTTGATAGAGAACCAATTTCAAATCTAGTTTTTCACATGATAATAAGATATGTTTGAAATAATATACTTCTTATAAGGAATCAGGACATCAAAAAATACTTTTTTATTTATTTTTTGGCAATTTTCTAAAAATATCCATTTTTAATGAATAATGAACAATACTACATTTTAATTTTAATAATCATTTTCTTCTATTATATTTATATAGAATGGTTATCCTATTAATTTAATTTAATTAATATTTATATTTTTTTATCATTTAACCCAATGTGGTTCATTGTATTTATTTTCACATTGAAAATAGATATAAATGCACATCAATCTTTAGATGGTTTTTACTTTTTTTTAAAAACCCATTTTCTCACATTGACAATAAGAATTAACTTGAAATTAATTTCCGCAACATATGTGTTTATAATTTTGAAAAATGGTATTCATATTTTTAATAAGTGGTTCCAAATTATTTTAATAGGATACTTTTAATTTTTTGGATATTATGAATAATAACTACCGTAATTTTTATTTAGCATAGTTAAAGGTATATCAGGTAAATTGGTTAACAATCAATATGATAAAGATAAAAAAGTAAATTAAAACCGGAAAAAATTATATTTTATCGATGATGGTTGACCAATATCACCTACATTTCTTAATTGACTCATTTAATTGACATTCCTCCATAAAAGTGAAGTTATTATTATTAAAACAAAAGAAAGTGACAACATGTCACTCTCTTATCCCTTATAAGTATAATAATTTAGTGTAGTGATAAAAATAATGAAACATATAATATAAATAGTCTACAGAAATAAAATGAAGTTATCTAAATCATGTGAATTTATTTAAAATTTTTAGATATTAAATAATTAACATAAATATTGACACAGAAGTGATACAATAATTATATTATTAAGAGAAATATCAAATAAATGATATTATAAATAGTAAAATAAATAATATTTCAAATAATTTATGTCATAATTTTCTTTCATATTGAATATAACATGTTATAAAACAATTAAAATGTTTTTATAGAATTTATATCTCTTTTTGGATTTAATTTAAATTCAATGAAATAAATTGTGTAAAAATTGGAAATATTGATTTTTAATAAAAACAATATTATATTATTTAAAAATCATAAAAATATTTTAAAATTAAAAATTATATGTGTTATGGAACTAATGATAATTAAGTTTCCAATTATTGTATATATATCCATTATAAGTTAAATTAATGGCCTCTTTATAATTAAAATGATGTTTGACCATCTAAAATTAAAAGAGAGTAATTAAGAATAAACTGAAATGATATGGCATAAAATAAAATAAATACTTGACTAAAATTTATTCAATGAGACTATTTATAACTATCAAAATTTTATAGTCTATATATATTATTTTTTACCATATTCAATCTAAATTGAATTTATATTAATTTAATAATTTTAATAATACCAATGGTGCCCATCCCCTCTTTTATAAAATGGAACCCATTCCTCTCTATTACTCACACTTCAAAATCACTTTGGTTTCGCAATGATCCTCCCAAAAATCATACTATGGTCCCTCAAACGATACTATATTCCTCATTTTGGGATGAATTCCATTCAAATAAGCCTTTTGGTATAAACCAAAAGAATATAGTCGATTAAGTTGTTACACCTTTTCTCATGATTTTTTGTTTCGTTTCCATTATCAACACCATATACTCTTATTTTTTTTTATTACATAACAAAACTAGTATCCTAAATATACTTATATGTTTTTATGTTATTTTTTAAGTAATCTTACACACACCTCCATTTAAGAGGTAACAAACATATTGTTTCTATGTTTTATGAACTATTGCATCATAAAACGATGATTGTTACACATTCCCCTACCTCCTCTCATGGTTGAAATTATAATGGAATATATATATATATATATATGATATATATAATATTTAATTTTCCTCTATGCTATTGTTATTTTTATTTACAACATACTTTCATGCTTTCCATGTTTTGTATATAAAACATTTTTTTTGAGAATGTGTGGACTACCGCCACCTCAAAGTGAAATGTGTCATTCCTGCTATACATAGAGAATATAATGGATTGTTTAGTTAAACATATGAAAATTATATGAAATTAATATAATACTGGTATTTTTATGTACAATTATATCATTTAATTTTTATTCATCTAATATGACAATGAGATGAAAGTGGCGTCCACGCGTACGTATGACCAACGATCTCCACGAACGATGCATTTCATTTCATATCTCAAATTTATTTGTATTATTAAAATTAAATACATAATGTATATATAAGGAATTTAAATCATTAATACTATCCTAGAGATTATGGAATTTTCAAAACATAGATAATTGACATCAAAATTAGATTATTTTTTACTAAATTACCCAGTATTTTCTAAACATCTAATATGAACATAAATAGTCATGTAATTTTTATAATATTTTAATAAGTGATAAAAAGAAATAATAAACATTAAAAAGGTTTTCAATCAATAATAAAATAAAATAATTTTATTATTTATGAACATAACGATTTTACATGATTAGTTGGACTCAAGGTAAAAGAACTTCTTAAACCAATTTCTATTCTTTGGGTTAATCTTCTACTTCTTGATTATGTCGTGATTTGATTATGTGAGAAATGAAGTATGACATCCAATCATGTATTTATACATGATTTATGTGTTTTTATAGTTAATAAACCTAAACAATCTATTTTATTAAAAAAATGATATTTCTAAGGAAAATATTAACTCAATTTCCATTCATTGAGTTAAATATCCATGTAATTGGTTTTTATTTTAAAAAAATATGTGTGAATAACCTATGATTATTTAAAATTAATATCCACATATATTGGGTGTATATATATATTTTGACACATAATTATTTCATTGATTTATCATTTATCTAATGATAAAATATTTGTATGGGACTTTGTTTCCTTCTCTTTTCATTAAGGTGTATTTTTATGTTATACACTTTCTTCTTTTATAGGATGTATAATCAACCCCTTTTAGATTTTAATGTCATTTAATATCTTTAAAAGTGGTGCTTCTTTTTGTAAAATGTTTTTTTACTAAATTACAAAAATAAATTTTTTATCATATACGGGAACAATGACATTTCCACCATCTTGACATTTATTTGGTGTTTAGATTCCTCTATAAGTAATACTATTTTTTAAAAAAAGGTAAATATCATATTTTCATATTAGGTATTTTGTATTTAAAATGTTTTGAAAATGAATTTATTATATCTAGAAATATCATTTTATAAATTTTACTTTTTCTGTTGTAAATGTTTTCTATGTTATGATTATGTTATGGTTTTTGGGTATTTTTAATGTTTAAATGTTGTTCTATGAAAAACCAGGGGCTGGTGAGATTATGATAGCTCTCCAATGAATTGGGTAATGAAGTAAAGGTAAATGTTAATGTTTTTCCTAATAGATTTATGAAATATACTATGATTTGTACTCCAAACAATCCCATGAATGTTACTACCTATGTATATTTTAATTGTAAAATGTATGTATTATATGAATTCGATAGGTTACCTATATGATTTATGATTTCAATGAGACATATATAAATAGAATAATTTCACGAGTTATTCTAAATACATTTTTTATTAGTGAAACGTACGATTTTGTGAAAATTTATTCATGTGATTAAAATTTCTCTGGACTAATAGTTTTATTCCTTATTTTATATTCCTTATTGATATTTTTATGTTCATCCCATGTTTTTGAAATGTATTACACTTGGTATAAGGATTTTTAAGATAAATTAAGAAGTAATGAATAATTTTATCAAGAAATGAAATCATTTTTATCATTATAAATATTCATATTGTGGAATAGATAGATACGTTTTTAGTTGTATCTGATTAGTATAAATTTGATTTTTCATGTAATAGCTATGGACTAATTCCCAAAAACTATAAAGATTAAAAGATCCACAATGTGAAATAAAGTAAAATTATTCACATAACTAAATATTATGTAACGTATATGGTCATGGCCTTATAGTTGGTATCAGATGTTGGTTTCGACTACATTAGGGATAAAGTGTTTTTTTGTAAATAGATGGAAACATTATATGTCTATTATTTTGGTTAAATTATTATTATATAAATTTTTCAGATCATGGTATGTTTGTTACAAATTGAAGGAGGGGGATATAAAATAACATTCATATATATTTTTTTGTTACTTTCTTTCAAAAATTATTGAAAAGTTATGTTTGTATGATTCTGAAACATTTTCAAACACAAAACTCACTTCCATGCAGTTGTTTGCGCTATCTAACACCTCCACTATAACTATATACCATCGTATAACATGGTATTATATTAATCAAATATACTTTTTTTCAATATTGTCATATTTTCCAATAAGGTAAATATTATCAATGGATTTTTAGATATTTAACATTATCAAAAGATTTTGAAGATATTATTATTTTTAAAAAGCTGCTGAATAAGGAGACCCTTGCGTAACCAATATATATTTCATTTTAAATTAATGTATTTTTAATATACATATGGTATTTTAAAATGATCTTTTATTGAATGTTTCATCTCAAACTCGGTCTAAATGTTCTATAAAATGGTTGACTTATATGATGTTTTGAAATTCTGTGTCATACAATATTATTTTCCAAAACTATTTATCTTCAAATACCTATACAACCTAAGATGTACAATTTGTATTTGTAAAACTAATGAATGCAATTTTAACTAATCTATGAATCATTGTTTCAATGCATGACACTTCAATCTATGGGAACAAACTGATGTTGAATCCAGGTGGATACCTTGATCAACGCATGGTGTTCTTTTTTGGGAATTGTTTTATTAAATCTGTATGTTGTGAAAAAAGAAAAATTTCAATATATATTAGAGATCGTGAATTATGATGTTGAGTTAATAATGAGTTCAGATGAAGGTAAGAGGTATACAAAATCCTTTATAGTAATAACATGGTATGGTTAGTTTTTAGGATCTTATCTAATTTTGGGAGTACTTTGTGAGAATGATATTTTATTAGAAAAAGGGTATCCTGTAGGAAGGGTAATAACCCAATGTGTCATGTATGGTAATGGTATTGAACCCACAACCTAAGGGCAATTTGGTAGAATACCAACCACTATCCTATTTAATGTCCTTGGTTAGCATGATATTATCTTTTTTGTTAAAAAATTTGATGAAATAAGAATATTTTGATATTTGAGGTATATATTTTATCGAATAGATAATCATTTGATTGGAAAATGATTTTGGGATTAATTGATATTTTGGAAGATGTTCACTATTTTTGGAACATCATATGATTAAGGTTAATATAATACTATGGTAATTTTTTTGAAGAATTTTGGATTAATTATTTTGGTAAAAATTTATGATTTAATTATGGACTTATAAGAATTTGGGTTATTTATCTAACTGAAAAAAAAATCATAGAGAATTTATGATTTTGGAAATTACTTTTTGGTATGATCTGTCAAGTGTTTTTCAGTTTATTTAGAGATAAATGATCGAATTTATCTTAGCAGTCTATGTGGTCAAATACTTCTCAATATGGTGTTTCTATCTTTTTTAGATTATTTTAATGAATATTCAGGAATGTAATTTTATGAATCGTATTTTATGGACATTGGGTACTATTATTGAATTTCAGAGATTTGAAGAAAATTGTATTTATTCAATGTTTCTTTATTTTGGGTTAATTATCTTCTTTTATCCTAACATTTTTTGTTTTAGTTAATGTTATAAGACATGTTGATAAGATAGTTATTCATTTTTTGGATCATGTGATTCCCTATAAGTTGATTCTAGTGCATCAGGTGGGACAAATTAATCTTAAATACTTATCGTTTGGAGAAAAGATGTGTTAATTGAAAAACATTGTTAAAGGATTAAATTTGACATAATAAGTAAGTTTGTTCCCTTATGTTCTTAGTCAATCTCATAAATAAATTTCTCAGTTTTGTTAAAATGATATTCAAATAAAAACATTTTTTTTAATTTTCCTACCATGAAATCAAATATAATTTCACCCATCACATGTTTTTGGATTTATGGATTGTAAAATTTCTCTTAATAATGTTTTCTATCACTCTCCATGAGAAAAAAATCGTTATTTTTTGTTGCATATCCATGTTATTCTATATGAAATCCTAATATGTGTTATCTCGTGTGACCTCTATACAACTCTTTCATCCTTTAAAAGTTATAGTTTTATTAATTAATTTTCTGATTTTTGGATGAAATTCAGGAATTTTGATGATTCAAACCATAGTTACGAAACCCATATTCAAATTATGAGTAGGGAATTCCCAAAAGGGGGAGAGGGGATATAACATGCTCGGTTTTTAATGGAGACAATATGATTGATAGCATATATAATACGCCACATCGAACTTAATCATTTTTATGTCACCTTAAAACCTATATGTTAAAATGGTGGTAATAAATAATATTAATTTATTTATGAATATTTTTACACAAGAATTTAATTAATTATTTTTTGAACAATTATTTATAAATAAAAATATTAACATTATTAATTAAAATGAAATTTTTTTGTGTAAAAAAATATTTAAATGAATATAAGTGTATTAATAAAATAATAAAATCACACTTTATAGATTTCATTATTGAAATATATATTTAATATATTAAATTTAATGTTTAAAATACATTTTATATGTTTTCTAGATATGATATAAGAACATATTCAATTTTATATATAAAATGTGCGTTTTTTTAAATGCACTTTTACCGCCTTTTGACGGAGAACATATTTTAAATATCGTTTTTATCCCTTTTATAAGCGATTTTTTAAAAAATTATATTATTATTTGGATTTAGGAAATAAAAGTTTTCTTTGGTTGAATTTTTGTATTTTTTTTATAATATTCAATTTTTAATGAACAGTTAAAAATACTATATTTTAATGTAAAACTACTTTTTAATATGATTTATTTATATAGAAACGTTATCCTTTTAATTGGGTTTAAATTATAATTAGTTTAATTTTTTTTCATTTAATACAAATTTTATCATTGTATGCAATTTCACATTGAAATTATATATAAACACACAATAATATTTTGATTGTTTTTACATTTAAAAATAGGTTTTATCGCTTTGACAATGGGAATTGATTTTAAATTTATTATAGTAACTTTTTTGTTTTGAATTTTGAAAAAATAGTACATATATCTAATTAGTGGGTCAATATTATGATAATATGTTTCTTTTATTTCTTTTAATATTATGAATAGTAAGTGTGGTAATTTTTATTTACCACAATTAAAGGTAAATCAGGTATGTTAGGGTAACCAAAAACATTTTAAAGATAAAAAATTACCCTAACACCTGCAGAAATCATATTGGGTGAATGAATGTCGACCCATATAGCCTAAGGGTCTGAATTTGTTCTTTTAACAGACTTTTTTCCATGAATGAAATTTAATTTTTATTAAAACAAATGAAAGTGACAAACATGTAACTCTATTATCACTTATAAGTATAATAATTTTAATGTAGTCATAAACATGATTAAATATATAAAAAATAGTCTATAAAATATAATTAAACAATATCTACAACGTAAATTTATTTATAATTTTTAAATATTAATTAATTTACATAAATATTGACAAAACTTGGATAAAATCCTTATTTTATTAATAAAAATATCAAATAAATGATATTATAAATTGTAAAATAAATTTTATATGGAATGTATTATGTTATCCAATATTTATCTAGATTAATAAGAAGTTATTGAAGACTATTAAAGGCTTTTTTCTAATTATATCTCTATTTGGATTTTATTTAAATTTAATGAATTAAATATTGTAAATATTGACACTATTGATATTTTATGAAAATAATATATTTTTAATTATTTACATTTTATAAAAATCAAATATAATTAAAAGGATTCTATGTTATGGTAAAAAAGATAATTATGTTTCAATTTTTTTCAAATTTACCCCATATAAGTGAAATTAATAGCCACTTAATAATTAAAATGTTGTTACCTCAATTAAAATTAAAATAGAGCAATTAAAGGTATACTTATATGATAATGTTTAAAATAAAATAAAAACATGTCTAAATATTATTAGATAATATTATTTATAAATTTAATCAATTTATATTCTATGTAAATTATTTATGGACCATTGGTAATATATATTGATTTTTTATGATTTTAATTCTTCTAATAATTCCAATAGTGCCCTTCCCATCGCCTATAAAAAGGCACCCATTATATTACTCACAAATAATAATCCTTTTGTTTCTATAATGATTTTCCCAAAAAATTTCCTAGAATCCCTTACCATAACCTTGAAGAGTTCTTTAGGTAATATGTCCTCTAGAGGAATCTTTTTGTTATAAACCAACAGAAGTTACCTGAGTAAGAGCTAACACCTTCTCTCATGCTTTTTAGTATCATTTCCATTATCTACTCCATATACACTTCAAATTATATTAGTACATAAAAAAGAATATTAAATTCACTAGGATGTTTTTATGATATGTTTTAAACCTACACATACACACACCTCCATTTAATGTGTAAGAAACATATTTTATCTGTGTATGGCGAACTAGATCCTCAGGAAACAACGGTTGTAAAATTTTCTCCTACAACCTATCATGGATTCCATTATGAAATAAATTATATTTATATATGATATATTTTATATTAGTATTATATCTTTTTATCTGTAATTATTATTTAAAACATACCTTTATGATATCTATGTTTTGTAAATATGATAATTTCATTTGAGAAAGTGTGGAATACCTCCCCCACAATGGTATATGAGTCATTCATTCTAAAAATGAAACATATAACAGATAGTTTTATTAAAATTTTGTGAAATATATTCAAATAATATAATACTTGTACTGTAATTTAAATTTATATTAATTTATTATTATTCTTCTAATATGATAATAACATGAATGTGGAATTCATGGGTGTATATGACCTAACCTCTCCATGATCGATGTGTTTCATTTATTGTCTCCAAATATTATAGATTATTATAAATACATATATAATGGATGAATATGATATTTATATCCTGAATACTATTCTGGATATGATGGAATTTGGACCACATGGGCAATTTACATAAAAACAAGTTCATTTTTGTCTATAGTACCAAAAATCGACAAAACGTCCGATATGAACATAGATAGTTATGTAATTTTTGTAACACGATAATATGTGATATAAAATAGATAATAAACATCTAATATGTTCTCAAAAATTTAGGAATTAACCGATTATTATTATTCACGACTATAATGATTGTATGATATGTGTGGGACATATGGTAAGGGAACTTCATAACCCAATTTCCAATATTTTGGTTATTCTTCTACATCTTCATTATGTCATGATATGATTATGTGAGAAATAAATTTTTATATAAAATATTGTATTTATACATTATTTATGAATATTTATTGTGAATACCCACAATAAATATATTTTATTAACAAAATTTTCTTTGTAATGGAAATCATAGCTCGATCTCTATTCATTTAGATAAATATCTATGTAATTGGTTATGTTTTTATAATATAATATATTTTAATGACCTATCATTGTTTGAAATAGAATATCATATTATATTGGGTGTATTTATATTTTTTACAAAAAATTATATTATTGATTTATCATTGATCAAATGATATGATATTTTTAAGGGACTTTGTTTTAGTCTCATTTCATAGAGTAATATTATAATATTATACATCAAATTCTTTTATATGGAATATAATCCACCCTTTTGTACTTTTAATGAAATTAAATGGTTTTAAAATATAATATTATTTTTATTAAAATTGACTTACTAAATGATAAAAAGTAATGTTTTTAACAAATGTGGCAACAATGACCTTTACCCTGCCATGAATATTTTTTGGTATTTGGATTCCTCTATAAGACATATTTATTTTAAAGAATAGTAAATACCATATTTCCATTTTAGTTATTTTGGTATTGAAAATTATTTTGGGAATGAAATGATTATATTTTTTAATTTCTATAAGGAAATTTCATTTTTACATTATGAATGTTTTATATATTCTGTTTATGTTATAGTTATTATACATTGCTTATGTATATAGGTGGTTCCGTGATAAACCATGGGTGGGTGAGCCCGTGATAGCACTCCAGTGCATTGGCTAATGAGATGGATGTAAATTTTATGGTTTCCACTAAGGGATTTAGGCTATATTCATTGATGGGACTTCCAAACATATTCATTAAGGTTTCTTCCTATGTAAGTTTCAACTCCAGAATTTATGTACGATATGAATTCTATAAGTTACCTTTGTTATTTATGATTTCTTTGAGTCTTAAAGAAATACTATGATTTCATGAGTTATTCTAAATTTTTTTTGTTTTAGTGCTAAAAAAATGATTTTTTGAAAATGTTTTCATGGGTTTCATATATAAAAGTACAAACATTTTTATTGTATATTTTATATTCCATTCTAATATTTTATGATAATCCCATGCTTTTTAAAAGTTTTCCACACTGTGTAAGGATGGGTAAGAGAAAGGAAAACGTCTAGAAGAATTTTATCAAAAAATTAAATCATTTTTATCTTTAGAAAATTTATATTGTGGATGAAATGTTTACTATTTTAGTTTTGTTCACTTTGAATAAATTATAGTTTTAATGTAATAATTATGGTATAATTCTTTAAAACTCTAAACCTGGAAAGATTATAAATTTGAAATAAAGTCAAATTATTAACATAACACAATATTATGTAATTTTTTAAGATGGGGACTTATTTATATATATATATATATTATTTATACCATTATACCCATCCAAATAATGTAGCTATAATAAAAAATGGATGCCATAGTTTGAAGTCTGTAAGTCATACAAACACACACAACACTTTTTTTTTTGATGGATAAAATGTAAAATACGGACATTACATAATAAAACTAACATATAATAATATTATTTGTAGTAGATTTATAATTTTTTTATTTAAATAACACATCAAATGAATGTATAAGAAGAAATAATATTGAAAGTGTTAGTTGAGATAAGTACATCTTCTTCGGTGAACATTCTTTAGATAAATTCCTAAGGACAATATGGTTGGTATTTTGGGAAGACCAGAAACACTAGAATTTCTATAGAGATTTTTTAATAGGAAAGTGTTTTTTTATCTACAATGATAAATGTTATATGAGGATGTGATGGACGAGGATCCCTTTTATAATTGTGTCCTTGGGAAATTTTGGTATTTCCAAAAATATTAATTTATTAAAAATCAAATGACAATCCAAATACAACCAGTATTCCATGGATTTTAATATAAGATAACATAATGATGTAATCCCATCAACCAAAATATATTGTACATGTTTTTTTATTATTTTAAACTTTATAATTTTTTTTATCTTTAGATAACCTTTTTAATATTAACAACGGTAAAATGTTTTCAATATTAAAAGGTTGTATTTTTTACTTATTTGATGTAAGTTAAACCATATATGAAGAAATTATGACATTTTTAGACTAAATAATAAATATTTTATATTTATGAATATGTTGTATTATTTTTAAATAATATAATAAAATATTATTTTGATAAAATATCATTACTGTCAATTTTCACACAATTCATTACATGGACTTTTAAAAATATATAGAAAACAAGAAAACATAATAATTTTCATTCTAACACAAATAGGTAATGGTAATTTATAAAATTATTATATTAAAATAATTAATTTAAATTATATTTATTTTAAAATTTTTAATAACATTTTTTTATAATTCGATTAATAAGATAATTACTGAATTAGGATTCAATAATGGTTTTATTTACGTATTACTATACTGAAAATTAAAAATAAAATTCCATTATTAATCTATACATTATCTATTTCATAATAATATTTTAAATGAAATAAAACATTTATGTGACCCTATATTTTACAAATAATAAAATATTTAAAACATGAATGTGACATCATTAGATTTTAAATAAATAAAATTTTATAAATATCATAATCCAACGTAAGTGAGAAAATTTGTCAAAAGCATATTTATATCATTTATATATGGGTTTTAATTAAAAATTTACATTAATATTTCTCCATAACATAATATTTTTCCCATATGGACACATAATGGATATTTAATACAAAGAAAGTAACATTCTGTGACTTTCTTTGATTTTAATATTATATAAGTCATTTTCATAAAACATTGTTCATTAAACAACATATTTTCATTGATAATGTGTTGCAGGTCAAATTAAATTATTAAAATAAAATTTCTTTATGTGATTGAGTATGTTTATAGTCATTATCATTTTATTTTTATCATAAATTCGTAATTTATTCTTTAGTGTGTTAAAAAAAAATTCCAATGAATATATTCATATTAAAAACAAATAAAAGGAAACCATTTAATAAATACGTCCCATATAAATATAAATTTTAAACTCGTTTATCATAATTAAAAACATCTAAGTTTTTAAATTTTATTTAAAATAAACCGGTTAGACACCATAAAATAGGTTTTTTTAGAAAAAAATCCCTTTTTAAACATAAAATGGTTTTATAATAAATTATAGTAGAAATGTTATATAAAAATAAATAATTGGATTTTCTTAATATAAAATGATCTAGTTAAATATTTAAACCCATTTAAAACATATTTTTATAATATAAATACATTAAATTAAAATACTGTTTAAAAATTTGAAATTTAACAATTCATCAACAGAAAAATTGTCTTTTGATAAATTATATAAAATGAAATTTTTATATGTTAAATTAAAAAATGGGATTAAAATTTTCAAATAAATTAAATATAACTTACTATATTAATAATCGTTCAGAAAAATATGGAAAATTCATTTTAAATGAATATGTATTTTCAAATAATAATGTTATTTTACAAAAATTGTATATTTATTTTATTATCACATACCAAAACATTAATATTGAGTTTGAGATTTAAATTTGTTTAATATTTCATTTTTTCATATTTAATGCCAAAAATTTAAAGGCATTGTTTTGAAAATAGTGTATTTTGGTTTGTGTGAACCCACCATTTCCCGCAGTGCAGGATATTGAATAATTAAAATTATTGAAGGAGAAATATATCATAAAAATACACTAGTATTACATTGTACACCCATAGAATAAATATTACCATTTAAAATTTTCACATGGATATAAATAAGTGATGATACGTCGACCTCATAACATCATCATGTTCACATGTTGATTCCTCAAATTGGTGGTTCCACCAAAAAAACATTAACCAAGCTAGTTGTATTTCTTCATAGTCCTTTTTATCTTTGATCCAAAATCATTATATATTTATTAATAATAATCATCTTTCTCTAGTGGTATGTCTTCTTATTTTAGTACATGTGAAGTGTTATTAATACAATTTCTCTTAAGAAATACATGGAATACATCCAGAACATGAGAGAGATTCAGTATATGTGCTAATCAATATGTTACCTTCCCAACATGATAAAGAATTTCTAAAGGACTGATATACTTGGGTCCTAGAATTCCCTTCATTCCAAATCACATCACACTCTTCCAGAGAGATAATCTTTTAAATACCTTACCACCCACTTCAAACAATAAGATTTTTCAATGATTGTCAAAATAACATTTTTATCGAATTTGAGTTGAACATATGTGTTGTTGAATATATCCAATATTTTTTTCAATTTCCTTAACTATATCAGGTCATACTAGATTTCATCCACCAACAACATTCCATCATGTTGGAGTTCTATACATTTTACCTTAGTGTAATTTATAAGGATACATCTTAATACTTAAGTGAAAGATATTTTTGTAAGGAAATTTAATCAATGTTTAGTGTTGATAAAAACCTCCATAGAAATCCATATATAAATCTATCAACCATTCATATAGAGTTTGAATTGTAATATCATGTAGAACATCAATATGAGGATTATAAATATTGATGAATCATTACATTGTGTCCATAACCTATTGACGACTTCTCTTGGACATCAAGGTAAACCTCAGATCACGATAAGATATAATGGGAAGTGTTACTCCTTGAAATATTACCTTTTCCTCACTATAAATTTTTTCAAACTGATCATGAGTAAAATATTCTCTAATATAAGTGGTGTAAACTGACTACACAAGGTGAGAAACACTAATCTATATAGCATTATGTTTTTTATATTTATGGGAGGTCCAATGATAAAATACATGGAGATGTTTTCATTTTTCCTTTATGGAATTGGTAATCGACGTAAAATCCCCTCAGATGTTTATCTATTAACCTAAATGTGCTGAAATACAATGCATCGAAACATACTTGGAAATAAGTATTGTTATTCTATCCCACCATAAATACTCTTTCAGGTCCTTATAAATCATAGTTATTCAAAGATGTATACATAATGATGAACAGTGAGACTCATCCAATAACTCCTTCTTGAATTATACACCAGTAGGGATAAAACACTTCTTTTGAACCTCTTTATTCCATCACAATAATTGTTGAAAAATATAAAAATTCTCACCATCTTTTTTAGATCAATATATTCTATATTCACCTCCTTAATATTTACTTGTATTGATGGCTGGATATTTATTTCACTCAGATACGTTTTATCTGATTCAATTAAAATTTCTAGATCCCTAAATCGCAGATACATATATCTTTGATCATTTTTTATCCTCATCATATATATGATATATAGGTCATTTCAAATCAAATCGTCATCAACCTTGTTCACATTCCTAGAGTGGTAATATATTGAGTTGTCCAAATCTTTAATCTACTCTAATAATCTTATTTGGTGAATATTTATCTCCTTATGAGTGATGATATACTATAAAATTTTATGATTAGTACAAATGTCACTCCTTTCTCTACAATGATAATTCCTCAAAATAATTAATGGAAAAAAAAGAAAAGCTCACTCAAAATAAAGAGTTGGGTAATTTTTATCAGTGATTTTCGTTTTTCATGAGGAAAAATAAATAACCATATATTTTTTCATGAGAACACATACCAACCCTTATTTGATGCATCACTATAGGTCAAAAACCGTTTTACACTATAGGGTAGTGTGATAAATGGTGCACTGACTAACACTATTTTCATGTCCGTGATATTCTCTTCACATTCATCCTTCAACATGACTACAATTTTTTTTGACATGCCTTAATGAGTGAATTATATAATAATGATAAATATTTCACAAAATTCCTATAAAATATAGAAAATACAAGAAATTGTTGGATCCAAATTACCATTGTTAGTCTAGGAGAATGTGAAATAACATCTTTCTTTGTTGGATATACATATTTCCCCTATCTTGAGATTATTGAACCAAGAAAATAATTCTTTCTAAATCCAAATTCCACAGATAGTATATTATTCCTAAATAATCTCTTTTGTCTTCGTCTCTAGAACAATCATGATGTGATCTTCATGTTCTTCCATTATCATCTAATATCTATGAATTTCATCGATAAAGACACAAAAAAACTGATCAACCCTTTTTATAATGACTCTATTCATTATATCAATGAATATAAAGAGGGAATTAGAAAGACTAAAATGGATATGTATTTGTTCATACTCTCCATACCATGTATGGAATGTAATATTATGTATATTATCCTTTTTGACACTCTATCTATGATATCCTGAAAAAATATTGATCTTGGAATGGTGTTGGGATATTTATAGATGATAAAATAAGTCATAAATATGGGGGGATTATATTTTTCCTTGATAGTGATTTGGTTATGTTCTCTATGATCTATTTAGATTATCATTAATTAATATTTAATATTAATAATGAAATAGGTGCACCCTATGTTGAGACACTAAAGAATATGAATCCATTTTCAATGTTCTCATGGATTTTCTTCTTCAGTTTCTGAAACATAATTGGACCGATTTTGAAAGAAGTCTTTGAAATATTCATATCACATGGTATGAGTTCTATTTAATAGTCATCTTCACGATTTGGTTGAAGACCTAGAAATTATTCTAAAAATACATAAACACACTTGTATAATTGATTTATAATTACTAGTGGGCTTCTCTACAACCAAATGAGATATATATCATTCATTTATATGATTTTGGACCCATAAGATGGATTTAATTTCCAATAGAAGTTAGTATTCATCCTATCATCTCCAGATGATCATATTTTCATTTTTAATGTTTAATGTTACATCCATTCCATTAAAAATCATATGTACTCCATAAAATGAAATCCAATACATTCCATGAATTACATAAAATTCAACTAAAGGAAGGGTCACAATAATTTTTAGAATAATTTTCATAAAAACATCAGGCAATGAAGAATTATAAACATTTCATGCAATCATTTTCCTGTTAAGATTTTTCACATCCAACTCAAAATATAATAGATTAAATAATATATTTATTATATTAGTGTATTAATTATAAATAAAATAGTGGGAAGATCCCGAGTCAAATAAAACATTAGCTTTTTTAGAGCGACTAGTAATAGTACCTTTCACTACATCATCTACAGTAATCAGATGTGATCTTCCGTTGTCTTTAGACCTAAGAGGTTTCTGACATCTATAATCATTGATAACCCTTATATTGTAGAATTGGTAAGAAAAATACATATTTTTCATTCACTCAAATCATTAAAGTGTAGGAGGAGCATTTTTTGTAGCCTTTTATCTACTCACAACATTAGAAATATTTTTCCCAACCTACCATAGTCAATTTCTTGACAACATTTTTTATTAGTTGAAATAGGGAATATACAAAAGGTTTCAGCCAGACCGTTGGTAATAGTCACTAATTGGGGCCTATACTAATTTTTTGGCCAAAACTCTTGGTAGAGGTAACTTATATGGATTTATACACTAGGTTTTGTCCAAACTGTTGTTATAGGTCACTAATTTGGACCTATAAAAATAGTTTTGCCAAAAATGTTTTTATACGTCACCTCTATGGAAATTTCCCAATGTTTTTTTCCAAAACCATTTGTATAGCTCAAAAAATCAAAGAACATATACTAATTGTTCTCATAAAAATTGGTATAGGTCAATAAAAATGGTTTTGAGAACCATTGGTATAGGTAAAAACATTATTTTATGGAATATTTCATTAAATAACATTAAATAAATCAAAATAATAAAATTCATATGAATATACATATATAAATATATGAAATTATGTTTAACATAGCCATGTTAGGTTTGTTGTTAGTCCATTAATTTATAAAAGGGGGTTGATGGGATCAAAAAAATGTGAGGTTTTTTTCAAATTACCTATACCAATTGTTTAATGAAACCGTTTGTATTGGTTTTTATATGACCAATACCAACGGTTTTCCCAGAACTATTGGTATAGAACTATCCCCATTCCAAACCATCCAACAGTCCTTCTAATCATTGATATAGACTATACCAAAGGTTTAGAGACGAATACAAACAGTTCCAAACTATTGGTATATGGTATTTTTCTATTAGTTTTTACCCACAATTAAAACCATTTCTAGTGCCATTTATTTATATCCCCCAATGTTTCATTCCACAAAATGATAATAATTGAAATATTTCCTCTTTTCACCTCATTTTTTATATTTTCCTTTGAAATATATTTTACTATACTTATCAAATGCATATGATTGTTGTGTAACTCCAATATCCATATCATTCTGGACAGCACATAAAAAAATTTCATTATAGATAATGATGTCCCTTGTAGATAATTCTATCTAATAACATATTTTTAAGCTGGATAAGAATCAATCAACTATAATTTTAGGATGGAATAAAATTCAAGAAATGTACCATGCATGTCTTGTAAAATTTGTTTCATAGGCAACAACAGATTCATCGTCCTTTTTCTTATGTTCATGGAACTCCTTATACATATTCATTTTTATAATACGAAGAATGTTGTTATTGAAAAATAAATTATTTAACTCATCACATTTCATAGATTTAATTTCCCTTAATTGCCTATAATTTTTATGATATTCCACCATTTTTTATCATCACCTTAAAAATGATAGACTTCCAATATGATTCTTTCATGTTTTTAACTCTGACGAATTGAATATATATTTTCATTGGTATTGATCCAATATTTTCATCTAGAGTATTAAAAATCTCTATAAAAATAACATGGAATCATCCTAATAGAGGACTCAACGAAATATTATTTGGTCCATTTCTTATTTGGTAGTCCAACATGATATATAACATGAGAATGTTCTGTGATCATAAAAACAATAATTTTCATTCCAACTCTGATAATTTTTTTTCATAATAGTGGAAAATAATTATATTTACCATTGAATTTTTCATTAATGTTATTAATTTGGGTTCCATCCATTGACTATGACCAAAAATCATAGTGTCATTAACACAAATAATAGTGGTAAAACATCATTATTAAGGGAAATTACTTGTAAAATTTTAATTCTCAACAAATTAGGTTTTATCCTAGATTATTTTTTATCATAACAAAAACTATAGGATTATATCATATATTATACTTATCCTTAATGATCATACTATTGTTTTATCATCCATGTTTCATATGGTTAACTAAATGTTTCTATAATACCAACTATAAAGACCCATTATTTTCATACATTTATATTACATCTAAGTAAAATAATATTCATTACATAAAATAGGAAAACCACACTTTAATTGTATAAGTTTAGTGTTTTTGGAATCATGAAAATATAAATAACAGATTAATTAATCATCTATCTCATATCCTTCTTATTCTTTAATAACAAGAACTACTTTCATAAATCATACCTAATAAATTTATTCATATATTATGGGAAACAAACAAAAGAAAGGGTTTATCTCATATTCATAGTAAATGTAATCAAGGGAGATTACATAAGCATAAGGGTACAAGAACATAAAAAGAACACACGTTAATTTGTCTTGCATATGAAGGATCATGCCATTGAGTCATGGAATAAATCATAGATGATCTAAATAATTGGATTATAAAATAATGAAATAAAATAATTTGTGCCAGTGCAACATAAGACTTGAAATTTTGGAATACTTATAAGAATATAAAATAATTTTCATATTTTTTACGGATCACTTATAAGACTATCATAGTGGACAATGTACTTTAATGAACCATGTTAAATCTTCACATTAGTCCAGTATTAATGAAATGGATTCACTTCTTCTTCCATTCCAGTATATCTCATCAGATATAAACCTTTAACCAATGCATTGGAAAGAGATATCAGTTTCAAAAATAAAATAATTTAAACCATACATATGTGTTCCCAAATAAAATAATCAATTAATCACATTAGAATCAATGGAATTAAATTGGATTCATAAACATCATTCAATCATAATATTAAACATAGAAAAGAAATGTGTCCCATAAATTTCATTCCATTATAAATATAAATAAACCATTAGAAGTAACGGTATTTTATCCTCAAAAAATATCCCAAGTAAAGGATATGAAACATTAAATAATGTTATCATTGATGGAAAATAATTTCTATTGATCACTTGAAAATAATTCTTGAGGAAAATATCCTTTATTCTTTTAAATTTATTTATTTTCTTAAAATCACAATAGATTTTAAAAAAATGATTTTATTTTAATATAACCTTATAATATTGTAATGGAATCCCCAAGATATTAAAGAATCTTGAAAATTGAAAATTTCATTTATTCTGTATGTGTTAAAAAACATTACATTTTTCCATTGCAGAAAAAGACTCAATGAACATTGATTAGAAAACGAACAATGTACTCATTTAAAAATATTTTTTATAAATTAAAAAAACTAAAATAATGACATTAATAAATTGTAACAGTATTTTAAATGTATTTTAGAGAAATTTTTTAATAAACATGGACACTGAGAAATTTATTCTCAGTAGATGCTAATATGTAATCAGTCATGAATAATAATGATATTGTGAAATTAACCCTTACACAAGGTATAATTTACCTTATGTGTATTTAAAACTAATGTATATTGGTTTAAATTTCTTCTTAATTTATAATATAACCATATTCATATTTATGACATCATACATGGTCCTTTTATATCATCTTATAACCCACTTGTCAATAATGCTTCATTATTACCCTTCCTTCAGGTGTTTACAGCTTTATTTTCTTATGCATGTCTTACCATATAAGACACTGTTCATATGCATAAGATGTATTCAAATTATCACCGAAATGATAATTTGGTTATATATATAACTTATTTATTCATTTTAAAGGTTTTTATAATAATCATTTAATGGTGAACATGGAAAATTAATTTAATCGCATCGTGGATATGGTAGGTCGTACTTACGCACGAGAAATGGTAACATTAATTTAATGCTAAAAGTGTATAGAAGTCAATGATTTATATATTTATATTTTAAATATCATGTTATATATTATATATATATATTATTTCCATAATTATAAAAATCTAAATAAATTGGTGATGAAAAACATATTACCCCGGATGTGGAGAGGGTATGCCGTATATACGCACATGTGGTTCTTTTATTTTTTGTAATATGGATAAAATGTAGAATATTGTTGTCACATAATCATAATATCATATAATAATATAAGGGTTAAATGATTTATTAATATCTAATAGAAATTACAAATGAAGATGAAGTATAGTAGAAAATAATTTTGAAAGTGTTGGTATAGATGATTACCTCTACTTTAAAATAATTTCTTTAGAACTTCTTTTATGGACATAAATGCAAGGCTTTTGAGAAGAAAAAAAACCTCTATAATATGGATAGGTATTTTTATAAGATATATTTTCATGTTACAATCGATATTTAAGTCACATTTTTGATGTGGTGAAGTTAGGATGGAAGGTCCATTTTATAATTGATGTGATGGAAGCATTTATACTTTACTAAAATATTAATTAAAAAAATATTATATCTCAATAAAAATTCCTTTAACAAGATAAGTATTTGATTGTAAGATGAAATAAGGATGTAATATCATCAACAAATATATTTTATATGTGTTTTGGTATTATTTTAAAGCATATAATTTTAATTAACCCTTAAATAACCTACATTAATATTAACAATGATAACCACTTTTTCAAAAAGAAATGGTTTTAATATTCAAATGTGATATATAAATTGTACCATAAATTAAACATTTATATCATTTTAAGAAAAATAAAAATTTCTTCAAATATTTTTTATTATTTTTAATTATTTTAGTAAAATGTTATTTTGATAAAATATAATTATTGTCAATTTTGAAACTATTCGTCACATATGCTTTTAAAAATATCAAGATTACTAGTTAAATTAAAAAAAATACATTTTAATATATCCCAAACACGTTATAGTGATCAATAAAATTCATATATTAAATTAATTATTTCATATCATATTTATTTTAATATTTTTAATAATATTTATTTGATATATACTTAATAAAATAATTATTGCATCAGTGCTGTATAAATATTTAATATACTTATTTAATTTCTAATAAATATATATTACTAGGATGAAGATAAATATTATAAGTATTGGTTTAATATTTATAATCAAATATATATTTTGTGTAAACCTATATTTAAAATTAAATTTTATTTAAAACATGAATGTGACATATTTAAATTATCATTCAATAAAAATTTTAAATATTATAATCTCATGTTAGTGGCTCAAAAAGTTATAAACTAACTAATATAATGAAAATATTTATATTAATTTAAATATGTAAATTTAGTTTCATTCATTACATACATTTTTATTCATGTGGATACATAAATGATATTTATGAAAATGAAAGTGAATTTTTTTTTGAATTACTTTATTTAAACATTATATTAGTAATTTCAATGGAAAAAAGACCATTAAACAACTGAACAGAGAATCTTATGTTATAAGGTTAGATTTATCTTCATCTAATAAAAAATTTTCAGTTCTTCAAAACAAAATATTTTCCTTTTCATATTATTTTAAAACTAAATAACCCAATTTACTATTTACCATGATAGACAAATTTACAAATGTTTCCATTCACAACATATAGTAATAAAAAGGAAAGTTTCACTAAATTTTGACCCTCTAAAAATAAATTAGCCATCAATTTTTCAAAATTAAAAATTCATAAGCTTCTAAATTTAATTTGAAACAAAATATATAAAACATCATAGAAAATAGTTACCCTGAAAAATTCTCTTTTTAAATCATAAAATATTTTTCTAATAAATTCCTGTAAAAAATAATTTTATAATTCCATATTCATATTATTTTATTTAATAATGACCTAAATAAAATTTAAAACTAATATGAATAAAATTTTTACCTTGTAACTTCTTTAAATGAAAATTTGTTATTTATAAAATTATTATTTTTATTATTCCTTAACAAAATAAATATATTGGAAAAAATTCAAGTTAATTTAGAAATTTTAAATTCAAAAAATAATTTATTTCTTTCAAATAAATAATAAAGAACATAAAAAAATTATATTCATTCATAAAAATAAAAAGAACTCATTTTGGATGATAACATAATTTTTAAAAAAAATGTATTTTCGAAGAAAATAGTGATTTTTTAAAAAACAATTACGTGACTAATTTATACGAAAGTAACAATAAATTAATATTGATTTGATGTTTTATACATATTTTATAATTTATTTATTAATATTTATTACCTATAACTTAATGGCTAGGTTATACAAATATTTTACCCCATTTTTTTAAACTCATAGTTGTATGCAACCCAATCTGTTGAAGAATTAAAACTATTAAAACAAAACTATTTCATAAAAATAAATATGTGTTACAAGAATGATTTTTAGTTTGAGAATGTTTTATGAGATTTTAAATGAGATTTTTTATTAAATATCCCCAAAAAATTGTATTTTAATGAGAACAATCATTACACTACCCATCACACTCACAACTAAAATAGTTACTTCGGGTTCTATACATTGAATAAAACCAAAAAGTATTGTCTAAGAAACAATAATCATATTGGAAAACCACATATTTATGAAAAGTAAAATATATGATAAAAAAAATAATCCAGTATTTTTTAATATATTAAACCATTGTTTGATCAATAATTACTCATAGTCATGATCAATTTATAAACATAATTTTGGTTCATAAAGAATTTTTGAATTTCCAAAGCATATCCCCTAAGAGATTCAAACTAAGTGTCCAGCAAGGCCCATTTTTTTACCATGTGAAGATACATTATATATAAATGATCAAATTTAAAATTTCCTATGCCAACATAAATATATTCAATACCCAATAAACATATACTATCCAAACATGGATTTCCTTTCATTGAAACTACTAATTCTATGATTTTCTCAAATTTAAGGGCATTTTCCTCTATGCTGACTCCTTAATATACTTATCCATAGATGAGTAAATTGGTATATCACTTTTTTTCTCTCACCCATTTTACTAATGGTAAACTAAAAATATTCTATGATACTTACTATAGTGACTCAGGCTTATCATACATAGATATTACATAGTTTTTTATGAATATTAATACCATTGCATAAACACTCTCTTTAGGACCGAAAAATTAATTTTATATTTTGAAACACGGTATCAATAAAATTGGTCAATACAGACACTAAATAATCTCCCATAATGATATTAATAATTCAAACCCTTCGTATACATACCATATGTAATACATTATTTCATAACTTGGGGAATGGAAACACAATAAAGGGTGAGTTTAGATTCTCAATAATGGTAAAAAAGGGAGATATGTAATTCTTACATGAACATAAGGGTATGATAACATGATTATAACATTTGAAAACCATACCCTAAAAATCAAATTATACATTATTTAGTCCTAGAATTAAAATTTGAAGTTCATAAGACATGAATAGTAAATTAAGTAAGGAACGAAAGCCATGATAGCAAAACATTGTCATAAGATACAGATTTATAGTATACACATAAACATATAAAATCATTTCAATAGTAGAAAATACTCCCTTCCCTGGATTTCATAGTATAATGTGTTCAATCCCCAAACCATTAGAGTATTCACGGTTCCCTCCCAAGATAATCAAAGCTGGAAATGTCCCTTACTAAACCGAGTTCACACCTAATTATAGTCTTGTCTGTCTCACAAGATATAAATAATTATGAAATTATTTTTATAGATATATATGTCCCACCCATCACATAATGAAAAAAATATATTTTTGTGACACAATGTCATAAAAAATTAATCATATCAAATATTATGAACTAATATGGGAGTCATAATAATTTCATCATATTATAACCTATAAGAAAGAGATAGGTTTCATAATGATTTTACAATTTCATCATAGAATAACCTTTGGAAAAATAAATGGGTATTATATGAATTTTATCATCATATTTACCATGGAATTGAAAAGAGTATCTTAATCATCATACCCTCATTAAGTTAAAATATTTATAGACTCATTAATAATGTTAAACATGGATCATATCCAGAGTAATTCATATGTATCACCAATAGCACTCATCTATGACTATATATGACTTTTAATGATCATTGAAAATATTTCTTGAGAAAAATATCATTTCCTCTTTGAAAATCCCTTTTTAAAAAATAGAACATTTTTAAATTCATTTTTTGTCAAAAAACCAATATATATTATAATAGAATATATAATGAAAATAATGGTCATGGTGGTGGGATGTTTTTTTTTCATGTTTTACACGTTAAAATAAAGATTCCAATTACATTTATCATAAAAGTCATATGTGAATTTTTTGGAAAATGGCTTGAATATTCAATTGAAATATATTTCATTAAACTAAAACATGTTTAAAAATATTTTTTTAAAGAAATAACATAATTATAAAAATAAATTGAAATCATTTAAAAAACATGGTTTTTGAGGAAAACAGACTTCTGAATGAAGCTGGAAATAAAGTACGATTTTATTAAAAATATACTTTCAATTATATTTAAAACACATGAGTGGAAAAAATGGCTCTATTACATTAAAATTTCATTAAAACCCAAATAATAATATAATTGATGTGTTATTTATAGATGGATGACCACAATTTATCACCATAAACATAATAATGAAAAATATAGATCAATGATGAGATTGTAACATAAAATCATCAACACATTGGTAACAATTAATCACAATCCTCATAAATTAATATCAAAAAATGAAAATAAAACTATTATAAGGAAAAATAAATTCATGGTATTACATGTCATGTGTTATGAATATAAACATCATTAAATAATATAGGTTAATAACATAAAATACATCTCAAGGAAAGAATATTGATAAAAAAATCCCATAACTTAAGTCTCAAAATTCCTCATACATATTAAAACATACTATATATTAAATATAATACTATTATTCTTCTTTTATAAAACAATATTAATATATTTAATACTATATGATCTTTTCTTATGACATTTTATTACCCATTTTTTAACAATTCCATGTTAGTGTTATGTTTCGGGGAAATTTTTTTTAATATATATTTTTTTCACCTCTTAATTTTTTAATTATTTCATTATCTACAAAATTTTAATGATTATATAAATATCATATATATTTATTATATATTTATTTAGTCAGTTCCAAAAATTTGGAGACAGAAAATGAAATACACCATTCATGGAGATGGTAGGTTATATGTACGCCTGAAAACTATATCAATTTTCTTAAAAGATTTGTAGAAATAATTGTAAATTATATATTATAATTAAAAAATAATTTTTATTTAATATATATATATATATCATATAATCCCATTAAACCCATCACTATTAACTTCTGGTTAAAGCGTGAACAAATCACATCGCTTCATGGGGTGGAAATCCTCCACACATATTGGTGATGTTATCATACTATCACAAAATAGATATTATGAAGGAATATATTATATAATGATCCCATAATTATAATTATATGATAAATATCATATATAGAAAATAAATTCTTCATTATGTATTTCAATTAGTGGTTCTAATTGAAAAAAAATGTCATTGGATCTTGAGGATGTAGTCCACCGTACGAAGAAATGATGATTTCGTAACCCATTTTATTAAACTGAAGATAGAATTAGGTAATAAAATTAACATAAAAATATATATTTATTTGTAATATATTGATGTTATTATTTTTTTATGAAATAAAAATAATTGGTGGAGGTAGAAGAAGAAATAAAAACACTCGTTGATGAATGTTAACTCATTTTTTGGTGTCCTCCTTAGGTTTACACGACAATGCAGCCTATGTTTCATTTCTATAATAAATAATGTGGTTTTTGGTTTTCCCTATCGAAACCAAAATGGTTTTACATTTTTAATTTGAGAGGATAAGGGGTGTTCATATATAAATGTTGTTAGTAGAACACTTGTCATTGTTTTTATGGATTGAATTGCACCAATGTTAGTTTATGTTACAAAGGTCTAATAATGAAACATTCATTATAATAGAAGATATAAGTAATAAATAATTTTTAAAATGGTTGTTTGAAAGGTTTTTTGTTAATTTTAACCCTTATCTTTTTTAGTTTGACACTCCACCCCAGTAAACATATTTTCTTGAACATATTAATTATTATTTACTATTTTTATTAATAATTTTGGTCAAAAATAATATTTTCATTATTAAAAAATATAATTGTTATGATTAAAAATAAGGATTTTTTTTAAATTCTAATCACAAAAAGAAAAAAATTTAATTTAAATTTACTCACACAAACAAAATGTAAAAAGCTGTGTTTTATATTAAAAATGTTCAAATTATTACAATGTCAGTATATCAAAATTAAATATGAAACTGATTTTAATGAACTAATTTTGATTCCTGAATTTATAATTCAAATTATCTTACATTATAAAAAACATAAATAGTAATAAAAATTTATGAATAAATTTAATGAAAAGTATATTTTAAATTCAAATTATGTATTTTTTACTATTCATTTAAAATTAAATTTTTCTTAAAAATACCAATAATTAACACTAAACTAATTTTGAAATACTTATTTCTAAAATATTTATTATTTTAGGAAACTAATTATCAAGAATTATGGAATGTAACTTTGTCAACGTTCACCAAAATGAAGAATTGTTTTTTTGTAGAATAGTATTTTTAAAATATTTAAAGACATCACAAAAAATGATGTAATTTTTATCAATGATTCCACTATGTGAAACAATTATAATAAATATTTAAAAATAGTTACTAAATGTCATATATGAATATTTAATGAGTAGGTTATAACAAATTCTTTTAAATAACTGTATTAATAATATATTGTGGCATTTTTTAAACTCAATGTCATGTGTAACACATCCTACCATAGTGTTGTGTGTAGAAAAAGCCTATTTTTTTGTTTAACACAATACATGAATGAAAATTAATTTATATGGAGGAAAATAATTCATAAAAAACTAAGGGTGTTACCAAATCCATTTTCCTACACATTGAGTGTTCACGAGATATGGATTATGTCAATCTCAAAAACCATAATAAAACATTCTTGATTATCCATGTATATACTGACCTTCTTAATGAATATATCACATTTCATTCATTTATCCATTTGAGAAAATCACATCCCTCTCATCTAGATAGTTTTTCAAATCAAATCTTTCTAATCTATTTTTGATGATACACTACATCATCATCAAACAAGAGGAAATATCAGAGCATACATAATCCACAATAGATGATATGGTCAAAAACATACGAAACCACCCACAGAATAGATAATCTTAAATTATTCCAATGAAAAAGAATAAAATAATGAATATTGTGATTATATTTATTTTTACAACTTCATATATGGTCATTAAATATAAAACATGAACCCTTATGATACAAATCATAATGTTTACGTCACGCAGAGTGGTACACTTGGTGGGTCATCCATTTCTCGAAAACACATATTATGTATCATGTGTATAATTCAATTTACTATATGAAATTATACCCATGATAAAATTATCATTTAATCATACCCTATTATACTCCATAGAAAACATTTTTTAGGGATAAATAAAAATCTTGCTATGATAGGTCAACTATCATCACACTCCATATATTATATGCATCAAATGTGAATGAACAATAAACCATAGACTCATTTTTATATAAAATGATACATTTAATATTATTAATCACTTTTATTAATACTTATAATTATATAATGAATCACTTAAAAAATAATATATCTTATAAAATAAAACTAGGGAGGCCTTATGTTTTTATAATAATATGGTCATTCTAAAACTTATTACAAATATATATATCTCTACATACATCTTGTGTGACAATAGGAAAAAAACCATCCAAAAAACACTATTAATTTGAATATATACGAAAAATATGGAATTGAGTAATAGTGAAACATATAAATAATATTTCTAATGTTAAGTTCTTTTAACATTGCATTATAACTCCTCTAGTTGACAACATCCAATGTTATTATTATAATGAGTTTCTTTTAAACATATAAATCATTGAATGTTACTCATCGTCATCATGGAATTTTTCAAATCTTTGAGATCGTATTGTAATTAGTGAATTTCTTTACCTTAGTTTATGATTAAAACCACATCATAAAAAATTGGTTATAAATATACATTCACATCATTATAGTAACTAAAATATCAAATCACTTTTCTCTTCATTAATATACCAAACAATATTTTGGGATACTATGATTCATTCATGTTGTTGTTGAATGGATTAGTCATTAAATTTTTAACAATTCAATTTCTATATTTTAAAAATTTAATCCCACATGACATTAAAAAACTATATTATTTTAGAACATATCACTAATATATAAAAAGTATATTGATATATAATACAAACCTAATTTTTAATAGCGATAATATATAAAAATAACATATTTCCATGAATATTTTATATGAAATTAAATATTTCCTTTGAAATAAACGGGAATCATGATATATTTCATTAAAATATTACATTATTAGGTGGGGTGTATACTTTTACAGATATATTAAAATAATAATAAAAAGTATCACTTATCATTGATAAACTATCTTATATTGATATCCTCATTACAAAAATATATATATTCTAATTATTCATAAACAGAGATTGTTGAAACCATCATATCTTGTTGTCCATAATAATTTTTGATTGAAAAAACATATATTATAACATTAGTGAGATACTAAAACTACACGAATACATTATATTGATTCATTTATGCATTAAATAATCCTTTTAAATCAAAATACATGATTTATAAATCAATTACATCATCACATGATTGACCACATCATGATTTATAAATTCATACAATGATTTATAAAGAATTTATCCATTGAATGATATCTAAATTCATAGTCATTATAACATACACATATAAATAGACAGGTTGATTTTTATATGATAAATAATTAATATAGATAATACATGGATTTTAAAAAATACTTCTCTGCACTTTAGAAAAATTCAGCACCTATGAAACTATTTCACATTATTTTTGAATGCTCATTTTCGATTCGACTTCCATAGATGAAAATTATACTATCTAGTAGTATTTATATTGATCAAATAATTACCCTTTCACATTTTCAACATGCTATTAGAGTCTTGAAACACCATTCATTTCTCTATCCCCCCAACCAATTGAGTAAATATGATAAATATTTATTTTTGGCATTGTTTTGTTAAAAATTTTACTATGATGATTATAAAAATAATTGTATTGGTGTAATATATGTTATTAAATCTTCTAATCTCCCTAGGTGATTACTATACTCAATAATATAGAATATATATCTGGATACTATATTTTTTCTATGTTATATTTCAAATAAATATTTTGAAACCTTATTAACATGTGTATATTTTTTCATGCAATCATTTAGATTCACTTGTTAGACAACATAAATGTTTATTTTCTCAGGAAGAGAATACTTGAAGGAATTAAATTTTATTTTTTTAATTAATATCAATAATTATGTTTCTAAACCCGTAAAGAAGTTTCTTCCATTTTGATTTACATTTTGAAATGTCCTTCTCAATGTACAGTTAGAAGAGTATTATTGAATTTATCTATTAGATAATAATTTATTATATGGGTATCATGTTTTTTTATTTAATAATAACTTGTATTTAATTTTATCCCCCTAAAGTTATAACCCCTTTAGTTTCATATAATTTCCATTTGTATGAAACGTTCTATATTTCACAATACATTGGGTCACATTTTCATCCCTCCCATCAAATTTCTTATTATGGTAAAATAACATGAAAATGATTTCATATATGACTATAAGGATCTTGAACAAACAACTCTTCACACAATCCATCATGTAGATATAATAATATATATTCTTCTAGTATCATAATATTAATTTGGGTTTTTAGCTAATTTTAACCTAAATATAACTCTAAAAACAAAAACCAAATCCCATTGAGTTCATCCATTATATTTTTACAATATTTTTCATAATTATATAGGACCTAAATGTAGCATGAACTACATAGTTGGATGATCAAGGTTTTATAAAGTGATTAATCATGAATGAAACTTACACTTAGGGTTTTATGGTATTTAATGTCCCCATCTCATCTCATGTATTTTATTTATATATTTATTTTTCCGAGGATTTTGTTTAGAATCCTTATTCCTGCTACTAAATAAATATTTTTAAACAATATTTATTTGGGACTCTTTACACATCTCATAATCCAAAATCTATATCCAATAATATTTATACATATCCAAATTCATAAAATTCATGAGGTAAATTAAAATTGTACATGTAATGTATTAAAATCACATGAAAAATAAAATTTCAAAAATAAAAATCATTGAGTGATATGTAAATAGCCCCCACATTTCTATGGAAGGAATAATATTTCGGGTCAGCGTGAAGTCCATGTAAATTCCCCCGTAAAAGAATTTATTTTCTCATGAGATACATTATTAACTTTATTACACTGAAACCAATTTTTTAATAAATTTTATTTGTCTTCTTAATTATTGATCACAAACCAATACAAAGTTAAGTTAAGATGGAGTGTTAAATCAGTCATCACACCTTTTATATAACTTATACAATATATGAATGGTAATATGGAAGTCGTTTAACTCATTTAACTAAAACATACATCATAATCTATACTATAATGAGAATATTCATGAACAATAAAGAAGGTAATAATACTAAATAAATTATCAAATAATAAATTTCAACATGATATATGAAATTAATGAAAATTTCATATTAAATTTATAAATAAATTATAATTGAGGTGTGGATGAACATGAAAATTTCATTATTATCCAACATGAACATTTTTTATTATATTTAACATAATTTTTATATGAAATATTGTAGATTCCAAATTATTAGATATTTTATAATCATTTTTTTTGAATGAATAATACATCATTCATATTTTACATCAACAATTTTTAAAAATTTATTATTTATTATTTGATTTTATTTAAATCATTGATCACAACATCATCCAAAACTCTTGCTAGGGTTTCATAAATTATTTTTAAAATTATGATTTAATTTAAAAATTCTATATTAACAATAATTTTATATTTATTAAAATATATGGTATTGTTTTGAAATTGAAATATATTTTAATTTATAAATGATTTAAATATCATTAAACCATATTAAACTAATATTAACTAATATCAGATCTACTAGTATAGATTTGGTTTTATTTAAATCCCCTCAAGAAGGATTTGGTGAGTTTTTTAGTAAATAAATCTTCATTAAAATTTCATTCAATATTTAATTCCTTGTGATGAGGTCTTCCCCATTATTAAAATCATGCCACGAAAATACCAAAACCGTTTTTAAATCATTTTAAATGAGTCTAATCAATTTGGATAATTGTTTAAATTTTCCTAGTAATTTTGGTCATGCTATTCTCGGTAATCAATTAGTTGATTCAAGTAAAATTTTTATACCTAACATATATAGTATGGGTATGTAGTTTCCTTTATTATATTTTTCCCAATAAATCCATTCTAAATTGTTAATTTTATAACGACTTCTATTTTGGAATTACTTTTCAACCAATTATGGTAGGACTTACTATTTCTAAATATTTTTTGGGCTCTATTTCACTGACGACAATCATGGTTGAGGCCATAATAGCGTAATTCTTGAAAAACCACAATGTATTCCATCGTCATGAGATTGTTTAGTTTTATGTTTATTTCTTTAAAACCCATATTGTTCCTTTATTTTTAACTAAAACATGGTACACTTTATTTTTCATGAAGTAACACCATTATAGAAAAATGTTATGTCTTGGTCCATTAATTAGACAGATCAAATAATAATTTTGAATTGTTATATACTACAGGATTGAGAAATACAAGACTTTTTATTCATTCAATAATAAAACATTTATTAATAGAACTGTATTGATACCAAAAATGGGTTTCATGGGTATGACTATCAACATAAAAATATTCAAAGGAAACTACCAAAACATAAAACATATATAATTTGTATATATGTTTGTAATTAAATAAAATAAAAGATGTATATAATAATTATCAATTCACAAGAAGATCAAATTTATAAAATTTATATTGATTGGCTTGATCAAGTCCAATAAATAGAAACCACTGGTTCCTCACTCCTTGGTATCCAATGGTTTCATGTAACTCCTAATGCTCAAGAAAGTTCATCAGTTATACATAATTTTATATAAAATTTATGTTAAGTGAAAAAATAATGGGGGAAAAATAGAGAGCATCATATGTTGATTTTATATTATTTAGATGGATACTCAGGTTTAAGGATTGATCTTGTTCATATAGACATCTATATACCCTCTTTTAAACTAAATCATTTAGCTATATTGATGAGGTGTTTCTAAAATTCGTGAATGTAACCTATACTAGGAACATGTAGGTCAACTAAAATAATAATATTTAAATGATATATTATTATTATAAAAATTAAAAAAACATAAATTTTCTACTTCTGATGATTGTAACCAACATATCATTGCTGGATTTGAAGATTCCACTAAAACTGAGCATTATTTCGAAACCCATGAAACAAAATTCCCTCCACCACATCATATTGAATATAAATATGTCATAATGCACTCTATAATCAACCATGACATAGTTTAAACCACTATTCCATGGTGTTTCGTTTAGATCCAAATTCCATCATGAATAAAATATTATAATGGAAACTCAAAGAACATCATAATAATTTTTGAATAACTTTTTCCCATATTAATATCATTGGATTAAACAATGTACGCATAAGGATTTCCTAGGGATGTAAGAAAAAAAATATAAAGTGAGTGCTACATTACAAAATATGAGATAATATACAGTATAAGATAACATCCCATAAAGACAACATACTTAATATTTCATGAATAGGTAGTAAAATTATTCTATATAAATGAATATTTACGAATAAAATTTCCAAGGATTATATAAATATATAAATAAATATAAATATATATATATATATAATAACACATATATATTAATAATATATATCTTGATGATATAATTTAATATATTATATGTCATAACCATATAATAGAGTCCATGTTTAATGACATCTTAAATATTGGTTTAGTATGTTCACTTTAACCTATTCTAGTTTTTCCCATGATATATACCAATCCATCATGGGGTCGTATAATTTTAAGACCCATCAAAAACATAATAAATCTAATGTATCGATTGTATACAAATAATGGATTCAAAATCCAAAAAATTTGTTTTACATAATAAAGGATAATTAATCAAGAATTATATACATGGAAATAATTCATATTTATATTGACAAGGATTCCAAAATCAATTGAATTATAGGGCTATATAAATGAATATCAATTGTTTATATTAGAAAATAATATGATATTAATAATGGATTTGAATGTACTCTTATAAAAATAAATACAAGAATGAAATAAGGTAGGGTACATTCATCATTCAATGACATCAATATGAGATAATTTTAAAATAAAATAACAATCAATCATTAGAGATATAATACATAATAGAATATGCACCTACAAAAGCTAGGTGTTTTTGTCACATCACTGTTTATGTATTGGAGAAAAAAACGTTTCTTATTGTGAATCTCTGATGTTTACATGATTTGATATCATACGTTCATATAGTGACCATGATAAAAATCATATAATTAGAAAAATAATACCATTATTTAATTAATAAATTTTTTTAATAGTGAAAAAATTTTAACCGATAAGTTTAGAATCATAGAGACTATGTAAAAAAAATAAATAATATACTACTATTGAAAAAAAAATAATGCAATCATGTCCATATAGGACGTTTTTAGAAAACCCACGTTATATAATAATTCTCATTATCTGAAGTATAAAAAAAAGTAAATGGGAGACTTCAATTATTCATTACTAGAAATGATAAGAAAATATATTATAACATTAAAATTATGGAGACCATGAAGAATGCCTAAATATCACAAAAAATAGATCAAAGTACCATAGATAATAATCATAATATATTTTTGGGAAATAATATATTAAAAATATACCATTAACATAAATGATTTGGCATATCTCAAATCACATATCAATAATCATAAAGCATGTTATCATGATATAAGATTGAATTATACATTAATAAATGAATAACAATGAATAAAAGAAATTTAATTAAAATGAAATTCATCTTGAATGTTGGGAAAACATTGATACATATCATGTGAATGTCACACAACTACAATCATATGAAAATTATAAAAAAAATATATCTACCTTATTTAGATTCATATTATGCACATATGTATCCTTTTAATTTAGATAAAACCTCCCATGTAACCCATTGGATTGGGGAAATAATACCATTTACAATTTATCAGGGAATATATCCTCTTATGTAACCTTTTTCTTAGGATAAATCCAATAGTGTACCCTTTGGATTAGGTTAAATCCTCTAATGTACATATATGAAATTAGATAGATCCTTTTGTATACCCTTTGGATTGAGACATAATCCAAAACAAATTAATTTTGATTGATATATGGTGCCTCCCATTATTATCCATACATATATGGGAAACATAAAAAATACAATAAATATATCCTTATAAACCCATTAAATTACAATGAGTTTTCTGAATAATCCCAAAACTATATATATAAGAAAATCAAGATATCTATCAGTAATAAAAAAATTTATTAACCAAAATAGATCATATCATAATTATTTAAAAGGGATGATCCAAATGTGTATGTATATTAATAGACATAGCATGAGAACACCATGAGTATAGGGGGTGGTTAATCGGGGTGTTAAAATGACTTAACCAATTAAAAAAACATCTATATTTTATCTCACATCCAAACAATGTTCACCAACTATCAACCTCAAGGGTCACATTATTATTATCTTCAATAATATTTTATTAATGTGGATTGACCATTATTGGTGTTCATAAAATATATACATATAAATAATGGTATATATATAGTTCACATTCACTGGGATATATCCAAGGAGTGAGGAATGAAGTTATACAATGATCAAAAAATTACTGTAATGGTCAATAATTATAGTGTTTTGAGATTACTCTTTCCCCACCATAGATCAAAACCACATATTATTTCGTTTCAAATCACAATCACCCAAGGATCAAATAAAATATTCTATCTTTTTTCTCACTACATCGGGAGGGATTGATTTTTTCTCATAGAACAATACATGAATTAAAATTCTAATAGATAGTTCTCTGATTAGATATCATTAATCATCACACTACCCGTTCACAAACTAATTTTGAACATCAATGTAATTTCTACTCAAGTTTTCCTATTTAAATATTCATCAAGAAATATCAAATTCTATTTGAATGGTCATTAATAAGATCCAATCATTTTCTATGTCTCGAAAAATAATAGTTTTTTGAAAATTATTATTTTAAGGAAGCATTAAATGTGTCGTGAAACTCCAAAGGTTTATGATACTTTCATTCTATCACTAAACACCTAACATTCCTAAAGCATAGAAAATTCCCTGAATAATTATAAACCATATTTAAACACCCTAAGTCAAATTCGTAGAATCCCATGCATCCATGAAATTATTTTATTATTAATTAATCATGAAAAAATAGGTCATTCTATTATTTAAAATATTCATATTTATTCGATATTCAAAGAGTCATCATTTATAAAATAATGTGGTAGTGACTTATTTATTGACCTTGTAAATAAATTTAGATACTTTTTTAATCATTGACGCCTTCAATGAAACACTTCATTCAACATAAAATATATTTCACCTTACCAGAATATTAATGAATTTATTATAATGGTGTACACTTCCACATAATATTTTTTCATTTAATAAAATTTATAAATTATGAATATTACCACTATAATGAAATATTATGTTGAGAATCATCATATATTTCATGTATATCTTGAATTTATATATGATCATCAAGATGTTCCTAATATATCAAAAAAAAGATAACTATTTCCCAAATAACATGCATTTATATATTTTGAAGGGGAATTCCTGAATCTCATGATTCATGATACTATTGATTCAATTGGATAAAATTGACAAATTTTAGGAAACCCTCCCCATTTTCATATTTTCTTCATATTTATTCTAAACCACATGTTCAATGTACTTTATATTTTCATGATCCTTATATCGTTTCCCTGTATTTATTTTCTAAATTCATTTCTGAACTCAATCACTTATAAAACCATTTCGTTATGAATTTAAAAAAATCAGTGGTGCTAGAACATCTACACAAATTTTTCATGATGCATCCATGTTTGTGTTTTCCTATTTCGTTGACAGCATTAACTAATATCAAAGTATTATCATGGTCCACGTTGAGAGAATTTGTATTACTTCATGAAATCCTCCATGTTCCCATTATTAGGGACGCCACCCCCTCTTTCAACTATTTAACTAATTTAAAATAAATTAAATATACACTATTAGATCATATCCACATAAACAGTAAACAAAACTTTCATCACAAAATGTTATAAAATTATAGGGTTGGCAATGAATAAAAATAAATATGAAAACAACAATTTTTATTGGTTTCCTTAAATATAACACTTTATATTTTTTCCTAATGCATTAATGAATCCATTTCATCTATCTAGATGATACCTAAATATTATTTTAACATTAAATATATTTCAAAATAAAAATAATAATGACTAAGTGTGGTTAGTAGTCAATATCAACCATTTTCCTATGTCTAGAATAGGATATTAATTCTTTATTCAGCCTCATTGGGTAAAAACATGTATTATGAAGTCATTCTGTGAATTATATTCACTAAATTAACATCCACTACATCTCCATAATTTCAACATCCACATATTACACCCCCATATAAACGACCATGTAGGATCACACACATATTAATGATTTTTTCCTCTCTTTATAGATTCCAGATCATTCACCACTATTGAAATCAAATAAAAATTATACATAGTACTATATGTATTGAATATAGAATCCATATAAAGAAAAAATCATGATGATAAAATCACAAGTGTTTGTGCTTATTATCGTCAAAGACCTTTAATTATTCCATTACATTATATTTGTGTTGTCAATTATGTGCATTGGATAACTTCAACTTCTATCATTCAATAAAAATGGTATTTCAATCTATATGGTTATAAAATTATCCCGTTTTGATATGAAACTCCTTATTTTGATACACTCATTTTTTAGAACCACAAACTAACTTCATATCCTTCATCATTTCGTTATATATGACAAATGGTTTGAGAAATATCTCCATTTTAAAACATTATTCAATATTAGTTGTTTTGATTAAGATATTCATCTGATGAACAAACCAATTTGAAATGATCAATGAACAAGTCCTCAAAGAAAGTAACACTATTGTATTTTCATATTTTTTTTATTATATACTAAAATTTATTTGATAGCATGAATTAAATTATAGACAATGTTAATCATGTGGAAAAAAACATTTTAATTAAATGAGAAAAAATATTGGGTAACCATGTGTCACATATTATACGGAATTTGAACATAGACCTGATATATTTTTAATATTATTCAAACAAGATCATTATAAAATAGACATTAATATTATATGTATGGTAAAATTTAATCCAAGGAACCATGTGACGGTGCCCTGAGGCAGTTTTCCAAACAATCTGTACGATGCATCCATGTATGCTAGAGGCCACCAACTAGAAGTGATGGTCTATTATGATAGTCATGAGGAGAGTATACTGTCATTTATTAGAGTAAAACAATATCTGAACAAATAAAAAATGTGGAAGAATATATAACTAAAATTATTTTCAAGTCACAAGATACTATACTAGGGAAATAATACTCAACTAAATGAGAAAACATGTTATTCCAATATAAGTTTCACGTGTCTATAATGAAACAAAAAATAAAGACACTGCAGCTCCCTAAGCGGGTTTTGAACCTTGTCAAGTCCCCTCATTGAAGATCCATCCCAAATCAGGTATTCATCCCAAGGCCATTGGCCATATCCTACCCCACATCAATATAATCTATTGGAGAACCAATACAGAAGGACTAATAGTGTGTGAATAAAAAATACTAGGCCCCCACCAATAGTGTCAAAATCCAGTCCGGTCAAAATATAGTGTTTGCACATCTATAAGAAAAAATTACAATGCATAAATAACCAGTTATTACATTATCATTTATTATTTCTAACTACACTAACTCTATGGTTCCCAATGAGACATGTATCCCAATACTATATTTGTATGAGGCTATATCCCAATGTGTTCCCTAGGTAATATCATATCTCAATGTTTTCTTCTTTTCAGGGTTTGAAATATTTAAAGGTTTTATGATATCTCATTAGAGGATTCAACCCATATTGGGGCTCGAAATATTCTCATGTGAGGCCATAACTTGGAGTGAAAATATTTCCATTCTATAAATTCAGAATTATAAACCACATTTCCAAAGATTCCAATATCACAACCATAAGTAAGATAACCATGCTATTATACATTATCCTCAATAGAATGAACATGTAATGGCCCGGACCGCTCCGGTCTATTACTTTGTGAAAATGTGGTGTTGGAGGTGTTCCGGGAGGTCAAGTTGACATAGCCCCAACACTTTTCCAATTTTCTAGTTCTGTGAATGGTGTTTCCAGTTTTATGAACAGTAAAAGATCAGTTTCACAAATCGGTTTCATAGATCGGTTTAACAGATCAGTTTCACAGATCGGTTTCACAGATCGGTTTCACAGATCAGTTTCAAAGATCGTTTAACAGATCAGTTTCACAGATCAGTTTCACAGATCGGTTTCACAGATCGGTTTCACTGATCAGTTTCAGAGATCGGTTTCACTGATCAGTTTCACAGATCGGTTTAATAGATATGTTTCATAGATCAGTTTCAGAGATCGGTTTCACAGATCAGTTTCACATATCGTCTTTACAGATCAGTTTTATTGATCAGTTTCATAGATCGTTTTCAGGGATCGGCTTCCCAGATCGGTTTCATAGATCAGTTTCACAGATCGGTTTCACAGATCGGTTTCAAAGATCGGTTTCATAGATCGGTAGGTGTACAGTAACGGTAGGTGAACAGTGTTTCCAGATTCCTATAGTTTTCCCCTTTTGACGTTTCCTTTGATATAAATGCATTTAAAGCCTTATTTTATGGAATCTTAAGGCTGATTAAAAGGCCATAAATCCTATATTAATTATTCCTAAGGCCGGGATGTTTTTATTGGTCAAACCGTGTGGGTTAATGCGATCCATTTTTAATGGATAATTAAGCGAATCTTAAACCGTCGCCCCATTAAATCCTCATAAAGGGACAAGATATCATTCTCCCTTATTCTTACTCTTTTTTCTCTGTTATGGGATGCTATAACCTTTCAATCCTTCCTGTAGGAGTTTCAGCATCAAAATTTACTCCAAGGATTGGTTCCGCTCCGTTTCGATGCAACCCAGCTGTATCGATCAATCTTTGATATAATGTATGTTTTTAGTTGTTTCTTTAGGATAATATTCCCATGTGTCACCTTTCTATCTTATATCATGTAATCTCCATGCTTCTAATGGATTTTCTTGGGGTTTGGTTGGTGCGGACATACCGTGGCATCCTCGGGTGGATGTAGTTGTCGCGAGAGGAGGATCGTGACCCATTGTGTGGATAAAGAACATCAAGAACTCTTCATGGTAGGGGATTCGTGGCTTCTCTAATTGTTTATGTGAAATTGTAGAGTTGGCATGATTTATCACATTGTATCACAATGAAATTGACCTAATTAAATAATTGAATCAGATTAAAAGAATTGGTTTGATCACATGTTGTTTCTTTGTACCGTGATAATGGTTTGCCTCATGTTTTTCTAGATAGACTGATATCTATGCTTACTTTGATTATTTTTTCATTATTGATGGAAATTGATAAATAACATAAAGCTAGGATTAATTGATAATTAATTGGAAAAAGATAAAGAGGCTTGTAAATGAATCTGGTTGTTGTCATTGTTATAGTTGTTCTAATTTAATATTAATCAAATTGGCATAGTAAGCATTGAAATCTTTTTTGATAGCATACTGATTAGGTTTCGCAGAATGGGAACCTATGAATTGAATCTATTAATTCAAGAGGGATTAAAGAACTGATTGGTTGTAAAAAGTTAACGCCTGGTAGGGTTCCTAGTTACCCTATTGATCATAAGGCCGAGTGCCTTGTTCTTTAGAGATTTGAGAGCTCATTTTGTTTGAAAGATGGATGCCTTGTTGAAGGGCCAAGAACCATTTGATGTGTTGTTTTATTTCCTTCTACTTGTCATGTGATGTGACCCTGGAGGGGTTCTATGATATGTAGATTTAGGGAGGCCTTGTGGTTGTGGAAGTGGATGATGCCTATGGTGGCGAGATGGATCCGTTTATGCATGTCGATGTCGGGGAGGACACCAGGGATGATGGTATGGGATGGATGTGATGGCTGGATGTTTGGGTTGTTTTGATTTGTTGTTTACCTGTTTTACATTTCCCCACTGCTCAAGGCAGCTAGTTTTGCTTACCCTTCATCCGAAAGGGGCAAAGACACGCATGGTATGCCATGTGCTTTCCGTGTTTAGCCTCTCGAGGGAGAATGGGTCTACGCTCTTTCTATAGGAGGAAAATACTCTACGTGTAGTATATCTACTCGCCGTTTTGAGCCCCCTTGTGTCTAGTATCATAGGTTGTTTTTCTAGAATTCCTAGGAATATGGGAAAGTAATTCTGTAATAAATGATTGAATAAATGGTGACAATCCACAAGGATGGATATGCTGGAATTTAGAGGTGATGTTGAATCTTAAAAGGAACATTTGATTTTGAATGTGATGACAATTCAGTTTAATGTGGAATTCTTCATGGTTAATAAATGTTTAAATAATAAATTAACGTATATTGGAACTGAAAAAAATAGAATTAAGTAATCTAATAAAGCTCTTCAAATGGTTGTGTGCTTATAGGATACCTAGTCTTAGAAGTAGCGGCCCGGAGTCTAAGAGACGTTAACTGTAGTTGTGTCTAAGACTAGGTAATTCCCACAGTGTTGTTGTGAGTTATATATATTATGTAATTTTTGTTTTTCTATATGCTACTCCACCCTGTCGGTAAGGGTAACAGATACCCCAGGGATTATAAGCCCTATGGGGTGGTTTCCCCAACATTCTGATGGAAGGTTGAATGGATGACTATTCCCTTTAGCCCCGCTCTCTTCTCTTGGGAGATACTAGTGCGTTTGGCACAATGTTTAATTTTCCACATATATGTGTGTAGAGGGTTGTAATGGATTGTGGTTATTTCACACACATATATTACAGATATAGTATCCTATGAACTATTATAGGTGTAACATGTATAGGCTGTGATGGCTTGAGGATCCTTACTCGGCGTATGGGCAATGATGGATTGAGGTATAATACCCGATGTATGATACACATTATGCGATCTTCGGTGGCTCCCTGAAACTACCTTGTTACTTTTGGTTGTGAGGATGGTGTGGTGCTTCGCCCCTGTGTCTACGGGCAAGCCTTTGTGGTGCATGTGGTGTAGATTGTGGAGCTTTGCCCAAGTTTATGCGGGCACTCCTTTGGAGAGTGATGCACAAGACGTATGTCGTTGGGGAAAAGCGGAAAACCAGTGGGGAAGTAGTAGCAGGGTACCCTTGATATTATTTACTATATGCTATATTCTTGTATGTGTTACTTGGTGAGAGTAGAAATGGGGATGTTGGGAACATAGTATACCTGTTTAGGTGACGAGTTAGTTTCACTTGTTGTTCACTATGCTTTAGCATGATTTCATTACTTTTGCATGAGAGGCTTCGAGGATGATCATACTGAGTATACTGTTATACTCACCCTATGTACATATAAACTATTTTTCAGGTCACTTGGAGTAGGTTAGATATCAAGCTGGTTACTTCTAGCTTGTGGTTGGAGGAGCTGTTCAGGCATGTGGTTGCTGCTGTTTTTCTTTTCTTTTGGGAACATGTAGTTTCCCCTTTAAGTTGTTGTACTTTTTCATTGAATTTCATATATGTACTTAGGTTTATTTTATATTTCAGTTCTGAGTTGGAGTTGATTGGTGTCTATCTTATCTCTCTCTTCCGCATGTGTTCTCTTAGAGGGTAATGTCTCCCATTTTTGTGTTTACTATACCCTCGGTGCTAGTCGCCAAACCGGGGCCTACTGGAGGTGGGACTCAGGGGTCATTATCTCCCTTCTCACATTGTCGGCCCAGGAGGTGTACACCTTATAGGGAGGGGGTCGTGAGAGATTGGTATCAGTGATCTGGTTGAGGGATAGGATGGAGATTTGAGTTAGGCACAGGTGAGGTTGAATGGGTTGGTAGGGAAACAGTGTCATTCGTGTTTAGCAAGTGGGGTGAACACTAGAGATCGACAGAGACATATGCGTTAGGGACCCCTATGATCTGTTGCACATACCTTTAAATTTAAAATGAAAAGTAAATAAGGTGATACTGGTTGCCGGGTAGAGACGTAGGAAAGGATCAGGCATCATTCTTCTTTGTGTCTGTGTTTGAATGGGTAGAACTTGGGATAGGTTAACCTAAAATGAATGAAATAAAACAACAGAATAATTAATCTTGAGTCTTCTATATTCCAGGATTAGGAGATCTAATGGTTTTTTATTTTACAGGTATGTCTCCAAGATGACGTTCTCGTCAGGTTTGCGTAGAAAATGACCAGAAGGATGTTCCAGCAGAACGCCGTAGGGTAGAGGTTGACGACAACGACACTTGGAGGAAGAAACTACGGGAGTTTTAGCCCCATAGTCTGCAGAAGTATAAGGTCTCTTTTTTAGATGCAATCATAGAATACTGGTTAGAGGAGGTTGAGACCATCTCCAGTTTGATTCATGCCCAGAAGGTGTACATGGTTTCCTTGGTTGTGATGATTCTACGTGGAGTAGTAAGGCAGTGGTGGCTCTTTTTCCTCGGGGATCATGAGAAGTCAACGATCTCATGGGGGGTGTTTCGATACATGTTTAGAGTTTAGTTCCTTTCCTAGATCGAGAAGGCGTCTAGTCGTCAAGAGATTATTACCCTTCGGCATGGGAGATCAAGTGTTCAAGAGTTTGGATTCAATTTCAGGAACCTTCTACGATATGCTTCAGACCTGTTACCAGATGAGGAGGCCAGGGCGAGGCATTTCGAGGAGGCTTTGCATCCAGAGATCCAGTGCCAGGTCACCCCATTTATTCTGAAGACATATCTTGAGGTGGTGAAGAGGTCATAGGTTGTTGAGAGGACTTTGGCCAGGACCAGATCGTCACGAGAGGGGAATCGTCATGATTTCTCATGAAGCAGAGCTATGGTCTAGGGTTTTTGGTTTTCAGGGTAGAAGAGTTTTCATTCACCTGGGGGTAGGTCCCACCCCTTTCCATCTCATTTCTCTGGAGGAAGCAACTCTCAGGCCTATGACAAGTAATCAGGCAATTTTTTTCTTATGGTGGTAATGGTCATCAGTAGTGGGAGTGCCTGACTTTTTAGAGCAGTCATCATGCACTGTGCGCTCCGCTCTAGGTTCCTCCGTTGAGGCAGTTCCAGCTAAGGCAGCAGCAGCAGGTTGCACCAGCTTTAGATCACCAGAGGGTAGATGGGGTAGGCAGAGGACAAACCCATGATGTTCCTCATCCTCAGAGAGCAGAGTGTGACCATGGTGGTGGTCGTCATCAGGTTCAGAGAGGCCATGGAGGAGGTCGTGGTCAGCTTCAAGCTCTAGCATTGCCAGCCCCAGGCGAGCCATATATCGTTCGAGGTTCCCTTTGCTGGTTTTCTACCATAGTGTATTCCTTGTTTGATTCAGGAGAAACACACTCGTTCAAATCACCTACCCTTTTCCATTCTTTGGGACTTGAGGTAGGGAGGCTTCCAGTGCCCTTGGCGTTGAGTATGCAAGTTGGAGGTCAATCTAGATTGTTTTAAGTATGTAGGGACTGTGAGCTAGTGTTGGGGCAACACTGATCTTGGGGAGATTTCCTATGTTTACGAATGCAACCATATGATTTCATCCTCGGCATGGATTGGTTGTATTCGGTGCATGATATTGTGGATTTCTATAGGAATAAGGTCATTTTCCATAATGAATATGGAGGGAAAGTGGTGTTTTTTGGTGGGAGAGATCCTCATATGGGTCATAGAAGAGTACCATCCTTATCATCCTTGATGGCTGAGTTGATGTTGAGTTCTTTAGAGGTTAATTAGTTGGCGTTTCCTAGGGTCGTGGAGGAGTACCCTGATGTCTTTCCAGAAGAGGTCGAAGCATTACCCCCTCAACGAGATATCGAGTTTGGGATCAGGCTACAACCAGGAGCATCTCCTATCTCTATGTCTCCATATAGGATGGACCCTTATGAGTTACGATAGCTACATATACAGCTTGATGGTCTGTTGCAGTGTGGTTTTGTTCGGCCAAGTGGGTCACCATGGGGTGCACCAGTCTTGTTCATGAAGATGGACGACGTCAGTTAGTGGTTGTGTGTCGATTATCATCGCTTAAAAAAGTGACAATAAAGAACTTCTATCCTCTTCTGTGGATTGATGACTTATTCGATCAAATGAAGGGTGCATGTTGGTTCTCATAGATCGACTTGTGGTCAGGATATCATCAAATGCAGGTGAAGGATGAGGATATTCTGAAGACTACTTTCTGTTGTCTTCATGAGAATTATGAGTTCATTGTAATGTCGTTCGGCATGACGAATGGTCCAGCTGTGTTCATGGGATTGATGAATGTTGTGTTCCGTGAGTTCCTGGACAATTTTGTGGTTGTTTTCATCAATGAAATCCTTGTGTACTTCACATCTGAAGAGGAGCATGCAGAGCATCTACGAGCCATTTTGGGAGTTCTTCGCCAACATTAGCTGTTTGGGAAGTTTTCGAAGTGTGATTTTCGGGATCAAGAAGTCCATTTCATGGGGCATGTTGTGTCTAATTAAGGATTAGTTGTGGATCCATCGAAGATAGAAGCAGTGGTGTCTTGGGCAGCCCCCAAGATAGTGTCAGAGGTGCGAAGTTTCCCTAGTCTCGCTGGCTACTACAGGATGTTCATAGCCAATTTCTCACAGGTTGCAACACCTCTAATAGCTCTAACCAGGAAGTATCAGGCCTTCGAATGGACTGATCAGTGTTAGGAAACTTTCGAGTATCTAAAATATAAGTTAGTAAGTACTCCAGTTCATTGCCTTCCAGCTGAGGGAGTTTAGTTTGATATGTTCTATGACGCTTCGCATCTGTGGTTAGGGTGTGTCCTCATGACATAGAGGTCATTTGTTTCTTATGGTTATCGGCAGTTGCGTCCCCATGAACGCAACTATGCCACCCATGACCTTGAGTGGCAGCCGTGGTGTTTTCTCTGATGTTTTGGAGACATTACCTCATTGGTGATCGATTTTTGGTTTTCACATATCATAAGAGTTTGAGGTATTTTTTCACCCAGCGTGACTTGAACTTACTCCTGCATTGGTGGATGGAGTTCTTACTGGAATACGACTTCAAAATATCGTATACACCTAGAAAATGGAATGTTGTAGTTAATGCACTGATCCGGAAGTCACATAGTGATACTGTGTGTGAATCCAGTGATTGATGGAGAGTAATGGAGGAACTGTCAACTTTGCATCTTGATAAGGAAGAGGTTGGATGTAGAGGATGTATTTTCCAGATGACGGTGTAGTCATATCTGATGTAGAAGGTGGAAGAGTCCTAGTTGGGTGATCCAGAGGTGGAATTTGGAGAGACATAGTTGTTTGTGTTGAGGCCCCTGATGGTGGTCGGAGGATGAATAACACCGACTATTGTATCATGGCAGGATTTTTGTTCCCTTGGCGATGCGTGAGACAGTTCTTCAAGAGTTCCATAGTTTTCCCTTAGCAGTACATCCTGGTGAGACAAAGATGTACTGATCCTTGAGGAGTCAGTTTTGGTGGCCCGGGCTAAAGCATGTGGTTGCAAAGTTTGTGTTCGATGTTTATTCCGCCAGAAGGTGAAGGCCGAACACGGTGTTCCTAGTGGTCTTCTCCAGCCATTAGAGACTACTCAGGGGAAATTGGAGGACATCTCAATGGACTTTGTTACAAGTTTACCTCATGCTTCGGGGGGACATGATTCTATTTAGGTGGTAGTGGATCATTTAACAAAATCAGCCCACTTCATTGCGATCAAGGAGTCGTGCTCAGTGGATGTTTTGTCAAGGTAGTGTCTAGAGGAGGTGGTGAGACTTCATGGAGTAACTAGGACGATCATTTCTGATCGAGATCCTTGTTTTACCTCCAGGGTGTATAGAGGTCTCCAGCATGATTTCAGTTCTCAATTATGCCTTAGCACTGCTTTTCATCCTCAAATGGATTTTAAAATAGAGCAAACCATCCAGACTCTTGAATACATGTTACGCTCTTGTGCTCTATATTTTGTAGGTTCATGGATTAGGAACTTATCCTTGGTGGAGTTCTATTACAATAATATTTTTCACTCCACCATTAGCATGGCACCGTTTGATGCCTTGTATGGCCGGACTTTCCGTTCTCTATTGTGCTAGACTAGGGTCGAAGAGTCAGCAATTATCAGACCAGAACTAGTGTAGAATACAACACAGACGGGTCGGGTGATTCGTGATAGGATTAAGACAACGCAAGATGATCCGAAATCATATGCTGATCAAAGGAGGAGACCCTTGGACTTTAATGTTGGGGATCATGTGTTTCTGAATGTGACTCCCCATCGTGGGCAGCGAAGGTTTTGTCGTATAAGTAAGCTTTCTCCCCATTTTATTGGGCCTTTTGTGGTTTTAGATCGTGTTGGAGCTGTGGCGTATCGAGTAGCACAACCCCCACAGATGAGTCGGATACATGATGTTTTCCAGGTGTCACAGCTCCATCTTTATCTTCATGACAACTCCCACATCACCGATTGGGGAGAGATCGATGTTGATGATAATGAAACCTTTTAGGAGTGACCTGTGGAGATCCAAGACCATAAGGAGAAGGTGTTTTTTGGGTGTTCTATTCCCCTGGTTCTTGTCTTGTGACAACGTGGTTTCATGGAGGAGAGTACATGGGAACGTGAGTCACAGATTCATGTCCAGTACCTAGAGCTGTTTTAAGTTGTTGTTATGAGTTTTATTTGATACTTTCTTTTATGTACCTTTGATGTGATGTTATTCTTGAATTGTTTGATATGGATTTTTTGTTACCTTGCTCTCAGATTTCGTGGTTTTGTACCATCTTTAGAACATATCAGGGTGGTTTTCCCCTGAGAGGTATCTTATGGGGTGGTTGTTCGAACCCCTCTTTTCCTTAGGTTGGTTTTAAATTCTCAAGGATGATAATGTTTTGAGAGGTATATGATGTAATGGCTCGGACCTCTCTGGTCCATTACATTGTGAAAATGTGGTGTTGGAGGTGTTTCGAGAGGTCAAGATGACTTATCCCCAACAATTTGTCAATTTTCAGTTCTGTGAACAGTGTCTCCAGTTTTATGAACAGTAACATATCAGTTTCGCAGATCGGTTTCACAGATCGGTTTGACAGATCAGTTTGACATATCGGTTTCAGAGATCGGTTTCACATATTGGTTTCATATATCGTTTTCACTGATCAGTTTCACAGATCAGTTTCACAGATCTGTTTCACAAATCGGTTTCACAGATCTGTCACACTGATCGGTTTCACAGATCGATTTCACAGATCGGTTACACAGATCAGTTTCACAGATCGGTTTCACAGATCGGCTTCATAGATCGATTTCACAGACCAGTTTCAATGATCATTTTCAAAGATCGGTTTCATAGATCGGTTTCACAGATCGGTTTCACAGATCGGTTTCACAGATCTGTAGGAGTACAGTAACGGTAGGTGAACAATGTTTCCTGATTCCTACGGGGTTTCCCCTTTTGACGTTTCCTTTGACGTAAAATGCATTTAAAGCCTTATTTTAAGGAATCTTATAGCCTATTAAAAGGCCATAAATCCTATATTAATTATTCATAAGGCCGGGATGTTTTAACTTGGTCAAATCGCGTGGGTTAATGTGATCTGTTTTTAATGGAGAATTAAGCGCATCGTAAACCGTCGCCCCATTAAATCATTAGAAAGGGAAAAGATATCATTCTCCCTTATTCTTCATCTTTATTCTTTGTTATGAGATGGTAGAACCTTTAAATCCTTCCCATAGGAGTTTCACCATCAAACTTTACTCCTAGGATTGGTTCTGCTCTGTTTTGATGCAACCATGCTGTATCGATCAATCTTCGAAATAATGTATGTTTTTAGTCATTCCTTTGGGATCATATTCTCTTGTTTCTCCTTTCCATCTTATAGCATGCAATCTCCATGATTCTAATGGGGTTTCTTGGGGTTTCGTTTGTGTGGACATACCGTGGCATCCTCAGTTGGATGTAGTGGTCGTGAGAGGAGGATCGTGACCCATTGTGTGGATAAAGAACGTCAAGAACTCTTCATGGTAGGGGATTCATGGCTTCTCTAATTGTTTATGTGCAATTGTAGAATTATCATGATTTATCCCATTGGATCATAATGAAATTAACCTAATTAAATACTTGAACCAGATTAAAATAATTGGTTTGATTGCATGTTGTGGCTTTGTACCGTGATAATGGTTTGCCTCACGTTTTTCTAGATAGAGTGATATCTATTCTTGCATTGATTAGTTGTTCCTTATTGATGGAAATTGATAAAGAACGTAAAGCAGATATTAATTCATTATTAATTGGATAATGATATTATGGCATGTAAATGAATTCGTTTGTTGTCGTTGTTGTAGTTGTTCTAATTTGATGTTAATAAAATTGGTATAGTATGCATGTTAATTATTTTGTGATAGAATACTGATTAGGTTTCCCAGAATTAGAACCTATGAATTGAATCTGTTAATTCAAGAGGGATTAAATAACTAGTTGGTTGATAAAAGTTAATGTCTGGTAGGGTTCTTAGTTACGCTCTTGTTCGTAAGGCCGAGTGCGTTGTGCCTTAGATCCTTGAGAGATCATTTTTTATGAAGGCTGGATTCCTTGTTAAATGGACAAGATCCCATTTGATGTGATGTTTGATTTCATGATGTTTTTTATGTGATGTGACACTGGAGGGGTGCTGTGATCTATGGAAGAGGGAGGCCTTGTGGTTGTGGCAGCGGATGATGCCTAGGGTGGCGAGATGCATCAGTTTATGCATGTGGTTGTCGGGGAGGGTACCAGGGATGATGGTATGCGATGGATGTGATGGATGGATGTTTGGGTGGTTATAATTAGTTGTTTACCTGTTTTACTTTTCCCCACTGCTCAAGATAGATAGTTTTGCTTACCCTTCTTAAGAAAGGGACTAAGACACATGGGGTATGCCACATGCTTTCCGTTTTTAGCCTCTCGAGGGAGAATGGGTCTACGCTCTTGCAATAGGCGGCAAAGACTTGACGAGTAGTATATCTACATACCATGTTGATCCCCCTTGTGTTTTTTAGCATAGGTTGCTTTTCTAGAATGCCTGGGAATATGGGAATGTAATTTTGTAATGAATGATTGATTAAATGGTGATAATCCATAGGGACGAAGATGTTGGAATTTAAAGGTGATGTTGAATCTTAAAAGGAGTAGTTGATTTTTAATGTGATGACAATTCAGTTTAATGTGGAATTGTTCATGGATAATTAATGTTTAAAGAATAAATTAACATATAGTGGAACTGATAAAATGAGAATGAAGTAATCTAATAAATCTCTCTAAATGGTTGTGTTCTTATTGGATACCTAGTATTAGAAGTAGCAGCCCAGAGTTTGAGAGACGTTAGCCGTAGTTGCGTCTAAGACTAGATAATTCCCATAGTGTGTTTGTGAGTTATATATATTATGTACTTTTTGTGTTTCTATACTCTACTCCACCCTTTCGGTATGGGAAACGGACATCCTGGGGATTCTGAGCCCTGGGGGGGGGGGATTTTTTCCCCAACATTCTGATGGGAGGTTGAATGGCTGACTACCCCCATTAGCACCGCTCTCTTCTCTTGGTAGATACTAGTGCCTTTGGCACATTGGTTAGTTTTCCCCATATATGTGTGTAGAGGGATATAATGGCCTGTGGTTATTTAACACACATATAATCTAGATACAGTATCCTATGGACTACTATTGGTATAACGTGTATAGGCTGTGATGGCTTGAGGATCTTTACTCGGTGTATGGGTTGTGATGGCTTGAGGAATAATACCTGACATATGATTCACGTTATGCGAGCTGTGGTGGCTCCCGGAAACTACCTGGTTAAATTTCGTTGCGAGGATGGTTTGGTGCTTAGCCCAGGAGTCTACGAGTATGCCTTTGTGGTGCACATAGTGCAGATTATGGAGCTTAGCACAAGTTTATACAGGCAAGACATTGGAGAGAGATGCACGAGACATATGTCGTTGGGGCGAAGTGGAAAACCAGTGGGGAAGTAGTAGTGGGTTACCATTGATATTCATTCCTATATGCTATATTCTTGTATGCCTTACTTGGTGAGAGTATCCATGGTGTGGTTGGGAACTTATTATACATGTTTAGGTGACGAGTTAGTTTCACTTGTTGTTCACTGTGCTTTAGAATTCTTTCTTTACTTTTTCACAAGAGGATTCGGGGAGGATCCTACTGAGTATACTGTTATACTCACCCTATGTATATATAAACTGTTTTTCAGGTCACTTGGAGCAATTTGGAGATCATACTGGTTACTTCTATCTTGTGGTTTGAGGAGTTGTTCAGGCTTGTGGTTGTTGTTGTTTTTCCTTTCTTGTGGGTACTTATAGTTTCCCCTTTCAGTTTTAGTACTTTTGCATGGAATTTCACATATGTACTTGGGTTTCAATTATATTTCTATTCTGAGTTGGAGTTTATTGGTTTCTATCTTATCTCTCTCTTCCACATGTGTTCTCTTAGAGTGTAATTCCTGTCATTTGTGTGTTTACTATACCCTCGGTGCTAGTCACCAACCGGGGGCCTACTGGAGGTGGGACTCGGGGGTCATTATCTCCCTTCTCACATTGCAAGCCCATGAGGGGTACACTTTGTGGGGAGGGGGTCATGAAAGAATGTGATCCCATTTTCTTACACATAAGTATAATGACCATGTTACCAAGTATATTTCTCATTATAATTACCATGTTCCAATTCTCTTACCCATAATAATGATGACCATGTTATAAATTTTTCTTCTAAATTTTTAATTTCCATGTTTCCATTAATTCAAAAATAATTATTTATTACTTAGTTATCCACGTCAATACCATTACTAATTCAAAAATTTGTTAAATACAAAAAATCCATCAGTTAACTCAATAATAAACTAAACATTTCAATCATCATTAATTAATCCAATCAATTAAATAATCAATATCATAATTTGAATCCCTACAATTAAATTGTCTATAATTAATTATCCCGTTCTAAATCTCAACTAATCATATTTAATCACACAATTAGTTATTTTGATCAAAATAACAAAGCACATAAAGAAATCCCAATTAATTATCTCAACAAAAACAATTAGGTATCTCATAATTAATATACTAATTAATTATCAAGATTAGATTCCCTAAATCATGTAATCAATTTTATAAATTAATTATCTAATACAAAATCCCCTTAGTCTCTTGATTCATTCATCAATCAAACATTTAATTCAACGATTCATTAATAAATCAATAGGTCAACTTAATTATCCAAATTTAAGAAAATAAATTACTAATGGATGATATAAATTATGTATTTTAACATATATGTATCAAATCCAAAACATTGTGAATTATGATTTAGACCAACTACCTCAATTATTTAAAGGATGTTCACTAAATGTAAATCCCCAAAATATTATTAGTGCAATGATTTAGATATGAGATTTAGATTTAAATCCATAAACCTAAACAATGTTATCCATATCTATAAAATTTAGATCAATATATACACTATCAGATCTATAACACACCAAATAGGTTTATATCTAATGAAACAGATGATATCTTTCATTAAAATATCATGGGAAGAGAGGAGAATTGAACAGAGTGGCATTGGTATGAGTTCCACATACCGAATGAAGTGTGGATCATCGATTTAGGATTTAATACTTGAAGAATGGAAATCTTATGGACTTTGAATACCTCTGAGTCAATAGGAGAACCGTCTATTACACAAAGGAATGTAAAATCCCAAGTTATATCTCCCTAAGAGAAGAAACATGTCATTAAAATGTAAAAAAGAGCATGATCCACATTTATAATATCTCACTATAGTCTTGCGCATGGTTTAATCACATAGTTAGAAAAAACCTATGCTAAGTGTGTGTTAGCCACTGTTTCAAGGGGACCTTGTATGTTTTCCTCACATAGGATCCAGAAACTGTGCTTTAATCATGTTGAAGCTGCTACCCCAAAAGACGAAAGAGTGTACAATTTCCCCTAGATAGTCGACCAGTTTGTTAGAACCATCCGCCAACCCTGCACAACCCATTTTTCTCCAAAATTGTCTTACACTCCACGCCAATGAACCTGAAGTCATAACTCCTATAAATGGTAATTAGGTAAATAAAGTACCTAAAATATTGTTTGGGATAACTCTAGAAAATTTCGAGATCTTACATTCTCCCCACAATATAGCAGCTCATACATGATATGTACATCCAAGACATAATAATATTCTTATAATAAAATTTCATGCCATTGAGCCATCATATCTTCTTCTAATTCTTGCGTTTCCTCTTATACACGTCCATTTTTCAATAACACATGAACTATCAACACGGTCGTTCACCACAATAATCTCTTATTTTGATCTAACACAAATATCAAATGATCCTAAAAGGACACATCTATCTCAAGGTGAACCTCATCCACATTGATAACATGGGATGGTTCGAGGTGATACCACCAATGTTTTAATAAATGAAAAATATAATCCATAACATTGTATCTCTATTAAAGAGCCAATTATTATCCCACCATCACAATTATCTCCTCTATATCAAAGGGTCTACAAACCTGGCCACCAACATTCCTTTCCCTCATATCCTGTGGTGACCAAACCTAGGTGATACCCTGCGGAACACAAGATAACCCTCTGTTAACACTTTGGATTTTCTCCCTCTGTCAGCATACATATTCTATTTACCCAATGTTGTATCCATAAATTTATGAATCAATTGTAAATGATCTGATGTCTCATGCATGAGACTCAATCCCATAAACTATAACTCCCTATCCCCCATCCAACATAACATTGATCTACTTATCCAACCATAAAGAACATCATATGGTGTCATCTATAGCGTTTCCTTATAAATATTTCTATATATTGACTATAATAAATCCATGTTATTTTCCAAATATCCATAGTAGTCAATAATAGTTTCCCTTATAATATCTTCAAGCACCCTTATAGTACGTTCTGACTGCCCATTTTTTGTGGGTGGAATGTCATGATAAATAATACATTTGTGCCATGATCTTTCTACAAGCCCTACTAGAAGCATTATGTAAAGTGTGAATCACGATATGAAACAATAGTCTATGGAACTATATGCAGAAACACTATCCCTTGAACATATAATTATCTCAACTATTATACTTTAATGGATTACCTTATACAATGTAAATTTTCTTCCTTTTTCAGTCAATCCACAATGACCCGAATTGCATAATACTTCCTAAGAGCATTTCAGATACCCACCACAAAATCCACAGTCATGTCGTCAAAATTCAATTTCTAAATAGGAAACAGTTTTTGTAATCCATGAGGTCATTAATTCTCTACCTTCACCTAACGACATGTGAAGTCTCTTGTCATAAACCTTGATTTCTTCTTTTTCATCTACAGCCATCAAAAATTTCATACCACTTCACAATACATTATGGTTACACCAGGAATCACCACCCATTTCAAGGAATGTAATTCCTAATGAGATCCTCTCTCATTCTCATATGTACCAAAACTCTATTCTTCACATAGATCATCTCCACTTCATCTATAAACTATTCTGATGATGTGTCCCCAGCTTCAACACATTTCCTCAAGGATAATCACTCTGGATCTTCACGAGTCTATCCTTGATCCATCTCAAAAGCATATATTCCACTAAATAATGAATCTGGATTCATATTTTCCTTAAACTTCTGAACCACCACATGCATTTCAACCATCAAGGTCACCATCTTCTGCTCTACACTCGATTGCTAAACCATTCGATTCTGAGTTTTCTGGCTCAAAATACAAGCCACACAATTTTTCTTCTTAAGCGTATATGCCATTTGAAAATAAAAAAATTTCATATACTCAATCCATCTATTCTTCCAAAGATAAAAATCATGTTGTGAAAATATATACTTCAAGGTATTATGAACTATATAGACTGTAAAATTTTATCCCAAATGATAGTGTCACCAAAACTTATGAGTATAAACCATTATTCCCAACTCACGGTTGTGTATAGGGTAATTACCATCGTGGGGCCTCAACTACCAAGACACATAATCCATAACTCGATTTCCCTACATCAACATAGCTTTATGTCTGATCCCAGAATTGTTACAATAATATGTTTATTCCTCACCTTATTTACGTAGGATCAAAATTGGATCTGATTGGAAGTTCTTCTTCAACCACAAAAAAATCACTCACACTAGACTCTAACCATTAAAACAATACTCCCTTTTCCCCTAGCTTAAAGGTGGAACTTCCAAATAGTAAAGGCCTTGGATTAATTCCCTATAATATCTAGCTTCGAATAGGAATATTTGGATACAGAAAACAATCATGGGTTTCTCTCATGAAACCATTTTCTAAACCTTCTCTAGGCCCACTAACTAACCTTCCTTTGAAATTATGTGCCTCAGAAAGAGTACATGGTCAATCTAGAACTAACACCAAGATAGCATGGTGTATAACTGATTCTCTCTCGCTATGAAAGGGAAAATATAAAGATGTTTTTCATTATCAACATGATTCTAGGATTACATCAATATGTAACATAAAAACCATCTATGAAATGATCCAGTTATAGAAGAGAGATATTGTTCATTAAATTCAAAATCACTACTGGTGAATTTTTCAACCGAAATGGCATTACCAGAAACTCATAACTTCCATACGTACTTCTAAAACAGGTCATCAATATATAAGAAGTATGCACTTTCAATTGATGATACCTTTAACTAAAGTATATCATTAAGAACACACAATATCCCTTTAATTAGAAAAATATATCATCTCTATGCAGAATAGGATATCAGTTCATTTTCTTTACATTGTTGAACATTCGGTAATCGAAACACAAATGTAAACTCTTGCTAGCCTTATTTTCAAACGGAAAATGTGATCCCCAAAGTGAAATTCTTGTATAGATAAATCCCTTATCCTAAAACTCCTCCAACTGAGTCTTAAGCTATTGAATCTCAGTCGATTCCATTCTGTATATTGGAATAAATAGTGGCTCATCCCTCAGTATGAGCTCAATAGTGAATTATACATCTCTCTCACGTGGTATCCTTGAGAAATCATCAGGGCAGTTATCATGAAACATTTCCAATACATGTTGAATTAAATCTTGACTGACACCCCCGTCACCCAATAATATAATATAATTATGGGTTGTGAGCTCTCCCGGTTGCTGAGTAATTAGAAATTCTCAGCCTACTTAGATATATCACTCTCCATGATTAATATACCATTCAACCTTACGAGACACAAAATACACTATGCTACGGTAATAATCTATGTGGGATCGGTAGGTGACTAGCTAGTCCATCCCTATAATCATGTTTAAGACTGTTATATAAAGAACATGAAGATTTCACTGAAAACGATAGTCCCCGATCACTTTTGAAAATCACTTTAATAGACAAATATATATAAACCAAACTCTCAATGGTGTATCTATAGTCATTACACAGCTCAAAAACTCCAGTATTAGGCTCAAACCATAACAAAAATTTGTAGATATATAATAATGAGGGGAACCGGGATTAAACAAGGAACTAGATAAAGTAAAAGATACTAGAATAGTACCTCTCACTTTTAATGGTATGGCTACACTAACCACAAGTGAAAGATATATTGTATGTAACTATGTTTAACCTCTTCCTTGTGATTTTTTCTAAATCCTTTGATTATCACAAGTCTTCTAATGTGAGCGCTCCTTTCCAGAAGAACCACATACACTGCATATACCACATCAACAAGTAGAACTCAAACATCCATGTCGATATGGTGTAGAGGACCCTCTTACCATAATCTGAATCTTTTTGGATACTCATTAATTACCTGTATATCACTACAAACTATATAATTTCTATACATCTCCCATCCTTCTTGATTATCGACACAATACTGGTGTTCGGGGACATTTTATATGTTAGTTTCTAAACCTACCACACTAATGACAGATGACCCCATTATGGTTCTATCCAACTAACCCTCCAATATCCATATTATGATTCCAACTATCTTGGATAATGTTGTCATAATGGAACTTCCTGATCTCAGAAGTCTCACCTCATGGTCGTCTAGTAACAACTACATTTCCAATAATGGAAGCCTCCATCAGGTTCCCTTCATCTACGAGAGTCTTATTCACCACTTGCGTAAACTAATTCAGCCAGAATATATTTTCTTAAGAATTAATCTCACACATAAGTCCATCCTAAAAATGTATTTTCATATCTTCCACATATCCTGCTAAATATGGAGAAAATAATTACAAATCTTGGAAGTATTCAGTATTTTCTATCATCGATATGATCTCATGGGTCAGATGAATGAACTTAGAAGCTTTCTCTTGTATCACCATCTATAGGTAAATGTTCTCCATGAACCATTCCATGAATTCCTTCTAAAACATACTATTTGTCTCTCTAGTTCATGCCTGAATATCCCACCAGTGCATCATTCGTCCCGAATGTATGTAAGCAACCAACTTGACCCTTCTACGTGTTGGAGTCCCCAAATGGTCATGTATTGTCTCTATGAACTCAACCCATAATTCATCACCCATAGTTCCAACCTCGCTTTTGAATGTAGGAGGATGAAACAATTGAAACCCTATTTTTATCTCATTCATAATTTTCACAACTTGCCCTCTGTCTCTTTCCATGAATTTCTTGAAGTGAGAAGAGTTCTCTCAAAATCGTTCGCCATCATCATTAGCTGGCAAGAATAGTTCCTCATGTTCCCTAACTTGATAATCATTCTTAAGAACACCCCTATATCATACCCTTAATAAGGATCCAGTTTTCATACTTTATACAATGAAAAACACATGACTTAGGGATCATAACACAACCTTATAATATTTATGTAGGAGATAATAGTCACAATTGGTCTCAACATTTCTTTTCCCCCAAATCTCACCACATGGTAAAACTGAGGTTATATCACTACACTTGACAATATAACTCATAGGTTTTGGATTTTATGGGTAAACACACTATCATAATAAATATTCTCATTTGGAAAGCTAATACTTACCATATGGCCCCATTTTTTATATTCTTTTTCAATGCATGTTAGTCACAATTTACTATTTTATTATCACAAACATGGAAAATAATTCATGTTTACCAACATACCCATAACAAATTTTTCCATTGGTTCAAAAAAAATTCATGTCACAATAACCCTTAGTTCCTAGAATGATTCGTGAAAAAACTAATGTACTTCTATTTGGGGACTCAAATAAAAAAAATTCTTAAAAATAATAACCACATCACACAATAAATGTGTCACCCAAGGTTAAATAATATTCAACTGTAAGAAAAAAAGAGAAATAGCCTCAATACCCTCTATATAATTGGGTTTTCCCACATGAATGGTATTGAAACACCCATACATGAGCTCATTACCAAGCCCAAAATATTACTATTATCTTTTCAAACCTTCCCAAAATAGTAAGACAAAAGAAGAAAAAAGAAAACTAGAGCTCTAAAACCACATTATATTGTCCTGATCTGAGTTCCACCTAATGGTGCCCCAATCTGGTTCTCCGCATGACCTTAAGAGTGCCTCTCCATGTGTTGGAGGTTTCCAGATAGCGTCATGGATCATTTACATTAGTCATGGGGAAAATACACCCTCACTAATCAGAGTAAAACACTAGTATAAATTAATAAAAAATGCATAAGAATATATAACCAGAACAATACTCATGTCACATGATAATAAAATAAGAAAATAATACTCAACTAAAATGGAAAACATGTTATGACAATATAAGTGCCATAAATCTATAATGAATCTGAAATTAAAGACACTATGACTCCCCAAGAGGGTTCCAACACATGTATGGTCCTATCATTCCTGCTCCATCCCAAATCTACAACCCATCCCAAAGCATATTCCATTATCATATCCTGCAACATAATAATATATTTAGGTACTGATGAGGACGTCTTAATAGGGTGTTATTACAACTCATTAGGTCACCACCAATGATTTCTAAAACATTTCCAATCAAAATACAGTTTGTGCAGTTCTATAATAAATATGTACAATGCATAAGTAACCAGTAATTACATTATAATTTATTATAATCTAACTTCATTAACATTAGGGTTTCCAAGGAGAATAATACCCCAATAGTAGATTTGTCTCATGCCGGAGCATAATGTTTTCCCTATGTAATATCATATAGTTATTCTTACTTCGTGTCAGATCTCAGAGTATTCAGGTGTTCTATGATATCTCAGTATCTGATTCGACCCATGCCATAGCACTAAATATTCTCAGGCCAAGACATAACATGGAGTTCCTTTATTTCCATTCTACAATTTCATTTGTATGATACAAAATACCAAACATACCAATATCATAATTGTAATTAAGATAACCATGTTACAATACTTACTCCTAAATAGATTGAAAATTATCCCATTCTCTTATGTATAATAATAATGACCATGTTACCATGAATACTTGTTATTAGAGTGACTATGTTCCCATTATCTTACCCATATATATTATGACCATGTTACAATTGGTACTTCTCAATTTTGAATGAAAATGTATCCATTTTTTCAAACATTTTTAATTCATAATTAATTATCCACATTAATATCATTACTAAATCAAAAATTAGTTGAAAAAAATAATCCATTATTTAACACAAAAAATAATTAATCATTTGAATAAACATTAATTAATTAAATAAATTTCACATTTCATCTACCAATAATTAATTTTTCAAGAAATATTTATCATTTTATAAATCTCTTCTAATCATAACTAATATTATAATAAAATATCTCAGTTATAATATCAAAGCACATAAATAATTTAAATTTGATTAAATCAACTTATCCAATTCTATATCTCATAATTAATCCACAAATTATTTATCTACATTACAATATCTAAATATCATAATCAATTTCCCAAATTAAATATCTAATAAGGTGGCCCCTTAATATCATGATTAATTCCTCAACTAATCATTTAATTCATTAATGCTTCAGTAAATATATTACTCAAACTAGTTAATCCAATTTAAATAAATCAATCGATAAATGATGCTATAATTTATACAATTTTTCATATACGTATCAAATCCACGACTATGTGAATTATATATTAGACCACCTACCTCAATTAATTAATAGTTTTTTACTGAATGAATGAGAATTGAATTATGAAGTTATCCATATATGAGGTGAAGAGTGGATATCTGATTTGGGATTTAAATAATGATGAACAAAAGTACAATAGCCTTGTAATCCATTTAAGTTAATGGGATAACCTTCTATTACCATTAGTAAAGTAAAATCCCATATTATGGCTGTATAGAAGAATAAATAGTTCATTAAAATATAAAAATGAGTGAGATGCACAATTTTTGGATCTCAATACTGGCATGTACATGTTTTAGTCACACGAATAGAAAAACCATGCATTAATTGTGAATTAACAACTACGTAACGAGGGTATTTAATGTTTTCCTTGTACAGCTTCCAAAAACTATGATTTAACAGGGATGAAGTTACATACCTAAAATACCAAGGAGTATATGTCTTCTCCTAGAAAGAGGAAGAGTTTTTAAAAACCCCACGCCAACCATGCACAAACCCTTTTCTACAAAAATTTCATAGACTCCTCCCTAACACACCCAAAGTCGTAACTCCCATAAAATGTACTTATATAAAAACCCAAAGTATATGAAATCAGTCCCGTAAAAAATTGAAAAATGTTTGGGTATTGAAATTAGTTTATATTGAGAAGTAATTTTAAAATATTAATTATATTTTGTTTTCATATACTAAACATATTGGTTAAATATTAATTATCTCTCAGTAAATTATTTTTATGTTTTGGAAATAATATTTTATTAAAAACTTATCATTATTTATTTATGTGAAGAATAATGAAATTAATTGAAAAAATTTTAAAAAAAATAATTCTATTAAATACTCATCATTTTCATTGTCACCATATAAAAATTATGTAATGGTTATTTTTTTGGATTATTCTGAGAAGTTCTTTTTTTAGATGAATACTGAAAAATAATAAATTTTAATTTGAAACACACTTTCTATTTAATTCATATAAAAATATAAATTTTATTTTAAATTTTTATCTAAGTAAACTATTAAAATTATAAATCCATTATTCTAATTTAGGATAATTAAATTAATTTCATATTTATTTTCATTTAAAAAGAATATAATTTTTAATCATTTTCTCTAGGAAACCCTCCTTTATCGTTGTGTTTTATAGATTAATTTTAAATTATATTCTTCCACATACAAAAATTTGACATGGAAATATGGATTCCATAATTATTAAAATAATAATATATACTACCTAATATGTTTTAATTATTATTTTTCCTTAATTATAAAAGATTGAGGGCTAAAATTATTTACCAAAATTAATGTAAAAATGAGGTTTTGTATGTTTCATGTGTTTATATTAGAATAAATTTTAAAAACCCATTTTATTTTTATTTACTAAATTTTAATTAATATTTAGAATTATTATTGACGAGTTATCTAATAAATATCATTTTAATTTTTTTATAAAATGGTAACATTCCTTGGTAAATAAAAATATTCATGTTAATGTGGTAAAAAATATACAAGGGTAAAATTTCTTAAACTTAAAGACTATGGAATAACGTTATTAAATATATGAATTATATTTTTTTGGGGGGAGGGTTTTATTGAAAACATTATCTATATAATTATTTATTTTTAACCTTTCACGGAATATGAGGTATATGTGAACCCAGAAGTGAATACATTTTTTCATTCACAAGAATACCGACCATCGTCGATTATAAAAGTGTATTCACTCTCCTCACTTATTAACAACATTCATGCCATTATTATTGAAAAAAACTTGATCAAAAAAAATTACAAAATCCCTCCTATAATTTTATAAACATTATCTTCAATAAAATACATCCTTGTATGTACTTTTGTTAATAGTAAGGTGGATACCATAAGAAAAGGTAACATTCTTCCATGAGCATTTTTTGTTTTATTTATTCATAATGATCATTCAATTATTATTATACCACGAATTTATATTACATAAAGTATATTACATATTATTATATGTTTTTAGGTTAGTTAGGGGGCTATAAACATCTCCACTTCACTAAAATGTGTTATGAAATCATGATTCATGTGTACGACAGACTACCACCTCACAATTAGATGTTGTTTAATTTATTATTACTAAAAATAACTGGGAGAAATAATTATGGATTTATTTTTTATATATGATATCAATAATAATGTTATTATAATTTAATTATTATTTCACACATTCGTTAATTCTTTGAATTCTATATGGTAAAGAATTATGTCGTTCATGTATATATCATATTGCATCCTTATGGTGAGATGGGATTCTTATTTCACTAACTCATTACCTATAAAGTACTAATGATTTACATAATGAATAATATATATATATATATATATATTATGAAATTACAATTATTCTAAATGTTATATTTGTTATTTACCATGATTATGATATATCCATTGAGAAAATGGAAACAACGTTCATGCGTACGTACGACATACCATCCCTATAAATAGTGTATAAACTTTTATGTCTCTAATGTTAATAGATTACTAAAAATAAATATTTAAATATTATTTATGTTCTTTATATAATATTTAATATTTAATTAGTGATGTAACCAATATCAATGCAAAAAAGGAAAACAATACCAAGCCAAAAAATATGTGAAAAACGAAACATTTACTTACCAAAACATATTTTTAACTTTGAATTGTAAATAAACGGGTAATATATTTCATAAGTAAATAATATAATGTATGATGAAAATTAGTATGGTTATTTAGATGATTTATAATAAAATTATATTTATGGCATAGGAGGTATGGATGCGTATGAAGGCAGTCAAAACATAAGGTTATTCATTTTTATCTTACTTTTTTTGTGAGACACGTGGAATATTCACCACATAATTGTTTTATATATATATTATATATTTCCCATTAATAAATATTATGAATATTTTAAAAAATAGTTTTTTATTTACAATGCAATATTATTTTCCCTATTTCACGAGGTTTATAGTTAAAAATATAACAAATCGATAGTGAATTTTGTCTAAATTTTCCTTTTTTGGGATATAAGTTATGTTATGCACATATCATCTTTTTTGAGGTGTATATGAAACACCATTGAAATTTTTTATAATTAATATACCTATTTTAAAAATATATTATGTTCTATTTGTTTTTATTATTTCATGAAGATTATGATTAAATGTTATAAAAGTGGTATGAGATTTATGTTACAATCCCATCAGTTATAGGTATATGTTATGATTATAATTCCATTTACTAAATATTTTGACATATATCTCAATAAAATCACGAGTTATATTATCCTATATTAATCTCAATTTAATAATTTTCTTCTTTTCATATTCACATGTCTATGTACTAAGGATTTTAAATTATTGTTTTAGAGAAAATTAATATTTTCAGTAGAATTTTTTTTTTCATACAAAACCACTTTAAAAAAAAAATATAAAATGATATAAAATGTTATTTTAAAAGAGGAAGTGATAATTTCATAAATAAATGTTTAAAATAAATTTATAAGATTACTTTATGTGTTTTTAAATTTATTTTCTATGAAAATATATTCAATATAACAGCCTTCAAACCGCACTCCCGGATATTATGTTGAAATTTATAACATTAAATTCTAGGATTTTATGTCGATATTTATGAAAAACATTATCATATAATCCATTAAACATGAAAAGGGAAACATGTATCACATACATTCTAGAAGATATTTCTTTTAAATAGTTTTAGTTAATTTTAAAAACCTCATACACAGGTATTTCAAATGACTGAAAATGATAATTTCTGCCTCTTCACTCAGATTTTCATTTTCACATTAATACATCACTCTTATCCATATGAAATCCATTCTAGACATAACTAAATAAACATAATAATTTAAAACATGGTGAAATGGAAATAAAATAATGTTGAGTTGAAATTCATAATAAGTGTAAACACAAGCATAAACAATTTATTGCCATCAATAAGAGAGCATACAGGTATCATTACATAATCAATGTGAATATATGAATAAAAAAACTCATACCAATATAATCATTGATTGTAAAATATGGAAACATGGAGAATGAAGTATTCAATAGAAATAATAATAAATAGCTATGTGATCTAAATATCTTTCGTTAGAAACCTTATTAATCCATAGAAATCATAATGAAAACAAGTACATATATGGGACATCATTTTAGATAAATATTACTTTCACACAAACTAATGGAATAAATATACTATTTAATTATATAACCGAGGAAAGATATGGATATAATGGACCAACCCATCCATTGTTTATTATGAAAAAACACATCATTGGTTTATCATAGAAAAACAATTCATAGTTTTATATCGTAACCACTTGCAAAATTTCCATGTACAAATAAATCATCATAACTAATAAAAGATTTAATTACATAATAAGTCATAAGAAAATCTATTTTACCATTTATAAGATTAACATCCTATGAAAACGAAATTTTTTATAAAAAAAATATCACTGATACATGATTATACCATGTAAAATTAATGGTTTCAATAATAACCTCATTGAATCGTGATAATCTATTAAAAAAGAAATGGGTTCCATAAAAATCACATTGAAACATGTTTATAACATAGAAAAAAATGGTTTCCCTAATAATATTATTTAAATATAATTAACTCATTGATATGTAATGGGTTCTATAAAATTCCATTTCAAACAAGATTAACCCATGGAGATGAGATGAGTTCCATAATAATATATTTGAAATAAATAAATAAAAAAAAAATAATGAGCACAGATTCCCTAAAAAACATCACCAATAGAGTATTAGCAATAATTTTTTTTGACATCTATGAATGTAATTTCAGTTAAAACATCATCAATATAATTCTTGTTCAAAATAATCCTTAAAAATTCAAAGTCTGTCATTCCATATCGACACATTTGAATCACAATCAGCATGAATTAATATCATTAAATTAAATATCGAGTTCCATGATATTCAAGAGATTCATGATATATAACGTGAAATATAGATATATTCATTTAATAAAGTAAGATATTATTATAACATAAAAAACACCTCAAAGAAGGAAAATTATGACAAATTTCCATTACCGCTTTGGTAACATTGAAACTATAAACTCTATGAAAGATAGAACATAAAATTAATAGGTGAATGCCCATAAATGGAATTATAATAATCCTTAAAACAATTAATGGGAACTATATACACCACACAATAAAAATATTTGGTGAATATTGAATATATTTGATAGAAATAAATGTGAGACATCAAATCCCTGTACAATTGTGGAAGAATCTGAATCAAAAATCAGTACAATAATAATCTTAATTTGAAACATTTGAACTATATGAATATAAACTAATTATTGATATTATATTTCCAAATGGAATTTATATGCCCCACAAAAGATAATTAAGGGATGAATTTCAAAATTTTCACATATATGTAATATGTGAGATGAAAATCCCATACCTAGACCGTGATATGACATGTTATTCCACTATAATTCTTAATAATGAACATATAGATGTTATTTTCAATATTCATAGATTTTAAAAATATTATTATTAATTTTATTTCCTTTATAAATATGCTATTTTCAATTACATAATCAATAATGTTAATGTTGAATGTTTTGACCATATCTTGCATATGTGTCAAAACTGACATTCATATGTTTACTATAGTCAATGAGTTCATTTTTTAAAAATCCATATAATAATAAACATGAAATAATTATTATATTTTTACATCAATTATACTTTTACAATCATAATATAGTGTTGTTTCTGAAAAATTCACCATTCTTATGATTATAGGGATGATAGGTCATACGTACTCAAGAGTAATGTTCATATTTTTCAATGGTCATTATGGAATCAATGTAAAGAATTTTAATCCATAATTAATTAACATTATACCACAAATAAAATATCATGTATTTTTTTAAACTTATATATATCATTATTTTTATTTGGGGAATGAACATGGAAGATTCACATTTCTTCAAGGAGGCAATAGAATACCCATCCAAAAATGATGTTATTACTTTTTCAGTGTGTGAAATTGAAATTAGAAACGATATGTTATATTTATAGGTACAAAATTATGATATAAATATCATAAATATTTTGTTTATAACATATATGTTTTTTAAACCATCTTTAATATATTCCATGTGAACTATGAATGTATTACATTTCTTTGAGGAGGCGGTAGTCCACGCGTCCACAAACGATATTATCATATTACCAAAAAATGTAAATCAAGAAGGTATGTGTTATATTAATATTACAGAAGTATTAAGACATTATTAGTATCATATATTCAGATAAAAAATATTTTCCCTATACATATACATTTCATAATCCTGATTTATGTTAAGAATTCACACTTGAGTTCTTTTTATGTTTAGAGTTTTTGATAATTTGTCCAAAAATATTAAATACAAAATGGCTAAAACTAAAACATTATAAATTTCATAAATAATATAATTGATTTAATGAAAATAAAAAAATATTCTTTAAATCTTCCATTCTATAACCCATCCATATACCATATGATTCTTTTTAAAAACATGGTATGAGAACCCAAATCACAATAAGTGTTACATAGAGATGGAATACATTTAGTTTTGTTAAAATAATTAAACCATGAATACTTTTTCATAAAGAAATAATTATTACACACTATTATTTAGTAAATAATTTCTTTAAGAAAACATTGATTACTTTCTTTAATCATTATAATACCATAATATACATAGAAATCAACATATAACATATAATTGTATCTTCAGATATAATAATACATTAATTGAATAACCATACGATCAACTTTGACATATGTCTCTCTAACAAATGAAATAACCATTCAGCTGACATCCATACAAAATGAAATGGAGATATATAATGTGGCTAACCCTTTATAAAAAATATATCGATCTCACTCATCGTTCATGAGATACAAGGGTCATCAACTGTTCATATAAACTATATCAGGCTTACCCATGAGTAATAACGGGGATCAACACTTCGTATAATCTATATTGGGCTCACCCATTTAATTTTCAAGTACTAACACATATAACCATGAAATTTTTTGCATGTCTGTAATAAATTTTCATTTCCATTCATTAGATAACTAATAAATTTTCAAGAACCTATTTCAAATATTTATATAATGTAATTTTTAATCAATATTTCTCAAAACACTTTAAAACTTTTTAAAGAATATTAAAAGCATAACATTTTAGAAAAATAAGGTCCATTTAAAAAATCCATAAAATTATTTTGAAAAGATTCAAATGAATGAGATATAATTTGATGAATAATTATTTAAGACACAAAAAATTATATCTGTATTAAATATCCCCTTACCATTTGATAAACACATTGAATAAAAATTATTAAATAATTACATTTATTAAAAAAATAATTAAGATAATAATATATTAATTAATTATATGACATGTATAAACAATTTTTTATATACATTATAGGATATCAAAGGTTCATAACATCTTTATACTTCTCAATTAAAGGATATTGATACTATATCCCTTACATTATGTTTGACTCATCACGTAGACTCATTATCTTTATCTTTTTTTAGTTGATCACCTATGAATAACAAGTTAACACATCTAAGGAGATTTTTATCCCTAAAAGAAGGTATAAAAAACATGGATAGGGATTCTAGGATACATTTTAGATAGATCATGGCCGAATAAATTTTTTTGTACGTGTGATTACTAGAAAAGAGTTAGTACCTTTTTATATGAGATGGGAGAGGCACCTTTGGAAACTCATAAAATATTAAATTAATATAAATTATTTTTAGATTCCAATTTGTCCCAAAATTATTTATTTTTAGTATAATATGATTTTGGATCTAATACTCATCATCATATAAATATTAGAGATGTTTTTAATATTTTTTAATCCTTATCTTTTTTGTTTAACCCTTATTTGTTCCTTTATTAATCTTACAGTGATATTAGGTTATATACAAATTGTTAGCTCTAGTAATTATAATGACATGTAAAACGACCCAAAAAAGTTCTATTTATGAAATATTTAGACTTGTCATAACAATATGGCTGAATTGTATATTTTTAATAATTTAAAATCATTTAACTAAAAAATTTATAATTTAAGATAACAATGGTGTTAATAATGACACTATTCATTAGTTGACTTTTAAAAATATCATAAATGATTTATAAGTTCTAAAAATCATATTTCAATCATAACAAACATGTATATATAATCTATAAAATTCATGTATTTCATAAATTATGTCCGTTATTATTTATTTGAATATTCATAATATAAGTTTTTTGATTCATTCAAAAATTATGAAATTATTAAATCATCATCGTGTCACCATTTTAATTAAATTATTTATTTCTTATAAATTATAAATAAATTACCAAGATATAGGTATATATTTTAAATATCTACTAAATATTTATATTATAATATATCACATTTTTATTCAAAATTAATATTTTTTATTTATAATAGATATGATTATCAGATCTTGGCCATTATTTTAAATAAAATGTTTATATATGCGATAATCACATAAATGTTTCTTCAAGTGGTCCTAAAATATACTCATGGATGTTTATTGTCGGGAAAAACTCATCCAATTATATTATATAATGTTTTATCATTGTTTTATATTATTATAATATTATTATTACCATAAATTACCCTATTTACACTTAACTATGTTAAAAAAAAGTGACTGATATTATTGTTCATATTATCAAAAAATAAAATAAAATTATTTAAATAATAGGAAACATATGATTTCAAATATGTAATCCATTTTTTCAAATTGAAAACACATAATTTTCAAAAAAAATTATAAATTAATCTCATTGATTAAAAAAGTAAATGTGTTTTTTTTAAGTATAATTTTTAAAAGATCACATAATTTTAAATCCAATTTAATTGCGAAATTTATTCCAATGAAATTTTTTTATAAAATGAGAGAAAATAAATTTAAATATAATTTATTACCAATTAAAATTTAAATATATCTATATAAATAAATTTGTCAAAAAATCAGTTTTGAATTAAAATGCAGTATTTTTCACTATTTAATACAAAATGAGTATTATCATAATCAAAAAATTATCCAAAGTAAAATTATATTTCCCACATACAAATATGAAGTTTATTTTTTCAAATATAACTTATAAAGTGTCAAAATACAAGCATTAAAATGAGTTCACCATTAATGGTCGGTAAAACAATAATTTTTTTAAAAAAATTACTTATTTTATGCAAAAAATTGAATTTTAACTTATATCCTGTCTGTAAAACATATAAGACGATTTTTAAAAATTAAAATTAATATGTTACATATATATTTATTTAATAAAATCATTCATGATTTATTTTATTATTTTATAATATTTCTAATTTTTATTTAAAAAGTTTTACAGAAATTAATTTCCTTTTATATAGAAAGTTATTTATTTAAATTTATAATTAAATTTTTATAAAATATTTAATTCTATACATTAATAAAAAAATATTTTCATAAAAAAATTAATAGTTTTCATCCCATATATTTTAACAGCTATGTTATAAGGCATTATAACAATATTTAGTTCTTTTCTTATGTTCGACATGGCTTATTTTTGTTTTCTTTCAATCATAGTGTCTCTTTCTTTAAAAACTGGGGTGTAACATTCTCGAAAATTCTATAAATTGAATCTGATAATTTTATTTTGGTGTTGGTAATTGATGTATGACTTTTAAAAATACATTTATTGAAATCCCACATCATAAAAAAGAATAAAAAAACTATGACATTAAAATAAATAAAGGGAAGTACAATGGTCACCTGAGATAACACATACTAGGGTTCCATGTAGTAAAACAAGTATATTGAATATAAAACTAACGATCATGTTATGGTGGATAATAATTAAAAAAGTGGCCAAGAAAAATTTAATAATTAAAAAGCTATAATTATTTGATGGGTTAAATGGACTTTGACATCATTGTAAAAAATAATAATTAGAAAACATTTTTTCTTTAGGATCATTTTCATAGAGTTATGGAATTAATTTACTACATATAATACTAACATAAAGAAATACACCCACATGACATGTGAAATTTCATCATTTAATCATTTTCCACCAAAAACATGTCTTTTTCTTTGAATGATGAGTATACAAAATGAGTTTTTCCCACATGAAGAAATATAACCAGCTTCAAAAAACACACATCATCCACATATGGTTCACTGTATATTTATCATAACATTAAAAATTAAAAAATAAATAAAATCTTGTACAATATAAGATAATTACTCGAGAATAATAAACCATTTTATAAAGAAAAAGTACTTTAATATCTAAAATTCAACAGTAATATACAATATTAAACAATGACCTTTCAACAAATAACATTCCCTAATATTCTAAAAATAATAAAAACAAATATTTAAACCCAAAATTTAAATGTATTTGACCACATAGTCTTCCAAGATATTTTTTAACATTTATCTCCAAATTAAACAATTAACTCTTAATATCTCATACGGAAAGGTAATTTCATATTCACATATTCTCTATGATAGGATAATCATTACCATAAATAACCTATCTACAATTCTTCCCCAATTAACATCATATATTCTTATATAATATAATCCAACCATTACTTCTTAATTAATATCATGTAGTATTCCATTTTTCTTAGGCATACAGGGTTCCCAAAATAGTGAAGGTCTTATGAAATAACATGTACCACTTAATCACAGAATATTTTTCCAATACCAAGTATTTCCATTTGATACAATATATGTTACAAAAATAAAAATTTTCTTTTTCCATAATCATATTTAACTAAAAAAATCATATGAACTGGGGACTTCACGAAGACCAATGGTCGACGATAATTACTTGTCGCACTTCAGTGATGGATTCAATTCCTATAAACTTTTCTAGTGATATGATGTTGTCACATGGTATATGTTTTTTACATTTTAAAAAAAAAATATAATTTTAAAACATTCCCAAAAAAAAGTCATAAAATCATCAAAAATAACTATAATATGTTTTAACATTAAAGGCTTCCTTATAACTCTAATTTTCATCCCAAATAAAACTGACCTCAACATATTAATTCATGAGGTATTATATATATTGACATATATTATATTTTTTGATTTCACATATAAAATATTTAATTAATCTATTACCAAAATAATGAACATATCATCTTATCGTGGTGTCCACATAGTTTCATCTTCTTTTTTTAATGTTGACAGAATATATATGCATTGAGAAAATGATGTAGAGGTTCTATAAAATCACTAGATTCCATTTTTCAATACACATTGTACAACATGGGTCATACAACTATCGTTAGGGAAATTGTTTTGGAAAATAATCTTGTATGAAATATAATATCAATACATCAGATCAGACATTCTTTTTATAAAACTTTCAGACTGAGTTTTTGTTGAATCTTCTAATAAATGGTCCATTTAAAATATTCTATGTATATTCTAAATGATTATATTTTAAAAGAAAATATAAATAGGTTGTGCTAGGTTCTCTTACTTTAATTGATTTTTCAAAATCATTATATGCTTCATAATATAATTAAAAGGTAGAATATCAAAAAAAAAATTATAATATTTAACTTTTATTGCAAATATGGGAATATAGTGAAAATAATATTTGATTAAAAATGAAAAATGATCCATGATGGTGTCGTAGTATACTAGAGGTGTTTGATATCTAAAAAAAAATTCATGTGAGTTGTATGTCAAAAAATGTTTCTGAATCATCTGAACATGATATTTCAGTAATTATTGTAATCATGTCATCATGAAGAGATAGAAATTTCATTTGAGATCCCCCTCAATCTATTTTAAAAAAATTTCCATGATCTAAAGAAGTTATAGAACATGTATTTTACCAAAATAATCAACCTACAATGTTTCTATATGATTAACCAAAACATCTAATCCTTAATTTTTAATAAATTCACCTTTAATACCATCTATAATTACATTTCTTTAAACAATTCATTATATTAATTTTAGTCATGAATTCACATTAAGGATCTTTTCAGGATTACAGGTTTAATGAATTAGGACCTATCACTTACACACAAAGTGAAGACAAGTAATACTCTCTTCATTTCATCCATAAAAAAATAAAAAGTAATAAAATATTCTTGATTCCTTAATTTCTTCTACACATCCTTATAGCCTATAAAAATATTTTAAAAACTTGTGATAATCACTAAAATCTTAGTAAGGCATACATTGAGAAGGAAAAATCTTTTTCTGGAGAAAAAAAGTAAACCCTGAATACATTAACATAAATTTTTATTTTTTACCATTAAGAATTAGTAAATACATTCCTTTAAAAAATCCATACCCTTTTTTTAATAAATATATTTTTTTATTACCAATAGAAAGAATAATTTAACATATAAAAGAAAACATTTAAAATATTCATAATTAAATGTAACAATTATACGGTCAACATCTATATATATCACACTTAAAAATAAAATACCCATACAACCGAATTCCAAACCAATTTCATTATATATCAATAATGAGGATCATCTTTCTTATATGATATATAGGGATCACTCGTCTTTCATGAGCTATAAAGGCGATCATCCCTTCGTGTATGCTATATCAGGAATACCCATGATCTTTAATGGGGATCAACCCTTCATTTAAGATATATATTGATCACTCAATAATTGTTCAAGTTCCAACACATATATGATTGATACTTTTAACAAGACAGTAATGAAATTTCATTTTTATTCATAAGATATTTAATATATTATAAAAAACCAATTTAAAAAATTTATAAAAGAGATTTTTGAATCAATGTGTCCAATAACACTTTGAATATTTTAAAAGAATTTTATTGAATTAATATTTTAAAAAATATGTCCATATAAATAATTCTATAAAAAATTATGAAAACATTTTCATGAATGATAAAAAATTTGAGGAATAAATCATTAAAACACATAAAATTATGTTCTAGTTAAATAGTCTCTTACCACGTAAGGAACTCATGAATAATTATAATTAAATAATAAAATTTAAAAAACACTAAATTCCTTGAGAAGATTGTAATTAATGATATTATGTGTCAAAATGGTTGTATATACACCTTATTTGATAATAAATGTTCATAAAATCATGATATGGATCAATGGAAGGATATTGAGATAGAATCCCTTATATTATTTTTGACTCATTGTGAACAATCTTTACTTTCTTCTTCTTCGGTTTATAACTATTTAAGAACACCATAAAATATTTATGGAGGGTATTATCACTAAAATAAGGCATCAATAACATGGTGAGGGATTCTAGGAAGATTTTTGGGAATATATTTCCCAAAAAAGGCTTTATATGTGTGATTATTAGAAAAGAGTGAGTACCATTTTATAGGAGATGGGAGGGGGAACCTTTTAAACTCTTGGAATATTAAATTAATTGAAATTCTATTTAGGTTCTAAATGGTCCCAAAATATTTTATTTAGAATTTAATATAATTTTTGTTCATATACCCATCATCAAATGAAAATTAGACAAGATTTTATTATTTTTTATCCTTAGCTTTTTCATTTAACCATTATTTTACCATTTTTAAATCTATCATGATATTATGTTATTTACACATTAACAGTTAATGAAATTTCAATAAAATTGAAAACAAACCACAAAATTTCCATTTCTAAAATATTTGGTCTTATACTAAACACTTTTTTGAATGTTATTTATTTAGTAATTTATTATCATTTAATAAATTATTTTATATTCTGAAATAACAATTGTGTTAATTTTAACAATATTCATTCGGTGAATCATAAAAATATTATAAAAAGATGATAAGGTTGACCCAACTACATTAATTTATAAAAACATGATAAATGTTTTGTCAAAATTCATGGATGGTATAAATAACTCTCAATAATATTATTTTTAATATTTATAATATCTATTATTTGATTATTTCATTAATTAATAAATTACTACATCATTGAGTAACGATTTTATTTAATTATTTATTTCATAAAAATTATAAATAAATTAACATGATGTTGTTTATTTTTTATATTTATAATGACTATTATATTAAAAAATATATCTTTTATGAACTCAGATTAAAATATTATTAGTTAAGAGATATATGATTATGACATCTTGGTCTTCATTTTAAATAAAATGTTTATAAGGGTCATCATCACATCCAAGTGGCACCAAGAGGTCCAAAAATCAACCTAAGGATGTCCATGGTTGGTATACACACATAAAATTAAATTAGGGCAAGTTTTGGGGTATTTTTATATTATTATAATTTTATTTACATTTAATTACAATATTTCCCCTTAATAGTAGAAATTTTAAAAAATATTAAAGTTACTATTCCTAATTTCCAAACATAAAAGGGAAATATTTTATATAATTTGGAACCTATAATTCCAAATATAGAATCAATTTTTTAAAATTCAAAACATAGACTCTTCAAAAATTAGTTAAAAATTCATATGGTTGATGAAATAAAAAACATGTTTTTAAAGTAAAACATTCAAAATATCACATGGTTTTTATATCCAATTTCAATGTGAAATTTATTCTAATTTAAAATATTGTATTATATGAAAAAAAAAGAAATATAATTTAAAAAAAATTACATTTAAAATATATCTATATAAATAACTTAGAATAAAAAGCAGTTTTGAATTAAAATGTAGTATTTGTCATTATTCAATAAAAACAGATATTTTCCGAAAATACCAAAAATTTGACTAGAGTAAATTTTTATGTCCCAATTCCAAATAAAAATTTTATTTTTTCAAATTGAACTTATAATATTGTAAAAACTATCTTTAAAATCAGTACATCGTTAATATGCAATAAAACTGTAATTTTTTTTAAAAATATTCTTCTATCGAAGAAATTGAATCTGTTCTTAAATTATGTATAGAAAACATATAAGATGAATATAAAAATTAAATTAAATATATTGGATTTATATTTATTTAATTAATTCCTCAGGGGTGACATTAATATTTTATAATGTAACTTATTTTCATTTAAATATTTTTTCAAAAAAATAATTCCTTTATTTTTGAAGAGATTTATTGTCATTTATAATCAATTTTTCACACACAAATTAATTATATAAATTTTTAAAACATATTTTAGTAATTTTATAAAAAATATTAATTCCCTCCATTTGAATAGAAAGGTTATAAGGTATCAGCAAAATATTTAGTTGTCTTTTTTAAATTTTATGTGGAGTATTTTTTTTACTCTATAAAATATAGTGTCTTCTATTTTAAAAAAACAGTAAGCTACAAAACTTATATTTACCTCATAATACTCAAACATTATAAATGGTTTTGGGAAAATGAATGACATAATTTCTCATGGCGGTAGCTCTCCCAACACATAAATGGTTATATCGTTACACATTTGAAGGAAGTGTGTGAAGATTTTTGTATAACCATAAACATAAAAATATCTAAGTATGTTGAAGACACTGATTATATTATAAAATAACATAACAAGACTTATTTATGGGGTGGATAAATAAATTAAAAAAAATTTCTCATCGAAAACGTTACCTCTTCTTCAGGTAAATCGTTTTGGTTTTTCCAAAGGACGTCCTGGATTTACTTTCATCAGAAATTTGTGTTTATAGTGTGATAAGAGTGAATTTGGGATTTTATTTATTCATGTATTGGATGATCCAAACGCTCTTTATGTGTGTGAAGAAATGGGAGTGGACTAAATTACCTTTTATAGTGGATGAGGAGTGCCATTCATGTAAATATAAAAATTTAAACCATATTTTTATTTCTCTTGTCTTTCATATGCTTCAAAAATGAAATATACTTGAGCTTATAGTATTCTTGATCAGTCTACACTCACAACACTCAATGGAAATCTATTTTGAAATGAATTTATACATTAACTACTTTGTTTCCTAATTATTTTTAATTTTATTGTTTTACTAAGATAACATGTTATAAAACCTCTTTAATTCAACCATTATATATTAAATTAAGTGATGATTTTTAGAAAATTTGTACCAAATGATTATAAATAAGAAAAAACTTAAAAAACATGTTTTTTGGAAATTAAATTTAACACAAGTGTGTATAAAATGTAAAAATATTTCATTAACTATAATCCAAGTAACAGTGTTTTTATTATTAAGGGGTTAATATGTTTATTATAAAACACCAATTGGTACATTAATATACTATAATTTTAATTATTAAATATTAAAAATCACTTTATAAAAGAAATTTTTTTACAAATTTTATATCATTGAATAAAATATGATTTAATATAAAACAACATTATTGAAAATTTTTACATTATATTTAATTAAATTTAAAAAAAATATAAAGAATTTTTTTGAAATATAATATATAATCGCCATGATTTTGTATCACCCCTTTTCCCCTAATTATTATGTAACCCAAAATATCATTCTATATAACTTACATTTACTAATTATAGTATCATTTATTTAATTAAATTTTTAACTATATAATCTACAATTTGGAGTTTCAGAAACATTTCATGTAGTTATATCATCTGAAAAAATTATAAATAAATCATTATGATATAAAAATTCATTTATATATTAAAATATTACTTATATAAAAACCAATATACTTTTTCCAAATCCCCAAATAATTATAGAAAATAAAATGATGAAATATACAATTCTTTCTTTATTTGTTATCTAATAATATAATTCCATTTAATTTAATATTATTCCACATTACTCATATAACTAAATACTATGGTCATATGAGTATATCTATTTTAAGAAAATTTGTGTAATAAATGTTTTAGGTCACTTAGCCCCTTAGGATTAATATTTAACCACTATGTAAACTCATTTTAACCTTAATCGCTATAATTATTTTAATTACAGTCACTAATATATTTCTTAGGGTAATATTTTTACATTAATATAAATTATAAAATATTATAATTCCAAATATGTAATCTATTTCTACAAATCCAATCACAGAAGTGGAAGAATTTAATTTAAGAAAAATCCCACAGACGTGATAAAAAAAGGCTTTTAATAAAAAAATACGAAATATTTTATATCTTTTTATATGAAATTTCAATTTGAAATTGAATAAAATGCCCTAAATTAAATTTATTCTTGTATAAAAGAACCAATTATATTTTAAAATCAATTTAAAATTTAATTTATTTATTTATATAAATATTACAAAATTGAAGTCTTTGGATAAAATTTAATACAAATCATTGTTATAAAAATATGAATTTTAATAGAAAAAAATTTAAGCTTTGGATAATTTTGAAAATAATATTTACAGAGATAAAATTATTTTTTCTAGTAAAAATTATAAAAATTTTAAAAATTTATTGTCAAAAAATATCTTGATTTAATAGGCCGCAAAAATTTCTTTAAGAGAAATATAAATTTTTTTCATAAAAATGAATTTATTATTATTTTACGCGTATAAAACATATTGAATGATTTTAAAATTAATTTATTGAATATATAACAAAAAATGTCATTAATATATTTTTATAATATTAATTAAATTAATAATTTAATAAATTAATATATAACACCATTGCGGACCAAAAAATATTTTATCATAACAACTCGTCCTTTATATTCAATTGGATTTTATTTTTATTTCTAATTAATTAGAAAGGAATATTTTTATTAACATTGGTAAATTATATTGTAATAAAATAGTAATTCTCATGCATTCACTTCATTTCAATGGTTTTGTGATAACAATCAAATTAAATAGTAATATTATATTATTTTTCAGTAACACTTGGTCATGCATGTAACACATGTTATCAAAGAGACTGAATGTTTCATGAAATTCTAGAAAAACATGGTGTTTCATAAAAACAATATGAACTGTGAATTACATGTAAAAAATCAATAATAGAATTCAATATTAATTTAATGAATATGTTTCATAATATCTCATGATATTACATTAAAAAGGAAGTATGTTTTGAAAAAAATTAAAAGTGTAAAGGATATTTTTCTCATATAATGTTTTAAATGGTCAATAAAAATAATTTCCCATTTATGATTATATTAATTGCTATTACATGTTCCTTACTAGGGATATGAATGAATGATACTATTCATTTTCTTTCCCTAAATTGATTATCATTGTGATGGAATGATATTTATGAAAACAATTTCCCTTTTAACGGATATATCATGATAACATTCCTATGAATACTTTTATTTTTCCAATGGATGTTTGTATGATGATATGATGAAATAATTTTTAGACATGTATCATTTTCAAAGGATATGATAAGATGAATGTTTTATGATATACATTTCAATTCATTTGTTTTCATATAATGAATGTTTTATGATATTATGGAACACATAAATATGGTTTTTATTAGAACATTGTTGGGACCTATATCACGCACTTATGCACTGGTTAATGATTTATGAAACATGATAATTGCATTAATTGAATGTGGGTTTACTCTTATTAGTAAGAAATTTTTCCTGTTTTATTGGCTTGGGAGTGAACCTCTACTACTATTATGGTTTGGGGAGTGAACCCATTCCAATAATAGAGCCTTCGATGTGAGGCTTCAGTAACATGAATTTTTTTTTCTATTCTTCTGTTTATGATAGAAATTACACGTCTTATTCCACTGTTATACAGTCATTGATCAATTTATATTATTTTATTATGAGTCATTTCATATCAAATAACAATATTTCTTCCATAACAGATATTCATGATCATTATTATACACTATATGGTTTCCAAATGTTATGATCTTGATAACATGCCCTTGTGTTCATGTTATACATATAAATCTCGCTTTATATTGTTTCTGAGAATGTAATCTCACAAATTCATATGTTTAGATTCACAATGTTTTGAATAAATCTATGATGTATAATATTTATAATAATGTGACGGTTATGAAGAACATAGTGGAAGATATCATAGATCCCTTATAGACCCATGAATTTCCTTACATTTTATAAATGAACTAAACTATTATGGTATTTATGTGTATTTCTGTTAAATGTAATGAATATTAATAGAAAATGACTTAATATATATATATATATATATGATATTATTGGTTCACTATTTTCAGTCTCAGAGGATCTTTTTAGTTGACCTTTGGAATCAATGATGAGGACACCATTGTGAGATTCCAAAGGACATGTCTAATGATGAGTAAACGTATAGGAGAACAACATCAAATTTTGTAAAATGATTGAGAAATATGTTTATATAGAATTATATCCCTATCTAGAAACTATATGTTGATGCAGCTCTTGAACAGAGGTTCCTAATGGTAAAACCTATAAAATGGTAGAATTTATTTAGACTCGATCATCACCTAGAGCACAATAACGGGGCTTTCTAAACAACATGTTCGAAACATTAAGAGGATAATAATTGGAAATTCACAGACTCTATATGAACCATAATGAGTTATTTAAATAGAATAAAACTATTACAGACCTAAACAAATCTTAAGTTTCATATATTAAATAATTATGATACATTATTTATAAATACTTTAAGTGATCTTTATGATTATGGGGTTCTCCGGTATGTTTATTGCTTCATAATTGATTATTTTTGTTTTTAATCAAGGAAGGTTACCAAAAGAAACTATGTTAAGGATGAGTGATATAATAAATTAAACTATTTTACTCTAAAAAATACAAATTTTTAGGGATATATATTTTAAAATTTTGTTTTTATGCTTACAAAAAGACACTAAATATATGAATCAAGATGGACTTTCAAATGAACAAATAACGGAACTAGATTATTTTCATTCCTTCATGAAATAATTTCAACCATATTCCAGCGTATCCATTGATCTTACAGTTGATATAAAATAGAACAGTACACCTAAATATATATTTTTTGTTATCTAGTGTTAGGCTCATGGAAAAAACATTTAGATGCATATTTTTTATAAGGTGAAATGGAACAGTGGTCAACTAATATCAAGAATACAAGGATAGAGGATGAAATTTGATCTATGGATTTGGGTGAGTTCAAGAAAATTATTTTCAATAAGTAAATTAATGTTATTATATATATAAAGATGGATGAGGTGTTTCTTGAGCTAATGATGATGTAGATTGAATTTTTTGGTACATGCGAGAAAATCATACAATACATGAAAGGTGCACTTTATGTATTATCATCCAACCAAAATGAAAGGTAGATTGATTATTAAATAGATTATAGCCATGTATTCTAAATTAGGTATCCAATGAGACATTTGGTTATATTAAGATATTTTTAAATGTTCTATCATGGTGTAAATGGAGGTTAAACTTATATAAAAATTTCATTGCTTGGATATGAAAAGGAATACAGAGTTCAAATGAAAATCTAAAAACCATGTATGGAAGTATGTGTTCATTACTTTATGCTAAATATCTAAGAAGAATCAAGAGAAACAATTTATATAGTGGAATTTAATTTTTTTTATGTTTTTAATTGAAGTAAAATGGGAAAAAATTCCCTTAGATATTGGAGGATGTTTTCTATTGATTCGAATTGAGTGAAAGCTACAAAAAAACTCACCACCAACACTCTAGTTATTCAAATACAATGATTATGGGAATTATACAGACCGGTTCCCAAATATGAAGGTTAATAATGATGATAGGCATAAAAAACATGAAATCAAATAGAGAAGGAGAAATATCATGTGATCACTATTTCTAATAAGAGTTGCGATAACTACATGGAAGAAGGTACACTTACCGTCATCTCAATAACTATTAATTTCCTATTTGACTCTATATCATCCAATTCATCTATATATGAGGTTTTTTTGAAGAGAATTAATATAAAACCTAGATTATTTGTTGTAGAATTATTTGTGAAAACCCCCAAAATGTACAATGATCTCATATAAATTTTATGTATTATATTGGGTTGATGTTGGTGGGAATGTTCTCCCTTCACATATTATCAATCATACTCTGGTTTAATTTGTTGTTTTAATGGTCAAGGATTTGATTCCTATTCCTAAATCCTACATCAATTGTCGATTACAGGATTTTGTATGTCATATTGAAAACAAAACTATGATCTTCCATCAATGAGACGATATGTACAATCCATTGATAAATATTACATTTATTTTGTGGGCACATACACCCATTCAAAGTGTATGTTTATATAAAATGGTTGGGGGTGGGAATTTAAGAATTGTTTATATTCCAATTGTGTATGAATTTGATTGTGACTTTATAAATTATTTGAGATGTATTTAACCAAAATATGAAGTTGTGTTCATGATAAAACTCATATATGGAAACATAAAAATTTCAAATACTTTTTATAGAATGGACCTGGTATAGTTTTAGGAATTTAATATGAACTTAAAGGAATGCATTTAAAGGGATTCATTCAGAAAAGTGTGTCACATTGAGATTCACCTTCTATTTTTGTTAAAAATATTATGGATCAATGAGACTCCTCATTGATCATTAGAAGTTAGACAATATCAAAATTAACCACAAGTACCCCCTTCCTCATATTAACAACTAGTTTGATAAAAATACAAAAGTTCTATACTTTTCCATGACATAACATCATTCTGGATATGATTAATTTAGGGTCATAAAAAATGATATACCCAATATTGAATTCCATAAATGTTTAGGAATGTATGACTATATATCGATGCCATTTTTTCTTACTAATTCCACTTACATCATCATGGATATAATGAAAATGATCTTATGTTACATCTATGATCTATTTTAGGTAGTCTTTATAGATAATGTTCTTATATATTGAAAAAGAATGTATGATCATTATAACGATATCATAATTAAACAAATGATCATAAGGAAGACAAATCTATATTCTAAATTTAATGTTTTGGTTAGCCCAGTTAGTTTAAATACCCTGAGATAGGGGTAAATCAGGGTATAGTTGATTAAAACAACTGCCCCTTCAGATAATGATTCATCACTCAAAACACTCTTCTCTATTATTCCTATAAAAATATGTGAACTAAAACAAAATCATTAACAATACACATCAATTTTTACACGGTTCACCCTCATTGGGATACATTCATGTAGCATACAATGGTGATGTGCTGATATACCAAATACAGTAAGGCATACTACCCAATTTATTGGTTCGAGGTAGATAACATCTATGATCAGGCTCAAAACTTATAACGATTTAGGGTCTACTCACTATATTCCCAAGGGTCACTCACGATGTCTCATTCAATGGGTCACTGTCGGTGGAAATGATCGCCATCTTCCTCTTCCTTTTCTCACTAATCTTGGAAGGGTTCCAAACCCAGTTTATAGACATGTCTATTTTTTCATTTTCATGGAATCATGGATCCATTATTGTAGATATATGATCTTTTGAAGTCCATTTTTCTCTTATAGATGAAATACAATTTTTCACATACTGTTAGTTAGCGTAAATTTATTTTGCAAAGTTTTTAAGTCCTTATTGAATAACCAACTTCCACTAAGAACAATATTTTCAATAGATATCATGTATAATTCATGAACTACATGTTCCATGTACCACCTCTATGTACTGCCTTTATGTTCCACCTTCTTGAACTGCCTCCACTTACTACTTACGTGTACCATGTCTGCGTAATGCCTCCACTTCTTCAGACTTCTTTCTTCAATGATCTATTTCTAACAAAAACCACATATTCATTGAGATTAGAAGATCCACAGAAAATACATTCCTGAACTATTCACATGAAACACTTCACCATTCACTGAATTCATCCTCAAGAACAAATTCACATCACACAACCCTCCATTGTGAACCACTTTCAAACTATGATGAATTTCTTCCCAGAGAAAATATATTCTCTAATGCAATAATATCTAAGTAATGATCAGATTAGCAGTCCTTAAATAGAAAAAATATATCCTCAAAATCCACTAATATGAGATTTATAAAAATATTCTATGTTGTATAACCTTCACTGGGTACAAAGCCCCCATGAACCATTCTTCCCTACGTAGTTAATTTTCATCAATCACATAACATAGAGAACATTATATTTTAAGAAATAAGTACTTCATGAATCCTAAGAATACTACATTTTCTCCATTAATTACAATCTATCCTGCATACCTCAAGACTTTGGTGAACTACATACCTTCCCATGTACCATCTTCGCTCTGCAAACTGTTCCTCCAATACAGTTTTTATACCACACTTCGTGGTCTTCGTACCATCCTTCGCAGGTGGCGTTTCATTAAATTGTAGAAACCCTAACTTTTTCGATTATACATTTCCATTTCATGAAATCCATTTCAGAAAGATAATCCATTTAAATCAAACAAAATCTTTGTTTTGAGTATATAAAATTAGGAAAAAAACATGAAACATTTCCACCATCAACTCCTACTTCACCAAACACCAACCATGCACATTTACAGTCATCTAGTTATGTCAAAAAACACAGTCAAAACCAAAAACACATAGAGTACACCTTGATGGATTCTCCCCAACTATTCCCTCTTTGAGTTTCTTGAGAAAACATTTAAAACATAACACATCATTAAAGCTTCAACTATATTCTACTAGTATTCACTTCGGTCGACTAAGATAGTGATCAAGGATGTACTAACAGTTTACTATAAGACATCATAATCCATACTCGGCATGTGAAACAGGAGTATACTAATAATTTCATCATTGAATCATTTCAATCCCTTTTAAAACCATTCATCTCCTTTCATCAAAAACCTCAACTGTCATGATATATATCCTTTGATTGATCACTTCAAGAAATTTCAATTTTAATACTCCCCCTAAACCACTGATACCCCTAACAATGTCAACTCCCATACATCACTATTACATCTTATAGATTCACCCTATATCTTTATTTAGACATTTTCTCACATTTAAATAATACATTTACTTTCCCCTGGCCATTGAACACAAAGGACTTTCCTATTCACTATGAAATTTGGTAAAGAATGTATTTTAGCACATAAGGAAAACACTCACAATACAATGAGGAGAGGGGGTCTGACATCAAACTATTTGAAGTGTGGGGAGCCAAATGAACTTCCAAATCCAGTAAATTTATTTCAAATACATCTTTGGATATAGCCTTTTTCTTAAAGTCTACATCCCGTATTTCTGTAGGAACATACTTCACCTTCACATTCCATTCATCCACCTTCTCCTTGATAAAAGGATACATGATTTCAGTGTGCTTTTTCATTGAGTGATGGACTATATTTATTATAGGATTTATAGAACTTTAATTATCATAATAGATTCTAATCAGAGACTTAACCTCAATTCCCATTTCCACAAGCTTATGCTTCATCCATAATAATTGTGTGCATGATTCCGTAGCAACAATATATTCATCTTCTACATTGATAAATGAAATGAAATATTATTTATAGATTATACAAGAAAAACCCAATCCTTCAAGATATAATTACAAAAATAAGGTTTATTTTCAATCATCACCTGGAACTTAAATATCTGCATCTGTATATGCCAATAACTCTTGCTGATATTTTTCATTAGACATCAAACCAAAATCCATCATTCCCTTGATATAACAACATATTCATTTCACTATAATAATGTGTGTTTATTTTGGATTTCTTTGATATATTTCAACTGGGAATGGGGAATAAAAAATATCAGGTCTTGTCTCTATAATTTACAATAAACTTTCGATGATATTCCTATATTTTGTTATATTTATTTTATTGACTTCATCATCCCATGGTTGTTTCATCTGGCTATCCACTGGTGTTTTAATCACCTTGGAATTATCCATTACAAATCATATTATAACCACATTGGCATATTTTTATTGATAAATTAATGTTTTAATCCTTCTTTAGGCCACCTATAAACCGATGGAAAATTTTAATTCCCCGATTTTAAACATTTCGAATTCACTATCATAAATTCTTTGAATTGCAGGCATTGATCATAAGTTGAACCACTAAATATTATATCATCGACATACACCTGTAACAAATTCCTTTTGTTACAAACATGTTTGACATATAGATTCCAATCTACTCCACCTTGTTAGCAACTAATATTTTTTAGAAACTGATCTAGTCTGTATTACCATGATATTGGTGCTTATTTAGACCCACATAGAGCATTCATCAGCAGAAAAATTCAATTTGCATCCTCATGAATGTGAGAACTTTCAGAATGATCAATTTAACCTCCATCTATTAGAGCACATTTAGAAATTATAACTTGACAAATATTTGGAATAGATTTTAATTTATTTTCACTCCCATATTTAAGAATAATCTAGTTTTATATAGCCATGAAATTGGTTCCTATTTTTCATAAACATTGATACCCTATATCTAAGAATTTTTTTTACACATAAGTCATGCTTTGTATTGAATCACATAATGATATTCATTCATCTTGTTAGGAAAGGTCCATTTAGTTCCAAGGACATTCTTGTTTGTTGGTCCAAAAACAATATCCCATGTCTGTTTCTTCTCAATTTGGTCAATATCACCATCCATATCATGGAACCAATTATAATATCCAGTTACTTCATCAAAACATTTTTTCTCTACCTCTGATATGTAAGAATATTTTTCTTGATTTTTTATCCTCCATGTCTGCACCAGCACTATCTGATCACCGATTCTATTTTTTCTATGATTTTTATCTATTCACATATGTGTCTATGTAGATACTAAATTGTTCTCTTCCTTTTCATCATATAAATATTATTCTGAATCATTGTTTGGAACTGAATCATCCACTAATATTATTATATACTCATCTCTATCCTCTTACTAATTATAATGTATTTTCTAATAATTTTTCTCATTTTATATTATAGTTACATCATGGGTTTCAACAACCATTACAAGGTGATTATTACAAAATTTATTTGCGTTTTTATTATTTTATTTTCCATGATATATCCATTCATCTCCATGGAATTAAAACTTCATGTTCATATCCTAATTGAGAAAGAAACACTTACTTCTGAATACTCAAAAGTACTTCAGTGTTGTATTTTATCCATTCCATAAAACATAAGGAGTATTATCAAATTTTGGACACAACAAATCAATATTGGATGTTTAAATTGATGACTTCATGGACTCTTTCCAAAACAACTCTGGTAGGTATTTCTCAATGAGAATTGTTCAATCCATATTGTTGGAAATTCTCTTTCTTCTTTCAACAACTCTATTATTTTGTTGAGTTCTCACTGCTGAAACATAATGCCTTATCCCAAGTTTCATGAAATAAGTATCCACATGGCTATTCATAACATTAGTTTTATTATATATTCTGATATTTTATATTTTTTATCTAATAAGATTTTCAATGTCCCATCGATATCTTGTAATGCTACTGAACACCTTATCATTGTGGGTGATGATTGATACCCACACAATACTACTAAAATTATCAATGAAGAGAACATAAAATCTCCTCCCATGAATAGATTATCATGAAATTGGTCAAAACACATCAATATAAACCTACTCAAGAAATATTTTTGACCTTTTCCATTGTCCTTTATATGTCTTTCGAATGATCTTTACTTGTTGGAAGACATCACACATATTAGTGAGGTGACATGATATCATAGGGAGATCATGAGAAGCATCATATTTCACAAGATATTCCAAGGTTAAATGAACCATGTGGCTAAGACATTAATGTCATAATTTAATTTTGTATGCCTTGGATAGATTGCACATATCCTCTTCTCCACTCCCAATGTAGTAATTGTTTTTCAAAGGCTTTCCCTTTAAAGAAACTACTCCATATTTTTACTTGAAGGTAGACAATTAATATGAAATTATTATGGAATTTCATGAGTCACCTAGTTTACTAAGACTACTAATTTTTTGACTGAGACCTTCAAAAACTAATACATCATCATGTATCATATATTTCCCCCCAGAAATGGATTTTCCCAAGACAACATTGTTTAGGCCTTCACCATTCCGAAATCTCAGGATACCTTCCTTATCATACCTGATTTTGGTCACCAAATCATTAGTACCTATCATATGAGAGGTGCATCCACTTTCAGTAATTCATATTCTACTGTGATCTAATTATTTATAACAAATATCTAAATCCACTTCTTATTTAATTGTCTTCTTCTTTTTCATCCATATTTTTTATTCATATTAGTGCTGATTGATACACTTGATCATCCTCAATGTATGATGAAACTACTTTATCATTCAATTATGATAAATAATTAATCATTTTAGTTCATTTTCTAATACACTTAATTTCTTCTTATTCCCAAATTCATGATGTTTCACCACACTTCAAGGAATTATTAATTAACAATAGCTGGCCATGTGCTCGAATACTCCACAAAATAATACAGGGCCATAAAATGATCTACTATAAAAGGCATATGTATGGAATCCTTTGTTGATCATATTAAGTTAAATTCCTATTGGCTATTGAAAATACATTTTCATAGTTTCTTATCTTTCCACAAAAATATCATATCATGTGTGTTTCATTCTCTTTTAGAAAACCTACACAACTTGTTCTCCCATAGGGTCTCTAAATTTTATGATTCTGATCCATAGACCCGTCAACCTCCAATATTGGATTTGGGGATTGTGGTCTTTCTTCACCCATTACTACATTCTAATATTGCACATTTCTATGCAATATTAAGGAACAATATATGGCCATGTGCCCGAATCCTCTACACCAGAATCAGTGGCCATAAAATGATTTACTATAAAATTGAGTTCTATATAGATTCCTTTTTTATCCTATTTACATATATGCCACTTGGCTATTGGTCATACATTTTGATAGTTTCCGAGCATTCCACAAAAATAACATCTCATGTCAGTTTCATTCTCATTTAGAAAACCTACACCACATGTTCTCCCTTTGGTTTTCTGAATTTTCTGATTCTCATTCATTCCATAATCAATCGTGAGTCTTATAGTTTGGAATTGTATTATAAATTCAACCATTACTATATTATTTTTTGGATCAAGAACCATACTATTTTTATTATCCTGACCATTCATTTATTATTCTTGACACTCCTTTGTATTCTTCATTAAAACGTTGACCTCTACATTTCCTCTTTTGTTGTCTGCCTATCCTACTTTACTAGAATAAAGAGTTTCTATTAATTTTTCACTTTTTTCACATACAAACAAATTCCTATTAAATCTAATTGATACATTTGACCTAATACTTTATAGTCATAGTGAAAATATTGATCATTGTTTACTATTATTCAATTTTTATATTGTACTCAATCATCTATTCTGATATTTATGTAGTTGATGTCTTTAATTATTTTATTTATTCATTTAGTTCATTATTCTATTATTCATACTACTCCATATAGTTTCATTCAGCATTAAATAAATTGTTGGATTTCTTTTTTTGGATCTCCAAATATCTATTTCTCAATGTGTATCTAATAATTCATACTGAAGGTCAACTCTTCCTTCTACTTCTCCCTCACAACTATAACATTCTTCATTTCATTTTTGAATTTCCAAATACATCTAACATATCCTATTCTCTATGATTCTTTAATAATACATGTAATGGCCCAGACCTCTTCTGTCCATTATTTTGTAAAAATTTGATGTGGTCAAACATAATGTGTGTTATAATAATAATTTTTGATAATAATAATTGATAATGGTGGCGTGAAAATTTTTGGTGTTAATTAGATAAAATGGTTTTAATATAATCATTGGGAAATAAAACAAATAAAAATTGAATGTATTTAGTTCAGTGAGGGGAGGTGCATGGTTTCTTTTTTATTTATTTAATTTTTAATAAATAATAAAATATGTTTGTAATGGGAATGTAATGGGAGGCTTCTCGACGTTGATGTAATGGTGGTTGGACATGGTCAAAATGACAAACATCAATAATAATAATAAATATTAATAATAATTGGTGATGAGTTAATAAATTTTAATTGGAGATTTGTTATTATTATTATGATAAATAATTACAATAATAATTTAGTATTAAATTTGGAAAGATCCATTAATAATGATTTAATGATATTTAAATTTTGAATTCAATGCAATGAGATTTTAGATTTGAGGATAGATGAGAGATGTTATTATTTATGATAATTTTATTATGTAATAATGATAATGGCAACACAAATATGTGTGTGATTGTAAAATGAAATTAAATGGGTTTAATTTTGATTTGGAGTTGTGATATTATTATTATTTTAATAATAATAATAGTTTCTTATTATAATTATAATTATTTCATAATAATAATAAATATTGAAAAGAAAAATGTGCAACTAACAAAATTAAATGGTTTTAATTTTGGTTAGTAAATTAACTGATTTTAATTTAATTAACTGGAATGGCTTTAATTTATTATGAGAATAACCATGGTAAACTAATTTATTGGGATTAAATTAGTACAATTATTATGGGTGATATTATTATTAATTTTATTAATAAATACCATTGAAGTGAGAATGGAGTTTTGTGGCTTTCCACATGGAGTAAGAGAAATGGGAGGCGCCACTTTTGGTGGTTGGAGAGAATCATGAAAGAAAAAGATAGATTGGAGAGAGAAACATGTTGAAAGGAAATAAAATTTATTGAAAATGCATATAAGAGAGAGGCGCCATGTGTAACCAACCCAGTACAAATTGGATACTTTGTGCGTGAATCTTATAGGATATTTGAGAGAGAATGTGAGAATTTATGGGATTAAATTTAATAATATAATATAATAATGTAATTATTAATTTTGGTGGGAAAACCATGTTTAGTCCATAACTCCTTCATGCGACCTTGGTTTTACAAACCGTCAGCACTAGTGCGACCCTGACTTCGAGACGAAAATTATGAGTCCAATATTGGATGTCTTTTTTGGGTTTCCGGATCAGGTACCTGTAATGCTTGTCAATTAATAGATTTAATATTATTATTAAATCTTCGACCCGTCATTAATCCCGCGTGCGACATCCGATTAACTTCTCGTCAGTGGTGATGTAATCCTGTCATTAATACGATCGATTCAACTCTATGGTTGGATATTAAATTATTGTTCGTGGCTTGGGTCTATGGAACAACCAATAATAATAATATTGTTATTATTACAAGATCTTGTATCCAATGTATCTCTCTCATACAGTATCAGATTGGTGAACCATCTGTGACATTGCAACCCTGAAATTATGACGGTAATTTTAAGACTAACTATGAATACCTTTTTATGACTCATGTCTCAGGTCAATAAAACTAATTTTATTAATTGATGTTATTATTATCATTAAACGCATGGAAACCACATGACGTGTCGTGTGTTGACCAGTCAATGAGTGTAACAGTTGTACGGTCACATAGTGTATTCACTAATACACGTTGGGTACCGTTTTACCATTTTGTTGCCTATATAAGAGAGGGTCACATGTTATTTTCAGACCATTCTTCTCCACACGCCGACACTCCTGGACAACTGAGAAGTCCTCCTCCTAACTTCTTCATTCGGACTCCGATGGTTGATCCGTTAGTGACTGCGGGATCGTGTGTGTGAGGAGAAAATTGTACACCCTATTCCGTTCCATCTTCTTCGACTTCCCCTCTGCAGTTTCCAAATTAAGAGACTACTGATAATTGACAAGAATGACGGACTTTGATGAATGACTCTAAAAAGTTATGTTAAACCTCTGTTCTTGTATTCTCTTTCTGATCCTACTTCTCCCATTTCTTTCCATGCTATGACATGTGATCTCCATGTTGAGGGAGTTTTTTGTGTTATTGATTCATTAGTGTCGCAATGTCATTGGTCAGTGCAGTCATTCTGGGAGAGGCCTTGTGATCTTGGTGGTCATGTTCGTAGAAGGACATTAGAACCTGTTGAGGTAGGGATCTTATATTTGTCTCTCTAAATTGTGCATCATGCGGGGTGGGTGTCCTCTTGTTTACATGAAACACATTTGAACTGGTTTAATAAAGATAATAAATTTCTTGTATAATGGGGATGGGATGTTTGTGAATGAAGTTACATTATTTATATCCTCTGATATTATGTCGTGAATTGAACGACCTTCTACCTACTGAAAATCATGGTGGTTGGGGGCCTTTGCTTACGCAAATAAATGATGCCCTCTCATTCTGGATTTTATTATGGATGAAAATTTTATTGAATGTGGAAATTGGTTAATCATGGAAAGATTGCGGATTAAATACCTGGAACCCTTGTGTGATCACCCTAGTTGAAAAACTGAAATAACAAACATGTGGGTGCTGGTTAGGGTTTATTTATGTGAATGCGGTGTTTTGTGGGATGTTGTTGATCGGGTGAGCAGTAGTGCTGCAGTTGTCTTGGTTGTGGGTTGCTGTGAATACTATGTTGGTGATGGGCATCAGGGCTATGATAAATGGTATCAAAGGGATGGTGATGTATGGGTTTCAGTGTGATTGTGGCTATGGTGGTTGGCAGTGGGGCTGCATGGATGGGTTTGAATGTGAATGAACTATGGGTTTTGAATAATAAATAAATGTGGAAGAGTTAATGAATGGTGGGGAATTGTAATGGATAATGAATAATAATCAATGGGGTTGTTTGGTTAATAAGAAGGGACTTGTTTGTGTTTCTGGTGTTTTCCTAACTTGATTTGTGGATGGCAGGGATATGTTTTATGATCGCTTGATCCAGTTTGGTTGTTGATAGTTTCCCGATAGTTAAGAAACTGATGACTAAAGCCGTTGAAACATGAAAACATTAAATGGGATTTTGGGATTGATTTTTGTGTGCATACTCTCAAAGTAGTAGTGCCAAGGCACGTGCTCAGATCTTTGTGTAGAAGCCTTAAGATGGGCTGAGTGGTTGTTATACTTATATAAATCTGTACGTTTTATGTTTCTTTACGCACCCCACCCATTTTGAGCACTACGTTCCGAACACCCGTGGGACAGGGGGTGAGATTCTCAAACATCCAAAGGATGGATGGTTACTGTTATTCCCTGTGCTCCCTCTTCCAAGTTATATATCCGAAGATCCTTTGGGCAGGTTACGGCAGATGATTCCCAAGAGTCTTCAGGATGGGGATGTGATATGTTCCTAGGTGTCTTCGGGATGACATGTGATGTGGTTCCCAGGTGTCTCTGGGATGATATGTGGTTATGGCTGAGGATTGAGTGCCGGCAGGATACTATGATGGCTGAGGATTGAGTGCTGGCGGGATACTATGAGCTTCGTATGGCTAGGTTGCGATACTACCTTAGGAATAGGGGGAAGCATCAGAGTGTCAGGTGTGAGGGCTTGAGAAGTATCCAGTGGGAAGGTGGTGTGGGGTACCCATACTTTGATAACATTACTACTATACTCTATTGACTTATGTTACTTTGTGAGTGTGACTAGTGAGGGTGGGTGGATAGATTTCTTGCTAGGTTTTGGTTCTTCTGTTTTCCCATAGGGCATTAGGATGTCTCCCCACTTGTGCACGAGAGCTTTAGGTTTCTCTATGGAGTATACTTGTATGCTGACCCTACATTTTCTTTCAGGTTATAAGGAGGACTACAGTGACTATGCATGACCTTACTAGTCAGCACGGGGGAGTTGCTGCCATTTGTTGTTGTTGTTTTCCTATACTTTTTGGTATAGTACTTCAGTGATTTTCTGTACTTGTACTTTTGTATCATTATTTTATAAATCATGCATATGGGATTGGTTTTGTGCTATTTCTATACTTGTACCTTTTCTTCTTCTTGGTGTTTGACTCATCCTATTTCCCGATCTTAAATTAATAAAAAGGGTAATGCCTACCATATATGTGAAAAACTCAGACCCTTGCTGCTAGTCGCTACTCCTGGGCCTACTGGAGGCAGGACTCGGCGATCATTATATCTCTTCCACCATTGCCAGCTCCGGAGGGGCATATTTGGTGGCTCCGGTCCATTACTTTGTAAAATTTGATGTTGTCAAACAAAACGCGTGTTATAATAATAATTTTTGATAATAATAATTGATAATGTTGGTGTGAAATATTTTGGTGTTAATTAGATTAAATGGTTTTAATTTAATCATTATGAAATAAAAGAAATAAAAATTGAATGTATTTAATTCAATGAAGGTAGTTTCAGGGTTTCTTTTTGATTGCTTTAATTTTTAATAAATAATAAATTATGTGTGTAATGGGCATGTAATGCGAGGCTGCTCGACGTTGACGTAATGGTGGTCGGACATGGTCAACATGGCGATAATCAACAATAATTATAATTATTAATAATAATTGGTGACGAGTTAATAAATTATAATTGGAGATTTGTTATTATTATTATACTAAATAATTATAATAATAATGTTGGATTAAATTTTAAAATATCCATTATTAAATATTTAATGATAATTTAATTTTGAATTCAATGCAATGATATTTGAGATATGAGGATAAATGAGAGATTTTATTATTTATGATAATTGAATTAAATAGTAATGATAATGGTGACAGAAATATGTGTGTGATTGGTAATTGAAATTAAATGGGTTTAATTTTGATTGGGTGTTGTGATATTATTATTATTTTAATAATAATAATATTTTCTTGTTATAATTATAATTATATCATAATAATAATAACGTTTGAAAAGAAAAATGTGCAACAAACAAAATTAAATGGTTTTAATTTTTGTTAGTAAATTAAATGATTTTAATTTAATTAAATGGAATGAATTTAATTTAATATGAGAATAACCATGGTAAACTAATTTAATGGTATTAAATTACTAAATTAATTATGGGTGTTATTGTTATTTATTTTATTAATAAATTCCTTTTAAGTGAGAATGGTGTTTTGGGGCGTTCCACATGGAGTAAAAGAAATGTGAGGCACTACTTTTGGTGGTAGGAGAGAATTATGAAAGAAAAAAAGATAGATTGGATAGATAAACATGTTGAAAAAAAATAAAATTTATAGAAAAATGAATATAAGAGAGAGGCTCCATGTGTTACCCACCTAAACCAAATGGGTTACTTTGTGTGTGAATATAAAAGGAGATTGGAGAGAGAATGTGATAATTTAAGGGATTAAATTAAATAATATAATATAATAATGTAATTATTAATTTTGTTGGGAAAACCATGTTTAGTACATAACTCCTTCATGCGAGCTCAGTTTTACGAACCGTCAGTGCCAATGAGACCATGACATCGAGACTTAAATAATGAGGCCAATATTGGATTTCATTTTTGGTTTTTCGGATCAGGTACCCGAAACACTTGTGAATTAATAGATTTAATATTATTATTAAATCTTCGACTCATCATAACTCCCGCGTGCAATGTCCGATTGACTTTTCGTTAGTGGCGATGTGATCCTATCATTAATACCATTGTTTCAAGTCTAAGGTTGGATATAAAATTATGGTTCATGGAATGGGTCCATGGAACACCCAATAATAATAATATTGTTATTATTATGGGATCTTGTATCCAATGTATCTCCCTCATACGGTATCGGATTGGAAAACCGTCTTTGACGTTGAAACCCTGAAATTATGATGGTCATTTCAAGAACAATGTTGAATACATTTTTATGACTCATGTATGGGGTCAATAAAGAAACTTTTATTAATTAAAGTTATTATTATCATTAAACTCATGGAAACCGCATGACATGTCGTGTGTTGACCAGTCAAAGAGAGTAATAGTTGTACAGTCAGGTCGTATATTCATTAATACATGATGGTTACCGTTTAACCTTTTTGTTGCCTATATAAGATAGGGTCACATGTTATTTTCGGACCCTTCTTCTCCACACAACGACACTCTTGGACGACTGAGAAGACATCCTCCTAACTTCTTCATGCGGACTCTGATCGTCGATTCTTCAGTGACTGTAGGATCGTGTCAGCGAGGAGAACATTGTACACCCTATTATGTTCCCTCTTCTTCGACTTCCCCTCCGCAGTTTCCAACCGAGGAGACTTTTGATAATTATTAGGAATGATGTTCTTTGACGAACGACTATAAAAAGGTATGTTAAACCTATATTCATGTATTCTCTTTCCGATCCTACTTCTCCCATTTTCTTTCCATGCTACGGAATGTGATCTCTGTGTTTTGGGAGTTTCTTGTGTTGCTGATTCGGTGGTGCCGCGACGTCCTTGGTGGGTGCAGTCGTTCTGGGAGAATCATTATGATCGTGGTGGTCGTGTTCGTAGAAGGATATCAGAACCTGTTGAGGTAGGGATCTTACCAACGTCTCTCTAAATTGTGCATCACGCGGGGTGGGTGTCCTCTTGTTTACATGAAACACATTTAAACCAGTTTAATAAAGATAATAACAGGCTTGTATAATGGGGATGGGAATTTTGTGAATGCAGTTACATTATTTATATCCTGTGATATTTTGTAGTGAATTGAATGAGCTTCTGCTTACTAAAAATCATGGTCATTGGGGTCATTTTCTTACGCAATTCAATGATGCCCTGTCATTCTGGATTTTCTCATGGATGAAAATTTTATTGAATGTGGAAATTGGTTAATCACTTAATGTTGGCTGATTAAATATCTTGAACCCTTGTGTGATCACCCCGGTTGAACAAACTGAAATAATAAACATGATGGTGCGGGTTAGGGTTAATTTATGTGAAGGGGGTGTTTTGTGGGTTGTTCTGGATTGGGTGAGCAGTGGTGTTGTGGTTGGCTTGGTTGTGGGTTGGTGTGAATGATATGTTGGTGATGGGAAGCAGGGATACGATAAATGGTATCAAAGGGATGATGATGTACGTGTTTCGGTTTGATTGTAGTAATGGTGGTTGGAAGCAGGGCTGCAGGGATGGGTTTGAATGTGAACGAAATATGGGTTCTGAATAATAAATAAAAGTGGAAGAGTTAATGAATGGTGGAGAAAAGTAATGTAACGGGAATAATAATAAATGTGGTTGGTTGGTTAATAAGAAGGGACATGTTTGTGTTTCCTGTGTTTTCCTAACATGATTTGTGGATGGCAGGGATATGTTTTATGAACTCATGATCCAGTTTAGTTGTTGATAGTATCCTGGTAGTGAAGAAACTGATAACTAAAGATGTTGAAACATGAAAATGTTAAATGGGGTTATGGGATTGATTGTTGTGTGCATACTCTCGAAGTAGCAGTGCCAAGGCACATGCTCAGATCTTTGTGTAGAAGCCTTAGGATGGGATGAGTGATTTTAATACTTATATAAATCTGTACATTTTATGTTTATTTAATCACCCCACCCATGTTGAGCACTACTTTCCGAACACCCGTGGGACAGGGGGTGAGATTCTCAAACATCCAAATGATGGATGGTTAATGTTCTTCCATGTGCTCCCTCTTCCAGGTTCTATAGCCTAAGAACCTTCAGGCATGTTATGATAGATGTTTACCAAAATTCTTCAAGATGAGGATGTGATATGTTCCCAAGTTTCTTCGAGATGAGATGTGATATGGTTCCCAGGTGTCTTCAGGATGAGATGTGATTATGGCCGAGGATTCAGTGCTGGCGGGATACTATGATGGTCGAGGATTGAGTGCTGATGGGATGCTATGAGTTTCGTATGGCCAGGTTGCGTCACTAGATCAGGAAGAGGGGGAAGCCTCATAGCATTAGGCATTAGGGCTTGAGCAGTATCCATTGGGAAGGTGGTGTGGGGTACCCATACTTTGATAAAATTACTACTATGCTATATTGACTTGTGTTCCATAGTGAGTGTGATAGGTGAGGATGGGTGGATATATTCCTTTCTAGTTTTTGGTTGTTTTGTTTTCTCACGGGGCATTAGGATGTCTCCCTACTTATACACGAGAGCATTAGGTTTCCCTACTGAGTATACTTGTATGCTCACCCTACATTTTCTTTCAGGTTTTCAGGAGGACTACAGGGACTGTGCGGGACCTTACTAGTCAGGAAGGGGGAGTTGCTACTATTTTCTATTGTTGTTTTCCTTTACTTTTTGGTACAATACTTTGGAGATTTTCTGTACTTGTACTTTTGTTTCACTATTGTATAAAGCATGCATATGGGATTGGTTTTGGGCTATTTCTATTCATGTTACTTTTCTTATTCTTGGTGTTTGACTCATATGATTTCCCAATCATAAATTAATAAAGGGGTAATGCCTCCCTAATATGTGAAAAACTCAAACCCTTAGTGTTAGTCACCACTCTGGGGCCTACTGGAGGCATGAATCGGGGGTCATTATCTCTCTTCCTCCTTTCCCAGCTCAGGAGGGGCATATTTGGTAGGAGGGGGTTGTGGCAGAATGGTATCAGAGGTGATGGTTGAGAGATAGGATGGAGTCTGGAGTTAGGCACAGTGAGGATTACATGGGATGGTAGGGAAACAATGTTGCTGATCTTGGTGCGAGACATAGGCTAGGGAAGATAGGCTAGGACATGGGATTTTAGGGCCCCTGTGATCTGATGCAAGGAATATGAGCTTACTGAACGACCAAATAAGACTACATTTATTGCAGGGTAGAGACCCTACTAAAGGTATATGCATCATCATGATTTGTGTTTTACTTGATTTGGGTGTTCAGGGAAAGAAATCAAAATAAAATGATAAAATGAAACCTTGAGAAAATTTCTCCTGATACTTGGGCTTATGAGTTTCTTGTTTACCATGCAACTTTGGCACATGGACGTCAACAGAGAGGCTGAGGAGTGGGATATGGACAGTTGCACGAAACAGAAGCGACAACCCTAGCAAGGCCAGAGATAGAGATAGATGTTTTCTGTTTTACTTAAATGCTCTCATTTATGTTTTGTTTAAATTCAGGAGTATCACACTCCTTTGTTGAACCTCGTTCTCGCCCATGCTTTGGGCCTAGACCTTGTTTTCCATGAGGCTAAAATCCTATGTTGCTTCCCTCATTCCTTTAAATGTTTGTGAAGAGTCCTAACATGTGGGGAGAGGAGGACCTGATCTCTAATGAATACACATTAATGTGGATGCGATTGAACCCGTGTAGGCAATTCTGTACTTCCCAAAGCGGATAGTATCTTTACATGGGATAAAGAATTCCCCAATCTATGTGTTGGGGCAGCGCATTTCTTGTTTTGTGCGGTGTTGGGGGCAGTGTGTGTTTGAGAAATCCTAAATTATGAGGGTTCGAGGACCTAATCCTTAATCAAGATGCATTAATGTGGATGTGATTAAACCCATGCAGGCGTGTCAGTGCCGCCTAAAGCGGATAATATCTCGACATGGGGGAAGGAATTCCCTGACTCGTATAATTAGGATAGTTGTTGTATTGCTGTTATGACGATATCAATGAGAGGTATCTTACAGGGTGGTTGTTCGGACCTTTCCCCTTTTTATGGGTTGGTTTTTAATTCTCGAGGATGAGAATGTTTTGAGAGGTATCTGATGTAATGGCCCGGACCTCTCCGGTCTATTACTTTGTAAAAAATTTGATGTGGTCAAACATAATGCGTGTTATAATAATAAATTTTGATAATAATAATTGATAATGGTGGCGTGAAATTTTTTGGTGCTAATTAGATTAAATGGTTTTAATTTAATCATTTTGAAATAAAATAAATAAAAATTGAATTTATTTAATTCAATCAGGGGAGGTTCATGGTTTCTTTTTGATTTATTTAATTTTTAATAAATAATAAATTATATGTGTAATGGGTATGTAATGGGAGGCAGCTCGACGTTGACGTAATGGTGGTCGGACATGGTCAACGCATCAAACATCAATAATAATAATAATTATTATTAATAATTGGTGACGAGTTAATAAATTTTAATTGGATATTTGTTATTATTATTATACTAAATAATTATAATAATAATGTTGCATGAAATTTCGAAATATCCTTTAATAAAGATTTAATGAGATTTAAATTTTGAATTCAATGCAATGAGATTTGAGATATGAGGATAGATGAGAGATGTTATAATTTATGATAATTTTATTAAATAATAGTGATAATGGCGACAAAAATATGAGTGTGATTGGTAAATGAAAATAAATGGGTTTAATTTTGATTTGGAGTTGTGATATTATTATTATTTTAATAATAATAATATTTTATTTTTATAATTATAATTATTTCAAAATAATAATAATTTTTGAAAATAAAAATTTGCAACTAAAAAAGTTAAATGGTTTTAATTTTTGATAGTAAATTAAATGATTTTAATTTAATTAAATGGAATGGCTTTAATTTAATATGAGAATAACCATGGTAAACTAATTTAATGGGATTAAATTATAACATTAATTATGGGTGTCATTATTATTAATTTGATTAATAAATACCATTGAAGTGAGAATGGAGTTTTGGGGCGTTCCACATGGATTAAAATAAATGGGAGGCACCACATTTGGTGGTGGGAGAGAATCATGAAAGAAAAAGTTAGATTGCAGAGAGAAACATGTTGAATGGAAATAAAATTTATAGAAAAATGAATATAAGAGTGAGGAGCCATGTGTAACCCACCTAAAACAAATGGGAAACTTTGTGCGTGAATCTCAAAGGATATTGGAGAGATAATGTGAAAATTTAAGGGATTAAATTAAATAATATAATATAATAATGTAATTATTAATTTTGTTGGGAAAACCATGTTTAGTCCATAACTCCTTCATGCAACCTCGGTTTTACGAACCATCAGTGCCAGTGTGACCCTGACTTTGAGACGGAAATTATGAGCCCAATATTGGATGTCTTTTTTGGGTTTTCAGACCAGGTACCTGAAATGATCATGAATTAATAGATTTAATAATTTTATTAAATCTTCGACCCGTCATAACCCCTGCTCGCGGCGTCCGATTGACTTCTCGTCAGTGGTGATGTGATCCTGTCATTAATACGATTGTTTCAAGTCTAAGGTTGGATATTAAATCAGGGTTTGTGGTATGGGTCCACGGAACACCCAATAATAATAAAATTGTTATTATTACGGGATCTTGTATCCAATGTATCTCCTTCATATGGTATCGGATTGCCGAACCTTCTATGACATTGCAAACCTGATATTATGATGGTCATTTTAAGACCAATGATGAATAACTTTTTATGACCCACGTCTCGGGTCAATAAAACACTTTTATTAATTGAAGTTATTATTATCATTAAACGCATGGAAACCACATGACATGTCGTGTTTTGACCAGTCAAAGAGCGTAAAAGTTATACGGTCATGTCATGTATTCATTAATACATGTTGTGTACCATTTTACCTTTTTGTTTCCTATATAAGAGAGGGTCACGTGTTATTTGCAGACCCTTATTCTCCACACAACGACGCTCCTGGACGATTGAGAAGTCATCCTCCTAACTTCTTCATCCGGACTCCGATCGTCGATCCGTCAGTGACTGTGGGATCGTGTCAGTGAGGAGAACATCGTACACCCTGTTCTGTTCCCTCTTCTTCAACTTCCCCTCTGCAGTTTCAAACTGAGGATACTTCTGATAATTGATAGGAACGACGGTATTTGACAAACGACTCTAAAAAGGTATGTTAAACCTCTGTTCTTGTATTCTCTTTCCAATCCTACTTCTTTTGTTTTCTTTCCATGCTACAGAATGTGATCTATGTGTTGAGGGAGTTTATTGTGTTATTGATTCGGTGGTTCCACGACGTCCGTGGTGGGTGAATTCATTCTGGGAGAAGTCTTGTGATCGTGGTGGTCGTGTTCGTAGAAGTACACCGGAACCTGTTGAGGTAGGGATCTTACCGTCGTCTCTCTAAATTGTGCATCATGCGGGGTGGGTGTCTTCTTGTTTACATGAAACACATATGAACCTATTCAATAAAGATAATAACTGGCCTGTATAACTGGGATGTAAAGTTTTTGAATGCAGTTACTTTATTTATATCCTGTGATATTATGTTGTGAATTGAATTAGCTTCTGCCTACTGAAAATCATCGTCAATGGGGGACATTGATTAGGAAATAAAATGATTCCCTCTCCTTCTGGATTTTCTTATGGATGAAAATTCTATTGAATGCGGAAATTGGTTAATCACGTAAATTTGGCTGATTGAATAACTGGAACCCTTGTGTGATCACCCCTATTGAACAACCTGAAATAATAAACATGGGGGTGCTGGTTAGTGTTTATTTATGTGAAGGGGGTGTTTTGTGGGTTGTTGTGGATCGGGTGAGTAGTGTTACTGTGGTTGGCTTGGTTGTGGGTTGGTGTGAATGCTCTGTTGGTGATGGGCAGTGGGGCCGCGATAAATGGTATCAAAGGAATGATGATGTTCGGTTTTCGGTGTGATTGTGGTTATTGTTGTTGGCAGTGGGGCTGCAGGGATGGGTTTTAATGTGAACAAACTATGGGTTGTGATTAATAAATAAAAGTGGAAATGTTAATGAATGGTGGGGCAAGGTAATGGAATGGGAATAATAAAAAATGGGGTTGGTTGGTTAACAAGAAGGGACTTGTTTTTGTTTCTTGTGTTTTTTTAACTTGATTTGTGGATGGCAGGGATATTTTTTATGAATGCTTGATCTAGTTTGGTTGTTGATAGTTTCCCGGATGTTAAGAAACTGATAACTAAAGCTTTTGAAACATGAAAACATTAAATGGGGTTTTGGGATTGATTGTTCTGTGCATACTCTCGAAGTAGCAGTGCCAAGGCACGTGCCCAGATCTTTGTGTAGAAGCCTTAAGATGGGCTGAGTGGTTGTTTTACTAATATAAATCTATGCGTTTTATGTTTCTTTACGCACCCCACCCATGTTGAGCACTACGTGCCGAACACCCATGGGACGGGGGGTGATATTCTCAAACATCTAAAGGATTGTTGGTTACTGTTCTTTCCTGTGCTCCCACTTCCAGGTTCTATAGCCCAAAAACCTTCGGGCAGGTTATGACAGATGTTTCCCAAGAGTCTTCAGGATGAGGATGTGATTTGTTCCCAGGTGTCTTCAGGATGAGATGTGATGTGGTTCACTGGTGTCTTCGGGATGAGATGTGGTTATGGATGAGGATTTAGTGCTGGCGGGATACTATGATGGATGAGGATTGAGTACCGGTGGGATACTATGAGCTTCATATGGCCAGGTTGCGGCACTTGATCAGGAAGAGGGGGAAGCATCATAGCGTTATGCATGAGGGATTGAGCAGTATCTAGTGGGAAGGTGGTGCGGGGTACCCATACATTGATAACATTACTATTATACTCTATTGACTTGTGTTACCTGGTGAGTGTGATTAGTGAGGCTGGGTGGATACATTCTTTACTAGGTTTTGGTTCTTCTATTTTCTCACGGGGCATTAGGATGTCTCCCAACTTGTGCACGAGAGTTTTAGGTTTCCCTAATGAGTATACTTGTATGCTCACCCTACGTTTTCTTTCAGGTATTCAAGAGGACTACATGGACTGTGCGGGGCCTTACTAGTCTGGAAGGGGGAGTTGCTGCTATTTGCTGTTGTTGTTTTCCTTTACATTTTGGTATAATACTTTGGAGATTTTCTGTACTTGTACTTTTGTTTCACAATTGTATAAAGAATGCATATGGGATTTGTTTTGGGATATTTCTATACTTGTTCCTTTTATTCTTCTTGGAGTTTGACTCATCCTATTTTCCGATATTAAATTAATAAAAAGGTTAATTCCTCCCATATATGTGAAAAACTCATACCCTTGGTGGTAGTCACCAATCCGGGGCCTACTGGATGTGGGACTCGAGGGTCATTATCTCCCTTCCACCATTTCCAACTCTGGAGGGGCATCATTGGTCGGAGGGGGTCGTGACACTATTAAACTCCCCTTTAATATCATTAGAAATGGCCTCTAATATCACTAGAAAAGCACTGGCTAGAAGAGCAAGGATAAAAGCCCTGGTCTTTTATCAATGCTAAAAAAGCATGTATAAATGAGTCCTTTATCAACACTAAAAAATTACTAATAATTGGAACCTTTATCAAAATTTTAATTTATTTCCAATAATGGAACTATTTATCAATTCTCTTTGAGTGCTGAAAAAGGTGGACTCTATATGTTCTTTTAGAAGTGCTGATAGAGGTCCGCGATACAGTGTGCTACAACAACACACATCAACACCACTACACTATACTATTACAACACATCAAAGCACTATAAACACACTATATTTAAACTAAAACTAGAACTAATACTGGATAAAACTTATATGAAATTTACCACAAAAAAGAGAAAAAAATTATTATAGATATTTCAATCATTCGTTCATATATTTACAAAAATAAAAATTATTACATACATTAAAAAACACCATTTTCCCTTTATTATATAATCTATATCTGCCTCATTCTATTTCCCAAAAACCACCCCTTGTCGAGAAAAATAACCTACCTATATAAGAAAAAAATTCATAGGTAAGTATTAATAGAAGGAACTAAATTAATAGAATGTATTAATTTTAGTAAAATTGATTTCATTTTTAAATAAAAAATGAACTTGCAGTCATAATTATCACAACATGGATCAGATAGAAATGAAACTGATTTAAAAACATCTCAAATCAAAATTAGATCATTTTAATAATTTATCAAAAAAAAATTAAATGTGCTTTCTTGGTTTTGAGAAAGTCAGTTTTCTTTTTTATAGAATGTTATTTTAAACTGCAAACACGCACTTTTGCTTCATTCAGATCTCATTGTGTATCAGTTTGACCTGAAATATATTCTTACTCATCATAAATGATATATGAATTTTTATCCACAATTATCATCAAAATAAGATCGTGTTTTTTTAATTTTCAATGACTAACACTTTTTGAACTATACTATCGATTTTAAAATAATAATTAACACTTTGAGTCATATCAGGAACATAATGTATTGGATTGAGGTAACACTGATTCATACAAGTCACAAATGGCTTATGAATCATTTTTTAAAATTATCATAAAAAATAATGTTTTTTGTCAGTTTTGAGTATGAGATTTTTCCATTTTAATAAAATTGAAGATAATTTTAAATAAAAAGACACACATCGAGTCGTACAAGTCAAACCATTTTTCATATTGAGGTAAGGATGATTTTTTATGAATTCAAAATTTATTATGGATTTTTTACTAATGTATCAAAACACCATAAAAGTTATTCCTTATTTTTTATTACATTTCATGATATATTTACTAAAATATCATTTTAAAACTAAAACTATCATTTTGACTCAAACTGATCACATTGTGTATAGGAATGAGGTGTGGTTGAACCCTAAAAACCAAAAATGAAATATGGATAATTTCTCTATTGTATTTAAAAAATTAATGGTTTTTTCAGTTATGAGTACTTCAATGGGCCTTGTTAGAAAATTGATGCAAATTTTAAATAAAAACAGACAAATGGATTTATATGAGTCACACCATATGTCAGATTGAGGTGAATAAGATTCATGCATGTCTCAAATCACATATTGGTCATTTACCAAAAGTATGAAAACAATATGAATGTGTTTGTTTGGTTTTTAGTTGGTCGGTTTTTTTATGAAAATTGATGTTAGTTTTAAATAAATATGAATATAGAGTCAAATCAGTCACACCATGCATCAGATTGAGGTGTAGTTGATACCTAAACATTATAATTCACAAATGGTTTTTTCCATAATTATAAAAATAGTATAAATATTTTCTTTTTTTATTTTGGGTTTGTCACTTGTCAATTTTACAAAAATGACATTTTAGAAAATAAAATCACACTATTAATTTTACGGATCACAAAGTGTATCAGTTTTATGTGAGAAAGATTAATACATGTCACATGTGATTTATATATTTATTCCCTAAATTATCTAGAAAATATAACCTTTTTTTCTTAGTATTCATTGATTGAAAATTTATCAGGTCAAATGTAAAATTTAAGGTGATAAAAAATTCATTGAGTCAATTTCATTTTATTCATATGTTAATGTCAATTAAAAATAGAAAAAAGTTCTTAGAGTCATACCGATCACATCATGTGTTAGATTGATGTGCATCTGATTCTTACACATCCCAAAGTGACAAAAAATTCTATCTATCAATGTTATCATGATTTTCATTGATTTTATTTGTTGATCTACTAACAACGCATACAGATCTTTGAAGAAACGACGTCAACTAGAAAAAAATACACATTCATAAGATAATATCTATTTTTAGTAATACTAAAATGATATAAATTAAATATAAATATTAAATAATAAATTAATTTTAAGGAAAATACTTTTAGTTTTCCTACATCAAGATTACCTATATAATTGAGGAGAGGTGGTATCATATCTCTTCCAACAAAGGTATTAGAGGTAATTTGAAGTAATTTGATAAATGTACTACTACAAGGGTGAAAAGGTTATAAAGGAGAAGAAGCGTGGAAATTGGAAAGAACACCCCAACTCATATAAAAGAATCCACCAAAATAAAAAATTAATTTTTATGTGAGTAATACTAAAAATAAATAAATAGATCATAAATATAAAAGAATACATTAATTATATTTTAAATTATTTTACTATGAAAAAATCAAGATTAGCTCTATGATTGAGAAGTGGGGGCGGAGTTACTTTTCCCCCCTAGAGGAATTTGAGGCAATTTGAATGAATGTGATGAATACACCAATGCAATGCTTAAATGGTTTTGAGGGAGAAAATTAATAAAATATGGACAGAGCTCCACAACTAAAAAAATACACCTGTATAATTAAACAATTATTATGTCAGTAATAATAAAAAAAATATAAAAAAATTATGAAAAAATAAATTAATTCAGTGAATAATATTTTTACTAGAAAAAAATACATATTACCTTTGTGATTTTGCAGAGGTGGTGGTGTTACTCTTTCTACAACGGTAGTGGATGTAATTTAAAAAAAACGATAAATGCACCACTTCATGGGTGAAAAGGATTTAAAGGGGAAGAAACGTGAATGTTGGATAGATCACCAAACATGAAGAAAATAATACACCTATATAAGAAAACCATTATTAGTGGGTAATAATTGAAATAAATAAATTAAAAATAAGTACGAAACAATTCATTAATTCTATAGACAACTATTTTATTATGAAAACTACATGATTACCTTTATGGTTGACTGAACACATCTTCATTTTTCTTTTTAAAAAAAACCATGACACGTGGATAGTAATATGCTAAAATAAATGAACTGTCCAAAGAATAACAAAAATTAAATTAATTTTTAGTTATATAATATTTTGATAAAATAGATAAATTATATCATAACATACCATTTACTTCATTTCAAAGGGTTTCTTTTGTCCAAATACCTACTAATAAAAAAACTATGGATTCTATGTTCACTTTATTACATTTAAAAGCTTTTAGAGATGTTAAAAAATCTTGAGAAAAATAATGATATTTATATATATTTGGATCCATTGATCAATTTATTCCAAAATTTTATATATTGTGAATCACTCACCAAGTAAATAACAGATCAAAGGATTCTATGTGTACTTCAATACCATTAGTTAACTACCACTTAGGATAGAATCTGATATGAACTTCCTATCTGAAATCCATGTGATGCTATCACCACATACCATCTCACCACCATCTCTATCATATCACCATTCATGATTCACTTTTCATTCTCTTTCTCTTAGTTTTATTCATTATTTAAAAAATTTGGAATATTTTTCCTTCATAGCATTTTCTAATTCTCATGTTCCTTCATCAATCAAATGTGTTTAAAAAAACCATAACCCTATTAATAATCTCATTTTATTAAATATTATTTCTATGTTCAAGAATCAAATTAGTTTGTTTTTTCTATGTGTGAGATTGGAGCATCATGGGGGTGTTGGGAAGGATATTCAGGTCAGATCCCATGATAATTTGTAGCTAACCAACAATAGTGAAGCGAAAAGAGAATTATTTTTTTATTATCATTGTGATGGATGAGAAATATATCCATTGTTTAGACCCATTTATCAATAGTTCCATAGAGACATCAATAATCTTTTAAATTGTCTGGAATAATTTTTCTTGGTTAAGAATAATGTAAACATGTGCAGAAAATTTTAGAAGGTTTTTTTGTAAGATCAATTGCAAATATGTTAAACTCTTTAAATCCATCATTATTTTTTAATTATAACATTCCATCATTTTTTCAATAATATCCAACCTATTGGGTTCAAAAAATATTAATTTTATATAAAATATAAATAAATACACATAATATATTCATTATAAAAATAGAATGATATAGACGATTATAATAAGGGAAACTCAACATTTTATTATTTCAAAGAATTTTATTATTTTGAAGAAAATGGGTAATAGAATCTATGAATATAAATGCAAAAAAATCAAATCATTATAACCTCCCCTAAATAGATTAAAATATTACATAGGTGATTTTGGAGTAGTAAGAAACTCAAATATAACATACAAGAATAAAAATCTCTAATTCAATCAATAATAAGATGTAAAATTGTATTAGAAAAATTGATGTATAAACCTAAAGAATTATTTCATTTAATATTCTTTATAAATCAAAATTTTAAAACATCTCCAGACTCTTGGGATGTTATATCACCACACCGACCCATCCTAAGGAAATTCATGGTACTCCAACTGAATGTAAAATTATCATTTTCTAATTGACTACACAAATAATAACTACATCAAAACAAATATAGTTTTATTTTATTTAATATGATAATAATTTTTCTAAATAGACAAGGGTGACATATTAATTGAAATAATATCTATGATCTTGATATTAATAATTTGAAATTTTTTTAAAGAAACAAAATTTTAAAAAAGGAGGAATTAATTATAATAATTACGTAATAAAATAAGATTATGTATAGATTGAAAGTATTTAAAAATGTTCATGACACCATATTTATATGTTCAATATATAAATGATGATAATAATTTCCCACATAAAAAATTATCAATTTTTAAATGTTAATGATTAGTGAGTTCACAATTTCCATCATTTATAGGCGACTCATAGAATTCATGGGATATTTATTTCCAAATCCATTTATGTGAGGGAAGTGTTTTATTGATTTCAAAAGGAAGATTGAAAACCCATGTCAACACCCATGTAAAATTGAATGAAAATTTATAATTTTATGGGTGGATTGTAAATCTATATCATGATATTGTCCAAGGATCATTCTTGACCCCCCTTGGGTTGGCAATAAGCACCATGGAATTAATGAACAAAACATGGGAAATGAATTGGAAAAAAATTAAAACAAAACTAGTAGAATGAAAATTTAAAAAAACTACCATTTGGAATCTATAAATTTTATTTTCACACCAACCTAGATAAGTATGAAAAATAATATATAAGGCAGTATAATATAAAATAATTATATTAACCTACCTTCAGCTCCCTCACAAATTAAAGCCCCAATTTCAATTTCTAAAATTTATCATTTATACAATACATTGATCAAATAAAGAAAAAAATGTATGATAAAATTTGTTGATCAATTTGGGAAATGTAATCAAAATAAAAATACTAATTAAACCCCATGTGACTCCACATGTTACCATCGATTCTAGAATCAATAAGCACCCCATGAGTGATCTCGAGTTGAATCGAAATGGGAAACTGAGAAAATCAGAAGGCCTACATCAGTAGTATACAATCATCAGACAAAAAATAATAACATCATAAAATAAGAAAAAAACACAAAATTAAATAATGAAAATTGGAAGGACTTCCTCACATGGTTGAACAATATTTGAGACCCTCTTCAGAAACCCTATTTACAATCAAACACCGAATGTCGGGCGAGATGTTTGATAAACTTGACCTAGTCGAGTGGTGTGATTCTAGCTTCGATTCACTGAGGAGGGGTGATAAAACTAGGAGGAATCCACAGAAATCTTCTGATATCATGAAGGGTTCACAAATGGTAAGGGGTTCTAATTAGATCACCACTGTTTGATCGTCTCTTATATAAATTCCCTGATAATGAGTCATGATATCAGTTATTGTTACCTAAGCGCTAATAAAAAAACTTTTTATGACTGATAATTTTTTTTATAAAACCAATCTATATTAGTGCTAATTTTATTACCCTGATAAATTTTATTTTCATTAGTTCTTTGTTTAGGTCTGATAAAGCCTCGTATTTATTAACAAAAAAGTACAAATAACGATTCTTTTATCATCACTTATTACTAAAGCATTGTTAAATGTTATATCATTATAATTATAAGTAAGAAGATGTTAATATTAATATATACATAATAAATATATATAAATTTATATATAGTAAATATATTTCCTTTAAATATATTTATTATTATTTTATAATTATTTATTTGGAATTATATATTCATAATTATTAAAATATTTCTTTTAAAAAATATTTTTATCATTATATATATTTATATAATTATACATAAATATAATAAATATAATCATTATTTATGTAAATTTATTTTAAATTTAATAATTATTTAAATATATATATATATTATTTTTTTAAAAATATATATTAATTTATAAATATATATATGATTTTAAAAAAATATATATTTTTTATAATTATAAATATATGAGTGTATAAATATTGTAAATGTACATTTATAAATATTTTTAATAACAAATATTCTATTAAAAAAATATTTTTAACATTATTAATGAATATGTAATTTTAAGTTCATGCATATATGTTAAAAATGAGTGATGAATGAACGGGTCAGAAGACCGCATGAGCACTCTAGAAGCTACGTTGGCTTTATCCATCAATGAAGAATAAATTGCACTCCAGCATTACCAATCACCAAATGTAGCATCTAGGACCTCATATTTCTAAGACGAAAGGTGGATAATTGGATTTTGTTTCGTCATCTCGTCCAAATTTTTTAGGTATCTCATTCACCCTAATCAATGAAAAGATTTATAGATGAATACATAACAACAGAAGCATTAAACTTGTATCATCCTCAAGAAGAATAAATTTCTAAGAGGATAAAACAATGCATGGTTTCATTCATTTCCTAGATATCTCTATCAAAAGGTTGGAAGCCCTGGAAACTCAGCAAACATATTTCACATTTAGAGTCACTTTGGTGTTTCTATGAATTCAATTGTGTTTCGATTTGACAAGGAATTTTTCATGTTATATTCCCTTCAACTGAGTTGAAGGGAAGATCATTGTGTTGGGGATTTTTTAATCTACAATCAGGTATAATGAAAATTCATAATTATTTTTAAAATTGTAATTTGAATGCCGTTATGGAAACCTATTCCTAGGTATGGGTTAAAATTTATGGGTTGAATTGGGTTCTTTAACATCCTTAAATTTTATTTGATATCACCTTTGCAATTATCGACCTAATTAGGATAGACACAGTTAATGAAATGTTTATTTATGAAAACTATGTAAATGTATTAGTTTAAATGGATCTTAAATATTTCTATATTTAAAAAGTGGGTTTGTCTACAACTCATGATAAGGTCTATTTGATAATTAAATATGAAAATATGCCTCTTTTCACTGTTTCTGGGGGAATAATTGGTTATAAATTGAATGTTTGTAGAGAAATGTGTTTTATTCTAATTTCCACATAATTTTATATTATGCCATGTACATTTAATGAAAAATATAAAATTTATATTTATATAATTCTGTTGAATTAATAAACAGACAAATTGTTGCAGCTCCCTATTTGGAACATACGCAAACCATTTCTGCAAATCCATTGCATCTGGAAAGGATTGATTTAGAATTACATAATCAAATTATTGTGCCTACTATAAATGATACCATATATAAAGACTCCCTCCCTGAGGATAACGATAATTTGGAGACCCCCCCCCCCATGCACAAAAATCCTGGACAGACTCAGTTGATTTTGATAATTAGCATATTGTCATCCGGTCATTTAAATATGCATTATACAAAGGTATTAATAATGAACATGAAGATCTAGATTCAAATGACATTCCGAAAGAAATGGAATTATCATATAAGGATGACTTATATTATAACATGTTGTAGGAGTATAAATAAATTGATGCCAGAGATCGTAATGGTATAGAAAAAATACTCTAAACAATTTTGGTGATGTTTTCTTCTAAGAAGATTTTATATTCCCCTATAAAAGATCCAGATTGAGTTTGTAACTGAGCATCATTATTATCTAATTTTTTATCAACCATTAAAGGTATATTCAAATCACAATAAGTCTACACATATTGTGGATTGTGTCAAGGTTGTTGGAATGAGAGGTAATCTTGTGGGGAACCATTAGAGTCTTCTGAAGGTGCATTACCTTATTTGATTATGAAAGTGGATAATATCCTTTTTAGAAAACATCCTCATTATATTGTTGTACTATCTCATCTAAAAAAGGGAACATGGACTCCAGATGCATGAAATGGTACATTGGTCCTTCAAGGACGTTTCCTAACCTCTGTTGTTAAGCATAATAAATCTACTGCAGATCTAGGGGCTACAACATGTTCTGGCTTGGAAACATTAGTGGATGGATCTCCTGCCCTCCCTTCTTCATAACATGATTATGTGTCGTGAACCAAGACTGGTTGCCATCCGACCTGGCACCAGACCCTGTCTGCAACATGGCTCAAGGGGCATTCCTGATCCCAATGGGCTGGCACAAGTTTTTGGGTATCAAAAATAGTTTTTGGGAATTATTTACCTAAATAATTAACCATGAAAAAAATATAAATTAATTAATACTAAAAAGAGACAACCAAACAAGACCAAAAACTATGGTCAAAATTAAAGATTACAAAATGAAACAAAAACCCAAATTGAACGAAAGTAATGTAAAACTAATAACACTACCCAAAACCTCCAATCAACTAGCGGTGAAACAATCTCATGACATGTTCACCAATCCCATACAAGGATAACAATGACAACCCTAATCCCCCATGCTATGATCGATGCCTCCACATGGAATACAAAAGAAAAAATATCTAACTACCCCCAAAGCTGTATGTTTGATATGATCCAAAATCCAAATAGGATGCGACTAAAAAAATGTTCCATGAATAATTATGAAATGAAAAATACTTTTTCAAAATAACAGACGAAAAATAAATGAAGTCTCAAAAATTTTAATTAATTTTTTATGAAGAATAAAATTAAATAAAACAACTTAAATTAAAATACACACAGACTGGATTTCATGGTAACCCCAATGGTACACCACGTGCCGATGGTGTGCAAAAATTAAAGTAAGATCACAATACATGGGAGAGACCCAAAAGATGGTAACAAGTAGTGGGACCCCAGGACATCATGTCTCGGTGAACAATGAAATAGGAACACAACAATATACGTTCTCATGCACAATCCACTTTTATGGAATTATATACATGACCAACTGGTCTCCAATCATCATCCAAAAATTTAGTTAGTGTTGTAGTCATCACTCTATGTATGTGAAACATGGCTGATGCCACTTCTATATCTCTAGCACACTAGTCCTTGATTTCCTACCTAATACCCATGCTTCCCATTTGTGCTCAAGTTGTTCAAAGTGAATGTCCTATGTCATAAACATATACTAAAACCAAACAAGACACTACCCACCCCAAAATAACCATTCCCACACCATAAAACCATTTAAAATAATACGTACTCTAAAACAATCTCCATACACGTTTCACACCATTTACATATTTTAATAATCCATTTAAAATTTTTATAAACAATTAAAATAATACGTACTCTAAAACATTCTCCATACACATTCTGACGTTTCACTTACTCTATATCAGCTAAAGATTTCATAGTAAATTATCTCATTAAAATAATTCAATATCTTGCGCTACACTCAAAATCGAGTTCGAGTGCACCAAATGTAATGACTCATCAATGTACACAACATATGAACCACTCATGACTCTCAAAAGACACTACAACTACATTATCCACAAGCTCTAAGATCCTCATCATCTCCCAAGCATCACCACAAGCCACTAGAAATAAGATGCTTTACCTTTACCTGGGTCCCGGAATACGACTTCAGCAAAAGTACCAATGTGCTAAAGCAGGGGTGAGTGTAAAACTCAGTAGGTTTTCCCCAATGACTTACCTACTCGTGCCACTGGTATAGAAGAGTTAGCCAAATTTATATAAAAATATTTTCTATAAAACATTTTATCAAAATCATTTTATAACTAAATATAAACATGTTTCCAAAACTATTCATAACCAGAGGCATTCCAAGAGAAATTTAAACGAATTTTCCGGCAAGTTATTTTCCCGAAAAATAATCCCACATGATTTAGAACTATTTCGCAAACATCCCTTTCTAGCATACTCAACCATTTCACATCCCATGATACCAAGAATGCATGATTCATTATGACAGTTCCATACTCATGAGTGGTCTCTCATCGATCTACCAAGTGGTCACTAGGTAATTGTTTCCCATGTGCCATTACACCTTTGGGAAAGAGCAAAAGGTCATATTTCACCCAAACTTCATAGATATAGTTACCATTGTGCCATTAATCGTTTGTAACTGAGCACAAGGTCATATTTCAATCGAGCCACATATATATAGTTACCAAGTGACATTACACCTTTAGTACTGACCAGAAGGACATATTTCAACCACGCCTCGAACATGCAACATGAACACACACCACATATACCCATCAAGAAATCCAAAAAACCCTTTCAATAAGAAAAATCTTTTAATTGAAAACCATTTCCATCAAAACCATTTCAATTCCAAACAATTTCAATTCCAAACCATTTCAATTAAACACACTTTTTATTGAAAACCAATTCCATCAAAACTATTTCAATCTCAAACCATTTTAATAAAACACACTTTTTATTGAAAATCCCTTTTCCATCAAACCATTTACAATTTCAGAAAATCCATAATTTAAAATCAACATTTTAAATTCATGAAGCCAAATCACTTGCACAACAATTCACCAATATTTCACAATTTCACTAAAACCAAAAATCATAACTAAAATGATTTATTCTATGGGTTTCACAACTAATTACATTAAAATAACACAATTTTAAACTAATCCAATAATTTATAACAAGAGGAGTCGAGAGTGAAGCCTCTTACCTATATGTTTTTGACCAAAACCACAACTAATGAAGAACACACAAGAAAACCTGGTTGATTCTTCAAAAACCTGCCTTAGATCTCTTCTCCTAGCAAGACCAAGACCAAATCTTATCATATTTGGCATACACACACATAGATATACCCATTACAGGCATATATTTATGAAAACAATAGAAGAGGAGAAGCAGATCTAATTATATCTAAGAAATCGAACAAAAACAATGAAGAATGACCACATACCTCAAGAATCCGGCATCGATTCGCCAAGCGAAGCCTTCTGATCGCCTCCAGAGTGATGGGATAACCCTCTTTGACCATAATAGAAGAAAAATCCCGAGTTAGGACCACTTAAAAGGCAAAACGAGCCACATAGAGGCAAAAAACGTGAGATCCACCTTTATAGGATCTCATCTAAGTGGCTGCATGGTTTTCTCGCATAGTTAGACAAACTGTGCGCTAACCGTGCATTAGCCACTGCCTCGACAGACCCTCCATGAACTATTTTTCCATATAGTTAGAAAAAACCTGCACCGCCCATGTGGAAGCTACTACCTCAAGGGCCCACTACCCATGGTTTGGCTGCACGGTTTAGACAACTCGTGTGCTGCCCGTGTGACTCCCCCTTTGCCTCAAACATCATTTAATGTTCTCTCGAATCTCCCATTAATCACCCTTAACTTTAAAAATATTATAATCCTCAAGAAAGGGTTACATACCATAAATCTGGGGTACTACATTCTCCCCAACATTGGACTTTCCGTCCTCGGAGAGTAGAAAACCTTTTTCTAACTCAAAGAGTTCTGGCCACTTCTTTTTCATTTCCTTATCACGTTCCCAAGTCTCTTCCTAAATATAAACATACTGCCATAAAAACCACAATAGACCAATGATTTTTTCACGAAATAATTTCTCTTGCCTATCCAAAATCTGTACCAGGATATGTATCAACGAATAATCCGACTATAGGTCAATGTGATCCCATCAAATCACATGGTATGGATCAGGCTAATACTTTTTCAAATGAGATACATGGAATGCATTATGCACCAAATGGAACTATGGTGGAAAGTCAAACCAATATGCCACCTCTCCAACCGATTCCAGAATATTAAAAGGGCCAATGTATCTAGGATATAACTTGCCCTGCTATCCGAAATGATGATAACCAATCCGTGGAGAGATCTTCAAGAAGACATGATCACCCACTATGAACGACAACGGTCTTCGACGGTGATCTACATAATATTTTTGATGAATTTGACCCGTCTCCATCCTCTTTATAATCTATTGGATCTTATCAATTGTTTCTTGAACAAGGCTTGGTTTGACTAGTGAATTTTCATCCATTTCCATCGAGCATAGTGGAGAACAACAGGGATGCCCATACAATGCTTCAAACGGAGCCATGCGTATCAAGGCATGATATCTTTTATTGTATAAGAAATCCTCTAAGGGTATATGATCCTTCCATGAGCCACCAAAATACATTACACAAGCCTGCAACATGTCGCCCAATGTTTGTATCGTCTTCTCATATTTCTCATCCGTATGGGGATGATACGCCGTGCTCATAGTCAACTACATTCTAAGGGATTGATGTAATGACCTCCAAAAATGAGATGTGAGCCTCAGATCTCTATCTGAGACTATAGACACTGGTACACCATGCCCCTTTACCACTTATTGGATATATATTTTTTAATGATCTTCCACCGTATGGGTTTCACGAATAGGGATAAAATTGGCCGACTTGGTTAGATGATCCACTATCACCCAAATGGAATTGTGTTTCCAGACCATTAGTGGAAGACCTGTAACAAAATCCATTGCTATCTGATCCCATTTCAAAACTGGGATAGGTAATGATTGTAACAAACCAGCTGGTCTCTGATGCACTTCTTTAAACTATTGAAAAGTTAAGCACTGCGGGACGAACTCATCCACCTTTCTTTTCATGCCGCTCCACCAAAACTGCGCCTTCAACGCCTTATACATCTTCTATGTACCTGGATGTACATCCCATATTGAATTGTGGTAATAATGGAGGATATATTCCTTATAAAATAAAGGTACAATATTCCAATCTCTAAAACAAAAAACTGAACCCCCAGCATGGTTCCAGCCATCAATGGTCTCCCCACCATTGAGTTTAGAACTTACAACTAGAAATTTTTCATCAGATGTTTGTGATTATTTGATCATCTTTACTAAATCAGGAATAAGTGTACCTGAAATGAAAATAGCAACATCACCTCGGTCTTCACATTCCACATGCATGTTAGCTAAGACCGACATCAATTTCCATTCTTCTGAATCTTCTTTCGCCAACTGAGCATATTACTTTCTACACAATGCATCCACCACAGAATTTCATTTTCTAGGTGTGTACATCAAGTCAAAGTCAAACATTTAGAGATATTCAATCCATCTACTTTTCCTCAGATTCAAATCTCACTATGAGAAAATGTGTTTCATGCTTTTTTGTTCCATAAACACAGTAAATTTCTCACTAAAGAGATAATGTCTCCATGTTTTCAAAGAATGGACGACTACAGATAACTCCAAATCATGTGTTGGGTAATTATTCTCATGCAACCTCAACATCCATGAGATATAAGCAACCACATGATCTCTTTTCATGATATCACAACCCATCCCTGATCCCGAAGCATAAAAATACACTACATACCCCTATCTTGATTCTGGTAAAATAATGATAGGTGCTGGTGTAAACTGATGTTTCAGTTCCTCAATGGATTTATAACATTACTTCGTCCATTGGAACAGAGCATTCTTCTTAGTCAGAGCTATCATTGATGAATCTAGTCATGAGAAATCACGCGCAAAGCGTCAGTAGTAACCAGCTAAACTAAGAAATCTATGTATCTTGGACACATTATTTGGTGGTTTCCAGGAGATAACAGCTTCGGTCATTTCAGGATCAACAGAAACACCCATATCAGAAATAACATGGGCATGGAAATGTACTTCCTGTATCCAAAAATCACACTTTGATAATTTGGATTACAAACGATGATCTCTCAGGATTTGTAACACTGTTTCCAGGTGCACCTCATACTCAAACCTTGTCTTTGAATACAGCAAGATATAGTCGACATACACCACAATAAAAGAATGTAGATATCAATGAGATATTCGATTCATCGAATCCATAAAGACCCTGGTGCATTAGTTAGACCGAATGGAATAATACATATTCGTAGTGGCCATATCTTCTTCTGAAAGCTATCTTTGGAATATCCTCCTTCCTAACTCACATTTGGTGATATCCTTATAGAAATTTAGTCTTTTATAACCACTGATCTCCCCTTAATTGATCGAAAAGATCATCAATGAAAGGAAGTGGATATCTATTCTTCATTGTAACTTGATTAATCTTACGATAATCAACACACATCCGAAGAGTTCCATATGCCTTCTTCACATACAACACTGGTGCTGCCGATGGAGAAGTACTTGGTCAAATGAAACCCTTTCATTCCAACTCCTCTAACTGCACATCCAATTCCCGTAACTCTATTAGTGTCATCCTATAAGACGGAAGGGAAATTGGACTAGTCCCCAGATGGAGATCAATTCTAATCTCCACTCCCCTTAATGGTGGAAACCCTGAGAAGCTGTTGGGAAAGACATATGGAAATTTATCCACCACAGCTGGAAAATTATTTTCCTTAAACTCTTTCATTGATGCCAAATTCAACCTTCCAAATGGTAATTCATCTTTCCGACCATTGGTGCCAATAAGCTCTTTGCACATTTTGTTACCATCCTTGCTCCTCTGAGGAGATGGTCGATGCCGTCCTTAGTTGCGAAACTAATCTTTCTCTTATAATAGTCGATGTGAGCCTTAAACATTGTCAACCAATCCATACCCTAGATTACATCATAAACAACCATGTCCAACAATGATAATTCCAATTTAAACTCATCTCCATCAAAAGTTATAGAAAATGCTCTACACACAAAGGCTTGACGTTCTCTTTCAGCAAGAGGGGTTTTCAGTTTCAAAACAGATTCCATCATTTCATGTTTTAAACATAGCAAGTCAATAGAATGAGAAGCAATAAAGGAATGTGATGCACTATTATCAAAAAACACTGAACAAAGGTATAATTGAAAAGAATCGTACCTCTTATTATAATAGTTTAGCTTGATCATCGATTATCATTTTCTCAGCTCCATACAATTGATTCATCACTGCATTGTTCTCCTTGCTACCTTGCTAAGATTGTCCTGGTTGATTAGTCATGGTATTTCTAAAATCACAAAGGATAGCTCTGTTATGCTAACGAGACGGATTCTGATGTCCTCGTTCTGTCGAAGCGTACAATGCTTGCAACGCCTGAGAAGTGTCACATGCACCCGACCTCAGAGAATTCATACAATTCCACTATAGATTCCCCATATGCTTGTAATTGTTACATGATCTAGGTTGCACCACACACTCTCTCTTTATGTGGTGAATCGAACAACATTTAAAGCAACCTGCATTGCTCTAGGGTCATGGTGGATGGTTTATTGATCCCGTCGTCTGGTTCTGATTTTCACTCGCACTCTGGAAATAGGTGTCTGTTTTCCTCTTGTTCCCATAGGTTGAGTTCCCACTGTTTCCTATAGGTATCATCATTTCTCGTCCTATCGATCCTGAGATATCACGTTCAGCAACAATTGCTCTGTTCACCATCTCTTTATAATCTGTTGTATAAAGAATGGTAATATTCGATCGAATCTCTTTCCTTATCCCCAATTTGAAGTTGCGTGCCTACAATGACACACTTTCCGTGACCTATGGTGAAAAACAGACTAAATTCATGAATTTAGCCGCATACTCTATGACAGAGAGAGTCTCTTGTTTCAAGATGAAGAAGTCCATCGTTTTCTGGTTATTGAAAGTGTGAGGAGAGAATTTTTTATTGAACAATTCTTCAAATTCCTCCCATGTAAGGATTTCATACAATTTTTCATGCACCGCTAAATCCCACCACTGATGAATAATATCCTCGAGCATATATGTCACCAACTTTACATTCAGCTCTACTGGTGTGTCAATGAAATCAAAGATATGATTCATCCTACTTAGCCACGCCTCCGCCTTCTCGGGTTCAGCATCACCCTAAAATTTTAGTGGATTCTACTTCATGAACTAGATGGTATAATCCACATGCCTTGGTTCAGTTCTCCTGTTCCCCGTATCCACATCATGAAAATCTTGGACAATACTATGAACTAGCACTTGCTTCACATGTGGTTCTAGTGAAACGATATTCTCTACAGCCTCTTCAGGTTGGTTCTGACGATGCCTACTGGGTTCGATTTTCTAAACCAACAACAAACTCTATCAAACTCATTCTCAAGAAACTGATGGCTTAGCATTACAAATTCAATCACATCATTTATCACAACATTGTTTTCAAAATGACTTTTTTCCCATGTTCAAAAATTTTTGAAAACATTTCTCACGACTTTTTAAAATCTACCAATTTTCAAAATACACCAAATACCTTATTTACAAAATATTTTACTGGAAAACAATTTCTGAATTTCTCAAAAATTATCACTTTGAAAAAAATCACAAATCATTCCTCACAATGAGATATGAAATCCTAGTGGGAAGTCGTTCCTCTATAATGCATTTCATGCTCATATCATTGGATAAACCCATGACAATGATATTTCCAACATTTTATAAATTTATCCAAAACGCTTATGTACCCAAAAACCTAGTAACTTGATGTTCAGCATAAACGGGTTAGCTACGCCCTTTTATGCTATACATTTCAAGTTCCGAAAATTCTATACATGTCTATGATTTCTACCCAAGGAATAGACAAGAATGAATTTCAACTCTGAGACCAAGAACATCGATCACTACTTGTTAGGCAAGGACTGAACAAGCTGATACCATTTGTAATGACCCGCTAATTCTCATTGGCATGAGAGAAAAAAAACTCATTACTAGGCCTTAAGCGATATACCCAAGGCAGAAAAGGATGCTAATAAATGCAGAAGGGTTCCATGTACTAGTGGGGGACAATTTACCATTTAATAAATAACCCATAAACCAACCAATAATAACCAAACATTCACTATATGATGCATGACCAAAATAATGACCACTAAACAGCTTCATTATATCAAACTACAACAAAGTATACAATATAGGAAGACCAAACATAGAATAAAAGTACACCATGGATGAACAACTCAAGACTCTCACAAGACACTACAACTCTATGGTCCACAAGCTCCAAGCTCTACAACATCTCCCAAGCACCACCACAAGACACTAGCAATAAGATGCTTTACCTTTACTTATGTCCCAGAATACGACATTTGCAAAAGTAAAAATGTGCCAAAGAAGGGGTGAGTATAAAACTCAGTGGGTTTTCCCCCAATGAATTCCCTACTCAAGCCACTAGGATAGAAGATTTTTCCACATTTATATAAAAACAGTTTATATCAATCATTTTCTCAAAATCTCTTTATAACTAAATATAAACAAGTTTCCAAAACCATTAATAACAAAAGGCATTCCAAGGGAAATTTAAACCAATTTTACATTAAGTTATTTTCTCAAAAAATAACCAAACAAGCTTTAGAACCATTTTGAAAACATCCATTTTTTTCATACCCATCCATTTCCCATCCCATTCTACCAACCATGCATGCTTCGTTTTGACAGTTCCATACTCACGAGCAGTCTCTAGTCAGTCTACCAAGTCATCACAATGTAATTGTTTCCCATTATCCATTACACCTTTGGCACTGAGCACATGTTCATATTTCAATCAATCCTCGTACATATAGTTACCATTGTTCCATTAAATGTTTGGAACCAAGAACAAGGTCATATTTCAACCAAGCCTCGTACATATAGTTACCATGTGCCATTACACCTTTGGAACCAAGAAAAGGTCATATTTCAACCATTCCTCATACATGCAACATGAACACACACCACATATTCCCATCAATCAAGCCAAAACACCCTTTCCATAAAAAACAACATTTTATTGGAAACTATTTCCATCAAAACCATTTCAATTCCAAACCATTACAATTCCAAACCATTCCAATAAAACTCCCTTTTTATTGAAAACCAATTCCATAAAAACCATTTCAATCTCAAACCATTTCAATAAATCACCCTTTTTATTGAAAATCCACTTTTATTCAAACCATTTACAATTTCAGCAAATCTATAATTGAAAATCAACATTTTAAATTTGAGAAGCCAAATCACTTGCATAACAAATCACTAAGATTTCACAATTTCACTAAAACCATAAATCATCACTAAAGAAGATTTATTCAATTATTTTCACATTAAAATAACCCAATATAAAACTAATACAATCAATTATAACAAGAGGATTCTATAGTGAAGCCTCATACATTTTGGGTTTTGATGTAAACCACAAAGAATGAAGAATGCACAAGAAAACCGGGATGCTTCTTTAAAAACCTACCATAGATTACTTATCCTAGAAAGAACAAAATCTAATCTCATCTTATTTGGCATTCACACCCTTAGATCTACCCTTAAAGAGTGTTTATCTACGAAATTAAAAGAATAGGAGTAGAAGATCTACTTAGATCTAAGAAACCGAACAAGAACGATGAAGAACGATCACATACCTCAATAATTTGGCTTCGATTCGCCATGACATGCCTTCGTATCGCCTTCAGAATGATGGGAGAACCCTCTATGTCCTCAAGAGAAGCCAAATCCCAAAAAAGGGACGATTAAGAGGAAAATAGAGCCACATAGAGGCAAAAACACATGAGATCCACCTTTACAGGATCTCGTTTAAGTTGCCGCACGGTTTTCTCGCACTGTTAGGCAATCCATGAAATATATCTGCATTAGACACTTCCTCAGAAGACCCTCCACGCATGGTTTTTCCGCATGGTTAGAAAAACTGTGCGCCGCCTGTGTGGAAGCTACTGCCTCAATGGCCCAATATGCATGGTTTGGCCGCATGGTTTAGACAACCTGGGCGCCGCCCGTGCGACTACCCCTTTTCCTCAAACTTAATTTAATGTTTTCCAGACTCTCCCATTTATCACCATTGTCTTTAAAACCTTTAAAATCATCAGGAAAGGCTTGCATACCAGAAACTGGGGGTACTACACCAAAACATACCAATCTAGTCGTTCAAAAAGAGGTTATGAATAATATTGATACATTTTGATTCTTTTATACTCTGTATAATTTTAACATCCATATTATGTGTTTATTAGACATAATATATGAATTGATTTATTTTTTCCAGATAAAAGACGAATTAAAAAAAACAATTTTATGGCCTTTTAATGGTGAACCATTTTTAAAACCAATATTTGACAATTTTATATATTCTATTTAATGAACTTAAATTCTTATTTAGAAGCGGGACATAAAAATTTAGTTTTGATATACTTTTCTTACTCTTTTGATAACTTTCATATTTTGATTATTATTGAAAAATACTATGTTTTAATTGAAAACCACATTTTAATCGAAATAATTATTTATGTTCAATTATTCATTTGAATGGTTTTGAAGCATAATTAGATTATCTTTTTATCATTTAATACGATTTAGGACATTATAAGTAATTTCACATTTAAATTTTGACGTAAACACAAGTCAATTTTTGATAGTTTTTCCTTTTTAAAAACCAGCTTTCTTGGTTTTGGAAATGAGAATAAATTTGAAATTATTAAATTAAAATTCTATGATTTAAATTTGGTAAAATGAACTTCATTTTTTAATTCTGAATATCAAAATTAGATTATTGGGATTTTTGGTATTTTTCTGAAAACTATCAATTTTTTATGAATAGTAAAAAATACTACATTTTTATATAATACTGATTTTTTATTTAAATAATAATTTATTTTATATAAATTCATTTAAAGTCGAAATAGATATATAATACCTATATAAGATCAATTTAATTTATTTAGTTCATTTAATAATAAAATTAGATGTATAAAATGTTATTGGATTTTAAACCGCTTTTACCACCTTCTTGGCACGTTATCAAATTTACATAAAACTTTTTATTACCGCTTTTGTGACATGAATTTAAAAAATTAAAGAAGCATGGTTGACATCATTATGTAAAATTTTATTCATTAAGATGAATATAATTTTTGGTGAATAGTATCTTTTGACTTTTATTTACCACAGTTAAATGTTAGTAGGGTAATTAAAGGTAAAAATGAAATCATAATTATCCTAACACAAGTCCTAATTCTATTTGATAAGTGTAATTCGAAAAATAACATCTATAGGAATAAAATATGATACTTTAGGTCTATATGGATTATATTAGGACATTTATTATTATTTTATTTAAAGGAGAGTTAAACATGTTAAATTCAACGGTTAATAGCTAAACAATTTTTAATATAGGGTTATACATAAGATAAATTCGACAATAAATATTTATTAGAATGATAAAAATATTTCATATATAATTGTATTTTATATATACTTTTTAGAGATTATATAATTAAATTGATTTATCACACATTGATGAATTAGTAATCAACTTCTTAAATAATTATTAAAATAGTTTATATTATAAATATTAAAATAAATAGAATTTAAAAGTTTTGATGCCATTAAATAATATCATAGGTTAATATTACTTGTTAGGGATGATTTTATAATTTTTTTCTAAGTGATAACGTTTTAATGACTTTCAAAAAAATAAAATACCAAATAGTGTCAAAATTGACATAAATTAAATTTTAAAACAAATACTATATTATTGATTGATAATATTTTCCAAAAAAATATAATGTTTGACCCAAGGGATTAAATAATATTATATATGTCATTAATGAAACACATTAGAGTCTTTGGTATGTTTCGAGTATTTTCATTAACCATATATTGTATGAAGACAATAAGACACCGTACAAGTTATATTATTTAACTATGAGTTAAATTTAAAAGATAAGGTTAAAATCTTAACATAAACATGTCTAAAACCTATTGGTTGAGATAATTTCAACTTATAACCACCTGAGGCTCTAAATAAATTCATTTGGATCCATTATAAACTGAATATTATTGAATAATAAATTAATATTTTAATATTTTCCTAAAGTGACCCTCACCCCTCTTATAAAAGGGCACATCCCCTTCTCCCAAAATCACACCCCTAAGGCCATTTGGATCAGACAAAACCTGACCAAATATTCTCCCCACATTCCTCACATCATACTACAGTCCTTACTTTGGTCATAAAGCCAACCTAAGGAGCCCTTTTGATCCACTTCAAAGGAAATACCCAAAGAAGAGGTAATAATTCACCACCCTCATTCAAGTTATTTATATCCACTTCCACTTTCCTTATTGATTTTATACCAAAATAATAACTCCAGTACCTACTAAATAATGTTATGTTATAATAAATATGGATCAACCATATTATTTTCTCTATCTATCCTATAAATTACAAAGTCACCATAGGTGCGTACGTACGACTTACCGTCTCCACATCGTGGTATAGTTTTTTATTCAAACACTACATTATTTGGATTGGTATAATAATTAATATAACTGAATTAAATAATAAATATAATATTTTATTGATTCTGTATATATGATATACCATCCAATTACATATTATTTTCATCATAAATATAATTACATTGTCACTCGGGCGTACGTACAGATTACCGTCTCCACGACGCGTTGATTTTCATTCCCAAGTTCTCTATTCATGGATGATAATAAAAATATATATTATTAATAAGTATGTAATATATGAAATAATAATTCTACTGGAGATATATATATATATATACATGTATGTACTTATATATATCTTATTCACTTACTTCTGTTCAATACGATATGAAAACGGAAACAACGTTTATGCGTACGTACTGTCTACTGTCTCCACAAATGGTGCCTTCCAATTCATATATCTATCTAATATAAATATTTATATTATAAATATATGTGATATATAAATCAACATTTATATTCTGGATGTATTTAAATCATGATATAAATGATACAATCGAGAATAACAAGTTAAAACACGAAGGGTAAAGAAAGCGATTATTACCCAAAATGACAATTTAACATGGAAATCATTATTAAATGGGTAGTATAACGCCTTAAATTAATCATGTATGATATAAAAAATATTAATATGGTTCTGGTATATTTTAATAACATACTATGGTCATTATACAGTAGGTTAAACGTACCCTTTACCAAAGGAATGTGCAAGGTAAGAGTTACTTTCACAATCTTTTTATTATCCGAAGTTGTTTTTACCTATGTATCTACAGGGAAATATTTAATATTAAAGACCATGTATCATAAAATAGTTTTAAAATTTAATATTTTTAAAGTACATATTACTAAAACATCATTTAAATTTTTTAAATATTTATTCTTCTAAACCATTCTCATTAATGTCCATGTTTTCAAAATTATTTTATGGATGTATTTATATAGAAATGAATGTTTTAAATTGTTAATTAAATTAAAATGTTTCAAAGTGTTATGGGACACATAGAGTTAAGGATTTATTTTAAATTAAATCGTTTATATGACTTTTAAATGATTTTATGAAAAAGAGATATTTCTCTCAATGATTTTTACTAATATTTTTAAATTATGTCAATATTCTTACAGGATATTATTCTTGAATCAAGGTTGATTTATTATGATACAAATATTCCATATTTTATTGAAGGTTTTGTGATATGTATGAGTGAGGATGTTTTATTTTTATACCATTCATGTTTTATGGATAAATTATTAACATTTTTTATGCTAGTTTTAATACGAATGTTAATGTTATGTTTAATCCTTTTAATCTGAGGAATGAATTGGACATTGTAAGTGAAGGGTGGAGCCTGATATAGATAATCAATTCCTCGTTAGGGCTCATGAGACAAACTATTTTCTTGTCTTAAGGCCTTAACAAAATCGTATTTGTTGTCATGGAACAAGTCCTCGACTATGTGGTTATGAAGTTTGGAATTATGCATTCCATAATTATGAAATTAGCTATTGATATTATATTTGGTTATTCAAATAGTATATTATCCACAGGATTATGTAAATGGCATTATTTGATTTATCTTTTCCATATTATGCTGATGTTTATGTTTAAAAGGGAGTTGTTTTAATTTTTATACATTTCCTTAAATGTTTATGCTTATTTGCGAAAGTGTCTGCTATATTGTTATCTTTACTGAGCATTTGTGCTCACCCATTTCTTATGTTTTATTTTTCCACGATTCCAATAAGTTTGTTATGATTGATAATTAGGATTAATATATGGTATTTATGGTGTTCTCAAAATATCATTGATATTGTATTTTATTTCCTAATGTGTAATGTAACATTCATGTATATAACCTATTAGTCATGACTGCAAAACTGATCAGTCTTTTGGGACTTGATTCCTTGATATCTTGCCAATGTATTAGAATAATGCACTGACTATGGGATTTTGGGGTCAGGATGCTCCAGTTTGTATAATGGTAAGTTTATTAACAAGCTTGGAAATAGATTTGGAAAAACTCTAATTAGAGAACATTATAGTAAGACATAATTTGAGGATTAGAATAGAAGAACTTTATAGAATTTTGGTAATGTAGAAATTTGTTGTATTTTCCAAGAAATACATCCATGTCTGGATACGAGTAGGTAGAGTTTTATCTAGAACAAACTTACCTATGAGTGAAAACTCTGACAAAGAGTTTCAGGCTTGACCAGGGGTTTCATTGTATACAACAAATGGCCTTGTTGCACTCTTGGTTACGACACTCCCAGGGGATATGCTTAGGATAATTCAAATTTTCATTACATGAAATTATGAATGTTTTTGGAGTGAATACTTATTCAAAGAAAACATTTTATTATTATAGATTATATTCATAATCATGTCAATTTTATTTAGGTATTTTACAAGTTCAAAATTATGTAATGTGATTCATAAACTAACCTAGAGTATGTCATTGTTTAGAAATGGTGCCTAGTAGGAGGAATGAGTATGCCTGAAATATACATGATCGAAAGATTAAGAAGGATCATATCATTCATGGTAATTAGTCCACAATTAAAAGAGAAATTGTCTCCAACATATTCTCATACTATGAATAAATAGTATCATGTGTTAATAAGATAATTAAATAACTATCCGAGTCCTATGGATTTTAAAGGAAGTAAGAGATGTAAAGAATGGAAGAGAGAAACAAGTATAAAGGGAACAGGGGAAATAAGGATTTTCCCATATGTGATAACTATGGAAAGAATCATCTAGGAATATTCATGAAGGGAATGGGAGTTTTTTAAATATGTGGAGAAAAAGGTCAACAAGTACATGATTGCAAGGGTATGAAAAAGGTTTCAAATGTACAGTTCTTCATCTAAAAGTAGTTGGGACTCTACATGAATTAATGTTCAAATAATCAGATTATATACCACAAATGATGTTGTTGGATAATAATCAAGTTATCATATTACCACAGATGACGATTAGCGACTAGTGTTCATAGGTTGATATTAAAGAATTATGTCCTTTGAGTATTGTATCTATGATGTACTGGTTATAATAATTTCGGAGTATATAAACATTTTACTAAAGTACTATTTCATTAAGAATTTGAGATTGTGTGGTACCAAGAAAAGTGACTCAATAGCATGTCAAAAGTTTTGGAAAATACATGGTAGAAGTAATGATAAAACTTTAATATGGTCTTGATACTGAGGTATTGGTTTTGGAAAAAGATATGATTGATTTTGAAAAATTATATTTGAAATTATTAACATCCTTAGAAGTAATTAATGGTTTGTTTATTCCATCATTGTCGGAGTTTACAACATTTTTTCGATATAAGGAGTATATCTAGATATCTATAACTAATAATGGATCATGAATGTAATAAATATGTATTTATGGTGATTCAAGGTGTCATCGTGTTTTAAAAGAATACATGATATAGGTATTCACATGTTATTACGGGGAAAAAATGATCATCATTGTGTTTACATTCCTTGTAATTTTTGGACTGTGTGTTTGGACATATGTATTCTGGATAATACTAAATGTTGGAATGGATTAATTTTGACATTGGATAATATTATAAAGGTTAAATAATTCCTTATGATTATTTTAGTATTGTTATGAAATGGAAAACCCAGAGGTCAGGCAATAACTTCTTGTGTCCGACAAGGCCGTGAGACTTAATCCCGCAACAGAAGGGCACCAAGAGTAATCACCTGCCACTGGCCTATGTGATTACCTAGTTTTCAAAATGTAGTTCTGGTCTGACAGATAAATTATAAATTCATAATTTTGGAACCCTATTCGGTTAGGATAAATAGAACATATTTGAATTCTATTTTCTTTATGAGTGAAAGATGAGTTTGTGGAAGGAATTAGATGAAGGATTAAACTCTACTTTTCAAGTATATATATATATCGTCTTATTCCAGGAATAAATTAATTCTTAAACAATAGGAAAGGGAACTTAAAACCAAATTTTTTTTATCCTAATACCTTACATTTTGTTGAACCGATGATATTTTACATCATCTTAGATTGATGGCTTTGAGGCCCCAAATTTTACACTTGTTTTTGATTGATACCCGCAATCACTCCCTCTAAATATTTATATTTTCCCTCCAATTATGTGTCTCTAATTGACACCAATTTCCTTCTAATCGAGATCATAATTTGTTGGTGACTTTTTCATTTCCCTTTGTATATTATTAAAAATAAATTTTAGTAAACCAATTTTCGGTGTGGGTTTTACACAATGGTATTTTTCTATTTTTAACCATTTATTTTTCAAGATCAATTTTCAATTACAAGGATTCAATTTATTGAAGGAAGGGATAATGTAACACCCCAAGATTTCATAGTATGTTAACTCATTAAAATAATTCAATATCTTGCACTACACACAACACTGTGTTCGAGCGCACCAGAACTTACCAAACAATTTGTTCAAAAAGTTGTTATGAATAATATTAACATAATTTTGATTATTATATAATCTATATAATTTTACTATCCATATTATGTGATTAGACGACCTTATATAAGAAAAAATTCATTTTTTAGATTAAAGAAGTATTTTTCAAAAAATAGAATTTTACCGCCTTTTAATGGAGAACCCATTTTAAAACCAATATTTGACAATTTTATATGTTAAATTTAATTATATTAAATTCCTCTTTAGAAGAGGGAGAAAATAATTTATTTTGGATAAATTTTTCTAAATTTTCTAATAACTTTCATATTTTGATGAATATTGAAAAATACTACGTTTTAATTAAAAACAACTTTTTTAATTGAAATAATTTGTTCTGTAAAATTATGAATTTAAATGGTTTCTAATTGTAATTGGATTATATTTTTATAATTTAATACAATTTAGGTCATTATATGTAATTTCACATTTAAATTTGACATAAACACATGGTAATCGTTTGACAGTTTTTACTTTTTTAAAAACCAACTTTTGGTTTTGGCAACATGATTTAATTTAAAATTAATAAATGAAACTTATATGTTTTCAATTTTTTAAAATAGATTTCATTTCTTAATATGTAATATCAAAATTATCTTACCGTAAATTTTTTGTATTTTTCTGAAAACATTCAATTTTTTATGAATACTGAAAAATATTGTGTGATTATTTAAAACCAACATTTTATTTAAAAAAGTTATTTTTTTAAATTTATTTTAAGTAAAAATAGATATATAATACCTATATAAGTTCATTTTAATTAATTGGATTCATTTTATAATAAAATTTGACGTATAAATTTTTATTTAAATTTTTAACCTATTTTACACACCATCTAGGCACGTTAGCAAATTTGCATAAAAATTAAATTTTCCGCTTATGTGAAATTAATTTCAAAAATCCAATAAACACAGATGAAAAAATTATATAAATGTGATTCAATATGATAAAAATAATTTTTGGGGAATAACAACTTTTGACTTTTATTTTCCATGGTTAAAAGTAAGTAGAGTAATTAAAAGTAAAAACGGTATTATAATTAACCTAAAACATTTCCTAATAATATTGTATAAGTTTAATTCGACAAAAAATAACCTTAGTAATAATATATTATCCTTTAGGTCCACTTGGATTGGATTAGGACATTTATTATTATTTAATTTAATGAAGAGTTAAAAATGAAAAATTCAATGTTTATTTACTAAGGTCTTTTTAATATAGGGTTATACATAAGATAAATCTGACAGTAAATACTAATTAGATAGATAAAAATATTTCCTACATAATTGTATTTTATTTATAATTTTTAGATATTAAATAAATTAATTTATTCATAACACAATGTTGATGTAGTAATTACCTTCTTAATGCAATATTAAAATAGTTTATATTATGAATATTAAAATAAATAAAATTTATTAGTTGTTATGCCATCAACAAATTTTCATGGTTAATATGACATTTTAGTGTTGATTAGATTTTTTTTCTAAGTGATAAGGTTGTTATGACTTTCACAAAAACTATATACCAAATAGTGTCAAAATTGATATAAATTAGTATTTACAACATATACTATATTATTGGTTGATATAATTTTCCAAAAAATCATTATTTTGCACAAAGGGAATAAATAATATTATATATTTCATTAGTTAATCACTTGAGGTTATCTTGGATGTTTAGAGTATTTTTATTAACCATATAGTGTAATAATACTAGAAGACATGGAAAAAGTTAAATTATTTAACTAAGAGGTAAATATAAATGATTAGGTTAAAATGGAAACCTAAACATATCTAAAACCTATTTGTTGAGAATATATTGACCCATAACTACATAATTCCCGATATAAATTCATTTTGAGCCATTATAAATGGAATATGATTTTATAATAAATTAATATTTTAATCTTTTCCCAATGTGACCCTCACATCTCTTATAAAAAGACACTACCTCTTCCCTCCGAATCACACCTCCAAATCCATTTGGCTCGGCCAAACCCTACCCAAATATCCTCCCAACTACTCTCACATAAAAATATATTCCTTAAGTTGACCAGAAAGCCTACCTAAAGAGCCCTTTTGATCAACTCAAAACGAAACGCCCGAATAAGAGGTAATAATTTCACCACCCTCTATCAAGTACTTTTCTTCTTCCATATACACTTTCATTATTGTTTCCATACCAAAATAATAACTCCAATAACTACAATAAAATATTATGTTATTATAAATATGGTACAATTATATTCGTTATTCTATCCATCCTATAAATGAAAAAGTCACCATACGTGCGTATGTACGGCTAACCGTCTCCATGACATGGTGTCGATTGTTATTCAAACACTTAATTATTTTGATGGGTATAATAATCAGTAAAACTGATTTAAATAAAAATTATAACTTTTTAATGATTCATTATATATTTTATACCATCCAATTACATATTATTTCACAATTAATATAAGGATATTGTAACTTGTTCATATATACAGATTACCATCTCCAAGACGCGACGAGATTCATTCCCACGTTCACCATTCAATGATGATTATATAAATATATATTATTAATATGTATGTAACATATTACATAATAATTATACCATATTTATATATATACATTTATATATATAAAAATATCTTATTCACTTACTTCCTTTAAATACGATATGAAAACAGAAACAACGTTTATGCATTTCTATGGCCTACCATCTCCATAAACGGTGCCTTCCATTTCTTATATATATCTAATATAAATATTTATATTCTAAATATATATGTTATATAAATCAAGTGTTAAAATTTTTATGTATTTAAATCCTGATCTAAATGATATGACCCAGAATAACATGTTAAAACACGTACGATAAAGAAAGAGATTATTACCCAAAATGTTAATTTAATATGGAAATCAGTATTAAATGGTTATTATAAAGTCATAAATGAATCATGTATGATATAATAAATATAAATATGGTTCTGGTATAATTTAATAACAAACTATGGTCATTATACAATAGGAATAACGTACCCTCGACCAAAGGAATGTGCAAGGTAAGGGTTACTTTCACAATCTCTTTATTACCCAAGGTTGTTTTTACGTAAGTATCTATTGGGACATATTTATTATTCATGTACATGTTTTATAATATTTTTTTCATTAGGGTTATTTTTAGGGACTTTTTACTAAAACATAATTTTAAAATTTTTAATGATTTATTCTTATAAACCATTATCATTAATTTCCATGTTTTCAAAATGTTTTTGTGGATTTATTTATATGGAAATGAATGTTTTACATTGTTAATTCCATTAAAAAGTTTATTATTTGTATGGGTAACTTTTATTCAATGATATCTTTTAAAATATTTCCTTTATATTACTTTTAAAATATTTTAGGAAGAATATATATTTCTCTCAATGATTTTAATGACCATTTTCACCTATGCTAACATCCTTACAAGATATTATTCATAAATCGAGTTTGATTTATTATGATACAAATATTATTTATTGTATTGATGGTTTTTTGATATGTTTGATTGTGGATGTGTTATTTTTATACCATTCATGGTTTATTGATAAACTATTGACATTTCATATGCCAGTTTTAATATGAATGTTTATGTTATGTTTAAACCTTTTAATATGAGGAATGAATTGGACATAGTAAGTGAAGGGTGGAGCATGGTATAGGTCTTAGATGCTTCAGTAGGTATGAATAGACAAACTAGTGTCTTGTAACAAGGCCTTGACAAAATATTATTTGTAGTATTGGCATAATTCCTTGACTCTGTGGTTATTAAGTCTGAAATATTGCATTCCATCATTATGAAATTATCTATTGATATTACATGTGATTATTCGACTCGTAGAATACCTATGTGAATAAGTAAATTTCATTATTTTATTTATCATTTCCATATTATGATGAAGTTTATGTTTAAAAGGATTTTTTTAGTTTCATACACTACCTTAAATGTTTATTCTTATTTGTGAATGTTTCCTCTATATTGTTATCCTTACTGAGAATTTGATCTCACCCCTTTCTTATGATTTATTTTCCTAGGATTCCAAGAAGTTTATTATGAATGATAAGCAGGGTTAAGCAGGGGTATTAATTTCATTTTAAAACGATCATTTATGTTGTGTTTTATTTCATAATGTGTAATGTAATTTTCATGTATGTAATCTATTTTTGAAGACTGCTAAAATGATAAGTCATTCGGTACATGATTCCATGTAATAATTCCAGTGTATTAGAATAATGCACCGACTCTATGATTCTTGGGTCAGGGCGTTACACACTCAAATAAAAATATAATGTGTGACCTGCACCACACAACTAATTCAATGTAAAACCACACACCACATTTAAAACACCTTCGCACAAACCACATAATTTAATAAGCTAAAAATAAAGTCATATGAATAAATTTAAATGAAGTCACTTGGTGTTACCCACTAACCCACACAAAACCTTCTTTTATGACCAAATTCACATGACACCATTTAAATAATATAATTCTCACCAGTTGCACAATTTATTAAGGTAACCGCACAATTTAAAAATAACTAACAACTTACTAGATACGAGTTTTCAGCAGAAAGACCACACATAATAAAAACATTATACCAAACAATTCAAATGTCAATAAAACTTCATATTATATCAACTTCGCACTACACAAATTAATTAAATAATATTCTAAATTAATTAAAATTTAAAATTAATTAATCAAATAATTATTTAACGTTGAACTAATTACCTCGGTGTAGATAATCACAATATTTCGGTGTAAAACTACCACTTCACTTCAAACACACCCAAACAACACACTTTGAACCTAAAATAACAGTGGACCATTTATACCATAATAGAACCAAACGCAAAACTGAAACCTTAACTGAAACATAATCAAATTGAAAGAATGAAAAACCAAGATATATCGCACCTACGGAAAGGGGTATGAGAAGCTGTTAGAGTGAGATGGAGGGTGCTAGAATGTGTCGAGCTGGCTGGAGCATCGCCGGATGAAAGTGTGGCAAAGGGAGTCATGACTGGGGGAGCCGCGTTGGGGGGTTTCAGTGCCAGGAGGGTAGTATGGGTCGTTTTTGTCACCGGAAAGAAACAATGGAGGATGAAGGTGGTGCGGCCAAGGATGGTGCGACAAAGGGAGGGTTCACCGGGTGGTGGTCGAGAGGGAGGCAGTGGGTGGCATGATCACAAGACACATGGGGTGTGTACGGTGACCAGTCGCTCGATGAGAAGGATGAGATGAGGTAGTCTGCGCAAGAGTTGTTGCTCACCTTTTGGAGTCACGCAGGGAAGCAGGTGTTTGGTGTGCATCGAGCTCGAAGGGAAGAGGCCACAACCGTGCTGGAAGAGGGAGAGTGACTAAGCAGTAGACTAGAGGGGAGGGTGCCAACTATTGGGAGCATGGGAATAGGGAGGCGACATGTTAAGGTTTCAGGGGCAGAGGGTTCCACATGGGGAGAAAGGGGAATAGGGATCAAGTGGGGAATAAAATAACAATATAAAGAAATAAAAAAATGATAATATAAGGGAATAAATGAAAAAGGGAAAGAAGAATAAAAATAAAAACTGTATGAAGAAATAAAAAATTCACTACTAATAATAGAAAAAACCAAAATAAATAATCCAACCACATTAAAATCATAATGAAATTAATAAAACTGTAAATAATGTTAGTATAAACGTGATAATAATTTTATAACTGTTATAATAATTTAATATTATCTAACTAATTAAGATACTAACTGAAATAATGTTAATAAGGTTAATAATTAAACTCTAAATATTAAATTAAATACTAGTAATACTAAAAAATAAAAAAATAAAACAAGTCACAAAAACAAATACATTAATTATTGATTGTGGAAACCACACAAAGATGTATGCTTGGTCACGGTCATAGTTGTGCACCCGTGTAATAATGAATTTAATAATAAAATTTTATGTTATTAAATTTGGGAACTACACATGGTCATGAATACGACCACACACTTTATATTGATCCAAATCTCTCAAAATGACATGGCTAAACCTGCAGCTCAAAAATGAGACACAAAATAATTAAATTAAAATTAAAAATCAGTCGGGGTTTGAAAATTCTCTTCACCAAGACACTTTCTACCCAAAAAAATCCCATAAGACATGACCAAACCTAAGATTCCATGCATGCCCATGAAGATACTTTAATCAATAACTCAATCACCTGCAGACCAGGCATTCAAAACACCCATAATCGGAAACTCCATATATATGAAAACCATAATCACCATGAAAAATAAGCAGTGTAAGGAATTTACCTCCAAACACAACTATCACATAGAACACCACCACCACTAACTTAGGGATCACCAGGGCCGCTCGATATCTCCAAGAGAACATGTCAAGAATCACAAAACCCGAGCTAAAAAATTACCATGTTCAAGGTTTAGTGGAGAAGAAGTAAGGGGTCACCCTACCAAGAATACATTCAAAATAATGTATCGAGAAGTTCTTCATATAGTGCTCTCCCCACCATATTAGGATCCTTAACAATCAATGGTTTTCCAAACCAAAATGACTCACAACACTAACCATCCTCTAAAACTGGCTATCCCTTCAAATATCCTTATGTTAAACCAATACAACATAAGAGGGGATGCTGGAGAGACCTTCATTGGGAGACTCCACCATTTTATAATTTTTCTAACTCCATAGAACCCGGGAGAGCATTTCCAGTTTACATTGAGTGATACAGAATGAACTCTTCCTCACAAACCTACCAACACGGGATGACCTCCATGAATGGTTTCAACACTGTCCAATACACTGCCACATGTGATGGTTTTGATATCAAGAACCCCTAACCTAGTATCATACTAGAATGGGACACGTTAATCCAATAAGGCAAAGGAATCTCTGAAACAAGTGCAATTTTATCCATTACCGACCGCAAAAAGGTTCAAAGGGCACACATGCGGGATTTACAAGAATACAGATTCTCCAGACCTCTTTAAGGCTTAATAGAAACTCTAATAAATTATGAACACAACAAGGATACAATTGATCCATGCCCCTGACAATCAAATGAAACATTCTGAGATGATACCGCAATATGGAAATTTAAGTTGTCACCAACCCGTCGCTGCGAACATACATTGAACCAAGCCCATCCAATGTATGAAGAGTTTTTAACTGCATGGAAGCTTCACCCTAAGACCTGTTGATGGGGTCCTGATGTCTGAATCATCTAGCACCACATCGTCATAAGATGACTACCTCTAACTAGAACATCATATACTAGAAAATAATTGTACTCACTTCTGCTCATGTTCCAAGCGGCCACTCTGTCAACATAACAACTAAGATTTGCAACAAACAACTTAGAGAGTTTTACTGACCATGCTAGAGATAAAAGATTGAGTGGTCTATCAAACATGTGATTCAAACTAACAAAAGGATCACTAAAAGAACAATCCCCTTAGGTTCGCACACCTCATCAGATGAATAACCTATACTTACCACAATATTAACAAGACCAAAAACTATTACGAGATTCAAACTGGTTTCCCAAACAACATTTGGAAACATGAAACTAGCTCATCAGAAAGGTCACCACACCTCCTTCACCATCTGTTGACTGGTCAAGCCCCTAGGTGATCCACCACCTTCCATCACCTGTACATACATAGGTACAACTACAGAATTTAGCTAGTATTGAGGATCTATCATGACGTCCCCATTCACAACGTAACCGGAACGATCACCATTTACTGGTGTAGTCTCCCTCCACCAAACATACTTGAGATAACATACACCTACACAACATTTGTATTTCCAAAAAACAAGAGATGCTTCCAAATTTCCCAATGCATTCAATGATATCCAACTGACCTCAACGTCTACAAATAGTTGACACAACCGAGTAGAACCCAACATTGCCTTTCTACTAAGAGTCTGGGCTGAGCTAGGAACTGAGTGACCTGCTAGACACCCATGGGACATTTCTAAGGGAATATCCCAAACAAGAAACCCAAAATTTACTTCCAAAAATCCAAACAAATCACAAAAAAAAGATCCACATTCTGAACACAAATCCAATATTTCCAATTTAAAACCTAAATTCTATTTCATGAAAAACACACGCTTGAAAACCCTTGTTTAGTATAATAAAACCCAACAGATATTCTGAAATCATCACATTCACTATGGAATCAAAGCCAATTACCAATTTCTAAAAACATTTCATCACAATAACCCATTTTAGGAAAAAGGCCACTTTTATATAAACAAGAAGCATCCTTCAAAATCAATCAATCACCACCGATATTCCACGGTGCCTTGAAAATGTGCATTTCCATTCCACATAGTAACCCATCCACATGATCCCCAAAAATTTCATTTATCATGTCCACATGCACAGGAGAACACCCATAAGAATACCACGAGATGAAACAAGTCTCATTTACTTTTGAAAAAAGCAATCACAATATTCTGAAAGTACCTTTTTACCAAATCCGTTCAAAAATTCCGGAAACATTTTCAAAATTTACCCCATTTCCAGAATAAACAACATTAATTTCAAATAACCGAAGACATTATTTTAGAAAGATGACTTTGAAAGATCAAACACGAAATTCCAAAAAACAAGGTTCAAGAGAAACACTCCCGAAAAAACGTTCCAAACTAACACCAAAATAAAATAAGAGCAACCCCGTTGTCGGCTTTCCTTTTTAAAACACATACACACCAACAAAAAACTAAACCACAACATCACCAACACTAATGCACCTAGATAGTGGACTAGTGGTAATGTTAGACCCGACCACATGGTTTAGTAGACAATTCCCTAGTAATGCACCATCCACTAGGAGTGTCAGACCTTTTCCTCTTGCATCACATGGGTCTCTATTTCATTTGAGACTGTGAAAAGTGTCGGTTTAGTCCAATTTTAATCCACCATTAATAAAGACCAATGCCAAAAAACATAATTAATGGACTACCCCTAGTTACTATTGGATTAGAATGAGTAAGAGTTCAAAACACTCTTCCCACACCTTCCCCTAGAGTACTGTTATTCCTATATTTGATTTAGTGGACTACCCAAATAACAAGAACAACCTACTTTGATAACATTTTTTCAAAAACCAAGTCGGGTCTCCATCTGCCACAGAGCCTGACCTGGTCTGCGACATGGCCTAAGGGGTGTTCACCTTCCCCTCAGGCTTGCACAAGTGCCCAAGTATCAAAAATATAATTTTTGAACCATTTACCTAAATAAATAAATAGGAAAAATGAACAAGATAAATAAATTAAAACTAAAAACATGTAACCAAATAGGACCTGAATCTATGGTCAAAATTAATGTTTAAAAAATTTACCAAAACAAAAAATGAAGTAAAATAAAGTAAAAACTAAAAACACTACCCCAAACCTTAAAACAATAAACCGAGGTACAAGAACCTCAAGAAATGTTCACCAAACCAACCAAAGGATGCCACTAAGAACGTGAATCACCCAAGATTTTCCTGATGCCCCAACCTAGAATTCAAAATAAACTGGATCTATATACACCCGAAGGTTTATGTTGGGTGTGAGCCAAAATCCATGTAGCATACCACTAAGAAAAGTTTCCACACATGATTATTAAATGGAAAATACATTTTCAAAATAATAGAAAAAAATAAATAAATTCCCAAACAACATTAATGAATATAGATTTAAAGAGAACAACTATTATAAATAAACATAAATTAAAACACACACACACTCTCTAGCTTTCAAGGTAACCCCAATGTCACACCGTGTGATGACAGTGAAAGAAAAGTAAAGGAGGATCACAATACATGGGAGAGGCCTTATAGGTACTAATGAAAAGTGGGTCCTTAGAATATCATCTCTCAGCGAAAAATGGTGTAGTAACCAAAAATTATACCTTCTCATGCATGAGCCAGTAGAAGGGAAAAACATCCACAACCAAGTTTTCTCTGATCATAATCTGAATGTTTAGTTAGTGTTGTATTCTTCAATTCAGCTTAGTGAAACTGGTCTGATTCCACTTTCATATCAACAACACACTAGGCCTTGTCTGCCTACATAGTAACCATGCTTCTCATTTGTGCTCATGTGGTTAAGAGATCATGTCATGTGTCATAATCATATACTAAAACTAGAAAAGACCCTACACACGCCAAAACAACCATTTGACCAAAAAAATCCATTTTAAATGATAAAAACAATAATAAATTCTCCAAAAACTCATTTCACATCATTTAAATAATTTAATAATACATTTAAAATGTTTATAAAAAAAGAGAAAAATAGTGTTACCTGGTTTTACACACACAAAATAAACTATTTATACATCCAAAACACTTTCCAACATCGCATGTACTCAAATACAATTATAATGTGTGACCTGCACTGTAAAACCAGTTTGGCAGAAAACCTACAGCACATGTAAAAGAACATTTCAAAAACTAGACAATTTAATAAGACAAAAATAAAAACTTGTGACGCAATTCTAATGAATTCACATGGAATCACCCACTAACTTATAAAAAATCCATCTTTTATGACCAAATTCACACGACACAATGTCAATAATGTAATTAGCACCCATTACTTAGATTAATAAGCTAACTGCACAATTTAAATATCATTAATAACTAACTAGATATGATTTATTTAGAAGAAAGTGAACACATAATATAAACATGCTACTAAACAATACAAATTCAAATGAAACATCATAGAAGATCAAATTCTCACAACACAAATTAATAAAATAATATGTTAAAATAATTAAACATGAAAAATAATTAATAAAATAACAATTAAATTTGGAACCCCCTACATTGGTGTATAGAATCACATGATTTTGGTGTGAAACTACCACCACATGCACACTCACCAAAAACGACGGACATTGAACCTAAAAACAAAACAACAGACTATTTATACCATAAAAGAAAAAAATGACAAAACAATCCCTAACTAAACTTAATGAAATTGAAATAACGAACAACTTACATATGTCACACCTATGGAAAAGGGTCTGAGAAGCTGTCTGAGTGAGATAGATGGTTCTAGATGGCGTCGCACTGGCTGGAGCCTCGCCGGAAGAAGGCGCGACCAAGGGAGTCACAACCCGGGGGAGCCGCACTAGGGGGTTACAATGAGAGGTAGGTAGTAGGGGATAGTTTCTTCATGGGAAAGAAACACCAAAGGATGAAGGGGGTGTAGCCATGGGCTGAACGACCGAGAAATATTTCACTAGGTGGTTTGGCCAAGAGGGAGGTGTCGGGTGGTGCGACGGTGCATAGGAGGTGGTGCAGAAAATAGTTGTATGCATGAAGAGAAGGAGTAGAGGAGGTTGTACACGCTGAAGGAACTTCGCGATGGTCGCAGTCCCATGAGGGAGAGGTTGTGTTGCATGCAACAAGCCTGAAAGGAAGATGCAATGTCCTTGCTAGATGAGGGCACATGGCAAAGGTGTGGACCAGAGGGGAGGGAACTGGCTCGAGGGAGCATGGTAAATGGGAGGCGGTTCACTAGGGTTGTAGGAGGGATAAGGTTTTTTAAAGACCAAAAAAATTCAAGGAATTTTTTTTCTTAATCTTCATGGAAATTTTACAAGAACGCAGTTTCTGACGGAAGCTAATTCCGAGGCCCAGTGTGCCTGGAATCTTTATCCGAAGTTTAGCTCGGGTACGTTCTATGAACAAAAGAGCGGGTCTTTCTAACTTTTGAACCGGTGCTCAGAATCGAATTCCGACGACACCGATGGAATCACAGCACCGATAATGGTTTAGAGACACCTTTTCCGGAGTTGCGTTTGCTCGGGTGTGGTTTTTAATTTTTGGGGTTAAGATAAGAAATAAAATAAAAGTGGTGCAAACGGTTTTTATTTTATTTTGCATAACTTAAGTTAAGTGGATGATGTGGTTCCCACAATATCCTACCAACTTGGTAGGATATTTTTGAGGTGGGGCCCACACGAGCCCCACCGTTTCATTTCTTCTATGTAACGCACCCGCACCCCCTTTTTTTAATGACGTCAACTCGTGCGTTTAATCTAAATATTAAACGCCTAATTAATTGGGCGGTTTTAAACTCCTCAATTAATTTTTTGTTTCGTTTCTTTTTGAAATTCAAACGTTGTCTTGGGCGTCAATAAAATAAGACAACTCTTATTTTATTTCTATTGGAACTTGTTGCGTGGAAAGGATTGGGAGAAAAGCCTTCTTCTTCGACGAAGAACGCGAAGAACACGCCGACCTCTGATGAAGAAAGCCAAACCATCGGAGATCGACTACGCGACGCCGTGTACCGCAACGCCAGTGACACTTCTTCCGTGACGCTCTTTCCGCGACGCATCTTCCATGACACTTCTCCGTGACGCGATGACCCTCCCTCCAGGATGCCTTCTTCTGTGACGGTTTTTTCCGCGATGAATCCTCGCTCATGGAATTCGACAAGGTAGGGATTTATTTTAACTATTGTTCGTGAATTCTCCTGTTTCCTTTCTTCTCTTTTATTGGAGCCGCCTGTTACCGCAATAACGGGAGGTGGGTCGGACCGCACGAACACAGTCGACCCTCCTATCCCTTTTTGTTGTTTGATATTGTTTCGGCACAAGCAAGGCAACACGGTGCCGACGCACCACGTGAGAATTGTTAAGGAAAGGGGGAGAAGCGCAGCGCCGTGGAACCAAACCGTTGAAGACGAACCAGAGGCGCTTCGCCGTCCCGCCGCACCGGTGAACCACAAAAGCACCGCGGCCGGAGCGGGGCCTCCGGCATCGGAGCAGGGGGGCCGGCCCTTGCCGGTCCCATGGCGGCAGCAGCCGGCCGACCGGTGCGGGCCGGCCGGTCAGGGGAAAGCATCGGCGGTCGAAACCCCCGGCCGGCTAGCAGGAGCGGCCCCCCGCTTGGGGGCCACAGTTTCTCCACATGGGGGCAGCGCGCCCCCCGCCCTCTTCGCTCGGCCGTAACAGCTGAGCCGGCCGCACCCACGCGGGCCGGACCCGAACCCGGTTCGGGCCGACCCTGGGGGTATCAGGTCAGGCTGGACCGGGCCCGAACCCCCTAATATCGAACCTCTTTCGGTCGGTTGCCCATAACATGAGATACAGGCCTCCGATCGACGCACCGTCAGTTGTGTAGTGATCCTTGGATTGAGGCGGTCGTTTAGATATATTACACTCAGGGTTTCGGAGAACATTGGGTTCAGCCGGGTTGGTTTGTACACAAAACCAACCGGGCCCTCGGAGCGGAAACACTTATATCATGAGCTCCAGACTTCCGATTGACGTGTCATCGATTTTGTTGGATTCCTCTATGCGAGATACACCTTTTGTCTTACTCCGCTCGAGGATTGGACATAGTTGGAGTACAGTCGGGTTGGTTTTGACTTAAAACCCAACAGGGCCCTTGGGACGAAAAAGCCAATAACTCTCAGACTGGACATCTGATCGCCGCGCCGTCTGTCACGTTGAGTTCCTGATAATGATATGGAACTTTTGGATACATCAAATCTGGACTATGTGTCAGTTGATGTATCAGACCCTCGGCTCGTGGAGCGGACCCTCCCAAACGATCTTGTTGTGTGCGGGAACCCTAGAGCTGGCTGCAACTACGACGACGATGACGACTGTGCAGAAATCCTTCGTGGATTTGACGGTGACGACTACAGCACTCAGCGGTCCGACGTGGATCAGTGCCACCGATCATGTGTGGGTCAGATCCTATGTGGGTCAGCGCTCATCAGTCATGTGTGGGCCAGCGCCTACATATCCTGTGTGGGTCCAATCAGGTGTGGATCATTGCAGGGGTTAGTTACCTATCGATCCTGTGTGGGTCAGATCCTTTGGGGGTCATTCTCGGGGTTAGTACCTATCGATCCATTGTGGGTCCGACGACTTAGATGAATCAGTGGAAATATCCGATCATCTCCATCGTCATACGAAGAAGTATACCTGTGTGAGCTGAATCCTATTTTGCTTTCTTATGTGGATTGTGTTGTGCTATCCTGTGTGGATTACGTTATACTTTCCTCTGTGGACTGGGTTGTGATTTCCTATGCCGACTGGGTTTTACTTGAGCTCCGATGTTGGAGCTGAACTGGAATTGATGACTTAGGTATATGTATGGGCATATACCTAAGTAGTGTCGGATGTTACTTCGTGATTGAATCTTTCCTTTTATCGATTATCATTTATAGATTCTGGGAGACCTTCGGGGGTCTCGGGGTCCCTACTGAGTAGCTTATACTCACCCCTGCACGGGCTATGCCCGCACTACATTGTGTTGGTAACAGACGACAGAAAACGCTAATCGTGGTTGAGGCTTGCGGAGCAGGACGATACCTGGAGGTGGACCACTGGGCGGGACGTACTCGGAGCGGACGGCTGGACCCGAGGAGATGTGGAGGCTATCTGTAATCACCCTTCAGGTGGGACATCCAGTGGACGACTCGAGGCTGTGGCTTTACTTTCAATTTCAATTTTCCCTTTCCAGTTGTACTTTAGTTTCAGTTTGGGTTTGTATTCTGGCCCACTGTCTTTTCCGCACTTACTATTGTACCCAATTTTTACTTAGTGTTTACATCTTCTTACTTACTCTATTGTGTTTGTTTACTTTAAAAAGGAAATTCCTTCCCTTTTATCGGGAATTACTCCTTGGTTCTAGTCGCCAGCTCCTGGCCTATGGAAGGCGGGCTTGGGGTAGTCACGACACGGGCCCCGAGGACGGGTCGTGACAAATTGGTATCAGAGGAGTTCGGTTCTACCGCAGAACTCAGGACTCTGATCTTTTTCTATGTAAAGCAATAGTGTTAAGAGTATTATGTGTGGTTATCAGTCCAGGGAGTCCAGTGTCGGTGCGGCGGCTGACGTATCCGTACACCAGGACCATGACTTCTGATTTCCGACTTAATGCACGAAAACATTGTTTGCATGTGTGTTACAAGTTTTCTTTGTGATTAATTTGTGTCAGCTCACCAGGTATATTGTTTGACCATGGTGCACCTGTTTCTTTTCAGGATGGCCCCATGACGGCATCCAGCTAGGGTTCCGAGAGTTGTGCATGATAACAGCCCACCAAGCGACGAGGCCTCGGTACAGGGCCCTTTGACAGTAGAGGCACCGGTGGTACCGCTACCCACCAAGCCATCGATGCTACCAGCCCCAGCCACAGACGATGCACGTCGCCTTAGTGCACTGCACGAGTTTCATCGCCTGCGACCGCCATGGTTCCGCGGGGAGACGGACCCCCAGGCAGCCGAGGATTGGCTGGAGGCAGTTGTATGAGATTTCAGGTTAGTGGGGACACTAGCATACCTCATGGTGATCCTCGTAGCAAGCCTCCTACACGCGGCAGCAGGCAGATGGTGGAGCTTGATGCTCCAGGTGCACGATGAGGCATCTCTCCTCTGGACGAACTTTGAGAGCCTCTTCCGCTCGGAGTTCATCCTAGCCACCCTCCGTGTGGTGCGCATCCAAGAGATTCTACAGCTGCGGCATGGCAGCTTGACGGTCGCCCATCACTCGGCGAGATTTACCGATCTCTCATGCTACATGACAGACATGGTTCAGGACCCATTCTTCTGTGCTCGGACCTTCGAGCAGGGATTGAGGAAGGAGATCAGGGCATCGCTGATCTCCCTCAGCATTCCGACACATGCAGGTGTACTGGAGCGAGCCCTTCTGATCGGGAGCTTCCTTTCAGAGCCTGCATCAATAGCGAGACCTACCACATGGCGACACGTAGAAGAGTCCTCTACAGCAGGCAGTCGGCGGATGACTCATGATTCCAAGAAGACCAGACCCTCAGGAAGATGACCTCAATACATAGTCTCAGTAGTGCGGGGAACACAGCGCGGAGCCAGTCTTTCGAGAGGCATACAGTTCTATGCATGCGGCGGGCAGGGCCACATGGCTCGTTACTGCCCGACCTGCCGTGCCGAGGAGTAGCAGACGGTTGAAGGGCCACCCAGGAAGAGGTAGAGGGTTGACCGTGGCGGTCCACAGGGAGCAGGCGGATGAGGCAGAGGAGCTGGCCAAGAAGCAGGTGGTGGGCGACGCTTTGAGGCTCTACCACTACCACCACCAGGAGGTCCACCACGACCACAGGGAGCTGGCGGGCAGAGACAGGCATAACTCTAGGCAGCGGAGGCCTACCACCACGGCGCGCCCGAGATGATTCGAGGTATAATCTGTGTCTATTCCACCATTTCTGCAGTTCTTATAGACACAGAAGCGAGTCATTATTTCATTGTCGTTGCCCTTGTTAGGAGCTCGGAGATTCTGAGAGAGCCATTGGCTCAATACTTACTGCTAGAGACTCTTACAGGAGCAGACTCGATGATTATGAACTGGTGCCGGTAGTGTGGGCTTACTCTAGAAGGCGAGAGATTCAGCTGGGATCTTCATGTTGTGGCGTCAAGGCCTTACCACGTCATCTTTGGAATGGATTGGTTATCTACAGTCCATGCTCAGATTGACTTTATTAGGCGCAAGGTGCGACGTGTACACACTGATGGGAGCAGGTTCACCTTCACAAGTGAGAAGGGAGCCTTCGCAGCATAGGATGGACTCCCTCAGAGGAGAGGACAACCCATCGCTCATCAGTTGGCTAGCATCATCCTAGGAGTAGTTGACATTCAGAGTCCTAGTATTCCTGCAGTGGTGGATCAGTATGCAGACGTTTTCCCCGATGATGTTCCAGGACTACCTCCTTGCAGAGAGGTAGACTTTAATATTGATCTATACCCCGGGACTTCCCCGATATCCTCTCCAGCATATCGGATTGCTCCCGCCGAGCTTCGAGAGCTACATGTACTTTTGGAGGACATACAGGGAAAATGATTCATCTGACCCAGTGTTTCACCCTGGGCTTCCCCGATATTGTTCACCAAGAAGACGGGCGGGAGTTTGCATCTTTGTGTCGAATATCATCGCCTGAACCAGGTGACAGTGAGGAACAATTATCCGCTACCGAGGATTGATGACCTCTTCGATCAACTCAAGTGAGCACGGTGGTTCTCAAAGATGGTCCTAAGGTCACGCTATCATCAGCTTAGAGTCCGGGACGAGGACGTGCAGAAGACGACATTCAGATGTCGGTATGGCCATTATGAGTTCATGGTTATGCCATTCGTAATAACCAATGCTCCAGCAGTGTTCATGGGCCTCATGAATAGGATCTTTAATCCATACCTCAATCAATTTGTCGTGGTCTTCATCGATGACATTTTGATATACTCGACGACCGAGGAGGAGCACGCCTACCACTTGAGGGTTATATTGGACACACTCTGAGAGAACCAGATTTATGGTAAGCTCTCGAAGTGTCAGTTCTGGATACGCGAGTTCCACTTGTTGGGACATGTCATCTCTGAGGCGGGAGTTGTTGTGGATCATGCGACGATCGAGGCAGTGCTATCTTGGGATCCACCCAGGAGCGTGATGGAGGTGCGGAGTTTCTTGGGACTAGCTGGATACTATCAGAGATTTGTGTCAAACTTCTCCAGAGTTGCGACACCACTCTCAGCTTTTACGAAGAAGGGGAAACCCTTTGTGTGGTCAGACAGATGTCAGCAGAGCTTCCAGGAGCTGTGACAGAGATTGACCAGCACACCAATCCTGAGGTTTCCAGAGGAGGGAGTAGGGTACGTAGTCTACTACGATGCATCAGGGACTGGACTCGGATGTGTCCTATTGTAGGAGCGGGCAGTGATCACCTATGGATCACGTCAGTTGAGGCCGCATGAGTAGAACTACGCTACCCATGACATGGAGTTAGCAGTAGTGGTCTTCGCTCTGAAGATGTGGTGACACTATCTGATGGGCGAGCGCTTTATAGTCTATTCTGACCACCAGAGTCTTAGGTACATCTTCTCGCAGAAGGACCTGAACCTGAGACATCGGCGAGGGCTCAAGTTCCTCCAGGACTATGACTTTGTGATAGTCTACACTCGTGGAAAGGGGAACGTAGTAGCCGATGCACTCAGCAGGAGGACGGGCATTTAGCTACTTGGGGAGGAGATAGAGCAGCTAGTCACTTTGCAGATATCCTTCGTGGATAGAGATGGAGCTGCCTTCCTTCAGTCACTCACAGTCACTCCTCCACTACTACAGCGGGTTAGAGAGGCACAGTGTGGGGACGCCGACTGTGAGACGCGGCGTGCACAGATATCCTTAGGACATGCACCTGATGGATTCTCCGTGGGAGGAGATCACAATGTCCTTTTCAGAGGACGTAACATGGTACCAGTTTCTTTACGAGAGGAGGTGCTGAGAGAGTTTCACACTTCCCCTTTGGAGGTACATCCTGGCATGGCGAAGATGTACCAGGATCTCAGACGACAACACTGGTGGCTGGGCACGAAAAAGGCTGTGGCATTGTTCTTTTCTCGATGCCTCACCTGCCAGCAGGTGAAGGGAGAGCATCAGGTACCAGTAGGCTTGGTACAACCCTTGGAGGTCCCAGAGTGGATGTGGGACGGGATATCTATGGAATTTTTGACTGGACTTCCACGCACTTCCAGAGGTCACGACTCCATTTGGGTGATTGTCGACCGACTCACCAAGTCGGCTCACTTCTTACAAATCAGAGAGCTGGGCTTAGTGGAGATCTTGGGACGTCTCTAGGTTCAGGAGACTGTACGGCTTCATGGTGTGCCATCATCTATCGTCTCCGATCGATATGATCGCTTTACGTCCTGGCTTTGGAACGTATTACATGAGGCGTTCGGGATGTAGCTACGTATGAGCACTGCCTTTCACCCTCAGACAGATGGTCAGATGGAAATGACCATTCAGGCTCTCTAGGACATGATCCGTGCATGTTTCCTCGACTTTGGACGTAGATGGGAGAACCACCTACCCTTTGTGGAGTTCGCGTACAACAACAGCTACCACTCCACCATCGGGATGTCACCATACGAGGTATTGTACGGACGACCTTGCAGATCACTGCTGTGCTGGACAGACCCTAGGGAGTCAGCACTTGTGGGACCATAAATGGTCCAGGACACGACAGAGAAGGTCCAGTTAATGCAGGAGCAGATGAGGATAGCTCAGAGCCGGCAGAAATCTTATGCTGACAGGCGGCGGAGGCCATTGGAGTTCGAGGATGGCGACCACGTCTTCTTGCGGGTCTCACCTCGACATGGATTACAGAGATTTGGCTGAGGCGGCAAGCTGTCACCACACTTCATCAGACCATTCCAAGTCCTCATTAGGATTGTTGATGTGGATTATCGCCTGGCTCTACCACCTCAGTTGCACCGGGTGCATGACGTCTTCCACGTATCCCAACTGGGGAGATACGTGCACGACCCGACGCATATCATTGACCATGGGGAGCTGGACGTTGATGATGGGGCGACTATTTCGGAGGTCCCAGTGGAGATTGAGGATCAACAGGAGCGGGTCCTACGTGGATGGTTGATTCCTCTAGTGTGCATCAGATGGCAGCACGGGAACCTCGAGGAGAGAACTTGCGAGCGGGAGGCTCAGATGCGTGCTCAATACCCACATTTTTTCCCTAGTTTATGATGTATCTTTACGGGGATGTAAAGCCCTGATGTGGGAGTGATATAAAGACCCTAAAAATTCAAGGAAATTGTTTTTCTTAATTTTCTTGGGAATTTTACAAGAACGAAGTTTCTGACGGAAACTAATTCCGAGACCCGGTGTGACCAAAATCTTTTTCCGATGTTTAGCTCGGATACGTTCAGTGAACGAATGAGAGGGTCTTTCTAACTTCTGAACCGGTGATCAGAATCGAATTCCGAGCGCACCTATGGAATCGCATCGCCGGTAATTGTTTAGAAACCCATTTTCTAGAGTTGTGTTTTCTCGGGTGTGGTTTTTAATTTTTGGGGTTATGTTAAGAAATAAAATAAAAGTGGTGGAACCGGTTTTTATTTTATTCTTCTTAAATTAAGTTATGTGGATGATTTGGGACCCACAATATCCTACCCACTTGGTAGGATATTTGTGAGGTGGGCCCCACACGAGCCCCACCATTTCTTTTCTTCTAAGTAACGCACCCGCAACCCCCTTTTTTTTAAGGAAGTCAACTCGTGCGTTTAATCTGAATATTAAATGCCTCATTAATATGGCGGTTTTAAACTCAATTAATTGTTTGTTTCTTTTCTTTTTGAAATTCAAACGTTGGATTGTGCGTTAATAATATAAGACAACTCTTATTTTATTTCTGTTGGAACTTGATTCGTGGAGAGGATTGGGAGAAAATCCTTCTTCTTCGATGAAGAACGCGAAGAACGCGCCGACCTCCGACGAAGAACGCCAAACCATCGGAGATCGACTACGTGACGCCGTGTACCGCGACACCAGCGACGCTTATTCCGTGACACTCCTTCCACGACGCTTCTTCCGCGACGCTTCTCCGTGACACGATGATCCTCCCCCACGACGCCTTCTTCCGCGACGGTTATTTCCACGATGAATCCTCACTCATCGAATTCGATGAGGTAGGGATTTATTTTAACTTTTTTTCGGGAATTCTCTAGTTTCCTTTCTTCTATTTTATTGGAGCCACCTGTTACCGTAATAACGGGAGGGGGTTGGACCACACGAACACTGCCGACCCTCCTCTCCCATTTGGTTGTTTGATATTGTTGCGGCACGAGCAAGGCAACACGGTGTCGAAGCATAGTGCGAGAATTGTTAAGGAAAGGGGGAGAAGCGCAGCGCTGTCACGCCGCGCCGTTGAAGACAAACCAAAGACACAGCGCCGTCGCGCCACGCCGGTGAACCAAAAAAGCACCGTGGCCGGAGTGGGGCCATGGCGGAGGGGCGCGGCGCCGTCGGGCCGTGCGGGACGGATGAAGGCGGCGACCAGTTCCAGGCCGCGACGGAGCAGGGGAACCGGCGACCGGTTCTGGGCCGCTGGCATCGGAGGAGGGGGACCGGCCCTTGCCGGTCCCATGGCGGCAGCAGCCATCCGACCGGTGCGGGCTGACCGGTCAGGGGAAAGCACCGGGGGTCGTAACCCCCAGCTGGCCAGCAGGAGCGGCCCCCCGCTTGGGGGCCGTGGTTTCTCTACTCGGGGGCAGCACGCCCCCCGCCCTCTTCCCTCAGCCGTAACGGCCGAGCCGGCCGCCTGGCCTCTGAGCCAGCGCCGGCGCGCCGGGCCGAGCAACCGGGACACGCCCAAGCTGGGCGGACCTGGACCCGGTTAGGGTAGACCTGGTTCGGGCCGACCTTGGGGGTATCGGGCCGGGCCGGACCTGGCCCGAACCCCCTAACACCGAACCTCTTTCGGAATGTTGCCTATAACATGAGATATGGGCCTCCGATCGACGCACCATCAGTTTAGTAGAGATCCTTGGATCGAGTCGTTCGTTTTAGTTCATTACACTTAGGGTTTCGAAGAACTTTGGGTTCGGCCGGGTTGGTTTGTACACGAAACCAACTGGTCCCTCTGAGCGAAAACGATTATAACATGAGCTCCGGACGTCCGATTGTCGTGCCATGGAAATTTTTGGATTCCTCTATGTGAGAAGGACCTTTGGGATTACTCCGCTAGAGGTTTGGACGCAGATGGAGTACAGTTGGGTTTGTTTTGACATAAAAACCAATAGGGCCCCTCGGACGAAAAGGCCAATAACTCTAAGACCAGGCATCCGATCGACGCGCCGTCTGTTGTGTTGAGTTCCTGATAACGATACGGAACTTTTGGATACATCAACTATGGACTATGTGTCATTTGATGTATCATCCCCTCGGCTCGTGAGGCGGACCCTCCCGAACAGGCTTGCTGTGTGCGGGAAACCAAGAGCTGGCTGCGGCTGCGATGATGAAGACGATTGTGAAGAAATCCTCCGTGGATTCGATAGAGACGACTACAGCACTCAGTGATCCTACGTGGATCAGTGCCACCGATCCTATGTGGGTCAGATCCTGTGTGGGTCAGCGCTCAGCGGTCCTGTGTGGGTTAGCGCCTACAGATCTTGTGTGGGTCTGATCATGTGTGGGTCATTGCGGGGGTTAGTAACCAATCCATCTTGTGTGGGTTAGATCCTTTGTGGGTCATTTTGGAGGTTAGTACCTATCGATCCTTTATGGGTTCGACAGCTTAGATGAATTAGTGGAAATATCTGATCGTCTCTATCGTCATACGAAGAAGTATACCTCTGTGAGCTAAATCTTGTTTTTTTCCTATGTGGATTGTATTGTGCTATCCTGCATGGATTACGTTTTTATTTCCTATGTGGACTGGGTTGTGATTTCCTGTGTGGACTGGGTTGTACTTGAGCTCGGATGTTGGAGCCGAACTGGAATTGATGACTTAGGTATATGTATGGGCATATACCTAAGTAGTTTCAGATGTTAATTCGTGATTGTATCTTTCCTTTGTGGATTATCCTTTGTGGATTCTGGGAGACCATCGGGGGTCTCGCGGTCCCTACTGAGTATCTTATACTCACCCCTGCATGGGCTATGCCCGCACTACATTGTGTTGGTTGCAGATGACGTACAGCGCTGATTGTGGTTGAGGCTTGCAGAGGAGGATGGTACCTGGAGGTGGACCACTAGGTGGGACGTACTCGGAGCGGATGGCTCGACTCGAGGAGCTGTGGAGGGTATATTTACTCACCCTTCAGGTGGGACTTCCAATGGATGGCTCAAGGATACGGCTTTACTTTAAGTTATTTTTTTCCCTTTACAGGTGTACTTTACTTTCAGTTTGGGTTTGTATTCTGGCCCACTTACTTTTCCGCACTTACTGTTGTACCCAGTTTTTACATAGTGTTTAATTCTGCTTGCTTGCTCTGTGGTGTTTGTTTACATTACAAAGGCAACGCCTTCCCTTTTATCAGAAATTACGCCTTGGTGCTAGTCGCCATCCCCTGGCCTATGGAAGGCGGGCTTGGGGTAATCACGGCACGGGCCCCGAGGACGGGCCGTGACAGGTTTTCTATGGGGACAGAGGGGGATAGGGATCAAGTGGGGAATAAAATAAAAATAGAAAGTAAAAAATAAATAAAATAATAGTGAATTAAAGAAAAAGGAATAGAAGAATAAAATTGAAAATCAAATAATAAAAAATATTAAATACTAATAATTTAAAAATAAAATAAATAATCCAACAACATTTAAATCATAATGAAATTAATAATAATGTTAATAATCTCAGTATTAACGTGATTATAATTTTATAACCATTATAATAACTTAATATTATCATTGTAAAATATTAGGTGAAATGATGAGAATATGGATAATAAATTAATTGAAATATTAACTTCAATACTAATAATTCTAAAAAACTAAAATAATAAAATAAATGGAAAAAATAAATGCATTAATTTTTGAGTCTAGACACCATGCACAGACGCGTTCATGGTCCCAGACATAGTCGCACGCCCGTGTAATAATGAATTTATTAAAATAGAGTTATGTTATTAAAATTGGGCATCCATATAGTTGTGCTTACTACAACACACCGTATATGGACCCAAATCTATAAAAAACCAGGCTAAAACTGTAACTCAAAAATGAGACCCAAATTAATTAAATTAAATTTAAACATCGGTTGGGGTGTGACATTGTGATTCATTCTATACTATGATTCAAGGATAGAGAATTGTTTCATTTTATTTGAGTACTCAGGATAAAGATTCTAGTGCGTTGGTGGATTCTATCAACATTCATATTTCTACCATCAAGATTTCCCAATATGGGAACGAATTGTACTAAAATGTTAGTACTTGTAACCCATTTGATTTATTTGCCTCCCAAATTAGATATGGTGATGTACAAAATAGTGAATGTCCACTGATTTATAGTGATGTTATATATATTAGTGATAATGGTCCCTAAGATGGTGTAGGTGGCCCATGGATGCAAGCTAAAACATGGCATAGAGGATATTATCTGTTGGGATGGGGTGGGCACACCTCTCACCATAGTATTAGTACTATATCTAATGCTACAAGATCTATATTTCGTTTCTCATTTTGAAAGTCATATGTGGTCTTGTTGTTACTCCCATGAATTATGAATTTATTTAATAAATTGTTTTTCAAGCCTCGACCATTTTAAAAATTATGTATATGTAAAAAATGACTGAAATTGAATAAATTAAGAATAAGTACACATTAATAATACTGAAAAAATAAATATGTTTTATGTCTGTGAATTATATATAAAAATGAATTAATTATGTATATATGAAATCAATTTCACACAGATTTGATATATAATAAATTAAAAAATCAAAGTAAATTCAATTATTTGTTGAGTAATATGAAATTAGTCAATATTTTTAGTTCATATAAATTATTAATTATTTTCCATTATATAATAAATATAAAACTATTTAATGTAAAGTAAATAATTATTTTAAATATAAAAATAATATTTATATACATTAATATATATATACATATATATTTAGTATATAAAATTTAATAACATTAATTATCATAATTATTTAATTATAAAATGTTTAATATTCAACAGTTTATAATCAATTTATTCATTTTTCTGAATAATTATTTAATTAATAATAATAATAATACTATTTTTTATATACCATATTTTTATTTTTATTTTATTTTCTTATTTTATTTTATTTATTTTGACGTCAATGATAAATATCACTACTGAAATAAACATTTTTCCGCACTTAAATTAAGGTGCTCATAAAGGGCACCCTTTATCAGTGTTCAAAATAATGTGTTGATAAATATTAAACATTATTGGGACTAAAAATAAAGCACTTATAAAGGATAGCCTTTATCATCAGGAATAAAAATGCGATGATAATGGTTCCCTTTATCAATGACAAAAATGATCTTACAATAGGATAAGTTTATCAACTATATTCTTATCACTGATAAATATTCCATTTAACCGCATTTTTTTATACCACTGATAAATACCAATGATTTTAAAGGTCAATTTTTTAGTAATTATTGTAGTCCTCCAACACTTCTACCATATTTTTTTTAATCATTCACCTTCTTTTGTAAGAAGATTCTTTTTTTCTGATGAAATTTCCCATTTAAATTATTATACTTTTAACACTAGCTGAATAATTATTCTATGGAATTTCATAACTGTATTAATCATCATACTCAATCTTCTTATCAAACTTTTCTACAAAATTTCAAATATTTTTACCTTGTAGACATGCAATTTCATGATTACATTTGAAAATTTTTCTTCCTCTTTACAGATTAGAATATAAAATTTACATGATATCAACTAGACTATCTTCCTCCTAATTATGTTTAGTAGAGATTTTTTTCATGTCCTTTAATGCCACTTCATTGGACATATCCTTTTCGACAAAATCATTATCACTGTTCCTTATTTCATATGCAACAAGGGTATTGATCATGTTATCCAATATCAGCTCCATCAGATCTTTATCTTGCAATACATAAACAATATAATTAAACCAGAGAGAATGTTTTCTCAAGATACACTTGACAATCATTATATCATTAATAATTTCTCCTAGACCATGCATGTCTTCCATGAAAACATTCATCCAATAACAAAAATCAATCAACTATCAAATTATGATGCATTCAAATATCCTAATATTTTATCCATTGAACCACAATATTTTATTCTCTCACTTTTCAGTTACCCTGTTAAATGTACAATAGATTTTCTCACATAGCATGTGATATTTTACATGACGTCACCCATTTTTAGATAACAATATATAGGGCCCTACAAATGAATTAATCCCTTTGGAATCAGTATCCAATTTCCATGTATTTTCTTCTAATAAAACACAACAATCCATATTGGATGATAATCCATGCATAGCTTTTATAAAGTAATGCATTCAAACTAATATGATGTAGTTCTACTTCCAATTCATCCAAAATAGAAAATTGATTCTATCAAAGATCATAAACCCTTTGTGATTTAAAACCTCCAATTATTCTACAGATATAGAACCACTAACTTTCAAAAATTTACTATGATAAAAATTGATATTCCAACTAGGTAAAACATTTAATGAGGGGGTCAATAAGGTGATGGTAGATTAAAAAAACTTCCCCTTGGGAACTTGTTTCATCATTAAAAAAAACTATTTTATATATTCTTATTATTGTAATATATGAATAAATATAAAATCATTGAGAGACATAAAAATATTTACAAGCTTCTCCCTCATTGGGAAACCTCTTGGGATCATACAATGGTGTTGTACTGAAGTACCAAATTCATTAATTCTCACTACCAAATAGTATGGTTTTGGCTAGATGACATATATACATAGGATCACTACCCATACACGATTTATGGTTTACTCACTAAATTACCAATGGGTAACTCTCGATATCTCATAAATTGTCTCACTACTAGTGGAAAATATCACCATATTCCACATGCATTGCACACTACACATGGATGGTATCCACAAATAGTTTATGGATGTGTAGGTCCCATAATTTTCATTTAAACATGCATCGTTAATTGTAGATAGATTCTCTATTGAAGTCTGTTTTCACCCATAGATTAAATCGAATTTTCCTGGTACTACTAGATATAATAAATTTCTTTGAAGAACTATTTATGTCCCTTAATGAATATCCCGCTTCATCGATGAACTACATTGCACTGTGTACCATATATTCTACATGAACCACCCCTTTTGTGTACTACCTCTAAAAACCACCTCCATATATCGCCTCCACCAACAACCTCTACATAATAATTTTTTATACCTTGCTTGCGTACTCCATTCACTTTTACAGACTTCCTTATTTCTTAATCAGTTTCTTCTACAAACCAATTCTTTTTTATACACAGCATATAACTAAAAAATAAATTCACAAAATGTTCTCATGAACCAGTTAACACTTCAAGGAATTATTCTTCATGAACCACATCACTTCTCAGAATCCTCCTTCACAAAACAATTATAGACATTGACAAATTTACTCCTGTAGAAAATACAATCTCAAATGAGATTCACTCTATATAATAATTGGATTAGTGGCCTTTATAAAGGAAAAATAGATCCTCAAAATCTTCTAATTCGCGAATTATCAAAATCATGGATGTTGTATTGACTTCAATCCATACCATGATCCCATGCACCATTCATCCCTATGTGGTCTTCCTATGGACACACTTCATACAAATCACCATTATAATCATGAAAAATGTTTTTCACAGATCCTAAAATCACCACCTTGTTTCTGCCAATGATAATCCATCACGTGTACCTCATTCCTTCCATGAACTATAAACCTTCCCGCGAACCATTCCATCAACATAGTCTATAAACAATGCTTCTGGTCCAGAATTCCATCCTCTATAGTCCATAAAATGTTACTATGAATAATCCCTTACATTCCCAAAATTTTATTTTCCATTCCACAATATCCTTTTACAAAAAAACTTATTTTTTTAAAAAAAATCCCCGTGTTCTGTGGGAAAAAAATCGTCAAACACTGAGAAATTTTTCCTCTTTAAACACTTTCCTTAGTAATCACCAATAATACTCATTTGTATTCATATATATTTTTCCACCAATATAATCAAAACCCATAACACTAAGAGTACATATAGAGGAATTTTGCCCATCAATTTTTTTATTTTGGATGAAAAAGTTTTCATTTATGGCCATATAATCTCATTATATTGTATATTAGTAGATCCATCAAAGATAGAAGATATTGAATTGTTTCCTAGCATAACCATGGTTAGTAAGATTCACATTATTGTTAGATTATTCGGATATCAATTATTATTAGTTGATAATATCTCATTAATATCATTTACCTAAACCATGTTAACTCAAAATGGATCCATGTTCATCTCGATATATGTATGTAACAGAAATTTCATGAATCTAAAAAGTAATTTAGTCAGTGAAAATATTATTACATTAAACTATAGTGGAGAATGGTTTTTAATCATTAGTGATCCATCCCAAAAGGTATTGGTATTTGTTCTCATATAGAATTAAAAGGTTATATCATATCCTTTATGTCAGCTGAAGAATAATGAGCAATGTAACCCAATCCATAATATAAGGTTATTTGAGAAAATATTTTCATTAATGATATAGAGGCATTATCATTATGGAGAAAAATGTGATATCTTAACTAATAAAATAATGTTATAGTATATATTCAAATTGAAGAAGCTTAATACAGCCCAAAGAATATGGTTAGAGTTGATTATTTATTATAATTACTCAATACTAGACCACCCTAAGACAGTGAACAAGTTGATAGATTTTTTACGTTGAAATGATTATACTATATTATCCATGATTAGGATTAAAAAAATCAATAACTTCTACATTTGAAAAGAATGGATCTATAAATTTTTAAAATGAGTGTAAAATATTATCTTAATCATTTAGATGTTCTAAAATATATTCATTTGTCAATTAAAGTGGAACATTAGGTATATTTTGAGAAATAAAATAATTTTATAAATGTTCATGTGTTTATTCTTGATCATGATAAGTGATAAAGTACAATAATCATATATTTGTTACATCCATAGAATATTTGAAGAATGTTTTTTAGAGGTAACTCATATTTCTTCATTATTTACTCATTATGTGTGTATTGAGATGTATAGATATCGGAAATAATGCTTCTGGTGGGTTTCCTTGAAGAGGGATATAACAAGGATTGTATCATGTTCCTTGGACTATCATCATTTAAGTATGAATTAAAAGTATATTGTGATGTCTCATCCATTACCCATTCTGAAATGGAAGTGGGAAAAACCTCAGCATAGATATTTAAATTGAACTCCCCTAAGTGTATAAAGGGAATAATTCTATATTGGTCATAGTCAAACAACTTATAATCTTAGAAAAAATCCTCTCAATCATTGAAATAATCTATCTTGATCATCATACTCGGATATAAATTAGTTATGAAGTAATATTTCATGTAGTAGCATATTTCATTCTTTCAGATCTGGATCTATGGTTTAGAAAAATTTTATGAATAAATATTTAGAAAGATCTATGTATTGATTTTTTTTATCATTACTATGTATCATCCATTATATGATGGTCAATTTCAAAGAACAATCCATACCCAAGAGGATATATTGAGATATTTTTCATTATCTATCAAATGTGGTCAAGATCAACACATTCGTCAAGTTGATTTTTAATACAAAAAATTGTTCACTCAAGCATTCAGATACTCATTAGGATGTCCTCTATGAATATATATATATATATATAACTCCAACATGATGGAATGAAATTCGAGAAATAAAACTATTAGTACATTATATAGATGATGAAATAGGATATAAGAATAAATCTATTAAAAAACATATCAAGGTACCAAATATTTTACTAAATAGTTATATCAAAAATCATTGGTGTGCTATAAAATATTTTGTTGGTGATAATTTGTTTATAAGAATATCTCCATAGAAGAAGATTATGATATTCAGGAAGAAAGGTAAACTGAGCCATTGTTATGTCATTCCCTTTGTAATTATAGATCATTTGGGGACTATTTAATATCTTTTTATACTTCCACCAATCCTCTCTAAGTTCCATTATGTGTTGAATATATATGTATTTATGAAATAAATACCTGACCTTTTTCATATACTAAACTTTGTGCTCATATATCTAGAGAAAAATCATTTTTATGAGGAAAAAGCATATGAGATTGTGGATCATATAGAGAAATGACTATGAAACAAGTCCAGTCACCTAGAAAACAAAATATGAAAAAATGGATACTCTAAAGCAGCTAATGGGTATCCTGAATAAATAATTTGGTAGAATTATTTTTATTTTTTTGTATCATAATGAAAAATTTTATTGGATAATTTAATTTTAAGGAAGGTAGAATATTGCACCATATGTTTTTTATGAATTAATATTTTGGAAATAAATATTTTTTTTGTTATATCTATTATTACATGAAATAATCATTTATTATTATAGTACACACAACAACAAGTTATTCTTACTCAATATGCACCACAATGTTAGCTTTAATTAAACTCAATTCCATGTTTTATAAAAACCATGATATATTATAAATATTATTAAAAAGTAAAATTTATAACCTGACCATTAAAAATCTAAAAATAACTAGTATGAAATAATTTTTTAATACTAATTATATTGGTTATAATGTAAATAAACATATTAAAAAATGCACTTCATTTTTCGTAGTATCTTTTTATGTCTCAAATGTAATATTTTCTAAAAAAGATTTTTATTTATTTTAATGAAAATTAATGAAACTCATATTTCACATTTTTTGAAAATTAATATTATAAATTTAAGAGAATTCTAGAAGTAATCATATAAAAATTATCATTGGGTGAGTTGTTGATATTTGTTTGAAAAGTTCTATTTTTTTAAAAAAAATTAAAAATATAGATTTGTAATTGGAATCAATATTTTATATTAATTTATTAATATAGGTAAAATAATTTATAAATAGTTTTTAATGTATAATATGATTAACTATACATATATTTATGTAATTAATTTCGTTCTAATAAATTTAATTTCAAATTTTTCTGTAAAAATCTTGTAAACGTTTGAACATTTTCCTCCTAAAAACACTCATTCTCGTCCCATTTGTCATATTTATTTGACATTATATTTTTCTTCTTCTATTAATGGAAAATTAAAAATTTGACTCCATATTTTCCATAAGAATAATATATATTATCTATTAATGGGAAATTATTTTTTACCATATTATTTATTTATAATTGTAAAGACTAATTTTTTCAACTAAGTTAAAACGTGGTGCTTTGTGCATTACATGATTTTGTATTAAAATGAATTATACTCACACTTATGAATTTTATTTAATTAATAAGGCCTAATGTTTATGATCTTTAGGTTGATATCATAAAATAAATATACTTTTAGTTTTATCTTTAATGATAAATTACCTAGGTAAATAAAATTATAGAACTTACCATGAAAAAAATAACTAAAAGGAAAAAATAAAGGAATCATAATGAAAATGAATATAATGATCAATTTTTTTAATTTTTTTTAAGGGAGGTTTCCCTTACCAAATAATCCCTACAATACACTATTGGGTAATTTTGGGGTATATTATTTAATTGTGATCCCCGTAATAGTGAATACATCTGTGTATTTACAATATTGCCACCACTCCTCAATTTTAAAATAGAATTCACTATCATTCATTATTCTCACCTCTCATAAAATTTTCCACAAACAAAAACTTTCCAAATAACATAAAAATTTAAATATTATAATCCTATAATATTTATTTTGGATATAAATCCATCCTTGGAATCCTTTTAGTGATAATTTAAAGAGTATACCCCAAGAAGAGGTAACATTCATCAGTGTCTATTTTTGTTTTTTTCTTTCTCCACCTCTTTCAATTACTATTTTACAATGATGATATATTAACCATAGTATATTCCTTGTAATTAAATGTTATTTTTATCTAAATGACCAAAAACCATCTCCATTTTAAAAAAATGTCTTACAAAATCATTATTCGGTTCAATGGTAAACTACCACCTCACAGACTGATGCCATTGTGTTTTCCATTTCCACCTATCAGAGCTTAACATAATGAAAGATTCATATTTTAAGTATAATTTTATTATATTATTATAATATATTTATTATATCACACATACCTTCTTTAATTCCATTCCTTATGGGATATGAAAATGTAATCTATTTTTACTGCTGACTGTCACCTCAAGACGCGAAGTTATTTGTTTTTCACTATCAATTTACCAGGTAATAAGATTATAGTTAATGAAAATATATGATATTTATATGTACTTTATATAAAATATATAGGAAATAATAATGATTCGGGATGTTTGATATGTTATTTAACAAGATTCTGTTCCATTTATTAAGAAAATGGAACCAATGATCAAGCAGACGTAAAATGTACTATCTCCAGGAATGGTGTTGTTCATAATATATATATACTATTAGTGTATAACTATAAATTAATATATAATTAATATATATTATATTTATATCTCTTTTAACATTATGTATGTTATGGAACCACGATCAATATAAAATGTCCAAAAATTTATACAGTATCATAGATGAAAAACAATACAGTTTTTACATAAACCATAATTTTTACAAGGTATTAATAATATAAAGGTATAAAAATTTAATTAATTAAGTCATATATTTTATGGTAAAAATTCTTTTAGTTAAATTATATAATTATAGTAATAGAATATTTATTATATAGTATGGTTTAATGTGTACAATAAATTTCACGACTAACAGTAATGGATTTCTGTCACATATTTATTTTCCTTTAACACGCATTCCATGTTCACCATGTGTTCCTTTTATGTAGTGTATGTACTAACCTTGAATATATTTTATAATTAATTTCATTATATAATCTAGGATTTATTTATCCATACATTTATCTCTATTTAATGTTTATTATGTTTTTGATGTTTATAATTCGAAAAGGGTTTGTTGTCTCAATTACCCTTTATTGGGACATAAGATAAGATTTGTACCTATCTACTTTTATTTGGATTATATAATGAACCATTGATAATTTATATCAAGATGATACTTCTTTTCCCTATATTTTTTATTTATTTTATTGTTATTATTTCTTGGGGTTAAGATAAAATGCTACAAATGTGGTAATTGTTGTATGTCACAATCTACTCATTTATCATAATTTACATTGATTATTATTCCAACGATAAAAAATTATGATATATCTCAAAATAAACTCATGAATTTGATTATCCTCTAGTTATGTCATGAGAAAAATATATTTACCTTCATTTTCCTCAATTTATGTACTCCAGATTTCAATATAATGGTTTTATGAAAAATTATATTTATGTTCAAACAATCTCCTTCATCCAAAAACATGTAATCAAAAAGTTTTTTAATTAAAAACTTCAAATTTTTTTTTCTCTGTGAAAATAATGAGTTCCTCAATGATTTTTTTTAATTTTTTTTGAATCATACAATATTATTTTTCATGTTCATTTTTAAATTATAATATTTTAAAAATGATTTATATATTTTTCAAATTGGAAGATCTTTATCTTATGAAACTTTTTAATTATCGATCAAAATAAACTTCAATAAAATATGAAATCTGGTTTTGTTAATAATGAGTAACAATGGATATGGTCCAAGGAAACCATTTTTATCTATGAATAATTTCTTTTTATGATTATATGTTGTTAATGAACAATTTTTCAATTAAATGGTTTATACTATGATATATTTCATAGGAATGCCATATTTTTCATGGGATATTCTATGATGAAATTATGAAATTTATATAAAATTAGACACTTTTATATAGGTTATGATTTAATGAATTGTTTATGAAACCCATTTCACATCATGGGATATGATATTATGAATGTTGTATGGTCTTGGGGCACAAATAAATAGGTTTTTCAAAATGAGATGGGTGGGACATATATCTCCCTCCAATGTATTAGGTATAAATTGATATATAATGAGATATATAAGACTATAATTGGAATTGAAATTAGTTCAGTATGGTACGTTTTCAACTGTGATGGTCTTGTGAGACCAAATTGACACCTATGATAGTTTAGGTAGTGAAATTATTCTTATATGATAACATTGGTAGTGATATTTGGATAATATTTAAATTATTTTATATGCTTATGTGTATGCCAAAAAATCTATAACCTCCCACAATATAATTCTTTTGTGTCTCATGTTCATTGATTTTTTATTATTGATTTGTTATAAATTTATATTCATTATTCTATGACTCATGTTAATCATATTTGTTATGCATGTTATAGTTTTCAAATTTTATTATCAGGTTCCCCTACCATTATTTTCATGTTATAATTATGTATCCTACAGTTTTACCCTTATTGAGTATCCGTGATCATCATTTTTTATTCTTTCATTCACCAGGCTATGAAAAAATATAATATGTATAATATTTATAATAATGTTTCTAGTTATAAAAAATGTAGGGAGAGATGATGTAGGTCACCTATATACTAGTGTTTATGTTTCCACATTTACAAATGCATAATCCTATTATGATCCTTAGGCATGTGTTTGTGCAATGTAATTAATATTCCTTAATAATCATGAAATATCTATGAATGATATGAATTTTTTTTATATCAATCCTTACATTTTGGGACTTTTTATTTGAAAAATATATGAATTTAGAAACATAATCATTTTTTATTTCACTCATATACTTCCATACATCTCAATAATCCATGGATAAATAGATACTTTCAATTAATTCATATATATATCTTCTTCATCTCTAAAGACATAGAAAATACAAATTTATAAATTCAGTAACTAACACTGATACTAAAATTATGAATGATACCATTTTATGAATCATTCATACGGATAAATATTGATATGTTGCCTCTTTTGTTCTGAATTTGAAATCAAATCCTAAACTATACAAGGTAACTAATTTCCTCCTTAATCCGCTGGGTCCCAATACATGATTACTAGGGACAACATATTCCAAATATTCATTTTAACATGATCCCTTATATTTCACCTATTTTCATTTAATATAAATTTTAAATTAAACGTGAGAGTTTTCCATTTTTAATAACCTCTAATATTCTATGAATAGTTACATGATGTCTCATGTTACAACAAAAATAAAAAACCATGAGAGATCATTTTGTTTCTACATTCCACTTTTTCTATCGTCAAGATCAAAATTCATAGAGATTTGGAAATTAGAAAATCAAGGATTCATGGATCTTGATACCAACTGATATAAATTGTAATTTTATATTTTGTCTTACAATGAAAATCATTTAAACTCTGAATTATTACTCTAAATATTCATCTTTAAACAATAATTATGATTCTAAAATCTCCAAATTCCCAATTTTGAATAGATTTAAATCATTTAGAAATATAGAGGATGTAACAAAACCATTTCTCATCTCTTGATACACCTTCCTCATATATTATCTAATTAAAAAAACTAGAAAACTTTAAAATAATTAAATAACATTTAAACACAATGGGAAATGATATTATATTAAGATACACATGTTGGGGACTATGGTTGGTAATTATTAACCAACCCACAACCTTCCTACAGATGTATTACCTTTTTCATATTTTGTGTAAGTAATGATATCATGTATTCATATCCTTCATCATCAAATTTTAATGAAAAACACAACTTATTACAAAATGATATCACTTATGTTATATCACTCATACACTTCTCTTCATAAATGCGAGCCTAGTAATCCTTCATTGTCATGGTATTTTTCAAAAATTATAAAATCAATCAATCTTTAACATGTAATATCTTTTGTTAAATTTTTTGTGGATATCCCCATAATCAAAATTATCCATTTCATATTAATCTTTTTAAATTTATTTTTATGTTTGGAATTACATATTCAACCCCTTCCTATTGAATATATATTTTGTAGATAGAAAATAAAATTATCTTACACCTATTTAAGTGTTTGAACATGAATTTTTATTCATGAATAGTTTCCTACACTACAAATGATAGTATCATTGGGAAAATTTAGATTTGGGTGTATGATACCACCTTTATTTTTATATAATTATCCAAAACATTAAACTTATTATCCCTTGTTATAGATGTATTTACAGTGTATGCGCTGTCATGATATGTCGTAAGACTGGAGCATATCCATGATAAATATTTACCTTTCGATGAACTCATACAGTTAAATTAATTTTCCATGTGACAGTGTTTAGAGAAAATAAATATTTTACTATAATAGTAATACATCATTTGGATTATCCTTGGTTTATATATTTGCAGTTCTAAGGTTATTCTCGGATCATTGGGATTACTAGATCTAAAACATCAACTCATGATGTTTCCAATCCTTCAATCATATATCTAATTTTGTGCCTCCTTCATTTTGGGAACCATGCATATATTTTTTTGTATTAACTCCTTAAAAATATATTTTAAACATGTTAAATTCTTTATTTCATGTTAAATTGAGGTTTCATTCCAGGGGATCGTCATTTTTATGTGTTCATACTCTCCTAAAAGTCACTTATTTTTGTCCATATTATCCAACTTTTCATCTATAATTTTTATCTCTAACTATGAATCTCTCAAAACCTGTTTCATTTATCATATTTGATTCATAGTAAAATAAATGTTTCCATTAGTACCATGTCCATCTATATTTTTTAGATCTTTTTGGAATGTTCTTCCAGTGTATCCATTTTCTCTTACATCTTCATTTGTATTCAATTAGTGTTGAAATTTTTGGAAACATATTAATTATTCATCAAAATTGTTTCCATTGATATGTTATTAATCATTTAAAATTACATTTCATGAATGATACTTTATCCATCCAGGGTTTCACAGAATGTACTTTTCAGGGAATATGAACATGAAATTTCTATAATTTCATCCCTATAATCCCATATCATTTTCAACCCCAAAAGATAGTATAAAATTTCACATATTTTCAACCCATTAGAGTTACACTCAAAAATACAATTTGATTTATATTTTATGATGGTATAATAACAAACCTTCTGGAATGAATTCATGTTGTTCATATTCTTCTTGTCTTTTTTCATAAGGAACTTTTCATTTGGGATTTATTATTTTCCAAACATCTATTCAATATAAATCCACATAACATTAGATAATATATATTTATTTATATAATTTTACATATATTCTCATTAAACAACCTTTAGGACCACATTTACTGATGGTCAAATTTGAATATTTAATTGAATTGGCTAAATGATATCTCTATGTTGACACTACAGATCAATTATATATCAATCCACTTATTCAGGAACTATAAGAAAAAATTCAAATAATCAAATGAAATCATTTTTACATTCTTTAAAATTATATCTTCCAAATAATGGATCTCCAATTTTGGATGAATCATTCGACACATCATCTGATCAAGTCAGAACAATTGAAAAAACAATTGTTGACACCAATTGATGGATTTTGGAATTGATTCACCCTAAGAATACCCTATGTGGTGACATGAATTTGTAAAAGAAAATGAATTACCCAATTAATAATAATATAACCTATTATCTTACTGCTCGTAATGGATCATGACCACTCAATCCTAAATGTCATTTCACTATTCTCTTTGACTGTATCTACATAAGGATTATTGATATTTTTTTAATTCATAAATAAAAATGAATATGAGTATTTAATAGGTTCACCCTCACTAGTATATTTTTGATGTTCATTAATTGTCTTTATACAATGACCCATAATAAATTCTAATCTCACAGCTTAATTTTTTTCTTTGTAACTTTTGTCTATGGACCACTACATTAGAAATTTTATGGTCAAGTCATTACCCCAATGTAGTATTTCCTTTTCCACTACATTTTTTCACACTTTTAGGAGAGAGTTATTTTTGTATCAGTAGTCAATTAATGAATTCACATTATGATAGATGATGCACTGACTAGAACTGTTTGACCCACACACTTCACATCCACAAAATAGATGCAAACTTCAATATTATAAAATATTCACTTCTTATATTGAACAATACATTAAATAATAACAAAATTATTTTGAATGGTGTTTAATGATTACCAATAACATTATTTACTATTAATCCAAACACCTTTTCAAAACATAACTCTTTCCCAAATCATTTTCAATGTCATGAAATTCCCAAATTTCCAAAAAAAAAATCGTTGTGTCCTAAAAATCCAAAAAAAATTTGAAACTCAAAATATTTTTTGATTCTTTCTAATCTTTTTTAAAATATCATTGGTCAGATTCACAGAAGGAAATTTTTTAAGGAACTAATTTTTAAATGATTTTTTCATCAATGAATACACAGCAAGAAATTATTTCCTGAATTCGGATCCCTTAGATATTCAATGAGTCTATTTTATTCAGATGAGGGAGTATAATAATATTTTAATAATCCCAACTACTTTTAAAGTCATTCACAACCTCAATAATATTTTACTAAACTCTACATTTTATTCTTAAAACATTTCAACTACATGTATCTTTAAAAAATTTCATCTGTTCATTTATGACTTTAAAAAAGATACTAGTATCGCATAAAATTTCACATTTTTTGAAGGTACCTTCTTCATAAAAAATTCTATCATAAATCATACAAAATATATTATAAATATCACACCATTGAAATATTTTCACCTATTAGTCACCATTACTTGATGAAATAATAAATCCCTTTCAAATTTCATGCCTTTTCTATTTTTATAGGTTAAAGTCTTGAAACTAAACCTTATGTAAACTATTGATTCATTTCACACAACATGGTCACCGAAAAGAAACTATTTCCTTTATAATATTCCCTCTATATGGATTTTATTATCCATGTTTTCACCACGTCTTATTTATGTGAGTATTTTTCTTTTTCTCTATTTTCCTATGCTAAATTTTAATATACACTCCAACACATCTAGAAGAATTTTTTTATGAATATTAAAAAATATACATGGTCCTATATTATCACCATGAAAATTTCATTGATGAATCACTAATAAGATGATCTGGTTATCTGATATATTCCTTGAATATCGTTGTATAATCATGATCGACATCACAAGATAACAAATTTATTCGTGTAATTTACCACTTTACTAAAAACGGGAAAACTAAATTCCAATCCCAATATTAACAAGGTGAAATAAAAATCCAATAGGAGCCACAATCTAATGGCCATAAAAACACCACATCGAACACATCAACACATCAGGGTTGAAAATGGTTTGGTTTACAAATAATCCAAAATGAAAAATATAGAAATAGAGGTTCAAATTATAATCCACGAAACAATAATTTAATTTTTTTTCAGATTCTTTCGAAGTTTGTATTGGGAGAAATTTTATCCTAGAGGGTTTCTATATCATTAATCATTTAATGACCCTACTAGTTTCCCCACATTTATGTGTTCCAAAAGTATGATTCCTCTACCATCGTGATTACTGATTATGAATCTTTTATCAAATTGGGATAGAGGGAAATGTTCTACAACTTTCATATATTCCTCCATAATGATCATTATTGAGTATTGTTCTCCGATAAAGACAAATGTCTTTCACATAGATATCATTACCATTGTCATCCTGAAGTGGAAACCAGTTAATTATGCTTCCCCTATTGTGATTGGGTAGATACTTGTAGTTGGATCTAATGAGGACGTTAGTAACATTTCCAGCTATTGAAGTTAGATTTCATAGGCTTTATAGGAAACTTTTAAAGTCGTCCTCATTCGATGATGATAGAATATGACATATTAGGTGATATATCTGTAAAATGATTTCAATTATTTGTAAACTATAATTAATCATACATGAGGGGTGTAATGAATCAATGGATTATAATGTTTCTCTTCTTTTAATTTTTAATAAGGTAATATTATTATTATAATGTCTCTTTGAGACATTTTAATTCATAAATTCAAAAAACCCATGATGATCACATTAGGGATTCTTGGTGCATCAATATAGGTATATCAAGATCATTGTATATGGAAAATATTTTAATACATTAGTTGGGGTTACAGGTGTAATGTCTTGAGGGATCATCATCCTGGGCTTAAAATGTTATGGTGCAATATTCATACGTTTTGAGTTTTTTCTGGATGTGGTCACATGATTAAATTTATTTTGGGATATAGTAACCTATTTGGAGTCTTTTTGTCATGTGACTATGAGATCAAAGTCTTTTTGGGATATATCAAATTTATTTTTATCGTATGCTATGATAAATATTGGTTTGTGTCACATAGTCTCAAGAATGTATAGTGTGGACCTCAGACATGGATGATGAAATATTTGTTTGTGCCTCTAGAAGGTCTGTGTATGTCACATATTGAGATAAATGATGTTTTTAAGGGATTTAATGATTGAATTGTATGGATGAGCCAAACATGCAATTTTCTATGATAGAATTCAAAACTGTTGTAGTTTTGTGAAGATTATTTATGTTCATGTGGCTGATTTGGTCCTTTTAGATTAATGTCGTGAAGTGGGAATAGTTGTACAAAAATGGAGTGGAAATAAGGGATGATATGGTACTGATGCATACCGGCTTACCCATATGAATATGTTTTTACTCATATGTATATATATTTATTAATGAAGGGTTTTTTCCAGACACCTTTCACTCCCACAGATCAATCCTCCTAACCCACACACCCTACCTCAATTCCTACAACCTGATTTCCATCAACCCTAACTGCAAATTACCTCCGCGCTACTCCGCTCCCTCGACATCTTCCCTCTCCCGCTCGTGCTTAACCTATCAATTTTCTAGGGTTTCAAAAATATTTCAATATCTCCATATTCACTTCTGATTACTTCTTCCTCTTTTCCACTTACCTTTCTCCCATATACTACCGTTAATGAGTTACTCGTGAAAACCAATTCCTCTTACCATTTCTTATGCTTCAAGAACCTTCTTCTACTCCGCCGTCCGACATTGTAGGGTTTCATCTGAAAATCAACTCTTCATTCATTGCTTTAGAAGGCTGGTCATTCTACTCCCTTTTCATTACATTCATTTACCAGCAATGACTGTTTATCGGTGAAGGAGGAGTCATACAAGCTTGGCTCCGACATATCCTTCACCTATGGACCCCTTCACCAAAATCCATCTATCTTCGCAATCAGGTTCTTGAAAATAAACTACTGATCCATATTTTTATTCGTTAACTAAAAAATCATCGATGACCTTCTCATTCATTTTCCTATCATAAATCTCTCCAGTTAATACTCTTCCAACTCGTGACATCTATAATCTTGTCATTCTATTCCACTACCTCATTCCATTGCATTTTCTACTTCACCACCCACCAATGTAGATGACGCCGACAAGTTCTTAATAAACCTATTTCCATCATCAATACCTAATTCAGAGACAATACACAACGAGACCTCCACATCAGGTATGTATTCCTTATGTCGTACAAGTATTCTACCTACTCTCCTACCTGATTTAATTGTAGTTAAAAACAACTTACTGATCAATTAGTAGTATATATCTCCTTCTATGGTGCCATATTGCACCCTACCCCTAATATTCTCGGCTATTGTTTCTTCAACTATCTTTATTTTAATGGGTTTTATTTGTTTCCTCATTGCATCAAAGTCTTATATATTTTTAGGTAATTTAATCTAATTCTATTCATATTTTGGATTATGAGTGCAATTTGTGTATATTTAATATAGATTTCATTTGTGTCCCTATATTTTTCAAAGATTACATGAACCATAGACATATTATTTGGGTTTCGAAAATAAATTATATGTACTCTGATCATTGTAGGGAATAACTTTATTCAGTTCAAATCCTTAAAAATTAAATAAAAATATCAACAATACAAACATGCAAGTACCATCGATATGTATAGAGGATAGGATTCAAAAAAGACAACTCAAAAAATAATGAAAAAAGGTTGTGTTATTTCAATTTTGATCACCATAATCTATTCTATTTTATTTCATTCTAAATCAGTAAATATTCACTATAATTTCACTTTTACAAGATTAAAATGTCTTCAAAATATTATTCCATCTAAACCAACACCTACATGAATCATGCTAAGAGGATCCCAGATGTCATTATCACCTAGATCCAATGATGGTAACTTCAATTTACAATGTTGACTACAATTATAACTCTATTGTGAACTTCATATCATGTCATCCTATATCATATGATGAAATTTATTTATATTTCATTTAAAAATTTTACATGATATTGTCTATTATTTATGTTTTTTGAAGCAGTTCATATGGCAACCCACCTTTTTAATATATAACATTTCATTACATTTTACATACAGAGGATCTTTAAAGTCTAGTGTCCTGGAAATCAGGAACATAACCCATGAAAACAATATAAAAAATTCTTTGAAACCAATTGTAAAGATTCATCATATGTTCATCCAAAGTAGAAATACTGCATCTCATTACCTAGAGACATACATCAAAGGAAAGGTTGAGCAGAAGGCCCAGTAAAAAAAACAAGAGAAACATTTTTCATATGAACCTGAGATACATCAATAAATTCATGATAAATTACTTTAAGGCATTTTAAAGAGATCATGAGTAATATCATAATAAAAATAACATGTTTCATAACTTGAAGATGCGACTACAAATTTAACTTAAAAAATCATTTCTGTATCACCAATGTCCACTCCCAAGGTGTCTTTAAAAAAAATTACTAAGGTTATTCACCAAGGTATCGTTAAAATGGTCATCTCTAGAGATTAATTCTTTACCCAATGCGTTGGAGCGCTATCAGGGAACACCCATAATTTTCATTTATTATCATGTGAGACAAATATATCATCATAAATAATTTCATAAATAACCCATCTATCATAAAATAAATTGGTTTCATTTCATAGTCATAACATTTTAAAAACTACTTTAAAGAAGAAATCCTTATGTCACTTTAAACCCACAGAAAAGGAAAGAGGGTCTCATGTATGTAAATACCAGAATTTAAAATAGAAATTTTTGATATATATGTGAATAACCCTAGAGAATAAAGTGTTTTGAGTATTCACTTAAAAAAATAAAAGAATTTGAGAAAAAGAGAGAAACAATTTGAGATGAAAATTCGGCAGCATAACAGCTATGTTGCAGGGTTTAGAAAATATTGAAAAGAGAGGGGACATGGGTCACCCACTCATAATGATCCACAAAACAGTATAGGGATAGAATAAAAAGGATATAATTACATGGTAATGAAATTTTAAGTACATACCATATGAAATGAAAAACATGAAAGGACGAAAAAAATAATATTTCCCTTATGACAAATTCCACAGCCTAACGACATCACTTAAAACTTCAAAAAATAAATTTATGAGATTAAATAGGGTCTCTAATCATGTGAACATAAAAGGAAAGTATGATGAATATAAATATCATACCCCAACATGAATAAAAGGAACTTGAAATACATGACATGAAAGTTGAACTTTGAAAATGGGAAGAGTGAAAGAATCCCTTACAAATATTCGGCAGCCTAACAGTGCCACTTAAACATTCTTAAAATGAAATGATGAGTGCAAGAGGGGGTATCTCATCATATGAACATGAAGAGGACATTAGGATGAATATAAAATAATATCCCCCACATAAGAACATGGAGCATAAAATAAATGACATAAAGGAGAATACATGAAAAAAAGAGAGAGGTATGATCCCTTACATTGAAAAGTAACTTCAAAAGCATGAAGGTTGGGACCTTGGGAGGCTTGAGGGAACCTTGGGAGGACTCCTTGAGAGGTAACGAGACCTGAACTTCATTGGGGAGGTTTTGAAAATGAGATGAATGAGGGAACAGTTGGGTATTTATAAGAGAAGTGAGGGGACACATCATTAATTTCCAAGGGACACCTCATTGGTGGTATTGGCAAAACCATGGACTTGCCCATGGTATTTTCCCATGGTATTGGACACTTGGGACACATATTACTTTATATTACTATTCATAAGTCCATCTGAATTATATAATAGTTAATACATCTTTAATGATTTCATTAAACACCAGAAACTCAAAAACTGTATTTTCAATATTCACTGAAAATTCAACTTTCTCAAAAAAACCCAAAATTTCACCTTAACAAAATATCGATGCTTTTATTTCAAAAATGAACTCCATTTTATAAAAATAATTTCCTAAATATTTTTAATTTAATTTTTAAATAAAAACACTATTCACTGAAAATTCATTTTTATAAGAAAAAAACCCAAAAATCACCTTAACTTAATATCGATGCTCTGATTGAAAAAATGAACTCCATTTTATGAAAATAATTTATTAAATATTTTTAATTTTATTTTTATATAAAAAACACTATTCACCTGAAAAAACTAATACGTAAACAATAATTTCTAAAATAGTTATTTAACTATTTTATTGAATCATGTTACTTAATCAAGGTGCCTAAATTATATTAATAATTTCATTAAGTGAGATTACTAATCCATCTATTCACAGTACTAATCCTAAGCATAAAATCACTATTAATAATTTACTATTCATCAAAAATTATGTTGATCTTATTAGACTCTAAATTTCATACTTAACATATCTGTAGAAGACTATTTTTTTTAAAATCATTACACGTTATTAATTATTTTAGGTTTACATAAATATTTTTAAAATGTCTATTTTCTAAAAGTCATAAATAATATGCATAATATATTTATCTTGACATTTGAAACTTCACAAACATCTCCATAAGACGATATCACAATTTTTATTTAAATCAATGGATTACACAAGGCAATTACGGTCTCGTTACATAGCCCCTTAGAATACCAGCATATGACCTAAGAGTAAGCTGTGCCAGGGTGATTGAATCTTGGGGCGGCTTGGCCAACATTGCCTGAGTAGTGATTTATATCAGCTTGAACATCTCGCGAAGGCAATTCTGTTCCAGCTTCACACAATGAAGTTAGGCTAGGGTTTGGTCTAGAACAAAGCCCAAAGGTGCTACCTCCTTTTTGAGTTCAATCAAATGGGCTTCGATTGGACTGAGACTACTGGAGGGGGCCATCAAATCTTCTTTCTATATTAATTAAGATCACTATTATTTATAGAAAATAATTTTAACAATTAGTTTCCAATTTTCGTAATGTCTAATGGTTGTATAACAGTTGAAAACAAATGGTCTCATTATAATTATTTTATTAAATGAAATATTTTGTTGGGTATAAAATAAAATAATACACAAATATAGGAATCAAAATTTATTCAAAATTTCGGGTTGTTAAAATTTTCCCACATTAATAAATTGCATCCTCGAAATTTTAAAATTGGTCTTGGAAATTTCGTTGAAAGTCCCACATCGGAAAAAGATTTAGTAAAACTATTACTTTAAAAGAAATAAAGAGAAGTACAATGGTCACCCTAGTTAACCCATTCAAGGATTCCATGTAGGAAAACATGGATATGGAAGAGTAAACAAACGGTCATGTTCTGATAAAGAGTGATAGAAAACATGATTAAGAGAAAATTAACCACAAGAAGTTCACAAACATAATATGTGCTAAACGGTATTTGATTACCCAGTAGGAAACATAAACCAAAAACGTATTTGTTTTATGTTCCTTTTCATAATTTTGAGGAATTCATTTAATACATAGAATAAAAACATAAGGAAATATAATTACCTTCAAGTAGATTTTCATCCCTTAAAATGTTTCCTCTAAGACTAATCTATTCTCTAAACAACGAGCATTCAAAAAGACTTGGTCTCATCAGAATCAGAAGAATCATCTTCTAGAGAATCAGATAATCCAAAAAAGAATAACTATATTTTCCCTTGCCTTTAGTCATCAACAAAAACTAAAATGGTTAGTACGAGTTCATATAATCCCCAAAAAGGATAATCCTTTATAAAAATAAATATGACTATTAATCTCCAAAATTCAAAAAAAGTACCCAAAGTTCTTGAATGTATATTCAATACACAACCATCCATAAAATTATTCAGAATAATCCAAACTAATATTGGTACCCAAAACTCAGAATTATTAATTCACATAGTCTTCCCCAAAAAAATCTTAAAATTTATATCCAAATAACATCGACTACTATTAAAGTATCATACTAATGTATAATTAACCTATTCACGTAATCTCTATGCCAGGTTCATTATTTTCCCGAACTAACCCAAATCACCATATGTCCACAATAAACACATAAATTCTTACAAAAAAATTCAACCATTCCTCCCCAATTTAAATCCTATAGTATTTTATTCCCCTTAGGAATATAGTGCTCCAACAGAGAAAGGATCGTCCAAAATAACCTTTATCATTTAATCACCAAATCATTTTCCTATACAAAGGGTATCAATTTAATAATACATCAGTTTAAAAAATCAACTTATTCTTGATCCATAAAAATAGTAGTTGCATTAGTTAGTCCGAAGGTCCTAACAACAAACTCATAATGCCCATATCTTGATCGAAAGGCGATTTTTGGAATATCATCATTATTCACCCTCAATTGATGATAACCCGAATGAAGATCAATCTTAGAGGAGAATTGAGCCCCACGAATAGGTCAAATAAGTCATCAATTCTTGGAATATTGTATTTTTTCTTCACTATCATCCCATTCAGTTCTATATAATCAATGAATAGCTGCATCGATCCACCATTCTTCTTCACAAAGAGAACTAGTGCCCCCCAAGGAGACACACTTGGTCGGATAAACCCATTCTCCAAAAGATCTCAGAGCTATGTATTTAATTCATCTAGCTCTACATTTCCATCCTATAGGGGGTCTTTGGCATCAGATGAGATCTAGGTATGAGTTCAATGGAGAACTCTACCTCTCTTTCTGGGGGATGTCCAGGTAACTCATCAGAAAATACATCAATATATTCTTAGCCTATGGGGACATTTTCTAAAATAACAAATCATTCATGAGAAACTTATTTCTTTTATGAATCTTTTAACTTAAAAGGATTTTATGTCATAAAACTTCATGCTTATACAATTACATTTTTTTATAATTACTTCATAATGATACATAAAAAGCATGCGATTAACCAAACATATCCCCCGGGAGTGTCATAACCAAGAGTGAAGAGGGGCCCATTATCGTTTACCAGTTCACGTTTGAGTCTAGATCAGAGAGGTGTTTTCGGGTTTGACACCTATGTACATCTGTGGCAGAGCCACCTCCACCTTCTCATATCCAGATAGGGATGTATTTTCTTGATAAACAACTTACTCAATACACACCAAAATACCAGGAAGTGTTCTTATATTTAAAATTTTTTATAGGGTTCTTCCTAAATTTTTCATATCCCAATTTCCATAAATAAATAAATTATCCTTTGATACCAACTTTGGAAACCCTCCTTTTTAATAAATAAATTTTCATTGCATTTTACATACAGAGGAATTTTAATGTCTAGTGTCTTGGAAATCATGAACATAATATTTTAAAACAAAATATAACATTCTTCTAAACCACTCGTAAAGCTTCTTCATAAGTTCATTTTAAGTTGAAATATTGTATCTCATAACCTGGAGATATAAATCAAAGGAAATGGTCAGCATAAGGCCCAGTAAGGTAAACAAGAGAAACATTTTACATGTGAACCTGAGATACATCAATAAAGTCATGATAAATAACTTTTATGTATGAGAAAGAGATCATGAGTCCTATCATAATAAAAATAAGATGTTTCATAACATGAACATGTTTCTAATACATTTAATTTAGACAATCAATTCTCTATCACCAAGGTCCATCCCCAAGGTTTCCTTAAAAAAATTACCAAGGTTATTCACCAAGGTATCGTTAAAATGGTCATCTCTATAAATTAAGTCTTTAGCCAATGCATTGGAGAATTATTAGGGAACACCCCTAATTTGTCTTTATTATCATATTATCCAATTATATCATCTTAAATCATTTCATAAATAACCCATATAGCATAAAATAAATGGCTTTCATTTCATAGTCATAACATTTTAAAAACTGCTTTAAAGACGATATCTTTATGTCATTTTAAACCCACGGAAATGGAAAGAGGGTCTCATGTATGTAAATCCCATAATTTAAAATAGAACATTTTTTATATATTTGAATACCCCTATAGAATAAATTGTTTTATTATTCACATAATAAAATAATAGAATTGGAGAAAGAGAGAGAGACATTTTGAGACGAAAATTCGGCAGAATAACGGCTATGTTGCAAGGTTTCAGAAAATATTGAAAAGAGAGGGGAAAAAATTCACCCACTAATAATGATCCCTATAATATTATAGGGACAGAATATAAAGGATATAAGAACATGGTAATTAAATTTTAAGGACATACCATATGAAATGAAAAACATGAAAGGAAGACAAAAATAGTATTTCTCTTATGAAAAATTCAGCAGCCTAACAACATCTCTTAAAACTTCAAAAAATGAATTGATGAGATTAAATAGTGTCTCTCATAATGTGAAAATAAAATGATAGTATGATGAATATAGAGTTTATATCCCAACATTATAAAAAGAAACTTGAAAGACTTGACATTAATGTAGAACTTTGAAAATGGGAAGAGTGAAAGAATCCCTTACAAAAATTCGGCAGCCTAACGACACCACTTAAACGTTATTAAAATGAATTAATGAGATAAATATAGGGTATCTAATCATATTATCATGAAAAGGAATGGATGATTAATATACAATAATATCCCCAACATAAGAACATGGAGCTTAAAATAAATGACATAATGGAGAATACATGAAAAGAAAGAGAGAGGTAGGATCCCTTACCTTGAAGAGTAACATAAAAATTTTAAATATAGGGACCTTGGGAGGCTTGAAGGGACCTTGGGAGGACTCCCTAGGAGGTAAAGATACCAGAACATCATTGGGGATGATTTGGAAATGAAACGAATGAAGGAAAGGCTTGGTATTTATAGGACATGTGAGGGGACAAAGCATTAATTTTCATAGGACACCTCATCAGTGGTATTGGAAAAAGCATGTACTTGAAAATGGTATTTTCCCATGGTATTGACCACTAGGGACACCGAATACCTTATAATACTATAAATAAGTCCACCAGAATTATTGAACAATTAATACATCCTTAATGATGTCATTAAACACCCGAAACTCAAAAACTGTATTTTCACTATTCACTGAAAATTCAACTATCTCAAAAAAACCCAAAATTTCACCATAACCAAATATCGATGCTCTGATTTCAAAACTGAACTCTATTTTATGAAAATAATTTTATAAATATTTTTAATTTAATTTTTAAATAAAAATACCATTCACTAAAAATTAATTTATTTCAGAAAAAACCCCAAAAATCACCTTAACCTAATATCGATGCTCTGATTTCAAAAATGAACATCATTTTATGAAAATAATTGTCTACATATTTTTAATTTATTTTTTAAATAAAAAACACGATTCACTCAAAAAAACTAATACTTAGCCAATAATTTCTAAAACAGTTATTTACCTATTTTATTGAATCACATTACTAAATCAAGGTGCCTACATTATATTAATAAATTTTAAAGTGTTATTACTAATCCATTTGGTCATAGTACTAATACTAAGCTTATAATCACTATTCCTAATTTACTATTCATCCAAAATTATGTTGATCTTATTAGACTCTAAATTTCTTGTTTAACATACTTGTAGAAGACTATTTTTTGAAAATCATTACACGTTATTAATAATTTAATGTTTAAATAAATATTTTTAAAATATCTTTTTATCAAAAAGTCATCAATAATATGCATACTATATTTATCCAGATATTTGAAAATTCACAAACTTCACTATAAGAATAAATCAAAATTTTTATTTAAATCAATGTATTACACAGGGCTGTTATAAGCTATGCTAGGGTGATAGAATCTTTGGGAGGCTTGGCCAAAATTGCCTAAGTAGTGATTTCTATCATCTTGAACTTCTCGTGAAGGCGATTCTGTTCCAGCTTCACACAATGAAGTTCGGCGTGGGTTTGGTCCATAACAAATCTCAAAGGTGCTACCTCTTTTCCGAGTTCTGTTATATGGGCTTCGATCGGCCCGAGACTACTGGATATGGGCATTGAATCTTCTTTCAATATTAATTATGTCCACTTGTATTTATAGAAAATAATTATAAAAATTAGTTTCCAATGGTCAAATTGACCTACGGTCATATAACAGTCGAAACCCAATAGTCTCATTATTCTCATTTTATTAAATGAAATAGTTTGTTGAGTATAAAATAAAACAACACACAAAGATAGGAAACAAAATTTATTCAAAATTTCGAGTCGTTTAAGTTTATGAGTTTTATCTTTGTTTTCAGATCTGTTAATTGATTATAATCATTGAGTTGGAATATAACAAATGGCTATATGTGATTCTTAATTTTATGAATCATTGTCCTGTTATTCATATTTTGGTTTCCATGAAGCATGAGATATACATGAATGTAATGATTTATGATCAATGAACCTGGACTAACTGGAACAACCCACTATTGAGTTGCATGTAATCATATTTGTGTACTCTTCCACTTATTTTAGAGTTATATCACTCTACTATACTAAGAATTAATTAAGTAAGTATAGTTAAAATCATATCTATCAACCATTATTATACCTCTAAAAAAAATTCTGGTATGACTAGATTTTTACATTGTGATGCCCAAGAAGAATATACCATTTAAAAATGTGGGGGATGATATTTTGGGCTTGATTATTTCCGCCTGAAGTTGTTATAGAAGTGTCCTGACAATAGATTGAGTGATGTGATTGAGAATATGGTCGACACTACAACCGATACCTATCCATTTCCATTTTTTTATTAATTTTAATTTTACATCATGTTGTTAAACATTTATTTATATGTTTATTAAATTATTTTTCTGAATCACATGTCAATCTATTATGTATGCTCACCCAACTCTAAACACCATCGTTCTTCCTTCACCACTGTCGCCACATAGTACAATTATGTTGTAAACTATAATCTACTAAATCAATTTAATGTTTTTTTGTGGATTATCAATTAGTTATGTAAATTAAAATTTTAATTTAAATATTTTAATTTGTAAATTTCATGTTTTTATTCTTGCAATTATTTCAAAATTTTCATTTTATAAATTATATTTTACTGCATTTTCAGGTATTTTTGGATCATTGGTGCAGGCCTCAACATTGGTATTTTTGCGATTTTCTTCCACTGTTATCGTGATTTGAATGAATTTGTTATATAGAGGGGATTCATGTTATTGATATTTGGTTATTGTATTCCAGGAAAAATTTGAACTGGTTATTGGTGGCGATGTGTTTAATAATTCTAATTATTAATACTTCCTTAGATTGAGTTCATTGCAGGTATGTATTCCTTGGGTCATCTAAGTATACTCCCTACTATCCTCCCTGATTTAATAGTTGTTAAAAACGATTTACTGAAGCATTAATAGTATACAACGTTTATAATGGTGCCCCATTTCACCCTACCTTTAATCTGCTTGGCTATTGTTTCTTCAACTATCATTCATAGCAGGGTTTTTATTTATTTCCACATTACATCAAAGTCTTATGTATTGTTGGGAAAGTGAATCTTATTCCATTCATATTTGTGATTACAATTTACATTATTATATATTTAAGATATATTTCATTTGTGTCCTTAAAATTTTCAATGATTACATGCACAATAGACATATTATTTGGGTTTTGAAGATATATTATATGTACTCTAATTGTAGTAATGAATAACTTTTTTATGTTCAAATCCTTGAAAATTAAATGAAAATATAAACAATTCAAACATGCAAGAACCATTGTCATGTACAAAAGTATGGCTTCAAAAAAGAAAACATAGAAAATAATGAAAAGGGTTTTGTTATTTCAATTTTGTTCACATTAAGCTGTTATATTTTTTTCATTCTACAAATTTAAATATTCACTAAAAATTCACTTTTACAAGATTAAAATGTCATCAAAATATTATTCCATCTAAACCTACATCTACAAGAAGCACTCTAAGAGGATCCCAAATGTCATTATCACCTAGAGATAATGATTGTAACTTATATTTACAATGTTGAATACAATTTTTACTATACTATAAACTTCATCTCTTTTCATCCACCATTGTATGCTGAAATTTATCAATATCAAATTAAAAAAATTTACATGATATTTTCCATTATTTATGTTTATGGAAGCTGTTCATGATCTTTATCTTCATTTTCATATCTATTAATTGATTATGTTCTTTGAGTTGGAATATAACAAATGGTGATATGTGATTATTAATTTTATGTATCATTGTCCTGTTATTAATATTTTCTTTTCCAGGAAGCATGAAAGAGATACATGAATGTCAAGATTTATGATAAAAAAACCTAGACTAACTGGAAAAACCCACTCTTGAGTTTCATGTAATAAAGTTGGTGTACACCTCCACTAATTTTAGAGTCATATCACTCTACTATACTAAGCATTAATTAAATAGGTATAGTGGAAATCATATCTATCAACCATTATTCTATCTTTAAGTCTAATTGTGGTATGACTAGATTTTTACATGGTGATGCCTAGGAATCAAATAATATTTAAAAATGAGGGGGAGGATCTTTTGGGCTTGATAGAAATAGTAATCTTTGATTGGATGACAAATATTTTTTTAAGCTATTATCATTCACCATGGTACTAATACATCTTTCATGGATAAAGTACATGCATAAAACATTAATAATTGTTTTTTGTTTTAGGCATCAATATTAGGTTGTTTCCTTTTTGGGGTGTGTTCTGATCATTTTGATTGTTTAACTATAACCAAACAACTCTATGTTCTATTGCACCTTTTTAATGTGTTATTGTAACCAAGGTACAAGGGATGTAACCATGATAAGAGCATAAAAGTAGACCATTGATGCTCTATAAACCATATAAAAAGAAATACATGTTTACCTATGACTACACAATGGAGCCTAATGACAGAATTGAATATATAAAATGAGAGGAAACAGAAAGGCACAAAACAATACATTCTTTCAGTACATAACATACATACATTAATATTTATTCTTATCACTTTTCTATCATTTGAACATTCAATTCGAATATTTCATTATTTATTAGTATGTATTGTTAATTTTAAACATTTTTGTATCAGCAGATATACATGTTGGATGATTTTATAGGTGGTGAGATCTTGTATTATTACTTATAATTCAGAAATTAAATTCCAGGTAAAATAAGATCTATATTTTCTTGAACTGTTTTAATTTTGATAATCATTATTTTTACATCCATAGGTCAAACACAATTATTAATATCTACACAGAATGTGTAAAAAACATACATGGCACTAATCTACCCTTTTTGACTACTCATGTTAATGTTTTTCTTGTTTTTTAGGGATTTTATAGAGTGGATGCAGATTATTGGGAATATTTTGGTTTCTTTTTGATTCTACAATGACGTTCTAGAATCAAAGTAATGTTTTCTTCACATGGTGACTATTTCCCCTTAACCAAACAAGTATATGGTCTGCAGTACCTTCTAAATGTGGAATTTATGGGGTATTTATAGTTTAAGTCATGTGTCCATAGATGTGGGTGAATAAAAGAAATTTCATTATGTATTAAAAAAGATACCATATCAGGAATGTCTCATCTTCTGGAAATTCTTACATAATTCCTATGATTATTAATATTGAATTCTGTAGTCTGTTACAATTGTGGAAAATGATTAATTTTAATCATTTCATATTTCATATAAACATGATTAATTATAGGATAAATATGAGATGGAAAAAATATTTTTTCACTATATTAGTTCAATAGTGCATAATTTTCATCATATTTTATGGAATATAATATCATGAAATATATTGTGTGAGTGGTATTTTTAGGGGAAACATTCCATATGTATGAACCGTCCAATAATTTTATTTCTTATTACATAGATATTCTAGATGATTCTAGGTTAGATAGAATGGATAAAATAGTATAGAATATTTCCACTAGAATAGGTTCAATGTTAACCAAAGACTCCAAAATTTTCACAAATAAGAACTCATGAGTTATCCAAATTATTTATGTATTCTACAGTATAGAATATTTTTTTGGATGATACCATGATAGGTTAAAAATATGAACTCCAAGCTATATTACCTTTCAAAGACACTGAACTGAATGAAATCATGCTTCCTACTAATCCTCACCCCAACATCTTCTCAAGCCCATAAACTCTGTTGAAATTATTGAAACCTTGAAACTCTCTCTACGATGCCTTCCACCATTTATAACAATCTCACCTCTTTCCTACAACTTCATATTCACCTCCACCTTTTGTCTCATCTATGTCTCTTATCTCTAACTCTTTCATTCCATCTTGTTTTATCTCCATGAAAATTATTCTTCGCTACATTTCCTCAGGTCACAGGCACCCCATTCACTTCATTATCATCATTTTATTCTAATAATTATATTGAGTACAAAGACATTAATTTTTTTTGAATTATGAAGAACCAGATGATTTGAATGAAAATTGAATACTCCTGTACATTTGCATGGTTAGAGTACTAGTTCTTTTAAAATGAGACATCATATTCATTTCATACAAGGTAATAATATTTGGTAATTTCATGTGTTGAGAATGTTTTTATATAGAAAAATATCATGGGAGACGACTGTTTTCATGTAACATAACATAATGTTATTTTGAGGTTTCCATTTTGTTTATAATTTTTTGACGATTATGTTGTTCTATAAAGATTAAAGACCAACATCTCTAACGTGGGTGTGATATACACATGGGGTATCCCAATCCTCATCATGTAAGGATGATAAAATGATATAGTGATCCCACATACCTTCATTGAAGGATAATGAATCATGTTTCCCTTAATGATGTCATCATTAGGGAAATATGTAGAGTTTTGATGTTATGGAACAAAAAAAATATGATTAAAATTCAATGATGTTTCCTACCATGTTTATGAATAAAATGTGTCAGGTATGATGTTTTATGATACTGGTTATGTTGATTATTTATATGTGATTGATCCCATCTTTTTTATATCCAATCCCCATGATTACTCAACATTAATAGTGCAATTAATGCTTAATGGGGGGACCGATTAGGGTCATGTGAGGAGGGTTTATGAAATTTAGGGGTATTTAGATTGTTTTAACATTATGAAAAATGGACTCCCTTCCTATGAATGTTATCTTTCCCTCTATGGAAGGGTTTCATGAAATATTGAGATACACTAGAAACCTAAGAGGCATGTAGAATATTCCACTAGATTAGAGGGTGTGACCATTCCTGAATTTCATCTCTACTATGACCTTACATTATCAAATAATCATGTCTTGTAACTCCTGAAATATAGATACACAAGTGGAAACATATTATATTTGAAAATGAAAGGATGAAAGTTCAAAAATTAAAGGCTTTATACATATTTCCAAAGGGTAGTCCACATAAATTATTAGTAAAAGATTTATTTACTGGTTTTGGGGTGTAGATACATAATTTTCATGAAACATTAATATCTTCACGTAATTTGGTGTTTTGTGGTTCCTTGACACAATTTTCGAATAATATGTATTTCAAAATGGATTTAATATAAAGGAATCTAGACCCCTGGGTCTATATTGAGACTGCTTTGTCAAGGATTGACCTTAAATAATCAATTACCTCCTTGAAATATCATTCATAGTAATTTTATCCCTCCATGAAATCCCACACCCATTAAAATTGGGTTCTATGTGGGAGAGGTGGATAAAATTCTATGATCTAAGAATCAAAATACTTTTATAGAGGCAACCAGTTCTATGATACTCAACACAACCTTAGCCTATAAGTATGGGGAAGGCTATCATTGGTTATAATGAAATATTTGTGAATTATTGGGATAATTTATCATTGCATGAAACTCCTAAAAACATAGGAATCTTGGATTTTATTTCAGTAGTTATTTTAATACATTCAATATTAATGAATGAATAATTTTCAATACCTTTAGGGAGTACAATATAACATGGATACAATCATTCATGATGGGAAAAATTTCATGGCCCAAGCTTCATGAACCATACTTCTACAAAAAAAATTTCTATGAAAAGGATATAAAAGGTTCGAAACTTACAATTTCTAAAAATATAGAGATGGCCAACACATTCAATCCAGTGAGAACTATCCAAAAAATACATATTCATGAAAACCCCTCTAAAGTACAAGATGAGTATCAATAAGAATTTACATTTTTTCGTAGGATTCCTCTATACAATAATAGATTGATAAATAAATTACTAATTACTATTCTTAATCGATATTACATAGCGAACACATTTAAAACATCATTATAATGATATAGATATAATAGGTCTCCAACTTGTTATTATGTAAAAAGAAACAAAATAATCATAACCTAATACTTATAGAATTCCATAAAAATGATCAAATGGGAAGATCCAACAATAAATACATCACCCCAATAATATGGGAAAATTTTCAAGGTCGAGTAGGTGGTTTACCTCCTGGGATATTCTGATGAAATTTATCTACTTCAAGGATAAAACATGATGGTCAAAGGAACTACATGTAGTGGGTATGCCGATCAATTGAAGAGATTGAGGAAGAGATTAAAATAGGTTTATTATATAATATATTGTGGGATCAGAAGTTCAACATATACCCCAACCTAGAAATCATACTGAATCTCCTATGATTGGGTTCATTGAGTATCAAATAATTCTATATGAATAAATAGGACTCCAGAATCATCATGTAAGACCACTTCAACATTGATGAGATCCCATTCACTGGGTGGTTGTCTAATGAATTTCTCTCTAGTATATTTTTTGAAAAATTGAGAGAAGAAACCATTATCATCAAAATAATTTCTATAATTTCAAATTTGGTAATAAAAAAAAGCTAGTGATGAAGGTTATTTCAATTATGAAATGGATAGATATATTCTTGAATGATGATGAAGTGAGGATTCGTGGGAAAAACCATTAATTCATAATGTCAATGTACTGTTGTAAATTATACTCCAACTAGTTTCTATGGGTGGTGATACAATTAAGCCTACTGGGATACAATTTAAAGGCTTCTACACACATTTTTAGAAATTTAAAATTAATAATGTCATTATTTTTTTGATGCATTCCTTCCAACCATGTCTGTCATATGGGGGTGCATTAATTCATACCATTCATGATGTAAATTTCATATATGGGTTATAACAACAACATGAATTTTTTTGTTCTAGAAAATTAATACAATTTGGTTTAAAAAATTACCACAAATTAGAATCCATTACATGTGGGTGGTAGATTTTATATATTTTTTTGGGTGGGTGGCCACAATATGGGGGGCAATGAAGTATAAAACTTAATTTCTCCCCCAGTAAAAACTTATGGCCTTCAATTCTGAATATCACTATGAGTATCCCTCATCACCTAGAGCTTGTTGGGTTCCTCATGATGGTAAAATTTCTGGAGTAATTCAACATTCATCCATTATTTCTCCAAAAGGATACAATAACATATTATCATAAGGGGACGAAATAACCGTTATTTTAAAAACATAAAATTTGAGGTGGGGTGTTGGTGGCTCAGGGGACTATAAGTTTATCAATTAATTGTACCATCTATGATAGAATGACCACTTATTGCACTACCTACAATTCATAAAACCAATAATTTATTCTAGTATATGAAAAAAATTCACCTGATGGTCATATATATGTAATGGAAAATGATTTCATGAGTGGGAAAAATATGTATGATAGAGTAAACCCTGATTTATGATCCTCAATTGTTATTCCATGAATACTTGTATTATAGCGACCCAAAATTTTCTTACATTACTATTACATTATTTTAAAGATAAACTACAAAATAGTATTACACATAAAGGTTCCAAAGATTTAGTGTATTGGGAAAACTAGGACCATACATAACAATTACACCCTCAAGCATAAACATTTATTTAATTTCGTTTTCTATAGCTTCTTATTGGAACTTGTCCTCCACTTAGTAAATGTAGCCACATAAAAATATACATCAAAAGGGGTGAGATAAAATCACATTAAGTGGATAGATAAGAAGAATATAGCTTGAGGTGAACATATTCATGACATAGGCAAAAGATCATGAACATGAGAGGAGCATAAATAAAAGACATGAAATGTGGAAATGCATAAAAAATGAAACATAATGTCTTAGTGGTTAAATACGAAACATACATGTGAAAAATGATATAATCTTTTACAAATCATTTCACATTTACTCATGAGATTAATCACTTTACCCAATGCATTTGAGTGATGTATAACTCTGGGCGCACCCATCACATTCAAACATTCCTATTGCGCTCTATAATTCTGGGCGCCACTGTCACGTCATAATATTATCAGTATCTTGCATTCCACATAGAACATAAATCAATGATAAAAAAACTAGCACATTGAAAGTAATGGGTTTTATCTCATAATAAAAAATTCATAAACTTTGGGTTCCCAGAACAAAAAGGGAATACCATACTTGATACAAGAACCATCAACATTGAATGAGAAGTAAAAGGCGAGTTCTTAGAAGAAGAGTTGTTTTGGAAAAAAATTTATTTTACATAATCAATAGTGGTGAACATGTATATCCTAGAAAAGGAAATAAAGTGACTAAAAATTATTTTAAGGAGTAACCATACCAAAAATGGAGTGAAAGAGGGAGAACTCGAAGGATGAAAATTGGGTTTGAGATTTTCCTCTTACCGTGAATCTGAATTATTCCTTCTATTTAATGTCCTGTATAATTAAATTATATTCATTAATTAGAAATATATAACCTTTTTGACATTAATATGGTTAATTATGGTTTTACTAAGTGTTTTTATGTTCCTTTGGATGAGTTATACAGTTCAAAAAACATTGTTCCGGAATGTTTATTTTTATGGTTTTCTTGTGTGCTTCAATTGTATAGTTAAATTGATGTTCGGGTAGAACATTGGTAAACATACAAAACTGATATTACATGATATTAATGATATTAAAGGAGTCTCAATGATATTATTATTAATTATATTAGATCCATGTGGATTAATCATTAGATTAGAATAAAATGATGATTGTTTGGGTTAATTTGATCTATTTTTCGATCATAATGAGCTTGTTTTATTTTTATCACTAGAAATATGGCCATAAGATAGTTCCAGAATTCTTAACAGGAGATAATACATATAACATATTCTGGTTAAACCATAAAAAGCTTTTCATGACCTGATCTGAAGGTTTAAATGGATGAAAAAAACATGTCGTTCTGAAAGGTGATAAATTAACACCTCACGAACAACATTCTCTTTAATAAAATAAAAGAAATAGGGAAAGGGGGTTGGATGATATAATATCACATTAACATAATAAAATTCCAGTACATGTATAATAATGGATTTAAAATACCATTTGGATGTAGATAGGTGGGGAGATATCATGAAATGAACTTGAACTTGAAAGGAAATTAAAGGAGAAGAGGGAGAGAAATAACCTCTTAAATCCTCCTCTTGAGATCCTCCTTTAAGAAGCTAGGATTGTTCTTTTACTGTAACAAGAAGCTCTTAAATGTTAGATAGGGGATAGGGAGTATGTTTGGGTAGAGTTTAGAGAAGTCATGGAGCTTGAGATGTGTGATACAATGAGGGTGTGAAGTGTGGTTTTTATAGTGGAGGGAAGAGGGGTTTTCTTAACATAAAATTCATTAGTTTATTATTTCCTCAAAATACAATTAATAGTGAGTCTTTCATGACCAGGAAAAGTAATTATATTATTTAATCCCGAACCAAATGGGCTTACATGAATAGAACATCCCACATTACCTTATAATTTTCTTATTTTGCTTATTTTGTAAATTATGGTATTTCACTATTCATCAAAAATTTCATGTATTTCAGAAAAATCCAAAAATTTCAACCCAACCATTCTTCAATGTGTAGAATCCAAAAATGAAGTATATTATTCAAATATAATTTTCTAAATACGATTAATTTAGTATTTAATTAAAATCATAGTTTATTAATAAAAAATATTTTTGAAACATTCATTTACTTATTCTAAAATATAGGTACATCATAATTTCACTTGAATATTATTTTTATACTATCATATATAAAGTTGATATTCATTACGTTATATCACTATACATAATGGTATGTTACTATACATAAGGTTAGGTTAATATTAACCAAAAAATATTTGTTTTTATTAGACTCCAAAAAACATCTTGAATACAACCATGTATGTCGGATTTTTGAAATTCAAAACCAAGAAGTGGAAAACTTATGTTTAAAGGTCACATAGCACTTATTAGTTCATTACGTTGTGTTTTCATGTGATTTTATGAAATATTTTAAAGAAGGTAATTTCCATTGGAAAACTTTGGGTTGTCAAATTCTTCCCCCTTTAAGAAATTTCTCCCCCAAAATTTTACTTTACACAAAAAGGTGAAGGGTACTTCTCCTTCATTGCCTCTTCTGGTTCCCAGGTTACATCCTAAAACTTATGGTTCCTCCAAAACACATTAAAAAGATGGGTTGTCTTGTTGTGTAGTACCTTATCTCTCTGATCCAGAATCTCTACTTGTTGTTCCTCATAAGAGAGATCATCTTCCTACTGTACCACCTCTGAGTTTAGTACATGTGAGGGGTCCGGTATGTACATCCTCAAGAGTGATACATGAAAAACATCATGAACATGAGATATATTCAGCGGAAGTGCAAGTCGATAGGCCACTGCTCATATGCGGTCAAGGATCTTAAAAGGGCCAGTGTACCTTGGGCATAGCTTTCCTTTTTTTTCCCAAATCACATGACTCTCTTCAATAGAGATATTTGAAGGGAGACATTATCTCCAACGTCGAACTCCATGTCCCTATGATGTTTTCCAACATAGATATTTTGCCGACTCTAAGAATATTTGATGTGTTTTTGGATGACATGAACATTATTTGTCATCTCTTTCACAATATCAGGTCCAAGTAGCTTTCATCCTCCAACTTCATCCCAATAGGATGGAGTTCTACATCGATTTCCATACAGAGCTTCATACGGAGCCATCTGCAAACTCGAGTGGAAGCTATTGTTGTATGAGAACTCAACCAATGGAAGATGCATACCCCATCCACCTTTTAATTTTATAGACAAGGCTATTAGAATATCTTCATGTGTCTGAATAGTCTTTTCAAACTGGACATCAGTTTGGGGGAGATAGGTCGTGATGAAATTTAATTTAGTACTCAAAGCATGTGGAAGGCTTTTTTTGAATTTAGATGTGAACCTTGGATCATGGTCATAGTCAATTGATACTGTAACACCATGCAGTGTCACCACATCCTTCACATATATCCTTGCATGTTGTTCAAGCACCAGATCTTCCCGAATAGTGATAAAATGGGAAATCTTGGTGAGTCAATCAATAACAAACCATATCGCATTATTTCCCATTGATGACTTTGAGAAACGTGTGACAAAGTACATAGTAACATTTTCCCATTTCCACATGGGTATAGGAAATGTCTGCATCATAACTTTGGACTTTTTTTGCTCAACTTTATCTTGCTGACATACCAAGCACCTTGATATATATTCCCCAATCTCCTTCTTCATGTTATCCCACCAGAAGTGTTCACAGAAATCATGGTACATCATGGTACTCCTAGGATAGATAGAGAATATTGAGCTATGTGCATTTTCCAATAGATCGGTCTTTATCCAAGGTGATGAAGGCACACAAGCCCATGTTCCAAACCAACTCACACTATAATCATCGATATGGAACTCTTGCAGCTTCCCTTCCTTTAATGAATTTACCCTCTTTTGTATCTTTACATCATCCCTTTATGCTTTCGTAAATTTCTCTTGGATGGATGGTTTCACAATCATTAGGGAACGGTCGGATGTATCACCTGCCCTAATGATTTCCAAATACATTCTTTTCATATCCATGAAGACATGGTCTTTCTCAATCCGCAACATGGATAGTGTAGAAGGTTCTTTTCTACTTAGTGCATCATCTACCTTGTTCACCTTTAAAATATGATAGTGAATAGAGCAATATTAATCCTTTATTATCTCTAACCATCTCATTTGATTCATGTTGAGCTCCATTTGTGTGAATATATTCTCTAGTCTCTTTTGGTCGGTGTATATGTCACACTTCTCGCCATAAAGGTAGTGCCACCATATTTTCAAGGCAAAAATCACGTCTGCCAGCTCTAGATCATGCGTCATGTAGTTCTTCTCATGGATCATCAACTGTAGTGAGGCATAGGCTTTCACATTGTCATTTTTCATGAGTACACAACCTGATCCGTTCATTGAAGCATCACTATATATCACCAAACTTTCTCCACTTTTTGGTAGTGTGAGTACAGGTGTAGTGATCAGCCTTCTCCTTAGCTCTTTGATGCTTCCCTCACATTCTTCCATCTAGATATAATTTACCCCTTTCCTTGTTAACTTTGTTAGTGGGCTTGAAAATTGTGAAATGTTTCTAAAAAAATATCAGTAGTACCTAGCTAATCCAAGAATAGTATGGAATTCCGTGACACTAGAGGGCCCGGTCCATACCTGAATCGCCTTTTTATTTGAAGGATCCAAAGAAATTCAATCACATGTGATCACATGTCCCATGAATGCGACTTTATTCATCCAAATTCCACACTTTCTAAACATGGGATACAACCTCTCATTCCTCAATGTATCCAACATAAGTCTTAGACATTCTTCATGTTCCTCATTTCTCTTGGAGTAGATGAGAATATAATAAATAAAAACTTCCTTAAATTTGACGAGGTAATGTATAAAGTCTATATTGATAAAATCCACGAAGATTTCAGGGGAATTAGTATGTCCGAAAGGCATCACCAATAACTCATAGTGCACATACCTTGTTCGGAAGGCAGTCTTCTGAATATCTTCTTCGTCACCTTTACCTGATGATATCCAGAACAAAGATTCACCATTTAGATGTATTGGGAACCTCTTAATTGATCTAACAAGTCATAAATACTTGGAAGAGGATACTTATTCTTTATGGTGATCTTTTTGAGTCCCCGATAATCGATACATAGCTGCATTGTTCCATCCTTTTTCTTCATAAAGATCACTGGTGCACCCCAAGGTGATGCACATGGGCATATGAACCCTTTGTCTAGATGCGGGGGAATTCCTAGTAACTCTACAGGAAATAAATCATCGCATTCCGTTATGATGGGAATTTCCACAAGGTTGGAACTATCCTTCGAACCAAACATTAGGGAGAGGTATGCTTCTTTATAGGGAATCAACATCCACACATATAAATGTCTTTTAAAAGGAGATTTATGATCTTCCTTAAATTTGTAGAGGAGCATGGGATGGTTCGGAATATGAAAATATATTTCATTTTCCCGAAATTTGATATGTGATCTATATAATGAGAGACAATCCATTCCCATTATAAGGTAAAATTCAACCCAGGGAAGTATTACGAGATTCTCTTGAACAATCTTCCCACATATGCCAACAGGAGAAGGGTCAAACACGTGGGTTGGAATGATTGCACCACTTGAATTTTTTACATATATCTCTACTTCAAGGTTTTGGGGCTTCGATTCTATAGTTCTAGGAAACTTGGAAGATATAAAGGAATGCGTAGAACCAGAATAAAATAAGACTTTTTCCATTCTTGAGTGAAGAAGAAGTGTACCTTTTACGACTTCATTATCTTGATCCACCTCCACAGTAGTGATGGAATAAGGATTCTCTTGTTCCTTTAGATTTAGTGGTTGCTGACATTGATTACCCTCGAGAACTCTTGGTTTAGTGCACTGACATGCATAGTTCTCTAGTTCCCAACATTTGTAGCATTGAACCATGAGGGGTTCACTCCTTACTTCTTCCAAATTCTTCTTTCATTCCATGTCTTTTTGACACTCTTGATCATGGTGTCCTTATTTCCAACACATGAATCACATCCCTGTCATATTGAGGCAGTTCCCATGGTGCGTCATCCCACATTTTTGGTATGTGGGTCATTGAGTTTTCTTCCCACCCTTATCATTAGATCCACCGACTTGAAACACCATCATTCGTTTCTTATCACCAGAGTCGTGGGACCGTTATCCAAACTCTATTTCCATTTTGAGAGAACACCGAACAACTTCGTCATAATTCCCAAAGTCTCTAATTTCAAGATCCTGTCGATGGTGTGGTTTTAATCAACTAAAAAATCAATTAATTTTGCTATCATTGTTGATAACAAAAACCGAAGTGTACCTTGAATGCCTTGTTAAATTCACTTCGTAGGATGTGATAGATTCTCTGTCTTTTTTCTTAAGCTCTATTAAATCTCCCTCCATCTTCCTATGAAGAGTTCTTGGGAAATACATGTTATGAAACATTATCTTAAAATCTTCCCATTCCATCTCTTCAATTTCCTCCCATGGCTTGGTGTTCTTAATCAAAGCCCACCATTTATCATCTTCACCATCTAGACGATAAATGACAAGGGTCACCTTCTGCATCATAGAATAGTGATGAATTGAAAAGATATTCTCTGTAGAGTTGACCCATTGTTCTGTAGCTAGTGGATTAGAAGATCCATTAAACATTGGTGGTCCTTGCCGCAAAAAACCTTTGATAGCCCGTTGCTCCCTCTTTGGTGAATGAGGATGTTCCCCCTTATTATCGTTATTGTTCATAACCTATGATAACTGGGTAAGAATTTCCATCATGTTCTGAACTCCACCTCCTGAATCATTTGGGATGTCGTTCGGGCAATCATTGAATTGGACCTCGCAGGAGTTGTTGGCCTGATTTCTCCTGGTTCTCACAATTTTCTAAAATAGAAAAGTTCATAACAAAACATTAGTCAACAATTCATGAATAAATAAATTATTTATTTTCAAAATTTACACTAAAAGAATAAAATATGGTATCCCTCTGTAAATATTATTGTGTGCATATTTGTACTTAGTCTCATGCTAGAGGTTTTATCTAGGGTTCACTAATCCTAATTACCAAATTAACTAAACCATTCCTCTAATACCATCTATAGCGACCCAAAATTTTCTTACATTACTATTAAATTATTTTAATGACAAAAAACATAATAGTATTACACATAGAGTGTCCAAAGGTTTAGTTTCTTCGGAAAACTAGGACCATACATAACAATTACATCCTCAATAATTAACATTTATTTAATTTCTTCTTCTCTAGATTCTTATTGGCAATTGTCCTCTCCTTTGTACATGTATCCACCCAATGAAATAAATCAAAAGGGGTGGGAAAAAAGCCCAGTGAGAGGATTGATAAGAATAATATAGCATGGGTTGAGAATATTCTTGACATACGCAAAATATCATGAACATGAGAGAAACATAAATAAAAGACATGAAATGTCGCAATGCATAAAAAATGAAACATCATGTCTTAGTGGTTAAATACCACACATAGTTGTGAACAAAGCTATAATCTTGTATACATCATTTCACATTTACACATGATATTCATCACATTATCCAATTCATTGGATTACTTTATAATTCTGGGTGCACCTGTAACATTCAAACATTCATATTGCGCTATATAATTCTGGGCACACCCGTCACATAATAATATTATCATTATCATGCATGCCACATAGAACATAAATAATTGATGAAAAAAACTAACCCATGAAAAGGAATGGTTATAATCTCATAAGAGAACATTCATAAACATTGGGTTCCCAAAACAAAGAGGGAATAACAAACATGATACAAGAACCAACAACCTTGAATGAGAAGTAAAAGGTTACTTCTTAGTAGAAGAGTTCTATTTGAAAACATTTTATTTGAAATAAAAAATATTGTTGAACGTGTATATCCTAGAAAAGGAAAGACAATTATGAATAAATTATTTTTATGGAGTAACCATATCAAAAACAGTGTGAAAGAGGGAGAACCTGAATGATGAAAACTGGGTTTGAGATTTTCCTCTTACCTTGTATCTAAATTCTTGCTTCTTTTTAATGTCTTGTATAATGAAATTGTATTAATTAATTATAAATCAAGAACCATGTGTTCATTAATATGGTTCATTATGGTTTTATTAAGTGTTTTTATGTGCCTTTGGATGACTTATAATGTATAAAAACATTGTTCAGGAATGATTGTTTTTATGGTTTTCTTGAGTGGTTCACTTGTATTCTTAAATTGAAGTTCGAGTAGAACATGGGTAAATGTACAAAACATTTATTACATGTTATTAATGATATAAAAGGATTTTTAATGATCTTATAATGAATTATATGATATTTATGTGGATGGATCATTAGATAAGAACAAAATGATGATTGTTTGGGTTAATTTGAGAGATTTTTCGATCATAATGAACTAGTTTTATTTTATCACTACAAATATTGTAATAAGTTAGTTCTAGAACATTAAACAGGAGATAATAAATATAAAATATTCATGTTCAACCAAAAAAATGGTTTCATGACCAGATCGGATGGTAGAAATGGATGAAAAAAACATGTCGTTCTTGAAGGTGAAAAATTAACACCTCACGAACAACATTCTCTTTAATAAAATAAAAGGAAGAGGGAAAGGGGGTGGATGATATAATATACCATTAGAAACATAAAATTATAGAAAAATTATAATACTAGAGTTACAATACAATTTGTATGAATATTTATGGGATGAGAACAATAAACGAACATGAACCTGAATGGAAATTAAAGGAGAAGAGGGAGAGAAATTACCTCTTAAATCCTCCTCTTGAGATCCTTCTTTAAAAAGCTAGGCTTGGTAATTCGATGAAACCAGAAGCACTTGATCATGGGAGAGGGTCTAGGGAGTATGTTTGGGAAGAGTTTAGAGAAGTCTTGGATCTTGAGAGGTGTGAGGAAATGAGGGTGTGAAGGGTGGTTTTAATAGTGGAGGGAAGATGGGTTTTCTTAATAAAAAATTCATTAGTTTATTATTTCCTCACAAGACAGAGAATAGTGAGTCTTGCATGACCAAGAATATTAATTTTATAATTTAATCCCGAACCAAGTAGGATTAAATCAGTATAACATCACACATGACCCTATAATTACCTTATTTTTCTTATTTTGTAAATTATGGTATTTCACTATTCATCATAAAAATTCAAGTATTTCAGAAAAATCCCAAAATTTCACCCCAATGATTTTTGATGTGTATAATCCAAAATTGAAACCCACTTTTCAAAAATAAATTTATAAATATGATTAATTAAATATTTATGTAATATAATGATTTATTACTAAAAAACAGTTTTAAGACATTCATTTACTTATTCTAAAATATAGGCACATTATAATTTAACTTGAATATTTTTTCAATAATATAATATGTAAGGTTACTATTCATTAAGTTATATCACTATTAATAAGGGTATGTTACTATTAATAAGGGTACATTACTATTCACCAAAAAATTATTTTTGTTTTTTTAGACTCCAAAAATAACCTTAAACACTACAGTGTATGCCGAATTATCAAAATTCAAAACACAGAAGTGAAACACTTATTTTGAAGGTCACTTAGCACATAGTAGTTCATTATGTTGTGTTTTCATGTGATTTTATGAAATATTTATAAGAAATAAATTTACACTGAAAAACGTTGGGTTGTTACATGAATAAGTAAGACATTGAATTCTCTGAGGAAAACATTAGGCGTCCTATCATATGGATGGACTCAAATCTAGTCCCACAACCACCTAGGGAAGGGAAATATGATAGTGGTGTACTAGTAAATTAACAATGAAGAAGACTAGGAAGGGGAAAACCAGTTAAGGACCGTAAAGATTCACTACAGACACATGGTTCATTTGTAAGGGCTATAATTGTGGGGGCATGAATCTTAGGAAAATAGACATGGGTGGAGGAGACGATTCTATATATTGTTCAAGGGAATGTCTAGCGGCTCTAAGGAAGTTCATGTACCATGTGGTGAAGGTACCTGAGGATGCAGTGTTCCTGGATATATGTGTTGAATGAGAGATGCTTCAGTAATTAATTTCCCAAGGGGATGATTGAATGAAACATAAGAGGGATATTATTTCCCTATTCATAAAACATTATACCAAGTCTAGATTCCATGAACCACGGGCAGAGTCCATACACTACAAATATTAGATGGAGGGTATGATCCTTTCTGGATGTGTGGCATGGTCCCTAATACATATTGTATAGGATCAATTTTACATGTCATCTATTTTTTACCACATATGGGTGGATTAGTCGAAGGTTCATCACTAGGGGAGGAATCAAATATGTAGGATACATAGAGGAGTTATTCTTATATGGAATACCCTAAATAGGAACCCCTATTTTTAGATGAGATATAACCCGCAAAATTATCGATCTATGATAATTTTAATGATAATACGTTTTTAAATTTATTTCCCATAATTTTTGTTGAGATTATCTAATAGGTATGATGGATATAATTATGATGAATCTCTTAGGGTGGATGCATAAAACCATGTCCTCAAATGAGAGAGGGGGAATCCTCCCTATGAATATATGATCGAATGTGGAAAACCACGCACCATTAAAGAAATATCTATGGTTGATGTGACGACTCAATCATATTAGTATCTTAATTGTTAAACATAATATTAATCTCTTAATTTCATGTGTCCATACCCTCATCACATGTAATGACATATTTGATTCTTCATTGTAGATTAAGGAAGTCTAGTCACCGATAAGACTCTTGTAGAAGATAATGTTTCGAATGATATTGGAACATCATCACTAGTAGAGTTAACATTAAGAATCCCAAATATCATATTTAATTCTAGTATGGTTGAAAATTTCATCTATCAGTAGATTATAGGGGTTTAGCCAAAAATATTTCATGGTAAAACATCCCCCCAGTATGTTTGACAATTCAACTTTCTCATGATCTATTCCATCTGTAATTCAATCCTACATAGACCATTTAAAATTGATAATAATGAGTTTTATTTCATTAGAATATAATATCCAGGGATGTACTTACATTATTTCGATACAAGAATACGAAGGTGAAACTAGAGTAGGAATATCCCACAACTAAGATGATGACCATTGTGGTTTGGCCCATGCTGGAGAGGACTTATTAATATATGACTATTGAGCCTTGCCCTAAAATTTCACATCCTATGGAATCAATAATGATTTATAGAAATGGATCATCATTATTTTATGTGGCTATAAGAATCAAACCCTCATCTAGGGTTATTGATGGAACCACTGCATCAATTGAATGTGCAACCTATAGAGAGTCATCTATCATGGGAATTTCCCATGTAGAACTCAATGGGTAATCTAAAGAGATAGTTCCACCCATAGTGATTGATCTAGAGTAGGGCCTAAAATGAACTAGTATGATGATGAAATCCATTATGGTTTCCACCATGTCAAATGATTTGTTAATGGTTATCCCTCCATAAAGGTACTCTTGACCATTATAAATTTTTATACATCTCTATATGATATGGATGATTCAAGATTAGAAATGAAAGAGAAGAACCATGTTCTCCTGTGTATGTAATAGAGATGATTTTGGAATATCTTCACCCATAGTCCATTTGGAGGGATGTTGGTTTAGTGAAGATGTAACACCCAGAGATGTTATAATTTTTTCAAATGAAGTTATATTTTTAGATATTTTTCATTAAAAAATACACTGAGATTATATTATGTTACAAAACAAATCATTTGGATTGCATTAAAAAATATAATATGATCATATTTCATTAAATTAATCATTTGTTTTGGATTCTGATACACAAAAAACCATTTTTATAGTGCAGTACATGGAAAACTAATTTTAAAAGAAATATACCATACTATTAAAATTTTATTCTATAATATAATAGAAATATTATAGTCTTTGAATTAATGGGTGTGAATATTAATATATAATTTATAAAAATTAATTATTTATGAATGTATATATGATTAAATTTTTGGCAATAAATTAATTAGAAAGGAATATAGAACTATTTTTAAAATAAAAATTATATATGTTTTCTAAAAAATATTTATATACACACAAGCTTATTTTAAATAAAAAAAATTAAAAATTTATTTTATTGAATTATATTTAATAATTAATGTATTATATAATAAATATATTATTAATAAAGATAAATTTTTTGATAAAAGGTGAAAAATATAGAATTTTATTCCAAAACAACTGTATATTTTAAATTATTCATAAAGTTAGATTATTTATTAAATGTATAAACATAAATATAGATCAATTATATATATATATATATACATATATTAATCCAATTTATGTAATTATAGTCATTTTAATATTTAATTTTATTATAACGTCTTTGTAGACATTTGAAAATTTTCTCTTTACAAACCTGATTTCTTGTAATGTATGCAGGATTTATTTTAAATTAAAATTTTCCAATTAAGTAAATGGAATTATTAAAAATGAATTATATATTTTCAATTAAAATTATTTATGTTATATAATAATATAGAATTTAATTTTTACAATTATTATTAATGAACAATTATTGAACTAAGTATCATGTTTATGGTTAAAATAGGGGTTTTGTGCATAACATGAGTTTTTATTGAAACAAATTCTACACACCCAAGGTATTTAATTTAATAAATAATTATTAATAATTATAATAATTATGTATAAATTATCTAATAAACCTCAATTTAATTTAATTAATAATATATAAATTAAATAGGTAAATATAACGAAAAAAATTATCATGGTAAAAAACTTAAATTTTGAAATTGAGTAAACATAATTACTTGGGAATAACACAATAATTAAATATGTTTAATCTTCATTTTTGGAGTTATTACCAATGAAATTATCCCTACACTACATTGGATACATATTTTTGAGAAATATGGTGGTAGAGTGACCTCAAATATCGAACAATATTGGGTATTTACAAAAATGCTACTCCTCAACTATAAATGTGCTCTCTCCCTCACACATTCACACATATAAATCCATTTATCATTACCAATAACTAAAAAAATCACAATAAAAAACCCTTATATTTAAAAATAGTATTTTTTTTGGAATAAATGCATCCTTGGTGGGTTTTGGGTTTAACCTACAGTGGATAACTGATGAAGGGGTAATGTTCATCAATGAGACTATTTTTTATTTTTCTTCCACATACATTGATTATTTTATAAAATGGATATATAAAAACCATGTCATTTTCCATATACAGAGAAGTTTTCTTGTTAATTTGATGACATAATATCATATCCCATTCCATCAAATGGGTTACAAAATAATCTTTTGTGAGCATAGTGGACAACCGCCACACGAACTGATATCCTTCGTTTTCCATTTACAACTCAGAATATTAGATGTAATGATGTATTTATAGTTAACATATAATATATTTATGTAAGTATTATTAAAATTGATCTTTTATATATAAAATAACATCCTGCATTAAATTTTTTGGTATATGACATCATCATTCCTGTATATAGTGGAGTACCACCCCATGAAGTGATGCAATTGATTAACACATAAAATAGTTGAAATAAATTATGCTTTTAGTGAAATTTTGTGATAGATATGAAATTAAATTTACTATATTTTTATAAAATATCATCAAAATTTATTTATTTTAATGAAAAAGAAAATGGAAACAATGATTATGCATATGTATAGCCTACCATCTCTATGAGTGTTGAATATCATTTATTATCTCCAAATATTATGGATTTCTATAAAATTATGTATAATTAATATATAATATGTTAATCTGATGGATTAAATTGTTTATATGATGAAATAACTTTATATATAATAGGAAAAACAATACCAAGTATAAACATACTTGAAAAACAATGCAGTTATTTCTTGAAATGTGACATTAACATTGAACTGTTAATAACTACATATAAAAGGTCCCATAAAATAATATATGGTATAATATATATATAAATATGTTTATATAATAAATTTATAATTAAATTATATTTTTTATACATTATCTTTAATGAGTACAATGAAATTAATAACATAAGGAAATTGTTTTCTCTGTCTTTTGTAGCTTTGAAACACAACCCTTATTCACCACCTATTTATTTAATGTGGTTTATATAAATCCCATGAATGTATTTTATAAAAATTATTATTAAAATTATGGATATTTTAATGTAAATTATAGTATATCTTTTACTTGTGGTTTACAATTCATAAGCTTCCAAATAGGATGGATATATTTGCCTCAATTTTCCTTCTCTAAGACTAATAATATGTAATAAAACATCATTTATGATGTTTATATACTATAACATTGAATTTTTAATTCACTGATATCCTTAATTACATGATATTAATGTGTTAAATTAATATTATTCTTTATTAAGGATTATGGGTCATTTTTTCAAATATATTAAGAGTCCTACCATAAAATCTAATCATTCAAAAGGATTGTTTATGCTTGTCATTCCAATGACCAAATACTATAAAAATTATTACAATAAAATCCCAATTTTTTATCATATTGTTATTATTGAAATTTAAAATTAATTTTATAAATATTAATCTCAATTTTGTTAATATAATTGACCCTTTTTTATGAAATTATGACGTTATTTCCTCTTTTGATGGATATACATTTACATTAAAAACCATGCTTTCTTAAAATGATTTAAAAAATTACTTATGTTTTTAAAATTTTAAAGGATGTTTTCATAATGAATTGTTTTAAACTATTATTAAATTTTACTTTATTTGTTGTAATGATTATTTTCAATGAAAATTGTTTTTCAAAATGTTTTCTGGTTTAATAAAAAGTGTTTTTCAAAGAGAAAAATGTATATTCCTAGATAAATGATTTACATTTTATTTGTAGCATCATTTATATGTTTTTATTTTTATATTAAAAGTAATTAATTTTGAAATAATATATTAAAATGTTTATCTTTGATGAAATGGTTTTCATGGAAATTATATTTTCCTCAATGAACACTCTATGTGAATTTTCATTGATAATCATTTTCAAGATATGATGGTGTACAATGATTATACTTCAGTACTACTATGGTTATGGTCAAAGGATAAAATTATTATTCCCTTTATGAATGTTTTATTTTTATGATGAAAATATGTTATTAAAGCACATTTTTCATTCATGTGTTATACCATGATAAATTTAATATGAAACCCACTTATTTTTCATGGTTTATTCTTTGATGAAGTGAAGAAATTATATAAAAAACAGTCTCATTTTTATGGGTTGTTATATGATAATTTTTTTTGAAACCCAATTCATTTATTGGTTTATTATATGATTAATGTTTCAGGATCGTTTGAAATATATATGTATGAATTTATAAAATTAATGCTGGTTATGATATATATAAGGATGATTTTTTAGTTATAACAATGGATGATGGTTATGTTATATCCAAGGATGATGATTACATTATAAATAATGATGGTTATGACCTAAAACTTACTCCAATGCATTGGTAAATGAATTATATCTCTTAAGATAGATATTTTTGGAATGTGGAGTGAACTGAGTTCAATGAGTTAATTTTTCCACTATAATTGTTTTTGGTGTAAACCTGGACTTCTATGATAGTTTAGGGGGTCAACCCATTCCACTATGTGTAAAAGAAAACAACAAGGTAAGGTGGTGTGTCCCATCCAGGATGTTTATTTTCCCATGTTTTATTAGAAGTGTTTACTGAATACTAAAGATATGGTTTTATATTATCATTTATACATCAAATTATTTTTCTTATCCCAATATTCTACTCTGAGGGATCATATTCTTGGATTTCCTTGTAATTAATGTGTTATAAACTCCGATGATTTATTCTCTGAATCGGGATAATGATATCTTATGTGTAGGTTATTACTTCCTAATGTTATGATCATTTCCTCATACTCTTCTATTATTGTCACTCTTATATATATATATCCCTTTTTACACTTACATAGGATTGGATTTCACCCTTTACTATGTTTATTTTCCACCAAGTATTAAGAAATCATTAAGCACGATATGTTTTTGATGATAAATAATGGGGAAGATCATTGTGGGACACATTTATGATAGTTTTTTTAAGAATATTGTGTTCAGTGTTTCCAAAGATATTGAACTAATATGTTCTACATTCATTTTTTGTGTAATATAATTAATATACATAAATAATATATGATAATTATGTACGAAAATATTTGGTCTCTATAGTTGGTATCTGAGGAATGGTTTAGTTAACATTTTTAAACGAGGATGGGAAGAAATTTGTGAAATCCCTGTATATATTCTTAAGGATATGTCTATGTTTGTCTCTAAGGATTTTTCAAATGATTATTCATAGTATAGGAAAATCTCTTGGAATTATGGAAAAAAATTAGTGAGTTTTTTCTAAAAAATTAAATCATTTTTTGTATACTACTATTGGTTGTGGGTCTATGACAGTGTTACCTAGGGGTAATAACTCAAAAAGGGATCATTTAGATGGACAATATTGTCACAAGGTGTATAATAATTGGACTACATGCACACATGGTTTAACCCTCCCAGGGGTATTTTTTTTAATTCAAATTCCATTTATAAACCATAATGATGGATTGAAATATGTAATGAGAATGAATGGCCTAGTATAATCCTATTATGTAAATTTTATGTTGTAAGGTTTCATGATTTTGACGCCCTATAAATGAATTTTCAGGATTTTTTGTTTCCCTAGTGTGATTATTATTTCCCAAACTCTACATTTTGGTTTTAGTCGATAGAGGTAAGCATAAGAAACTTGGTATAATTGAGTTTGATATATAATTCTATAATGAGAACCACATAAGATAATGACTATATTTAAGGATGTCATAATTATTTATAATCAATTAACATAGAACATGATTAACAACATGCACCTTAACAAACTCATAGTATCACCAAATAAAATATGATAGATTTCATAGAGAATTCACGTAATGGAAACCACATTGTAAATATGATTTAGTTTCCAATATGTAGAAAATGTCGTATGAATCGTGCAAGTTGATGTCTTAGAGGAACAATAATATATCTTGATTGAAAATAATGACTTAAAGAATGTATCTGAAAATGAAAAATTAAATGTTTTGAATATTCACTGGATGAGAATAATGGTATGAATAAGGAATAATTTACTTTTTCTTGTTTTAAATATTGATCGTATAGTAATTACTCAAATCTATTTCCTAAGGGTAAATCTCTTTAATAGAATCAACAATGTTTTGTGACTGATAATTATATTTCTAATGATGAAGAGACTACAATGACACATATAAGGAAATATTTATCAAGGAATAAGATATTAAATCTATGATAATGGTTCCATATGGATGTGAGAACAAGGAAATTATTTCTCTATTAGTATTTAATAAATTAATCATTAAATATATAAGTATTGTTCATTATATGTTTTTCATTAAGGATTTGTAAGAATATGTCGAATGGTATATATGAACTAAAAAATTTGATTCAGTACAATGGTTATATTTTATGATTAGGTAATGATAAACCTTAACATCTTCTTAATGATGAATAAATGGTGTTTATTTTGGTTAATGGGATGATTGATATAGTTAAATTAAAATGTATACTACCGAGTACCTTGGAACTGATTAATAAATTATTAAAAAATTGTTTTACTATCATTTATTGAGTTTAAAACATCATTATATATATGTAATATCTTCAATAATCGATGTATTTACTTAATAGAAAAAGTAGCTTGCATGTTTTTATTGAGGTTATATGGTAATTTAGGTTATTACCATGTCAGAATAGAATATATGATTAATGTATTTACTTTTTTGGTATGTGACAACAAAAATACACTTTATAAAATAGTTTAGATTAGTTATAATCATATTTTAATAAATTTAGTATCCTAAATTATAAATATTGAATTATGGAAGGGATTCAAGGTAAAAAATTTATTGAATGGTTTAATTATAATGTTTGATGTGGTTTTAGAGATATTTGTATAACATCACCATATGAAGGATTATCCATATTAGATAGCTTGTGTCAAAATATTTTCAATATTGAATGAATGACTTATAATTCTACTATTGATCATATTTGGTTATTTCTAAATGAAAAACTTTATCTCATATAGTAATAGATGATGTGTAAATTGATCAAGGTACAACTAATGTATGATATAATTCCTATAAAATTTAAAAAAATATCATTTACTTAAATTTTCATATTATATAAAACTACAAAGAAATGTTATTCCCCAAAATTGGGAAAAAAATGTTGTAATAAATAATTTATCATAGTACCTTCATTTAGAATGTATCAAATGTTTCTTTAAATCATTATAGATTTATGGACTGTTCTGCAGGCAATGACGCCGCTCCTCCCGACGATGTCTTTGCCTAGCTCTGCTCCGATCGGCTCGGGGTTCGGTGTGGCTTGGTTCGTCCCAGTGTCATTGTGGTTTCAGTTCTGTTTAACCGGCGTTTCCAGGTGTTGTCTCTTGTGGGTTCCAGGGGTTGCTCCATGTTAGATATAAAGTGCGTTGGAGGGGGGAGGATCTTGATCCAGTGCAGTTGTTTGTTTTTTCTGGCTTTTGTGTTTGGTTTACTGTGGATTTGTCCTTTTCGTTGTGAATCTTGTGACCCTTGGTTCTGGTTTTTCTTGGCTGGTTCACCCTGTCCTTTCCCTGTCTTCTCGCCACCACTAGCTTACTTTGAAACCCAGTTAGGTGAAGTCTTGATTTTTATTTGAGTAGATCCATGTCCAGAGAGATGATTTGATTGTAGGATGATCAGGATTCCCTCATCGGTGGCATTCTCGTGGTGCGGGTTTGATCCATCTAGTCCTAGGTGACAATGGATTCGACTCACGTATCGTGGATTGTCTCTAAGTCTTCTTCGGCTGTGGTGGATGGGGAGTCTCCTTGAGTGTGCGGGGTCTTCCTGGTTGATGGTTGATGGTGCTGTTTGGGCTCGCGAATTTTTGGATCTTTTCATATTTCTATTGTGTTGGTTTTTGAGGCTTAGATATTGAAGATTCATCCAGACATGACATCATGGAATAACATTAGTGGAGGAGTCGGAGTAGGCAGTTCACCTATGCAGGCTATATGGAATTGGATGTTTGATTGGGTATTGTTCTTGCCATCAGATCGAGACTGTGCTTGACACATGAAACTTTCTTGTCATACAGTCTGGTAGTGTTGAAGTGTTTTTTCAAGTTCTAATGCTGGGTAGAGGCAGCATGGTGTCAGTCTGGGTTTTATTTTCATGATCATCGGGTCGTGTAATGTTTTATGTCCACGAAGTCAGTTCGGGTTTCAACCCTTTCTTCCCTTAAAAGGGGGATTATCATATAAAAAAATCTACGGCTTTCGGTCTATTGGAAGGAACTTCTTTGTATTGCCCAATTTATTTTAATCAATGACCATTGTCTCTCAATATAATTATTTACTATTTTTAACAATGTAGATATAATCAATTTCCACATATTTCTTGATATGTGGAAACCTAGTTAGGTATTTATTTAGGTAACCTTCCTATTTTAAACATTCTTTGCTTAAGATGAGATTTACTATTCACTTCTATGATGTGGGTTTATATAAATTAATTCTCAATTATTAAACTGTTGATGACCAAGATGAATTTTTAGAGTGATTTTCATATTAAGAAGGTATATTGTAACACCTGATGTTTTTGTGAAATATTTAAATTTTTCAATTGAATTAATTTTTTTTGATATTTTGTGTTATGTGAAACACAGTGCAAAGATTTTCTTACATGAAACAATGATATTTTCTATAATTACACATCACACATTTTCACGATTTTTTCACACAGAATACTTTGTATTTTTTTTGTTACACACAATTCCAATTTTATCTTTTATTACATTCAAAAATGATTTTAAATAAATGGTGACAAACTATTAAAATATTATCAATTAATATGAAAGCTACCACCAAGACATTGGAATGGATGGAATTAATGGGGATGAATAAATTAAAAAGTAATATATGATTCACTAATTTATATATAATATGTTAATTATGACTAATTAATTAGAAATGAATATAAAACCCATTTTAAAATAAAAATAAAACATTTTTCTGAAAAACTATTTTTCATGCAAACAATTTTTTTTACATATATAAATTATAAAAATCACAATAGTTTATTATATTTAAGAAATTAATATATTATATATTCTACATAATTTTGAACATTCATCGATTCTGGGTTTCATAAAATAAAAAATAAAAATTTATTCTCCAAACTATATTTTTCCAAGAAGTATTTTTGTCATATTGGACAACATATAATTAAATTAATTTCTACCAATTAAATTAAACTCTTTTTGATAAAATAATCTTTATTTTATACATTAGAATGTCAAAATTATGTTAGTTAATAGTTTCTATTTTTTTCCTAAAAAGTTTCATTTATTGACAAAATGTGAAAATAGTGAATTTTATTTAAAAATAGACTTTCCATTTAAATTATAAATAAAAAATTTATATTTTAATTTGTTTAATTTCAAATTAAATGAATTATATATCTAAATATAAAATATTTTTATTTATAATCATTTTTTATATTGAATTTTGATATTAATTCTTTGTTATCTTTTGACCGTTATCTCATTAAAACCATGATTTCTTGTCACATATACAAGTTTAATATTAAATTAAATTATACCAATTATGTTTATGGAATTTAGATAAATAGAATAAGTATTTTTAATATTACTATTTTATATTTTCTAACAATTTCTACATAGTTTTTGACAAAAAATATCAGTGAAATCTCCTAAAATTAGATAGCATGATTATGGTTAAAATGGGGTTTTCACATTATATGTGTTCATATTAAATTTATTTCTACAGTTAAATGATTTTTAATTAAATAAATTATAATTAATTTTTAAAAAATTTATTTTAATATTATCTATTAAATCTCATTCTAATTTTATTCTTAAATGATAAATGACATATGAAAAAAAGATATATATAATTGTGGTAAAAGATAAATTGAAAAAATTGAGTAAAATATTAGACTACTTAATAAGATGATAAATAAATAAGTTTATTTTTTATTTTATAGGTTTGGGTAAAAATTATTATCCTCCCATTTTATTAAAAATATATTCTAAATACATATTGTTTAAGTGTTCCCCCTCTAATATTGAATACTTTTGTGTATTTACCAAAATGCTCCACACTTGAATTATAAAGGGGGACACACTCCCTCACATATTTACACCACTAAATCCATTTAGATTGACCAACAGGTACCATAATGAATGAAAAAATTATACCCTATCATCATATGTGTTTCATTTTTTTAAAATATATCATAGTAAGGTTTGGTTGAAAACCATAGAAGGATACCCAAGGAAGAGGTAACATTCATCACTGAGTGGTTTTGATTCATTTCATCCTCCACTTCCATAAATTAATATTATACCATTATGATATAAAAACCTATGTATCTATAATATAATTATAATTTTTATTTTTATATCATCATGAACTACAACCCTATACACTTCTATGAAATGGGTTACCAAATCCACGTTCAAGAGTACAATGGACTACAACATCATGTACCGATGTCATTTGTAATTCCAATAAAACATATTAGGGTTTGGTATAATGATTTATAAATTGTTTGAATATGATATTAATGACTTATTTATTATTATATATTTATTATATAACACATAAAATCATTCCTTCCATTTTTTTGAATGCGATATTGTATCTCCTGTGTATGATGGACCATCGCCTCGTTAAGTGATGCGATTTCATGACGCTCAAAATGGATGTTAATAAAGATGTTTTTAATGAAAAAATTTGATATATATTACATAATAATGACTCATAGTTTATAATATATAATTTAACAATATTTATTTTAATCCTACAATAAAATGGAAACAACATTTATGTATAAGTGTAACCTACTGTATCCATGAAAAGTGAATTTCATTTTTTATCTCTAAATATTATGGGTTCATCTAAAAATATATACAGTGAATATATATGATATTATATTCATGGTTTATATTTTTCTTTTAATAATCTATCTTCCAATTAAGAGCACCAATAATAACATGTGAAAACATAATTGAAAAACAATGAAATTATTTCCCAAAATAGTTCATTAACATGAAACTGTTAATATATGTTTAATAAATGGTCTAAATAAAATCATATGTTGTATGATATATAAAAATAAGATTTTATAATAGATGTAAAACAATCATATATTTATTATACACTAAATTTTAATTGTTAAGTTAGAAGACAAGGGGATTTCTCTCTAACTTTTATTTTCGTTAATACAAAAGCCATTTTCTCCATATATTTCTCTTTTGTGTTGTATATTAAGACCACTAAAGTACGTTATAATTATTGTAGATAAAATTATTGGTATTTAAATATTAAATTTATGATATCTATTTCTAATGGTTTACAGTTCCATATTTACTAAATATGTATGAGATTTTTTGTCTCAATTTTCCTTCATTGTGATATATGGTATGTTATACACATATATTATTTTATAATGTGTATATAATACCCCTATAACCTGTTATATCATGAATCTAATTTTTTTCATAATTTTTTTAGTTTAATTTTATTTCATTCATTCAAGGGTATTACAATTCAATGTAACTAATGTGGTAAATATCTTTTTTTATAATATCGTCATTTATTGAGATCATTTATGATTGAGATCCTAATGAAGAAATACAATGATTCATATCTAAATAAACAAATGATTTTAATTATCCTCTATTTATTCAAAATATTTTTTTGTAATAATATGATTACTCCAGTAATTTTTACATAAATTAATTTATAAATTGATTTATATAAAATCTGACAATATCTCTCAATTCGGTCGGAAATTGTTTTTCTTCAAAATTTTGTTCCCTTAAATTATTATCAAAATTTAGTTATTTTTTTCAATGATTAAATGATATTTTATGAAGAAATATTTTACATTAAATTTTAATCTTAAATTGTATTTTTTCATGATTATTTTTAATGAAACTGATTTTTAAAATGATTTACGTTTTAAATAAAACTGTTTTTTACCATTAAAGATACATTTTACTATAAAAATAAATGGTTTTTATTGAATAATTTATAATATTTGTAGTTTATATTAAGAGAAAATAATTTCTGAAATATATTATGTAGTTTAATTAATTTTTTTTTCTAATAAAGGATATTTTCCCCATTTAAAAGTTTATGTGACTTATAATTAAAAATAATTATCCACATAATATTATATCATTTGATATTACTTATTATTTCTGGGGTTATTACCCAAAGATATCCTACATATTCCTTATTTTGATGATTTATATCCATTATGATAGTATGTTTATAAAACCCATTTCTCTTCCACATATTCTACAATGATAAAATTATTATGATAGGATCTTATTTTCAATGTTATATGAAATAATGAAATGGTGTAATGACAGTGAAAACTATCAATTTTAGACTTGTTTTGATATGATGAATTGTTTATGAAACCAATTTTATTTCATGGGTTATGGTTTGCTGAATGATTTAAGATCTTTTGGTGCACATATTTATGATATTCGTTGGTGATATTAGTTATGTTATTACCATGTACAATGGATATTATATAAACAAATACGTGTGGGACATATATATTCCTCCATGGAATTTAGTAAATATTTATATCTCATTAGATATAAGTGATTGTAATGGGGATTGAACATGGTTCAGTAATAGAAATTTTTGTACTCTGATGGAAGTCTGAGTAATCTTTGACAATTATGTTGTATTGGGGATTCAACCCATTCCACTATGAGGATAAATATACCAATTGGGATGGTGGTGTTTCCTCCCCTAGATGTGTATCCATCAATTTCTTTCGATAATGAGCGATGAATTAAAAGGAAATTATTTTCAATGATTATATTTATTACACTGTTTTTCCATTAATCCATTATTGATCTATAGTGGATCATGTTCTTTGATATCCTTTTGATTCATATATTTTGTAATACCTATATTTATTCCATGACTTAGGTTTGTGAACATTGATATAAATGGTGTAGTTTTAAATTGTTATGATAATTTTCCCATTACATGACGTTTATGATATACTTACATATATCCCTTGTTTACCGTTTCTATGAATTATAGATCACCAAATATTATGCTTCCCTTCAACATTTTATTAATAATAGTGTATATAGTGTGTGTTTGTGAATGTTACTAAAGGGGAAGATCGTTCTAGGAGATATTTAATATATTTTATGATCAATGGAAACTGTAGTTCATGATTTCAAATAAATTGAATTGTTATGGTTTTTAGTATTATATTTTTGTGACTTGTTGAATATTCATCAAAAAAAATGTTATAGACATGAATAAAAAGACATAGTTTCTAAATAAGAAATATTCTCTAGTGACTCGTGATGAAAGAGATTAGTGGGGTCTAATAACATGTGATTCATTTTATATCATTATATATAATAGTTGAGGTGATTTTCATAGGGTGGAAGAAGATCAGTATCACATATCACAAGTATATGTATACATGTATTTCTTTACTTCGGGATACTTAGTAGGATATCCCACAAATGGATGGGAAGGTCCATTAACAATGTGTCACACATTTTATAATGAGGAGTCGGTCTACATATAGAGGCATAACTGGTTGTGGTTCATATTGGGCTATCATGGATGTATTCTATAGATGTGGAATATAGGGCCCAACAGTGTTGACTCTATATACAAATTGATGTTTTGTGCCACTATGGTGAGGAAGAGTTTTCATAGTCAGTCCATTTGTGTTTAATTACAGGAATAACTCAGTTGAGTCAAGATGATCTTGAGTAATCCATCACCTTTCTCATTCTAGGTGGGAATTAATTAGTATAAGAAATTATAGGCACTATCCTATGTATAGAAATTATCATCTCCACTATTATTAAGGCATTAAAGTTGTTATTTTCCCTTTATATTCTTATTTTCATATTATTATGTCTCAATAATACTAACAAGATATATAACCAAGAATAACCATGGTACATGGTGACAACATAACAATGTTTCTTCCCATATATTAATTTTTTTTTATTATATTCCCCTTATTTGGTTTTTTCATAACCATTTTACATGGTTATAACATAACCATGTTTTTCATAGTGGCCCAATGGTGAGTCTCATGGTACATACAACTTTTTCATATGTGCCTTATCTTCCTAAAAATATGTAAGGGTGGAATGTTGGAAAAAATGTGCATTTTTATAACGTTATGCTTTATGAGTATTTGAATTTTAATGGATTTGTTCCTGTAACCATTGGATGGTTATGGTCATGAAAGTCTTATTGAAATAATAATGGGGAAATTAATATAGAAAATAGAAATATAAACCTAATATTAATAGAGGGTGTGAGAGTTCCAACATCAAATAGAATTACAATTGATCATAGAACATAGATTTTAATGGTAAAATGTTTGTTCTATATGGGGTGCGATTGAAAATTCCTCTAGAGATGATCATAACTGACATGATAAGAATAGCCTAGGTGGGTCCTAGTAGGATCATCACTAATATTTGTGTCTTATAGAATGTGGGAAAAAATCTTCATAGACAAATTCATGGGACATCTCACACAGTTTATCATCAAGATTTATAGAAAAACATACCTTACAATATATGATTGTGAACCACAATCCAAAAGTGATGTTCTTCCAGATGAATTTTTGTGGCATCAAATAGTTCAATAACTAACATGAAAATAATACTAAAGTATCATTTTTTCAAAAAACAAAATTTTAACAAGTCACGAATTGGATAGTGTTCTAATTTTTTGACTGTGAATTATAAACATTATATTCATGATGAATAGAGCAAAGGGGAAAGTTCCAATATGGGTTTTAAGATTCCCAAAATTTTAATCCTAATGTGGTTAATGAGGGGTGGGGGAATCATGCCAAAAACATTCCTCAAAATGTTTTTGAAATTGTTTTAGGCCACAATTAATTATATACATAACAAATCACGTTGTGTCTCCACCATGTGGGGGATGTGGGTCAGTGGGTGAGTGCCCTACTAAGATTTACAAGACCACCTGAGCCACTCTATATGTGAGAAGTAATGAATGAGGGGGGTCCTACCCTATCATATAGGATTAAACAATATGGTGGAACAAATTCTTTCTCAATATATTCCAAAAAAACATCGATATTGTTAATTAAGAAGAATGATTAAATAGATGGGTTACCACACATGTGTTATGACTCAAAAAAAAAAAAGAGGTAGAAGAGATGTCAATCATGCATTTCCAAATTTGAAAAAAAGTGGTAGGGTTAAATGGTTGAAAAATTATTGTTGATGGCAGAAAAAATATTGGTTTCACAACATCATCTGTTGAAAGTGGGTTGAGAAAAATTAGAACATCCACTGACCATGTTCGAAACATGAGATATAATACTTCATAAAATGGATCCTTTGAGGTACGTACCCATAAATGGTGATGATAAAGATTATTTTCACACAATCACCATTAAGGAGAAATATTTAGAATTGGAGATTGAGGAAGATCAAATAATTTAATACTTCATGTGTGAATATTTATTGGTAATATATTCTACTATAGTTCAGAATGAAATAGGTCTCTAAATTCGTTAGTTATTGGTCTATAACCAAGATATATGATTTGGGTGTCACACTTTATCCCTTGAAATTATGAATAATGTTTCACATAGTTATATTATGTGGTGTGGTAGATGACTATGATCACTGTAGATGGTCCCCAAATAAAGGATTTAATGTATTACATATTTTTATTTCATGCACTAGGGAAATGGACAATGCATTTAAATATTATGAGGTATATATGTTAAAAATACAGTTTAACATTATATGGTGTGGATGTGGTTTCATACAATTTAGTTGTTTATGATAAAAATTTTGTAATAAAATTTATCATCACGTGACAAGGATGTGTGTTTTATTGTTTAGCGACATATGAACATGATGAGGAGTGTTTCGTTTGTGGTCTTTTCATTGATATCATTTGGTGAGGGTGAGATTGGTTTTTTAAATAGATGTACTAAACTCAATGTGAATTTAAGGACTTTAGAGACAAAAAATATTGATGGAAGTCTTACCTGAGGAGGTGATTTTGTTTCTATGATTGATATATGGTTTCATTGAATAACTATGTATCCTATAGAATATTTATTAGTTCACACATTGTTCTAGAATTAAGAATAGTAATATACAAAATCTGAATTTTGGGGCATATCCTATCAATAAAAGATAATGAGAAAATTCTATATTTTTTTTATCATATTGAATGATGGGTGCTATTCATTTTATGTTCATGTAGCTCAGATCAAGGTTTCTTCCAACAATCTAGGCATCGAGAAGGGGAAATTGTGGATAGAACAATTTTAAGGTATTACTACATGGAACCAATTTTTTTCTATATCAATTTATGTTCATGGATATTGGACCAAAACGATTTACCCTCAGTTTATGGTCATGGAGCATGAATTTAATGGAATCATGTTTTGGACAGGATCAATATTCATGAAAAAAGATTATGAACATTGTGTGAAAATGGGCCTATAGGGACTTATAATATGAAAAAATATCCAAAAAAAGTTACAAACATTTTATGGAAATGATGCTAAGGCAAAAAAAATTTCTCCAATATAAAGTTATATAGTTTATACTAAGTCTACTATTTTATGGTAATTGTTATTAGACCAAATTAACTTGTTTATTATATATTTTTTTCAATAGTGGTTTTTTCATTCGGATGTTTTTGTTGCAAAAATTATTTTTGAAAAATTCAATAATAGGGAAATGGAGTCAATACATAACATAAAACACCTCTATGAAATGTTTCACATTGATTAAGGTCATATTGATTGTCTAAATGGGGAAAGTCTAATATGAAATGATTTTTATCACAACCATGCCAGGGATATACCTATGAAAACTCATAACCACATGTGTCTCATGCTCAATGTGAGAAATAAAGAGCGACAAGGGGTCTCCCAGTTGACATGAGAGTGCATGAAATGGGAAAAGAGGCCAACATTAGAGTGTTGAAATAACACTGACATACATGGTAAACATGAAATAATTAAAAGGATAAAAAAATAGAGTGTTTTATTGATCCCAAGAAGAATGGAATGTTTAAAGGAGTAAAATGATAAATAATGATATCTGGACCATGAGAAGTGGGTGAAAAATAGGTAGGAAATGATTTCTGGTCATGTTCCAAACACTAGTTCTAAAACAACTGTAATAATGTATAGGGTGATTAAATTAAAAATATTCCATTTTTCATGATATGATGATGGGAACCATTATTTTCTATAATAGAACCTATGAGGTGTTTTCCTAGGGAATGAACTGATCAATTTTTGAAAACAACCATTTCCATTAGGGGATCGTGTTTGTATTAAGAGTTAAATGAGGCTCTAGAGATGGTATGTCCGGATGTGTGGATGTAATTATCGTGGTATACTAAGGGATAGATAAACTATATTAGAGATATTACCAAAGTCATTAAAAAATTATAAATTTTCATATCTATAGACGTGAAATGAATATGTTCCGTGAAGTATTAACACTAAATTATGTTGTTGGTTGTGTTGGGTTTAGAATGTGAAATTGAGTAATCACTACATATCTGATGAAAATATATTCAACAAGTGAATAATTCTATGAGTTGGAGATGTGGGAGACTAATTTCAAATGTTGGGAACCCTGAAAACTGATCGATCTAGGTATCAAATATTTTAATATTTTTCGATGGGGATGTAGACAATACAGTTCTGTGTCATGCTGTAAGGATATTCGAAATTCCGTTTAATTCCTTATGGTATGGTTGGTGAATCATGTTGATAAAAAATTTATGATAGAGATTTTATCTAATAGTCTAATTTCATGTGATATGGATTCTTCCACACATTCAATCACCATGAAACATAAAAATAGTTGGTTATTCATAGTAACAAATGTGAAACCAGACATTTTTTGTTGGTATAACGAGTTCCCATTACACAGTGATCAATTAGAATGAACCATTTGAGTAATCATAGTGAAATATGTAAGGTCCTTTACATTATTATTCTATATTCATTGGATTATTCCCAGCAGTCATCAATAATATATATAGATAATACTATGTCACCATAGAGGAAGTAATAAAGGTGAATCTTTCTATTAAAGGATCATTGAACCTATTTGTTATGAATTTCTATGTAATGTAGAACATGTAACATATTTTATCAATAGAATCAAACATAGAAAAATGGAAATAAGTTCATTTTTCCATAGTCTACTAATTATAAACAATCATAAAAGCCAATGGATTATGAGCCTCTATTGTAAAACAACTTTTTTCAAATACATTAAAGAGTATGGTGTAACCATGGTGTAATTTTTGGTCTTCATAAAATATTCTAATAGTGAATTGAATGTCTTCGAGGGGGAATAATTATATTTTTGACCAACAATTTTCTACAAGATGATAGAGAGGGTTTTTTTGAATTTCTCAATAGAACCATCTAGCTATTTGTAATAGTGGGGGTTGTGGTTGGACTAGAAGTTATATGATTCGTAGAACTTCTTCATCTCAGAAGATCACAAATTAGTATTGTTATATGTGGGAATTGTATGAATAATCTCAAAATTATGGATAATTTCTGGATTCAAAAACACAATCATATACCATGTCATGACTTCATTGAAGGTGAGAAATTCTTCATATGTTGAGATGAAGTCAATGGATGTCAATAGGAACGTTCCATTTCACATTTTAACTGGTGAATAGAGGGAAAATTTTCAATTCCCTATATAGTATAGGGAAAATAGTAGACGGTGGTATGGAAATGATCAGATGAATGATGAAAGAAACTAACATGGATTAAAAATGAAAAAATTATTCACTGGGATGAATGAAATGATAAGCCTTTTTGGTTTAGAAGTAACCTGTAACACCCTGAGATTTCATAGTACATTATTTTCATTTATGTAATTCAATAGATTGCATTATACGCAACACTGAGTTCAAGCGCACCACAACTTACCAATGTATCCATTAAAAAAAGGTTATGAATAATATTAACTGCATTTTGGATTATATATATATATTATATAATTTTAACATTCATAATTTGTGATTCATATACATAATATAAGGAAAAAATTCAATTTTTTCAGAAAAAAAGAAGTATTTTTCCATAAATGCAATTTTACCTTCTTTTAATAGAGAACCATTTTTAGAACCAATATTTTACACTTTTTATATTCAATTTAATGAAATTAAATTCTTATTTATATGTAGGAATAAAAATTTAGTTTGGATGAATTTTTGGTAGTTTTCTGATAACTTTCATATTTTGATGAAAAGTGATAAATAATATTTTTTAATTGAAATCTAATTTTTTAATCAAAATAATTTATAGTGTTAAATAATGAATTTTAATGGTTTTTATGTATAATTACATTATATTTTTATCATTTAATACGATTTTGGTCATTATAAGAAATTTCACATTTAAATTTGACATAAACACATGTCCATCTTTTGATTGTTTTTAATTTTTAAAACACGCTTTTTGATTTTGACGATGGTAAATATTCATAAATTAATTAATGAAACTTCTATGTTTTTAATTTGAAAAAAATAAAATTTATTATTTAATTCCTAATATCAAAATTATCGTAGGGAAATGTTTTGGTATTTTTTTGAAAACATTCAATTTTTGACGAGTAGTGAAAAACACTACGTTATTGTTTAAAACATTCTTTTTATTGAAATAATTATTTTTTATTTAAATTTATTTCAAGGTAAAATAGATATTTAATACATATATATGTTCAATATAATTCATTGGAATCATTTAATAATAAAATTAGATGTATAATATTTTATTGAACTTTTTACCGTCTTTTACCCATCTACTAGGAGCAGTTTCAAATTTGCATAAAACATAATTTTACCGCTTATATGTATTGAATATCAAAAATATGAGATACAAGATTAATATCAATAAGTAAAATTTGGATCAATAAGAATAAAATAAATTTTTGGGAATAGTAACTTTTGATATTTATTTATCATGGTTAAGAGTAAACAGTGTAATTAAAGGTAAACATGATATTATTATTACTATAACACATACCCTAGTTCTATTGGATAAGTGTAATTCGACCTAAAGCATCCTTAGCAATAAAATATGATCCTTCAGGTCCACTTGGATTAGATTTGGACAATTATTATTATATTATTTAAAGAAGACTTAAAGTGTTAAACTCATGTTTTCATAACTAAAATTTTTTTAATATAGGTTTATAAATAAGATAAACTCGACTATTAATACTCATTATAAAGATAAAAATATTTCATACATAATGATATTTTATTTATAATTTTTAGACGTAAAATTATTTTTTTTATTTTTGACACAATGATGATGTAGTAATTACCATAATAATAACTGATTAAATTAATTGATATTATAAATATCCAAATAAATTTAATTTGAGACTTTTGATGAATTATACCAAATATATAGGTTACTATGACATTTTAGGGTTTATTAAATTATTTTTTTGATGTAGTCATGCTGTTATGACTTTAACAAAAACAAATTACTAAATAGTGTCAAAATTGTCATAAATGTATTTTTAAAACAAATATTGTATTATTAAATGATATAATATTACTAAAAATCTAAGGTTCAGCCAAAGAACATAGAAATGGTAATATATATTAATAATTAACCAATTTTGATTCTCTTGGATTGTTATAGTAAGTTTATTAACCATATAGTATAAAAATAAAATAGACATGGTAAATGTTAAACTATTTAACTAAGTGTTAAATCAAAATTATAATGTTAATATGGTGACTTAAACCAGTACAAAACCTATTTGTTGAGGGTTTTGAAACCCATACCAACCATATCCTAGAAATAAATTATTTTTGAGCGATTATAAACCAAGAATGATTTTATTATTAAATAATATTTCAATGTTTTCCTAAAGTGACTCTCACATCTCTTATAAAAGGGCACTTCCACTTCTCTTAATTTCACACCTCCATAGCCTTTTGTTTAGGCCAAACCCTACATAAATATCCTCCAAACTTGATTAATCTATACTTATAGGACTTATATTGATTAGAAATCCAACCAATGGAGCCCTTTTGAGAAACTTAAAAAGAAACACCCGAAGTAGAGGTAATAATTTCACTACCCTCTTTCATGATATTTTCTTCTTCCACTTCCTCTATATGTTATTATTTCTATATCAAAATAATAAATGAATTACCTTATACATATTTTGATATAATTATAATTATGGTACAACTATATTCGTTATTCTCTCCATCCTATAAATGACAATGTCACCAGACATGAGTACATACGGCTTGCCATATCCACGTCGTGCTGTAGTTTGTTATTCAAACACTTTATTATTTTTAAGGGTATAATAATAAGTATAACTTATTTAAATAAAAAATATAACATGTTAATGATTTTTTATATATGATATAAAATCCAATTACAAATGATTTCTCCATCAATATAATGATACTATTGCTCGTGCGTACGTAAGGATTACCGTCTCCATGAACATGATGAGATTCATTTCCCCATCGTAACCATTCACGAATAATTTTAATATGATTATTAAAAATAATGTTTAAGAACATAATATTATTCTGTATATGATTCAAATACATCCTTTCCAAAACAAACATAGCTTATGTGATATAAAATATAAAGCAAAATGAATTAGTTAACACCTGAAACAACGATAATACTAAAATATTATTAAAAATGAAATATTATGAGATCATATATGATAGATAATATTTTTATATTGTTCTAATTTAATTTTATAATAATGATTTAACTATTATACTAGAGGTTAACATACCCTCGACCAAGGAAAAGTAAAATTTTAGGGGTTTTCATCTCACTTCTTATTCCCATGAGATTCATGCTATTTTGCCACTATTTCCTTTTGTGTGATGTATGTACTGCCCATGATTATATTATTTGTGGAATATGATATATATTATGGGTATTTACATCTTAATTGTATGATAATTAATTCTTGGTGCTTATGTTTCATATGTTACCTAATCAGTAATGGAATTTCAATTTTTAATTTTTACTCATTTGGATTTACACATACTTCATTGATTATTTTACTTCATGATTATGAGTAGAATAACTATTTATTATTTATATAGTAATTTCCACTCCCATTTATGTGGATATACCTTTTATAAAAATAATCACTCCATTGATAAATTCACATTCCATTGATATGAATTTGTTAAGGGTAATGTTAACTCAATTTTCATTCATTGAGTTAAACTTCCAAGTCATTGGTTTTACTTTTACAATAATATTTGTGAATGTAATATGATTTATTTACACTAAATATCCAATTATATTGATTGAATTTGTATTTTTCACATATAATTATTTCATTGATTTGTCCTTAATCTATGGATGCGGTCTTTATAAGGTATTTCCTCTCAATTTACATTTTTTGAGACCTCTTTGTCGTTATGCACCAATTCACTTTTATATGGTGTATATAATGGCCTTTGATATATATTAACATTAATCCCATTATTCCCATGATATTATAATGTTTTTATTAATGTTATTCTTCAATTAATTTTAGTAAATCATATCTTATTTGGTTAGGAACTCATTAACTAGATTATTGTTTTAAAATTTTTAAATATTTATTCTTCTATATTATTCACATTAATTTCCATGTTTTAAAAAAGGTTTTAATTTATTATTTATACGTACATGAATGTTTTGAAATTAATATTTCTTTTAAGTGATTCAATGTGTTATGAGAATATTTAAATCAAAAATATCTTTTAAATAACTTCCTTGATAAATAGTGCAATATTTAAATGTTGTCAAGAAAAAGGCGATATTTCTCTCAAATATTTTTAATGACTATTTGAATATATGTCAATATACTTCAATGTATTTTATTCTTGTTTGAGAATTATTTAACATAATACAATCATTTATATTATATTAAATGAGTTATGTTTGATTGTGGATGTGCTATTTTATGCCATTCTTGGTTTGTGGTTAAAATATTGACATTTTGTATGCTAGTTTTAATACAAATGTTTAGATTATGTTACACCATTTTATATAATAAATTTATTGGACTTAGTAAGTGATGGGTGAAGCCAGCTATAGCTCCTTGATGAATCGTTAGGTCTCATGAGACAATTATATATGGAATTTCATGAGGTTTTTCCCAATTGGATATTCGTTTTTGGCCAAGGCCTAAATCATATTTAGACATCTTGGTCGAGGCCTTGACAAGATGTTTTAGAATGTCCCACATTATACATTCCCTCATTATGAAAATAATAATGATTGTTCATGTTGTTATTAGACTAGAAGAATACCCATGTCTATGTTTTATTATGGAATTATTTACTCATCTCACATTCCTACGATAATGTGTTCATGTTTAATATTTATAAAGGCATGTGTTTTAAATTATTCACCATACCTAATTATTATGATATGTTCCACTGTATTACAAACCCTTACTAAGCATTTGTGATCACCCCTTTCTTATGTTTCGTTTTCAAAGGATAAAAATATGTATATTACAAGTAACTTATATGAATATGATAAATGATATTAGAGTGATCAAAGGGGAAACTATGTTTGTTTTAATTTCATGATGCAATGTTGAACCTATGTATGTATCTAGTACTTACAAGGCTACAAAAATGATCTGTCTTTCGGAACATTATTCCTAGTATCATGCCAATTTTATGTAATAATGCACCGATTCTGGGTAAATAGGGGTGGGATGTTACATTTGGTATCAGAGAAAGTTTAGTACAAACCTAGGAAGCTAGATTTAGAAAAAACTCTTATTTAGAACCACTACCCTAAGATAGACATTGAGAATTAGTATAGAAGAACATCCAAACATTTTGGTAATGTTAATATTATGTTGGTTATCAAAACAATATATCACTTTTCTGGATATGAGAAGGTAGATGCGGCTCTGGCAGAGATATACTTATGATTGAAAACTCTGAAAAATAGTTTCGAGCTTGACCAATGAGCTTTGCTGCACTCTTGGTTACGACACTCTCGGGAGATATGGTTAGGATCATTCCCCTATTCTTTACATACTGATTGGAAGGATTTTAATGTAATATGATAATAAATATCCTTAGTTAATGATAAGGTGTTTTATATTTGAAATACAGTGTTATGATATTCTCTAAATGATTTTATGACTCACACAATTCCTTCTTGTGTTATTTAATGGATAGATTCCAAGGAAGTTATAGTAACATTGAACAAGATGTACAATGTGGGCATCGTGGTTGAAATGTGCAATGAAATGGAATGTTGATAGGTTTAAATGATATCATGTTCATGCCGAATATGTTTTCCAAAAATATGATATAAAACATATATATTAACCAACTCTTGGACTCAACAGAGAAGAGAAAGGTGGTGAATGATAAGGGCTCCAGCAGTGGAGACCATGAGGAAAAGAAAGCTCAATTTCCATCATACAGGAAATGAGGAATAAGAAAAATAAAAAAGTGTCTCAATAGAAACTTTAAAGGCTTTTTGGGTGGGAAAGAAGGATATAATGTAATGATTTGTTAAAAAAAATTAAGATTCCAATGGATGAAAAAAAAAATGTTCTAAATAATCCATTTACAGTCATTTTCCGTAAATATAGGGGACCTGGGAATTACCCGAATGAATTCCATATTTTATAGGATAACCTCTGGGTCAAGGAAGAACCTTTGAGGAAATAAATGGATAGAGAAATGTTTAAATGTATTTTCAGTTTTGTTTATGGGATTGCATTAGAAGACATTTCTATTGTATGTGTGACCCTGTAGTTTGTTATATGAAAATGCTATTTTAGGAATAATTATCTTTTATATTGTTGATATTGTTATAAATAACCATTTGGGTTTATATGATCCTTTAATTTAAGGGCATTACATTTTATTAAATTTTGGGTTTAAAATGAAAATTATGAGATAACATTTGTGGTGAAATTATGTTATAGTTATTTTGAGGAGTTTATATCATTTTTGAATGTTATAAAATATATTTTTTGAAAAAAGACAACACATAGTCTATGTGACAACCCATCACATTGGACAAAGCTGTGATAATCGATCCAATAAACAGAGTGCGGTTTGTATTTATCACCTACCACTGAACTATGTGAAGTCCTTGGTTATTGTAATTAATTCTTTTTTAGTTAAATGATTCTATTGATCGATAATAAGTTGATTTTGGATATTATGTCTTATCAAATTGACATCATTAGTATAGGAAAATGATTTGGTGATAAAGTGATAATTGTTATTTTGGAAGACATTCATTCTGTTGGGAACAACATATTCTTATGAAAAATATAATACTATGGGATTTCATTTGAGGAGTAATTGTGTATTTTTATCTATGTTTTTATTGAGTATATATAGCGATTTGGGTTATTTATGGAAATGATTAACATATCATATAGAATATGTGATTTGATTAATTACTTTTATGTATGTGACTTTATGAGTAGTCAATGTTATTTGGAGATACAATTTAATGTGGAAGACTATGTAACCAAATTCATATATGTTTTGGGTATCTATTTTAGTAAGGATTATCTTGACGGATTTTAAGGGAAATGGTTTATTGAATGGTATTTATTGAACTTTGGGAATTTTTTTTTTAATTTTAGAAATTAATATTAATATTTAGTTCTCTAAATGATTATTATTTTTGGGGATCACTTGATCCAGTACTAACCATTTTGGTTTTGGTTAACCTCTAATGATAAGGTAAATATATAGTTTATCATTTTTGGATCATGTGATTCTCTATAAGTTGATTCACGCACTACAGGTGTGAAAAAGTCTTTTTGAATACTCATAGTTTGAAAGAAAACATGAGTTATTGGTAAATTTCTTTTAAAGGATGAAAATATCCTTAAAAAGTAAGTATAAATCTTTATGTTATTTGTAAATATCATAAATAAATTCCACAAATTTATGAAATGGGACTTAAAAAAAATACTTTGTTCGTTTACATTTCCTACTAGGAAACAAATGACTGTTTATCCCATCACAAGTTTCTGGTTTTATTATTGTTAAATTTCTTATGATCATGATCTCTATCACTCTCCATCAAAACATACCACATATTTTATCTTCCATACCCATTATTTCATACATGGAATACTAGTATTGGTTATCTTGGGTGACCTTTGTACTTATCATTCTTTCTTTTAAAGTGATAGTTCCATTGATTCTTTTTCTGATGTGGGACATTCAATGATGTTCCCAAGACCAATTTTAAAATTGCGAAGACGCAATTTCCAAAATGTGGGAAGAATATAACACCCCAATATTTATTATTAAGTTTTTTTTTCTAAAAAGTAATTCAATAGCTTATGCTACACGCAACACTAGGTTCAAGCGCACCATTACTTACCTAGCTAGCCTTTCAAAAAGCAGTTATGAATAGTATTAACTACATTTTAAAATTTATATATATCCTCTATAATTTTAAAATTAATATTATTTGTTCCTTAAACATAATATAAGTACAAATTAAATTTTTCAGATAAAAGAAATATTTTTCAAAAAATGCTATTTTACCGCCTTTTAATAGAGAACCCTTTTTAAAACCAATATTTTGAAACATTTATATTTTCAATCAAATGAAATTGAATTCTTTATTAGAAGCATGGAATAAATATTTTGTTTGATTAAATTTTTGGTACTTTTCTGATAACGTTCATATTTTGATGATTAGTGAAATATACTATGTTTTAAATTAAAACAAATTTTTTTAATGAAATAATAAATAATGTTAAATTATTCATTTTATTGGTTTTAATGTATAATTAGATTATATTTTTATAATTTAATAAAATATAGGTCTTTATATGAAATTTCACATTTAAATTTGACATAAACACATGTTAATCATTTGATAGTTTTTAATTTAAAAAACTTGCTTTTTTATTTTGACAACGAGAATTAATATTAAATTTATTAATGCAACCTCTATGTTTTGAATGAGGTAAAGTATAATTCTTTTTTGAATTTGAAATATCCAAATTATCGTAGGGTAAGATTTTGTTATTTTTTTGAAAACATTCAATTTTTGATTATTAGTGAAAAACACTATGTTAATGTTTATAACCAACATTTTATTTAAATAATTAGTTATATTTTTAAAATTTATTTTAATTCAATATAGATATATAATACCTATATAAGTTCAATTTAATTCATTAGAGTAATTTTATAATAAAATTATATGTATAAAATATTATTTAACTTTTTACCGTCTTTTACCCATCTACTTGGAGCGTTTTAAAATTTTCATAAAACTTAATTTTAGTGCTTATCTGAATTTAATTTCAAAAATCCAAGATACATGGTTAATATAAGTAAGTACAATATGGTTTGTTATGATGAAAATAATTTTTGGTGAATACTAACATTTTTTATTTAATTACCACCGTTACAAGTAAGTCGGTTAATTAAAGGTCAAAATGTTATTATAATTTCCCTAACATAACTCTTAATTCTATTGGATACGTGTCATTCTAAAAAAAAAATCACAGGAAAAAGATGTGATCCTTTAGGTACACATGGATTAGATTAGGACATTTATAAATATTTAATTTAAAAATGAGTTAAAAGTGTTAAACTCGAGTTTTCATAAGTAAAACATTTTTAATATAGGTTCATACATAAGATAAATTGGACAATAAATACTCATTAGAAATGTAAAAATATTTCGGAAATAATTATATTTAATTTATAATTTTTAGACATTAAATAAATAAATTTATTTATGACACAATGATGATGTAGTAATTATCTTATCAACGAAACATTAACTTAATCGGTATTGTAAATATACAAATAAATCTAATTTGATACTTTTGATTAATTATATCAATTTTCATGGTTACTCTGTTATTTTAGTGTTGATTAAATTAATTTTTTCTGAAGTAATCATGATGTATTTACTATAACAAAAAGAACATACTAAATAGTGTCAAAATTGACATAAATGTGTTTTTAAAACAAAAATTATATTATTAAATTATATAATATTCCTAAATATATATGGATTGAAAAAATAACATAAAAAATATTATATATATTAATATAGAACCACTTGGGGTTCTCATGGATTGTTATAGTAATTATATTAACCATATAATATAAAAATACAAAAAGACATTGTAAATTTCAATCTATTTAACTAAAAGTTAAATCTAAAAGTTAAGGTTAATATGGTGACCAAAACACTTATTAAACTTATTGGTTGTGAGTTTTTTGACCCAACCTCACCTTATCCTCGAAATAAATCATTTTTGAACCATTATAAACCGAAAATTATTTTACTATAAAATAATTTTTCACGTTTTTCATAAAGTGACCCTCACCTCTCTTATAAAAGGAAACACACCCAAACCTTAATTTCACACCTCCAAATCATTTTATCTCGTTCAAAACCTACCAATATATCCTTAAAACTACCCTAACATCATCCTAGAGGCCTTAATTTGATAATAAATCCAACCTAAGGAGCCCTTTTGATCAACTCAATAGGAAACACATGAAGTAGAGGTAATAATTTCACCACCCTCTTTCATGTTAATTTCATCTTCAACTTTCACTTTCATTGTCGTTTTCATACCAAAATAATAAATCTAGTATCTTATAAATACTGTGATGTTATTATAAATATGTTATGACCATATTCGGTATTTTATCCATCCTATAAATGAAAAAGTCACCATACATGTGCACGTACGACTTTCTATCTCCAAGTCATGGTGTAGTTTGTTATTCAAACACATCATTATTTGGATGCGTGTAATAATGAGTATAGCTGATATAATAACAAATATAACATGTTAATGATTCAGTATATATGATATACCATCAAATTTCATATGATTTCTCCTTCAATATATTTATATTGTAGATCGTGTGTACGTACTGATTATCTTCTCCACGAACATGATGAGATTCATTTCCCCATCCTAACCATTGAAGAGTAATTTTCATTTGATAATTATAAATAATGTGTACAAACTTAATAACATAATTTATATGATTCAAATACATCCTACCCATAACAAACATGACTTAGGTAACAAATCATATAAAGGAAAATGAATCAGTTAACACCTGAAACAACGATAATACAAAAATATTTTTAACAAAATTTTTTAGAATATCATTTATGATATCATGTTTATGTATATGGTTCTTTTAAAATTTAATTGAAATTAATTTACTATTATACATGAGTTTAACATACCCTCGACCAAGGAAAAGTAAAATGTAAGGGGTTATCATCTCACTTTGTAATCGAGTGAGATTCATGCTATATTGCCACTATTTCCTTTTGTGTTGTGTATGTACTGCCCATGATTGTATTATTTGTTTAATAATCATTATTTTATGGTTATTTACATCTTAATTTTATGATACTTATTTCATGGGGTTTATGTTTTGTATGTTACCAATTCAGTAAGGGTATTTGAAAAATCAATTTCCACTCATTGGGGTTTACACATACTTCATTGATTATATTAATCCAAGATTATGAGTGGAATCACTATTTATTATTTATTTTGTAATTTCAACTCCCCTTTCTGTGGATATACCTTAGATACACATAATCACTCCATTGATATATTCACATTCCATTTATATGAACTTTTTTAGCGTTATCTTAACTGAATTTCCATTCATTGAGTTAAACATCGAAGTCATTGGTTTTGTTTTTACATGAATATGTGAGAATGTAATCAGATTGATTTAAAATGAATATCCAATTATATTGAGTGTATTTATTTTTTTTACACAAAACTATTTTATTGATTTATCCTTAATCTAAGGATACTGTCTTTATAAGGTATTTGGTCTCAATTTACATTCCTTTGAGACCTCTAGGTCAATATGCACCAATTCACTTTTATATGGTGTACATACTAGAATTTGACATATTATATAATGAATAAATTTATTTTCATGACATTATAATGTTTTTATTATTGATATGACGCAATTACTTGTATTCAATCATCTCTTATTTGGTTAATAACTCTCTAACAATATTATTATTTTAAATGTTTTAAATATTTATTCTTCTAAATATTTATCATTATTGTCCATGTTTTAAAAATCATTTTATGTATTTATTTATATATACCTGAATGTTTTGAAAATAAAATTAATTTTAAAATTTTCTAAGTGGTATGGTAAACTTTGATTCAAAAATCACTTTTAACAGACTTCTTTGATAAATAGTGCGACATTTAATTGTTTTCAAGAAAAATAGTATATTCCTATCAAATTGTTTTAATGAATATTTTCATCTTTTTCAATATCATTAAGTGTATTTTATTTTTGATTGAGGATGATTTATCATAATAAAATCATCCATATTTTATTAAATTATTTATGTTTAACTGTGAATGTGTTATTCTTATTCCATTCCTTGTTTGGGGTTAAAATATTGACATTTCGTATGCATGTTTTAATATGAATATTTAGAATATGTTTCAACCATTCATATAAGGAATTTATTGGACTTATTAAGTGACAGGTGGAGCCCTCTATAGCTCCTCGAATCATCGGTATGTCTCATGAGACAATTAAACGTGGAATTGGTCGAGGCCTTTCCCAATTTGATATATGGTTTTGGATGTGGCCTAAATAATTTTTAGATGTCTTGGATAATTCCTTGACAATATGTTTTATAATGTCCGACATTATAAATTCCCTCATTATGAGAATAATAATGATGGTTAATGTGGTTATTTGACTATTAGAATACCCATGACTATGTATTATTGTGGAATTATTTACACATCTCATATTCTTTCCATAAAGTGTTCATGTTTATTATTTGTAAATGAATGTGTTTTAAATTATTCACCACGCCTAATGTTAATATTATATTACACTATATTTATTACTCGTACTGAGCATTTGAGATCACCCCTTTCTTATGATTCATTTTCTGAGGATGCAAAGAAGTATATTACGATTAACCTATAGGAATAGGCTAAAGGATATAAGATTTTTCAAAGAGGACACAATTTTGTTTCTTTTATTTCATGATGTATTTTAAAGAATATATATGTATCAATTACTTCCATAGATACTAAACTTATTGGTCATTCAGGACATGATTCCTTGTATCATGCTAATGTTATGTAAAAATGCACTGATTCTTGGTAACTGGGGTCAGGGAGTTACATAACCCAATTCCCAAATTCTCTCAATGAGTATAAATCCATTATGTTGGGGCCACATTTACAAACATGTAATTCTAGAAATACATGGGTAAAATCCTTCCCATGTCTATAGTTAGTAAAGATTCCTTCAATAATAATCCTATTGAGGTACTGGTATAGGTTAGGGCTACCTCGGATAATAAATTTCATTTCAAGGAGATGAATCTTCTTACACTCTGATTGGTTCGGTGGGAGGAACATGTGTTTGAGATATTCAACAATGGTAATAATAAAATCATGTGATTCATTGGATGATGAGGTAGTTGAGGTCTCCATATTAGAATTACTAATTGCTAGATTATTATTTCATTGGTCCTCTTTATCTAAAATGAATGGGGTAATGATACATTGATTTTCCACATTAATGATTAGCTCATATTGGTTGGACTCTATGTGGGTTATGTCCTTGATTTCCAATTAATTTTATCATTTATTATGGAACCATGGAGCATGATTCACCCTAATCTTGTATGAGAAATTGTCCATAAAAAATAGGATATCTACATTAGTGGGATGATATTTTTTTATAATGTGGTTATTATTAAACTACATGATGAATTTCTCAATATTCACTATCTTATATTTCTTGGGTAATTTAATCTTGAATGACCAGTGCTACAAGACTGATACATAGCCCTGTTTTTGGAATTATCTTCCAATATTGGGAAGGATTAAGGAAGTAAACACAACATGGGGATGATAAAGATAATAAAAAGTCCAAAATTATTTAGTTTTTTACCTTTGAGATCAGTCTTATAGAGGAACTATTAAAATGTGTATGACAATATGAAATAGACCGATTTATTGATAGGATAGACTCTTCTTGGAATTCTACATCCAAGGGATGTTCATCTTGTGTCAAATGTGAGGCATGAAAATATATTTATTGAAAATTGTGAAATTCTTATGGGGGATTAAATATATGTAAAACATTTATTAAATTACTCTCCACTACTCTAATATTCCATTCAGTATTGAATGTGTTATAATTTAATTCATCTAATTGATAGAGGATACAAGTTCTATCTCAAGGTTCACCTAGTAGTTCTAAAATTTATATATTTTTAATACCAAGGTGATTCATATCATCTTAGTGGGATAATATCTAGTATCCATGTTATGTATCATGTTTTGGTTGTATTAAAAGTTGGTATCTCTATAAAAATTGATCTTTTGATCTTGTCGGGACCAAATGGACCTTTCAATTGTAGTCAGGTAATGTTCCAAAGAAAATTATAAGGGAACTAACATTAATAATACAGGATGTAGAGAATATTTTATAATTTCTCCAAATAATTCTTATAATTATTTTTCCAACTAATTATAGGTTCATTTAATTATGAACCATGATAATTTATTACACATTCTATCTAGATTAGTGATGAATCATCAGTTGTATTTTTGATAACCCTATAGTCCGTGAAACTATTGATGGTTGTGCAGTGGTGGTATTTTAATAATATTCATAATCATTAATAGATAATTTTCTATTCATATTCACCTATAAATGAATCATATGATGATATTATATATGAACCTGAAATCCCACATCAGGGGTTTCATCCTATGGCGCTGGGTGAGATGGAATTCAAACACTTTCCCAATATTCTTTTGATAGTCCTAACATTTTATGGATTTTATAACCAATTCATCCACCTAAACTACACCATTTTTCATTTAATGGAATGAATATGTGGTGAATGAAACACTTGTAGTTGTACCATAATGTCTCCAAAAAACTACATTTCATCATAATAAAATGATCTTTATGGTATTATAAAATAGTATGATTCTTAATCATCGGGGGCCATCCAGATTGGATTATACCCATAGAACCCATCCATGAATTAGAAGCCTGGAAAATGGATGATTCATTTAGTATATATTCTATCAGTAGGAGGAAAATAAATCTTTTTCAAGCAGAAGTTGAGGTTATTGATTTCATTGCAACATTATTAACCATATTTTTCTATCTTTATTGTGATGATCATTTCCCTACACATAGGATACTAGAATTAATTTTTTATTATTAACTTGACAATAATGTCAATATCATATTTTACATGGAACATTATGAAGGTTTAATATTTATTGAATCTTGTTTGAACCAATGGTGTCCCACTTATATCCCAATGAGTTGAAATATAAAATTAGAGATGGTACATGAAATTTCATTGTTCCTCTATGAGTATAAATTATAGTGTGGCTTTATGAAAGGCATATGTCAATGTTTCTCCTCCGTGTACATGACTACATGAATTAGTGAAAACCAAATATCATTGTCAGTTCTATGATTCACATTGGTCAACTCATCAGTAGTGGTTATGAAACCTTCCTCAGTTGAAGGAGGTGAATCATAAAAATCATATACATCATTTGAAACATGTGGATTTGATCCTTGAGGTGACTCCCCTGGAGCAAGAGACCTGGGTGGTACTATATCCTTTTAAAAAATTATTGGGGTCCTATATGTGGAATTCCATATATATGGAGGCCATGGAGAATAATGGATAATAAACTAATCCCTTGTCTTTTATTATTCTGATACCCAACTTTGATGTTAAAATTTTAATAATGGATCATCCTCTATCAGGTCATTCATGGTTTCCATATGGTCTGGTTCTAATATAGGTCAACATGAATGTTAATAATATACAAGTACACAAAAGGTTTAGTATTTTACTAATTAAAACATGTTTTTCCTAAAATGTAATGATGGGTTTTATGTGAGGATTCATTATACTTGGGGACTATCAATTAGCTACCAAGATTCAGGGTTGTTTTCTAAAAATGTTTTATTTTAAATATAATGTTACATTTCAATACCCTCATGGACCACATTTAATTTATAGAAATTATTTTTGGAATTTATATGCTCTACCCCCTAAGGTTAGATCCACTTCCCATCCTTTTTTTAATTTGATGCATCTAGTTAGTAGGATTCACAGGAGATTAAGGGTGTAGAATCTCCAAAGATTACACCCCCTTTACCATTGAAGAATTATTTGTGTCGTTGGTGGTATAGTCGATGGTCCACTACATGCATATGGAGTTAGGGTCTCCCCAAAAATGCGTTATCGGAAGTGTCTTGTGATACAAACATGATGTAATTGATATCTACAAATTGACTAAACAAGGTATCTAGTTAATTCTTTCTCATGTATTCTTCACAATTTTTGATAACCATTAACATTTAAGATTGAAGAGGATTGATATTTTTCCATGATTCCCATCTTCTGAAGCATCCATGATGGGATGAGATTTATCCCATAGCTACTATTCACCAGGAAAATATTGGTTATGTATTTTTGAACTATCTTGTCAGATACAGCGGTCATAGTTTCCCTTAAATAGTGGGACCCTTTTCATAAATAAATAATGAGAAGATGAATATGCATTTTTTATACTTGGAATCATCTTCAAAAAATTTCTTCAGTGGTAGATAGCTCAGTCTTTAACTATATATGTATCCATAGGGAATGGATGAGAGACTCACGCAATTCAATTAAGTGGAATAGTTCATAATGGATTGAGGGTCATATTGGTATTATGGAATGGTGATTAATCATATCATATAGTAATGGATGGTACATATTAATGCACAAAAAGTGTTGTTCATTAACATAGAGTTTAGTGGTCCATGTTAGCATTGTATTTGGGGCATTTATGGTGATTTCTATGTTCCACTGTTGAATTGGAAATATTGGTTGAGCATACGAATGTTAAGATAGATCTTTTTCCAACCATATATAATCAATGAGTTGTTGTGGCTGGGCATCACAGTCACCATGTATTTTTAGTTTTGGAGGTTTACCTAATTATTTGGTATATGATAACTATATCTAATAAACATTTCATGATGATTGTTATATTGATTTAGTGGCTTGAATAGTTCAATATGAAGTACTAATCTTTTTGTTTCCCAACATGTAAAATAAATTTTTTCCCTCAATAATGTATGATAGTGGTTCTAGACGGAATGTGGAATATTGAATCATTAATAATGGTATAATATCCACTATTCTGAAATCATTGATGGAAGAATACTCGTGTTCTTCATCGTTAGAGTGTTCCATGATGAGCTAGATTCTGCAAGTTTCTTCCAACTCAGGTAGAATTTTTTCTCCAGGAGTGAATATTTATTTTCCCACTATAAGAATACTTTGGTTGTATAGGAATCATAATTTTATAGTATTTAGATACTTGGAATGATGTAATACCAATGGGATGTCCATAGAGGATGTGGGAAATGTAGTAGGATTCAGTTTTCACTACATGTAATATATAATATTTCAAGAATGATAATATATATTTTGATACATCCAGTCATTATACATATTATTACATTTTCCATGACCCACTAAAATTCATTAGATACTTTATCATTTCATCTTGATATGTAGATACATAGAAAAAAGTTTCTAGGTCATCACCTAACTCAACTTGGAAAAATCTATTTGTTCATAGTTTCAAAATTTGATGATTAGGCCTTCCATAATTATATGTACTTGTATACTAGGGAATTTCTAGTAGTTAGATCAATTTTTAATTCCAAACTCTTGAGGAATCATGATTTTTAGAGACACTAGGATGTACATTTATATATCACAGATATAGTACCCTAGGACCTCTATTTCACTGATGTAGTACAAAATATCTTTCATTCCATCAATGGAACCCTAGAAACCTATGGTTGATGAGGGTCTTGGAAGAAATTCCAATTGTGAGGCTATTCATGGAGATTAAAGTATGATATAGTTTTATGAAGGGATATTGAAAACAACACTATAGTTACATAGCGATTTTTATTTGTTTCATCGTAAGATTCCAAAAGCAATTGTAAAGAGGTAATGGGTGTAACATCCACTTAGTATTCTATAAGTATTCCTTTAAACACTTCCATAATTAAATGAACATCCAAAACCATCTAGTATATCTCAAGGAGATAAGGGTAGGAACCATCTCATCTGCTATATTCTCTATGATAATTCCAAAATGATTTTCTTGAGAAAGATACAAATCTGGAGACAATGTATGTCCTATATGTCAGCTAATGATTTCAAAAACTCCCACATCATCCCCCTACATTCATTTTCAGTGATTATAAATGTTTTCCATGCACAATGAGAAACTGAATTGGTATGGAAATTGACTATAGAGATCCTCTGATCCAATAATAGATCTTAGGGCATGTTTGATAAAATAAATAAAAGTAGTTTCATCCAGTGTTGAGATGAAAAAATGAATCTTTGAATCCTTTGGCAATATTGGATTTCCTAGTATCAGGATCCATTATTTAGTGAAGTGGGAAAGATTTTTTAGCAGATTCTATATCCTATTTAATGGGGTGGAGGTTGGATTTATTTTTAGTGTTGTAGATAGATGTGATCCACCCTTGTTGAATATGGATTTCCTTTAGTAGGTATTGGATATTTATGTGTCTTCATATACATAACATGGTTAGATAAAACAACTATCATGTCATAAGTTTGAGGTTCGATAGTCACTAGTGCATTGAAGGGATAGATGGCTAGAGAGGTGTAGTGATCTGGGTACAAATGTTGTCATTAACAATACCCAAGTATCATAAGATGTTCATACATCATTTTTCCCAATAAAAAATAATATATAATGATTTTTTGAATTTGAAAACCCATACAATTTGTAGGTAACAATATTAAAATGAATGGATGCTCATATATAAGTGTGATGGGGTCCACATAGACCTTTTCACCCTCAGGGTTCCACCGAAAGATAGGTTAGTGATGTGCTTCTTGTATCCCAAAATAAATAATCACATAATGATCAATAAATTGTTCTTTTTATTCTCCGGTGTGATCTCATATGGGCCAATATAATCAAATGTTCCATTTCCCTTGTCCAAATTTTAAAGAGAATGTGAAAAGGGACCCTCAATGGTACTCTCAAGGCCCAATATCTATGGTTGTTGATGGGTGTAGGAACCTAATTGATTCTTCTCCGGATCTTGTGTATCCACATGGTGTGGATTATCTACATCATGATTCATGTTATCCACCTAATTCCACTAGTAATAGAGATTATTGATCATGATCTCATTCATGGTGGGGATGGTTGGAGAGGATAATTCACCATCGGTGCACGAGTTATTGTGTTAGTCCCACGTCCACCATGTATGGAACTAATCTCAACGGCGGTGCACTACACATTCTCCCTAATTATAATATGGGGATATCGATTCATTATGTCATACTAAATCATGGTGTGGCTCCCAATATAGTCCATCTAGAAACTCAAGTGGTACCCATATGAGTCGGGGTGCTGAGCCACTAGAACTGATTTAATATAAAAAATATGGCACTATTTTTTGGTAACCGTGCAATTTTTAGGTTATTTTAAGAAAAAAAATAATTTGGGGTTTTGAAAAATGTCTAGAAATTTTGGAAGAGTTAAAATGTTTGGTACCCATCTTCAATATCTGGGATGGGGAAGTGCATAGTTGTGGGTGGCCAAAAAATAATTGTTAATTAGTTAGTGTTGGGGGTGTCACTTAATAATTCTCTTTATTTTTCATTTAAAATAGGGAAATAATGTGCTTGATAACTGTAAGATCAAATCAGTCATATTCTAGAATCATTCTGTGGAAATGACATAGACATACTCAGTTTTTTTAAAATGAGAATCACATGGGAACTCCTCCTTGAAATAATTGAGTTTCTTATAATTTTTGGTTCAACAAAATAACCATATATATGTTAGATGGGTTTTATATTGCATCATGCTAATCAAGAAGGATATTATTCTCCTAAAACTTAATGAATTGATCACCATTGTCAAAGGGTTCCCTGAAATACCTTGATGTTGTCATTTTATACATGGTTGAGGTGGATTGGAGGAAAGTTGAAAGGGAAATGGGTGTACATCTAGAGAACGTGGAAGGAAGAGATGAAATGTTTTATAACAATGGTTTTTCATAGTTAGAATTTGTATTTTTGTTTCTTCATAGTCCAAATTCTCATGATTATGGAGTTTCTAGAAAATTATTATTTATATTGTAGATGGATTTAGTGTTTAAGGTGGAATTTTTTCTATGTGTATTCAAAATTTTGGGGTCCAAAATTTGGAGGTTGTATAATTTTGTATTTAAAAAAATGGAAAAAAACTGCATTTAAGGGTGAAGGTATCTCTAAAATATGCACATAGGTCAGATTTTAAGACTATCAAAAAATTAAAACAATGGAAAAATGTTCACATAGGATCTAAAATTACATGAAATATGTGGTTACACAACATATGTAATATTTCACACCCCCACTAAATAGATATTAATTTTTCTCACTAAATGAGATTTCAAAAAAAGAAGTTTAGAATATCGATAATGTTGCCTGAACATGGGAAGGTGTGTGAGGATCTCATCCTTAAGGTCATCGATTTATATATATTTTTGGTTTCCCCTTCATTCATATAATCATTTTTAATAATGATCTAGTGTATCTTCTACAAGAATGGATTTCACTATGCAGTGTTCAATGAAGGAGACTATTGAATAAAATGTTCCTTGGGACTATTATTTCCAAGTGAGGTTGACGAACAATTTCTACAAAAGGTTACACCTGTGTAACAAAACCAAAAACTTATGTTCAAGTACATGTGTTTTATGAATGTTCATGATTTTTGTGACAAGAAGGATTGGAATAACATAGTTGGTCACGCAGTACATAGAAGTTCATTAGTTAGGAATATGGTGAAATTAGTTTCTCATGCTAACTTTGGAAAATATGTAAATTCCAAATCTATTGGAGTGACATTCATGTCATTAAACTATGTTATAATTCACCTATGACCATTATATTGGTGGATTTGATGAAAGTGTTCCATGACAGGTATGATTCTATATAAAAAAATCGTGTATAGGTTGTGTTATAAACATAGAGAGACTTTTTATGATCATCTGTACTCCACATTAACTAGGTATGCTTAATGGAATTAGCTATGACAGACATAGTATTACTATATCTTCATCTGAATAGTCATTTTTATGATCCAAGTTATAATTTTATATTCTATCTCACTATTTCAATATATCATAACTTCATGATTCCAGCATAGAGTATTTATATGTTTCTAAAAACATGGTAATGATATCTATCACTTTGAAATAAAAATTTCAAATCGTAATCAACACATCCCAATCTGGGTGTTCTGGGGTCTTATATGTGATATCATAGCATACATGTTATTAGTGTTTAAATTTTCCTCTATTTTTTTGAATATAGTATGTTCTAAGGAAGACCCATTTTTTGCAGGAATCTACTTTTTGATTTGGAAAAATTGAATTAGATATTGTCTATTATCCATTGGGATTGAACTTCCTTTTTTCACATCATAAGAGACTCATTTTTCTAAATAATCACATCTTGTGATGAATTAAATATATAAGAAAAATCATTTTCTAGATGTAAACATTCAAAATAATCTTATCACTTTAATATATGATAAAATCTATTTAAATGTAATGAGTTTCACTTCATACATTTCCATGTGTAGAAAACTAGAAAATGTATAGGATGTAAATAAAAATTTCAATGGGGAAAAACTCTATGCTTTTTACAATTCGATTGATGATATAAAAATTCATCTTGATTAAAATGAAGATTAGTTTTTTTACCTGAATTACTAAAGTATCTGTATGAATTCAATGTTTTGGTGGTGAAATTAAGGATATTGATATTTTCAAATAAAATACTAATAATTCATTCAACTTTATCCAAACCAAATTTTCCACCCATATAGAAAGTTATTTTTCTACGAAATCTCTTGAAGATCTGTAGACACATTTATTGGATTGTAAAAATTGTGTTAAACCGGATGAAAAAAAAATTTCAGATGAAAGGAAATGAAATTAAAATCCATGGAAAATATTGATTTTTCCAAAGGTAGTTATGATGGATATAATGTGTATCATAAATATATTTCAATTTTTTCTTAGATAATACAATATATGAAAAGTGAAATTTTAAGGCAAACATCCTTTGGATTTTATTCAGTGTGGTAAAGTCGGAAACATTTCCTCTTGATGTCCTAGGAAATTAGATGATGTAAAGTAGGAATAGAAAATCAGGTTGAAATCTAAAAATAGGATCTGTTACAATGTAGGAATCAAATATGAAATGAAATTAATGGTATAATTATTCATTTTTAGTAATGAAAAAGATGATAATTACTTTTTGGAGGATGTATAACTGCATATTAAAATTGAACACAACACATCCATGATGGATGCAATTTAATAGTAAAACTTACAAAATATGAATATAATCATTTGACTTCTGTTTAATATCTCATTGTGTAACAATATGATTCTCATGATGTGAATGATATTCAATGAAGTAGAAAAAATAAAAATGGGAGCTATGATAAAATAATCTTTAGATTATTTTGATTGACATGATGTTTAAATAGGGAGAATGGAATAAGAGGTAGAAGAACACTCAAAATATCTTAATATATTAGAAGAAGTTGGAGATTTTAAACAAATGATTTTATATAAGGAACAATTTATCAGTGAACATACATCGATAGTAGACGAAAAGGATAATATAATCAATTTAATTGATAAATATTTTTTTATTGTATAGAGAAAATTTCAAAAAACAATCAAAATCAAGGGATACAAAGAAGTAATTATGGTTTGGAATATTCTAACATGAAGAGCTATTTTATTGAGAAATAATGGTTATGAAGAAGTATCTAATTTCCTTATTTATCATATATCCACATGTTTGGGGTATATGGAATCACCTTTGAGGAATTAACAACAATTTATAGGAATGGTATGACCCAAAATATAGGGAATCATATTGTTGGAAGAATATCAAAGGAAACTTTGGTCCTAACAACGAATGCTTTGAACTGAGTAGAAAAGAGCACCTAAAAAATCATATTGTACCTAAAGAGGATATCTTATCAAATAAATTTTCAAAATGAGGGTAAATATGGGGGAATGGAATTGAAAATATATTTCCCTTTTTAAAAGGCAATACTATGGATTTTAAGGCCATACAAATATGAAGAGGAAACAAACTATCCAAATAAGGAAGAATCTAGATGTCTAAAAAGGATAATGATAATGTATAGTTCATAGAAGAATTAGTTTCGATGGTAATTTTTTTTTACTTTTATAACTATGTGTATAAATATATTCATTGGTGGTATAGGAAAGGTGGGAATAATACAATAAGAACATAGAGATAATTCAATAAATCAGAACCAAGAAGGGTTTCCCGTAAAAATAAATATTCTCCTTGAGAAGAAGAATATTATTATGATGGAACAGATAATATTTAAAATATACTATAAAGGACATATTTTTCAACACACAATAAGTTAGCTCATGGATCTAATATAAGAAAATAAAGAATGTCAATCTTGCATAAATATCACTCAATAATAAATTGAACTATAACACCTAGATTCTTAACAAAATATTGTCATCAGACTTGACTAGAAATATATATTTTTTGAAAAATAATAAGATATGGGTTTATGTAATAGTTATATTCGGAAATTATATTTCATTATGATAAAAAAAATCTAAATACCAAATATGAAAATTACAAGTGAAGAAAAAAAATGAACTTCTATAAGTATAATGTTTAGGTCACAATCTATGGATTGAAATTCAAATTTGTGATGGAGACATGATAGTTAAATTTAATCAAATGGGATTCACTATCAAAGGATATAATGAAAATTATTAAATGAAATGATTTAGAATAGAAGAAAATTGATACTTGGTTGATATTAAAGTGAAAAGTTTTCACTTAATAGTTTAAGTGTAAAAAATATTATGGCCCCCTGATTGGATAAAATTAATCATAAGAGAATATAAATATATCTAATCATAATAAATTCATATACATTCAATATTAGAAGCATTATTGAGAGAATCCATGTAATGCATGCAAGTGAGTAATGATGTTCAGGATCTCATATCATCTAATGAGCAAAAGGGCATTGAATCTGCATGATATTATCCACACACACATATGTAGTCCAATGAATGTGGTGGAAGATATATAGAGAGGTTATTCATTTATTTTATTATCTATTATAATATAATGGAATGTGTGGTTCTTATAAAGAAGAAAATACATGTTATTAATTACAATAAGAGTTATTATCATATAGACGATAATGAAATAGTCTACACAATCAAGAATTCTAGAATTGACAATGAAGGAGAATAAATATCTATTGAATTTGAAAATTACTTATAAAACATGTGATAATGTGGAATGTTTTTTCAGTGAGATATCCTCTATAAAATGTGCTCATTTAATTGAGAAATTGACAACTAAACAATATGTCATGAACAATGATGATTTGGGATTTGGGGTTCTAATCTATACATGAAAGTGGTTTTTCAAGTAGTGATGTATAGTCAAAATGAAATACAAATTGGTAGAGAAGAAAACATGATACCATATGAGAAATTGTATTAATGATATTTCTATCTAATGTATTTACATGTTTTTGGAAGTAAATGTTTCATCTAGATCAAAGAAGGAAATGAAGACAAGTATGATGATGTTGTAATTGAAGGAATAATCCTGGATATTCAATTAATATTAAATCCCACAAATGTTACAATAATCTTCCTAATTTTTTTTCCTCAAAATTATATGATTATTGTAATGTATTAAACCAAAAATAACTCCAAGATATCATATTTTTATATAATTGAATATGAATAATAAAGTGAATGAGATTCATATTTCAATGAAGAAATAGTGTAAGGATAGAATAAAATTTATAGCACACCAAATGATGATGAATTTGAAGAAGAATCGAATGAGGAAACCATTACTAATGAAACTGTAGGTTTGGTGTAGATTATGAGGTTTCCAACCACTGATACCAATTGTAGGATCGAAATAATGATGTAGATGCTCAATATACAAGAGGGGGGGGTGAATTGTACACATTAAAAAACTCTGTTGGAACCTTTAAAGTTAGTTATGAATAACAATGTTTTCCTTCATCAAAGGAAAGAGATAAGATTAACAAAGTTAAACTAAGTAACTTCACAACACCTCTAACACCAAATGAAAACTTGGAATAAGGAATGAAGTTATAAACTTCAAGTCCTACGTACTTGCTTAAAACTGGAAAGAGATTCCAAAAGTAGGTTCCGGGAATATGGATCCTGAAATTGAAACTTAACTAATGATTACAATATGAGATTCTACCTTAAAGCGTATAGAATCTAAATGAAATAGAGTACACGTATGGAAGTATAAGAATGTTATACTTTCCTTATAATATAGAATGCAGCAGAAACAATCAAGTAGTAAAACTACAAGTAACAAGATATAAGTCATTTAACCCAAAGAGAAGGGTATCCAACAACCTTGGATAAAGGTCCCTTGATTTATACTTTCAAGCAAGTCTGTCTTACCCACACTAGGGTAAGCCCTCGATACAAAGATCGGAGTATCTGTCTTGCTATCCTTGCAAGCCCTCAACTTCTAGGTAGTTAGAAACCTCTGTCTTCCTCAGCAAGGAAGCCCTCGATCGTCAAGGTAGTTGGCACCTCTGTCTTCCTATCCCTGGAAGTCCTCGAATGTAATCACCAACATTCGGAGTCACACGAAGCAAAAACTGAACGAGCGGTTCAGTACGCTCAAGGCATGAAAAGCGTTCTCTCTCTAGAAATCACCTTATCAGCTTGAGGTCTCTAGATCAATCAACTTCTATGTCGTTATGAGCTCTTTCAAATGAGCTTCTATTTATAAGCAAGGTCGTTCTCCTTTCCAACGGTCACATTTTCCTTAAAAACTAAGGGATCTGTACACATGTAACTTAACCAACGATAAGTTTATAATAGAATAGACGACATCATTTTATAAAAAAAACAAGTGTAACAGAATGTACGACATCGTTTTAAGTCTAACTCAAAAGTTTGGAGTGAAGGTTTGGAGTGTAAAAATAGTTTCAAAGAGTAGACAAATTATAAATGTTTAAGAAAAATAAATGTTTGGAGTCTGACCAAAAATAATTTTCGAAGTCTAAATAAATTCGGAGTGTATAAAGAAAAAATGATCATATTCTGTTTAATAGGTGAATTCATAATGAGAATTCAGAATGAGAATTCATATCCAGAATTCGTAAAGAGAATTCTTCATTAGAATTTGTAATGAGAATTCGATGTCGAACTTCATGAGAATTCGTATTCAGAATTCGGAGTATAACTTTATTAGAGTTCGTATCCGAAATTCGGAATGAAACTTCATTACAGTTCTCATCTGGAATTCGGAGTGAAACTTCATTACAGTTCTCATCCGGAATTCAGAACCTAAAATAGAATGCTTTATATCAATGTTTCAAACGATTCCGAGAATATATGAATCTGAATCTTATACTTAAGAAATATATGGATGAAAATATGATAAGGATAATTTTTCTTATAAAAGCGATCTTCCTTATAAAATCAATTTTACTTATAAAATCAATTTTCTTTATAAAAGCGATTTCCCTTAAAGATAAGGTGTTTGTGATTTTCAAAACAAGAAGGAATGAAAAAGTCATAAGGAAAACCTTATTGACTCAACAATCTCCCCCTTTTTGGAAATTACAAACATCCTTATGAAAAAGAAAGTATAGGAAGAAAGAAAAACCTTAAGGCTTATCTCCATTTGCTTATGGATGTTGATGAATACGACTAACTCCCCCTTAGGCTTTGAAACTATAAGGATCGTATTCTAGATTTCCGGAATGGTATTTCATTTAAGAATAAGAATGTATTCTTTAATGAAAAACTCCTATTAGATAAACTCTATTAGAGTTCTTCTTCTTTCTCACCCTTTGTTCAGATTCTTTTTCCTTATCCACCTTTATTAGGGTTATTTTCCTTCTCCCCCTTTGTGATTTTCAAAAAGAATTTGAGGGAATGGAAAATATAACGAAGTAACTGAAAAATTAATAACAACAACAAAAGAGACGAGCAAGCAAAATTTTCATTAAGTTTAAAGTTCAACTACAAGGAAGTTAAGATACAACAAAAGATCGGATTTGTCTATTTTGGATATTTTTCCTTCACCATGAGACCCTTGAGAATATTCTTTATCTTCTTCAATTCTTTATGGTCTTCCTCAGCTTTCTTCTCTAACACATCTACTCTTGCACTTTGAGCTTAAATTTTTTCTTCCTGGGATTGAAGCTTTTCTTCCTGAGCCTTCAATATTTGTTCTTGCTTTAACAACTTCTCTTCAAACTGAATCCGATGATCCTTTTCATACTTCCAGTTTTGAGAAACAGAATTCAGCTTCCCATTCAGATCTCTGACTTCTTGAATCCGGAAATTATTTTCATCTATCAACTTTTCTTCAAAGGATGAATTATATTTATTTATATTCTTGTCTTATGTCTCAAAATAATCCTTAACATTATCTTGGAATTCATCAAAGAGCCTCATCGCTTCTACAGTTTTCTTCGGCCAACTTGTCATTCTCTTACAAGACCTTTTGTGGGCTTCATAGCCGACAAAGAAAGTTTTGAACTGAGCCTCAATCTCAACACATTTTTCCATAACCATGGATATAGAGTCTGTTTTCTGATTAAAAGCATGTTGAAGCATCTGGCATCTTGAATAAATACGTGAGAAAGTCGAAATAGTACCCACCAACTTCATTAATGACTGAACAACAAAGTCATGCCCCAACAAAGATGACTCCTAATCCGAGACTTTTCTCAGAGAATTTTCTTCTTCAAAATGCTCACCCATATTCTTAGAAGAATCACAAAATTCTCTTCTCTTTACAACCACTGAGCTCAGGGTATCAACAACAAGTTTCTTTCCCTTGTCCTTTTTCAGAATGGATTGTTGTTCCGGAGTCTTCTGTTCACTATTCGAAACATGAACAACATTGTCTTCATCATCAGCATATTTTTTAGCACCATCCTCTACATTCATCATTTGAGAAACATAATGTAGAAGTTGTTCTTCCTCTTCCTAATAAGCTACTTCTCGTTCTCCTTCCTCCTCATCCTTCCCTGGAGTGACTAACTTCGATGATTCATCTTATGATGTTCGGAGCGACAAATGTTCCGAAGGTGTCCCCTTATAATCATCTACTTTCTTCAAAACATCTCCAGTCTCACCACTACCTTCAGCAACTGCTTCTTCCTCTTCCACTTGTTCAATTTGCTCAACTTCCTCAACAGGCTTAGCAACTGCCTCTTACAGAGCGACAAAGATTCTTCCTGGAGTCTCAGGTAGAGATTCCAAAGAAAATGATCTCGGAACAGGAATGTTTCCAGAGGCCATCTCAGTAAACTTTAATAAAGTCTGAACCACCTTAGCTTCAGACATCTTCTTCTTAATCTTCTTTTCATTCATTTGTTTTTCTAATTCATATGTTGTTCTTTCCTTCAAGGCCTTAGCCTCCACAGTATCCAAGCCAAACTGAGGCTCCCCTTGCACTCTCTTCTCTTTTATTTCCCTCCACTTAGCAACTACCTCATCTGGGTAAGCTTTCTTCTTCTTAGGTTTTGGAGGTGTGGATGAACTTCCATATATTTTGGATTCTCTGCTTCACCTTCAACTTCTTTCAACTTTCTCTTCCTCACTGGCTTAGAGGATTCAGGTTCACCAACATTCGGAACCACTTCTTATTGAGCAGGTAAATCAAAAAACTTACTAGTCTTTTTGTCGAAGGCTACATCCATCCTTTTGAGGGTACCATCACCCACCAACATTATTTTGCATACTCTTGGATTAGATTTGAAAGCCTCCTTGAAAGACTCAAGGTACCAAACTATTATCTTCGAGATGATTTCTGGAAACATTATGATCTGAGCTCTCAGATTTTCTTTCTTAACATTCTCAATGGTAACAAGAATGTGTTTCATCAGATTAAAAATCCTCATATTTATCAGATAATATAGGATATATATCTCACTCTTTTTCAGACTATCTTTGTCACCCTTTGTCGGTATGATAAGGCCTTGTACCCATAATTCTAGAATCCGAAAATTCCTAGACAGAGTAGCAATATTCACAGCTTTTTCATCTGACAGTCTGAGAGTTTCCAATGCCTTTTCCATGTTGAAGCTTCCCTTTGAATCCAGCAACACATGAGAGATGAACTCGGCTTCTGCTTCATTGTTCAGCCATACCAAGCTGGCTGCCTTGGAATAAGAAAGCTTATAAGTCTTACCGTAAGACATAAATGACAACTTCTCCCTACCATCTTCCTTAAGGAAGGAAACTGTCTCATAAAACTCTATAATAAAATCTGAATAAACTTCATCTTGATTTCCGGGCATGGACACAACAACGTCTTCCCATCCGTTAATCTTAATGTTCTTGGATATAAGAGAATAATACTTGTTGAAAAAAATCAGGATGAGCCAACCTTTCTCTATATAATAACCACTTGGAAATTGGTTTAGAAGAAGACATGTCTTGAGAAGCTACTTTCACAGACATTTGGATCTGAAGACTTCTGAGAAGTTCAGAATGGAGTTTGCTAAAGATCAGAATGGCCTTAAAATAGAGAGAGAGAGCTTCGGGATGCTGAAGCTTGAAAAACCAATGTGGGATGAGCATTTGGGTCCCCTTTATATAGGCAACGAAAAGACGATTCATCTTCCTCGATTGATCTAACGGTTGTAACAAGATGAGATCAGATTTGACGGTTGAAAACCAATTCTCAAGAAAACATGAATCCGATCTTTTGAGGTTTTTATTAAAACAAGGATTTAAGAAAACTATAATCCGAAAACAAAATATAAGAAAATACAAGCAATTAAAGTATGATTACGAAAACTTGAGTAAGGAAATAATAACTTTCGGATTGCCTTAGGAGAATTATTCATAATGGGTAATATTATTTTTGAAGAAAAAAACTTTATTACTACGAAAAGACATAGTTCGCAAAACTGACTACGAAAAACTCAACAATGAAAAAAATTTTCAAGATTTTCAGCATTAAAATTTCATTACAAAATTTTGAAGACGAAAAGCTCATTAAGAAATTCTCGGTACGAAAATCTAGTTACGGAAATACCAGTACGAAATAGTCCATTCCGGAAGTTTTCAATACAAAAATTTCCATTACAGATGTTTTCTATACGAAAATATCCATTCTGGAAAATTTCAGTTCCGAAAATTCCCATTCCAGAAATTTAGTTCTGAAAAGTTTGAAAAACAAAGTTTGAAAATTTTAGTTACTCTAATAATCAAATGTACTCCCCCTATGAAAAAGAGTTTATTACTGTAAGGAGAATTTGTCAACAGAAAGTTAATTAAGAAAGATTACCTTACGGTTATCATTACTAACTTTTGTTTAATGTATTCAAATCTATCAGAAGGCAAATATTTTGTGAAAATATCAGCAAGTTGATCTTGCGTTATGATAAACTGAATAATAATATCTCCTTTTAGTGTGTGATCCCTAAGAAAGTGATGCCTAATATCTATGTGCTTTGCATGAGAGTGATGTGCAGAGTTCTTACTTAGGGCAATGGCACTTGTGTTATCGCACAAAATTTGAGTTTTAGTAAAACTCAATCCATAGTTTGTGAGAGTGTGTTGAATCCACAACACATGATTACAACAACTTCCAGCTGCTACATATTCGGCTTCAGTAGTGGAAAGTGCTACAGAATGTTGCTTCTTGCAAGACCATGAAACTAATGATTCTCCTAAGAAATGACAAGTTCCGGATGTACTTTTTCTATCCATTCTACATCCACAAAAGTCAGCATCAGAAAAGATTTTTAGAACAAAATCATTTCCAGAAGTATAAAATAATCCTAGATCCATGGTTCCCTTAAGGTTGAGAAATTTTTTTTTAACTGCCTTTAAGTGAGATTCCTTAGGATTGGATTCATATCTTGCACATAAGCATACTGAGAACATTAAGTATGGTCGACTAGCTATTAAGTAAAGTAAACATCCTATCATACCTTTAAAAGATGTTTTATCTACGGGTTTCCCAGCTTCATCAAGATCTAAAGAGTTTGAGGTACCAATGGGAGTTCTTATACTCTTTGTGTTGTCATAACCATACTTCTTGAGAAGATATTTAATATACTTATGTTGAGATATGTAGGTTCCTTTTGGTTTTTGAGAAATTTTAAAACCAAGGAAAAAATTTAACTCACTCATTATACTCATTTCAAACTCAGATTTCTTTAGACTTGCAAAAGAGTCGGTTAAAGATTGCTGAGTTAAACCAAATATGATTTCATCAACATAAATTTGAACAATAAAAAGAAGTTTATTATCTTTCTTTATAAAAAGGGTTGGATCTGAATTTCCCTTAACATAGTTATTTTGAAGCAAAAATCTAGTGACTCTATCATACCATGCTCGTGGGGTTTTTTTAAGACCATACATAGCTTTGGTAAGTCTAAAAAGATGATCAGGATGTTTTGTATCTTCAAATCCAGGAGGTTGTTCAACAAAAACATCCTCTTGAACATAACTGTTAAGAAAATCAAATTTCAAATCCATTTGAAAAAGTTTAAAATTAAAGAATTTTATAAAGGCAAGTAGAAAACAGATAGATTCAAGTCTAGCTACTAGAGCATAGGTTTCTTCGTATTCTATTACCTCTTGCTGATTATAGCCATTAGCAACAAGTCTAGCTTTATTTCTTAATATGACTCCATTTTCATCACATTTGTTTCTAAAGACCCATTTTACTCAAATAACAGAAGTTTCCTTAGGTCTTTCAACCAAAGTCCAGACTTTATTCCTTTCAAATTCATTTAGTTCATCTTGCATGGCTTTGTTCCATTCATGATCACCTAAAGCTTCATCAGTACCTTTTGGTTCTAATTGGGAAAGAAATGATAGATGTTCTACTTCATTTATTAAGGAACTTCTAGTCCTTACTGGTTGATTTATATCACCAATGATACTATCACTGGGATGATTCTTATGAAAAACCTGATTTGGGTTTTGAAAAGCATGTTCATCAACATAGGGTAGAATGTTTTTTGGGGTAAATGTTTCAGAAGTATCTTCATTAACATTTTCCTTATCAGAAGGATCTTCTATCAAAGATTGATAATTAGTTTTTGAAAACACATCCGAGGATGTAGGCTGGGACTGTTTAAAAACAAAAAGATAAGACTCATTAAATTTTACATGCACTCTTTCTTCAACAGTACTAGTATTTTTATTAAAAACTCCATAAGCCTTAGAAGTTTTGGAATAACCTATGAAAATTAATTCATCAGATTTTGGTGAGAATTTGTGTAAGTTATCTTTAGTATTCAAAATGAATACTTTGCAACCAAAAACCATGAAGTAGGATAGTCTTGGTTTTCTACCATTCCATAACTCATAAGGAGTTTTATTAAGAAAAGGTCTAATCAAAACTCGATTTATAGTATAACAAGAAGTACTTACAGCTTCAGGCCAGAAATGTCTAGCTATAGAATATTCACTCAACATGGTTCTAGTTATCTCTTGAAGAATTCTATTTCTTCTCTCAACTACACCATTCTGCTGAGGAGTTCTAGGTGATGAAAATTGTGAGTAATACCTTTTCTACTACAAAAAGTTTCAAAATCAGAATTTTGAAATTCTCCTCCATGATCAGTATGAATATTTTTCAGTGGAAGGTTTTCTCATTTTTAACTTGAGCTCTAAAAATTTTGAAATATGAAAAATCTTCAGACTTCTTTTCTAGAAAATAGACACAAGTAAATCTAGTGTAATCATCAATTAGAACAAACACATAGTATTTTCCTCCAATACTTCCAGTTTGTGTTGGACCAAAAAGTTCCATGTGCACTAATTGTAATTCATCAGTTGTTGAGACTTCACCGACTGATTTAAAACTATATTTATGTTTCTTTCCATATTGACAAGGATCACAATCTTTAGAAGAATCAAATCTATGATCCGGTAGATCCTTAACTAGTTTCTTCTTTGAGTGTTTGCATAAGTTCCTAAGGTTATAGTGACCTAGTGTTCTATTCCATAACCAGGAATGATCTTCCATTGCACTTAAGAAAGGTAAATCTTGAATCCTAAGGTCTTATAAATTTCAGGTGTAAACATTCTCATGCCTATTGGCTGAGAGAATAAAATCTTCCTTGGAATTGTGAACTAATCACTTATCATTCCTAAAATTCACAAGATACCCTTCATCACATAACTAACTTATGCTAATGAGGTTGTTCTTACGAACCTTAACAAAAAGAACATTCGAAATCAAGGTTTTAACTAGAAGAACAATATTACCAATAACAACAATCTCTCCCTTAACATTATCTCTGAAAGTTACCTTTCCTCCTTTCGTTTTGATAATCTTTTCAAAATAGCATTTGTTACCAGTCATGTGCCGGGAACATCCACTATCCATGTACCATGTGTTGCTTCTGGTACTCTCTTTATTTTCCTGAAATCAAGAAGAGAATTAGACTTTCGGAATCCAAACTTGTTTGGATCCGAGATTTCCAGACAAAAAAATTTTAGGTAACCACATCTTCTTAGAAAAGTAAGCTTTATGAAATTCTAGAGATTGGGTTTTGTTTAAGGAAGAATTATTTTCCCAGTGACCACCACATTGACCACTTGGTACAGAATGGGGCACTTTGAGGAACAAAATAATTGTTACTGAAAATTGGTTTTGCATGGGTATAACCAAATCCGGATTTATTTCTTAAAGGTCGTATTTGGGAATACATTTTTTCAAAATTCTCTTTACCAAGAGTAAAGTTTGATAAACACTTCATTAAAGAAAAAATTTCAGGCTTGAGTTTTATAACCAAGTTTTTATCTTCAAAATCATTAGATTTAGAACTAGAGCTAGGCTCGAAAACATTTTTCTTAGAAATTACTTTTTCTAACTCTTTAGAAAGTTTGGTCTTCTCAGAAAATACTTCCTCAAGATTTTTTGAAATACTTTCAAAATCAGCATTTTCCTTATCAAGATCTTGAGAAAGATCTGATATTTATTTCGTAAGAATAGAAGTCCAAGATATTTCATTATCAAGTTTTTTATTGAGTTTGGAGTTCTCAATATCAAGAAAATCAGCAAACCTAGAAACTTCTTCATAGGCAGGTAAAGTATTTTCTTCATTAGAAGAGGATTCTTAATCTGAGGAGTTATAATACTTACTATCATTATAATTTAAAGATACATTGGTCAATAATTCATTATTTCATACCTTATCCATAAAGAAATGATTTTCAATAGGTAATCTGGCTATAAGACCAAGATTCTTCTGTCCTGAAGATTCATAATCAGAAGATTCATCTGAAGAGTCCCCACCACTGGCACTCCAGGTTTCACTAACATTCAGAACATTCTTAGCTTTGTCTTTATAATACTTCTTTCTGTTCCTATCTTAATGACTTTGTTTACTTTCTTTCTTTTTGAGTAGAGGGCAATCTTGTCTAATATATCCAGCTCTCTTGCATTCATAACATGTGACTTCTCCATCTTTCCTATCTTTCCTTTCCTTTTTCTTATACTTGGATTGGAAATTTCTCTGTCCAGCTATCTTTTTCATCCTTCGAGAAAGATTTTCTAATTCATTTTCAGAGACTTCACTCTCACAAGAATTTGATTGAAAAACCATCTTCTTAGACATGGATCTGGTTACTCTCTCAGGAGTCTTATCTTTCATATGATTTGATGTTGTTGTAAAATCAACTGTACCATTCCCATTTTTCTTTTTGACGTTTTCAGCATCTCTCTTCATTCTGGTTTCATGTTGGAGAAGAGTTCCGAATAAATCATCAAGAGAAATTTGAGTAACCTTCCTATTCCCATCTATAGTGGTTCTTTTGGATTCCCACTCATTGTTCATAATCTCAATTATCTTATCCACAAGTGCTTCATCATCTAAACCTTTTTCTCCCATATACTGTAAGCTTTTGACAATAGTCATAAACCTCTGTTGAACTTTACAAATAGGTTCACCATAAGGAAAATTGAATCCATGGTATTCATCTCTAAGCATAGCTCTCCTAGTCTCAATCACTTTAGAAGTTCCAAAGTGTGTAACCTCTAACTTCTTCCAGATACAATTAGCTGCTTCAAAGGAAGAAATTTGGCTATATATATTTCTATTCATTGAAAAAATTAAGGTATTTAGTACCTTATAATTGAGTTGATACTCTTTCTTTTCCTGGTTAGTGAAAGTTCTAACTTCCGTATCAGGAATTTTATAATCTCCAGTAAGCATAACAAAGTTGTCCACTCCAGTATTGATAACAAAAGTTTTCATTCGATCTCTCCAGTATTCATAGTCATTACCATCAAAGATTGGCGGTCATGTAGGATTTAGATTATCAATGGATCCAACATTAATTCCTGTAATACTTAACCAAAGGTTAGTTTAAAACAGAATAGACGACATCGTTTTATAATAAAACAAGTGTAACAGAATGTACGACATCATTTTAAGTCTAACTCAAAAGTTCGGAGTGAAGGTTAGGAGTGTAATTTTTTTTTCAAAGAGTAGACAAATTATAATAGTGTAAAAAAGGACGTTCGGAGTCTGACCAAAAATAATTTTCGGAGTCTAAATAAATTCGGAGTGTATAAAGAAAAGATGATCATATTCTATTTAATAGTTGAATTCGGAATGAGAATTTGGAATGAGAATTCATATACAGAATTCGTAATGAGAATTCGTCATCAGAATTCGTAATGATAATTTGATGTCGAACTTCATGAGAATTCATATTCAGAATTCGGAGGAGAACTTTATCAGAGTTCGTATCCAGAATTCGGAATGAAACATCATTACAGTTCTCATCTGGAATTTAGAGTGAAACTTCACTACAGTTCTCATCCAGAATTCGGAACCTAAAACAGAATGCTTCATATCAATGTTTCAAACAATTACGAGTATATATGAATCTGAATCTTATACTTAATAAATATATGGAAGAAAATATGATAATGATAATTTTTTTATAAAAGCGATCTTCCTTATAAAAGAAAATTTCCTTATAAAATCAATTTTCCTTATAAAAGTGATTTTCCTTAAAGATAAGGTGTTTGTGATTTTTAAAACAAGAAGGAATACAAAATTCATAAGAAAAACCTTATTGAATCAACAGAAACATCATCGGAAGCTACTATGATTAATAGAGGAGAATAAATTTATCAATCTATCATCATTGAAGATAGGACCACAATAGCACAGTCAAAGGGATTGATGAATGAATCACATTATTCCTCCATATCTAATAAAGAACAAACTAAATTTGAAGAATCAATGAAATATTATTCATGGATTAATTTCCTGAATGGATAACTTGATCATATTGAAAATAACTAGGCATGGGTTCTAGTTAAGAGACCCAATAATCACAATGAGATTGGAGTAAAGGCAAAAAATAAAAAAAAACCAATATTCATGGAAATGTGATCATAAATAAATAATTCATGGTGTTTAAAGGATATAAAAAGATTTAAGGTGTTGATGTTGAACAAAAAATTGCTCCAGTGGCTATAATATATTCGATCATACTTTCTCATTCCATGGAAACTCGAAAAGTACAAATTTTGTTAGATATATTCCAAAAGTAATTCTTAAATGGTAATCTTGATGAATACTTCTAAATTGAATAACTATTGGTATTTTCATTGAAAATGGTGAGATAAAGTTTTGTATAATAATGATGGATCTCTATAATGTGATGTAGGAACCATGAGTGTGATATTCATGACTATATACTTATCTGATGAAGAATGAATTTAATATAGGATCTATCAAACAAAATCTATATGTTTTGAATTGTTAGAATGATCAATTTATGGTTCGAAGGTATGTGTATGATATTATTTTTTAGGGAAGAATACATGGATCACTAAAAAACATTCTAATATCATAAAATCATAATTTGAAATTTCAATTAAAGATTATCTCATATACTTCATGTGAATGTGGGTGATTCAAATGAAATATTACACCATCATTTCATAAAAAATGTAAGAGAGTTTATGATGGAATTCAACATGCATGAATCCAACCCAATGACAACTTAATTGTGGTTGGGAAGAAATGGAAAAAATAGAATGTGACATCTTAATATCCCACCCTATATAGGAGAATCAATTTATGATTATAATACATGACAGAAAAATAAGCTAATATAGTATTTTAAACATGCTTAGTTCCCCGCATTCAATGTAATCTATTAGAATATCATTTTTTAGTAGATAAAGAATAATAATGTATATTAAAGGTACAATTAATTTTAGTTTTTAATTTGTAGTAGGAAGAGATAATCAACTATCATTATTTTCTTATGCTAATTGGGATGACAATTTTTTGGATTGAAAGTTTATATGTGGTGGAACTTTCATAATTGGAAACACATGTGTGGTTTATTTGATAGACAAACAAGAAATTACTTCTCTTTTGTATGGTCGTAGCAAAGTATGTATTTACTAAAAAAGAATAAAATTAGTTATTGTGAATGAATAATCTATTGAGTGATATTTGGGAAGAGTTGAAACATTCAATGGTGATTTACATTGAAAATAATAACACGGTCGATGTCACGAAGAATCCAATTTAGCACTCTCAAATACAACATATTGAGATTAAATATCATATCCTAAAAAAATGAACAAGGTGTGATCAAATTAGGGAATTTTGTAACATTTGAACATTTGTAGGGAATTTATACTATGTTTTTGGAAGAACATATGATCGAGAATCATTTTTTGAACCTCAGTGTTAAGCATCCACCTAGTGCATGAAGTGGTTTTTGTTTTTCCACAATCCCTATTTATGTATATTATATTAATCTATTTTTGAGTGTGATGTAGGTTACTGGTGGGTATATAATCCTTGAAATGTTTTTTAGAACTAAAAATACAAATAAAGTTGCTTTGGTATTATTCAAAAAGGGGGATATTGTGGAATTCAGTGACTTATTTGTTGGTTTTTAAGAATGTTTTGTTTGATTAGATAGGGGTATTTCGAGTAATGAAATTATATTTTACCCCTCTTGTTTTCATTAACTGAGCTCTAATGTTGTATATTTAGATATTTGGATTATTTATATTATGTAAATCATGTTTTTGGTTTAGGATGGTTCTTTATTAAATTTATTTATCAATTTCCATCAAACCCAATGTGGGAGATAGTAAGAACCGCAATTTTTCACTATTTAAAAAGTCAGGTTATTGTTGTTGTCAATATAAACATGGTTGATTAAGGATTTTTAGGATATGTTTTTTTACTATACATATGGATTTGTTGATAAATTTGGTGTTATTCATAGTGTTTTCCAATTTTTTTTGTCAAAAAATAAGAGTTTGGATAAATATTTTTTTCCTAAATGAGTTTTTTTGGGAAATTTCAAATGATGTGCACAATGGTTTAGGTGTATCTCAATATACCATTGATGTGATTTTTTAGGACCGACGTATCAAAATATGGAAAATGGAGGAGTTGTGTGATTGATATTAAATTTCACAAAAAATTGATTGGTGAGACATATGTAATATTGTGTCCACCTGTATTTAGAGCTTTCACACTAAAGGAGATGCCAAATAGAAAAGATCAGTAAAAGAGGAATGCTTCACACATAGGGGAAAGTGGGCACATTTCCTAGACCTAGGTTTGTCCATGTCTATAAATTTGTTGATACACCCTTCAATCAATGTAATATTTTCAATGATGATCTAGTTCCTCTGACATGAACCTATCTTGTAGGCTATAGACCACCCTAATTGAGACTTGCAAACAAAATATTCATTTTTAATTTCAAGCACCAGAGGGGTTATGTAATTGTTTGAGTGAAAAAAATTTCTTTTTTAACAAAATTTATATGTTCTCACACAATTAAAAGTGTTCAGCACATATTAATGAGTTTCACATATAGAAGATTATTAAGATCTAGTTTTATCTAATAGTGTAAACAAGTATATCAATTCAAGACATTTATATAAGCATTTTCTCATGCTAACTATGGACAATAAATAAATTCTAAATCCATTTTTGTGAATTTTTAGTAGTTATTCTAAGTAATACATCACCCAACATTGTGATTTAGTTGTAGGCGATGGACATTTTCAGAAGGAGGTAGTGTAGTGTCCCAAAAAATACTGTAAAGGTAGTGTGATTGAAAAATAGGGACTACGTCTAATATTTAGTACTCCACATTAACTATAGATATATAGTTTATTTTGGAATGACCGACACACTATGGTTGTATTCCCCTTGTCCTATCCCTCGGTGGTTAACCATGTAATGTATCTAGGATGTATATATGTATTTGAATATTTCATTATTAACAATTCTATTAGAAAGGTTTTACAAATTTCAACCACTATGGGAATAATATCAATTTTATGAAAAGAAAATGTTAACAATCTGATTCACCGCTCCCCTCTAAGGGTGTACTATGGTCCTACAACATACTCTATATGAATGCACTATTTGAGGTAGTTGGGGTCCATATGGATCTATACCTAATGGATGATTAGTCTCAACATACATGATTCTTCCTCGAGACATGATAGAGGAGGAGGATGGATCTCCACATATCCTTCTATCATATCAAACTTTAATAGGTTCATTATTATGAAATAATTCTTGTTATCCGATCTATAATGGCATGGAATATCTCTAAGGGTGAGTTTATGAGGGTTGTGTGTATTTATTTATTATGTTCTACATATAGAACAATGCGATTGATGTAATTGTGGTTGTCATCCACCTACCCTAGGTTTTGTCTTCATGGAAACAAAAGTATTCATCATGGGGATGATATTTGTGTAGGATTATTACATTTTAGGGATGGTCCCCCCGTGGTAGAGTTCATCATCATTGTATAACCCATGATGGATTTTAGTCACATTTGGCGGGAAATCCATCCCGACCATCCAAGTAGTTTGTTGGGGTCTCAATTCCAATTGGGTGAGGATGTTTCCCAGAATAGTGGATGTTATGATAGGAGGTAAAATTGTGATTTAACAATCTAATTTAGATGTGATAAAATCCTTCTATCAGATATAGTTAAAATACTAGAAGTGTTTCACCTTGAGAAATTGAATTTTTCATAACTAAATAAATTTAATATGGGTTATCTATGACCTCCTACTGATTATGGTGGTCTTCATGATATCTAATTTCAATAGAGTTCTCACCATTATTTGAGGATTCCATGTTAGACAAAAATTCAATACCTAATTCCATAGTGGAGGGGGACAGGAGGGATGTAGGTGGTTGAAAGGGAGGTACACAGAGGTCCCCTAGAAGGAATATAAGAAATCATCTAGATTAATGTAATGTTGTTGGGATATAGGGTATTTATGGATATATTCCTTAGGGATGATCACTCATAAATGGTGGAATTATACCCCATTCTTTAATGGTGGAGGTGGAAGAAACATCACTAAATAATCCATAATATTTGACAACATTAGTGTGATGGTAATGAGATCTTCACTATTCTTGCATTAAATGTTGATTAAGATCCATGATTGGGACCTTCTAAGGGTCACATTATCTTCATCCACAAGCAAAACAACTACCACCATCGGTATAGCCCCCTTGGTTGTTGTTAATCCTCAGGCCCCTAGATGGATCTTCTAGGTAAGGTAAGTATTTAGCATGGATTTTAACCTTGTTTTGACTAATTAAATATCATGGAGTTCTAATATGGTTGAGTAACTCCCATTATGATGGTACATGATGCTTTTCGGTGGCACTCACGATGGTTAATGTTAGCCATAACTTCCTGGTAGGACAGTAGGGTCTTGATCACAATTAGTTAAGAACGTTTCCACACATATTGGTTTCATGGTTAGAAGGTATATTTGGGGTTAAATAGACCACTATATATACCACATTATCCTCCAATCAAGATGAGTTTAAATCCTACCCCCATCACTCACTCAGTGAATTTTGGGATTGGCCTAGAAGTTGAGTGATGTGGTAAAACTATTCATCAACCTGTGGGGTTGTTGGTTGTTTTTCAATATTATATATAGTTTGGGACATCTTGGGTGACACTCATTTCATTAGAAAAATATGTGCGACAATTACATATACTACCTTAACAACATATGTGCATGAGTTATGAATGAATTATAGGGAGCGAGTCTTGAAATTGTTTGTAGTGGTAATTAGGGAGATTCCCACTAGGTGGTCCTTGTGAATATTAATGTTAGTATGGATCCATAGCTTCTATGCCTTCATGTCCCAATTATATAACCAGGATGTCCTTATAATAATTTTAGTGATGAAAAAGAGAATATATCACACTACACTAGATGATGTAGTAGGGGTAGATGGGGAGAAGGATCCCTGTAGTCAAGGGAGAAATGTTTTTAATCAATTTTGTTTTTGTTGTGGGGGGGTTATTTTCACCTCTCCTTCCACTATTCCTAGTATGTTGAGTGAATAAGGTTTTCTTTATGACTTTTAGATTCCTTCTCGTTTTGAAAATAACAAACACCTTATCTTTAAGAAAATATGTTATTAATCCTGTTTTACTTCTATAAGGAAGATTTCCTTAAGAAAATTTACCTCTTTCTTCTTTTCATTGTTCATATCAACATTTTTCTTTAGCATAAAATCAGATTCATATCTATATTCTCAGAATCGTATAATACTTAGATATGAAGAATTCTGTTTCCGGATCCGAATTCTCATTCCAAATTCTGTAATGAATTATCATTATAAATTATGAGGATGATTTCTCATTACGAATTCTACAAAGAATTGTCATTACTAATTCTGGGATTATTTCTCATTACGAATTCTCTGATGAATTATCATTACGAATTCTATGATGAATTCTCATTACAAATTTTGTAACGAATTCTCATTACAAATTCTGATGACGAATTCCCATTATGAATTCTAATGCAGAATACTCATTAAGAATTCTGATGGAGAATTCTCATTATGAATTCTGATGAAGAATTCTCATTATGAATTCTGTGATGAATTCTCATTACGAATTCTATGATGAATTCTCATTACGAATTTTGTGATTAATTCCAATTAATAATTCTCTGATAAATTCTCATAATGAATTTTACTGCAGAATTCTCATTATGAATTCTGGTTGTGAATCTTGATTAGGAAATATGGATATGAACTTTTATGATATTCGACTCCGAATTATTCTGATAAATAGAATCCAAATATCCTTGTAATATAGACTCCGAATATAATTTTGGGTTAGACTCCAAACTTTTTACATACACTCTGATTTGTTAAGTTTGTTATAAAACGATGCCATGATTTCAGTTACACATGTTTTGTTATAAAACGATGTCGTCCATTCTATTTTTAACTAACCATTGGTTGAGTGACATGTGTACAGGTCCCTTCGAAATTGAAGGAAAATATGACCATTGGAGGAGGGAGCCGACCATTGCTACCAAGCCTATAAATAGGAGCTCATTTGAAAGAGCTCAAAAACAAAAAGTTGATCACTCTAGAGACCACACGCTGTCATGGTGATTTCTGGAGAGAGAATCTTTTCATAACTTGTCCGTACAGAACTACTCGTTCAGATTTCATTGTGCGACTCCGAATGTTGGTGATTACATTTTAGGGCTTCTGGGGATAGGAACACAGCGGTGCCGACTACCTTGAAGTTCGAGGGCTTCCTTGCTGAGGAAGACAGAGGTTCCAACTACCTTGAAGTTGAAGGCTTATGGGGATAGCAAGATAGAAACACCGATCTTCGTATTGAGGGCTTACCCGGGTGTGGGTAAGACATACTTTATTGAAAGTATAAATCACGGGACCTTTATCCAAGGTTGTTGGTTACCCTTCTCTTTGGGTTAAAATATTTATATCTTGTTACTTTTTTTGTTACAAGTTTATATTTTCCGCTGCATTTTTTATGTTTATGAAAGTATAACCATCTTATACTTCCTTACACATGTGTAATCTGATTTAGTTAGATTCTATATGCTTTAAGGTAGAATCTAATATTGTAAACATTGGTTAAGTTTCATTTTCCGGATCAATATTTCCCGAACAAGTTTTTCAGAATCTCTTTCCAGATTTAAGCAAGTGTATAGAGAAAGTAGTTTATAACATAATACTTTGTCCCAATTAGTAAATTGGTGTTAGAGGTGTTGTGAATTTTCTTAGTTTAACATTGTTAAACTTACATCTTTCCTTGTTGAAGGAAATTTTTTGAACTGTACAATTCACCCCCTCTTGTATATTGAGCATCTATATCATAATTTCGATCCTATAATTGGTATCAGAGGAGGTCTCTGAAATAATTATACTCACATATAATTTTTTCTTGCTCAGTTTTTCATTGTTCTAAATTTTTATTGCTTAGGAATATTCTCCTTGAATCCGAACCCTTTTTATTAACATGTTATTATGTAGAAAGATTTTTTATGATGGCAGGAATCAATGTTGATTCCATCGACAACCTAAATCCTACAAGACCACCAATTGTTTATGGAAATGATTATTAGTATTGGAGAGATCTAATGAAGACTTTTGTTATCAATACTGGAGTAGAAAATTTTGTTATGCTTACTGAAGGTTATCAAATTCCTCATAATGAAGTTAGTACTTTCACAAACCAAGAGAAACATGATTATCAATTAAACTATAAGGTACACAATAATTTTCTATGTTCAATGACTATGAATATATATAGAAAAATTTCTTCTTGTGAAGAAGCTAATTGTATAAGTAAGAAACTCGAAGTTACACATTTTTGTACATCCAAAGTGATTGAGACTAGAAGTGCTATGCTTAGAGCTGAGTATCAGGGTTTTAACATTCCTTATGGAGAACCCATTTTATGTTTTAACAAAGGTTTATGACTATCGTGAATAGCTTACAATCTATGGGAGAAAAAGGTCTGGATGATGAAGCTCTTGTTGACAAGATCATTGATATTATTCCCAATGAGTGGGAATCAAAGAGAACAAAAAATGATGAGAATAAGAAGGTCACTCAAATTTACATAGATTAACTTTTTAGAACACTTCTTCAACACAAAACAAGGACGAAGAGTGATGCAGACAACATCAAAAAGAAGAATGGGAATGGTACTGTTGCATTTACTACAACATCAAATCACATGAAAGCTATGAATCCTGAGAGTGTAACTAGATCCAAATATAAGAATGTTGTTATCCAATAAAAATCTAGTGAGAGTGATGTGTCAGAGAATGAGTTAGCAAATCATTCTCGAAGGATGAACAAGTTAGCTGGACAAAGAAATTTACAATCCAAGTATAAAAAGAAGGAAAGGAAAGATAAGAAAGATTCAGAAGTCATATGCTACGAATGCAAGAGAGTTGGAAAAATAATACCTGATTTTCCTTTTCTTAATAAGAAAGAAAGAAAAGAGAGGAATTCTGAAAGGAATAGGAAGAACTATTATAAAGATAAAGATAAGAATGTTCTAAAATATAATGATACATGGAGTCCCGGTGGTGGTGACTCTTCAGATATATATTCGGATTATGATTCTTCTGGACAGAAGAATCTTGGTCTTATAGCCATATTGCATATTAACAATCATTTCTTTAGGGATACGGTACACAATGCTGAATCATTGACCAATGTTTCTTTAAATTCTAATTATTGTAAATATTATAACTATTTGGATGAAGAAACCTCTTCTGATGAAGAAAATACTTTACCTACCTACGAAGAGGTTTTTAGGTTTGCTGAACTTATTGAGATTGAGAATTCAAAACTCAATAAAAAAACATGATAAGGAAAATTCTAGGAATACTATTCTTACTAAGGAAATATCATATCTTTCTAAAGAACTTGATAAGAAAAATACTAATTTTATAAGTATTTAAAAAAGTATTGAGGATGTAAATTCTGAGAAGAATAATCATTCTAAAGATCTAGAAAAAGTAATTTCTAAGAAAAGTGTTTTTGACCCTTGCTCTAGTTCCAAATCTAAAGATTTTAAAGATAAAAACTTGGTTATAAAACACAAGTCCGAAATGATTTCCTTAAAGAAGTTTTTGTCGAAGTTTACATTAGGTAAAGAAAATTTTGAAAAGATGTATTTCCAAATACGACCATTAAGAAACAAGTCCACATTTGGTTATACCCAAGCTAAAACAATTTTTAGTAACAACTACTTTGTTCCTAAAAGTGCCCCATTTTGTACCAAGTGTCAATGTGGTGGTCACTGGTAAAATATTTGTTCTTCAAACAAAACCCAATATTTAGGTTTTCATAAGATTATTTTTCTAAGAATATGTGGGTACCCAAAAATTTACTTTCTAAAATTTCCGGATCCAAGCATGTCTGGATTCCAAAAACATAACTTTTTCTTTTTTTCAGGAAAATAGGGAAATTACCAACAGCAATACATAGTACATGGATATTGGATGTTCCCAGCATATGACTGGTAACAAAAACTATTTTGAAAAGATTATCAAGATGAAAGGAGGAAAAGTAACATTCGAAGACAACGCTCAGGGAGAAATTGTTGGTATAGGTAATATTGTTCTTCTTTGTAAAACATTGATTTCAAATGTTATGTTTGTTAAGGTTCTTAAGCACAACCTCATTAGCATAAGTCAATTATGTGATGAAGGATACCTTGTTAATTTTAGTAATGATATGTTCCTAGTACACAATTCCAAGGAAGAGTTTATTCTCTCAGCCCATAGGCAATATAATATTTACACTTTGAACATAGATGACCTTAGGAGCCAAAACACACATTTCCTAAGTGCAATGGAAGATCATTATTGTTTATGGAATAGAAGACTAGGTCATTGTAACCTTAGGAACTTATGTACACTTTATATGAATGGTTTAGTTACTGATCTACTGGAGCTTAGATTTGATTCTTCTAAATTTTTTGATTCTTGTCAATATGGAAAGCTACATAAATCTAGTTTTAAATAAATCTATGAAGTCTCAACAACTGATGTGTTATATTTGGTGCACATGGATCGTTTTGGTCAAACACAAACTGGAAGCATTGGAAGAAAATACTATGTGTTTGTTCTAGTTGATGATTACACTAGATTTACATTGGTCTATTTTCTAGCAAAGAAGGATGAATCCTTTTCTTATTTCAAAAGTTTTAGAGCCCATGTTAAAAATGAGAAAAACCTTCCACTGAAAAATATTCATAGTGATCATGGAGGAGAATTTCAAAATTCTGATTTTGAAACTTTTTATAGTAGAAAAGGTATTACTCACAACTTTTAACCACCTAGAACTCCTCAACAAAATTGGGTAGTTGAAATATGAAATATAATTCTTCAAGAGATTATTAGAACTTTGTTGAGTGAATATTCTATAGCTAGACATTTCTGGGATGAAGCTGTAGTACTTCTTGTTATACAATAAATCGAGTTTTGATTAGACCTTTTCATAATAATACTCCTTATGAGTTATGGAATGGTAGAAAACCAAGAGTTTCCTATTTCAAGGTTTTTGGTTGCAAGGTATTCATCCTGAATACTAATGACAATCTACACAAATTCGAACCAAAATATGATGAAGGTATTTTCTTAGGCTACTCCACAACTTCTAAGGCTTATAGAGTTTTAAATAAAAACACTTGTACTGTTGAGGAAACAGTACATATAAAATTTGATGAGCTTGATCCTTTTGTTTTTAAACAATCCCAACCTACATCCTCAGATTTGTTTTCAAAAACTGATTATCAACCTTTGTTAGAAGATCCTTCTGATAAGGAAAATGTTCAAGAAAATAATTCTGAATCATTTACCCTAGAAGAATTTCTACCCTATGATGATGAAATTTTTTTACAAAACCCAAGTCACGTGTTTCTTAAGAATCAACCCATTGATAGTATCATTGGTGATGTAAATCAACCTGTATGGACTAGAAGATCCTTCAGGAATGAAGTAGAACATCTAGCATTTCATTCCCAATTAGAAACAAAAACCACTAATGAAGCTTTAGGTGATGATGATTGGATCAAATACATGCAAGATGAGCTAAATGAATTTAAAAGGAACAAAGTCTGTACCTTGGTTGAAAGACCTAAGGAATCTTTTGTTATTGGAGTAAAGTGGGTCTTCAAAAAAATAAGTGTGATGAAAATTTAGTCATAGTTAAAAATAATGCTAGACTAGTTGCCAAAGGCTATAATCAACAAGAGCGAATAGACTATGAAGAAAACTATTCTCTAGTAGCTAGACTTGAATCTATTCATATCTTACTTGCCATTGCAGCATTATTCAATTTCAAAAATTTTCAAATGGATGTGAAATGTGCTTTTCTTAATGGTTACATACAATAGAGAGTTTTTGTTGCACAACCTCTTGTCTTTGAAGATACAAAACTTCCAAATCATGTTTTTAGACATACCAAATAGTTTTTTGGTCTTAAACAAGCCCCATGAGGTTGGTATGATTGACTTACATGATTTTTTTTCAAAATAACTATGTTATTCGAAATGCAGATCCAACCCTTTTTCTAATGAAAGATAATAATTTTTTTTGATTGTTCAAATTTATGTTGATGAAATTATATTTGGTTCAACTAAGTAATCTTTAACTGATTCCTTTGCAGATCTAATGAAATATGTGTTTGAAATGAGTATGATGGGTGAGTTAAAATTTTTCCTTGGATTTCAAATTTCTCAAAAACTAGAAGGAATCTACATATCCCAACATAATTATATTAATTATCTTCTTAAAAATTATGGTTATGAAAACACTAAGAGTATAAGAACTCATATTGGTACCTCAAACACACTTGATTGTGATGAAGCTGGAAAACCAGTAGATCAGACATCTTTTAGAGGTATGATAGGAAGCCTAATATACTTGACAAGTAGTCATCCAGACATAATGCTATCATTATTCTTATATGTAAGATATCAATCCATTCCTATGTAATCTCATTTAAGGGAATTGAAAAGAATTTTTCACTACATAAAGGGAACCATGGATCTAGGATTATATTATACCTCTGGAAATGATTTTATCTTAACAAGTTTTTCAGATGCTGACTTTGGTTGGTGTAGAATGGAATGAAAAAGTACATCCGGAACTTGTCATTTCTTAGGTGATTTGTTAGTTTCCTGGTCATGCAAGAAACAACACTCAGTAGCACTCTCCATTACTGAAGATGAATATGTAATAGCTGGAAGTTGTTGTGCTCAAGTGTTGTGGATGCAACACACACTCACAGATTATGACTTGAGTTTTACTGAGACTCAAATTTTGTGTGATAACACATGTGCCATTTCCCTTAGTAAAAACCCTTCACATCACTCCTGTGCAAAGCACATAGATGTTATGCATCACTTTCTTAGGGATCACACACAACAAGGAGATATCATTCTTCATTTTATCGGAACGCAAGATCAACCTGCTGATATTTTCACAAAATATCTACCTTCCGATAGATTTGAATACTGTAACACCCCGAGATTTTATGAAAAATATTCTTTTTAATTTCATTAATGTCTTGTGTTATATGCTACACCAAAAGGAGCTTTCACAACACATATCTCTGACCTGGCTTGAATTACACGCAATCGCGACCTTCCACGATAGCATGTGTTGTACGCAACACCACGTTTCGCTACACAACGATATGCTATTAAAATATTATTAAAACTAGATGTTATGAATAGTAATAACCACTTTTTTAAATTTTTTAATTTCTATTTTTCAAAATGGACTTCATTTTTGGATTCGGAATATCGAAATTAGCTTAGGGTGAAATTTTGGTGATTTTCGGATAACTTTCATATTTTGATGAATAGTGAAAATTACTGAATTTTAATTACAAACAGCTTTTTCAATCGAAATTATTAATAGTGATAAATTATTAATTTGAGTGGTTTTAAAGTATATTTAGAATAAATTTTTACAATTTAATACAATGTTGGTCATTGGATGTAATTTCACATTTAAACCAGACATAAACAAGTGTCAATATTTTGATATTTATTATCACTTAAGAACACGCTATTTGTTTTGACGACGGGAATTAATTTTTAAATTAATTAATGCAACTGATATGTATTGAATTTGGTAAAATAGAAATCATTTTTGAGTTCATAATATCAAATATAGCTTAGGCCTAATTTTTTTGTATTTTTCTGAAAACTTTCAATTTTTGATGAATAGTGAAACCACTAAGTGGTAGTTAAAAAAACTGAATTGTTCATAAAACTTAATTTTACCGCTTCTGTGAGTGGAATTTCAAAAATCCGAGAGACATGGTTGATGTCAGAAAGTAAAATGTGGTTCAATGAGATGAAAATAATTTTTGGTGAATAGTAACTTTTTACTTTTATTTACCACGGTTAAAATAAATAGGGTAATTAAGGGTAAAAATGATATTATTATTACCCTAACACATGTCCAAATTGTATTGGATAAGTGTAATTCGACCAAAAACAAGCTTAGGAATAAAATATGACCATTTAGGCCCACTTGGATTAGATTAGGACATTTATTATTATTTAATTCAAAGAAGAGTTAAAAGAGTTAAAATAAAAGTTTATTTACTAAAACATTTTTAATATAGGGTTATACATAAGATAAATTCGACTATAAATATTCAATAGAAATCTAAAAAGATTTCCTACATAATGTTATTTTATTTGTAATTTTTAGACATTATATAATGTAATTTATTTATGCAACAACGATGATGGAGTAATTATCTTATTAATGAAATATTGACATAATTGATGTTATAAATACCCAAATAAATATAATTTGAGACTTTTTTTGAATTAAACTAATTTTCTCTGTTAATATGACATGTTAGTATTTCTTTAATTAGCTTTTTTCGAACTTATCATTCTGTTATGATTTTCAAAAAAATCAATTACTAAATAGTGTCAAAATTGACATAAAATAGTTTTTAAAACAAATATTATATTATTAATTGTTATTTTATTCCTAAAAATATACGGTTCGTCCAAATGACTTAGATAAGGTTATATATATTAATAATAAACAATTTGGGGTTTTTTTGGCTTCTTATAGTAAGTTTATTAACCTTATAGTGTAAGAACACAAGAAGACACAGTAAAAGTAAAATTATTTAACTTAATGTTAAATATAAATGATAAGGTTAAAATAGGAACCTGAACTTGTCTAAATTCTATTGGACGAGATCATTTCGGCCCATCCCCACCTTAGCCTCAAAATAAATCAATTTGGAGCTATTTAATACCGAACATGACTTTATAATAAAATAATATTTTTAGTTATTCCAAAGGTGCCCCTCTCCTCCCTTATAAAAGGGCACCTCCTCCCTCTCTTCCTCACACAACCTTGAGCCTTCAAGCTCAGACAAACCCTGCCAAATTCTATTCTCCAATTCCCTAGAAACATCCTAGAGGTTCTGTTCTTCCTCAAAGACCAATTTTAGTGCCCTAAGAGGATGTCTCAAAGAGGCACTTCAAAGAAGAGGTAATTTCTGTTACCGATTCTTTCATCTTTATTTCTTCTTCCACTTATTTTTCTTAGGTTTTTTCATTATAAAGTAATAACATAAGTATCAATCATATACTGATATGTTATTATAAGTATTAAACAACCCTATTTCACCATCTATCCATCCTACAGAAAAAGAAATCACCACGCGTGCGTACGTACGGAATACCGTCTCCACGCCGTGGTGTAATCTATTTTCCACCACCACCTTACATGGATGGGTATAATGGTGTAATGAATAACTATACATAGTTATTAGAACATCATATTGATTCTTATATATTTTATCATCCACTCCAATTCAATTCAATAATTATGGAAATGATATCATCGCTCGTGCGTACGTACGGACTACCGTCTCCACGACGCGATGAGATTCATTCTCCATGTTAACCATTTAAGAATGATTATAAAGTATATATAAGAAATAATAATGAAATAAATGACATTATAATTCTACTGGATTTATGTGTATATATATGTATGTCATCTACTTAATTCCACTCAATTCAATAACGAAAAGAAAACAGCGTTCATGCATACGTACGGCCTACCGTCTCCATGAACGGTCTATTTCTTTCCATTTATTGATCCATTATATATATGTATATTCTGAATATATATTATATATAAATCATGTTTTATATTCTATAATTATGTAATAATGATCTAAGTAATCATATGAATAATTACATGTTAAAACACGAACGGCAAATGAGACGATTTTACCCAAAACACTACTTTAACGTGAATTTACAAAAGAACGGGTAATATAAAGTCATAAGTGAACCATATATGATATAATAACAATGAATATGATTCTGGAATAAGTCAATGAAATTATTTAAATCATTATACAGGAGTTTCAGACAACTACGAAGAAAATCGAACCTAAGGTAAGGGAAATATCATAATCTCATTTTTATCCGAGATTGTTTATACATTGAAATTTACTGGGGTGTATTTTATCATCCACATCCATGTTTCCACAATATGTAATATTATTTACATCCACCTAAAATTGTTTAAATCCAATTTTACCCTTCTATGAGTTTTTAGTAAAGGATATGAATGGAATTTTTTGTCGTTTTTTCGTACAAGGTACTTTTTGACTTTTCCGACAAAAGTACGAGAAGAATGTTTTTTTTAACTTATACTGCATGAATGGATTTTTAAAACATTATTTCAAAGAAGGTTCCTTTAAAAGTTTTCAAGTTTATTTTTAATCAACTTCTTTTAGTTTGTAATTGTACGAAATGTTATGAAAGGAAACGTGTTTTTGAAGCAGAAAGGAAATTTTCCTCAATAATGGAGTTCAAGTGTTTTATCAAAATTATTTTCCATCTAAGATAATATAGGTTTCTGTTTTTATCCCTATTATTACATTGATTTTATTAGGATGTGATGGAATTATATTTTTATAAATTCCTTTATCTTATATTAAATGTTTTTTGATTTCACGATGTTTAAGATTCCTATTTTTATTACATGGGTTATGAAATGATGTATGATTTATGATTTTGTTGCACACATAAGAATGGTTTCATTATGAGATCGGTGGGACCTATATCTCCCTCCAATTCATTGGGTAAAGATTTTATATCTCATGAGATAGACATGGATGGATGGTAGGTTATACCGGTTCAGTGAAACAGGACTGAAACGAGGGTGATTCGGTTCAGAAAGGGACTTTGTCCACTAAGATAGTCTTGGAAACGAGTCTTGACAAACAAGAAATTATTCTCTATGATTATGTGTGTATGCCACAAAGTTTCATGTTTTAAGTTATGATTATTGGATTTTCATTTCACTACTAAGATTTATCCCATGTTATGAAATTATGCTCTCTTTTGCAGGTTAAGATTTCCAAAATGTTATGTTCTTATGAATATGATGTGATTGATATTTGTTTTTTTTACACTTACTATGAATTTGAGCTCACCCTTTTACGTTTTCTTTTCCCCAGGATATAAAGAAAGGTTTTAGGTAAAGAAAAAGGAAGATCTTTATGGGATATGTTGAAGATATTTCACCACGATTAGAAGATTATATTCCGAGTTTCCAAAGACACTAAACTATTACGGTCCTTGTGTGTGTGTTTTTGTTATGTACTAAGTATTCCGAAAATTTAATGAAATTTCCATGTACGTCCGGCTTTGGGTCTCTACAGTTGGTATCAGAGGAAAGGATTAGTCAACCTTTGGAAACTAGGATGCGAAAACGTTAGTGAGATCCCTAGAGATATCTCTAAGGTATGTCTAGGGATGCCCCTAAGGATAAGTATACGTATAGGATATAGTGCTAGAAATATGGTAACGATATTAGATTAATCAAAAGATGTTAGATATTGATGTTACTCCCCCTTTATTATGATTTTTGCCTCTCACACTATTCTTTTTGGGTTTTAGAAAATGGCTGGAAACAAGGTGATTCACGATAATGGAGGATATGATGGACAATGGAATGATATTCTTCATGAGCAACCAAATGAAATGGGATTTGGAAGTCCAAAAATCATTATTATTCCGAATCATCATTCTCATAATATGATCAATAAAGTAAAATTTGGTAAGTTTCCTGACTCGGCTAATAAGAGAAAGATGGAGTTTCATGATGATCATAGAGGAAAGAAAGTTCAATTTCCCCTATGTAAATCATGTGGGAAGAGGCATCAAGGAGAATGTTTAAAAGGAACTGGAAGATGCTTTGGGTGTGGAAAAGAAGGACACAAAGCCAGTAAGTGAAAAGGAAAAGGTTCAGTTAACACCAGGGCTGTGGATAATGGTATTGCTACGACATCAACAATGGTTAAATGTTTTAAATGTGGAATGTACGGGCATTATGCAAACCAATGCCCTAAGGGAAAGTCTCATGAAGAGAATTAGTACGACCGTATGGGTAGTATTTTTGTTGATGATGATGAAGAGACTACAAATGATATGTGAGATGAAAGAATTGTTGAAACTCGGTCAATGGTTTAAGAAGGTAGTGGAATGATTACATGTTTATAAAGTGTAATGTTGTATAAAGAATCTCATGGTACTAAGGAATAAAGAGACATCTAAGGATTGTTACATTGTTTTCTTTCCTTGAGTTTTGAAAGTGTGTGATTAATGCTACCAGTATCTAGGAAAGGTTATTCAGATATTTTTGGAATGAAGATGATATGTGCATAATGAAGGGATAAGGAGGAAATTAAATGTTTGATAGTATTCATGAGCTCATGACTGATATAAGGAGAAGGTTATATCATGGTTTGGGTATATAGAATTTTTTGATTTTGGTATGTGGTAAGAGTTAACTTTTGACAGCATTCATGTTTTCACTAAGGTTCAATGGGTATTCATTTTTCAATAGAATACATGATTAAGGCCTTCGACTGTTTGGAATATGACCAACAAGACATATCTTATGATATATGGGGATCAACGATGGTATTAAATCTCTGGTAATCATTTTCCCTATATTATGAGAGTGGAATGCAGTATTATGGATAAGCCTAAATATTGGAATGGATTATGTTAGACATAAGTTAGTATTGTTTAAGGATAGAAGTTTTTTCGATATTATTGATGGGATGTTATAGTAATATAGCTTTAGAAAAAGGACAACCTGCAGGACGGGCGACAACCCATCGCGTCGGACAAGGCTTTGGGAATCGAACCCACAACCGAAGTGCGACTGGCCTTTATCTCCTACCACTGGCCTACAGGGAGTCCCTGTTTAGTAGAAACTAGTTTTATTATGTTAAGAAGTATGATATATGAAGTATAAGTCCATTTTAGGAACCATATATTATTAATCTCACTATAGAATGACTTATGTATATTTAATAACTTTTGCTAACCTTTTGTTTGAGACAGATGGAATGACCCATCATTCTATCACATGATCTGCTAACACTTCACAAATAACAAATTCAACTTCATTTATTTAAGAGATGAAGTGGAAATTGTTCAAGTCACGAACAACAGTGAGATTGTACCAAAATAATGTAAGTATTTATTCTAATTCAAATTCTTCAACTTTTGGGAACCGATCTTGAAAACCAAAAATGTTGTCCTAGTGCTCTTATATCTGATTAATCAGATGGTACCTTAGATCATCACAAATTTATGGATTTGTGATTTTTGGCTTTTCCATAGCCATGTTCTCTACCACTCTCCATCAGAACATGATGGTTATATTTTTCTTCCATATCCATACTTTCACCTATGTGGAAACCCATTGATTAGTTTATTTGGGTAACCATTACATTTCATACTTTTTTTTAAAGATTGGTTTTGGTATTCCTTTTTACGATGTGGGTTTCTATTGAAGAAACTTTCGAGTAGTAAACCATTTATAACCACGACGAATTTCGAGGGCGAAATTCATTTTAAGGGGGGTAGAATGTAACACCCCGAGATTTTATGAAAACTATTCTTTTTAATTTCATTAATGTATTGTGTTATAAGCTACACCAAAAGGATCTTTCACAACACACATCTCTGACCTGGCTTGAATTACACGCAATCGCGACCTTCCACGATAGCGTGTGTTGTACGCAACACCATGTTTCGCTAAACAATGATATGATATTAAAATATTATTAAAACTAGACGTTATGAATAGTAATAACCACCTTTTGAAATTTTTTAATTTCTATTTTTCAAAATGGACTTCATTTTTGGATTCGGAATATCGAAATTAGCTTAGGGTGAAATATTGGTGATTTTCGGATAACATTCATATTTTGATGAATAGTGAAAATTACTAAATTTTAATTAAAAACAACTTTTTCAATCGAAATAATTAATAGTGATAAATTATTAATTTGAGTGGTTTTAAAGTATATTTAGAATAAATTTTTACAATTTAATACAATGTTGGTCATTGGATGTAATTTCACATTTAAACCAGACATAAACAAGTGTCAATCTTTGGATAGTTATTATCTCTTAAGAACACGCTATTTGTTTTGACAACGGGAATTATTTTTTAAATTAATTATTGCAACTAATATGTTTTGAATTTGGTAAAATAGAAATCATTTTTGAGTTCATAATATCAAATATAGATTAGGCCTAATTTTTGGTATTTTTCTGAAAACATTCAATTTTTGATGAATAGTGAAACCACTAAGTGGTAGTTAAAAAAACTGAATTGTTCATAAAACTTAATTTTACCACTTCTGTGAGTGGAATTTCAAAAATCCGAGATACACGGTTGATGTCAATAAGTAAAATGTGGTTCAATGAGATGAAAATAATTTTTGGTGAATAGAAACCTTTTACTTTTATTTACAACGGTTAAAAGTAAATAGGGAAACTAAGGGTTAAAATGATATTATTATTAACCTAACACATGTCCAAATTCTATTGGATAAGTGAAATTAGACCAAAAAGAAGATTAGGAATAAAATATGACCATTTAGGCCCACTTGGATTAGATTAGCACATTTATTATTATTTAATTCAAAGAAGAGTTAAAAGAGTTAAAATCAAAGTTGATTTACTAAAACATTTTTAATGTAGTGTTGTACATAAGATAAATTCGACTATAAATATTAATTAGAAAGCTAAATATATTTCCTACATAATGGTATTTTATTTGTAATTTTTAGACATTAAATAATGTAATTTATTTTTGCAACAACGATGATGCAGTAATAATATTATTAATGAAATATTGACATAATTGATGTTATAAATACCCAAATAAATATAATTTGAGACTTTTTATGAATTCCACTAATTTTATAGGTTAATATGACATGATAGTATTGATTTAATTAACTTTTTCGAACTTATCATTCTGTTATGATTTTCAAAAAAATCAATTACTAAATAGGGTCAAAATTGACATAAAATAGTTTTTAGAACAAATATTATATTATTAATTGTTATTTTATTCCTAAAAATCTAAGGATCGGCCAAATGACTTAGCTAAGGTTATATATATTAATAATAAACAATTTGGGGTTCTTTTGGCTTCTTATTGTATGTTTATTAACCTTTTAGTGTAAGAACACAAGAAGAGACGGTAAAATTAAAATTATTTAACTTAACGTTAAATATAAATGATAAGGTTAAAATAGGAACCTAAACTTGTCTAAATTCTACTGGATGAGATCATTTAGACCCATACCCACCATATCCTCGATATAAATCAATTTTGAGCTATTTAAAACCGAACATGACTTTATAAAAAAATAATATTTTTTGTTATTCCAAAGGTGCCCCTCTCCTCCCTTATAAAACGGCACCTCCTCCCTCTCTTCCTCACACAACATTGAACATTCAAGCTCGGCCAACCCCTGCAAAATTATATTCTACACTTACCTAGAAACATCCTAGAGGTTCTGGTCATTCTCAAAGACCAATTTTATTTCCCTAAGAGGAGGTCTCAAAGAGGCGCTTCAAAGAAGAGGTAATTTCCATTACCGATTCTTTCATCTTTATTTCTTCTTCCACTTCTTCTTCTTAGGTTGTTTCACTATGAAGTAATAACATAAGTATCTCTAATATACTGATATGTTATTATAAGTATGAAACAACCCTATTTCACCATCTATCCATCCTACGGAAAAATAAATCACCGCGCGTGCGTACGTACGGAATACCGTCTCCATGCCGTGGTGTAATCTATTTTCCACCACCACCTTACATGGATGGGTATAATGGTGTAATGAATAACTATATATAGTTATTAGGACATCATAGTGATTCTGATATATTTTATCATCCAATCCAATTCAATTCAATAATTATGGAAATGATATCATCGCTCGTGCGTACGTACGGACTACCGTCTCCACGACGCGATGAGATTTATTCTCCATGTTAACCATTTAAGATTGATTATAAAGTATATATAAGCAATAATAATGAAATAAATTACATTATAAAACTACTGGATTTATGTGTATATATATGTATGTCATCTACTTAAGTCCACTCAATTCAATAACGAAAAGAAAACAGCGTTCATGCGTACGTACGACCTACCGTCTCCATGAACGGTGTATTTCTTTCCATTTATCGATCCATTATATATATGTATATTCTGAATATATATTATATATAAATCATGTTTTATATTCTATAATTAAGTAATAATGATCTAAGTAATCATATGAATAATTACGAGTTAAAACACGAACGACAAATGAGACGATTTTACCCAAAACGCTACTTTAACATGAATTTACAAAAGAACAGCTAATATAAAGTCATAAGTGAACCATATATGATATAATTACAATGAATATGATTATGGAATAAGTTAATGACATTATTTAAATCATTATACAGGAGGTTCGGACACCTACGAAGAAAATCAGACCTAAGGTAAGGGAAATATCATAATCTCGTTTTTATCCGAGATTGTTTATACTTTGAAATTTACTAGGGTGTATTTTATCATCCACATCCATGTTTCCTCAATATGTAATATTATTTCCACCCACCTACAATTGTTTAAATCCAATTTTACCCTTCTGTGAGTTTTTAGTAAAGGATATGAATGGAATCTTTTGTCGTTTTTTCGTACAAGGTACTTTTTTTCTTTTCCGACAAAAGTACGTGAAGAATGTTTTTTTAACTTATACGGCATGAATGGATTTTTAAAACATTATTTCCAAGAAGATTACTTTACAATTTTCAAGTTTATTTTTAACCAACTTCTTTTAGTTTATAATTGTACGAAATGTTAAGAAAGGAAACGTGTTTTTGAAGCAGAAAGGATATTTTCCTCAAGAATGGAGTTCAAGTGTTTTATAAAAATTATTTTCCATATAAGATAATATAGGGTTCTGTTTTTATCCCTATTATTACATTGATTTGATTATGTTGTGGTGGAATTATATTTTTATAAATTCATTTATCTTATATGAATTTGTTTTTGATGTCACGATGTTTAAGATTCCCATTTTTATTACATGGGTTATGAAATGATGTATGATTTATGATTTTGTGGAACACATAAGAATGGTTTCATTATGATATGGGTGGGACCTATATCTCCCTCCAATGCATTGGGTAAAGATTTTATATCTCATGAGATAGACATGGCTGGAATGGTAGGTTATACCGGTTTAGTGAAACAGGACTGAAACGAGGGTGACTCGGTTCAGAAAGGGACTTTTTCCACTAAGATAGTCTTGGCAATGAGTCTTGACTAACAAGAAATGATTCTCTATGATTATGTGTGTATTCCACAAAGTTTTATATTTTAAGTTATGATTATTGGATTTTCATTTCACTACTAAGATTTATCCCATGTTATGAAATAATGCTCTCTTTTGCAGGTTAAGATTTAGAACATGTTATGTTCTTATGAATATGATGTGATTGATATTTCTTTTGTTTAACCTTACTGAGAATTTGAGCTCACCCTTTTATGTTTTCTTTTCCCCAGGATATAAATAAAGGTTTTAGGTAAAAAAAGGAATATCTTTATGGGAGATGTTGAAGATCTTTCACCACGATTAGAAGATTATATTCCGAGTTTCCAAAGACACTAAACTATTACGGTCTTTGTGTGTGTGTTTTTGTTATGTACTAAGTATTCCGCAAATGTAATGAAATGTCCATGTACGTCAGGCATTGGGTCTCTAAAAATACATTAAACAAAAGTTAGTAATGATAACTTTAAGGTAATATTTCTTCATTAACTTCTTGTTGAAATAATCTCCTTACAGTAATAAACTCCTTTTCGTAGGGGGAGTACATTTGCATTTTTTCTTGTCAAAATTTTTCATAATGAGATTTTCAAAAAATATCATAATGAGATTTTCAAATTTTTTTGTTAATAATCTTTTCAAAAAAATTTGTAATGAAATTTTCCTCCTAGAACTTTCGAAATGAAATTTTTGTACGGAGAATTTTTGAAATGAAGTTTTCATTATAAGAATTTTCGTAATGATGTTTTCGTACCGAGAATTTTCGTAATGAATTTTTCTTACTGGAAATTTTCGCAATGATTTTTTCGTACTGAGAATTCTCTTAATAAGGTTATCGTATTTAAAATTTTTCGTAATGAAGTTTTCATACTAAGAATTCTCATAACAAGGTTTACGTACTGAGAATTTTTATAATGAAATTTTCGTACTGTAAATTTTTTCGTAATGAACATTTTTCGTACGCATGTTTTTCATTCTGAGTTTTTCATAGTAAGATTTTTGTAGACAAATCTTCTTCAAGAAGAATGTCACCTATTACGAACAATCTTTCTAGCCAATCTGAAAGGTATAATTTCCTTAAGTCTTTGTAATCATGTTTTACTTTTTGGTATTTTCTTATGTGTGTTTAATTTTTTTGGATTCTAGCTTTCTTAAATCCTAATTATTATCTTAAAACCTCAAAAGATCAGAGTCATGTTTTTTCTTGCGGATTATTTCTCAACCGTCAGATCAAATATCAATGTTTCTCAACCGTTTAATCTACCATGGAAGTTGAACCGTCGCCTCCATCGCCTATATAAAGGGGACCCCCGAGGGTTGTCCCATATCGGATATCAAGCTTTTTCGTCTTGAAGCTCTGTCCTTCTTACATAATTCCGCTCTGATCTTTCCCAACTCTGTTCCGATTTCTTCAGAAATATTCAGTTCTGAATGTCTGTAGAAGCCACTTCTCTTGATATGTCATCTGCGAAGACCATTTCTATGTGGTTATTTTACAATGAGATGATGGTAAATCCGAATTTCTACATTTATGATTCTCTAATATCTAAGAACATCAAGCTAAATGGCTGGGAGGACGTATTCTTATGAAAGCCCGCGAATCAGGATCTAGTTTATTCAGATTTTCTTGTAGAATTTTATGAGTCTGTTTCCTTCTATGAAGAATATGACAGGGAGATGTTTTCTTTCATGTCTTATGGGATGACATACAAATTATCCTACCCCAAGGCTGCAAGCTTGGTGGGTCTATCATATGACGGTGAAGCTGAATTTTTCTCACACAAGCTGTCGGATGAGCAAGGATGTTTCAATAAAGTCAAGGCTAAAGAATGCATTGGACTTAAAGATGTTAAGACCGCTAAGATTACTCATCTCTCTTCGAATAATAGGATTTTATATATCTGGGTACAAAGTTTTTTCGTACTACGAAGTGTTGATAAGGATAACCTCAAAAAAAGTGGCATTTATTATAACCCCCCGACCCCAGTTACCCAGAGTCGGTGCATTATTACATAACATTGGCATGATCACAAGAAAGATCAAATCTTGAAAGACTAATTAGTTTAGTAGCCTTGTAATAACTAGATACATTAATAATGTTTACATTACATTATAAAATTAAAACTACAACAATATTGTCTCCATAGTCCACAATCTTATCCCCTCATACTATCCCTACAGGTCATTCATAAAATACATCTTCACATCCTGGAAAAAATAAAACATATAAAGGGTGATCTCAAATGACCAGTAAAGATAACAATATAGTGGAAACATTCATAAATAATAATAAACTTTAAAGGCAATGTATAACTAAAAAAATACCTTTAAAACATGAACTTCAGCATAATATGGTAGAAATAAAATGAAATAATTCCATATACTTATTCACATGGATATTCTACTAGTCGAATAATCACATGCAATATCAACAACCACTTCCATAATGACGGAATGCATAATTCCAGACTATCATAACCACATAGTCAAGGCCTCGTGCCAAGACTTCAAATAAGATTTTGTCAAGGCCTCATGCCAAGACACTAGTTTGTCTCATGAGACCTATCGATGCATCAAGGAGTTATAGTTGGCTCCACCCTTCACTTATTAAGTCCAATGCATTCCACATAAGAACAGGTTTCAACATAACATAAACATTCATATTAAAACTAGCATATGAAATGTCAATACTTTCACCATAAACCATGAATGGTATAAAAATAACACATCCATTGTCTAACATATCAAAAAACAATCAATACAATATGGAAGTTTTGTATCATAATAAATCAACATCAAATAAGCTTAAAATCCGTCAAAGGATGTTGTAATAGATGAAACCAAAACTATTTGAGAGAAATATCTATTTTTTTGAAATCATTTAAATGTCACATAATTATAAAATAAAACCTTTACATTTAAAATATCTTTATAATATTTTAAGGGAAGATTCTAGGATTTTATAATGTAAGAAAATAGATGCACCCGCCGTATAAGTTAAAAAAACATTCAAACCTTAATTCTGTTGAAAAGGTTAAAATGGACCTTGTTTGGAAAATGAAAGAAATATTCCTTTATAAACCTCTTATAAAAAGTCAAAAAATGGTATTAATGACTTTAACCCATATTCTATAAAATAGAAAGAATGATTAAAATTCATTTTTAAGAAACATGCATGTGGATGATAAAGAGGTCCCAGAAGATAATTACGTATAAACAACCTCAGATAATGAAGAGATTGTGAAATAACCCTTACCTTGTAATTTTACAAGGTTGGGGGTAGTTTAACCTCCGGTATAATGGTGAAATAATTTTTATTAAATTATAAAAGAATCATATACATTAATATGATATCATATATGATCTTTTAACATTGGGTTGTTAATAATATCTTAGTATTATCGTCGTTTCGAGTGTTAACTTACTCGTATATGTTTTGTTACATAAGTCATGTTTGTTATGGATAGGTTGTATCATATTCCTATATAGAATGATATAAAGTCCTTAAAAATTATTTTTAATCATCAAATGATAATTATACTTGAATGGATACGATGGAGAATGAATCTCATCGCGTTCGTGGAGACGGTAGTCCGTACGTACGCACAAGCGACAATATCATTCTTTTGATATTAAAGTAATATATAATTGGATAATATATCATATATAAAAAATCATTATCATGTTATATTTATTATTTACATGAATTACACATCATTATTATACCCATCAAAATATTAATTTATTGAATAACAATTACACAACTGCGTGGAGACGGTAAGTCGTACGTACGCACGTATGGTGACATGTCATTCAAAGGATGGATATAATAATGAATATGGATGTACCATATTTATAATAACATCACATTATATATAAGATACTGGTGTTATTATTTTATAAAGGGAATAACAGAGAAAGAAGAAGCTGAAGAAGAAAGGAACTTAAAAGAGGGTGGTGAAAACCTTACCTCTTCTTCGGGTTCTTACTTTTGATTTGATCAAAAGGGATCCGTAGGATGGCTTTATGATCAATCTAAGGCCTCTATGTTGAAGTTAGGGATGTTTACAGATTATTTGGGAAAGGGTTAGCTGAGCCAAAAGGCTTTAAATTTTTGAATTAGTGAGAAGGGGTAGTGACCTTTTACTAGAGGGGTGAGGGTGACCTTTGGAAATCCTAGAAATATGATATTATAATAAATTATTATTCAGTTTCTAATGGATCCAAAGTGGATTATTTAAATCTTAAGGTGGGTATAGGTCTAAAAACTCTCAACCAATAATTTTTAGACAGGTTGGGTCACTATAATAACCTTATCTTTTAGTTTTAACTCTTAGTTAATTAATTTAACATTTACCATGTCACTTTGTATTTATATATCATATATTTAATAAACATACTATATACATATAAGTGACCCCCAAGTGGTCCATTAATGATACATCTATCATTATATAAGTCTCCTGGCCGATCCGTAGATTTTTAAGAATTTAATATCAATTAATAATATAATATTTGTTTTAAAAACTCTTTTGTGTGAATTTTGACACTATTCAATAATTGATTTCTGTTAAAGTCATAGAAACTTTATTAATTCGAAAAATATTCATTTAAGAAATCATATAATGTAATATTAAGCAATAAAAATCATTTATATAATTAAAACTTTCAAATTATATTAATTTTATCATTTATAATACCAATTATTTGATTCTTTCATTAATAAGGAAAATACTGCATCATTATTGTGTCATAAATAATATTAATTCTTATATGTCTAAAAATTATAAATAAAATACAATTATGTAGGAAATATGTTTATCTTTATAATGAATATTTATAGTCGAAAATAAAAAATATATAACCCTATGAAATTTTTTTTTCTAAAAGATATATTCTTTTTTCATATTTGTATTTATTTTAACTTAATTAATATAAGGTGTCATTATCACTTAAAAGTGGCTCCATGGGGTTCCAAAATCAACACAAAGATGCACATGGTCGGACATGTATCAACCAATAAGGTTAGGACTCGTTTTATGGTAATTTATAATATTATTGTTTTACCCTTATTTACCGGATTTACCCTTTAACCTTAGTAAATAAAATATTTACCGAAATAATTATTCAAAATGTCTAAAAATAAAAGATACCTATTTACAAAATTTGGAAATCCTGATTCAAAATATGGAATCCATTTTTCCAAATTTAAAACACAGAAGTGGCAGAAATTAATTTAAAATTAATTCCCGTTGTTAAAACAAAAAGCATGTTGTTAAGAGATAATAACTATCAAAAGATTGACACTTGTTCATGTCCTATTTAATTGTGAAATTATGTCCAATGACCAAAATTTTATTAAATGGTAAAAATATATTCTAAATATACTTTTAAACCACTCAAATTCATAATTTATCACTATTAATTCTTTCGATTAAAAAATTTGTTTTTAATTAAATTTTAGTAATTTTCACTATTCATCAAAATATAAATGTTATCCAAAAAGTTCAGAAAATTTTACCCTAGGCTAATTTAGTTATTCCTATTCCAAAAAGGAAGTAAATTTTGAGATATAAAATTTATAATATTTCAAAAAGTGGGTATTACTATAAGGCCCCAGCCTTAAACATTACTTAATCTTGAGATATTTCAAGAATACAGCTTGAAGATCTTTTCAGGTTTAGAGTTTTAGAAAATTAGATCATAAAACAAGCATTACATCCTACATTTAATTCAAATTTGTTACAATAAAAGATAGTATTATTTTTTCCCATCAATGGAATCATATTTAAAATAAACACTTGGATTCTTTCTTGACACTTCCTTGACACTATCATCATATCATGTACCATTCCCTTGACCTGTAAATAACATTTTAAAAAATTGGGATGAGCATAAAAAGCTAATTAAGGGTAATAAAAAAATATGGAAAGGAAACATGAGTATATATATACATAAGAATGAAATCACACTTTTCCCATAAAACATAAGCAATTTAACATACCTCATCAAATCATGAATAAATCATTGAAACTATAAGACATAAAGGTAACTTGAGGCATTGATAACATTCTTACGTAGGGAGTAACCATCTAGGTTACGTTTGGAATACCCATCACAGTATATTTCCTAAATATCATTGGATAAACCTTAATGTTTAACTCCTTCGCATTACCCAATGAATTGGAGAGCTATATCGAGCTCACCCACCCTTAGTTTATTACGGAACCACCCGTTTTCATAAACAATGCCCAAGAAACATAACATAATCGTATCACATAAAACATGCATAAAGGAAACATAAAATTTCCACATTTCAATCACAAGATATCAATAACACATTGATATAATAAAACTATTATCAAAAACATTTTCCATAGAAAAATAAAAGCAAATTAAAACAAGATATTTATTTTTCATTAAAAAAAGTTATGGCTTGTAGAGGAAGCTGAAACTCAAATAATGGTCACGGCGGTGCAGAAGTTGTTGTCGCTGCATAAATATGACAAAAAACATTCCCTTTTTTAGTTTAGTAAAAGATTCGTAAAAAAATATTCCTTTTGAATAAATGTAAAAGTCAAAGGGGTTTATACACCGTATAAATGAAAGTTGTGTATAAAACAAAATATGCCTCAATGAAAGGAGATTGATACGATGTCCCTTACCTCATGTCTGACGTGACTAGATCTTTCTTTAACCTCCTGAATAATAAAGTTGAGATAATTTATACTTGCTTAAGAACCTTTTTTAAGTTAATTATTCCTTTTTATATCACTTATTACCATGTCATGAACACTATGTAATTATTTAAGTTAATAACGGTCGTTTTAACGATCATTGGTACTTGAGCCAAAAATAAACTCTTTATAATTACAAGTTGTTCATGTATCCATTATATCCATAGTAATATTCATTATGTAGATATCATATATATCATATATATCAAGTATATACATTCATTTATAATATTACATAACATTTAGAGGTAAGAAATGAAATGCACCGTTCATGGAGACGGTAAGTCGTACGTACGCATGAATGATGCTTTCATTTCTATTTCGTATTTTATGGAATGGAATCATAATGACATAAAGGTATATTATAATTCCAGTATAATTTCATATATACTATCATTAACTCCAACCTTTATACGTCCCACATATGTCATTAACGAATCAAATCACTTTGAGGGGGCGGTAGTTCGCACTTCCTAAAATGAAATTATCGTGCTTACCCACAATGGAAACCATAAAGGTATGCCAGAAAAGAAAAATCCAGAAGCATAAGGAAAACATAAACATAAAATATATCATATATAAATATAGTGTGATATTAATGTCCATCTTTGAAGGTGGTAGAAGAATATGGAACAATCAACGTTTCGTGAGGTAGAAATTTTCCATCCATGGAAACAGTATGCTCTTTAACCATTAGATGAAGGTGTGTGTAAATATAGCTCTAATACTTCTCATTACAACATCCTAGTATATTAAAGATACTTTTTTTGTTACAAAGTAAAGGAATAAAAAAATTTAGGGGTTGGAGAAGCAAAATAAAACATAAGAACACAAGAGAAGACACTACCTTTAAAACGGGTAACTCTTTTTTATTTGAGCTCAAGGGAATCCTTGGAAAGACTTCTGCCCAAAGTGAGGATTCTAGGAGTAAGATAGGGATGTGGAGAGATAAAATGGGTAGGGTTTGGCCGATCCAAAGGATTGAGAGTCGAGGGTAAGGAGGTAGAGGTGGGGGCTTTTATAAGAGGATAAGAGGGGAACTCTTAGAAAGGTATAAAATGTTGCTTTATTTTCAAATGAGTTTCGGATTTTAAAGGTCTGACATTGATGAATTTTGAGGATAAGGTGATAAGGGATCGAAAGATACTCATCCAATAGGTTTTTGACATGTTTAGGTCTTAGATGTTACATTATATTTTCATTTTATTTAAATCTTTAAATAATGAGGTTATCGGTGCATCATCATTATGCCATAAATAATTAAATTTATTTAATGTCCAAAAATTATAAAAAAAAAATACTATGATGTAGCAAATATTTTTTTATTTATAATGACTATTTATAGTCAAAAAATCTGACTTGTATAACCCCATTTACAAATTGTTTTAGTAAAACAATACATGTTTGTATCATTTTAACTTTTACTTTAACTAAATGGCATTAATGTCATTATCATACCCAAGTGGCTCCATGGGCTCCCACAAATCGACCCATGGGATTTCCTGGTTCGCCATGACACATCCAATAAGGTTATGACATGTTTCAAGGTCATTTCATTTTATTAAAACATTATTTTTACCTTAAATTACACTAATTACCTCTAATCGCGATTAAAAACTTATAAGATACTATTCACCAAAAAATAATTTTAATCCCATTGAACGACATTTTACTTCGTAATGAAAACCATGTATGTCAGATTTTTGAAATTCAAAACACTGAGGTGGTAAAATTTCATTTAAACAAAAAATCAGTTTTTTTAAGTACCACTTAGTGGTTTCACTATTCATCAAAAATTGATGTTTTTCAGAAAAATACCAAAACATAACCCTAAGAAATATTTAATATTCTGAATTAAAAAATGTTTTCTATTTTAAAAAAATCAAAACATATAAGTTACAATAATTAATTTAATAATTAATTCCCACAGTCAGAACAAATAGCGTGTGTTTATGAAACAATATATATCAAAAGATTGACACTAGTTTAAGTCCAATTTCAAAGTGATATTAATTCAAACAACCACTATTGGATTAAATAGTAAAAAATATTCTAATTTCACTTTAAACCAACTCAAAATATAATCTAATCATATAAAATAATTAGATTAAAAAGAGGTTTTAATTAAAATACAACATTTTCACTATTCATGAAAAAAGAACATTATCAGAAAAATACCAAACATTTACAAAAAGTAAATTTTGATGTCCCTATCCTAAAGAGGAATTTTATTTGGTCTAATAGAATGTATAAGAGTGACCAAAACCATATTTAACGGGGGTTCGCCATCAAAAGGGGATAGTTCGACCTTTTAGTGAAAATTAGAGTATATATGCATAAAATTGAATTTTTTTCATATTTTAAGCCATTATCCTTTATTGGAAAAATGTAAAAACATTTAAAAAACATATATAATCATATTTTAGTTATTTATATTCATTCCCACCAATAAAACAGCTACATGTTAACTATAATTTAAAATAATATTATTTTATTACTAGTGTGCAACGTAAGATTTCAAAGATACTCTTTGTTGTGTATCAGGTATGCTATCGAACATAGCAACCCCTTTAATGTAAAATTAATATGTAATTCATAAATATTAATAAATATGAGAATGTATTTTTCTTTATTTACCTGGGATGTGACATCCTTCCCCCATTTTGGGAATTGCGTCCTCGCAATTTTATTCACTTATCAAAATAAGTGGGGGTATTTATCCCTCATAGCATTTTCAGATTCCCATGTTGCCTCTTCAATCATATGGTTTTTCCACAGAACCTTTACCTTGTGAATTAACTTATTTCTCAACACTTTCTTTCTTCGGTCGAGAATCTGGACTGTTTGTTCTTCATAAGAGAGATTCTCTTCCAGCTGAACTACCTCTGGGCTCAAAACATGAGATGGATCTGGCATATACTATCTCAACATCGAAACATGAAAAACATTGTGTACCTGAGATAAACTCGGAGGTAAAGCCACTCGATAAGCAACTGATCCAACATTCTCTAGAATTTAAGATGGTCCAATGAACCGTGGAATCAGCTTTCCTTTCTTACCAAATCACATCACACTTTTCCACGGTGAAAATTTGAGAAAAACATTATCACCTACCTCGAAAGATAGATCCTTCCTCCTGTTGTCTGCATAACATTTCTATCTCCTCTGAGCTGTTCTCATGTGTTTCTGAATCAACTAAACTTTTTATGCCATCTCTTCTACCAATTCTGGTCCCATCAGCTTCCTTTCACCCACTTCATCCCAAAAAGATGGAGTTCGACACCGCTTCCCATATAATTCCTCAAACTGTGCCATTTGTATACTGGAATGAAAATTGTTATTATATGAAAATTCAACCAAAGAAAGGTGTTGGTCCCAACATCCTTGATAATCCATCAAACAAGCACGTAGCATATCCTCCAAAGTCTGAATTGTTCATTCTGACTGCCCATCTGATTGAGGAACGAAATGCTGTAATGAAATTTAATTCAGTACCCAACGACTTCTGAAGGCCTTTCCAAAAGTTAGAAGTAAACATGGGATCACGATCAGATACAATGAAGAGAGGAACTCCATGTAACCTGACTATCTCTTTAATTTACAAACGAGAAAGTTGGTCTAGGGAAAAAGTATCTCGAATAGGAAGGAAATGAGCAAATTTAGTCAAGCGATCAACAATAACCCAGATTGCATTATTACCTCAAGATGTCTTCGGTAATCCCAACATAAAGTCCATGTATATGATTTCCCATTTCCACTCTGGCACTGGTAAAGGCTGAAGCATCCCTTTCGGTGACTGCCTCTCTTCTTTAACCTGCTGACAAGTCAAACACTTCACAGTAAAATCATCAATATCTCTTATCATTCCATCCCACCAGTAATACTCCCGCATATCTCTGTACATCTTAGTACTACCAGGATGAACTGAAAACGGGGAACTATGAGCCTCACATAACAAATCATTTTTCAATTGTGAATCACCAGGTACACATAATATCTTCCCAAACCTCAAAACACAATCATTATCAATATTAAATTCAAGCAACTTACCCTTTGGAACCAAATCTACCTTTTTTTGCAACCCACAGTCTTTCTTCTGCGCTTGCTTAATTCTGTCTGATAAGGATGGTATCACTGATACCTGAAACGAAACAGAAGAAGTTCCTGCACCAACAACTTATATGCCAAATTTCATCAAATCAAAAACCAAAGGATCTCGTTCCAAATGTATCATGGTTAATGAAGCATTACATTTTCGACTCAAAGCATCATCCACATTATTTTCTTTTCCTCGATGGTAATGAATTTAATAATCATAATCCTTGATTAATTCTAGCCATCTCCTTTGTCCCATGTTCGATTCTTTCTGAGTGAATATATACTTTAAACTTTTTTGATCGGTATATATTTCACATTTTACTCCATACAAATGATGCCTCCATATTTTTAAAGCGAAAACAACAACACCTATTTCCAAATAATGTGTAGGATAATTTAGCTCATGAGTTTTCAACTATTGTGAAGCATAAGAAATTACCTGATCATTCTGCATTAGGATGCAACCATGTCCTTTCAATGAAGCATCACTGTAGATAACAAACTCACCATTCCAGGAAGGTAGTTCCAAAAATAGAGCATTCAACAATCTTCTTTTCGGTTCCGGAAGAAAATCATCACATTCTTTTGTCCAGATAAACTTAACACCCTTCTGAGTTATCTTATTCATTGGACTAGATAACCGTGTAAAATTTCTAACAAACCTTCTGTAATAGCCTACCAAACCAAGGAAGCTACTAATCTTAGTTACATTTGTTTGTCTTGGCCATTCTTTAACAACATTTGTTTTTGCAGTATCAACAGTTATCCCATCTTTAGAAACAATATGACAAAGGAAAGAAATTTTTTGCAACCAAAACTCACACTTGGTGAATTTCCCATAATATTTCTTTTCTTTTATGGTTTGAAAAATTACCCTTACATGTCTTTCATACTCCTCTTTAATTTTAGAAAACACCAAAATATCATCGATGAAAACAACCACAAACTTATCCAAGAACTCATGGAAAATTATATTAATAAGGTCCATGAATATAGCAGGTGAATTGTTTAGCCCAAAAGGCATTACATTAAATTCATAATGGCCATATCTTGTATGAAATGTGGTCTTCGGAATATCGGATTCCTTTACCTTCAACTGATGGTACCCCGATCTCAGGTCAATCTTTGAAAAATATCGAGTTCCCTGGAGCTGATCAAACAAATCATTGATATGAGGAAAATTATATTTGTTCTTAACAGAGATGTTATTCAAAGCTCTATAATCAATGCAAAGTCTCATTGAACCATCTTTCATTTTAACAAATAAAATAGAAGCACCCCATGGTGATGTGCTAGGTCGAATGAAACCATTCTCTAATAAATCTTGTAATTCCTCCTTCAACTCTAAATGTTCAGTTTCTGCCATTCGATAAGGGGGATTTGAAATGGGATTAGAATTAGGAACTAAGTCAACAGTAAATTCAACTTCCCGATCTGGTATTATTCCAGGAAACTCATCAGGAAAAACATAAGGATAATCATTTACCACTGGCACGTCATTAATCTGAACAGTTCTCTTGTTTTCAACGATATGTGCAAGGTAACATTCATTTCCATATTTTACAAGTTTCTTGGACTCTTGATATGTTATCAATATTAAGGGTTCATTCTTGTTAACAAACTGAAATTATTTTTGAAAAGAAACTTATTTAGCTCTATAGTCAATCTTATCCTGGTAAATAGAGAGCCAATCCCTACCCTGGATAATATCAAACTCCACTAGAAGTAAAAAAATAAGGTTTGAAAGTAGGTTCGTTCCATGTATAAGGATAGTAAGATTATTATAAATTCTTTTTGCCTCAACATTTCTCCCAGGTGTTTTTACCACAAGTTCAAGAGTCATTATTTTGAGATGGTATTCCCATTTTACAAGAAATGTTTTCAGAGATGAAGGAATGTGTAGACCCCGAATCAAACAACACACTGGCATAATCTGAATAAAAAAACAATGTACCTGATACAACTTCATTTGATGGCCCTAAATCAGCTAAAGTAGTTGTAAAGGATTTCACCACCCATTTCTGCTTATAGTCTAACTGCTTCCCATCACTCATGCTCTTTGTCGGACACTCGTTTGCATATTGACCCATCTCATTGCACTTAAAACATATCACTAACTGTAAATCAAATTTGGTCTTACCATCACCCTGATCATTTTCAGTGCAATCACGAGCATTATGTCCCATCTTACCGCATCAGTAGCACTTTCCAGAATTCAGAAGACATTCCCCAGCATGCCTTTTACATCATTTATCAAAAACTGGAAACTTATTTTTCTTACCATCAAACCTTTTTGAAGAATTCTTCCCTTTCTCCTTCCACCTCGGCCTCTTCTTCTATATGTTGTTATAGAACACTTGATCATTGGAAAACTCCATCTCCACCTTCTCATCAAATCGAACAAGCTTTTCATAACTTTTTAACTCACGAGAAGCTAAATCCATTTGATATTTTGGCTTTAATCTTGAGTAAAAACGATTGATTTTATATTACGGTCTCGGATAGAATTTAGAGCATACCTTTCCAATCGAGTGAAACGTTTTTCATAGGTAGCCACTGAGTCTTCCACATGCCTAAATTCCAGGAATTGTTTTTCCATCCTAAGTCGAACAGCCTTAGGAAAATACTTCTCAAGAAACATACCTTTGAATTCATCCCAGTCGAGAGAATCAATCTCATCAGAGTCCCTGATATTTTTAACCATCGACCACCACTGATCTGCTTCACCCTCCAAATGGTAAATAGCAAGACTAAACTTTTGATTTTCTGAACACCCCATGACATCTAAAATCTTCTCCAGTGCTTTAATCAACCCTTCAGCTAGCATAGGGTCATATGATCCCTTGAATGATGGGGTATGTTGGATCATGAAATGTTCCGCCATTGACATGTTCCTCTGCGGTTGATCTGGATGATCTCGTGCATGGATACCACCATTATTTATCGCTTGAGTCAACTGCACCATTACTGCAACAAACTGTTCAGTTCCAATTCTGAACACCTCAGGATGCTGATTCGGAAGGTTATTTCTTTCTGTATGCCTTCCTAGCACTGCTTCCCTATTTCCTCTGCCGAAAACCATTCTGAACAAACATGTCTTAGATGAAGGAACAAGTTAATCTTCAAATGCTATATCATTTCTGTAACACCCCGAGATTTTATGAAAAATATTCTTTTTAATTTTATTAATGTCTTGTGTTGTACGCTAAACCAAAAGGAGCTTGCAAAACACGCATCCTTGACTTGCCTTGCATTACACGCAATCACAGCCTTCCTCGATAGCGTGTGTAGTACGCAATACTGAGTTTCACGAAACAACGATATGCTATTAAAATATTATTAAAAATAGCCGTTATGAATGGTAATAACCACTTTTAAAATTTTAGAAAATTTAGCTATCAAAATGGACTTCATTTTTGGACTCGGAGTATCGAATTTAGCCTAAGGTGAAATTTTGGTACTTTTCGGATAACTTTCATATTCTGATGAATAGTGAAAATTACTAAATTATAATTAAAAACAACTTTTTTAATCGAAATAATTAATAGTGATAAATTATTAATTGATTGGTTTTAATGTATATTTAGAATATATTTTTACAATTTAATACAATGTTGGTCATTGGTTGTAATTTCACATTTAAACCAGACATAATCAAGTGTCAATCTTTTGATAAATATTGTTTCTTAAAAACACGCTATTTGTTTTAACAGCGGGATTTAATTATAAAATTAATTAATGCAACTTCTATGTTATGAATTTTTTAAAATAGACTTCATTTTTGAATTCGGAATATGAAATATAGCTTAGGATGAAATTTTGGCATTGTTCTGAAAAACATCAATTTTTGATGAATAGTGAAACTACTAAGTGGTAGTTAAAAAACTGAATTTTTCATAAAACATAATTTTACCGTTTCTGTGAATGTAATTTCAAAAATCCGAGAGACACGGTTGATGTCAGTAAGTAAAATGTGGTTCAATGAGATGGAAATAATTTTTGGTGAATAGTAACTTTTTACTTTTATTTACCACGGTTAAAAGTAAATAGGGTAATTAAGGGTAAGAATGATATTAATATTACCCTAACACATGTCCTAATTCTATTGGACAAGTGTATCTCGACCAAAAACAACCTTAAGTGTAAAATATTATCATTTAGGCCCACTTGGATTAGATTAGGACATTTATTATTATTTAATTCAAAGAAGAGTTAAAAGAGTTAAAATCAACGTTTATTTACTAAAACATTTTTAATATAGGGTTGTACATAAGATAAATTCGATTGTAAATATTCATTAGAAAGATAAAAAGATTTCCTACATAATGGTATTTTATTTTTAATTTTTTGCAATCAAATAATTTAATTTATTTATGACACAATGATGATGCAGTAATTATCTTATTTATGAAATATTGACATAATTGATGTTATAAACACCAAAATAAATTTAATTTGAGACTTTTTATGAATTCAACTAATTTTCTAGGTTACTATGATATATTATTGTTTGATTTAATCAACTTGGTTCGAACATATAATTCTGTTATGACCTTCACAAAAATCATATATCAAATAGTGTCAAAATTGACACAAAATAGTTTTTAAATCAAATATTATATTATTAATTGTTATTTTATTCCTCAAAATCTAAGGTTCGGCAAAATGACATAGATAAGGATATATATATTAATAATAAACAATTTGGGGTTCATTTGTCTTGTTATAGTAAGTGTATTAACAATATAGTGAAAGAAAACAAAAAGACACGGTAAAAGATAAATTATTTAACTTAGAGTTAAATCTAATTGATAAGGTTAAAATAATACCTTAAACTTGTCTAAATCCTATTGGTTGATATTATTTCGACCCATCCCCACTTTAGCTTCGGAATAAGACCCATTGGAACCATTATAAACCGATTTTGACTTTAATATAAAATAATATTTTGAGATATTCCTAAGGTGCCCCTCTCCTCCCTTATAAAAGGGAACCTCATCCCCCTCCTCCTCACACCAATTTGAGAACTCATGCTCGGCCAAACCCTACCATTTTCTCCTCTCCACTTTCCTAGAATAATCCTAGAGGTCCTGGTCTTCTTCAAAGACCAATCTTAGTTCCCTAAGTGGAGGATTCAAAGAGGCGTTCCAAAGAAGAGGTAATATCCACTACCGATGTTTTCAATTTCTTTCTTCTTCAACTTCTTCTTCTTTAGTTGTTTCATGATAAAGTAATAACATCAGTATTACTTACATACTGATATGTTATTATAAATATGAAACAACCCTAATTCACCTTCTATCCATCCTACGTAAAAATGAAATCACCGCGAGTGCGTACGTACGGAATACCGTCTCCACGCCGTGGTGTAATCTATTTTCCACCACCACATTACAAGGATGGGTATAATGGTGTAATAAGTAACTAATTATGATTATTATAAAGTAATATTGATACTGAAATAATATATATATACTCCAATACAATTCCACGATCATAGGAACGATATCATCACTCGTGCGTACGTACGGAATACCGTCTCCACGATGTGATGCGACTCGTTCTACATGATCATCATTACATAGTAATTATATAAATGAATTGAATGAATAAATATGATATATGTTACACTAATAACATTCTGTATATAAGGTATCTATAACCTTAAAACAAGAATATGAATTTCTTCGGCAAAACACGCATAAGAACAAAAGGCAATAAAGATCCGAGTAACAAGTAACAATGAAATATTACTAACAAGAAGCTAAGAATATGACCATATATGATATCATATCAATATGTATGATTCTGGAATAAGTCAATAACATTATTTAAACCATTATACAGGAGCTTCAGACACGTACAAAGCAAATCAGACCTAAGGTAAGGGAAATATCACAATCTCATTTTTATCCGAGATTGTTTATACATTAGTATTTACTGGGGTGTATTTTATCATCCACATCCATATTTACTCAATATGTAATATTATTTCCACCCACCTACAATTGTTTAAATCCAATTTTACCCTTTGGTGAGTTTTTAGTAAAAGATATGAAAGGAATCTTTTGTCGTTTTTCATACGAGGTACTTTTTTGACATTTCCGACAAAAGTACGAGAAGAATGTTTTTTTAACTTATACAGCATGAATGGATTTTTAGAACATTATTTCCAAGAAGATTCCTTTACAAGTTTTCATGTTTATTTTTAATCATCTTCTTTTAGTTTTAAATTGTAAGACATGTTAAGAAAGGAAAATGTTTTTGAAGTAGAAAGGATATTTTCCTCAAGAATGGATTTCAAGTGTTTTATCAAAATTATTTTCCATCTAAGATAATAAAGGGTCCTGTTTCTATCCCTATTATTACATGGATTTGATTATTTTGTGATGGAAATATTTTAATTAATTCATTTATCTTATATGAATTGTTTTATGATGTCATGTTGTTTAAGAATCCCATTTTTATTACATGGGTTATGAAATGATTTTGTGGCACACATAAGAATGGTATCATTATGAGATGGGTGGGACCTATATCTCCCTCCAATGCGTTGGGTAAAGATTTTATATCTCATGAGATAGACATGGCTGGAATGGTAGGTTATACCAGTTCAGTGAAACAGGACTGAAGCGAGGGTCACTCGATTCCGAAATGGACGTTGTCCACTAAGATAGTCTTGGCAATGAGTCTTGACTAACAAGAAATGATTCTCTATGATTATGTGTGTATGCCACAAAGTTTAATGTTTTAAGTTATGATTATTGTGAATACATCTCACTGCCATGTGTTATCCCAGGTTATGAAAATATGATCTCTTTTGCAGGTTAAGATTTCCAAAAGTTATGTTCTTATGTATATGATGTGATTTATATTTCTTTTGTTTACCCTTACAGAGCATTTGAGCTCACCCTTTTATGTTTTCTTTTCCCCAGGATATAAAGAAAGGTTTTAGGTAAAAAAAGGGAAGATCTTTATGGGAGATATTGAAGATCTTTCACCAGGATTAGAAGATTATATTCCGAGTTTCCAAAGACACTAAACTATTACTGTCCTTGTGTGTGTGTTTTTGTAATGTACTATGTATTCCGCAAATGTAATGTAATGTCCATGTATGTCAAACTTCGGGTCGTTACAGTTGGTATCAGAGGAAAGGTTTAGTCAACCTTTGGAAACTAGGATATGAGAACGTTAGTGAGATCCCTAGAGATATTTCTAAGGTATGTCTAGGGATGTCCCTAAGGATAAGTATACATATAGGATATAGTCCTAGAACTACGGTAACGATCTTAGAATTTAACCTAAGATGTTAGATATTGAGGGTAATTCCCCTTTACTATGTTGTTTTCTCTAGCATGATTTTTGCCTCTCAACGAATTCTTTTTGTGTTTTAGTTAATGGAGGGAACCAGACGGAATTCGGTTAACATTGAATCCAATGGACAAATTGGTGACTATAAGAAACAAAATTATGTAATGCCTAGAGAGAAAGATATTGTGATTATGCCGAATCAGTCATCTCGATATATGATTAACAAGGTGAAATTTAGTGGTATACCTAATTCATCAAAGAATAGGAAGATAGACTATTATGCATGTTCGCATGTTGAGCAGCATAAAGAAAGGAAGATTGAGATTTCTAAAGAAGGGAAGAAGAACCTTGAAGAATACCTCAAATGGAGGGACTGATTTTATTTGTGTGGAGATAAGGGTCATAGAGTGAAAGACTGTTATGGAGTTCAATGTATTATTTGTGGAGAACATGGGCATTACCCAACTCAATGCCCTAACCTAAAATGTTACTTCTAAATCATGGAAGGACTTATTCCAGGACAATAATTGAAGAGGATGGATTGAAGTGTTTATGTATTTGTATTCAAGAATAATGTTGTTGAGGTACTTTTATTGTTTATTATAATATTTTTGTATTATTTTGGTTTTCAATAATTTTAAGGTACCGGTAACCATGAAAAGTGATTCAAATATTTTTGAAAGCAGATGATATGCGCATAATGAAGGGATAAGGAGAAAATGAAATGTTTGACAGTATTCATGAGCTCATGATTGATATAAGGACTAAGTGATATCATGGTTTGAGTATATAGAATTTTGAGGATTTTGGTTTGTGGAAAGTGTTAAATTTTAACTACATTCATGTTTTCACTAAGGTATTCAAGAGAATACATGATTAAGGACTTTGAATGTTTGGAATGTGACCAACAAAAGATATCTTATGATATATGGGGATCGACGATGGTGTTAAATCTCTGGTAATCATTTTCACTATGTTATGAGAGTGGATTGCAGTATTATGGATAAGCCCAAAGATTGGAATGGATTATGTTGGACATAAGTTAGTATTGTTTAAGGATAGAAGTTTTCTCGATATAATTGATGGGATGTTATAGTAATATAGTTTTAGAAAAAGGACAACCTGTAGGACGGGCGACATCCCAACGCGTCGGACAAGGATGTGGGAATCGAACCCACAACCGAAGTGCGACTGGCCTTTATCGCCTACCACTGGCCTACAGGAAGTCCCTATTTATTAGAAACTAGTTTTATTATAATAAGCAGTATGATATATGAAGTATAAAGTCCATTTTAGGAACCATATATGATTAATCTCACTATAGAACGACTTATGTATATAATATTTGCTATCCTTTTGTTTGAGAAAGATGGAATGACCCGTCATTCTATCACATGATCTGCTAACACTTCACGAATAACAAATTCAAGTTCATTTATTTAAGAGATGAAGTGGAAATTGTTAAAGGCATGAACAACATTGAGATTGTACCAAAATAAAGTAAGTATTTATTCTAATTCAAATTCTTTAACTTTAGGGAAACGGTCTTGAAAACCAAAAATGTTGTCCTAGTGATCTTATATCTGATGAATCAGATGGAACCTTAGATCGTCAAAAATTTATGGCTTTGTGATTGCTGGCTTTTCCATATCCATGTTCTCTACCACTCTCCATCAGAACATGATGGTTAGATTTCTCTTCCATATCCATATTTTCACCTATGTGGAAACCCAGTGATTAGTTTAGTTGGGTAACCGTTACGTTTCATACATTGGTTTTTAAAGATTGGTTTTGATATTCCTTTTTACTATGTGGGTTTCTATTAAAGAAACTTTCGAATAGTAAACCATTTATAACCCCGACGAATTTCGAGGGCGAAATTCATTTTAAGGGGGGTAGAATGTACCAGCCCAATATTTTATGGAAAATATTCTTTTTAATTTTATTAATGTCTTGTGTTGTACGCTAAACCAAAAGGAGCTTGCACAATACGCATCCTTGACTTGCCTTGCAGTACACGCAATCACAACCTTCCTCGATAGCGTGTGTAGTACGCAATACTGAGTTTCACGAAACAACGATATGCTATTAAAATATTATTAAAACTATCCCTTATGAATGGTAATAACCACTTTTTAAATTTTATAAAATTTATCTCTCAAAATGGACTTCATTTTTGGATTCGAAGTATCGAATTTATCCTAAGTTGAAATTTTGGTACTTTTCGGATAACTTTTATATTCTGATGAATAGTGAAAATTACTAAATTATAATTAAAAACAACTTTTTTAATCGAAATAATTAATAGTGATAAATTATTAATTTGAGTGGTTTTAACGTATATTTAGAATATATTTTTACAATTTAATACAATGTTAGTCATTGGTTGTAATTTCACATTTAAACCAGACATAATCAAGTGTCAATCTTTTGATAGATATTGTTTCTTAAAAACACGCTATTTGTTTTAATAGCGGGATTTAATTATAAAATTAATTAATGCAACTTCTATGTTATGAATTTTGTAAAATAGACTTCATTTTTTAATTCGGAATATGAAATATAGCTTAGGATGAAATTTTATCATTGTTCTGAAAAACATCAATTTTTGATGAATACTGAAACTACTAAGTGGTAGTTAAAAAACTGAATTTTTCATAAAACATAATTTTACTGCTTCTGTGAATGGAATTTCAAAAATCCGAGAGACACGGTTGATGTCAGTAAGTAAAATGTGGTTCAATGAGATGAAAATTATTTTTGGTGAATAGTAACTTTTTACTTTTATTTACCACGGTTAAAAGTAAATAGGGTAATTAAGGGTAAGAATGATATTAATATTACCCTAACACATGTCATAATTCTATTGGACAAGTGTATCTCGACCAAAAACAACCTTAAGTGTAAAATATTATCATTTAGGCCCACTTGGATTAGATTAGGACATTTATTATTATTTAATTCAATGAAGAGTTAAAAGAGTTAAAATCAACGTTTATTTACTAAAAAAATTTTAATATAGGGTTGTACATAAGATAAATTCGATTGTAAATATTCATTAGAAAGATAAAACGATTTCCTGCATAATTGTATTTTATTTGTAATTTTTAGACATCAAATAATTTAATTTATTTATGACACAATGATGATGTAGTAATTATCTTATTTAGGAAATATTGACATAATCGATGTTATAAACACCAAAATAAATTTAATTTGAGACTTTTTATGAATTACACTAATTTTCTAGGTTACTATGATATATCAGTGTTGATTGAATCAACTTTTTTCGAACATATAATTCTGTTATGACTTTCAAAAAAATCATATATCAAATAGTGTCAAAATTGACACAAAATAGTTTTTAAATTAAATATTATATTATTAATTGTTATTTTATTCATAAAAATATAAGGTTCGGCCAAATGACTTAGATAAGGATATATATATTAATAATAAACAATTTGGGGTTCGTTTGGCATGTTATAGTAAGTGTATTAACCATATAGGGAAAGAAAACAAAAAGACACGGTAAAAGTTATATTATTTAACTTAGAGTTAAATCTAATTGATAAGGTTAAAATAATCCCCTAAACTTGTCTAAATCCTATTTGTTGATAGGACTTCGACCCATCCCCACATTAGCTTAGAAATAAGACCCTTTGGAACCATTATAAACCGATTTTGACTTTAATATAAAATAATATTTTGAGATATTCCTAAGGTGCCCCTCTCCTCCCTTATAAAAGGGCACCTCCTCCCCCTCCTCCTCACACCAATTTGAGCACTCAATCTCGGCCAACCCCTGCCATTTTATCCTCTCCACTTCCCTAGAATAATCCTAGAGGTCCTGGTCTTCTTCAAAGACCAATCATAGTTCCCTAAGAGTAGGATTCAAAGAGGTGTTCCAAAGAAGAGGTAATATCCATTACCGATCGTTTCAATTTCTTTCTTCTTCAACTTCTTCTTCTTTAGTTGTTTCATGATAAAGTAATAACAACAGTATTAATTACATACTGATATGTTATTATAAATATGAAAAAACCCTAATTCACCTTCTATACATCCTACGGAAAAATGAAATCACCGCGCGTGCGTACGTACGGAATACCGTCTCCACGCCGTGGTGTAATCTATTTTCCACCACCACCTTACCAGGATGGGTATAATGGTGTAATGAGTAACTATTTATGATTATTATAAAGGAATATTGATACTGAAATAATATATATATACTCCAATACAATTCCACGATCATAGGAACGATATCATCACTCGTGCGTACGTACGGAATACCGTCTCCACGATGTGATGCGACTCGTTCTACATGATCATCATTACATAGTAATTATATAAATGAATTGAATGAATAAATATTATATATGTTACACTAATAACATTCTGGATATAAGGTATCTATAACCTTAAAATAATAATAAGAATTTATTCGGCAAAACACGCATAAGAACAAAAGGAAATAAAGGCCCGAGTAACAAGTAACAATGAAATATTACTAACAAGAAGATAAGAATATGACCATATATGATATCATATCAATATGTATGATTCTGGAATAAGTCAATAACATTATTTAAACCATTATACATGAGCTTCGGACACTTACAAAGAAAATCGGACCTAAGGTAAGGGAAATATCACAATCTCATTTTTATCCGAGATTGTTTTATACTTTAGTATTTACTGGGGTGTATTTTATCATCCACATCCATATTTCCTCAATATTTAATATTATTTCCATCCACCTACAATTGTTTAAATCCAATTTTACCCTTCGGTGAGTTTTTAGTAAAATATATGAAAGGAATCTTTTGTCGTTTTTTGTACGAGGTACTTTTTTGACTTTTCCGACAAAAGTACGAGAAGAATGTTTTTTTTAACTTATACGGCATGAATGGATTTTTAAAACATTATTTCCAAGAAGCTTCCTTTACAAGTTCTCAAGTTTATTTTTAATCAACTTCTTTTAGTTTTAAATTGTATGACATGTTAAGAAAGGAAATTTTTTTTGAAGTAGAAAGGATATTTTCCTCAAGAATGGATTTCATGTGTTTTACCAAAATTATTTTCCATCTAAGATAATAAAGGGTTCTGTTTATATCCCTATTATTACGTGGATTTGATTATGTTGTGATGGAAATATTTTTATGAATTCATTTATCTTATATGAATTGTTTTATGATGTCATGTTGTTTAAGAATCCCATTTTTATTACATGGGTTATGCAATGATTTTGTGGCACACATAAGAATGGTATCATTATGAGATGGGTGGGACCTATATCTCCCTCCAATGCATTGGGTAAAGATTTTATATCTCATGAGATAGACATGGCTGGAATGGTAGGTTATACCGGTTCAGTGAAAAAGGACTGAAACGAGGGTCACTCGATTCAGAAATGGACTTTGTCCACTAAGATAGTCTTGGCAATGAGTCTTGACTAACAAGAAATGATTCTATATGATTATGTGTGTATGCCACAAAGTTTAATGTTTTAAGTTATGATTATTGTGAATACATTTCACTGCCATGAGTTATCCCAGGTTATGAAATTATGATCTCTTTTGTAGGTTAGGATTTCCAAAATTTATGTTCTTATGTATATGATGTGATTTATATTTCTTTTGTTTACCCTTACTGGGCATTTGAGCTCACCCTTTTATGTTTTCTTTTCCCCAGGATATAAAGAAAGGTTTTAGGTAAAAAAAGGGAAGATCTTTATGGGAGATATTGAAGACCTTTCACAAGGATTAGAAGATTATATTCCGAGTTTCCAAAGACACTAAACTATTACGGTCCTTGTGTTTGTGTTTTTGTAATGTACTAAGTATTCCGCTAATGTAATGTAATGTCCATGTACGTCAAGCTTAGTGTCATTAAAATTTCAATTTGACCATAAAAAAATATTTTGGATAATCATTTAATATAATTCTAACTCCTAAAGTTATCTAAACCGACCTCTGATACCAACTATAAGGCCCCAGCCTTAAACATTACTTAATCGTGAGATATTTCAAGAATACACCTTGAGGATCTTTTCAGGTTTAGAGTTTTAAAGAATTAGATAATAAAACATGCATTATATCCCACATTTAAACAAAGTGGTTACAATAAAAGATAGTATTAATTTTTCCCATAAACAGAAACATATTTAAAATAAAACACGGATTCTTTCTTGACACTTCCATGACACTATCATCATATCATGTACCATTCCATTGACATGTGAAAAACATTTCAAAAAAATGGGATGAGCATAAAAAGCATAGTAAGGGTTATAAAAAAATATTGAAAGGAAACATGAGTACATATATACATAAGAATGAAATCACACATTTCCCATAAAACATAATCACTTTAACATACCTCATCAAATCATGAATAAATCATAGAAATCATAAGACATAAAGTTAACTTGAGGCATTCATAATATTCTTACGTAGGGAGTAACCCTCTTGGTTATGTTTGGAATACCCATCACAGTATATTCTATAAATCTCTTCGAAGAAACCTTAACGTTTAACTCCTTCGCATTTCCCAATGCATTGGAGAGCTATATCGGGCTCACCCGTCCTTAGTTTATCACGGAACCACCCGTATTCATAAACAATGCCCAAGAACCATAACATAATCGTATCACATAAAACATGCATAAAGGAAACATAACATTTCCACATTTCAATCACAAGATATCAATAATAAATTGATATAATAAAAACATTATCAAAACAATTTTCAATACCAAAATAAATGAAAATTAAAAGATGGTATTTATTTTCCATTAAAAAAAAGTTATGTCTGGTAGAGGAAGTCGAAACTCAAATAATGGTCACGGCGGCGGAGAAGTCATTGTCGCCGCATACGTACGACAAAAAAACATTCCCTTTTTTCATTTAGTAAATGCTTCATATAAAAAGATTCCATTTGAATAAATGTAAAATTCAAAGGTGTTTATACACCATATAAATGAAAGTTGTTTATAAAACAAAATATTCCTCAATGAAAGGAGATTGAGACGAAGTCCCTTACCTCGTGCCCGACTTGACTCGATGATTCATTAACCTCATGAATAATAAACTTGAGTTATTTTCTACTTGCTTAAGAACCTTTTTTCACTTTCATTATTCCTTTTTATATCACTTATTACCATGTCATGAACACTATGTAATTATTTAAGTTAATAACGGTCGTTTTAAAGATCATTGGTAATTGAGTCAAAAATAAACTCTCTATAATTACAAGTTGTTCGTGTATCCATTATATCTATAGTTATATTCATTATGTAGATATAACATATATCATATATATCTAGTATATACATGAATTTATAATATTACATAACATTTATAGGTAAGAAATGAAATGTACCGTTCATGGAGACGGTAAGCCGTACGTACGCATGAACGCTAGTTTCATTTATATTTCATATTTTATGGAATGGAATCATCATTACATAAAGGCATACTATAATTCCAGTATAATTTCATATATATTATCATTAACTGAAACCTTTATACGTCCCACATATGGCATTAACGAATCAAATCACTTTGAGGAGGCGGTAGTCCGCACTTCCTAAAATTGAATTATCGTGTTTACCCACAATGGAAACCCTAATGGTATGCCGCAAATTATAAATACAAAAGCATAAGGAAAACGTAAACATAATATATATCATATATAAATATATTGTCATCTTAATGTCCACCTTTGAAGTTGTTAGAAGAATATTGAACAATCAACGTTTCGTGATGCAGAAATTCACCATCCACAGAAATAGTATGTTCTATAGCCATTAGATGAAGCTGTGTGTAAGTGTAGCTCTAATACTTATCATAAAAACATCCTAGTATATTTAAGGTACTGGTTTTGTTACAAAAGAAATGAATAAAAAACGTTTAGGGGGTTGGAGTAGCAAAATAAAACATAGGAACACAAGAGAAGACACTACCTCTAAAAAGGGTAACTCTTTTTTATTTGAGCTCAAGGGCTTACTTGGAAAGAATTATGACCAAAGTGAGGCTTATATGAGTAATAGAGGGATGTGGAGAGATACAACGGGAAGGGGTTGGCCGATCCAAAGGCTTGAGAGGTGGGGGTAATGAGGTAGAGGTGGGGGGCTTTTATAAGAGGAGAGGAGGGGCACTCTTGGAAATGTATAAAATGATACTTTATTTTCAAATGAGTTTCGGATTTTAGAGGTCCCAAATTGATTTATTTGAAGGATAAGGTGATAAGGGTTCGAACTATACTAATCCAATAGGTTTTTTTCATGTGTAGGTCATATATTTTACATTATTTTTTCATTTTATTTAAATCGTTAAATAATGAGGTAATCGCTGCATCATCATGATGTCATAAATAATTTAATTCATTTAATGTCTAAAAATTATAAAATAAATAATATGATGTATGAAATATTTTTATCTTTCCAATTAATTTTTATAGTCAAAACTCCAACTTGTATAACCCCATGTAAAAATTGTTTTAGTAAAACAATACATGTTTGTGTCATTTTTACTTTTACATTAAATAAAACGCATTAATGTCATTATCTTAACCATGTGGCTCCATGAGGTACCAAAAATCGACCCATGGTTTTTATTGTTCTTCCATGACACATCCAATAAGTGTAGGACATGTTTCAAGGCCATTTTATATTATGAAAACATTATTTTTACCTTAAATTACACTCATTACCTCTAATCGCGATTAAAAACTTATAAGTTACTATTCACAAAAAAAAAATTTAATCCCATTGAACCACATTTTAATTCCTAATGAAAACCATGTATGTATGATTTTTGAAATTCAAAAAAAGAGGTGGTAAAATTTCATTTAAATGAAAATTAGTTTTTTTAAGTACCACTTAGTGGTTTCACTATTCATCAAAAATTGTAGTTTTTCAGAAAAATACCAAAACTTCACCCTAATCTATATTTGATATTCTGAATTCAAAAATTATGTCTATTTTATAAAATACAAAACATATAAGTTAAAATAATTAATTTAATAATTAATTACCGCTGTCAGAACAAATAGCATGTTTTTATGAAATAATATATATCAAAAGATTAACACTAGATTAAGTCCAATTTCAAAGTGATATTAATTCCAAAGACCACTATTAGATTAAATGGTAAAAATATATTCTAATTTCACTTTAAAAACAACTCAATATATAATCTTATAATATAAACAAATTAGATTAAAAAGAGCTTTTGAATTAAAATACAACATTTTTCACTATTCATTAAAAAAAGAACTTTATCGGAAAAATACCAAAAATTTACACAAAGTAAATTTTGATGTCTTGATTCTAAAGAGGAATTTTATTTAGTCCAATATAATTTATAAGAGTGACCAAAACTATATTTATAGAGGGTTCTCCATCAAAAAGGGATAGTTCGACCTTTTAGTTAAAATTAGAGTATATATGCATAAAATTTAATTCTTTTCGTATTTTAAGCCTTTATAATTTATTGGATAAATGTAAAAACATTTAACAAACATATATAATCATATTTTAGTTATTTCTATTCATTCCCGCCAACACAACAGCTACATGTTAACTATAATTTAAAAAAATATTATTTTATTACTAATGTGCAACCTAAGATTTCAAAGAAACTCATTGTTATATATCGAGTATGATATCAAACATAGAAACCCCTTTAAAGTATAATTAATATTTAATTCGTAAATATTAATAAATATGATAATGTATTATTCTTTATTTACTTGGGATGTTACAATTACTATCTGTAACGTCTGGATTGATTGGTTGTGGTGTGTGTTAGAACTCGAAGTTGAGTACAACACATGATAATATATTATTCAAGGAGAATCATATTGTGGAAGCTTGTGGTGTTACATTCTCCCCTCATTCAAATAATTTCGTCCTCATAATTTCAAGAATATTGTTCCATAAAAAAATAGGGTGGTTCTTTATCGTAAGTTCCTCAGGTTCCTACGTTGCCTCTTCCATTTTATGGTTTCTCCATAGAACTTTTACCAGACAAGTCGTCCGATTTCTCAGCACTTGTTCTACTGTATCAAGAATACTGATGGGATCTTCACAATAAGACAGACCGGGTTCCAGTTCTAATTCCTCATAGGTGAGTACATGTGTTGGGTCAGGCATGTATTTTCTCAACAGTGATATATGGAACACATCTTGAACTTTGGAGAGATTTGGCGGCATTTCCAAACAGTAAGCTACATCCCCAATTCGTTCCAGAATTTCAAAAGGACTGATGTACCTGGGACTCAATTTACCTTTCTTCCACAAATTTATAACTCCCTTCTATGGAGATACCTTCATGAAAACATGATCTCCCACCTGAAATTTGAAATCCTTTATTTGGTTGTCAGTATAGATCTTCTGCCTACTTTGAGCTGCTTTGATGTTGTTTTAGATTACCTTCACCTTTTCCATCGTTTCCTCCACCAGTTCTGGGCCTACATGTTTTCTTTCCCCAACGTCATCCCAATAGGTTGGTGTGCGACATCTCTTTCCGTATAACACTTCATATGGTGCCATCCGAATACTTTAATGGATGCTATTATTATAGGAAAATTCTACCATAGGTAAAAATTGATCCAACATACCCTAAAAGTCATGTGAGAATGATCTCAACATGTCTTCTAATGTTTGAATAGTCTGTTCTGATTGTCCATCTGTTTGAGGGTGGTAAGCAGTGCTCAAATGAAGTTCAGTATCCAAGGCCTTCTGAAGACTCTTGCAGAATCTCGATGTAAAATGGGGATCTCAATCCGAAACAATCGATATGGGTATTCAATGAAGTCTCACAACTTCATTAATATATTGTCTTGCAAGAAGTTCAAGTGGTAAATCTTCCCTTATAACAAGAAAATGTGCTGACTTGGTAAGACGATCAACAACGACCCATATTGAATCGTTCCTTCTAGTATTCTTTGGTTGTCCCATGAAAAAGTCCATAGTTATATTATCCCATTTCCACTCAGGTATGGGAAGAGGTTGCATGACTCCTCCAGGCTGTTGCCTTCCAGCTTTCACTTGTTGACAAACCATACATCTTGACCCAAAATCATCAATCTCCCTATTCATGTTGTCTCACCAAAAATGTTCCTTTAAATCTTTATACATTTTGGTTCTCCCATGGGTTATAGAAAATTGGAACTATGAGCATCGTCTAACAATTCCCTTTTTAAATCAGGTATATCAGTAACACAAAGTCTATTCTCGAGTTTCAAAATTTCTTCTTCATACACAAAGTCTCTCAAACTCCCATCATTCACAGCTTTAATCTTCTTTTTAAATTATCCATCATCAGTCAGAGAACTCTTAAACCTTTCTAGTAAATATGGTTTGGAAACCATTTGAAAAAGCACTGATGTTTCCCCTTCCATGGTTATTCCCATGTCCATCTTCACAAGATCCATGAAAATTGGATCCCTTTCAATTCTCATATTGTTTAAAACTCCATGATCATTTCTGATCAAAGCATTTGACACCTTATATGCCTTCCCCAGGTGGTAGTGTATCGTACAATCACAATCCTTGAGTAATTCAAGCAATCTCTTATGCCTCATGTTGAGTTCTATTTGTGAGAAAATATACTTCAAACTCTTGTGATCAGTATAAATCTCACATTTTTCAACGTAGAGGTAGTGTCTCTATATCTTCAAAGAAAAGATCACATATTCTAACTCGATATCATGAGTAGAATATATTTGGTCATGAATTTTCAACTGTCATGATGCATAGGCAATAACCCTATCATTCGCCTAAGGACACAACCAAGTCCTTTCTTCGATGCATCATAATAAATAACGAACCCATCATTCCCCAATCATATAGTGAATATAGGATCATTGACTAATCTTATCTTCAGTTCTTCAAAACATTCTTCACACTCTTTTGCCCAAACAAATTTAACCCCCTTACGCGTGAGCTTTGTTAATGGGTTATCCAATCGGGAAAAATTCTGGATGAAATGTCGATATTAACCTGCTAAACCAATAATACTGCATACCTCAGTTATACTCGTAGGTTCTGGCCATTCATTGATTGCCTTGTTCTTAGAAGGATCAATTGAGATTCCATATTTAGAGACAATAATTCCAAGAAAAGAAATATCCTGAAGCCAGAATTCAAACTTGCTAAACGTCCCATTTAATTCATGTCTTCTCAGAGATTTCAGAATAATGCGCAAGTGATTTTCATGATCTTCATAGCTTTTAGAGTATACCAAGATATCATCAATAAATACCACCACAAAATCATGAAGATATTCCTTTAAGACTCTATTCAATAGATCCATGAATACAGAGGGTGGATTAGTCCGCCCAAAAGGCATTACCATAAACTCTTAATGCTCGTACCTTGTTCGAAATTCTCTCTTTGGAACGTCTTCCCTCTTCACACACAACTGAGGGTATCCAGATCAAAGGTCAATATTTGAAAAGTATTGAGCTCCATGAAGTTGGTCAAATAAATCATCAATGCAAGGTAGGGGATACTTGTTCTTTATTGTTATAGCATCGATCTCCCCGTAGTCGATACATAACCTCATAGATCCATATTTCTGTTTAACAAAAATAACAGGGGATCCCCATGGAGAAACACTAGGGTGAATAAATAACTTATTACTAAATTCCTCTAGTTCTTTCATTAGTTCAACTAATTCTACAGTGGCCATTCTATAAGGGGTCTTTGATATAGGCCTTGATCTAGGAATTAAATCAATGGAAAACACAACTTCTCGTTCTGGAGGATGTCCAGGTAAATCTTCCGAAAAAACATCTACATATTCTTTTACAATATTTTCATCCTCTATTTGAACATTCCTTTACTCACCCACAATCATTTCATTCTCTTCATCCCTAATAATTGAATTTAGTTGATCTACTGGGGATGGATCTAGATAAGAATTAGGTGGTGACGATTCTTCTCTAAAGATAAGGTGTTCCTTATCATCATCATCAACAATCATAACCTCCTTCTTCTTACAATAAATATTCACATCATGGTCCAAAAGGAAATCCATAATGAGGATTATATCAAACTCAATCATAGGTATGACGATGAGATCAGCAGATAAAGAACATTTGTGTGCTCTAATGGGGACTGATTCAAAAAACATTGTTGCAATGATACTTCCCTTAGGAGTTTTAACAGAAAACTCCCTTGTTAAATAAAATTGGAAATATCAAATTTTATTAGCAAACTAGGAAGATATTACACAATGAGATGACCCAGAATCAAATAATGCATTTTCTAAACATGAGGAAACCGTTAAATTACCTTCCACCACGTCTCTGAGAGATTCTACCTCAGCAGTAGAGATAGAATATTCTTGGCCTTGATCCCTTGGCCTTTTCTGAGGTAAGTTCCCCTAACACATAGGATAATCATTTGCATAACTTCCCATCTCCCTGTAATTGTAGCATTGGACATCGGTAGCTTCCTTATTTCCCTTAAAATCACGAGCATGGTGGACTTTTTCACCACACTTGTAATAGACTCCCATTCCTTTTAAGAAAGTACCGGGGTGTTTCTTCCCACATTTATAGCAGGATGAATATTCATCTTTTCCCTTCTTCCCCTTATTTCCATTCCCAGATTGATCAGCAGATCTCTTCTTCTCTTTCTTTCTATAAATTCATGAGACTTAGAGAATTCCTTTTCTATCGTGATAGCACATGAGACAATGTCTTCGTACGACGAGAAGGATTATGAGACTATTGCTCGACGGAGAAATGGTTTTAACCCATCAAAGAAATGATAAATCTTACTTCTTGGGTTACATATATAATCTCATGCATACCTTTCTAACCTTGTAATGTTAGCCTCATAAATTGCGATATTCTCATCCTCCATTTGCCTCAGACTCAGAAATTGTCTTTCCATATCTGCTCGATGGTCACAAGGAATGTATTTTTCTAAAAACAGATCTTTGAACTCCCTCTATTCCATATTTGATACTTCATCATCTTCATTTGTGTTTTGAATCAATGACCACTATTGATAAGCATCTCTAGTGAGGCACTAAACTGCCATGATAACTTTTTCCCTTTCACTACCCCCCAAAGCCTGAAATATTTTCTCTAGTGAATTTATCCATTCCTTAGCTACTAATGGATTTGTACTCCCACTAAAAATTGGTGGTTGTTGCCTCATGAAGTGATTTAACATTGATCATCCACGCTGCGGATCAGGGTGCTCCATATGTGTAAGGTTATTATTCATAACTTCAGTGAGTTGTCCGAGTATGGTGATTAGCTAATAAGAACCAGTTTCATCCCCAGATCCACTATAAATATCCTGAGCAGGAGGGCAATCTCTACATAGAGTGCGTGCATTAATACAGTTTCCATTTCTTCCACTAGGCGCTATTTCTAAACAATGGCATAAACTACATCATTCTATGTATCAAAATACATAATTCAATACTTATAAAACACTGAACATAAATTGAACTATTTATGGATATAATCCATAATAATAAAAATGTTTTCTTAGAGGACGTATATATTTATAAACCCTTCATAATGATTTGTAAATAAAATGAGAGTTATCCTAAGAATATCCCCCGGGAGTTTCATAACCAAGAGTGTTGCAAGGCCCATTGTCGTGCACCAGTTCATGTTCGAGTCTAGCTCAAAGTGGTGTTTTTGGGTTTTACACCTAGGTACATCTGTTCTAGAGACGCCTCTACCTGCTCGTATCCAGACAGGGAAGTATGGCTCGGAAAACTTACAAAAATATCTAAAATACCAAAATTCTAGGAAGTTCTTTTATACTAATCCTCAAAGACCATCTTAGTTCTATGTGCTCTAATCAAAGATTATCTAAAAAAATCTTCCAAGGTATGTACTAAACTCTCTCTGATACCAACTGAAATGCCCCGACCCCAGTTACCCAGAGTCGGTGCATTATTACATAACATTTTCATGGTCACAAGTAAGATGAAGTCTCGAAAGACCAATTAGTTTAGTTGCCTTGGAATAACTAGATACATTTATAAAGATTACATTACATCATAAAATGAAAACTACAATAATATAGTATCCATAGTACAAAAACATATCCCCTCATACAATCCCTTCAGGTCATTCAGAAAATACTTTTTCACATTTTGGGAAAAAGAAAACATAGAAAGGGGTGAGCTCAAATGCCCAGTAAGGATAAAAATATAGCGGAAACATTCATAAATAAGCATAATCATTTAAGGAAATGTATAACTAAAAAAAAATCATTTTAAAACATGAACATCAGCATAATTTGGAAGCAATAAAATGAAATAATTCTATATACTTATTCACATGGATAATCTACTAGTCGAAAAATCACATGAAATATCAATTACCATTTTCATAATGATGGAATGCATAATTCCAGACTATCATAACCACATATTCAAGGCCTCGTGCCGAGAATACAAATAATATTTTCTCAAGGTCTCATGTCAAGACACTAGTTTGTCGCATGATACATACTGATGCATCGAGGAGCTATAGCGGGCTCCACCTGTCACTTATTAAGTCAAATGCATTCCTCATATGATCAAGTTTCAACATAACATAAACATTCGTATTAAAACTAGCATATGAAATGTCAATACTTTCACAATAAACAATGAATTGTATAAAAATAACACATCCACAATCAAACGTATCAAAAAACCTTAAATAAAATATGGAAGTTTTGTATCATAATAAATCAACATCAAATAAGCTTAAAATCCATCAAATGATGTTGACATAGATGAAATGAAAACTATTTGAGAGAAATATCTATTTTTTGAAATCATTTAAAAGTCACATAATTATAAAATAAAACATTTAATTTGAAAATATCCTTATATTATTGTAAGCGATGATTCTAAGATTTTATAATGGTAGAAAATAGCTGCACCCGCCGTATAAGTTAAAAAAACATTCTTACCTTAATTCTGTCGAAAAGGGTAAAAAGGACCTTGTTTGGAAAACGACTGAATGATTCATTTATAAAAATCATATAAAAAAAGTCAAACAAGGGTATAAATGAAATTAACCCATATTACGTAAAATAAAAAGAATTTTTTGAAATACATTTTTAAGAATCATGGATGTGGATGATAAAGTGGTCCCAGTAGATAATTACGTATAAACAACCTCGGATAACAAAGAGATTGTGAAATAACACTTACCTTGTACTTTTCCTTGGTTGGGGGTAGGTTAAACTCATGTATAATGGTGATATAATTTCAATTAAATTATACAAGAATCATATACATTAATATGATATCATATATGATCTTTCAACATTACTTTGTTAATAATATCTTAGTATTATCGTCGTTTTGGGTGTTAACTTACTCGTATATGTTTTGTTACATAAGTCATGTTTTTTATGGATAGGTTGTGTCTTATTAATATCCAAAATGATATAAAGTCCTTAAAAATTATTTTTAATCATCAAATGATAATTATACATGAATGGATATGATGGAGAATGAATCTCATTGCGTTCGTAGAGACGGTAGTCTTTACGTACGCACGAGCGACAATATCATTATTTTGATGTTAAAATAATATATCATTGGATGGTATATCATATATAAAGAATCATTATCATGTTATATTTATTATTTACATGAATTACACATAATTATTATACCCATCCAAATAATAATTTATTGAATAACAATTACACCACGACGTGGAGAAGGTAAGCCGCACGTACGCACGTATGGTGATATTTCATTCAAAGGATGGATAGAATATTGAATATGGTTGTACCATATTTATAATAACATCATAGATTATATAATATAATATAGTTATTCATTTATAAAGGTAATAACAATGAAATAAGAAGTTGAAGAAGAAAGGAACTTGATAGAGGGTGGTGAAAACATTACCTCGGGTTCTTCCTTTTGATTTCATCAAAAGGGCTCCTTAGATTGGCTTTCTGATCAAACTAAGGATTCTATGTTGAAGTGAGGGAAGTTTAGAGAGTATTTGGGCAGGGGTTGGCCGAGCAAAAAGTCTTTGAATGTGTGAATTAGTGAGAAGGGGGAGTGCCTTTTTATAATAAGGACGAGGGGTACCTTTGGAAAATCTAGAAATATTATTTTATAATAAATTAATATTCGGTTTCTAATGGCTCCAAAGGGGTTTATTTAAATTTTAAGGTGGGGATAGGTCTAATAACACTCAACTAATAGGTTTTAGACAGGTTTGGGTCACTATCTTAACCTTATATTTTAGTTTTATCTCTTAGTTAATTAGTTTAACACTTATGATGTCACTTTGTATTTTTTATCATATAGTTAATAAACATACTATATAAATCCAAGAGACCCCCAAGATTTCCATTAATGATACACCTATAATGATATATGTCTCTTGGAATATCCTTATATTTCTAGGAATTTAATATCAATTAATAATAATATATTTGTTTTAAAAAATCTTTTATGTGAATTTTGACACTATTCAATAATTGATATTTGTTAAAGTCTTAACAAGTTTATTAATTCGAACCAAATTCATTTAAGAAATACTATAAGGTAATATTAGGAAATAAAATACATTTATGTCATCAAAACATTCAAATTATATTAATTTTAACATTTATAATACCAATTATTTGATTCTTTCATTAATAAGAAAAATAATGCATCATTATTCTGTCACAAATAATATTAATTATTAAATGTCTAAAAATGTTAAATAAAATACCATTATGTAGTAAATCTTTGTATATTTATAATGAAAATTTATAGTCTAAAATCCAATATATATAAACTTATGTAAAAATTGTTTTTCTATAAGATATATGCTTATGTCATTTTTGTATTTATTTGAACTTAATTAATATAATGTGTCATTATCACATACAAGTGGCTCAATGAGGTCCTAAAATCGACCCAAATATGCCCATGGTCGGATATGTGTCAACGAATAAGGTTAGGGAACTTTTTAGGGCAATTTAGTATTATTATAATATTATTTGTTTACCCTTATTTACCGGATTTAACCTTTAACCATGGTAAATAAAATATTTACCGAAATAATTATTCAAATTTTTTAAAATTAAAAGTTAACAATTTACACAATTTGGACATCCTGATTCCCAATATGGAATCCATTTTTCCAAATTCAAAACACAAAAGTGGAAGAAATTAATTTAAAAATAATTCATGTTGTAAAAACAAAAAAGCTTGTTTTTAAGAGACAATAACTATCAAAAGATTGACACTTGTTCATTTCTGTTTTAATTGTGAAATTATGTCCAATGACCAAAATTGTATTAAATGGTAAAAATATTTTCTAAATATACTTTAAAACCAATCAAATTCAAAATTTATTACTATTAATTAATTCTATTATAAAAGTTGTTTTTAATTAAAATTTAGTAATTTTCACTATTCATCAAAATATAAATGTTATTCGAAAAGTTCCAAAATTTTACCCTAGGCTAATTTCAATATTCTGAATCCAAGATAAAGTCAATTTTGAGAGATAAAATTTATAAAACTTAAAAAAGTGGGTATTACTATTCATAACTGCTTGTTTGATTGGTTGTGGTTTGTGTTAGAACTTGATGTTGTGTACAACACACGCTACTGTATTATTCAAAGAAAAAGCGTACCGTGGAAGCCTGGGGTGTTACATTTATGTCCTAGATTTCATGGTAAATCAAAGGAAGTAAAATTTTATGAGGTTTGTTTTGATTATAGTTAAGAATATTAAAGAATGGAATCTAAAATCTCAGATTATAATGTATCCACCCTTGCTTTCCAAGCTTATTATCAGGTGTCTTGATTCGTTTAAAGTTGCCTGCACTTCCATGACAAGTAATTTCAAGGTAATTATTGTTAGTGATGATACGTTGAAGAGGGTGAAAATGGCCTTTTTTGTTGAATCTGGAGAATTCTATTCTTTACCAGAGGAAGAGGTTGAGGCAGCTCAGAACGATCAACAAACTCCGTAACCATCAATGAAAGGTGGGAAGAAAAGGAAATTAAAGGAAGTGGATGTTGCTGAGAAAACCCCTATGTCCATGGAAAATAAATTTGCACCCCCTAAACCCATGAAACAAAAGTATTTTCCAGATGAGGTAGTTGCCATGTGGAGGAAAGATAATGAAAAAAGGAATGAAGGGGGGCCTCAATTCGGATTCTACCCTGCTGAGGCTAAGGCCTTGAAAGAGAAAGCGGCTGATGAATTAGAAAAGCAAGCCAAAGAGAAGAAGTTGAAAAAGAAGATGTTGGAGGCAGATATTGTTCAATCTCTTCTGAAAAGCATTGTAGTAGCATCTAAAATTTTATCCATTCCTAAATCCTTTTTGGTTGATGATTTTCCTGAAACTCTAGGTGAGAAGAATTTGAGAAATTATAAAAAGAAGAAAGCTGGAAAGTATTTGTTGCTGAGAGTTCATAAAGTTGTGGAATAAATCCAGCTTGTAGAGAGGAGTGGTGGCTTCGGTGATATAATAAAACAAGGTGAAGACTATCATGAGAAGGATAGGGCTTCCGAAAGTTTTTCACTCCAGACTTCCCAAGACAAATATTTAAAAATTGATACACCTAGAGTTGACGAGAAATGTGAAGAGGAAGTGAATAATCCGTATGAGGAAGAAAGTCACAATCATTACATTATACAGCCCGCAGATGTTAAATCTAGATAAGGGAATGATAAAGTTGATGATGATGAGATTGTTCAACTTTCAGAAAGTGAGCAAGAATCTCCTGATGAAAAGACCATTCCAAAATTTAATAATGGTAAGCAAGTTGTTGTTGTAACTCCAACGAAATATATTATAAGAAGAAAAGAAGCCGGAGGATCATCCAAAAGGAAGCTGATACAGGAAGAGGAAGATCCATCTCCAACCATAATATTAGATTCAGAGTCATCTATCATTGGACATGGCTTTGTTGAACAGTCCCTAAAGAAGCTAGTGGACATCATTCCGATTCTTCCAACAATAGAATCTAGATTCCAGATGATCCAACATAGATCAAATCAAAATTATGACTTAGTATCCATGGTTATGGATAAGTGTGATAAGGTTGAGTCTCATCATAAAAAATTTCTTATCAAATATGATGCTCATAGATTTTCTTTCAAGAAGATAACCAAGTGGTGTAAGAATGTTGTTCAAGAGATGGCAGTATTTGATCAATTCAATGTAGATGTTAATGATGATTTTGATACCGAAGACTCTAAAATGAAGGATATTACAAATTATTTTGAGAAGAATTTAACTCTTGAAAAGGTTGTTCGGATGCAGGAGGTCAACAATCTGAATGGGAAGGTAAGTTCTCTTGTCCAGTACTACAGGGAAGAAAAGTATATTCAGACTCAGTTGGAAGTAAAGGTTGTAAAGCAAGATGAATCTCTTAAAGCTCAAGCAGTGGGAATGGTGGCTCAAGATTCAATAATCATTGCTTTAGAAAATAAAGTGGAGGACCAAAAATAAATGAATTAGATAAAGACAATTGTAAAAATTCTTATGCCTAGGGAAAAAGAAAAAAAAATAGACAACTCTGATATTTTGTTGTACTATTTTCCTTGTAATAGTTCATTCCAATAGTAATGAAATTCTGGTTACTTGTCTTTTGGTTGGTTGCATGAACTAATATTTCAGGTACTTTATTATCTTTTCCATTCCCTCAATTATTTTTGAAAATCACAAAGGGGGAGAAGGAAAAAATTACTCAAATGGGGGAGAAGGATGAATCTGAAAGGGTGAAGAAAAATTTCTAAGTAAACAAGAACTATCCCTAAGTAAGGGGGAGATTATCTAAAGTGGAGCTTCTCATTACTATGTTTTTAATTCTTATGATAATAAAAATTCCATTCTGAAAATCAAGAATACGATCCTTAGAGTTCCAAAGCCTAAGGGGGGGTTAGTCGTATTCACTATCATTCATAAAGAAAGGGAGACAAGCTTTAATTTCAATGTCTAGAAATTTATTATAATCTCTTATATTATTTTTTGTTAGGATTTTTGTGCTTTCCAAAAAGAAGGATATTGTTCAGTCAATAAGGTTTTCCTTATGAATTTTCCATTCCTTCTAGTTTTGAAAATCACAAACACCTTATCTTTAAGCAAATATGTTTTTACCCCTGTTTTACTTCTAAAAGGAAAATCCCCTTAAGGAAATTTACATCTTTCATGTTTTCATTGTTCTTATCAACATTTTTCTGAAGCATAAAAATCAGATTCATATCTATATTCTTGGAATCGTATAATACATAGATATGAAGAATTTTGTTTAAGGATCCGAATTCTCATTCCGAATTCTGTAATGAATTCTAATTACGAATTCTAATGACGAATTCTCATTACGAATTCTATGATGAATTCTCATTACGAATTCTATGATGAATTCTCATTACGAATTCTGTAATGAATTCTCATTACGAATTCTGAAGACAAATTTCCATTAAGAATTATAATGCAGAATACTCATTACGAATTCTGATGATGAATTCTCAATACGAATTCTGATGACGAATTCTCATTACGAATTCTGTGATGAATTCTCATTACGAATTTTCTGATGAGTTCTCCTTATGAATTCTATGATGAATTCTCATTTCAAATTCTATGATGAATTCTCATTACGAATTTAAGTGCATAATTCTCATTACGAATTCTGGTTTTGAATTCCTATTACGAATTATGAATACGAACTTTTATGAAATTTGACTCTGAATTCTTCTGTAAACAGAATCTGAATATCCTTGTAATATAGACTTCGAAAATAATTTTTGGTTAGACATTGAAATTTTTACTTACACTCTGATTTGTTAAGTTTGTAATAAAACTATGTTGTTCTTTTAGTTACACATGTTTTGTTATAAAACGATGTCGTCTATTCTATTTTTAACTAACTGTTGGTTGTGTGACACGTGTACAGGACCCTCTGAAATTTAATGAAAATATGACGGTTGGAGGAGGGAGCCGACCGTTGCTACAGAGCCTATAAGTAAGAGCTCATTTGAAAGAGCTTAATAACAACATGTTGATCACTCTAGAGACCACACACTCTCAAGGTGATTTCTAGAGAGAGAAGCTTTTCATGCCTTGTGCGTATTGAACTGCTCATTCAGATTTCTTCAAGAGACTCCAAATGTTGGTGATTAAATTTGAGGGCTTCCGAAGCTAGGAAGACAGAGGTGTCGACTACCTTGATGTTCAAGGGCTTCCTTGATGAGGAAGAGAGAGGTTCCAACTACCTTAATGTTGAGGGCTTGGGGGGATAGCAAAACTGAGACTCTAATCTTCGTATCGAGGGAATTCCCGGGTGGGGGTGAGATAGGCTTTCTTGAATGTATAAATCAAGGGACCATTATCCAAGGTTGTTGGATACCCTTCTATTTGGGTAAAAAGATTTATATATTATTACTTGTTTTTGTTACAAGTTTCTCTTTTGCACTGCATTTTTTATGATTAAGAAAGTATAACCATCTTATACTTCCTTACACTTGTGTACTCTGATTCAGTTAAATTCTATACGCTTGAAGGTAGAATCTCATATTGTAAAATTTGGTTATGTTTCATTTTCCGGATCCATATTTCTGGAACCGGTTTTTCAGAATCACTTTACAGATTTAAGCAAGTGTATAGAGCTAGACGTTTGTAACTTCATACTTTTTCCCAATCCTTTAATTGGTGTTAGAGGTGTTGTGAATTTTCTTGGTTTAGCTTTGTTAAACATATATCATTCCTTGTTTAGGGGAATTTTTTAAAGGGTACAATTCACCCCCCTCTTGTATATTGAGCATCTACATCATTATTTCAATCCTACATAGTAGCGGTGGGTCGTTTAGTGTTACACACATCTTTTTAAATATATGATACACGTCGTCAATATCCATTGAATGTAAAATTATATCGATTCAAAATATTCCAAACATCAATCGTAGTATCTCATATGGAGATGAGATGCATTTAAATGATTCATATGATGAGAGATATCTCAAACCATGCTTCTTGAACCTAGTTATATGACAAGATATTCACATTGGAAACATCATTTGTTTGGTGAAGCATGACACTAGGGATGTATATATTCAATGATTTCCAAATGTGATGATGTATAATATTACTAATATTCATAATATTTTAGTATAATAGATACACATTGGGTTCAAAATTTTGTTTTTTGACACCTCTTTAAGGGTTCAACTCTTGTAAACATTTCTTGATATTTTTTTTTTCTGAAACCAATCATAGACACACAATTATTGTTTAATAGGAATTCATACATTCTAAAAGATTTTATCCTCTATGACGTATATTTATTATGTCGACCCCATGATTGGAACATGATGATAGAATGTTGGGTCCCCCTTCTACTTATTATTTCATGGAGTAAATTTCCCAATTTAGGACAACATCAATGATCTATAGCGTGATTATGGATATCATAACCATTTCCATATTGAACTACAAACCAATTAATTCCATTCCATATCTCACTATAGGACAGATGGATATGGTTGGAACTGAGGGAGATGTTGAATATATAGTGTAACATAATATGTTGTCCATCATAGGAATGATGGGATTTTAAAAATTTATCCTGAATCAATGTTGATGTCATCTCACATATGAGGAATATTATTTACAGAACCACAAGAATCCCATGTTATCTATTGTTAAACATATGTCAGGGTTGTAAAGTATAAAAGTATCATTTCCATGGGAATAGTACACTTTTCATTAATGGTGAGTCTCATTTATTATATGGTTTAGGAGGCATTAGATTCTCAACACATTAGGAAACTCATTGTTATCACCTAAAGAATCCTATGTGCTTCAATTAAGGAAATTGACGGTTATTGTGATTGTTCATGATTCAAAAGAATCACTAGGGTTCAAATGTTTAATGTATTGTTGGTATGTGGTCATTGGTTTAAATTCATGTGGGTTTGTGGTTACAGGTTAAGAGTCTTATAGGGACACTGTCAAACATTTAATGATATATTGGGATTTGGGCAGAGCTTTATAGTTATGTGGCGTTATAGTCACATGTTTACATTAATGTGGGGATGTGGTATTAGTTTTACAGTCTTTTTGGGATGATTCCCATTTTTGATCCACTCATACTGGGTTGGATATAGGTTGGTGTTACAAGGAGTCACTACAGTCTAGTTGGGACCTATTATTTTGTACGATTAGAGGTTTGGTTGGATCCCTGGAAGGTTCATAGTAGTTTCCAATCAAGGGAAAGGGAAATTATAGAGTATTTTAGGATTTAAACTCATGAGGAATACTATATACCAATTTAAATATAAGGATAAAAATCAACATTATTGGAGTTCCAAATAATATTGTTTTATGGGACATTTCCTTGATGTTTAAAATTGTGTGGTATGGACTATAATGCCTCAAAATGGTAAATCCAAGGGATGGTGAGGCTATTATACCTAGAAGCAACATTGTGGATTTATTTTTGTCTCATTCTTATTTAATGATTAATTTTATTCATGTCAAACAGGGTAATGCTATATTTTAATATCATGTGATGAGGAAATAATTTTTACAGTTCAACATCATATGAATAGGATGTTGTTTTATAGATAAACGTCATGTGGTGTGGGTTTTGTTTTGAAGATAAAAATCTTGAAATTAGAATGTTGTGATATGTAGTTTAATGTATTACAACACATATTTTGTTGGGACATAAAAATGGGGAATCCTATTTCTGCTCAGGGTGGGAAGAGAGGGGATTTTAGGTTTATAACATTCCCTAATAAAATGTTAAATTAACATGTTTTTTGTTATTATTATATCATTAGGGAATCATGTTGGCATGTATATGGCAGGCTGTATATTATTTGAGGTAAAAGGAATTGATGTTTCCAAGTGATTTCTTAAATAAAAAAGTTTGGGCAAGTGGGTTGATGATACTTGTCATGCCTAAGATTGAGGCATGACTAAACCAATTTTTTATTTTTACTAGGCCCATGAAAAATTGTATTATATGAAAATATGTATGATGAATCGATGGATCGTGTTGGGGAATATGTGATCAGTTTTGAAAAGGATAGGGGGTTTGGTAATGTAAGGCCTTAACAAAACTATAATTCCATATATAAGGATGGGGTCATTATCTCCATTGGAGGTGTTTTATAAAATATTCTGATCTTGTGGAACACTATAATTTGTGGGGAATCTTTCTCTATTTAAAAGGGTGTTATGTTTCATGAAATATTTCTCTTGCATGCCCATATGATTTAATTTACTCACGTGGGTACACTCATGAATGATTATAACATATATGAATAAATTTAATCTTTGGTTAATCAAGGATCTAGTATTGAAAATTGTGAGTATCGAATAGAATTCCAAAATTCATGGTACCCATAGATAAGGTATAAAGGGAGATATTAATAGGCACTACAGAGGTTGTGAGATACATTTCATGAAATAATATCATCTTCATATAAAATGGCGATTCACAGAACCTCGACGACCATTGAAAAATCCTAGGACTTCATTACGTCTTGATTATACATGAACTTATCCCCTTGGGAAGGTTTTTATGATGTGTTGTACTATGTTCACCTCAAAGAAATTTTTCGTTCCACGATGTCTCCTCTAATTCATGTATTTCCAGTGTCAATTATATAAGGTAATTCATGGAGAAAAAAATAAGTGAAAATAAATTTGTTTTCATAAAATGATTAAAAACATATCACAGTTTTGAAGTTAAAATTATTAACAAACTAGATTATTCATATGTGAATGAGAAAACATTTTGAGAACATTTTTATAAATAGTTAAAAATAAAACGTACTTGAAAAATAATTAATGGTTTCAAAAATTAGATGTCGAACTATTTTAAAATTATTAATTTTAAGATAATCATTTATTCTGGAGACTTGATAAAGGCATAAATATTTCAAAAAAATGATATGTTTGAAATCTATAAAAATATATTTAGGAGAAATATTTTATAATGGAGGTTAGAAAAATAAATATTTTTTATCAAAATATATATATATGGGGAAACATAAAACCTCTTCTATTTGAAATGATTGAAACAGAATTTAATCATTTTGTAATAGATTTTGTTTGAAAACCCATTTAATTGAAAGGATAGGAAACCCTTTTCATAAATTGAAATAATGGGAATTAATGGATCATTACAGATAAAAAACATGAGTATCACTTGGGGATGTGAGGATATTGGTTGAAACTAAAAACATGTATATGTAATAAAAAATAAAGTAATTGAATTTCGAAATATTCTTAAGAAAAATACATTATAATAAAAAATTTAAATCATGGTGGAATAAATAATTTATCTGAGACAATAATTTTATAAAGGATTATTTTTAAATTATAATATAACATGATCCTAGGTTATTTAGATCAATATTGAATTACAATAGTCAAATAATAGTGTTCATGTCCAAAGGAAATTATTTTAGTTATAAAATCCCCTAATAGCCTTTTTAACATTTGAATCAAAACTCTGTGATCGGAATAACATAAAATAGAACACTAAAAATCATAAAATATTATAGTATCATTATATAAATTGAAAAAGGTATGTATTTTCCCCATTGATAAGGAAAAATGGTGTAAAGAATAATAATATCTTATAAGATTCAAAATTTGGACAATGAAAACCATATAACCTGGGTAAAATTTCAATAAAAACTCTATAAATGGGAGAGAAAGGAATTAAAAATAAAATAATATGAAAAAAATGTAATAAATAAATTTTTTATCAAGTATTAACTATAAAAACCTACTAAATATTAAGTTTTTCATGAATGTGATCTATGATGTAATGACTAGAAATAGAGAATAAATCCATTTTCATATTCGACAATTTAGTTCGATGAACAAGATGAACATTCGGAATAAACAAAATAGGTTTATTAGATACCTCATTAAGATAATTATCATTATAAATTTAATTTATTAATATCCATTGATTATAAAATGGTTTTTTTTAATATTTCCTACACGTGATTGCGTGGAAATAGAAATGGTGTCAAATTAATTTAGTAATATTAGCGATTTAAGGTGATATTTTTTTTAAAAATTAATGTCAAAATTATTACATAATCGAAAAAATATTAAATTGGTAATTAAATTTTAATAATATAAGTGTTTATCTTCTCATATTCTCTATTTTAGTGTTTATTATACCATATTCAACTACGTGGTTAAACGAACCCAAACCAGAACATGATTTATCTCAATGCGTGAGTATGGTCATGTAGGTTTTATGAATGATATATTATTACTATACATGAATTATAATTGTATTATAGTTATTTATTTATCATGGTGAAATACATTTGAATACCATTTCATAAAACAAATTTAGTATATGTAAAATAAAAAAATGAATATTCATTGGGGATGTTCTTTGAGCACACACATTATGTGTGTTCCATTATTTTTCTATGTTGCAGGGAATGAGTAAATATCTTCTTTAAAATTAATATAAATATACTTCATTATATTATTTTTAATTATATCATCATTTTATAATTGACATATGGTATTTTTTCTATTAATGTTATGAGTATAACATAACAATGAGAAAATAAATATATTGGATCATCACTCTATTCGTGGAAGTCTTCATGAAATTGAAGGGAATAAGACAACAATGAGTGAGAAGTGGATTATTTTCCTTATAGAGTTTTATAGTGAAGGTAAAAAATATTATTTTAAAGGAGAATATTTATAGATAACTATATATTTAAAAGGGTGTAATTGAACCTATATTTTTATAGAGGAAACATGAATTTTTGGAAAGAGCCATTATATTTTAAAAATTCCATAAAACTATTACTTGATAAATGGATGAAAATAATAAATATAATTTATATTTGGGTGTAATTTTATATTAAATAACTCAATCATTTCTTTCTAAAAAACTATAAACATGTTACAGGTTTTTGACCATTAATATTTATCATTTTTCACTTGTATTTCTAATGTTGGTAACCAGTTATTAAAAAAGGTATCTTATGTTTTATTAACAATAAAAATATACCCATAAAACCATGTAGCTGTTTTATAGAACCTAATTAAACCACAATTTTATAAAACAGATTTTTAAACATTATAAGAATAGTTATTATATAAAAAATATATAACGTGTATAAACAATGTTCTAGTAGAAAAATATAATATTCCATATTATGAATTACTAATAATTTTTAGTATTTATTAACAATTACAGTATTTTTTTCATACGTGATAAAATATTTGTTCAAAATTCCATGTTTTTAAAAAACCAATAATTTAACAATATTTATTTCACCATTATCATGGTAATTGTCATTAATCGTAACAGTCTAAATTTTAAGCCAAATAATGAATTTAATTTACTATATAATATTCAAATTATTATATAAAAGTTTTGACAATTTTAATATAACATAAATTCTAGGTTTTGGGAAACTATTCTTAACAATTTCACATGTAACTTGTAAAAACATGTTTTTTAGAGAAGTGTATTTTTACGCATAATGTTTCTATATATGAAAAAATTAACAATTTTTAAAATGATATTTATAATAGTATATTTATTAAAATCAAAATTATTTGAAAAATAAAAAATAATAATTTCAAAATTTCCCTATAAAAATTTATTTAAAAAAATAAACAAAAAAATTGATTTCATAAAATGTTACATGATTTTATAAAATGAAATTCATGGGTTTTATAAATTTAAAATTTTAATTTATGATATTATTTTTTCTTTATAAATTTGTAAAGGCCCAGAATTTTCATGGAAATTGTTTTCTTAATTTCCTTGGAATTTTACAAATTTGTAGCTTCTAACAACACTCGATTGCGAGGCTCGGTGTGCCCAGAATCAATTTCCAAAGTTTATCTTGGGGAAGTTCAGTGAACTAACAAGCGAGATTTTCTATCTTATGAACCAGTGCTCAGAATTGAAATCTGACGGCACCGATGAACTCGCAGTGCCGGTAATTGATTATGGGGACCTTTACTACAGTTGCATTTTATGCGGGTTGTAAATTATTTATTGGGGTTTTATTTGTAAATAAATAAAATTGTTAGAACAATTTTATTTATATATAAGTTGGTTTTAGCCTATAAAGGGAAGTTAAGTGTGGGACCCAAAACCACCTAACTACCCATCTGTGGATATTTGTGAAGTGGGTCCCACCCGAGACCCAACCTTTCACCTCCCCCTAAACTCCTTAAACTCCCATCAATTAATTGGAAACCCCCCTTAATTACTGTGACCCTTCCACATCCTCTCTCTCACCCTTTAACTCTTTCTAAAATACCTTAATTAATAAATTAAACCTCTTCAATTAATTACTTAAGTGTTTTGAATTTGAAATTCTCATTTGCTTGTGTTAATAAAATAATAGCATTAGCCTATTATTTTAGTTTAGAACATGTTGTGTTGGGAGAGATTAGAGAGAGGGCTTGTGTAAAAGGAGAAACAAGTTCCTCCTTCGTTGAAGAACATCATCATCCCGCGAAGAACGTTTCCCCTTCAATGAAGAATGACTCGGCGAAGAACGCTCCACGTTCCTCCAATCTTCTACTTCCTCCGCATCATGGGAGGAAATTCAACCATGGGGAACTCGCCAACGACGACGGTTCATTCCTAGCATTGACGGAGTGACAACGATTTTCGCGTCTACGATGAATGAACCATAATCGAGGTGGGGGATTTGTGTTGTTTTTATACATGTCATTCGTCATTGAATTTATGGTTTGAACCTCAAATGCGGAGGGAACGTGCTAACTAACAAGCCTGAACCCTCCGCCGGTTGTTCGTTTGTGCGCGAGATGGTGTGAGATGTGAAACGGGGACACATCGTTGATTTGAAGCCGTCGTAGTGAATAACAGGTCCCGGGAGAGCCGCAGGCGCAGACAGTGGGCGAATCGGACCACTGGAGCACGACCGGTGGTCCGTGGAAGACACCGCCGTCGCGCCCCGCCGGCAAGGCGGCACCAGTGACCGGAGGCAGCGGTCGGTGCCGGCCGGATGCCTGGAGGCGTCGGCGCCCCAGCGCAACGCCGGAGAATATCCATCATGGAAATAGCCGTGGTGGCGACGTGGGGGATCCCTCGGCCACGCGGGATCTGGGTGGACCGGGGGCGGCGCCAGCTGGCACTGCCGGTCCCAATTAGCGGGGGTTCGCGCCCCGACCCGCTCTGCATAACCGCCCGGCCAGGCTGGCCGAGATGCGGTCGGCCGCAGGGTGGGCTACGCCCAGCAGGTCCGGACCCAGACCCAGGTCGGGTTGACCCGGTTCGGGCCGACCGAGGGTGGGTTGGGCCAGGTCGGGCTGAGCCCAGACCCCCCCTTTTCAGACCGTTTTCAGTTAAACATATATATAATGAGCAACAGACCTCCGATCAACGTACCATTAGTTTCATAGGATTCCGTGGATTGAGGCAGTCTATTTGGTAAATTCCACACAAGATTTTGGAGATTTTTTGGTATGGCTGCATTGGTTCGAACCTGAAACCAACCCGACCCTCATAGCGAAAACACTTATAACATAAGGACTGGACGTCCGATTGACGTATCGTCAACTATTTTGGTTTCCTTTTGATGATATGGTTAGTTTGGAATAGTCTACATGGGATTCAGATGACATTGGAGTATATCTGGGTTGGTTTTAGCTTAAAAAATAACCGGGCCCTTAGAACGGAAAAGCTAATAACTCACAGACCGGGCGTCCGATTGACGCGCCGTCTATTGCGTTGAGACCCCTATGACGAGGCAGTTCTTTGTGTTACTTCAACGTGAGACTTCGTGACACATGGATGTAATGACCAGTAGCTCGTCGAGCGGACCATCCCGGAGACAAGTGTACGAAGTGCAGAGACCTAGGAGTTGTAGACCTGACGACAGCTTTACTGATTCGACTCAGAGTGATTCGATTATCCCAATGGACGGAGCACCCGGTATTTGGTGGCAGACACATGGAGGAAGGAGTGCCTGGTAGTTGGAAGCAGACCCGCAGTACTCGATAGGAGGAGTACCTCTATAGGCTATTATGGGGAGCGCCCGATATTTTCCGGCAGACCCACAGCGGACAGAGCACCCGACATTTTGCTGCAGACCCACGGTACTCGAAAGGATGAGTGCCTCAGCAGTTTAAGGTTAGTGAGTAGCACCTTAGAGTGGTGACAGGGCCACTGTACTCGACAGAGGAGGAGTTCTCTATTAGTTGTGGCTTCAATAATGAAAATTCTGGTTTAAGCTGAGTCAATGACCTTTGTGTTTTCCTCATGATTGTGTGGGGTTACTTGATAACTTTGGTATATGTATAGGCATATGCCAAAGTAACGGTTATCTATTTAGATATTTCTTTGTGGTTTATCCTTGCTGGATTTTGTGAGACCTTGAGGGTCTCAGGGTCCGTACTGAGTAATGTTATACTCACCCCTACATGGGCTATGCCCGCACCTCATTGTGTTTGATGCAGATGAGGACCGCACTGACCGAGGTAGAGTGTATGAGGACTGAACGGTACCCAGATGTGGACACTTGGCGTGACGGAACCCGGAGAAGACCGATAGACACAGAGAGCTGAGGAGGACATCTTTACCTACTCTACAGGTATGAACCCGGAGGACGATCAAGGATCTGCTTCACCATTTAGCTGTTGTCTTTTCAGTTTTACTTTACTTTTAGTTGTAGTTGTACCTTTCTATTGGGATTGTATTTCCAGCCCCTTTTTACTTTCAGCACTCTTGTTATACTGCTTTACGTAGTGTTTTCTTCTACTTGTTCTCTATTTGTGTGAGTTTACGTTTTATCAAGGCAATTCCTTCCCAATTATAGGGATTTACTCCTTTGGTGATAGTCTCCAGTCCCTGGCCTATGAAAGGAGGGCTTGGGGTAGTTACGACACTGGCCTTGGGGGACGGGTCATGACAAATTGGTATCAGATGATTCGGTTCAATCGCAGAACTTAAGACTCTGTTCATTATTTTCTATGAAGCAACAGTGTTATGGGTACTAAGTGTGGTCTTCAGTTCAGGGAGTCCAGTGTTGGTGGGGGTGACCGACATATCCATACACCAGGACCCTGACTTCTGATTTCTGACTCAGTACACAAAAACACTGATTGCATGTGTGTTTTCAAAACTTTCCATTAAGTTAGCTCAAACCAGGATAGCTCACCAGCTATAGTCTTTTGACTATGTTGTATATGTTTCTTTCAGGATGCCTCCCTACGGACAACAAGCTAGAGCCCCAAGAGTTGTATGTACTGAGAGCCCGCCGAGCGACGAGGCCTCAGTACAGGGCCCCCTCCCAGTTCAGCCACTACCAGAGGAACCAGTGGTACTATTTTTAGTTGGGCCAGGGATGCCACCAGCCCCTAATCAGGAGATCCACGCCACTTGAGCACGCTGCATGAGATCCAGCGCTATAGGCCACCCATGTTATGGGAAGATATGGGCCCACAGGCAGCAGAGGACTGGATAGAGGCTGTGGTGAGAGTCTTTAGGCTAGTAGGTACACCAACAGACTTCATGGTGATCCTTGTTTCTAGCCTCCTTCCGGCAACAACAAGCAGATGGTGGATCTTGGTACTCTAGATGCATGATGAGGCGTCACTTCTATGTCCATACTTCGAGAGCCTCTTCCGGGCAGAGTTTGTACCAGGGACCCTTCGAACGGTGCAGATACAGGAGCTACTTCATCTGCAGTAGGGAAACATGAGTATAGCTCAGTACTCAGAAAGGTTCACAGACATCTCGCGCTACTCCACTAATATGGTACAAGACCCGTTCTTCAGGACCCGGACCTTCGAGTAGGGACTTAGGCGAGAGATCATAGCTTCATTTGTCTCCTATAACATTCCGAAGAAGACGGGAGTGTTGGAGAGATCCCTTCTAGTGGATAGTTTCCTTACTGAGCAGTCTTCAGTAGAGGGACCCACCACTAGTCGACTTGCAGGGGATTCGTTGGCAGCTAGTAGTAGACAGATGACACAAGGGTCCAAGAGGACCAGACCCACTGGTGGCCGACTACATGACTCAGGTTCAGTTGTGAGGGGCCATCAGAGTGGAGATAGAGCCAGTCGTGGTAGGAGCGGGAAGTTTTACTCCTAAAACGGGCTTGGTCACATGACACGTGACATTCTGACCCACTATACAGACAATCTGCATATAGATGAAGGACCTCCTTGGCAGAGGCAGAGGTTCGATCAAGGCGGACCGCAAGGAGTAGGCATCCGTGGAAGAAGAGATGGCCATGAAGATGGTGGTGGATGATGCTTCGAGGTGTTGCCACCACCACCACCAGGAGGACCACCTTGACCACATGGAACATGTGGACAAGGGAGAGCACATCTCCAGACAGTTGAATCATACGAATATGGTGCTTCTATAGTAGGTGGACATAAGCGGGACTAGTTCCAAGAATGGTGGCCTTTGTTCTAGGTGCTTCTATATTCCATGTTGTTTTTGTTTGTGGTTGTTATGTCGTTGTACTTGAGCTACAGTAATAAAGGACACTTGTCCTTGTGACATTTGATTTCCTTCGTTTTTGTGTGGTTGATACTGAGAGGTTCTGTTTAAAACTATTGACATGACCCTCACTTTCTAGATTCCTACTACAGGAATCCCAGTGACCATACACTGATGCCGACAGAGTGACTCAACCCTTGGAGGCGAGAGTGACAATTGGATATCTTGGTAGTAGCGTCGAGGCCTTACGAAGTTGTCCATGGAATGAATGTATCATTCATGTCATGATTGAAAATATTAGTCAATGGGTGTGGTTCTTACAGGGGTTGAGACTGGGTTTCTCTTTTCTTTAGAGGAGAAATATTAGAAGCTCTTATAGATCGTAGGAAAATAAGTGTGATCCTTGACCGACATACCAAGTCGGCCAACTTTCTACTGACCAGAGATGGTACGAGCTATGATGGGGAAGGTGCAGATCATCTAGGAGTAGATGAAGAATGCAATGAGCAGGAATAAGTACTTTGCTAATAGGAGACAGATACCACTGGAGTTCGAGGATGGCGACCACCTATTTATAGAGGTCTCACCTCAACGAAGATTACAAAGATTCGGCTAAGGCATCATGTTATCTCTGAGGTTCACTGGAACGTTCCAAGTCCTCAAAAGGGTAGGCAAGGTGGCTTAATGCTTGGCCATTCCACCTCTGTAGCACTGGGTGCACGACGTCATCCACGTATCTCAACTGAGGAGATACGTGCATGAACTGTCTCAATTCATCGACCATGAGGAGATGTATATCGATGACGGGGAAACATTTACGGAGGTCCCGGTGGAGATCAAGGATCAACCAGAGCGTTTCCTACGTGGACGGTCAATTCCTCTGGTGTGAATTCACTGGCATCACAAGAACCATTTGGAGAGAACATGGGAGCGGGAGGATCAGATGCGTGCTCGGTACCCCTTTTGTTTCCCTAGCGTGTGTTTTAGCTTCACAGGGATGTAAATCCACGAGGTGGTAGTACTGTAAAGACCCGGAAATTTCAAGGAAATTTTTTTCATAGCTTCTTTGGAATTTTCCAAGACTATAGCTTCTGACGGCACTCGATTCTGAGGCCTGGTGTGCCCGGAATCAATTTTCGGTGTTTAGCTCGGGTACGTTCAGTGAACGAACGAGCGAGTTTATCTATCATTGGAACTAGTGATCGGAATTGAAATACGGGGGCACCGATGAACTCGCATCTCCGGTAATTGCTTAAGTGGACCTTTTCTATGGTTTCATTTTAAGCTGGTTGTAAATTATTAATTGTGGATTTAGTTTAAAATAAATTAAAAATTTAGAAACATTTTGTTTATATGTAAGGTGGTTTTATCTAACAAAGGGAAGTTAATGGTGGGACCCACAACCACCTAACTACCCATGTGTGTATATTTGTGAGGTGGGTACCACCCGAGCCCCCACCTTTCACCTCCCCCTAAACTCCTTAAACTCCCTTCAGTTAATTGGAAACCCCCCTTAATTAATGTGACCCTTCCAATTCCTCTCTCTCCCTCTTTAACTCTTTCCAACATACCTTAATTAATAAATTGAACCTATTCAATGAATTAATTAAGTGTTTTTAATTTGAAATTCTAAGTTTATTGTGTTAATAAAATAATAGCATTAGCCTATTATTTTAGTTTAGCACGGGTTGTGTTAGGAGAGATTGGAGAGAGCTCTTATGTAAAAGGAGAAGGAAGTTCCTCCATCATTGAAGAAAATCATCCTCCTGCGAAGAACGATTCCCCTTCAATGAAGAATGACTCGGAGAAGAACTCTACATGTCCTTCCAATATTCAACTTCCTCCGCATCAAGGGAGGAAATACAACTGTGAGGAACCCTCCAATGATGACGGTACTTTCCTGGTGTTGACGGAGCGAAAATGATTTCCACATCTATGAAGAATGAACCATAATCAAGGTAGGGGATTTGTGTTGTTTTTATACCCGTCATTTGTCATTGAATTTATTGTTTAAACCTCTAATGTGGAGGTCACGGGCTAACGAACATTCCCAGACCCTCTGCTGGTTGTTTGTTTGTGCGTGAGATGACATGCAATGTGAAACATGGGTACCTCGGTTATTTGAAGCCATCACAGTGAAGAATAGGTCCTAGGAGAGCCGTAGGTGCAGAGGGTGGGTGAATCGGACCACAGGAGCGTGTCTGGTGGTCCACGGAAGACGCTGCCGGTGGCGGCCAGCCTGTTGGAGGAGGAGGCGCCCCAGAACGCCTCCAAAAAAGATCTGCCTCTACAACAGTCGCGACAGCGACGTGGGGGATCCCGCGGCCGCGCGGGATCCGGGATAACTGCGGGTGATCCCAGCTGGCGTCGTCAGTCCCAATTAGCCCCCTGCTCCACGTAACCACTCGTCCAGGCCGGCCGGGCTGTGCCCAGCCGGTCCGGACCCAGACCCAGTTCGGGCCGACGCAGGGTGGGATGGGCCGGGCCAGACCGAGCCCAGACCTCCCTTTTTCGGACCATTTTCGGTTAAACAAACATATCTTGAGCTACGGACCTCTGATCAACGCAAAGTTAATTGCGTAGGATTCCTTGGATCAAGACGGTAATTTCAAAATATTACACTCAAGCTTTTGGCAATGATTTGGTACGGCCGGGTTGGTTCGAACCCGAGTCCAACAGGGCCCTCGGAGCGAAAACGCTTATAACTTAAGAAAGGGATGTCTGATTGACGTGGCACAAACTATGTTGGTTTTCTTTTGATAATATGGTTATTTCGAAATACTCTATGTGGTATTCAGATGACATTGGAGTATGGTGGGGTTGGTTTTAGCTTAAAAACCAATCGGGCCCCTGGAACGGAAAAGCTAATAACTCATAGACCGGGCGTCCGATTGACGTGCCGTCTGTTCCGTTGAGACCCCTATGATGAGGTAGTCCTCTGTTTTACTTCTACGTGAGACTTCATGACATTTGGATGTAACGACCAGTAGCTCGTGGAGAGGACCCTCCCGAATATGAGTGTATATAGTGTGCAGACCTAGTAGCTGTAGACCAGAGAACTACTTGACCGATTCGACTCGGAGTGATTTTATTAGCATAGTGGACAGAGCGCCCGGTATTTGGAGGCAGAACCACAGCAGACGGAGCGCCTGGTAGTTGGTACCAGACCTGTATTACTCGGTAGGAGGAGTACCTCTGTAGGCTATTAGGGGGAGCGCCCCATATTTGGATGCAGACCCACAGCGGGCGGAGTGCCCGGTATTTGGCTGCAGACTTGCGGAACTTGACCGGAGGAGTAACTCAGCAGTCTATGGTTAGTGAGTAGCACCTCAGAGTCATGACAGGTCCACTGTACTCAACAGAGGAGGTGTTCTTCATCAGTTGTGGTTTCGATAATGAATATCCTGGTTTGAGATGAGTCAATGACCTTTGTGTTTTCCTCATGATTGAGATGGGTTACATGATAACTTAGGTATATGTATGGGCATATACCTAAGTAAAGGTTATCTATTGAGATCTCTCTTTGTGGTTTATCCTTGTTGGATTTTGTGATACCTTGAGGGTCTCAGGTTCCCTACTGAGTAACATTATACTCACCCCTGCATGGGCTACGCCCACACCTCGTTGTGTTGGATGGAGACGACTGACAACACTAACCGAGGTAGAGTGTACGATGACTGGGCGGTACTCGGAGGTGGACACCTGGCATGACGGCACCCAGAGCAGACCGATAGATGCAGAGTGCTGAGGAGGATAAATGTACCTACCCTATAGGTAAGAACCCAGAGGACGATCCAGGTGCTGCTTCACCATTCAGCTATTGTCTTTTCAGTTATACTTTACTTTCAGTTGTAGTTTTGCCTTTCTATTGGGCTTGTATTTCCGGACCCTTTTTTACTTTCAGAAATCTTGTTATACTGGTTTACTTATTGTTTACTTCCTCTTGTACTCTGGTTGTGTGAGTTTACATTTTATAAATGCAGTGCCTTCCCAGTTATAGAGATTTTCACCTTTAGTGCTAGTCGCCAGCCCCTGGCCTGTGGAAGGTAGGTTTGGGGTAGTTATGACATGGGCCCCAGGGGACGGGTGGTGTCAAAATATATATTTTAAAAATATTTTTTTTGAAAAAATAAATTTCATATAAAATTTATTGTATTGTTAAAAAAATTATTTAATTACTATTTACATAAAATGTTATTCTTTTATAAACAAATTCAAAAAAAATTATAATTTTATTTTATTTTAGAAATGAAAAATTAATTTTTTGTTATGAAATGTAAATTTCATAACACTAAATTTTGTTTTTTGGAATGAAATTTATTATTTAAAGAAAATAATTTATTTTATTTTTTTAATATTTTCTAATATTAATTATATTCCTTTTAAAGGTAATGAATATTAATGGTTTACCATCACAGTGATTTCATAGTTTAATTAACAATTTAATCTAAATATATTGAGGTTTTTTCACACTAGTTGTAGCGTGGGACCCATTTTATAAAATGTGGTATGTATTTTAATGGATCCAAATCCATGGTTGTTAAAATCATCCCTTTAAATAAATTACATCATAAAATTTTAATTATCACTCACTAGAGAAGATAGTTAAGGTTATCAATAATAATGATTTGAATAGTGCCACTGATATTTCAACCATAATAATTATTATGATATTATGAAACAAATATATTCCTTTATAATATGCATATCCAAATAATGATTTTCTTTACAACCATTTGAGCTCGTCAACCCTTTTGATTAATTTCTCTAGATATATCATAGTTATCTATTAACTAACAGACTGGTTGATTTGAAATATGAATTGTGAGTTCTATATTCTCACAATTCGTGTAGGTTCCATGTAAAGAGAGTTATTAAATTCCCAAAATCACATTAAATAAACCAAATTAAATAGATAATAAGATTCATATGAATCATATTCTCATAATCTTCATACATGGAAACAATAATAATTGGAGATAAAATGAAATTATTTTAATATTGATTCGATTCCCTTAGATAATGTCTTATTTCTACCAAGGATACAAGAACAATATTCTAATTGGATATCCACAAATTTATTGTGGATAATGACTATGAATTTACATGATATTTCCAAACCTATATTCAGAAGGGAAAAAATTACACTTCCCTTGATTACACTGTTTATGATACTAATGATTATTAATATCCTTTTTATCTATTGGGGTAGGAATTAAATTTTTTTAATTATAAAACCCCAGAAGTTTGATTTATTATACATTCTTTACCAATATTTCATTGATTATATTCCTCATGCCTTCATGATAATCGTGATCTCAATTACCAATCCTTCAATAATTATAGCACACTATTGTTTCTTTGAGACATTATTGTGGAGTTTTCTATCCAAATTTTTGACACAATGTATTTTGGATCATTATATGTTTTTCAACATTAACACATTATTTTCTGTGAATGTTTATCCTTCTCTCCATTGTTGTTTTTGGATTATTATAATGACATGAGTTATTAGTAAAAACATGGGATAATTGGATTATCATAAAAACAATGTTTTATGTCCCACAATCTTTCATAATTATTTTTATAATTACAACATTTTCCATCATGTCCTTTATTTTCATGGGTTTTCCATAGACCATCCAATTTTTAAACCAAATGAGTTAATCATGAGTAATAATTATTTACATCATAAAAGAATTATTAAAAACTCATCCTAAAAAGGGTATACTCATTTAATCCATCACATTATATTTTAGTTCGTCTTAAATAACCTTTGGTTTAACATAAAGTTCATTAGTTTGAGTTCTCTAAATTATAATATATTATATAAATATCATAATAAATAAAACATAATGGATTGTAAACTGAATGATATCAACCAAATCATAGTCCCCAGGACTGCCAAACCAAGTTTTCTATTACCCCCTTTTTATGCGGTAGATAGAGATGTATAGCTAGTGAAAAACATCTAATCAATAATTTAATAATATTTTAGTGTATTATTCAATAATAAAAGTTTTCCATTATACTTTTCCCCACGGTTTTCAATAAATTAATATTAATTTTTTCCTAATGTAATTAAACTAGTCTCCAGAAATAAAAAACCATTCTTATGATACCCACTATAGAGACCCTTGATAGACATGAAATAATATTATAATAATTTCATGATTTAATTAAAATTCCTCACAAATAGTCACCCGACTCAAGCACTCATAAGTTTATATTCACTAATACTGACTATATAAAAAATTAATTTTACAAAAATTACAAATATTTATTTGTAATATTACACTTTTAGACCCATTTTGTCCATCTATCATGGAAAAATCATCCTTAGAACATGGGGAATGAAAATAAAATAAAGGGGTGACCTAAAATGATCACTAACAGAGAAATATATAATAATTTATTAGATCATGATTATAAAAGAGAAAATTATGAAATAATAAATATTATAATAATATATATAATTACAATAAATGAATATCATAAAATATATTTATTTTAATATGGGATCATAAATATTTCATTAGAATAAATCATACAACCTATCTCAAAACCCATAACAATAATAGTAAAACATACGAGCATGATATATATGTTTACAATACCTTAAAGTATGTTATAATTCTCAAAATATTTTATTTCATTAAAATGAAATGAATCATGGAATTTTAAAGTAACATGATATAGAAATAAGTTATGTGGAATTACCATAATCATAGGAAAATTATAACAATATATATATATATATATACGTTCTTTGTATTTAGATAATCTTTCTATGTACCCATATTATTTGGATGAAACCTCTACTTTACCCCCTTTTCGTGGTATAAATCATCATGTATAGCACATTACATCATATATATCCTTTCATGGACACATAGGATTGGATAAAATCATCTCATTTACACATTGGGTTACAAAATGTACATCAATATACAAAATTGTCTTGGGATAAATTATCCCATCAACATATTATCATGAAAACTAAACATATACCAATTATTTATATAGTTATATATGACACAAACCATCATCATCCCTACATACACGCAGCACTTAAAAATACAATCATCAATATATCTTAATGATCAAATGGAAAATGATGGGTTTTCATATACAATGAAAAAACATTTCATTTCATAATACTAAAAAATTATTTGTCATCTATAATCAAATTCTACAAAAGGAATCACCTCATAATAAATTATAGTGGATGATAAAAATTTTTCTTCTTGAGACGTGGTAATTTGAGATGAAATTGAAGGGAAAAAATTAAAAATTTCAAAAAAACCAATAAAAATGACATTAAAATATGGTGTATAAATTAATTAAAAATAATAGAATTGAAAAAGAATAATTTATGAAAATCATATTATTCATAGATCCGTGAAAATATTTTCAAAATTAAGTAAATTTTTTCGTAATATATAAGAAACAATACTTTGAATAATTTTACTGTAAAAATAATATTTGATAATAGATACTTCAAAAAGGAGTTTTTTCTTCTAATTATGTGGATGTGGAAATAAATTGAAAATAATAACTTTTAAATATTATATTTAATAATTTAATTCTAAAAAATATATAAATTATATAAAATGAAAATGTTAGGGGATGAAAAAACGACTTTACATTGAAAGGATTGTTTTTTTACATTTTAATGTAGCCATTTATAGAAATCCAATATCATTAAAAGGATAAAAAAACAATTTATTTATAATGAATTAATGGGAATACGGGGAAAATTAATGAAAATAGCTGAGATTCTATTGGGTAAATTATACATTGGAAGAAATTATAAAACATGTATATGGAATAATAATACATTAGGATAAATAGAAATTATTCATAACAAAAATTCATTTTAAGGAAACAATAGAATGATCATGGTATTTAACATTGACCTATAATAATATTTTTTTATAAAAATTGTTTGGAAATAAAACATAAAATCATAATTATTTTGGAATATTAATATTTAAGGATAATAGCAAAAAAAATAGTAATTTTCACCTAAGGAAATATATATATTTCAAACCCCCATAAAAAAATACTAAATTTTGAATAAAAAACCCATGACAGGTAAAAAAATCATTGAACATTAAGTTCAATGAAATATAAAAGGGTCATGATTCAAATTTGAAATGGGTTTTTATTTATATAACTAAGATGCAAGGATGTTGTACAAAGTTAATTTTTCTCAAGGGATTAAAATTTGTCACAAAGGAACCGTTACGGCCTACGTAAAAATTCAGTCAAAATCATCAGAAAATGATTATCAAAGAATAAATCCAACAATAAAATGAATAAAAGATAAATAATGAAAATTTTAATAAAATAAAAAATATTGATAACTCACTAATAATAATCTGTGCATCAATATAAACTATGTTTGATTGAATATAAATATATAGAAAATACCTTACCTTGTTCCGGATTCATTATGCACAAACGAATTGCATATAGTATTAGAACATTCTTTTGGTTAAATTATTTATTAGGGTAAAAATCCTCCCATATATAATATAACATGAACCATTTATTATCATATTATATTTATATATTATATAGTACCACCTGTTCTTGTGTTAAAATTTAATCGTTGTTGACTTATTTTGGTAATTTTGGTGATCAAAGTGACATTTTAATAAAAATTTAAACATATAATACTAATATTTCAAAACTCAAAAAAATATTTAATTAATTATTAAATTTTAATATTTTTACGTTATTCATTTCTCTAGTGATCAACTATATAGGTTTATAGAATTTATTCATTGTATGTGGTTAAAAAACCCAAACATGAACACACAATAACTCTATGGTTGAGTACTATCATGTGTGTAGTTTATTTGACATAATATCATTATAATATAACTATAACAGGAATATTTTATGGTAAATATAATGTTTAACCATATTTAAATATTTTTTTGGATAATGAATGAATCGGTGGAGTGAAAATGAAAAACAATTCTATTCCATGTGGACGTGGTAATCTGTACACACACAAAACTAATGTTCAGTTGCCTTTATATGTGTATAGAAATGATTAAATTAAGTTATTGAAATTAATATAATAAAAAATGATTATAATAATGATATTTAAACCATCATATTATATTGGTGATAAAATATTTATGAGAGTTTAATTGAGAATAAAACATAAGATGCAGATAATTCATTTGCTAGAGACTTAATATTTTCATAGATGATTTATTTAAATTTTGTGGATTATGATAAAAATAGAGTAACCATGGGATAATGTTCAAAGATTATTTTTATAGGGAGTGTAAAATTATATATTTTCATTAAGAAAATATGTATATACGTTTATGTTTCAAAGGGTGTTTGTTACCCCCTTTTACTGTAGTGGTGTATATAACTTTTTGAAACTCTCTTTATATTTTAAATATTCCAATCCATTTCATCATGGTAAATGTATCCAATAATTATAAATAATGGATTTTTTTGTGTATTTGAGTTTATAATGACTCATAAATGTTTTCCCACACTTTTTTTAATCATATTTTAATGTTTTTATCATTATGTCATTTAATTTTACAGTTTAATTTATAAACTATGTAACTTGTTTTTATCCTGTTGATATTATTCTTAATAAAATATATAACATAAAAAGTATAAACATAGATGTGTTTTATTGTACCTAAAATAACCTATATTTAATCCAAATCAATTTCAAGATGTTAAAAAAGTTATCTTTGAAATTGAAATAAGTATTTAGAAAGAAAAAAAATCATTTTGAAAATTATGGAAACCAATTAATATTTAGTATTTAATAAAAAATAAATTAGTTTAAATATATTTATATATTTGTTTATAAATTATAGTAGATTTATTATTTACAGGGTTTTAATATAATTTATTTCATATAAAATATTTTTTGTGAACAACATATTAATTTATAATTATTGTTTCAGCATTATCATCGTAATTATCTTTAGTCCTAACCATATAAATTACGTACCATGAAACAAAATTTCAAAAATAAATTAATATTTAAATTTTTATCAAAATTAAAAATTTTATTTAAAGAAATTATATATCTATATTTATGTAAATTAATATTAACATTATTTCATAGAATATATAAAAACCCATTTACAGAAAAATTATATTTAAGAATAAATTTTATAATAGGAGTTATATGAAATTAAAAAAAATCCAAAATCATAATTCCCCATAAATAAATTAAATTTATGATAAAAATAAAAAATAGGCTTTTTAAAATATTATTTTATATTCTAAAATAATAATCATGGGATTCACAACAATAATATTTTAATTTTAAAATATTTTCTTAATTTAGACATTTTTATTTTAAATATCAAAATGTATAAAAGTTTTATATATCATATAATAGTGAAGATATTGGAAAAATGACAATTTTATTACTATTCGAATAAAATTCTATTATATAAGGAATGTAACAAAAAATAATCAATATAATTTTTTTCTAATGTATTAAGAAATTAATTTTAATTTATCAATATTATATTATGAAATTTGAAAAATTATCCTTTTATAAGAAAATATATAAAAAAACAATTTTATTGGAAATGGCTTTTATGATATTAACTCATTTTAATCATTTACCATAATATTGTAATAAATAACTGTATATTATAGAATTAGGGTTTATTATTAATATATATGTAATATCTTATTAATATGTTTTTATTTGTTTACAATGGTTGTTATAAGGATTAAAATAAAAAATGAAAATATATATTTTAAAGGATGCAAAGCCTCTTGGAGTTACAATTCACTTGTTGAAAAAACTAGGGTTTTCCAACAAATTACATCGTAAAGGATAAAATAAATTTATATTTTAAATATATAGTTATATATATTCATTCTATTAGAAATAATATATCTACAAGCCCCTATATAAATTTCATAAGCACAGAACCAGATAAAAAATTTATTCCTATAAAAATCATTCATCCTTATAATGAATTAAGAGGATAAATAATGAGAGAGAATGGAAATATCTAATTGATATTAAAATGTAATATTTATGAAAATCAATGAAAAAAATTTTGATATGTAAATTTAATTAAATTTATATGGATTACAAATGTAAAATATATATAAGAGATTATAAAAATATGACTTTCTAAATAGATTCTTAATATTATAGAAATTTAACATGGAGCCTTAATTGTATATTGGAAGGAATATTTAAAAATAAATTAATAGGAAGAGTGTTGTAAGTAATTTTAGGGATGAATAATGGGAGATTATGTTCTAATTTTTATAAAATGATAAAAAATGGTTTGATTTTTTTATTTAGGCTATTAAAATCATGGTTGTGTAAATTTATATACCACTGGCTTACTTATTGTTTTAGATTATGCTATTTGAAATATAAACAATGTTTTTATAAATTCATTATATAATGATATAAACAATAATTAATTATTATGGACATGGAAATATATTTCTTAATAATTTTTTATTTTTGAAATTTTAAAATATTGTTTTGATATAGATTTTGTAATAATTTTCCAAAATTGAATTTATATGATGAAATAATAAAATTTAATAAAAAATTACATAGGATTCCTGTGATTTGTTATTATTTATTAAATATTTATTATATATAAATAAAGTTAAAATATAATCTTTATATTTATACCATATATTATTGTTTACTAAAATGTCAATTATAATATAAATGTTTTCAAATTTAACTATGTGATATATTTTACTTTGCGATTCTAACTTTATATAAATTTTTGGGAAAAAATTATTGTTTATGAAAATTTAATAATTAAATAAGAGTGATTTAAAATCATATCTTTATCATGAATAATGTTTAAAAACCATATTAATATATATTTTTTATTCTAAGACATATATATACATGTAACTATATTCTCATTTATTTATTAATAGATATTTTTTAATTATTATATATTCAATTACCATACGATATTATATATTTTAATAGGGACATATATGTTACACATTGTGGTCACGTTATTATTCAAATGATAATTATTATAGTTTAACGGCCCCCTTACACAACTATATTTTTATTAACTATTATCATTAAACTTCATTCTAGTATAAAAATACATAATTTTATATTACTCATTCTATTAAAATATCTATTTAATATTATATTATTTAATTATTATTAATGGTATGTATTTTTTTATTTTGTTTTCATTTCTGAATATGATCCCTTGGAGTAAATGATTTTGTGATTTCTATATGTTGATATCAATTCTATAGTTTTATTTGAAGTCATTGTATAAAATTTCATAAGTCATGTTATTTAAATACTACTATAATGTAATAAAATGACCATAATTTTAGAATTAATATTTTAATTAATATTTAATATTATAAGAAATTGTTCCACAAAGAAATGATAGTCTGGGGTCTACAATTTTTATATTGGAGAGAGTTATAATACCCTAGTTTTGGGATATCAATTGGGTTATAATTTTTAATGAGTTTGAAATGTAACATAAAAAATAAGGGATTTACATGGATATTTAACAATATATTTTGTGAAATGGAAACATGATCTAAAAGATAATATTTATTAAATAATTGGATACATAATGGGAGATTTAATTTGGGGTTCATGCTTTGTGGAACCTCAATTGTATTGTGATATTGAGAGAGATTTTTTCACCGGTATGTGATCTCATCTTTGGTATGAGTGATCATTAATATGGAATATTCATTCAAGGTTCTGGAGGGATAAATTATTCATTTTTAACCTATATCAGCCTAGATATATTATGATTATAACATCTTAGAATCATATTTCATGATGATTATCCTTTTATTGTCCAATGTTTCAAACAATTTAAGGTGATTTTGTATAATTTTATAATTTCTTGTGGTTTTGCATGTTTGGAATAGTGTTAGGGCAAACTATACAGTTATACCATAGAATTGTTTTCCATGAATTTTGGATTAGGATGGTAGTGATCATTTTATTTAAAACATCTAATCCCCTCAAAACATTGTGGCTTGTGATAGTTGTGATCGTAAGGTTAGTGAAAGGTTTCTCAATTCATGTGATGAAATTATGAACCCCATGTAATTTTCCGTTTAATGAAACATAATTGTTCTATAGTTTGTATAACCATGGGACAAATCCATGCAACCTTTCTAAAACCCTAAACGATTAAGTTCACAAGTAGATGTAATCGTGTAGAAAATTACAAGAAAACATGTGAAATGATTTCAACCCTCTAAAAATATTATTTGAACTTCCAAACCCCATATATATCCTATAATTCACCCCTAATGAAACCTATTATGACCCTTAGAATATTGGTGGCCCTATAGAGTTGAATGACATGACCCGTCCCCGGGGGCCTGTCCTGTGACTACCCAAAGTCTACCTTCCACAGGCCAGGGGCTGGAGTCTAAAATCGGAAATGCATATCCCTAATTTCGGGAAGGAATTGCCTCTAAACCTGTAAACTCACACAACACAAGCACAAAACTATATACAACCACTATGTAAATAATATAGTAAACCGGGTCTATACAAATAGTAATGGGCGCATAATACAAGACCAACTGGAAAGTACATGTAAAACTGAAAATAGCTCCTGTGACCACCCCCCAAGTACCCTACCTGAAGGGTAGGTACATCACTCAAATGGTCGTCTCTATAGTATACCTCAACTAAGGTCCACCCCCAAGTAACCTCCAACCCTGGTACCCTCATCCTCGATCAATGTTTTCCATCATCTGCACAGGACACAACAATGTGGGGGCATTGCCCGTGTAGGGGTAGGTATAACGATAGTCATTAAGGACCCCAAGACCCCTGATGGACTCCCAAAATCCCCAAAGGATAAACCAAAAATCAAGACCCCAAACTCAATGCATGAAGCAATAGCCATCAACACTACTTTGATATATACACCTATATATAGCTAAGTTATCAATATATACAGACCTCACCTATGAGGAAAGAATACCAAAAAGGTAACATCAAAAAGGTAAAAGTACAACACAGGTAATGCCAAGAAGGTATGTACCACAAAGGTAACGACACATAGAAGAATACTACCAAGGTATCACCAAATAAAAGAATACCCTGAAGGTATCACCACACATAAGTGTACCTCAAAGGTAAAGACTCAGCTCACACCAGGTATAACATACATACAGAATTATAGATGATTAATTTCATTGATAGATCCTCTTACTTCATCAAGAAGCTCTTATGTTTACCCAAACAATATTAATTATTCCCACACTAGATCTGAATATGACCCACAAAGGATCTAGAGATGACCCACAAAGGATTAGAATGAACTTACCAAAACAGGATCGCTGAGTGCTAACCCACACAATATCTGATGATCACAAACACAGGATCTGGAGATGAATCACACTGGATTGGTATGCACTAATGCACACAGGATCAATGAGCGCTAACCCACACAGGATCCGAAGATGAACCACACAGGATCAGAAGAATCCTCAAGTACAGTGAGCAACAGGGTTCCCGCACAAAGCATGCTTGATTCCGAGAGGTTCTTCTATTCAAGACATCAGTATATTAATCAACTACCATGAAGTCCCATGAAAAAGTATCCAAAAGGTTTTCCACGTCATATGGGACCCTACGTAGCTGACGACGCATCAATTAGATGTCCGATTTGTATGTTATTTGTGTTTCCGTTCTGAGGGCCCGGTTGGAATCAGGTTCAATCCAACATAGACATATCAATACATTATCTAAAACTCTAGTTGAGTATACCAAGAAGACCATCTCTATATAGATATTTTGATACTACATATGGTTTGTTAATCGGATGCCCAGATCATATGTCATGGCCAAAAGGTGAAACTGGGTTCAGATGGCCCGGGACCGGCCCAGCCTGCTAGGCCGCGGTCTGGCCCAGCCTGCAATGGGGTTGCCTGGCCCACTGGGCACAGTCCACTGTGGTGAAACTCACTGGACACGGCCCGCTCTGCTGGGTGGTCCTCTGTGAAGGGGTCTTCAGTACCCAACACCTGGGGGGTGGCCCCCGGTATCCGGAAAGGTCCAACAGACCGTTTGGCTAGTGCAGTGCCGGGTAGGCTTGCAGGACCCACAATAGGGTTCCCGCTCGATGTGGCTAGCCGAAAGCCTAATCGTTATTCTTCCAAGCCAAAAGATGGCACCGTTTTCCACCCGTAGCCGACCGGGTGATTGGCTTCTTCTGGTTTCGGTCGTGGCCAAGCTGTCATGGTCTCCTGCTCCGGCAACGCGGACGCGCGCTGTCGCTTCGCCACATTGTTGGCCGGATGCCGGCCAACACCCAACTCTGTCATGACCTCCTGCTCAACCAATGGCACAAACATGGATCTCCCAACCTCCACACAGCTGGCTGGTGTGTCGTCCGTTGTTCTACTCCTCCACGGTCGGGGGGCTGCGACCTCCTGCTCAACCATCAGTGTGGACGCACACCACCCTGCCTCTACATGGACGACCGGTGTGTTTTCTATTGTTATCCTCCACCACGGCTGATGGGACACAGACTCCTATGGTGGCACAGTTGCACTTCCATCACTATCGTGACCAAATTGAGTGTCGACCGCTGCCTTAGGCACTACCAACGTTGGTCACCATAGACCTCAGATTCAAAGAATAATCATAATCACACCCCTACCTCGATCATATGTTGGAGGTTTCATGAGGTGGAATATGAATATGTTGATGTTCGTTGCTCCCCCAACACTTTTCCAATCCAAGATCAGCATCATCCTCATTCTTTATCTAGTGAATGTTCTTTGATAGATGATGTTCTTCATTGGAGGATTTTCCCCAAGGAAATCCTCTACCTTTCAGCATCGGAAAAACTACCCTCAATTCTCTCAAGAAGAGTTAATAAAATAACTCTTACTTATCATGTTTTTTCATTAATTTATATTAATGTAACCCTATTAATTAAAGGTAGTTCTCGTTACATATTCTGTGTAATCGAGAATTTAATCCCCATCATTAAATGCTCGAGCACCCTCATGTGGTCCCCACATTTATGATTAAAATGGGAGGTTTTAAAAAATAAAATAAAAGTTAATTATTTTATTTTATTATTTGTCTAACCGTCCCATGAATATATGAAAAACTAATATCTACCCTCAACCTACTAAGGTCATGGTGAAGGTCTGCTTAAGCGTATATCGGCACTGCGAGTTCAATGGTGCCCTCAAATTTTGATTCCAAGCAAAGGTTTAGAAGTTTAAAAATGCCACACACGCTTTCACTGAACATACCTAAAAAAATTTAGAAATTCATTCCAAGAACACCAGGACTCAGAATCATGCTCCGTCAATTTTTACAGACTCATAATATTAAAATATATTTAAAAAAAATTACAATGAAAATCACAGGTCTGTACATTTTCCTCAACTCAAGGATTTGTATTTCTGAAAGCCAGAACACATACTACAGAAACAAGTGAGGGTACTGAGCACGCATTTGAGCCTCCTAATCCCATGTTCTCTCATGGAGGTTCCCATGCTTCTAACGTATGCACACTAGAGGTATCGATCTCCCATGAAGGACTCTATGGTCGATCCTCAATCTCTTATGGAACCTCCTAAAACATCGCTCCATCATCGATGTCCAGATCTCCCCAGTCAACGATGTGGTAATGATCATGTACTTATCTACTCAGCAAGGAAATGTGGAAATTTTGTGCACCTATAACATCCGAGGGAGACGAGCTTGGCAGTATTCCACCTCACCCAATCTACTGAGGACCTAGAAGGGTCCAATGAACCTCAGATATACCTTGCTGACCTAGCCAAATCTCCGCAAACCTCATCGAGGTGAGACCTGTAGAAAGACATGGTCACCATCCCCAAACTCGAGAGGTCTCCATCTATTGTCAGCACAATGACTTCTTCATACTCTATGCAATCTTCATCTACTCCAAGATGATCTTCATCTACTCCAAGGTAGCCCATACAATCTCTGGTCCCATGAGTGCTAACTCCCCTAGGTCAGTCCAGCATAGAGGTGATCAGAAATGACACCCGTATAATGCCTCAAATAGTGTTGTACCGATGATGGATTCATATCTGTTGATGTACATAAACTCCACCAAAGTCATGTGATCCTCCCAACTACGGAAGAAATCAAGGACACAATAAAAAAACATGTCCTCAACATTCTGAATGGTCCGCTCTATCAGATCATTTGTCTAAGTATGGAAGGAATTGCACACCAGATGTTGTGTCCCGAATTCCTCTTGCAACCACTTCCATGATCGGGAAGTAAAATGTGAATCACGGATAGAGAAAATCATAGATGGCACTCCATGAAGATATACAATATACTGCATGTAAAGGAATTCTAATCACTCTACTGAACCCTTCTCTCTGATAGGTAGGAAGTGGTCCAACGTGGTGATTCGGTTAATGATCACCCAGATGGAAACATGCCCCTTGGACCTGCGTGAAAGTCCTTTCATGAAGTTCATGGAAATTCCATCCCACTTCCACTCTGGAACCTCTAGTCACTGAACTAAGCCCTCTAGAAGCTGATTCTCTTCCTTCACATTCGTACATGTGAGGAACCATGAGACAAAACCTATAACTACTTTCTTCATTCCCGAATAGTATTTTCGACGCTGTAGGTCCTGGTATATATTCACCACTCCTAGATGTACTGCTATAGGGGACATACGGAACTCCCTCAACACTTCCTCCTATAGCACAACTAGTACCATAGTATGCCTTCTAAAGTTGATGACATACTCCCCTCATTTAGTAAGTCTCTCGGCTGCATGTAATGTGGATATCTAAGCATGTCGAGCCTCGTAGTTAGTGTCTCCAGGTTGTGCCTCCATGACTTGCTGAATGTGTGGGGGAGTGACTGTCAGAGACAAAATATAAGATACTCCATCTCGATCCACATAGGATATCTGCAAAGAGGATAACTGTTATGTCATCTCACTCAACTACTGTATACCAGATCTCATGCTGAGGGTATCTGCTACTACGTTCCACTTCCCAATAGTATAGACTATCGTAAAGTCATAGTCCTAGAGGAACTCAAGCCAACTCCACTATCTCATGTTCAGGTCCTTTTGTGATAAGATATACCTAAGACTCTTTAGATCGGAGTAGACTATAAAATGTTTTCCCATCCTGAAATGACGCCACATCTTCAAGGCGAAGACAAATTTTTATCACTCCAGATCATGGGTAGCGTAGTTCGGATCATGCTTCCTCAGCTGTCGAGAACCATATGTGATCACTACTCGCTCTTTCATTAGGTAATATCCATTCCTGGCCCCTGATGCATCGCAGTAGACAACGTAAACAATTCCCTCTTCTGGTAACCTCACGATAGGGGTACTTTTCAGTCTCTGCCTTATCTTAGGGAAACTCAGATGGCATGTTTCGGAACAAATGAAGGGTTTCCCCTTATTCATTAATGCTGATAAGGGTTCCGTAACTCTAGAAAAGTCTGGAACAAAACTCTGGTAGTAACCTACCAATCCCAGGAAACCCCGCCTTTCTGTCACACTCTTGGGTGGCTCCAAAGCAAGCACATCCTCAATCTTGGCTGGATCCACCATAAGTCCAGCTTCTGAGATGACATGTCTCAGGAGATGATCCTCTCGGACCCAGAACTGGATCTTTGAGAGCTTACCGTAATGATGGCACTCTTAGATTTTTTCAAGAACTATCTGATGATGATAGTCATACTCCTCTTTCGTTGATGAGTATATCAGGATGTCATCGATGAGTACTACTAGAAAACATTTGAGGTATGCCCGGAAGATCCTGTTCATGAGTCACATGAATAATGCTGGGGATTTGGTCTGAATGAATGGAATAACCAATAACACATAGTAGCCTTACTGACATCTGAATGCTGTCTTCTGGACATCCTCATCTCGTACACTGAGCAGGTGACAGACTGATCTGAGGTCTATCTTTGTAAACAAAAATTCTCCCTTCAGCTGATCAATGGAACCATTAATCATAGGGAGTGAGTAATTTCTTCTCATGGTCACATGGTTTAGGTGCCGATAATCTACTTAGAGTCTCAAACACCCATCCGCATTCATGGACAACAAAATCACGGATGCCCAAGAAGAAACACTAGGCCTAATGAATTTATTGCCCTGTATGTCCTAAAGATGTACTCGGATCTCTCGAACCTCAGTGAGAGCCATCCAATATTCTAGCTTAGATATCAGTTTCGTCACGGGGTACAAGTCAATGTAAGTTTGAACCTATGGTGGAAGATGTAGACTAGGTACATTATCATTGAATACATCAGCATACTGGTCCATCTCTATATGATAGCTCTGACTCTCAACATCAACTGCTCCATGGGTAAGGCTATCCATATGATGTGTGATCGGATGCACCCTCCTCTGAGTAAGTAAATCTTGTTCTGCAAAGTATCCCTTCCAAATGGTGAAGTTAAAATTGGTCCCATCCTTGTGAACACACCACACATTTCACTTAATATAGTCGATTTGAGCATGGACTATATATAACTAGTCCATACCCAAGATAACTTTGTAAGGCCTCAACGTCACTTCTAGAAGATCCCATTCAATGCTCTCTCCTCCTAGAGTAAGATCACAGTGATGGAACCAATATTTTATCACCGAATCCTCTCTATTAGGAGTCTCTAGATATAAGGAGCGAGCCAACGAATCCACCAGATTCTCCGAGCTCCGAATGAATTCTGTGGAAAAAAAGAGTGACCAAAACCTATATCTATACGTACTATAACTAAGGTGGAGTAAACATAGATAGTAACTCTAATTATATACATAACTTTATGTTCATAGGTCATAGCTTCCTAGAGCTGAGCTCATCTATGTTCATCAGCTCCATGTGGTCGTGATGGACCACATGGAGGTGGTGACGGTATAACCTCAAATCGCTTCCCACTTCCTACTACACGGACAACTCCTCCACCACATCCACCTTTTGCCTACAGACCTCCTCGATTGAACCTTCACCTCTACCCAGGCGTTCCATTGACCGACTACTGGTTATCTGTATGGAAGGTCGAGCAGTCACGAGCGATTTGACCCTGCCCACCGCACATGTAACACTTCCTGCTCCCTACCTATCATGCTTTATCTCGAGAGCCCCAGACAACCGACCCTGTATCTTGTGGCCGTCCACCCATAGGTCTGCTCCTCCTAGACCTCTATGTCATATGTTTTCTGCTAGCTATAGATGAATAATATATGTAATTTCTGGTGGTTGGTATCGCTTCTGGTGATTTCTCATCAAGGAAACTCTGCACTAAGAGTTCTCACTCTAACACCCACACATGTGTCGGGATGAAAGATGAAATCATAGAATCATTGATCTCCCATATGAGTCCCGAATCGAAGGTCCTAGCCTATAAGAAAGGGTCCCGCACCATGTTAGTGGAGTAGTGTAAAAGGTTGGTGAACCTCTCTGAATATTGAGCCAAAATCATGCTACCCTATTGTAAGAGGAAAATCTCTTATATATGCACTGAGAATAAAGTCATTGGGATGAATTTTTTTTGGAAAAGGCTCTCAATGTCCAACCAGATGAGAGTGAACTCATCGTGAACCAAGAGTACAATGGTCAACCATCTTCCCATTTTTTCCTGAAGAAGGCTGGCGATAAGGATCACCATGAGATCAGTTGGTGTCCCTTCCAGTCAAAAAACTCTAACCACGATCTCTAGCCAATCCTCATCAGCCTTGGTATCCTTCTCTACCTGGAGCCTAGGTGGCCTTTGGGGATAAACTCGTGCAATGCGCTTTAGCGTCCTACAACCTATGTTGTTGGGGTTAGTGGTATCAGATTCCCAATGGGTATTGGTGTTGTTTTTACACCACCTGGTGGTACAACTGCTCTTAGGGGGCCCTGCACTAAATCCTCGTCACTCGGTGGGCTTTCATTACGTACTATACCTGGATCCCTAGTAGGCTCTCTACGTAGAGGAATCCTGAAACAAAAACAGGTTTCCCAGGGTCATTATCTTATACATGTTGAGCTGACACAAATAGATCACAATGAAAAATTTTAAAAAACACACACTCAACCTGTGTTTTTGTGCACTGAGTCAGTAATCAGAATTCAGGGTCCAAGAGTGTGGATAAGTCGGCCACCGCACCAACACAAGATTCCCCAAACTGATAAACACACTCATAATAGTTAACACTATTTCCAATTAAATGACCAGAGTCTAAGATCATCAGCAGAACCAACCCCTCTGATACCAATTTGTCATGACCCTCCTCTCGGGTCCTATGTCGTTACTACCCCAAGCTCACCTTCCAATGGTCAGGGGATAGAAACTAGCACCAGAAAGGCATATCCTTAAAACATGGATGGAATTTACCCAAAACCTGTAATCTCACGCAAACCTGAAACAAAGCTAGATACAAACTCAAGGTAAACTATATTGTAAACATGGTGTGTATAAAAAGTAAAGGAGCCACAATACAAGACCAACTAGAAAGTACATGTAAAACTGAAAACATCTCTTAAGACCGCTAGCCATCGACCATACCTGAAGGGTAGGTATAACTCTAGAATAGTCATCTCAATAGTATGCCTCATCTAAGGCCCACCCCTGAGCAACCTCCAACCTTGGTCCCCTCATCCTCGATCAATGTTGTCCGTCACCTGCACAAGACACAACAAGGTGTGGGCGTAGCCCGTGAAGAGGTGATTATAACGATAGTCAGTATGGACCATTAGAACCCTAAAGGTCTCCCAAAATGCATAATGTATAAACCAAAAATCAAGACCTCAAACTCAATGCATGAAGAATTAGTCATCAACACTACATAGTTATATGTCCATACATATACCTAAGTTATTAATATATATACACCTAACACATGAGGAAAGAATACCACAATGGTAACACCACAAAGATAACAGTACCACATAGGTAACACCACGAAGGTATGTACTAAAAACGTAATTAAACACATATGAATATAACAACGGTATCACAACACATAAGATTACTATGAAGGTATCACCACACAAGAAGTGTACCACAATGGTAAATACTCATCTCACATCAGATATAACTTATGTACATAAGTATAGATGATTAATCATATTGCTAGATCATATTAATTCATAGAGAAGCTCGGATTTTGAGCAAAATAGGTTCGAAGATGACCCATATAGGATCTGATGATGACCAACACATGACCTGGATATGACCTAAACAGGATAGGTATGCGACGACCAACAGAAGATCGTTGGGCGCTAACCCACACATGATCTAATGATGACCAACACCAGATCTAGAGATGACCTAAATAAGATTGGAATGTGCTGACCCACACTGGACCACTGAGCACTGACCCACAAAGGATACGAAGAGGACCCACATAAGATCAAAATACTCCACATGTACAGCTAGCTACAGGGTTTCCCGCACAAAGAATACTTGATTCCGGGTGGTTCTGATCCTCATTCCATCAGTCAATACATCAACTGTCATGATGTCACACGAAGAAGTATCCAAAAGACTTGCAATTTCATAAGGGACCCAATGCAACTAACTGCGTAGAAAACAGATGTCCGGTCTGTATGTTATTTGCATTTCCGTTCTAAGGTCCCAGTTGGATTCGGGTTAGATCCAACACTTTCAATCACAATAATTATCCAAATCTCATGTGGATTATACCAAAAGTACCATATAAATTCCAGGATTCGAATGACATGGAATATTTGTCAATCAGATTCCTGGATCACATGTTATGGCCAAATGGTGAAACCGAGGAACAGATGGGCCCAAGTCCAGTCCAACCTGGATCGAACGACCCGACCCACTCTGGGTCCAACTCGGATGGGATGGTCCATGGAGGGCCCGACCAGCTGGGTTGTAGTTTGGGCTGTCACATGAAGGGGGCGGCCTCCTTAGAGAGGTCTGCTAGGCATGGCCCGCTACATTGTGACATGCTGCGGTGCTTCCCGCTAGGCGTCGTCCGCTTGGCTGGGTGGTCTGCCAGGGCGAGGTCCTCCATATCCATCACCTAGGGGGAGGCTCCTCCCAGTATCCCGAATGGTCTAATGGACAGTTCGGCTGGTATAGTGTGGGATTGTCACATGGGACCCACCAGGGGGGTTCCACTCAATGTTGCCGACCGGAAGCCTAACCTGTCCTCCTCCTAGTGGTGCGACAACGTCATTTTCCATCCATGGTTGGTCGGGTGTCGGCCAACCTGTGGTCTCCACCGAGGCCCAGCTGTCGCGGTATCTAGCTCCGTCGGTGTGGATGCGCACCACTGGTTTTCGACGTGGTTGGCCAGATGTCGGTCTCCCCCCTGCTCCACTACTGCCGATAGGCCGTGACCTCCTACTCAACTGATAGCATGGCCACCCGACTCCCTACTTCCACGTGGTCTGCCAGTATGTCGGTTGTTGTCTCCTCTGCTGCGGCCGATGGACCATAGCCTCCTCTGGCGGCACAGTTGCACTGCCGCCGCTATCACGGGAGACCAGAGTGTCGGCCACCACCATCTGTCCTATCGGCGTCGGTCACCATCCACTTGTGCCACAAATAATCCCTCAACAATGATGATGCGGAGGGATCGGGCCATGTTTGTTTGCACCATACCCTCTATGTTAGATCAGTATCACGGAGCTCGTGGAGAAAGATTCAATATAAAAGAATACACTTAAGAATAATAACAAACACACCCCTACCTCAATCTCCTGTTGGAGGTGTTGTACGGAGGAAGATGAAGATGACGACGTTCGTCGCTCCCATAACACGTTTCCGATTCGGGCATGGGTGTCATCCTCATTCATGATCCAGAGAACATTCTTTGCTGGAGGTTGTTCTTTATTGGAGGATTCACCAGCATGGGCCTCCTCTACCTTTCACCAATGGAAAAACATCCCTCAATTCCCTCAAGAAGAGTTAATAAAATAAATCCTAATTAACATGTTGTTTCATTAATTTAGCTTACTATACCATAGTAATTAAAGTGAGTTGTGGTCACAGAATTCGTGCAACATTTCATTTAATGCCCGACCACCCTCATGTGGTCTCCACCATGATGATTCAAATGGGAGGTTTTGAAATATAAAATAAAAGATAATTATCTTATTTAATTATTTTTCTATCCCTCCCATGAAAATATGAAAAACTAACTTCTAGCCTCAAACTACTACATTCTAGGTGATAGTCTCCTAAAGCAAATATCGCTGTCGTGAGCTCAACGGTGCCCTCAAATTTCAATTCTGAGCACCCATTCAAATGTTACAAAATCCCACCCACGAGTTCATTGAACATACCTAAAAATAGATCAGAAATTTATTTTATGCACACTAGGCCGCGGAATCACACACCGTCAATTTTTACGTACTCTCTATATTTCAATATATTAAAAAATTACATGGAAATTCTTTGGTCATTACATAGAATTTGGATACTCCAACCTCTTCACTTCATAGATTATCATTCTGGATAATATGATTGATTCTTCTCTAGTAAGTGAATCATTTTTTATTAATAAATAATCCTCTCTTTTTTTTTAACTCAATTAATTATATTTAAGAAAGCTCTTCTTGTTGATGTATTAGAACTTTTATTTTATTATTTTTATTCTATGGATTATTCTATTATCTTCCTAAATTTTTTTCTCCTTTGGAAAACCATAAATTAAATTATTTTATGATATTTTGACCAAACAATAAGGCTTTATGTAAGGCTATTACATATGATTAAAATATTTATATCTTGCATTAATCTAATGGTATTTCCTATTCTATAGAAATTATGCAATTAAGATGATTCTGATACTTGATTTCATATAAATGTGTTTTGTGAAATAATTTTTTTTTAGGATTTTAAAATATTTGGTTGATTTTGAAATTTTTTTATTGAGATGGAATGTTTTTTTATGATACAATTTAGTTTTTAATATCGAGAAAAAATATTTTAAATGAATGATATTTTTTAAGGAATAAATTTAATAGATTTTTTTTTTGGAATAGAAATGGTGTGTTGAACATGAATTTTTTTATTTAAACTATGATTGATTAAATAAATATAAAAGAATGTTTTCCCTATTATTGAGTGATTTATTGAAAGAACATGTGAGAAAAATTTGTTAGTGATTGATTAAGATAATAAATAAAGGAATATGACTCCCAATAATTGGGCTTACAATGAAAAGTCATGTTAAATCATGTTAGTCATTATTTTACATTATTGGCTGTTAAAAAACTATAACAATTATCTGATCCTAATGGATGTGTGTATAAATTTTGAAATAATTTTTTAAATGTGTAGTGAAGGAATTATATATCCATAAACTGATAAACCTTAGGGAATTTGACCATGATGTATTGTTTTATTTTTATTATTATATTTAAATTTTTAATTGAACTAATTTATTATTGTTCCTTTTATTTATGAAAATTTTCATTCAAGATTTTTTTATATGAATTCAACATATTTTATTTGAATTCATGTTATGACTAAAATATGGAAAAAATATGCAATGCCTTATTTTATTTAAAATTGATTAATTAAAGTATTATTTGATAGGAAAATTATTATTTCATATTTTGGGACAAAATATTGAGTTATATTAATCAAATCCTACCTTCACCTTATCATATTTGTAGATTATTTCTTTCAAGGACTAGTAAAAGGTAATGTACCACTAAAAAGTTATGGGAGATGCAGACTAAGAAGGCCTTTATTAATGGTGGTAGTAAAATTGGTGTTTTATTCCCCTCGTTAGATGAATATTATGATACTTTTTCATCATTAATATTATGACTCTTATGGATGAAGTCCCATTTTTTTTTATCTTTTTATACTTATGTTACTTCTTCTCATAGATGAGAATTTTGCATTTTAACAGTTTAATTTTTTTCTACCACATCACTATTAATATTCATGATAATTTGGGGAAATCATTACCCATTACCCTTTTTTGATTCTCTAGTGCTAGTCGGTAGCCCTTTCTGATCTATAACGTCATTCATGTAGGTTAGTTCCTTCATTGGTACCTATTCACAGGGGTATATTGGTTGTCTTAAAAAAATCAAATGTGTTAGGTTTCACATATCTCTTTTTCTAAATATGAATTTTTTGATTAGTGGTACATAAATGGAAGGTATGAATGATTTCCCAGAAATTTTACATTATCGAAATCCTTGAGTCCATATGGGTGTTTGGGAAATGAATCATTGTGTAATAAATATAATTGATTATAATACCTTTCAAATCATTATTTCAATACCTTTAAATCCAGAAGGATTGAATTGTATTTTATGTAATTGATATTCATGTATCTCTTTATGGAGTTTATGATTTGATTATCCTTTCATATTTTTTTTCATATTGCATACTTATATTTTATATAACAATTTCCCTATGAATTTTTTAAGTAAGTCATGTGTGGATTATTCTAAAAAATATTTTTAACTAGAGCCTTGTTGGGATAGTGGTGCATTTAGTCCAAGCTCTTGGATAATTATCCAAACATGTTCCCATGTAGTACCTAGATGTGGAAGTTAAAATAAATGAAACTATCAATCATGATCAAGTGTTTCATCTATAAAATCTTCCATATTTCCATGTCTAAAATGGAATTTATAAATTAGATGATAGATTGGAAATGATTTAGATAGTTCTGAGTTCATTGAATCCTCTTATTTAGTAAATGTGAATTTCAACCTTTACGCTGGAACGACATAGAATGTGGCGATGAAATTCTGGGGCTATAGTGAATAAACATGAAGGATTGGAGTGAAAATACATTAATGTTGTTTTCAAATAGTATTTCGCTCTAGAATCGATGGTTTTTGTGGGATATATGGAATTTATCATCCACCAAAATGGTGATTGAATGTCGACTTGGTATGAAAACAACATTTTTAAAGTTTTTAGTTATCTCTTAAGGTTGTATAAAACAACAATAAGATGGCTCAAATATTAGAGTTGGGACATTATCCAAAAATATGATCTCATGATTTATGTTGAATCTCAGATTCAATAAATATGTATTGGATAGAGATTTAATGAATGATCATGACCTCACAAGTATGTCATGGTTGGATATATTTTTTCCAACACCATGTGGTAGTTCTATTACTTATAATAGTGTTAATAGAAGGTGGTATGTATCTCATAGTGTATCTTTATAGAAAACATCATCTTGAAATTTTTCTACATCTTCTAGAGGCCCATTCAATTTCATTTAATGTGGAATGATATAATATTTAAATCAGGTTTTATAGAGGCACTACAGATTTGTGGTTTTTTCAGTTACTCAGGTTACCTACATAAGTTCAGTCATGACTTCTATGGTTCACATAGTTCAACAGGATTTCCCACACTTAATGTAATTGTAGAGAAATATAATAATTCAGTATATAAGGGGGCCTAGATATAAACATTCATAAATAATGATCTTCATTTAGTGAAAGAGTCTCCAATGGAATATGATTTGGGTCAATAAATAGTGAGAGAAATCATCACCATGTATTCCACATTAGTGACTAAACCATTTAATACAATGAAATCAAAGTCTTTCATATCAACTTATATAGTTAATTTTTAAAACAATACAATTGAAATTATTTTATTTTTAATGCATATTTTTACACTCCAAGAAAAACATTTAGTGTAGGGTCTTTAATGTCCCATTCATTCCATCTTGTTACCAGATATAGATCCCATCTGATGTTTTTAGTTCATTAAAATGAATCTTCTAGATTTAATTATTAGGATGGATTGGATGATTCCTCTTCCAGACTATGATGAATATTATATTTTTTGGTATTCCTTTACTACCTCTGATGTGGTGTTCAATATTTTCTATATATAATGGGACCTAAGGTCGAGTAGAGACAAATCACCTATTTTGATGTTGCGCAGGGTGATATAAATTTTTTATTTTAACCCGGACCTTGATTCATTAACTGGGGACCTTTCTTTAGTGTCATTCAAATTTCATTAAATGATTCAATATGATTTTTTTTCATTTTGTTGGTGGGATAGGTGATGTCCATGATTTATTTGGGACATCGTACCTAGACCATCTATATTCCCTCATAACATATGTCACTAGATGAATAGAGTGATTCAAAGACTTATTTGGATGTTTTTTATAATGGTTTCCATTACCCTGGGTATTTCCCCATTGGTGGTGGATGTTCATTTCAAAAATAATGTTGATATAACCTTTCAACATTATGTTTATCACTGAAATCTAAATCAATTAAAGGTAACGAAAAATTATATGTAACCTCACATCGATGACTTTTTTGATCCGTTTAAAGGTGTAATGTGGTTGTTGATGATTTATATTTTATTTGGTTATTAGAAGTAATGAATCAATGAAACATATATCCTAAAGAAACCGCTTTAATCTACGTATATCCATTATGAGTAAATTAATGTTTGATTTTTTTGCCTAATGATCTGATTTTATTTATGGAACAAGTGAATAGGATAATCTAAGAGTTCCTTAATTTTTTTTGCAGTGGTATTTTTGGATGAAATATCGGTTTACCCGAAAAATGAGGAGGACCATGTGCATCATCTGAGATTGGTTTTAGAAATTTTAAATGGTCATAGAGATTATTCCATGAAAAGGAAATGTAATTTTTTAGGAAATTATGTTCTTAGGAAACATAGTCTCAAAAATTGGTAGTTTAGTATATCATATCAATGATAATGATATTATGACATGGGAACACTAGCACATTGTTTTCAAAATTTGAAGCATCCTTTGGTAAGTGGTGTATTAAAACTAGTTTATTCCTGATTTCCTAGTGTAGGATTCTATTATGATGAATCTCAATTATAATAGAATGAATGTTATATGGGATTTCAAATTTTAGGAATATTTTGATGAATTGAAGAAATTTTTAACTAATTCTCTAATGTTAAACCTTATAGTGGATCATTAGGGTTATTTAGCCTTTTGTAATTCATTCAGTATGGGTTTATGTTGTGTTTTCATGAAATATGATCCCATGGTGCGGTATGGTTCCTAATAGCATAGTCCTAATGGTATGTTTTTTACTAATCATGACTTTAAACTCGTATTTATGATTCATTCTATTATGATTTGATAACATGAAATTTTAACAGAATGAATTTTCCATTTTCCCAAATCACCTTTCTATGAGTAATATATTCAGAAAAAATTATTTGATTCAACATCTTAGGTTATTAATGGAGTTACCAAAGTCTTTATATATCGGGATTGACTATACCATTTTTATGGGGATTTTAATTATTGATCAATATTGTAGGATATTATAGCTCCTTGATGTGGAATGGTCATTAGGATATGTGAAATTAATGGATCTATATGATTGAATTCATTTGAGAGTTCAGGTGGATGAGTCTAGGAATGTTATGGAAGAAATTCAGTTTTCCTCCACCCTTCTCAAGATGATTTTTTAGGAGTAACATCTTGATAAATACAACTGATTCCATTAGGACACTCTTTATTTTGTGGATGTGATTGATGAGTGGGTTTTACCCTTATTTGTTATCTAATGATTCAAGATATTGTATTTTATAATTTTTCCTATGATAATTGATGTGATGTAGTAATGTTATAATTCCCATTAGTTAATACATCATGGAACCATGAATATTTTATATGATATATGTCAATGAATGCGGTGGAGAGGTATGAGATTTTAAATTATTATTTTTATTCAGTAGTGTTATACTTATCGAAAGGTCGTGGATATTAATGAGAAACCTATGGGATTTGTGTATCCCCTCCAAGTGATAAAATGGTAGTGGGGTTACTTTTTTTTGGATTTTTTTGGTTGGTATCGATGTATCCATTGAAAGAAGAATAAGATATTAGTATTGATTGATAGGATGAAAAAACTGGCTAGAATTGTATAATCTATGATATGAAAAATTTCATGGAATTAGAAACTCTATATGTGAATTATCTATTTATCATTAAAGGAGTTACATTTTCTAATGTATCTAATAGGGATCCAAAAATAAGTTCATTTTTTCAATAAATACAACTAAAATTTTATGGGATCCCTTGTTCGATTGATCGTGAAATTTTATCCATCGATCAATGGCCATACAAAATAAGAGAGATATATTTTTGGAGATATGGTTATTACATTCATTGTTGACTTTAGTGGAGTTGGGGATGAATATTTTCACTATTTACGTATTCATATAATAAGAATTAACATTTTTTAGTTAGAATGTATCTTTTTGATGCCCTATATAAAAGACCTTATAGATCATCTACTTATTGGTCCTTGATTGGTGAAGCTTCACAAGTTGAACCAAATTTGGTACAAGATACAACAATAATGATTTGGTTGATTAATCTATGTATGGTGATGGATCAAATAAAGTATAAATCATATATTCAAGATCATTGATTCCCAATGATTTTTTAGATGATTATGTAGTGTTCTAGAGAGTTTATAATCAGGTGGGTCACCAAACGATTTAAAAATTGGAAATTATCGAACATATATTCAAGGGACCTTGTGATATTATTATGCGGGTTAGAAAGGTTGAATAAATTTTGGGATTACTGCATCAGATGATAGAAATCCATGTTTTATTTCTTTTTTCATAGTTATATACATATCATTTTGAACCATATCATGTTTTGAGATATAATCACATTGTGGTGAAACCTTCTTTATCCATGACTCAACAACATGTTCAGATTGCTGATTCATTGGAAATGGTTCTCTATGGAAACTATATACCCATGTTTTAGATTCATTAATGGTATCGCTATGATTGTCATGTGACAAATGACAATAAGAAATTAATGAGACAGTATTGTACTCATATATATAATATGGATCCTATTTAACTAGATTTTTCGGGGAGAATGTTTTTATGATTAAAATATTGCAATATATCATTCATATAATTCATTTACATAAATCCCCTTACATTTATTATTCATTCTTATATTTTATTTTGGTCTATTTTGGATGTTTTATAGAGAATTTTGGATGTTTTTGGGGAAACGCATGGTCATCACATTTTAAGGTCAACCCATGACGTTTTCCTAATAAATCCATTTTCCCAATTTTAAGGATTTTCAGTGTAACACACACCTTGTTAAATGCATATGACATACAATATAAACTAAACATCCATAGAGAGTGGTGGTCAAATTGTTATATTAGTTGTGTAGAAGACCATACACCCTTATTAGAATCCCAAGATATTGTATATAATTGGTTCATGGTTTTTTAGAAGTTTGACAAGAACATGGAGTCTTTCGAGATGCCCAGTAAGGCCAACCAGTTAAGAACATGGGTAGATCTGACCATGAGGCCTAAACTAAGAATTTTTATGTTTGGATTTAAGCATCATGTTTTTTTAATTAAAATATCAAAACCCCAATTATATAATTTATATCACACAAATAAGTTTAAATTAACCCCATTGTCTTTTGTAGGATTTAAGAGAGGATTTTGGCTCTTATGACCTCTTATATTCCCATATATATGTGTTGGTGGATGCAATAAATTCATCTTTAGTATGATAGAACTATTTTTTATGGACTTTATATTCATTTATATTCTCACCATCATTGTAAGAAATGAATCCATATGATTTTTATGTGATATAACCCCAATTTAATGGAAAATAATTTTAGGTATTATTTATACAATAATTAATTTATCCGAATTATTTGAATAAATTCAATTTAATTGATAGCCTGTGTTACATGAAACAATGAATTTTGAAAAGTTCAATGTATTATTAATGTTATTTATTTAACACAACCATTATAAAATACACAGAAAATATAGAATCAATAATAGTAATGTATAAATTTTAAATATAATATATAATGGTCTTATGTAATAGAGTATTGCTGATAACAAAATGGTCTTCATTTTTAGAAAAGCCTATATTTAAAAATAATAATTTCCTAAAAATTGGTTTTATCTTCTATTGTAAAAAAATAATAAAAATAATTTATTAATAATTTATTAATTTTTTTGATAAAATAAAATTTAATTATATAAGAATTATTTTAAAGTTATCTTAGGGTGAACATTTTGATATTTTCTAACAATTAGTTTTTTTTGTGAATAATGAAAAATTATGATTGTTTTGAAATTTGACTTTTTGATTAATGAATTTATATGGATGATTTTTTAATTAAATTGGAATTAATAGTAAAATTAATTCAATTATATATCAACTAATAAAATTTAGAAAATTTTAATTATTTCTAAATTGAATTTCCGTATAAACCATATGATACTTTTTACAAATTTTCATTAAGAAAACATTATTTCTCATCATGTCTACAGGAAAAATTCTTCTAATTCATATTTTCCTCTTATATGACTCAAATTTAGAAAAATGTATTTAAAATTTTAAATAATCAAAATTTATATTTCATATTTATATAAAAATAAATTTTTTCAGTGATGAATATTATATGTAGTAAAAATTATTATCGTAGATAAGGAAAAATTGTTTACTATGTGTAATCTAAAAATAAAAAAGGTAAAAATGACCGAAAACATATGAAAACCCCATTTTATGGAAATATGTAAACCTTATATCTTCGATGATAAAAATTGGACCATTTAGGATTCATTTTGAATGTTAAAAATATGGTTACACTATTTTCTTTTTAAACATTGGATGTGTTCCCCTCTACTCTCATATAAAAGGAAACCCCTTATCCTATATTATTAACACATACAACATCATTTTATTCACGAAATACCTTCCTAAATCACATCTTTAATTTCTTTCTCACTTCCTAGATTCTCAATAGTTTGTATAAGTACAACTTAGGTAGCCTTTTGGTGCAAACCGAAGTAGGATTCTTGAATTAGAGGTAATGTTCTTCAACAAGAATTCCTTTCATATTACTTCCTCAAAATCCTTCAATTATTATTAAAACATGCTTATATAATAGAATAATTATATAAAATTTATATATATGTTGTTATATTAAGTCATTTTCCAAAAACTATATCCCATTCCATCAATGGGGTTACCAAATCAGTATTAGTGTGTATAGTGAATTGCCACCTCCTGAACCGTTGTCATTGGATTTTAATTTTACACCGCTAAAAAATGAATAAAATGATTTATTAATTGGAAATATGTGATATGAATGATATTATTAATTATATATTACAAAAAATTTCATTTTTTTACCTTCCATTCAATTGGAATATGATAACATAATTCATGTGTACATCAACCTGCAGCCTCACAGAGCGTTGTGATTCATTCTTCACGTAAGATTTACATAGAAGGTAATAAATCCTTTTCTATATTAAATCTGCCGATATATATGACACACATTTTATTATTATTTTTATTATTTTTAATAACTAATTTACATTTATTTTTTATTTTTTATTTTATGGAAATGGAAACATCACTCATGTGAATGTACATCATAGAGTCTCACAGTACTGTGAATTTGATTATCCTTTAATAAATTTTATAGATCATTACGAAAATAGAAAATACTGAATATATATGATATTAAAATCACAAAACAAATTATGTATATTATTTAACAATGATAAATTTAATATTACCAAAAATAAAAAGTTAAAACATTCATGAAAATCAATTTTTATTACCCAAAACATGACATTAACAAGGAATTATAAATCAACAGGTAATAAAATGTCATAAGAAAATCATATATGATATGATATATAAATTTATAGATACTAAATAGTTGTATAAATAACCTTATATTTATTATAAATGATATTTGAATGTGCGTGAAAGATGTCGATACAAAAGGTTAGGGATTTTTGCGTGAATTTTTCTTTCCTTTAGGAATATATGTGTCATACACATATATAATTTTATGTGGTGTACATAAAACCCTTATATACTTTAAAATAATGAATTAATTTATTCTCTCTATATATTATGATTAATATAATAATATTCCATAATTTTGAAATCAATTCAATGCTATCAAAGTGTTAATTAGTTTAAGATACAATCTTATCATTTATATTGATCACTATAGTTTTTGCTTTCAATGATGAGATATTATTAAATACATCTTGAGAAACTAAGAATTTTCCATATAGTATTGTATTTTCATTAGTATAAATTTTTTATTCTAATTTTACTATATTCAGAAACTCAATTTTTCAAAACAATGTTTCTAATAATAATGATATTTATCTCCCTCTCCGGTCAAAACCCTTTTTCTTCTAAAAAAGTGTAATAATTTTTTTAAACAAATATGTTTTAAAATTATAGAAATGATTTTTAATGAAATATTTACCCATGTAATATTTTTAATTTTTTTTAACATAATCTGCATGTTATTTTTCAATCATAGTTCATTGTTATTTTACCAAATAATTGAATGGAGTTAATATATTAATCTATACTACATATATATAATTTTATACACTAATGAACCAACAATTTTATAAAGACCCAATTATAAGTCTGCATGTTTATTTTAAAAGAATGGTATTTTAAAAATAGATTATTAATTTTTTGTTTTAAAATGTGATTTTCAATATCATTTTTTTCAACAAAAAAAAATTAATTTATTTATACATCATTATCATTCAACGTATGATATGATATATTTTATAAAAAATTATGATTTATTGGGGATATGAAACATGGAATCCACTATTACTATTATTATTTGTCTAAATGCCTTTTGAATATATTATTTTTATGAATACAATGTCTTTTCATCAATTTTTACTGTGGAAAAAATTTTATTTATGATTCTACATTTTCAAAGAGTTATGCTATGATGCTATGATGAAATGATTATAGAACCTCTCAATTTTACACATTTTATGATATAATGAAATTTTTGTGAATCCCATTTCATTTCATTGTTTATGATATGATTAATTTTTTATGATGTTGTTTCAAACATAAGTATATTTTTCATTAAATTATGGATGGGAAAAATATCTTCATATAATGCATTGGGTAATGATTTATATATAATGAGATAGACATGAAAGGAACACGTAGTGAACCGGATTTAGTAATGGGTTTTTTATTTTTAATGGTCTTGGTTGTGAACCATGAATACTATGATGGTTTCGGGATTAAACCTATTACAATTTGATTGACCTATAAAGCGGTTGTACCCACTATGGAAATTAATTTCTATGATTTTTTGTATACAGAAATACTTTTCCTTCTACCCTTGTTATTCTCTCATAGATTCTGTTCATTAATTTTCTTCTAATTTTGGTATTATCATCTATCATTCCTTATTCCAGGAGTTATTATTATGATATTTAATATATAGGGTTTGTATTTCTACTATTATTCTCAAATTCCCATAAAAATATTCTCAAATTATGCTGACATATCAACCTTGTTTACCCATAATGATCATCTTAAATCACCCTATCATATATCTCATTAAACCATGATATGAAGAAATGTATTATATATGATATTCCGTGGAAGGGTTTTTTTTATGAAGATATTTGTTAGATATGATGTATTTCACTTGGAAACTAGCTATTAATGTTTCTAAAATTCCAATGGTAATATAATATCACAATCATTAGGAGTGTGTTTTTCTAATGAAATGAATGTTCATCGAAAAATATGTAATACCTTTCTATGAAATGTATGGGTTTATAAAGTTGATATCAAATGATTGGATTACATAACCTTCAGAAGATATGATGAGAAATAATGAGATATATTTCGAAGGACAAGCCTAAGGAAAAATATAATGATAAGCCTATTTTTACAAACATGTCGCTGAATTTCTTCATAGATAGATTGAGTGGTTACAAAGAATTTAAATCCCTTTCCGGAAACTACAAGTGGAATTTTATCTATCATATAGGGACCTAGGGGTAATAAATATGAAATTGGTTTATTTATATGGACTTGGTCATCACCTGGGGCACAACAAGGGGCCTTGTTGTACACCTAGTTTGACAGTCCCTTAGGATATTATTTAGAAATTCAAAAACTATTTACAAACCCTAATAAAAGTTTTAAATATATAATTTAAATTAATGAACCGGGATAAACAAAAGTATTCATTGATTAAATATAATGTTTCATTATTTTTAAATTATATAAGTTATTTTTCATTATTATGTGGTTATAACATTGAATATTCTTTCTTACACATGTATTTTTTACCGTATTAAATTCTCAAAAATAGAGGGAACCATTTTAATAATGAATATTATGGAAAGCGAAATTATTTTCTTCTTGGGTAGCCAAACAGTATTGTGGAAGGAATTAAAAATATAATTCTTATTTTTCATGCAAATATATCAAGCCATTAATAATTTCGATCATAAAAAAAGATCAATTATTTGGAAAACATTTTGTTGACTCAACTATAATTAAAATTCCACCGTCCATTAGGTGATATACTAAAATTAATGATTCTTTGAAATGGATCTTTAGGAATATAAAGAAATTTTACATTTTTTAATTTTCATAATATGAGTATTAAATTTTGGATTTCTGTCATTTGGATGTAGAAGAGGATAAATAAAAAAATATCATCAATAATACAAGGAATTTATAAGAAATTGACTCTATGGATTATGACAAGTTTAGGAACATATTTTTTAATAGGTACATTCCTCTTATTGTTCATATGAAGATGTAGATGGAGTTCCATGATCTAAATTAGAAGTATAATGAATCAATTGGTACCTATGATAAAAAAAATTAACAAAACCTTATAATTACATTTCTAGTAATATCATTCAATATGAAAGTATGGTTGATGAATTATTCGGTGCCTTAAAACCACACCTCCTTTGGTTTTAATCAACAAGATACAAAATTAGATGTGATGAAATTGTTTCACGTGCTATCTAGGAGGAGATAGAAGATGCTGTTTCTTATCAATAACAATTTTTTATAATAATTAAAATGTTAAATTAAAGGGAAAATATAGGAACAATATAGTGAAAATTTTAAATTTACATTATTCTCAATGAGTGTAGAGAAATATGGAGTAAATTTTCATATGGGGAAAATTAAATGTTTCAAAATTTGGATGTAAGGTCATTGAGAAATTGATTTCTTAATTGATGGGAAGATGATAGTTAATTATTTTAATAACACCCTAAGGTATTTAAAAATTAAATTGAAATGCATGAAATATTGTTTTAAGTAAATTTTTATAACTTCCCTTTAAACATAATTTGTTTGCTTCTATGTTTTGAATTTCATAAAACAGTCGTCTAAAAATGTGATCAGTATGTAATTTGGAGTCTAATGAAACTAACATGATTTTTTGGAATAGTAACCTACCATTATGAATAGTAATATGAATAGTAATATGACCCTAATTAATAGAAAATTTTATTATTATTCAGTTTTATTAAGTTAATAAGATACTGTGATTTTGGTTAACATTTAAAGGTGTTAAAAAATATGTTATATATATAAAAATATTAGTTTTTAGGAAATTTTTATTTTATTCAAAAATTAAATTTATAACATTAGGAAAATTATTTTCAAAAATGGATTTAAAATATGAATTCTACATATCAAAAATTCGTTAGGGTGAATTTTTGGGACTTTTCTGAATCATTTGAGTTTTTGGTGAATAATAAAAATAAATTTTTTATTTTTCTGTAAGTTTAATGTCATCATTAATGATGTAATTATTCTGGGAAAATTTTCTACAGTTAAATATGATTTTATGTGTCCTAAGTGTCCATAACCATGGGAAAATACCTTGAGCAGGCCCATGGTTTTTCAAATAACAGTAATGAGGTGTCCATTGGAAATTAATAAAATATCCCATCACTTTTAATATAAATACCAACCCATTTCTTCATACCATTCATTGAAAATTTCTCCTAAATGAATACATGTTCTTCTTTCTTCCCTATTAGTCCACCGATTGTGTCCTCAAGCCCCCAAGGTTCCATTTTTCGTGTCATAATAGTTATTCTTCACGGAGGTTTAAACAAATTTCAAATAAGCAGAAACCGAAGTAATAGAATTTTTAATCCAATTTATATTCTTTGGGTTAATTATCATTATTATTCATCATGTGGTATTAATATTATGGGTGTGATGATTTTTTATTTGTATAATGTTTTATTATGTTTATTTAAAGTGTATAAACATGTCTATTATATTTTATTAATTCCCACTCTGATTGTATTTTCAAGGCACCTCCCTTTTTAAAATCCATTTGAAATTATCTTTGACAAATTTAAAAAGGATTGTGTTTATATAGAATGAGTGTTTTATCCTAATTTGATGATACTTTATTACAATTATATGTTCCTTGGAAATTGTTTATGTGGGTTTGAGCCCATTATACCTCAATAAATGTTGGGTTGAGCCCATTATAGCTAAAGTTATTCCCAGTTGACCCCTCATTATAGCTCAAGATATGATGGGTGAGCCCCAATATATCTTGCCAATGAGTTGGGTACACCGTAGATTGTTGTTGACCAAATGGTTATTCCATGTGTAAAGGTTAATTTAAGTGAAATATGGTAAATATTTCCCAGGGAAACTACATGATGTTTCTATTCCTATGAGTTTTTAAGATTATGATTTTTATTGGTTTTCAAGTTATATCTTACATAATGATTTATTTTGTTATAATCCTTTCTGAGTTTCATACTCATTAAATTTTTTAATTTTTTTTTCATAGGATATAAGTATGGGTATAAGAAAGAAGGGTGTCCTAATGTCTGACATGGAGTGTTTTCAATGAAATCAGTTTTTATATTTTAATGTTTTATGTTTTGAAAAAATGGATACCCTATTTGACATTACCATCTGTATATATATGTGGTATCTTATGTATGTAATATATTCTAATTATTTAAAACACTAAACATAAAATGACCATCACTATGTAATAGTGTACGTTCTTGTCTAAAATTCATGATTATGTAATTTTTTATGTTGGGTTCTTATAGTTAGTATCAATGGATGTTTTATATAACATTAGGGGTTAATATGATATTAAAATAAGTCCACAAATGATTTTTACTCTATGTTAAGATTAAATGTTATAGAATTTATGGATAACCATGTTGCTTCATCTAATTTATGTCTGTTCAGAATGGTTTTCTACATTAGAATCATCGATGATAAAGTAGAAAGGAACCAAGGGGTTAATATCTATACGAATCTATATGCCTGATGGTGGGAATCATTACTGAGAAATTTGTGACATAAATGGATTAGTTGACTGAGGAAATAAACGCTGGTGGTATCCATGCTAGAGAGGAAAATGATAAAACATGAAGAAGTATGTCTTTTTGGTGAATTTTATGAGGCGACATCCTCTCAAATTTAGTGGAAGCATAGATCCAGTGATTTCTGAAGGTTGGATCAATGATCCAGAAAAGTTATTTGATGTCATGGTATTTTCTAAATTTCAAAAGGTAATACTATCCATTTATCATTTGGAAGGAGAAACTGATCAGGGGTTCTCTCTAGTAAACAATAAGAGAGAAAAAATTGATATTGACAGTCTGGAATGGGATGATTTTAAGAGTATTTTTCTGTAACAATAATGTCCCAAAACTTTTTGACTTGGAATAGTGAAGCAATTCTAGGAACTTGAGTAGAATGATGATGATTATGTTGCAGCATATGAATCCTATTTGACAAATATATCTAGGAATGCTATAGATTTTACTCAGGATTTTGATAGTAAAATTAATAGATTCTACTCTGGGTTGAAACAATTTTTTGAGAAGAGCATTGACTTCAAGAGAGTTTAAAAACTACGAGAAAATTGTTCGTTGTGATGAAAAGGTGGAGATTGAGTTTGCTGACATGTATGTTCCTTATGATGTAAATAATAAGAAATAGTTAGGTAGGTGATCTTTGGGTAAGAATTCTTCAAATTAATCTAGATGTAATAATATCAATTTCCCTTCATGTGAAATGTGTCGTAAAAGGAATCCTAATTAATGCATTGTAAATTCTAGGAAATGATATCTATGTTGATTGTTTGGACACATGTTTAGCGAGTTCATGTAAGATGATCCAACAATTAATGAGAACCAGGTGGTGAGATGCTTTAACTATATGGAATTGGGTCATTATGCTATGTTTTGTCTGAAACATGTCACTAATGTAGGTATTCCGTATGGTTGGAAGCATAAGGGATTTTTAAAATAAAACTAAATCACTTCAGGAGATGTTGAGATGTCAAAAGTTATGGTATTAGGTACATTTCATTTTTTTACGGATTTTGAAATTTTTTTCCTTGATTTAGGGTCTACACATTCATTCATTTCTGAGAAATCTTCTAAAATATAAAGAATTCAACCTCAAGAAATGAACTAGATATCATTTTAATAACACCTAGAAGAAATATTTTGTCAAAAATAAGTTATAAGAATATACTTATGCTTGCATGTGGAATGACATTACCTGGAAAACATATTGTTTTCCCCAGTAGTGTTTGATTTTATAAAGTTTATGGATATTATTTTTTATATCATGCTAAGATAGAATTCTGTAAAAATAATATTTTTTCATAATTTACTTTATTTTGTAAAAAATAATGATCCAAAACCATTGATAACATATTATTAAGAAAAGACACTGATAAAAAATGGGAAACAATGTTATCTTGCTCTTTTTTTTTGAAAATGAGGGAACTGTTCATATTAGTGATGTACCGGTACTAAATGAATGACTGTATGTTTTTCATGATGATTTTCAGATGTTATTCCTAAAAAAGATGTTGAATTTACTATTGACATTGTTCCTGATTCTAATCCATTTTCTAAACCCCCTTATCGAATGGGCCAATTGGAACTTCTGGAATTAAAAATGTACTTGCAAGAATTATTATATAAAGGCTTCATGAGACTTAAAACATCACCATGGGGTGCTCCTCTCTTGTTTGTTAACAATAAAAATGGTTCAATGTGACTTTTCAGTTATTATAGATCCTTGAATAACATTATGTTTAAAAAAAATACCATTTTCCTCATATCGATGATTTGTTTGATTAGCGCCTTGGAGAATAGTATTTTGTGAAGGATCACCTGTGGTTGGGGTACCATCAGTTGAATGTTAAGGATGAAGACATCCTGAAGACTGTGTTCTATACTAGATATGGTCATTATGAATTTGTAGTTATTCCTCTTGGTTTAACTGATTCACTTATTGTATTCATGGATATTATGAATAAAATATTTCATGAGTTCACAGATATGTTTGTGGTTGTGTTTTGATGAAATTTTGTTATATTATAGAATCAATGAATACAATGAAAAATTTCTAAGGGTTGTTTTGAAAACCATAAATGAAATGAATCATTATGGAAAATTCATCATGTGTGATTTCAAGTTGCATCAAATTTCATTTCCTAGGAACATTGTATATAAGGATTGAATAACAGTGGATCCAGTATAAAAAAGAGGTTGATGAATGGACCAGACCAACAAATGTTAGAGAGATCTATATTTTTCATTAGATTTGTAGGATATTACAGATGGTTACATGAAATCATTCAATAGTTTTCTAGCCTGCTAACACGGTTAACATGAAAAGGGGATAATTTTTTTTGGACAGAATATCGTGATGTTTGTTTTCAAGAAAAGATGAAGATATTGGTGAATGCTTCATTTTTGTCCTTTCCATACCGAAATTGTGTGTTCTTCATCTACAGTGATGCTTCGTTGAATATACATGGTTTTGTTCTGATGTATAATGATTAGGTATATTCATATGCTTCAAGACAACTAATACCCCATGAGTTAAATTATCCAACAAATGATATTGAATTGGAATCTATAGATTGTTCATTGAAAATTTAGAGGAACCATTTGAAGAGATCCAAATGTCAAATATATACTAACCATAAACTCTGATGTATATATTTACTCAGAAAGAATTTAATCATGAGGCATAGAAGATGGTTTGAATTGATAAAGGATTATGATTGCCCGATCAATTACCATCTTGGAAAATAATACAAATTGGTGGATTCCTTGAGTAGAAAACAACATTCATCAATAACCATGTTACGTTTGGAACATGATCCATTGAATAATGATTTGATGAATATGGGAATAATATTTTTGTTTTTATAGGGAATACATATATTTTCTTTCAAGTTTTGGTATAGTAATTGTTATTAGAGAGAATTAAGAAGGTGCAGATGAAGAACGTGAGCTTCAGAAAAATATACAATTTTCTAAAATGGGTATATTTCTTGAACTTTACCATGATAATGGTTGTGTTTTATGATTTTGAAAATGTTTTTGAATTCCTTGTGATTCCTATTTAAAGAAATATTTGTTTTGTGAAGCTCATAGATCTTCATTTTCAGTTCATCATGGATGTAGTAAGATGTAAAGAGACCTTCAGGACTATTACTGGTGGAATGGAATGAAAAGGAATATTGCATAATTCACTATGAAATGTTTGACATGTCAATTTGTTATGGTATAGGGTTAGTTTACAAAGTGGAAGATTAAGACATTTCTAGTTGTATAGTGGAAATTAGAGAACATATCCATGGAAATATTGGTGGGACTACGTAAGACTTCTTGAGGTTACAATGCGATTTGGGTTATTGTTGACCAGCTGATATAATCTACAAATTTTTTTCTATTTGAGATACAATGTAGATGGATCATCTTTATCGACTGTACCTAAAAAGAGTTTTATGTTACATGGGGTTACTCTTTCCATTGTATTTGATCGAGAACCAAAATTCACATCTACATTTTGGAAGGTCCTTCAAAAGTGTTTGGGGACAGATATAAATTTCAGAACGTCATTTCATCCTCAATTAGATGGGTTCTATGAAGGAAGGATTCAGACATTGGAGGAAATGTTTCGAGATTGTTAAAAGGAATACTAGAGAAGTTTGTATCATTATCTTTCTTTAGTTGAGCTTTGTTATAATAACTGTTTTCACTCTAGCATACAGATGGAACCTATTGAGGCATTGAGTGGGAAACAATGTTGAACTCCATATTTTGGGGATGAAGTCGGGGAAAGGAAATAAATGGGACCATATTTAGTCGAGGATGTTTCGAATAAATTGAAGATGATCTAACAACACATGAGGAATGGTCAGAGCAGGCATAAATGTTATGCAGAAAATAAGAGGAAAGATTCACTTTTGAGGTAGGTGACCATTTTTTTCATAGAATCTCACCATGGGAAGGTGTTATAAATTTTTGTATGAAAATAAATCTATGTAAATAGTTCAATGGACCATATTAAATCCAAGAAAAGTTTGTACTAGTTTCCAACTGAGTATCTTTACCTCTATGTTTATCGTAGCTACACAACTTTTTCATATTTTGAGTTTATGGATGTATGTGACAGATTCATCTCATGTCTTGATCTTAGAAGACGTTTACCTAGAAGATAACCATTCTTATGAAGTGAAATGAGTTAATATTCTTTGTCAAAGGGAAATGGTATTGCAAAATAAGGTAATTTACCAGATAATGGTTTTTTTGGATAATCGGCATGGTTGAAGAAGCAACATTTGGATATGAAAATGATATGAGTGAAAGGTACCCTAACTTGTTTAATGAATATATAAAATTGAGGGAACACAATATCTAAAATTTGTTGATAAGTTAACACCCCACGTTTTTTAAAAATAAAACTGAAATTCATGAAACATTATTTTGAATATATATTTATAAATATCCCTTAAAAAAATTGTTCAGCTTCTATGTTTTTAATTTCAAATCATTTTCATCTACAAATGTGATCAGTATGTTATTTGGAGTATAATAGGACCAACATTATTTTTAGTTAATAGTAACATGCTCTTATTATTTGTAACATGAATAGTAATAGGACCCTAATTAATATTAAATTGTATTATTATTTTGTTTTCTTTAGCTTGTATGATAATTAGATGTTGATTAATTTTTCAAGGTGCTAAAAAATGATGTGTAGATTTAAAATTTATATTTTTGAAAAGACAATGATTTTGTTTAAAAATTAAATTAACATTAGTTAGATAATTATTTTCAAAATATAGAGTTCATTTTTGTATTCTACATGTCAAAAATGGTTCAGGTAAATTTTTTGGATTGTTCTAAAACAGTTGACTTTTCAGTGTAGAATGAAAATATAGTTTTGTGTTTTTGATATGTTTAATGACATCATTAATGATGTAATAATGATGTAATAATTATGGTATACTTTTTTATAATAAAATATGTTATGAGGTGTCCCATTTGGCCTATACCGTGGGAAAATACAATGGGCATGCCCATGGTTATTCCAATACCAGTGTTGAGGTGTCCCTTGGAGGCTAATAAAATATCCCCTCATTTTTCTATAAATACCAACAAATTACATCATTACATTCATTAAAAATTACACCTCAATGAAGATTTATTCTTCAAACCTCCCTATTAGTCCTCCAAACTTGTCCTAAAGTCCCCAAGGACCCAACCTTCATGTCTTATGAATTACTCTATAGAGAGTTGTAAACACAGTTGAAGTATGAAGAACCCATGTTAAAGGAATTCATAACCCAATTTAAATTCTTCAAGTCAACCTCCTCATTTATTCATTATATTCTACGAAGATTATGGTTGTGAAGATATATTATTTATATTATGTTGTATTATGTATATTTAGAGTGTATACACATATCCATTACGTTATATTAATTCTCAATCCGATTATATTTTTTTTGGATCATTCATTTTAAAATACATTTAAAATTATCATTAATAGATTTCAAAAAGGATTTCTTTTTTTATATGGAATGAGTGGTTTCTCCTGAATTCAAAATTCTTTATTTCCATGATATGTTCCGTAGACATTATTTATGTTGTTTTGATCCTATTATAGCTCATGCTATGTTGTGTTGATCCCATTATATTTGATTATATGTTGGGTTGAGCACATTATAGCTCAAGATATGATGGGTGATCCCCATTATAGATCTCAATTACATGGGGTAATCCAGATATGAAATTTGTACAAAAGTTTATACCATGTGTAAGGGTGAATGTATGAGTGATATGGTAAATATTTCATGAGGAAACCACAAGATGTGTCTCTGCATATGAGTTTTTATGATTATGTTTTTTTTGGTTTTTATGTTATAACTTGACTAACAATTTATTTCATTATATTACTTACAGTGTTTCATACTCATCCAATTTTTTTAATGTTTTTCATGGGATATAAGGATTTTTATGTGAAATAAGGGAGCATTGATGTTTTATATGGAGTGTTGTCAAGTAAATCATGTTTTACATTTTAATTATTTATTTTTTGAAATAAATGAATACTGTTTTTAATTGTATCCACTTTGTTTTAATGTGGTATTTTATGTATGTATGTTATACTAATACATTAAAAATATGAACCCAAAAAGATCCACAATTTTAAAAATTTATGCTCGTGTCTAAAATTAAGGATTATGTAATGTTTCAAAGCCAAGTCCATATAATATAAATAGAGAGAGTGCTTCAAATAATGAACCCAAAACGTGTTAGTGTATTAAATAAAATGATAATATTCATTTTGAAAACCAATTAACATATCCAAAACTTAATAATGATGATTAACGTCAACAACCTCTATTAATAAGGGAACAGGGGAATTTTCATGCGAACACTATTTTTCATGAGGGTTGTGATAACAAGATAGTGAAATGAACACCTATCACCCACACATGAACATCTATAGTAGTATATGAACCATTATCTACCCATTCATTCATAGAGAATTAATTTTATATGTGTATTATGATACCTCCCAAACAATCAGATATTGAATTAGTAGTGAAAATCCCTAATGGTATGATGATCGGAACTCAATTCTATGATTTTTCATTGGCTGATGTTTATGAGAATGTGATTTCTATAATTTATTTATTTATTATACAAGATGAATTTGTCATTTTAATTGGTATGGATTGGTTTTTTTATATAAATACCACATTAATTGCTGGTGAATTGATGTCACATTTGATTTTCCAAACCAACCCTTTATCTCCAATTAGTGTGATGATAAATATGAAATTTTTATAGAAATCACATAAATTGTATATGTTTTAATTTTAATTCAAGAGGTCTATTTGTCTCAAATGGTTGGGGATAATCTAATCATTGATGATATCAATCTTTTGTGGGTGTTTCTTGATATATTTCCAAATTCCTTAACATTCCATAAAATAGAACATGATGTTGAGTTATCAAAATAAATATTACCTTGTGCGAATAACATTTCAAATAATCCATATTTAGTGGACTGGATTTAATTAAAATAAATGAAAAAAAACCATGATAACATTCCTAAGGGATTAATTTCACAGTGTTTTCCATGTTAAGATTTACCGTTAATATGTTTAAAAATAATGATGGATCTATTCCACTTTGCATTGAAAATAAATAGCTGAACTAGATCGTGATCAACAACATGTATCCTCTACCCCATATTGATGACCTATTTTATCAACTGAATGAACCACATTACAATTACATTATTTACCTTTTTTCATGATATCGTAACTTAAATTTCAATAAGGAGGATAAACCCAAGATAACATTACATACATTATATGGACACTATGAATATATTGTGATTCATTTCAATATTTCTATTGAACCTGCAATATTCATGGATTTAATGAATAGAGTTTTTAAATACTTCCATGATAATTTTCATGGAATTTATAAAATCAATGAGTATCTATTTAAATAGAAATTTATTGCCTCATGATAACATGAGGATTTTAATAATGACCCTAGAGAAGGATAACATATAGGAAAATTTTATAAAGTGTGTGTTTTTACTACAACAAATTTCAATTTTTTTCCATCTAATCTCAATAGAAGTTATGTATTGATATATCCATCAAAGAGGTGGATAGTTGAGTATTGTTCTTGGCCAACCAAGGTGACTAAAATATGTAGTTTTATTGTTTTAAAAAAATATTATTGATTAATTGTATATATTTTCCCACAACTATCTAATCTCATACCCACATTACCTCATAAGAGAGACAAGTACCTGTGGATATATGTATGTGAGGAAATTTTCAAGGAAATGAATATAAGATTAGTTACCACACATATGCTAACATCACCCTATAGTGGGAAGGTATTGTAACCATTAATTATACTTTCCAGAAAGGATATTGATGCATTCATTTAGAGAATGACATGATAATAGCTTATGCCTCCTGGTATTTGATGATTCATTTGAATTATTACCGAACTCATCTTTTAAAGTGTGTTGTGGAATATTTTTCATTAACTCTATAGAATAATTACATATATACAGGAAATTATGATATATATACCGATAAAAAATATTAATGTATATATTACTACATAACAACAGTAATATAATCCCAAGAATATGGTTCTATATGATTCAAAATTATGAGTTCAGAATATATTTACATGATAGAAAATAGAATAAGTTATAAAATTTATTGAGTCAAAATGATCGTATGAGCTTATAAATTATGAGGATAAAAAAATATCCCATATTTCTATAATTACATAGGATGTATATGAAAATATAGAATAAAGAGGAGAAATCATATCTTTCTCAATTAAAAGTTTATACATCAATCAATGTGATGATTAAAGAGCCATGAAAGGAAGTTATGGATCGTCAAGATAAGGTTTGGAAAGTTCATGACTTTCACATTTATTATAATAGAATGATAAGCCTCCTGAACCATGTATGTGTTAGGTTTATAAAATATTTTAATTAGTTGTTTGTGGAATATTATTTTAATTCATTCTGATTTTTCATGGAATTACAATGATGTTTAGAGAATTGAATGATTATATACGGTCGATTGGAATGTAGAGATATAACCTAGAGATTCTATTTTAGTCTTTGGTATTTCATCTTGTTAAGGATATGATAAAATATTCTAAGGGTATTTTACAACCATTTCCAATATCTGAATTGAAATGGAAAAATGTCACTTGGGATTTTATCATCGAAATCCCCAATATGCCTAATCTGAATAAAGATATATGGGTTGTAGTTTATTGACTTACAATGCATGAAGACCTAATCTCTATTATAGAAGACATAACTATTGATTATATGCTCAGAATATACATTAAATCTGTGGTAATGTTTCACTGAGAACCATATTCCTTTTTTGATCAGGATCCATGATTTACCTCAATTTTTTAGATAATTATTCAACTCGATATGGATATATAGTAAATTTTATCTCCTCATATCATCCCTATAAATATGGTGAGTTCTATAGAAAAATTTAAACCCAATAAGTTATACTAAGATCTTGTTATATGGATTAAAAATGTTGTTGCGATCAACACCTATATATAATTGAGTTTTAGTACAAAAATAACATTCAATTGAGAATTCATATAGCTCCATATAAATACATATACATAAATAAATATTGATATCCTATGTGATAGAATAATTTTAGATAATTAAATCTATAGGGACCACAGATTGTACATGAAATTATAGAGAATGTTTGATCTATTTAGGAACATATCAAGGAAACATAGAGTTGGTAGAAATGATATATTGACCACTGTGAGTGATATATTATATATGAATTTTGGGACAAGGTGTTTTTAAAAATTCCTCTATAGATTCTTGCGATCATGTTCTGAATTAAAGGAACAATAACACATAGGTATATTGTTCTCTATGAAATTATTTAACATATTGGGATGGTAGCCTATTAGTTTTTACATCCACAAAACCCCTCAGAAGTTCCTAATGACTTCCATGTATTTATTATGAGGACGTACACACATGATTCTTTACATGTAGATAACAGAGTGGCCATACACTTGGATAAAGATTATTATTCTTGAGAACTATCTATTGATGATTCTGGTTCATATGGAGATTTTTAAAAAAAAATACCACTCACCTCTATAATGTTTTGTGGAATAACTAATAATTTGATGAATATACATGGTAATGTGAGGGATTTTTTTAATGAGAGATTTCTTCAAAAGAAAATATTCATTTTTTGAATTAAACAAATTAAAAATGGGAGAAAATGATTTTTATAGATGTATCGGTGAAAATAAAGGAATACAACATCTGGAATATTATTATGATAGGATAAAATAGTGGAAGATGTACCATAATTTTATAGACCATTTACCAAGTAATTCCTCTCATGATAAGAATGTTTGATGATTCAGATCATTGTTTTAATAAGAATCTTTAAAATTTCTAAATTTGCTACTATGCTTCACTGAAAGGTGAATGATTCCATTTCTGATAGCATGTGAAACTATAGTGGAATAACATTCAAGACATATATTCTAGTATCATCATTTCTTTGAGATGTCAAAAATATTTATAGTATAGTGAATTTTAGAATCATGGTATGTAGTGACTCTACATGGTCTGAAGAAACATACCATTAAATCATGCATTAATTTCAAAAAATTGATCCCTAATTAGAAGGACCTGGATTACCTTTTGATTCTATATTGGTGTTATGTTAGATCGATCTAGATGGAGGATATATACACATAACATCCAGGTTGTTGGAAGGAGGATGGTAATTACATTAATTGCAAATCTTATAAGTACTGTGAAATTATGTATTGAATTATCACAATGGCCATTTGACCATTTTGAACCCCCTCCCTTTTATTACTTCATAGAAGTCGTAGCACCCTCTACTACCAATTGTATCCAAAAGGTAGCATGACCATGAATCATATTGTTTCTATTGGACCATATTATTTGATTTAGTTGAATTAAATCGAACACAAATACATCACCATATAATTAGAGAGTGGTATATTCATGAAAGTGGTAATATACACATGAATTTTTATTGAACATAGAATTATATTATCAAAAAATCATTATTTTAATTCTATATGAAAGTAACAATAACATAGTAGAAAAATAAATTATAAATTTTCTCTTTGTGTTGATTGCATGGAATGCATTGAGAGTTTTTAAAAATTGGGGAAACCATTAAAAATGATTAAGATAGATCTTCTCATACAAAATTATTCAATAAATAGAGAATATGGACAACTGAATCCACTGTGGAATAGATCCTTGTACAAGTCAACTAAATTTACCTATATTGTCTCATGGTAAAAGAAATTTATGAACAACAACATAGATAAATATTGTTCACAAAAAAGAAATTCATCAACAATAATGAAACGATATTTAAATTAAAGACCCTATATTTTTTTAGAAAGCCTATCAAATGAGCTATTTAATTTTACTATGATGGAAACATTTTAATAGATCTAGACATAAAATGATTTAAATTTATTGATAAGGGGAATACTTTTAAAATTATCTAAAAAGGCACTACTAATTTTTTAATTATACACAGATATTTTGAAATCATTGAAATGGTGAAAAATAAATTCTTAATGCCAATTGAGATAAAGGAATCCGCATAATTGATTTTCAAATATTTTAACCTATTTAAGAATACCGATCTCAGAAATGTAAGTGATTATAAATTCATGTTAATATATCTCTACAAGATTTGAATGTACAAATATTAATTGAAATTTGAAATTTTTTATACATGATTACTATTTGAAACTATATACCAACATTATTTCAATGTTATAGTCATAATTATTCATTCAGTAAGGGTCCGACTCTTGAAAAATAATTAATATAATAGTTGACACTCTTAATGATGGTATGTAACCATTTATAATCCATATCTTAATGTAAAAATTTGAGAATATTGTATCATTGATAAAGGTAACCCTTCCTGTCATTGAGATAGACTTTCATTTATAGAAAGCCAACTGATTAGGTACCAATATCACTATTTGATAAAAATAACCCATTTTTCATTTAACTAAAAACATTAAGAATCCATGATAAACGATGGGTAGCACACCATCCATAATTCAATTCCATCCAATGATTCCATCTCTTCTAGATGAATTTATTTTTTTAAAGGTATATGATTTATTTTTTCAAACTAATCTCATACCCTAAATATAATTCATAATTAAGGAGACATTAATTAATTCACATGATTTTTCATTTATCACATTGACTGAAAAGGGTGATGTAATCATCATTTAATATTTTTAGTGGGAGAAACAACATGTCTTGTATTTCTGAGGGGATTATGATTATTGTCAATAGAAATGTTTATGAAGAGGAATCTAATGTAATCATTAGATATAAAAAAATTGGAAGATAATTGATCACAATTAATAAAACCTCTTGTAAATGTGAAATATACTTTAGGGAGAAATTGATAAGTACTAACATGTTTTATGATCCTATGAGATATTTTAAAAAATAATAAAGATATTATCATAACCATATTTTATTCAAACATTGAAAATGAATCCCCAATATAATGTATTAATGAATTTTTTAACATGAGTCTTGAAGGATATGTTACCTCCTTTGGTTGATTTCTTGAGAATAATATCTCATTTTAAAGTAAAAATAAGTCAATATTAAATATTTATACCTTTGATATAGTAAACTAGTTCGGAGAAAAAATTATCTTTTCAATTCTGGTGAGTCTATTGGGAATAATTTTTCCAACAATTTTTAATTTTTTCTTGAAAATAGACACATGTCTAAGTAGATATTTCACATTAGTAATCTCCACATTGGGAATAAGTGACAATAATTAATCATAATTATCCTATGGAAACTGAAAACCCTTTAAAAAATTAGTGATAAGCCCAAAAACATCATAATGAATAATCACTTAATTTTTTAGAAAGAAGGAATTAATGAAACCATATAATCCAAGAGAGCTTCTAGATTTAATACCAAAGACATCATATTTATTCTCAAATTCATGGAGAGGAAATATATTATTTAAATTGTATTCATCGTTAACTATCATGGCAGTGATACCTCCAATAAACCCAATACTAGTAATAGTACCATCAAATAGGTTATTGTAAAAATAAATACAATTATTCATTAATTATATTGTTTATCAAGAAACACCCCATTATCATTGAGAATATCTAGAGATCTGTTACGTATTAAATCTCATTAGAGAGAGTTAAAAGATTAAATATTTCTATCACCATCCAGAATACATATAATTCCAAAAACCTCTATTTACATGAATTACAATATGTTTAAGAGAAAATTAAGGCTATAATTAATCTTATTTTCTTATTCAAGTATAGCTAGAATATCACCACCAGTGTCACACACAAGAGTAATATGAAAAAAATATTTAGGCTGAATAATATCTTCATCGACATTGGCTAAATCTACATTGAACCAATTTTTCAATATATTTTTAGAACATTTAAGTTTAGAAAACATGAAAAGGATTAAATAATTTCATTTATGGACGTCCATGTATCATGAACCACATTTTTATAATCAGAATGCAATGCCCATGAATTTTTGAAATAGAATGGAAAATGATGTTTTGTATCTATAGTGACAAGAGTATTTAGTGTATGATGATGATGTGAATAATATCATACATTATTAGATCATGTAATGGATTCCCAAACAACGAGTTCCAAATCATTGAAAAAATTCCTATCCAATATCCAATCCTCAACTATATTATGTTTTTTCATTTACCTTGTATATTTGGCACCGACCATGCTGACATCATGCTGAATTTTATTGTCAATAAAAGGCATGAATTATGTTCATCATGTATAAGAGTTGGAAATACCTAACATATCATCTGAATTGATAAGTGCGTGGAAATATATAAAGAGAATCCAATTATCCTTCATCATGTTTCTAAAAATCTGAATATTCATCCATAAATATTTTCGTTCCTATTATTTATTGTAATAATAAATAAAGGGGAAAAATCTATTCATTCAGAAATATTTATATAAAAATCGGGTCATTTTAATTTATTTATTGCTTAATGTTTCCATCTTCTCTATAAAACTGATAAGGGATGCTCCATATAGTCTGTAATGATAAAACAACATAATCCTTCAAATATCATCACCATACAGATTATTATAAACCTTCGGATATACAATATTTCCAAAGAAGAAAAATTTTCATAACATACTATCTTGGGATAAGATATACCTAGAAGATTTGGCTTTTGTTGATTAACAAAAATCCTATGTGAACTAATTGTTTCATGTTTTCTACATTCCTAGAAATTCTATAAAATATCCTTAAACATGTTACCATGAATTATGAGATTTATGGTTGAATATATATGTTTATAAGAAAATACTATACACATGTGATTTTATCAGAGTGATGAATTTTGGGTGATAAATTATATTTAAAGGCATTTGAATGTAATTTCCATAATTTTTTGAATTTTTTGAATAAATTAAATTACTATGAAAACTTTTGTTGCACATAATATTATGACTAGATTACATTAAATGTAACAACATGCTTTAACAACCACAATATATTATTAATATTAAGTGTCAAGTGAGAAAATTATGATATATTCATTAAAAATAAATATATAAATAGTTAAAAATAATAATCAAATATTAACTTTAAATTTTTAATATAATTAAAAAACATTGAAAAAAATATTACAATTAATAATTTCATTTTATGTATTAAAAATACTATTTTCTTATAAAAAATAATTATAATTATTACGAAATGTAATACATTTGAATATTAACACATTTCAAAAATGAAATTGAAAAAATAAATATTAATTTTGAAATCATTAGGAAAAAATTAACTTATGTTAAATTTTTGGGTATTTATTAAAAGATTAATTTTTTACTGTATAGTGAATGATATACGCTTTTATTGAGAACCACATTTTCGTTTAATATATTTATAATGTTATAGTTTGTTTCAAAATGGTTTCAAAATTATAATTTATTCAATTTTATATTAATTATTATAATTTATGTTGTTTTAATATTTTTCATATTGAATTCTAATATAAAATCATTTTAACCTTTTAATCATTTTTTTCTTTTAGAACCTATTCTCTCCTTGAATTTATGGGAATAAATTTTTAAATTATTTTTTCTTAAATTTTTTATTGAATTTGGAAAAGTGGACTAAATATTAATATTAATAATAATATATATTATATAATTATGTAAATGTTTTTTCCATAACGAATTATAATAATTTAAAATATTATATTCAACAGTTTTGGTAAAATTCTGTTTCCCAGTGTTTAAACTAAAAAGATAAGCGTTACAAATGACATAAAAAATGTCCAGCACTCATCTTCTAAAAATAGTTTGACAAAATATCTTTCTGGTTCGATAATGGTCCATTCTTGAGCCTTTTTTAATGTGAATTACATTGTCACACATTTTTCTTTTAAAATTATAAGTGTGCCACTAACCTCACTTATAAAAGGCCACCCATTCTCCTCTCCTCCTCACACATACAAAATCTATTGGAATATAAATACCGACAAAAATAAAATCCATCAATCCCTTATATCATCCTATAAATCTTATTTTGGGATTAATGTGAACTTAATAATCTTTTTATTTAATCATTTGGATGTTACCCGTAGAGGAGGTAACATTCTTCAATGATGGTCATTGTCTTATTTAGTATGTTAACTACAGTTATTCATAGTAAAACTAGATCGTATAATAAACATAGAATATTATATATAATGATATGTTTTTTTTTGTGACCTATAAGTGTCTAGTCAAATATAAAATTGGTTAATAAATTAGAATTAATTTGTAAGGAAGACAACTACTTAGCGAACCAATGCAATAAATTTCTCCCATACCACCTCTCATTTATGGCTATAATTTTATAATAAATTTTTATATATGATATATATGATATTATTGTACTTATGTAATAATTATATAATATAATCATTCTAAATTTCTATTTTTATGGAATACTATATCATCATTCATGAGTACGGTGAAATACCGCCTCATGAAGCGTTGCAATTTGATCATTAAAAACAATTATATAGAAGATAATAAGGACAATTATAAAATAACATATATAAAAAATATTAAATAAAAATGATTCCATAATTTTAATATATTATTTACTATTCTATCTCTTCATCCATTAGGTAAATGGATACAACCTTCATGTGTACGTAAAATCTACAATTTCCATGAACATTGTATTTCAATTTCTTTCTCAAAATATTATGTATCATTATATATATATATATATATATTCTATATGTTATTTAAATAATAATTTTCATTATGGATTTTATTGAATAATTATTAATTTTATATATCTATTTCAAAAATAACATACAAAAAACAAATTATTTTTTCTTGAAACATGCAATTAACATAGAATTAATAATAAAAATCTAGAAAAATGACAAAAGAAAATAAAATAATATGTGATATATATATGGTAATATATTATATGTATAATAATAATTTATTTATTATACAAGGGGTTTTAATGTGTAGTAATGTAGTTAAGACTAGTGTCAATGTATTTTTTTTCTCGATTTTATTTCCTAGAGACATATGTTATGTTATTTTCTTATTTTGTTTTATGGGGTGTATTTATAACCCCCTTTACATTTAATATTGTGAATTTATTTAGTTTCATGATATTTTATGTTTCATTTTATTTTATTCCTTCACACATATTATAATTCATTTTTACCTATATGGTAATGATTTTATATTACTATCCAATCATTTATAAGGATTTTTCATGATTATTCTTCCAATGATGAAATATTATTATTTAACTCTAAATAAACTCATGATTTAAATTCAAATATGATTTTTTTCATTATATTAATTTTTTGACTTCATTTTTATCTCATCATGTATGAATTATTTCAATTGAATATTACTAATAAATATCATATTTATTTCTTTGTTTTGTCAGAAACTATTTTTCATAGAAAACCAATGCTTCATAAAAATGATTTCAATGTTTCTTTAGATTCTAAAAATAATTCAATAAATAAATTTTTAAAAATGTTTTACTTTTTAAAATATGTTATTAATGTAATATTCACAAAAGTTTTCAAATATATTTCCCTTTAATTTTACTAATAACATGAAAGGAATTATTGTGTGAATGTTTATGGACTCTATGAATTTTTTTTACCATTATAATATCAATTTTTTTTAAATATTCCTCTATTTTTTCATGATTGTCTTCAAAAAATATGGTTTCAAAATTAGTTTTTGAATTTTTTGTTTTACTGTTATTATCAATGAAATTTTATTTACTAGTAGAAAATTCCCAAGTTATTTATCACTCAAAATAATTATCAATGATCGATGATATTATTTTATGTAACTTATAATATTATACAGAAATGAACCAGGGATATCATTATTATTAATTATTTGAATGGATTATGATTAAAAGAAAGTAATTATTCCTTTTACTTTTCTATTGGTTATACCATGGTAAAATATTATAAAACCATCTCCTTTTTCCACTGGTTATCCTTGGATAAAATGAAGAAATGGATATAGATCCTATCTATTTTCCACATGTTATGATGTGATGATATCCTATGAATACAATTTTTATTTCTTATTTTATGAAATTATTAATGTATAATGTTCTTGTGTCATACACAACTAATATTTTCATTATAGGAATGGTGAGACCTATATCTCTCTTAAATGTATTATGTAAAGGCTTATATCTCAAGAGATAGATAAAAAATAAATGGCGAGTAAACCCAGTTCAATAGTGGACATTATCTTATGTTCTGTTCATGGTACACAACTCTAACTACTATGGTGGTTTGTGTAGTTAACCCATTCTAATATTATTGCCTTGGTAGTGTCCCTTCATTACTATTGAAATGATTTTATATGCATATATGTTTTCCAAAATTTTATGACTTATGCAATTGTTTTTATTTTATGTATCATGATGTTTGATTTCATTATTATTCATGTCTTATTACTGAATAGTATTTTTGACATGAATAATGATTATCAAATTTGATATGGAGTGTATGGTTTTTAAATTTTATTATCTTATTCTCATACCCTTATAAAAATATTATTTTTATGTATCTCCCAATTATACCCTTACGGAGCATCTGAGATCACCCTCTATTATTTTTTACATTCCTCTAGTTGTGTTGAAATTTATAATTCATTATATATATACGGAGGGTTATATTTTATAAAATCATACAGGGAGATGATGTACTTAATATATAAAGAAGTTGTAAATATTTACTCATATCTAAAATAACTATACCTTTTGGATCATTAGGAATGTGTTTTAATAATGTAATGGATGTTCATTAAAGAATATGTAATATTTATTTATGAAGTTTCATGGATGTTATATAATTATTTGATCTTCCTTACCTTTGATTATCCATTATTAATCCCTATTTCAGGTGATTTCCCGATCATGCGACAAAATTTATAGGGTTTTAAAAGGAGTATCCATACAGATGGAACAATGATTTCATTAATGAAATGATATTCATTTCCAACAGTTTTCTAAAAAGTTACTTGAGATGTATTTAATGTTTGATTTAGAATGAATAACTGTTGGGAAATGGAAATATTTTTTTATGGCTTTGAAAATATTTATTGTATATTAAAATAATATTACTCTAGATGGTAAGAGTTTTTTTGAAATGATATAATGAGAATTCTTAAAATAAATTCATGAAATAAAATATTATTTTTATAGACATGAATTGGATAAGAACCATTGTTTTGGTTTTCATATTGAAATGAAATTTTGAACAATGATTTTTTAATTTTTTTTTTGTGAATTATGAAATAAATTTAAATGATTTAATTTCTTATTATTGACTGGATCATTAAAATAATAAGTCAACCTGAGTAGTTAGTGGGTAATAAGGATAAGTATGATATACCTCTGATTCATTAGAAATATATTATTTATGAAAAAACTATCTAAAACATGTTTAATATGAATTCCCATGTTGTGGTGTTGACTAAATCTATGTCGATGGCTTGATCATAAGGTATATTTAGAATAATTGTGTATTTTTTTAAGTTTGGGGCAGAAGCCTCAATTTATTATTTAAATCAAAGACCTCTTTAGACTGGGTAGAGGGTGACCCATTACATAGCCCGAAGGCCCAAGGCCATGTGGCCTGAATACAAGGCTTGAAAGCCCATTTTTTGGCCCAAAGGACCCCTCAGTGAACAGTACTGGTACAGTACCCCTGCTGCTACAATACCTACTACAGTAACCGACATCGCTACATTAACTGCCACCGCTACAGTACCCGCTACTGTCCCTCCACTGCTATAGTGTCGCCGCTGCTACAGTTCCACGACTGCTACAGTTCTGCTACAGTACCCGGAAATTCACCCCTGCCCAGATTTGATCCCGGATCTTTTGGATGCCAAGCAGGAGCTTATACCACTAGGGTACAAGCTCCTTGGCTAATTGTGTTTTTATTGATTCATTATATAGTGTCAGTATCCTTTAACAAATAACTAATGAATCTCATGGCATATAACTAAGGCGATCTTTATGTTTTGATAATTACTTACGATTGTTTTATTTAATTTATTTATTCATGACCATTTTCTATAATAGAATGTTTATTAAAATCACTTTTTAATGTATGTGCTGTCAATATTTTTTAAAATCATTTTTTGACAAAATCAGAAAAAATTAATTCATTCTTTATTTAATTTAAAATGGATTGTTAAATTTTTTATTAGTTTTATATTTTCATATGGAATATTTTGTGAAATCCAACTTCCTATTTTTCTCAACCACCCTGTCTTTTCCTTATGGAATTAATATATCATGTTTTAATAGGTATATGGAAAGGGAAAAATCATTTTGATTATTTAAATGTGCTTGAATAGAAGGGCCTTGGGCGATGAAGGTAGTGACTATTGGAGTTGTGATCCACATATCACACATAAATTATTAGACATTGACTTAGTGGCTATTGGCTTGTCTTTAGATAATGTTATGGTTGGGTTTTCATCATCTTACCATGGTAATTTTTCAACTATAGGTGTGTTTATTATACCAACTATTATTATTTTTACCTTTTTTTGGTCTATGTTTGTTCTTTTTATTATGGAGTAATCATTCTCAATGAACCTTTTTTGGTGGTCAGTCTCTAGTAATGAACCCAAGGTGATCAGTAAAGTCATTTGTGCCATGTCAGTTCCTCCTTAGGTACTGGTTTAACAAGGTAATTAAGTTAGTTAGTTGAAATAATTATATTATATTTACTTTCCTGACCCGTCCCTTAGGGCCCATGCCATGACTACCCCAAGCCCGCCTTCAATAGGTTAGGGGCTGGTAAATAGCACCAAAAGGCATATCCCCTAAAACTAGGAAGGAATTTCCTTTATATACCGTAAACAAACTCAACCAAGAACACACCAAGATACGAACAAAAGTAAATTGTATTTCAAAATGAGTGTTGAATGTAAGAGGGGCCGGAATACAAGCCCAATAATAAAGGTACAAGTGTAGCTGGAAATACAATACAACTGGAAAAAAGACACATGGTGAGATGTCCTATGAGGTTCCTATCTGAAGGGTAGGTACAAATCACCTCCTTAGAACTCCACGACCTCCCGTCTCCTCTGCATACCGACATGCCGTATGGTCCACTTCTGGGCACTGTCTGATCCTGGTACCCTCATCCATGAACAGCGTTGTCCTTCATTTTCACCAAACACAACAAGGTGCGTGTGACGCCCGCGCAGGGGTGAGTATAATGATTCTCAATAGGTACCCTAAGACCCTCATGGTCCCACAAAATTCCCAACCGATAACCACAATGCATGTAAACCACTGAAAATCCTACTTTGGTATATACCCATACATATACCTATGTTATCAAATATTACCCATGTCATTCTGGAAGAAACACAAGGCCCAACTCCTTAGCCAATGCACAACTATTCTACGATGGAAAGATTTCCACAAAGGTAAGTACCACACTGGTATGCCACAAAAGAAGAATAAAACAAATTTATGACCACAAACGTAAGTACGAAATAGGTATTCCACAAAGAATAATACAACACAGGTAATGACTCATCTCACACTAGGTATAAATTAGGTACGGTAGTAAAGATGACTAGATATAACAACTGAATCATCTTGCTCCATTGTGATCCAGACCCATTTAGGATCTTAAATCATAATCAGAACCACGTAGGATCATATTATATCATAATACCCACAACATATCCTATTACAACATCAGACCCACACATGATCCTAAATCATCATCACACACATAGAGGATCGTAGTACAACATCAGACAAACACAAGATCCTAGTACATCATCATACCCACATTGGTTCATAGTACATCATCATACCCACATAGGATACTATTAAATTAGACCCACATAGGATCCTAGAGTAGTACAACATGGATTCCTAGAGCAGATCCATGTGGGATCCTTGAGCACAGACCCACGAGGGATCCCTTTCTCTTGTTACAACTAGCAACAGGGTTCTCGCACTAAGCTTGCTTGTTTCTGGGAGGGTCTTCTTTTCATGATATAGTTCGATACTACATATTCTACAAAGTCCCATGAAGAAGTATCAAAAAGGGCAGCCATGTAATAGAGGTCTCAACGCAAGAGATGATTCGTCAATCGTATGCCCAATCAGTATGTTATTAGCCTTTTAGTCCCAAGGACTCAGCTGGATTTGTGCTTGATTGAACATGACTATAACCCAAAATTATCCAAATCTCAAGTGGAGAATACCAAAAGGACCATCTCACTCCAAGTATTCCAGTTCCGCATAAGGATCATCAAACAGACTCCCATTGCCAATGATTTGGCCAAAAGAGGGAAAATGGGTCGAAGTTGGTCCGGGTCCCGTCTGACCCGGCCTGGGCCGACCAGAACCGGTTTAGGTCGACCTGGCCCGCTAGGTCCGGCCCCTCTCGTGCTAGGTGTCATGACCCCCGCGGGGCGGCCCGACCCGGGGGAGCGACCCAGCCTGGACTCATGTGGGGGGAAGCTGTGAACCCCCTTTCTCCGCTAACCGAATAGACAAAGCCGTTCGGTTACCAGAAACACACGGGACCTGCAGGTCCTGTTTGGTTCAACTCGGCCAGCCATAACGGTCAGCCCCTTTTCCTCCCGGTGGGGCATCATGCGGCTGACCGTGAACCTTGTTTGCTGGGTGGCACAGATTCGTGCTGCCGCCCCTTCGTGCAACTGACCTCCACTGGCCGCCACCCTTGCTCCACTGAGGCCGACAGGCCATGGCCCTTCTCCGAAGGCGTGTTTGGGCCACCACAATCTTCACAGCCAACTGTGTTTCCATTCACCATTCTCGAGCCCCACCCGTGACAGTTGTTATCGTCATCAATCGCGAAGAACACAAAAGAGCCACAAGATTCATGAAGGGGTCGGGCCATGTTCGTTTTTCCCGTAGCCTCCACGTTAGAGTGGTTGCAAGCGGCTCAGGGGGGTGATTCGACGTGAGAGGAAAATTAACTATGATAAATGGAAAACACATCCCTATCTTACAGATTTGTTGACATCAACGAGGAGAAAAGAATGGACACTGGTTCATCGTTATTGAACATGTCGCACATTGGAGGTGGCATGTTTTTCAATAGAGAATATGGCGCGTTCTTCATTGGAGAATATGGGACATTCATCATTGTGAGGAAATGATACATCAATGTGTTACCTTTTTCCAATTATTACCCCCAACCAAAAACAATTTAGGAGCCAACACAAATATTATGTTTATCAATTTAATTTTTTGGCACAAATGGTGTTGGAATAATAAAATGGATCAATTAATTTGGCTCAATTAAATGGGAGGAATCAATTAATGGGGAGTTGAAAGGTCCCTCCTCCATTAAGATGGTTTTGGGTGGTCCCCACCACCATAGATTTAAAATGGGTGTTTTTATAGCTTGGGTGGTCTCCACCACCGAGAATTCAAAAAATATATTACAAAAATAAAATAAAAGTTTATTTTATTTTTATTTCCATGAAAAAGCACAAAAACTAACTTTCACACTCGACCTACTATGGTCGACGTGAAGGTATCCTTAAGAGAATATCGGCTCTTTAAGTTCAGTAGTGCCCTCAGATTTCAATTCCGAGCACAGGTTCAAAAGTTACACAAACGAGCTCATGTGTTTTTTGAACATACCCGAAAAAGTTCAGAAATTAAATTTGGGCACACCAGGCCTTTGAATCACGCGCCGTAAATTTTCTCGGACTCATAATATTCCATAATATTTTAAAAAAAAATTACATGGAAAATTTGTGTCATTACATTTTACCCACATAAGGGCTTTGTGACCCCATAAGCCACAACTCATCCTAAGGGAACAAGTGAAAGTACTGATCATGTATCTGGGCCTCCACCTCCCATGGGATCTCCTGGATTTTCCCATGCTACCATAAATAACGTACCATAGGAATCGAACACCCATGAAATACATGCTCTTTTCAATATCCATCTTGCTGTGGTCAATGACGTGGAATGGTAATGCACGTATCTCCTGAGCTGGGATACATTGAAGATCTCAGGCACCCATTGCAACTGAGGGGGAAGTTCTAGGCGGCAAGCCACCTTGACAACTCTTCTATGGACCTGTAAGGTTCCAACAATCCTCAGAGATAACTTGCGCCGACCAAATCCCTTCAAATCCTGTTGATGTGAGACCTGAAGAAAAACGTGGTCGCCATCCAAAAAATCCAAAGGTATCTATCTCCTATCGGTATAAGACTTCTACCAGCTCTGTGTAGTCATCATCTTCTCTTATATTATTGTCACTTTCTATGTGGTAGCATGTACCATCTCTATTCTTATGAGTGCTGACTCCCCTCAGTTAGTCAATCAGAAAAGTGATATGCATGGTCTCCCGTAGAATGCCTCAAAATTTTCCATCCCAATAGTGGAGTGATAGTATTTGTTGTATTAAAACTACACTAAAAGAAATTGATCCTCCTAGCTGTGATTGAAGTCGAGGACGCAAGCACATAGCATGTTATCGAGGGACTGAAAAGTTAGCTCAGTCTGGCCATCCATCTATGTATGGAAGGCAGTGCTCAAATCAAGCTGCATCACGAAAGCCTCCTACAACCCCTTCCATAGCTGGGAAGTAAAACATGCATCATGATCAGAGATAGTCACTTATGGTACTCCATTTAGCCACACAATCTCCATCACATAGAGTCATCCCATGCTCTCTACTGAACCCTTCTCCCTAATTTGTAATAAATGGGCCGAATTGGTGAGTCGATTGATGATCACCCTAAAAGAATCTTGACCTCTGGATTTACATTGTATTCATGTCACGAAGTCCATAGATATCCGATCACACTTCCACTATGGGACCTTTAATGGCTGAACTTATCCGGCTGGTACTTGATGCTTCTCCTTCACATGCTGACAAGTGAGGCACCAAGAGAAAATATGTGCTACTGCTTTCTTTATTCCCGGCCACAAGTGCGGTCATCAGATATCTAGGTATATCTTTTCCACTCCTGGATGTACTGCTATAGGGGATGTATTGAAATCTCTCAAAACATCCTCTTGGGGTGACATTGGTATAATGGTACATTCTCTGAAAAGTACGGCGTGCCCCCCAACTTCATAAAATCTATAAGGTGCATGTCATGTGGATATATGAGCACGTCGAGCCTCACAGTTAGTGTCCCCACACTGTGCCTCCCTGACTCACTGAAGAAGTAGAGGAGTGACTGTATGAGACTGGAAAAAAGATGATCCATCACAATCCACAATGGATATCTGCAAAGTGGCCAGCTGCTCTATCACCTCACCTCGCAGCTATATACCAGATCTTCTCCAGAGTGTATCTGCGAATACGTTCTGCTTCCCAGGATTATAGACTATCTCTAAGTCATAGTCCTGGAGGAACTCAAGACGACATTGTTGTCTCATGTTCAGGCCCTTCTGAGAGAAGATATACCCAAGACTCTTGTAATCAGAATAGAATGTAAAACGCTCTCCAATCAAGTAATGTCACCACATCATCAAGGCAAAGACCACTACTACTACCTCTAGGTCATGGGTAGCATATTTTTTCTCATTCTTTCTCAGCTATCGAGAACTATATATGATCACTTCTCGATCCTGCATCAAGAAACATCCGAGCCCAGTCCATGATTTATCGCAGTCGACAATGTACCCTACTCCCTCCTCAGGTTGCCTCATGATGGGGGAACTGGTTAGCCTCTGCCTCAGCTCTTGAAAACTCTGCTGGCATTATTCCAACCTGACGAAGGGTCGTCCTTTCTACATCAACTCTAATAATGGGGATGCAACTCTAGAGGAATCTGGTAGAAATCTCCGATAGTATCCGGACAGACCCAGGTAACTCCCTACCTCCGTCACACACCTGGGTGGCTACCAAGAAAGTACCGCCTCAATCATCGTTGGATCCACCGCAACTCCAGCTTCTGAGATTATATTCCCATAATGTGAACATATCAGATCTAGAACTGGCCCTTCAAGATCTTACCATAAAGCTAGTGCTCATGGAGTGTGTCTAAACCTATCGGCAAATAATAGGAATTGTAGAGACCCCATGCTTGACATACATGTAAATTTCCTTACATTTGTGGAATACTTAATACATAACAAACACATACACACAAGGACCGTAATAGTTTAATGTCTTTGGAAACTCAGAACATAATCTTCTAATAATGGTGAAAGAACTTAAACATATCCCATAAATATCTTCCCCTTTTGTTTTCTTACCTAAAACCGTTCTTTATGTCCTGGGGAAATGAAACTATTAAAAGGGTGAGCTCAAATGCTCAGTAAGGGTAAGAATAGAGATCATAAAACAATCCATAAACATTTGAATTCAAAATCTTGAACATAAAATCTAAACATCAAAATATTGAGCAAAGACATAAATCTTGGAAGTACGTAAGGCATATATCATAAAGGAACACCAATCATGGTAAAATAGAATGGGAATAAATAATGTAATTGTGGAAACCATTCACCACTTGTTATGATTTCCATAGCAGAAAAGGCATTGCTGCCAAGACCATCTTAGTGGACAAAGTCCCTTTCTGAATTGAGTTCACTCCTCGTTCCAGTCCTGTATCACTGAACCGGATTAACTTACTGTTCCAGCCATGTCTAACTCATGATATATAAATCTTACCCAATGCATTGGAGGGAGATATAGGTCCCACCCATCTAATAATGAAATCATTCTATCTTGTGCCACAAAATAAACATACATCAATTATTATACCCCAATGAATAAAATGGGTATCATAAACATCATCCAATCATCACAGAATCCATATAATAGAAATGGATATCATTTGATAATAAGAAAAGTGAAACCATATAAATCATGGAGACTTTATACTTGAAACATACACAGAAGAAATAATGTCATATTAGATGGAAAATGGTTTTGATAAAACACTTGAAATGAATTCTTGAGGAAAATATCCTTTCTTTTTCAAAATAAATTTTTTCACAAAATTCCATGAAATTTTAAAAGAAAAGTATTTTATTTAAAATAGTCATAAAATCCTAAAGCGTAAGCATCATGAAAATGTGGAATTATGAAACCATAAAAATCCATTCACGCAGTATAAATTTAAAATAACATTCTTCTCGTACTTTTGTCGGAAAAGTAAAAAAGTACCTCATATGGTAAAAAAAGAACAATTCCTTCCATATGATGTGGTAAAAATAAAAAAAGGGTAAGAATGACTTTAAAAAAACATGGATGAAAATTAAACATTTTATGAAAGCATTTTGAGAACATATGGACATGGATAATAAACATAACAACAGTAAAGACATACGAATAAACAATCTCGGATAAGAATGAGATTGGAATAATTATCCCTTACCTTAGGTCCTATATGCTTCGTACTTATCCAAACCTCCTCTATAATGATTTCAAAAATGTCATTGATTTGTTACAGAATCATATTCATTGTTATTATGTCATAAATGGTTCACTTATGACTTTATATTACCCGTTCTTTTGTAAATTCCATGTTAAAGCAGTATTTTGGGTAAAATCGTTTTATTTATCATACGTGTTTGGACTAGTTGTTCTTTATATAATTACATATATCATGATTTACATAATTCCATAATTTCAAACATGATTTATATATAATATATATTCAGTATATAAGACAGATCGAATAATGGAATGAAATCCACCATTCTTGGAGAGGGTAGGTCGTACGTACGCATGAACGTTGTTTTCGTTTCCTTATTGAATTGAATGGAATTAAGTAGATAACATAAATATATATATATATATACATACAAAAATACAGTATCATTATTATGTCATATATTTCATCATTACTTATTATATATACTTTATAATCATTCATTAATGGTTAACATGGAGAATGCATCTCATCGCGTCGTGGAGACGGTAGTCTATACGTACACACGAGCGATGATACCATTACCATGATCGTGGAATTGTATTGAAGTGAACGTATAATATTTCAGAATCAATATCACATTACAATATTAATATATAGTTTTTTATTTACACAATTATACCCATCCATGTAAGGTGGTGGTCGAAAATAGATTACACCACGGCGTGGAGACGATATTCTGTACGTACACACACGCGGTGATTTCGTATTCCGTAGGATGGATAGAAGGTAAAATAGGGTTGTTTCATATTTATAATAACATATCAGTATATATGTAATACGGATTTTATTACTTTATAATGAGACAACTAATGAATAATATGTTGAAGAAGAAAGAAACATGAGAGAATCAGAAGAAGAGATTACCTCTTCTTCGACACACCTCCTTTAAGCTTCCTCTTATGGAAGTAGAGTTGGTCTTTTGAAAAGACCAAAACCTCCAGAATGTTGATAGGGAAGTGGAGAAGATAAATGGGTAGGGGTTGGACGATATTCAAGGCTCAAAATGGTGTGAAGAGATGAGGGAAGGGGTGCCCTTTTTATAAGGTAGGAGAGGGGCACCGTTGGAAAAACTTAAAATATTATTTTATAATAAAGTCATATTCGGTTTATAATAGCTCCAAATTGATTTATTTTGAAGCTAAAGTGGGTATGGGTATAAATACTCTCAACCAATATATTTTATACATGTTTAGGTTATAATATTAACCTTATCATTTAGATTTAACTCTAAGTTAAATAATTTAACTTTTAATGTGTCTTATTTTTTTCTTACACTATATGGTTAATAAACATACAATAAAAATAAAAAATAACCCCAAGTTATATATTATTAACATATATAACCTTATCTATGTCATTTAGCCGAACCTTATATTTTTAGTAATAAAATAACAATTAATAATATAATATTTGTTTTAAAAACTATTTTATGTCAATTTTGACACTATTTGGTAATTGATTTTTGTGAAAAACATAACAGATCAATTAGTTCGAAAAAAGTTAATTAAATAAATTATAACATGTCCTATTAAACTATAAAATTAGTGTAATTCATAAAAAGTCTCAAATTAAATTTATTTTGGTATTTATAACATCAATTATGTTAATATTTCATTAATAAGACAATTACTGCCTCATCATTGTGTCATAAATAACATAAATTAATTAATGTCTAAAAATTATAAAGAAATGACCATTAGGTAGGAAATATTTTTATATTTATAATGAATATTTATAGTCGAATTTATCTTATGTATAACCCTATATTAAAAATGAATTACTTATTAAACATTTATTTTAACTATTTTAACCCTTCTTTAAATAAATTAATAATTAATGTCCTAATCTAATCCATGTGGACCTAAATGGTCATATTTTATTCCTAAGGCTATTTTTGGTCGAATTACACTTATCCAATAGAATTAGGACATGTGTTAGTGTAATAATAATATCATTTTTACCCCTAATTACCCTATTTACTTTTAACGGTGGTAAAAAAAGTAAAAAGTTACTATTCACCAAAAATTATTTTCATCTCATTGAACCACATTTTATTCCTTGATATTAACCGTGTCTCTCAGATTTTCGAAATTCCACTCACAGAAGAGGTGAAATTATGTTTTATGTGAATTTCCAAATTCTCCTAAGAGGTGGGTAAAAGACGGTGAAAAGTTCAATAAAATTTTTATTTATCTAAAATTATTATAAAATTATTCCAATTATTTACATTGAATTTATATAAGTATTATGTATCAATTTTGACCTAAAATAAATTTAAATAAAATAAGTAATTATTTAAATAAAAATTCGGGTATTAAATAGCAACCTAATGTTTTCACTATTCATCAAAAATTGAATGTTTTCAGAAAAATACAAAAAATTCACCCTAGGATAATTTCGATATTCCAAATCCAAAAATGAAGTCCATTTTGAATGATAAAATTTAAAAAATTTAAAAAAGTGGATATTACTATTCATAACGGCTAGTTCATATAACATATCGTTGTTTAGTGAAACTCAGTATTGCGTACAACACACGCTATCGTGGAAGGTCGCGATTGTGTGTAATGCCTGAAAAGTCAGGGATGCGTGTAGTGAAAGCACCTTTTGATGTATCGTACAACACAAGACACCAATAAAATTAAAAAGAATATTTTGCATAAAATCTCAGGGTGATACAATCTACCCCCGTTAAAATGTATTTCGCCCTCAAAATTCGTCGGGGTTATAATTGGTTTACTACTCAAAAGTTTCATTAACAAAAACCAACATCGTAAAAAGGAATACCAAAACCAATCATTAAAAACTAATGTATGAAATGTAACACTTACCCAAATTAACTAATCTCCAAGTTTTCACATAGGGGAACATAGGTGAAAATATGGATATGGAAGAGAAATCTAACAATCATGTTCTGATGGAGAGTGGTAGAGAACATGGATATGAAAAACTCAACAATCACAAATCCATATATTTGTGATGATCTAAGGTACCATCTAATTTGTTGGATATAAGGGCACTAGGGAAACATTTTTGGTTTTCAGGATCATTTCCCTAATGTTAAAGAAATTGGAATTAGAAGAAATACTTTCTTGATTTTGGTATAGTCTCAGAGTTGGTCCTTCCATGGACAATTTCCACTTCATGTATTAAGGAAATGAAGTTTAACTTGTCATTCGTAAAGTGTTAGTAGATCATGTTATAGAATGATCGGTCATTCCACCTGTCTTAAACAAAAGGTTAGAAAAAGTTATAAAAAATACATAAGTCCATCTATAGTTAGATTAATCATATATGGTTCATAAAATGGACTATTACTTCATATATCAGACTGCATAATATAATAAAACCTGTTTCTAATAAAGAGGTACTTCCTCTAGGCCAGTGGTAGGCGATAAAGGCCTATCACACTTTTGTTGTGGGTTCGATTTCCGCATCCTTGTATGATGTGATGAGTTGTCGCCCGTTCTGCCTGTTTTCCCTTTTCTTAAACTACACTATTATAAATTCTATCAATAATATCGAAAAAAAATTATAGCCTTAAGCAATACTAACTTATTTTCAACATAATCCATTCCAACCTTTAGGCTTATCCAAAATACTTCTCATAGTATAAAGAGAACGATAACAAAAAAAGGTCATATAACTAGCACATGAATACCATCATTTATCCCTCATATATCAAAAGATATATCTTGTTGATCACATTCCAAACATGTGAATACCTTAATATTGTATTCTCTTGAAAAATGAATACCCATTGAATATTAGTGAAAACTTGAATGCTGTCAAAAGTTAACTCTTTTCAAATACCAAAATTAAAAAATTCTATATACTCAAACCATTATATCACTTAGTCCTTATATCAATCATGAGTTCGTGAATACTATCAAACAATTCATTTTCTCCGTATCCAATAATTATGCACATATCATCTTCTTTCCAAAATATTTGAATCAATTTTCATGGTTACCGGTACCATATTCTTATAGAAAAACACAATGGACCAATACACAGATATTTCAAAATTCCACGATACTATAAATGAGATTCCATGATACTATTTTGAAATCCCATTACATAAACACTTAATCATTACAAAACATCATTTTATTACTCAACATCACAAATAGATATCGCATGTGACTTCCCTTTATCCTTTTCCTTAAGAGGTTTCTCACATTGATCATCATTAACCCTTGGATTAGGGCGTTGATTAGCATAATTCCCCATTTCCTTGCACTTGAAGCATTAAAGTGTTGGTGGTGTGTTCTCTGCAGTCTTTTCTTTATTCACATCATTAGAAACCCTTTTTCCATTAATTCAACACTCAGTTGCTCGATGAACTTATTTTCCACACATAAAACATTTTCTAGTCCCTTTAATACAATCTCCACCATGCTTCTTTCCACACTCTGATCATAAAGAAACATTTATCTACTTTTCACCATTGTTCTGAGATTTATCCTTGAACTCCATCTTTTCTTTCTTGTCAAAACCATGAGATGGATATGTTACACCAACTTCCGGTTCTACCTTTATAGCACAACACACAATTTCATCATAGCTACTGAAGTCTCTTATAGCTAATGCCATTTGAAGACTTGGGTTTAAGCCACTGAAAAATTGATCATCTTTACATTCAGGTTGGATGATAAATCCAGATGAATACCTTGAAAGTCTTGTAAAATTCACTTCGTATATACCAAAAAAATATGTCATCCTTCTAATTAATCTCAAGAAAATCATTTTCCATCTTTGTTTGAATAATATGAGGGAAGTACTTACTGAAAAACAAGTTCTTGAACTTGTCCCATTCCATGGATTCAATTTCATATTGGGGCCTTGTATTCTTAATTAGATTCCACCACTGATATGCTTCACCTTCTAAACAGTAAACAGATAAAATGACTTTTTCATGTTCTGAACAATGAAGTATGGAAAATATCTTTTCAATGGTACTGATCCATTGTTCAGCAACATGTGGATCAGAAGACCCATTGAAAGATGGTGGATATTGCCTCATGAAGGACTCAATAGAATATTGTCCCCTTCTTTGATCATTTAGAAATCCAGAATGATTCATAGCTTGTGTAAGTATAGAAATATGATTTTTCACTCCATCTCCCCTCACATTTGGTTTCTCGTGAGGACAATCATTGCACTGTCAATTACATTGATCAACAGAGTTCCTTCTGGTTCCAGCCATTGTCTAAAACCCAAAAAGAACAGTGTGAGAGGAAAAAATCATGCTAGGAAAACAACATAATAAAGGGGGGGGGTACATTAAATATCTAACATCTTAGTTTTAATTCTATGATCGTAGTGAAATTCTAGGACTATAAACTATTTGTATACTTATCCTTAGGGACATCCCTATACATAGCTTAGAAATATCTCTAGGGATCTCACTACAGTTTTCGCATCCTAGTTTCCAAAGGATAACTAATCCTTTCCTCTGATACCAACTGTAGAGAACCAAAACATGACATACATGGACATTACATTACTTTTTCGGAATACTTAATACATAACAAACAATGACACACAAGGACCATAATAGTTTAGTGTCTTTGAAACTCGGAACACAATCTTCTAATCGTGGTGAATGATCTTAAACATCTCCCATAAAGATCTTCCCCTTATTTTTTCTTTCCTAAAACCTTTTTTTATATCCTGGGGAAAAGAAAACATAAAAATGGTGTGCTCTAAATTCTCAGTAAGGGTAAGCACAGAGAACATAAAACAATCGATAAAAAATTGAATGCAAAAGCTTGAAAATAAAATCTAAACAATAAAATCTTGAGCAAAGACATAAATCTTGGATGTACGCAAGGAATATATCATAAAGGAACATCAATCTTCATAAAATAGCATGGGAATAAATCATGTAATTGTGGAAACTATTCCGCACTTGTTATGATTTCCATAGCAGCCAAGGCATTGCTGCCAAGACCATCTTAGTTGACAAAGTCCCTTTCTGAATCGAGTTCACTCCTCGTTCCAGTCCTGTATCACTAAATCAGATTAACTTACCATTCCAGCCATGTCTATCTCATGGGATATAAATCTTTACCCAATGAATTGGAGGGAGATATAGGTCCCACCCATCTCATAATTAAACCATTCTTTCTTGTTCCAGAAAATAAACAAACATCATTCATTATAACCCAACGAATAAAATGGGTTTCATAAACATCATCCCATCATCACATAATCCATATCAAATAAATGGATATCATTTAATAATAAGAAAAGTGAAACCATGAAAATCATAGAGAAAATATATTTGAAACATACACATATGAAATAATTTCATCTTAGATGGAAAATGGTTTTGATAAAAAACTTGAAATGAATTCTTGAGGAAAATATCATTTCTTCTTCAAAATCATTTTCTTTTCACAAAATTCAATGAAATTTTAAATGAAAAGTATTTTGTTGAAAATAGTCATAAAATATTGTAGAGTAAGCTTATTGAAATTGAGGCATTATGAAACCATAAAATTCCATTCACACCGTATAAGTTAAAAATAACATTTTTCTCATACTTTTGTCAGAAAAGTCAAAAAGTACCTCATATGGTAAACAAAAGAATGTTTTCATCCATACAATGTGGTAAAAGTAAAAAAGGGTAAGAATGACTTCAAACATACATGGATGAAATGTAAACATTTTGAGAACATATGGACATGGATAATAAACATAACCCGAGTAAATACTTACAAATAAAAAATCTCGGATAAGAATGAGATTGGAATAATTATCCCTTACCTTAGGTACGATATGCTTCGTACGTATCCGAACCTCCTGTATAATGATTTATATAATTTCATTTACTTATTACAGAATCATATTCATTGTTATGATGTCATAAATGGTTCACTTATGACTTTATATTACCCGTTCTTTTGTAAATTCCATGTTAAAAAATAGTTTTGGGTAAAATTGTTTTATTTATCGTACGTGTTTGGACTTGTTGTTCTTGATATTATTACTTATATCCTGATTTACTTAATTCCAGAATGTAAAAAATGATTTATAAATAATATATATTCAGTATATATGATAGATCGATAAATGGAATGAAATACACCATTCATGGAGATGGTAGGCCGTAAGTACGCATGAACGTTGTTTTCGATTCCTTATTGAATTGAATGGAATTAAGTAGATGACATAAATATATATATATACACACAAATCTAGTATCATTATTATTTCATATATTTCATGATTAATTATTATATATACTTTATAATCTTTCAGGATTGGTTAACATGGAGAATGAATGTCATCGTGTCGTGGAGACGGTAGTCCGTACGTACACACGAGCGATGATACCATTCCCATGATCATGGAATTGTATTGAAGTGTATATATAATATTTCAAAATCAATATCACATTACAATAATCATATATAGTCATTTATTTACACCATTATACCCATCCAAGTATGGTGGTGGTCGAAAACAGATTACACCATGACGTGGAGACGGTATTCCATACATACGAACGCGTTGTGATTTCATTTTCCGTAGGATGGATAGAAGAAAAAAAGGGCTGTTTCATATTTATAATAAAATATCATTATATAAATAGTACTGATTTTATTACTTTATAATGAGACAAAAAAATAAGAATATGTTGAAGAAGAACGAAACATGAGAGAATCGGAAGAAGAGATTACCTCTTCTTCGATGCACCTCCATTAAGCATCCTCTTATGGAAGTAGATTTGGTCTTTTGAGAAGACCAAAACCTCCAGAATGTTTCCAGGGAAGTGTAGAAGAGAAATGGGTAAGGTTTGGCCGAGATTAAAGGCTCAAAATGGTGTCAAGAGAAGAAGGAATGGGTGCCATTTTTTAAGGGAGGAGAGGGGCACCTTTGTAAAAACATAAAATATTATTTTTTAATAAAGTCATATTCGGTTTATAATAGCTCAAAATTGACTTATTTATAAGATAAAGTGGGTATGGTTCGAAATCCTCTCAACTAATAGATTTTAGAAAATTTTAGGTTAAAATTTTAACCTTATAATTTGGGTTTAACTCTATGTTAAATAATTTAAGTTTTACTATATCTTCTTGTTTTCTTAATCTATATGGTTCATAAACATACAATAACAATCCAAACTAACCCCAAGTTGTTTATTATTAATATATATAACCTAATATAAGTCTTTTTTCCGAACCATAGATTTTTAGGAATAAAATAACAATTAATAATATAATATTTTGTTTAAAAACTATTTTATGTCAATTTTGACACTATTTGGTAATTGATTTTTGTGAAAATCATAACAGAATTATTAGTTATAAAAATGTTAATTAAATAAATAATAACATGTCATATTAACCTATAAAAATAGTGGAATTCATAAAAAGTCTCAAATTATATTTATTTGGGTATTTATAACATCAATTATGTTAATATTTCATTAATAAGATAATTACTCCATCATCACTGTGTCATAAATAACATATATTATATAATGTCTAAAAATTATAAATAAATTACCATTAGGTAGGAAATATTTTTAGCTTTATAATGAATATTTATAGTCAAATCTATCTTATGTATAACCCTATATTAAAAATGAATTATTGATTAAACATTGATTTTAACTATTTTAACCCTTCTTTAAATAAATTAATAAAAAATGTCCTAATCTAATCCAAGAGGACCTAAATGGTCATATTTTATTCCTATGGTTGTTTTTTTCGAATTACACTTATCCAATAGAATTAGGACATGTGTTAGGGTAATAAAAATAACATTTTTACCCTTGATTACCCTATTTACTTTTAACCGTGGTAAAAAAAGTAAAAAGTTACTATTCACAAAAAAATTATTTTCATCTCATTGAACCACATTTTAGTCCTTGATATTAACCGTGTCTCTCGGATATTCGATATTCCCCTTACAAAAGAAGTAAAATTATGTTTAATGTGAATTTCCAAATTCTCCTATAAGGTGGGTAAAAGACGGTGAAAAGTTCAATAAAAATTTTATATATCTAAACTTTTTATAAAATGAATCCAATGAATTAAATTGAATTAATATATATATTATCGATCAATTTAGACCTAATATATGTTTAAATAAAATAAATAATTATTTAAATAAAAAGTCAGTTTTTAAATAGTAACCTAGTGTTTTCACTATTCATCAAAAATTGAAAGTTTTCATAAAAATACCAAAAATTCACAATAGGATAATTTCGATATTCCGAATCCAAAAATGAATTCCATTTTTGAAATTAAAATATAAAAAATCTCAAAAATTGGGTATTACTATTCATAACGACTAGTTTATATGACATATCGTTGTCTAATAAAACTCCGTATTGCGTACAACACACGCTATCATGGAAGGTTACGATTGTGTGTAATGCAAGTCAAGTCAGGGATGCATGTAGTGAAAGATCCTTTTGTTGTAGCATATAACACAAGAAATTAATAAAATTAAAAACAATATTTTTCATAAAATCTCAGGGTGTTACAGACATGCCCCTCCTGGGTAGCCGAGTAGATCAGAATTTCATCGATGAAGACTACTACAAAGCGATCAAGGTATGGATGAAAGATCTTGGTCCTGAGTCCCATGAACACCACTAGAGTTTTTTTATTCCAAATGGAATAAAAAAGAACTCATAATGGCCATACTAAGATCTGAAAGCCATCTTCTTTACATCGTCATCTCGTACTCTAAGCTAGTGATAGCCTGACCTGAGGTCTATCTTCGAGAACCATCGTGCCCCCTTCAGTTGATCAAAGAGTTCCTCAATCCTCATAAGTGGGTACTTGTTCTTCACAGTCACCTGGTTCAGGCATCGATAGTCACCACAAAGCCTCAAGATCCCATCCACCTTCTTGGTGACCAAGATCGGGGATGCCGAAGGAGAAACACTAGGCCAAATGAATTATTTCCCCCGTAAGTCCTCCAATTGTACATGTAGCTCACGAATCTCTGCGAAATCCATCCGATATACTATTGTATATATTTTTTCCTTCCCGGAGTACAATTCAATGTTAAATTCCACCTCTCTACAAGGAGGTAGACCAAGAAAATCATTAGGGATGACATACATGTACTGGTACACCACTACAGGACAGCTCATACTCTCCATGTCAACTGCTTCAAGGGTAAGGCAGGCCAACTGATGTGTAATCGGCTACACCCTTCTCCAGGTAAGTCCATCCTATGCTAAAAAGGCTATGTTCTCCCCATTGAAGGTAAACCTGGTCTCATCTGTGTATACATAGCGCACTTTGTGCCTAATATAGTTAATATGTGCATGGACTATTGAAAACCAGTCCATACCCCATATGAAGTTGTAAGGCCTATACACCTTTACTAGGAGATCCCAACCAAAGCTCTCGCCTCCTAGAGTAAACTTACACATCCAAAAACAGTGTGTAATAATCGAATCCTCCCCCGTAGGAGTCCTTATACAAAAGGATCGAGCCAACAGCTCCACCAGAAACTCTGAGTTCTGAACAAAGGCAGTGGCAATAAAAGAATGATTGTCACATGTGTCTATAAGTATTGTAGCTAAGTTGGAGTAGATGTAGATCATACCTCGTATAATCTTTGGAGAATTATGGTCATAGTCCTCAGCTACCTAGACCTGAGCACTCCCCAGTCCACCTGCTCCCTGTTGTTGGGGTGGACCACCTGGTGGCGGTATCACCTTAAATCGTCACCCACCGCTATCTATACAGAAAGCTCCTATGCCACGTCGGCCTGATCCCTACGGACCTACTAGGTAGAACCACTTTCTCTTCCTAGGCTGTCCTTAGACCATCTACTGATCATCTGTACATCGGGTTAGACTTTCACGATCCATGTGACCCTGCCAGCCGCATGTGACACACTACCTGCTCCTCACATGACTGGCTCTGTCTCCGGTGCCCCGCACAACAGACCCTGAATCCTTTGGTCGTCCAACTATATGTCTGGTCCTCTTGGACCAGTGTGACATCTATTTTCTTCCAGCTACAGAAGAAACCCATACGTGATGCCCGGTGGTGGGTATCACTATTGGTGACAACTTAGCAAGAAAACCCTCCTCTATGAGGTCTCACTCTAAAAACCCCGCATGCGTCTGGATGCTGCGAGAAATCTTCGAAGCCCTGATCTCCTACCTGAACCCATTCTCGACGGTCCACGACCTAAAACATGGTTACTGTAACATATTAGTGGAGTAGCGTGAGTGTTCAGTGAACCTCACTTAGTACTGATCCATAGTCATACTGCCCTACTGCAGATAAAGAAGCTCATGTATGCGCACTACGCGAAGGATTTCTGGAAGAAACTCTGCCCTAAACAGTCTCTCAATGTCTGCCCAGAGAATTGTCACCTCAACGTGCACCTGGAGCAACAAGTTACACTATCTACCTACTGCTTCCTATAGAAGACTGGTGGAAAGGATCACCATGAAATCAGCTGGTGTCCCTACCAGTCGGAAGACTGTCACACAAACTCCAGCCAATCTTCAGCTACATGTGGGTCCATCACTCCACTACACTTGGGTGTCCTCTAGCATTGGAACTTGTGTAAAGAGCTCATCTTGAATGCACCGTCTACTGATGGGGATAGTGGCATCGGTGGCCCATGTGGGTAATAGTACTGCTTGTACCTCCACTGGTGCCTCTACTCGAAGAGGGCCCTGCACTGAGTGTAAAGACCATGAAATTTCAAGGAAATTTTTTTCTTAATTTCTTTGGAATTTTACGAGTACACAGTTCTGACGGAACCTAATTCCGAGGCCCGGTGTTCCCGAAATAATTTTCTGAAATTTTGTTCGGGTACGTTCAGTAAAAGTATGAGCAAGATTTTGTAACTTCTGAACCGGTGCTCGGAAATGAAATCTGAGGGCACCAATGAACTAGCAGCATCGGTAATTGCTTAAGGGGACCATTACCGAAGTTGCATTTTAAGCGGGTTGATAATTATTATTTGGGGATTGGGATAAAATAAAAGAAATTTTTTGTGTACAAATTTTATTTTGGGAGGTTGGTTATTTCCTCCCAAAGGGACTTAGAGGTGGGGCCCACACCCACATAACATCCCATTTGTGGATAATTATGAGGTGGGGCCAACACGAGTCCCAACCCTTCATCTCCTCTTTAACTCCCATAAAGCCCCCTTGTATTTATTATGACAACTCTACCTCTCCCTATCTCTCTCTTTAATACTTCCCAACACAAATTAATTAATGAAAACATCCTCTTCAATTAATTAAAGTTTGCAGGAAAGTATTAAAGAGAGAGAGAGAGGGAGAGGGAGAGTTGTCATAATAAATACAAGGGGGGTTTACAGGAGTTAGAGAGGAGATGAAAGGTTGGGGCTCGTGTGGGCCCCACCTCACAATTATCCACAAATGGGAAGTTATGTGTGTGTGGGCCCCACCTCTACATCCCCTTGGGAGGAAATAACCAACCTCCCAAAATAAAATATGTACAAAACAAATTTTATTTATTTTATCATGATCCCAAAATAACAATTCTCAACCCGCTTAAAACTCAACTGAGGTAATGGTCCCCTTAATCAATTACCGGCGCTGCATGTTTTTCAGTGCCCTCAGATTTCAATTCTGAGCACCTATTCAAAAGATAGAAAATCATGCTCGTAAGTTTACTTAACGTACCCGAAAAAAACATCAAAAAATTATTCCGGGAACACCGAGTCTCAGAATTAGTTGCCGTCATGAACTGTGTAGTCGTAATCTTCCAAAGAAGTTAAGAAAAAAATTTCCTTGAAATTTTCGGGTCTTTACATTTACAAGGGGGGTTTAAGGGAGTTAAAGAATAGATGAAAGGTTGGGGCACGTGTGGTCCCACCTCACAATTATCCACACATGGGATGTTATGTGGGTATGGGCTCGACCTCTAACTCCCCTTGGGAGGAAATAACCAAACTAACCAAATAAAATTTGGAGACAACTAATTTTATTTATTTTATCACGATCCCCAAATAACAATTCTCAGCCCGCTTAAAACGCAACTGCGGTAATGGTTCCCTTAAGCAATTACTGGAGTTGCGAGTTCATTGGTACCCTTAGATTTCAATTCCATGCAGCAGTTCAAAAGATAGAAAATCCCACTTGTATGTTTACTGAACATACCTGAACAAAACATCATAAAATTTTTCCAGGAACACCGGGCCTCAGAACCAGGTGCCGTTAGAAACTGCGTAATCATAAAATTACAATTTGTCACGACCCATCCTTGGGGCCCATGTCATGACTACCCCAAGCCCGCCTTCCATAGGCTAGGGGCTGGAAACTAGCACCAAAGGCGTAAATCCATGTAATTGGGAAGGAATTGCCTTTATAAAATGTACACACATTCAACCAGAGTACAAGCGGAAGCAAACACTATGTAAAACTGAAAACAAAAGTAGAACTAAAAGTAAAGGGTCCAAAAATACAATCCCAAATGTAATGTACAATGTAAAAGAAAAAACAGCTTGATGGTGACAAGTAGCTCCTGGATCGTCCACCATAGATCATACCTGAAGGGTAGGTACAAATAGAGCATCTCTTAGATCATCCACCACAGATCCTACCTGAAGGGTAGGAACAGATAGCCTCCTTAGTGCCCTCTTCCTTCATCCTCCTCCAGGTACCAAATCTTCATGAGGTACACCTCCGGGTACCGACTCGTCGTGAGGTCTTCTTCCAGGTACCATCAAGTCCTCATACAGTCGGCCTCCGTCAGTGCAGTCCATCTTCTGCATCCAACACAACGAGGTGCGAGAGTAGCCCTTGTAGTGGTGAGTATAAAAATACTCAGTAGAGACCCTGTGACCCTCAAGGTATCACTAAATCCAACAATGAGAAACCACAAATAAAGATCTCAACAGATAACCTTTACATAGGTATATACCCATACATATACCTAAGTTATCATGTAACCCATCTCGGTAATGAGGAAAACACAATTGACATTGACTCAGCTAAAACCGGGATTTTTTATTCACGATGAAGAAACATAGCTACTGGGGAAATCCTTCGATGTCGAGCGTAGTAGTAATATCATGACTCCGAGGTGCTACTCACTAACCTTAGACTGCTGAGGTACTCCTCATGTCGAGTACCGCGGGTCGGCCACCTCACAATGTAGTGCTCCCCCGCCATGGGTATTCCACCTCACATAGTAGTGCATCCCCCTCATATACTACAAAGGAAATCCTCCTATCAAGTACCGCGGGTCTGCCACCTCACAAATTTGTACTCCCCACTGTGCTATTCGAGTCACTCCGAATCGAATCGAACATGCAGTCATCAGGTCTCAGCCAGCTACAATGTCACTATACTCTGTATGATCGTCTCCTGGAGGATATTCTCCACATGCCACTGGTTTATACTTACACGTGTTACATAAACTCGTGTGGGAATATCTCAAAGGACCACCTCGTCATAGGGGTCTCAACGCAACAGACAGCGCGTCAATCGGACGCCCGGTCTGTGAGTTATTAGCATTTCTGTTCTAGGGGCCCGGTTGGATTTTGGGTACAATCCAACCGGGCCATACACCAACTACATCCAAGACACGGGTGATGAATGAAAATAGAGCCGTCTTATCAAGAGGAATCCGAAATAGTCGATGGAACGTCAATCAGACATCCGGTTCTCAATTTATAAGCATTTCAGCTCTGAGGGTCCGGTTGGTTTCAGGTACAATCCAACCCAGCCATTTTTCCGAAGTCATCCAAAACATACTAAGAGTAACGCAAAAGGACCGCCTCATCTCATTTGTACTAGTTCCATAGATAGCACATCGATCATATGTGCGGTTTTCCCAAAATTCACATTTTAGTGAAAAAGGGCCCGGTCCGTTAGGCCCAATGAGCTGACGGGTCGGGTCATCTTGGTTTTGGCGGGTCCGACCCGGCAAAGTGGGCAGACCTTCCCGGTGAGTCGCATGGCCTAGACCGAGGGCCACGACCCGGCCCAAATTGGCACGGCCTAGCCCACTGGTATGCAGCCTGGCCCGACCCGGCGGTGCGAGGCCTGGTCCGGCCCGGCTGGGCGCGCGGCCTGGCTGGCTCAGCCTAGCCGGCCGGTTTGGGAGGGCGGCGTGCCAGGGCCTGGCTACTAACACCAAAGGAGAAAATCCCTATAACTGGGAATGCATTTCCATTATAAAATGTAAACACATTCAACCAGAGTACACGAAGAATAAAAGACTAAGTAAAAGTGAAAACAAAAGTAGAGCTGAAAGTAAATGGGGCCGGAAATACAAACCCAACTGTAAAGTAAAAGGTAAAAAAACAGCTAGATGGTAACAAGATGCTCCTTGATCATCCACCATGGATCCTACCTGATGGGTAGGTACAGATAGCGCAGCTCCTAGATCATCCACTACGGATCCTACCTGAAGGGTAGGTATAGATAGCCTCCTCATTGCCCTCGTCCGTAAACCTGCTCCGAGTACCGACTCATTGTGAGGTCCACCTCCGGGTACCAACTCGTCGTGAGGTCCACCTCCAGGTGTTTTCAAGTCCTCGTACACATGGCCTCCGTCAGCACTGTCTATTGTTTGGATCCAACACAATGAGATGTGGGCATAGCCCGTGCAGGGGTGAGTACAACGATACTTAGTAGGGACACCGAGACCCCCATGGTCTCACTAAAATCCAAAAAGTATAAACCACAAAAAGATCTCAAAAGATAAACATTCCATAGGTATATTATCATACATATACAAAATTTATCATGTAACCCATCTCAATCATTAGAAAAACATAAAGGTCATTGACACAGCTCAAACCAGGATTTTTATTCACAGAGACGAAACACGACTGCTGGAGTACTCCTCCTTTGTCGAGCACATTTGTCCTGTCACGACTCCGAGGTGATACTCACTAACCTTAGACTGCTGTGGTACTCTTCATGTTGAGTACCATGAGTCAGTCACCTCACACATTAGTGATTCCCCGCCATGGGTCTGCCACCTCACATAGTAGTGCTTCCCCCTCATAGCCTACATAGGTACTCCACCTGTCATGTACCGCGGGTCTACCACCTCACAAAGTAGTGCTCCTTCCCATAATATCTTTAAACTCCCTTCATTAATTTGTCATCCCCTATATTGAATGAGACCCTACCTCTCTCCCTCTTAATTTTTTTCCAACTCTTGTTAATTAATGAAATGGGCCAATTAATTTAATTAATTAAGTGGTTTGATTTTGAATTTTAAAACATTTTTTTTGTGAATAAAAATAATAGCATGAGCTATTATTTTTGTTTGAGCTTTTGGTGTGATGGAAAAAATCTTTGGGAACACCTCTTGCGGTTTTGAACAACATCGACTCTCCGATGAAGAATGACCTTTCCTCACGAAAAAGGACGCTCCACGAATCTTCAGTCTTCTACTTCCTCCGCATCAAGGTAGGAAATACAACCGCGTGGAACTAGCCAACAATGATGGTTCTTTCCTGGTGTTGATGGAGTGACAATGCTTTCGGTGTTTATGATGATCGAACCATAATCAAGGTAGGTAATTGTTTTTAATTTCTCCTTACCTTTTTCCAAACCAACAGAGACAACTGGAGTTCGAGGATGGCGATCACGTTTTCTTAAGGGAATCACCTCGAAGAAGTCTATGGAAATTTGTTCGGGGCAGAAAATTATCTCCACGATTTTTAGGACCTTACCAAGTCCTCAGCAGAGTAGGCAAGGTGGCTTACCGCCTAGCCCTTCCACTTCAGTTGCACCGGGTGCATGACGTCTTCCATGCATCTCAGCGAGGAGATGCGGGCACGACCTATCTGTCATCATAGACCACATGACAACATTCAAGGAGGTTCCAGTATATAATGATGATCGATAGGAATGGGTCATGCGTGGATGGTTGATTCCTCTGGTGTGCATTTGTTGGAAGCATGGGACCCTCCATTAGAGCACATGGAATAGGGATGCTCAGATACGTGCTCAATACCCTCTTTTGTTTCCCGAGTGTGTGATGTAGCTTTATGGGGACCTAAATCCCAAAGGTGGGAGTAATGTGACGACCCATAAATTTCAAGGAATTTTTTTTCTTTATTTCTTTAGAATTTTAAAATTACGTAGTTTCTGACAGAACCTGATTCTGAGGCCTGGTGTTCCCGGAATAATTTTCTGAATTTTTGTTCGGGTACGTTCAGTAAATGTACGAGAGGGATTTTCTAAGATTTGAACCTGTGCTCGGAATTGAAATCTGAGGGCACCGATTAACTCGCAGTGCCGGTAATTTCTTAAGGGGACCATTACAATAGTTGTGTTTTAAGCTAGTTGAGAATTGTTATTTGGGGATCTGGATAAAATAAATAAAATTTGTTGTGTACAAATTTTATTTAGGGTGGTTGGAGATTTCCTCCCATGGGGAGTTATAGGAGGGGCCCACACCCACATAAATTCCCATCTGTGGATAATTGTGAGGTGGGTCCCACACGAGTCCCAACCTTTCATATACTCTTTAACTCCGTTAAACCCCCCTTGTATTTATTATGACAACTCTACCTCTCCCTCTCTCCCTCTTTAATTCTATCCAACACAATTTAATTAATGAAAACACCATCTTCAATTAATTAATTAATATGTTTGAATTTTGAAAAGGCATGGCATGTTATATTAAGGGGGGGCCACTCTATTAATTGGGTTGGAATATTAGTGGGAGATCTCTTGAGTGAATTTAAGAAGATGTGTTCTTCTTCGACGAAGAACACCAACCTACAATAAAGAACCATCGAAGATCAAATCATCTCCTCAGACATCGGCCATGCCAATGGTGAAGGAGGCACCTGTGAGGAACTCCATTGATGATGTGATTATATTCCTCATATCTGCAACATGTGAGGAGACTCTATTTCCTCCTTAGAAACGTTCTGACGTCATCATAAAATCATCTTTCCGCGACGCCTTCTTCCGCGATGCCGATCACCACGGACATTAAATCAAGGTATGGGTTTTGAATTATTTCATTACACGTTCTACGTCGTTAGAATCATGTTTTGGAAACCAAATGGTATCACCATAAAAAGAGGGATTTCAGAGCACACTAACACGACCAAATCTTTCCCTTTTGATCTTGTATTTGGTTGATGACAGGAGCGGATAACAGCAATCGACAACTAGCTGGCCGCGAAGAAGGGACCAGTGGCAGAAAGGCCACCGGGTTGTCAAGAAGGTGCACCATCAACTAGTCGGCTGCGAAGAAGGGACCGACGGTGAAAAGGCTGCTAGGTTGTCAAGAACGTGTTGCATCATCTAGCTATGCGAAGGAGGCCGCGACTAAGGTGGGCCGCGACAGAGGGGCGCAAAAACGTTGCACCGCACCGGTGGAGTTGGTCCGTGGCCAGGGCGGGCCACAGTAAGAGGGCTGGTGCATGGAATAGTTATGCCACGCTGGATGGGATTCCACGGTTGGGCCGCGATGGTTTGGTAGGAGGGCGACCGGCTGAGCTAGCCGTCGATGAGGTTGCGCCAGGGCGGAACCCAGCGGGTTCGGCAGAAAGGGGAACCAATGCTTACTGGTTCCGTTACGGGAGACAAATAGGGTGCAAAACACCCCCTTGATTGAAAGGGCGGGCCCCATAGGGCACCGCCGCCGCCTAGTCACAAGACTAGGCGGGCATCACTGCCCAGCCACTCGGCTGGGCCACCGCGTCACGAAGACCGCGGGGGCCGGGCCTCCATGCAGCGCGAGCCGAGCCTCCACACCACGTGGGCCTTGCCACCCCGCCACGCGGGCCGGGCATGCGCCTTAGGCCGGGCTGTTCCATATCGGTCCGGACCCGGACCCGGTTCGGGCCGACCCATTAGGTGTTGGGCTGGGTCGGACCGGGCCCAGATCCCTTATTTTCAGACTGTTTTCGGTTAAACAGCCATAACCTGAGTTACAGACCTCCGATCAATGCACCGTCAGTTTCATAGGATCATTGGATAGGTATAGTCATTTTGGAATATTACACTCAGGTTTTTGGCGATGTTCGGGTACACCCAGGTTGGTTCGAATGCGAAACCAACAAGGACCTCGGAGCAGAAACACTTATAACATAATGATTGGACGTCCAATTGACGTGTCGTCGACTATGATGGATTCCTATCAATTAGATGGTTCTTTTGGCATACTTCCCCTATGGTTTGGACATAATTAGAGTATGGACGGGTTGGATTGTACCTGAAATCCAATCGAGCCCCTATAATGGAATTGCTAATAACTCACAGACCGGGCGTCGGATTGACGTGTCGTCTGTTGCGTTGAGACCCCTATGACGAGGCGGCCCTTTCAGACACTTCTTCATGGAAAGTTGTGACAGATGGGGTGTCGACCGGTAACTCGTGGAGTGGATCCTACCAGAGACGAGCATACAGATTACGGTGACCTTGTAGCTGGCTGAGACCTGATGACTTCTTGTCCGATTCATTTCGGAATGACTAGACTAGCCCAGTGGGGAGCACTACTATATTGGGGGGGGGAACTTGGGGTACTCGACATGAGGAGTACCTCTGTAGACTAGTAGGCGAATCTCTACTATGTTGGGGCGGCAGACCCATGGTGGGGAGCACTACTGTGTTGGGGTGGCAGACCAACGGTACTCGACAGAGGAGGATTACCTAAACAGTCTAAGGATAGTGAGTAGCACCTCCGAGTTTTGATAGGACTAATGCGCTCGACAGAGGAGGATTTCTACAGAATCCTTGTTTTCATCATTGTGAATAAAAATCCTAGTTTGAGATGAGTCAATGACCTTTGTGTTTTCCTCATGATTGAGATGGGTTACATGATAACTTAGATATATGTATGGGAATATACGTAAGTAAGGGTTATATGTTGAAATAATTCTTTGTGATTATCCTTGTTGGATATAGTGAGACCTTGAGGGTCTCGGGTTCCCTACTGAGTATCATTATACTCACCCCTACACGGGCTATGCCCGCACCTCATTGTGTTGGATGCAGACGATGGACAAAACTGATGGAGTCCGAGTGTACGAGGATTGGACGACACCTGGAGGTGGACCTCATGACGAGTCAGTACCCGGAGGTGGACCTCACGACAAGTCAGTACATAGAGGAGGTTGACAGACGAGGGCGCTGAGGAGGCAATCTGTACCTACCCTTCAGGTAGGATCCTTGGTGGACAATCCATGAGCTTCTTGTCACCTTCATCTGTTTTGTCTTTTACCTTGTACTTTACAGTTGGGCTTGTATTTCCGACCCCTTTACTTTCTTCACTACTTTTTTTTAGTTTTACATAGTATTTGGTTCCACTTGCACTCTGGTTGAATGTATTTACATTTTATAAAGGCAATGCCTTCCCAGTTATAGGGATTGACGCCTTTGGTGCTAGTCGCCATCCCCTGGCCTATAGATGTCGGGCTTGGGGTAGTCATCGAACGGGCCCCGAGGAAGGGTCGTGACACTGAGGCCTCATCGCACTATGGGATATCAGCGAGTACACTATCTGAAACCCTAAATGGCTGTCTGCATGAAGGAATATGGAAAAGAAACAGGTGTGCCATGATTAATATGATATACCTGGTGAGCTAACTCAAAGAGATCATAATGAAAACACTCCAAAACACAGAGTCCTATTTTCTTCAGTAGAACCGACTCCTCTGATACCAATTATTCAGGAGCCATCCCCCAGGGCCCACGTCGTGACTACCCAAATCCCACCTTCCATAAGCCCGGTGCTAGAGACGATTACTAAAAGGTGTATCCCCTAAAACCGTGAAGGCATTTACTTTATATCCTGTAAAAAACTCAAACAAGCACACATCAGGATACGAACACAAGTAAACTGTATATAAAAAAATGTGCTAAAAGTAAGAGGGGCTGGAATACAAGACCAAGATTAAAAGTACAAGTATAACTAGAAATACAATACAACTAAAAAAAGAGAAAGACAAATGTTACATTGTCCTTCGAGGTTCGTACCTGAAGGGTAGGTATAGATCACCTCCTCAGCACTCCACGTCTACCCATCTACTATGTGTACCGACACGCCATATGGTCCACCTCCAGGCACCGTCCAGTCCTGGAACCCTAAGCCTCGATCAGCGCTGTCCCTCGTCAGCACCAAACACAATAAGGAGCTGGTGAATCCAGTGTATGGGTAAGTATAAAGATACTTAGTAGGGACCCCGAGACCCTCAAGGTCTCACAAAATCCACAATGGATAACCAAAAAGCATGTAAACCAGGGATAAACCTACTTAGGTATATTCTCATACATATACCTAAGTAATCGATTATTACCCATCACATTCGTGAGGAAACACAAGGCCCAACTTCTTAGCCAAAATAAAATTGTTCCATGAAAGAATGATTTCCACGAAGGTATGTACCACACCAGTATGCCTCATAGAAGAATACCAGAAAGGTATCACCACGAAGGTTATTACCACACATGTATCTCACACAGAAGAATACCACAAAGGTAAATACTCAGCTCACACCGGGTATAACTTAGGTACATTAGTAAAGATGACAAGATGTAACTAATGAATCATCTTACTCTGTTAAGAGGAAAACCCACATAGGATCCATAATCATCATCAGACCCACATAGGATTGTAGTAAATCATCAAACCAAAACAGGATCCTATTACGGCATCAGACCCACACAGGATCCTAAATCGTCATCTGAACCACACAGGATCCTAGTACATCATTAGACCGACACAGGATCCTAGTACATCATCAGACCCACACAGGATCCTAGTATATCATCATACCCACATAAGATCCTAGTACAACATACCCACATAAGATCCAAGATTCGTCCAAAATGGATTCCTAGAGTGGATCCATGTGGGATCCTCAAGCATAGTCCCACGATGGATCCCTTTCTCATGTTACAGCCAACTATAGGGTTCCAACACTAAGCTTTCTTATCACAGGGAGGGTCCGCTCCTCAAGATATTGGTTGATACTCAAACTTCAACAATGTCCCATGATGAAGAATCCAAAGGACCAACATGTAATAGGGGTCTCAACGCAATAGACGGTGCGTCAGTCAGATGCTTGGTCTGAAATTTATTATCCTTTTAGTTCCGAGGGCCCAATTTGATTTGTGCTCTATCCAACCGGACCATACCCCAACTTTATCCAAATCTCAAGTGGGGTATACCAAAAGTAACATCTCTCTCCAAGGTTTTTGGAATCATTGATGGTTCGTCAAATGAACACTCGATGCTAATGTTATAGTCAAAAGAGAGGAAATGGGTCGATGTTGTCTGACCAGGTCAGACTAACCCGGCCCGACCCGGCCTGGCCCGACACGACCAGGTTTGGGTTGACCCAACCCTGTTTAGGTTGGCACATCCCACTGGGTTCAGTCCGGCCCACTGGGTCTTGCCTGACCCACCAGCATGGCCCGACCTGTCCGTATTCCTAGGGGAGTTGCCCGCCCCTGCCCCCATGCACCGAACGATCAAAGCCATTTGGTCGCTAGCAGCACGTAGGACCTGGGGGTCCCGTTCGGTTCAAATTGGTTGACCTTAATGGCTGGCCCATATTCCTCCAAGCGGCGCATAATGAGCCGCCCCTTTATGGCCGATTAAATGTCGGTCTCCCTCCCTTCACCACCACGGCACAAGCCGCAACCCTTGTTCGTCGGGCGGCGTGGATGTGCACCACTGCCCCTTGCGCCACTGCCTTCTTCGCGGATAACCATGATGCCGACCGCCATTCCCAAGCCCCACTAGTGATAGATTCTTTCTTTCTCCATCACAAAGAACTCAAAAAGAACCACAAGATTTGTGGAGGGTTCGGGCCATGTTTGTTTGGCATGTACCCTCAGCATTAGAGTGGTATCCAGTAGCTCAAGGGAGGTGATTCAATGTGAGAAATAAATTAAGGATGATCAATCGAAAACACACACCTACTTCGGAGATTTGTTGACGTAAATATGGAGGAAAGGAAAGACATCAGTTTTTCGTCATTGAAGACATCCCACGTTGGAGGTGGCACATTCTTTATTAGATAAGATGACACATTCGTCGTTAGAGAAGATGGCACGTTCATCGTTGGGAGAGAATGGCACTCCAAAGTGCACCCTTTCGCTAATGATTTCCCCCAACCAAAAGATAGTAAGGATCCAACAGAAATATTATGTTTTTCAATTTAATTTTTTGGCACAAATAGAGTTAGAATAATTAATTAACTCAACTAATTTGGCTCAATTAAATCGGAGGAATCAACTAATGGGGAGTTGAGAGGTTCCCCCCAACCATTAATAGGGGTTCGGGTGGGCCCCACCACCATAGATTAAAATTGGGGGTTTTTCTATCTCAGGTGGTCCCAACCACCGAGCATTCAAAAAGTATATTATAAAAGTAAAATAAAAATATATTTTATTTTATTTCCACAAAAAGCACAAAAACTAACATTCACCATAGACCTACTACGGTCGAGGTGAAGGTCTCCTTAACCGAATACTAGTGCTAAGAGTTTAATGGAACCCTCAAATTTCAATTCCAAGAACTGGTTCAAAAGTTAAAAAAACCCACACTCACTTTTAGTGAAGGTACCTAAAAAAGTTCAGGAATTTATTTCGAGAACACTCGGTGTCAGAATCAAGAGCCGTAAATTTTCACAGACTCGTAATATTTAAAATAATTATATTAATGTACATGGAAAATTAAATTCTTTCCATTAAAAATTTGTTTTGAGGTAACATAAAATTCTTATTTCCCTTCATAACCCTAGATAACCAAAATAGTGATCATATAGTAATGGAAATGATTAATTATTTCTCCATAAAATACCTAAAACTCATTAAAATCTCCCATTTTTTTCCCATCTGGTATTTTCAAAAGGTAAATTTAGTTCATTAAAGATATATCTCATCTACTTTATGACATATCATGATTGAGAATGAATGGTTTAAAAAAGTCTCTTGTTAGGTCTAGATATGGTTTCTATCTATATTTATTTCTCCAATAATCTATCTTATATTTACTCACTTATGTTTTTTATGTATGGAAATATGATAATATTTTATGATTTATTATTCAATACATTTTATGGGATTGTATCATATACTATTCATATATTATTGAATTTATTTGATCATTGATTTAGAATAAACGATTTATTTGAAAACATGATTTTATATAAAAATATATATTTTATCATTAAATGGTGTTACCATGAATTATGGTCTTTTATAATATTACTTGTTTTAAATAATAAAATTTTAATTATTAATAGGAATGTTTTATATTTATAATTAATGGATTATTAATTTATATATCATGAATTTGTTATTATATATGATAACGAATAAATATTTAGTCAATTTATATTTTTAGGGAAATTACTTCAATGTGGGTTAGGATTTTTATAAATTATTTAAAGGGGGGTTTTGGTTAATGATGCATTGATCTGTGCATTGTTTAATATGAAATTTCATGAGAATAATTTTGGAATCCATTAATCATATTAATGTAAATTGGATTAATAGAGTTTTTTATATTATGTCTAACTATGGTGGTGATAAACATCAATATAATGATATGCACATCTCCATGTGATTGTAATGTTGATGGTTTAGGGGTTGTTGGTATGGGAAATAAATTTTTTCATACCCATGTATGAACTAAATGATCATTTAATTAATTATGGGTTAATGATGACTTGTTTCATGTTTCTTGAAATCCTTAAATTGTTTATATTTTTCTTTAAAATACATAAATATGCTATTTTTGGCGACAGTAGTAGTCACCATCAATTATGGGGAAACATGATGTTTTCATTAGTTCTAAAGATATAATGAACCTTCATTGAATTTGAATAAATTTAGAGTTTTTGATGTTCCCATATCATCAATCTGGGGGTTGATAGCCTAATTATATAATTTTTGAATGAACTATGATACAAACATAGGTTTAAAAAAAATATAAATAAATTATCAACATTAGATATATCATATCAATATTTAAACACTCAAATTGGATAAAAAATTAGTGATTATAGAGATTATGTACATACAATTATTCAGACATGAATCTCTTATAGACATAACCCTGATAATTGAATGATGGGGAATCCGGAAACATAAGAAATGATTGATATCAAACACTATATTAGGGCTAAACCCATATTTATATGGAAACATTGGTTAACAAATATATTATAAATAAGTGTGAGGAATGACCATGTGATAAATATCATGATTAATGGTATAATACCATGAAATCGTAAGTGATGAAAATAATAAGAGGATTAAAAAATTGATGACATGAGAATTAGAAATCCATAGATAACATGATTATTATAGAAATAATTACATGATTAATAATAATACATATCACAGTGTTGGAATAAATAATTTGATACATTTTGGATATAAAGTATAATTTTTTTCAAATACATCAGAATTAAATGGTAACGATAATCCCATTACAAAATGTTAGTTTTTCTCATGATACCAACCGATGGATCGATGTGATAAATAATAAGTGGACCTACCTAAAAAAGAGTATTAATCAATTCATAATAACAAAATACTTTTTAAATAATACTATATATAATTTTTGGTAAGGAAACACCCACATTCACATTTCTGTTGATCTATAATATCCACATGTAAATATTAGATATGAGGATTATCAACATTTCCAAAATAAATAAAATTGGAGGCTATATAGGTGGACAATTTAATCATATTTATGAATTAGGGGGATATAGAATTTAAATGTAATCTAAAAGATGATGTATTTATGAATATTTAACCCAAAAATAATGAAACAATCATACATGGATTAATAAACAAAACAAATAATAAACTGAAGTAGAAGATGATTTCATCATTCATGAACCATGATGATGTTTTCATCCAAATAATTATATAGATCAAATTAAATATATTATTATATTTGAAAAAAATATTTTATAAATATTTATTGTTTAAAAAATAACATAATAATAGATCATTGATTGTAAATAAAAAAATGAAAAAATATTTAGTGGATGAATATAAATTATATAAAAAGAAGAAAAATATAATTTTTTTCTAATATATCAAATGAGACATGCTATAAAAAGAGAAATAAAATTGGATTCTTAATTGAATAAATAGAGAATAAATTTTTATAAAAATTAGAGATATTTTAATTTTAATATATGAGAAATAAGTATTTATTATAGTAAATAAAATTGATGTAAAATATAAATCTTAAAAATATAGTGATGATTTTTTTTATTTACAATGATATATTTACTGTGTTCTAAATCAATAAAATTGAATATTATGAGATATCATTGCAAATATTTTAATGATATATAAAATATATTATGGCGTAGTTTTATTTTAGAATGTTGGAAACCTGTACGAAATAATTAGGAGAACAACCTAATAAATGTATGTTGTGTTATGAAACCCCTTATTGATATGTTAATGTATGAAACAAATAGAAAATTTAGAGGAATCCTGAAATATAAATATAAATCTATTGAATAAAATGTAAATTATGATAAATGTTTTCAATTGTTTCAAATATACACCTCAATAAAAGAGGTGGTTGGAGGATAAAAAGTATGAATCCTAAAAATGTAATATAGGAGAGAATACACATAAAATAAATTAGATCGAAATAAAAGGGCATTAAAAAGTGGTAATAACCCAAATAAATAGTATAAGTATAGTAATATTCCTAAATATACTGAAAAACAATTCAAAACCAAAATGGAGGTAATATGAAAAGAAAAACCCTTAACATGACATTGAACCTCATCAAACATGATTTAACCAGATTTATTATCAACATAAACAAATATATAATTAATATAATAATATTAAATATATTTATTCTCTTTAAAACATATTATATATATATTATTATTTTTTAAATTAGTGAGGGTTAGTATTATTCATCAGCTGTTAGTAGTTCCAATAAATTATCTCCATATTTTCATATAGAGGTATCAATCACTATTAATAGTTCATTATTAAATAATCACTATAACATTCAAGGTACTCTAATGGAAATTTAATATTTATGTATAATGTTACATGTTAATTCCATGGTTTTTATGTGTATGTTTCATAAAAAAAATCCACAGCTCACTTATTTTGGGAATGTTTACAATCCTTGAGTAGATACTTAATATAAACCATTAATTTTATATTTTCCATTATAGAGAAATATTAATAACATAAAATCATAATAATTACTATAAGGAATTATTTTTTATTTTTTACCATTTTTAATAATAATTCAAGAAATAACATATTTTTCTTTATGTATGTGGGTAAACTGACCAAAACAAAAACATGTAACAAAGAAAACTTGTTATTTAATTTATGTATTTAATAGAGAATATTAGAAAAAGAAAACATTTTCCACCAATGTTCCATCAATTATTGGCCACACCCCCTCCAAGGGATATCCAACTATAATACTAACCCGTTTTTATTTTAATAATCTAAACGCCACACATTCGATATCTCAAATTATTATTCTTATCTTATGAGTTAATATAGTGTGTACCAAATTTTACATCTATTATAATGTCAATACACACATATCCATCAATAAATGGCACAAAAATACACCCTAATGAAGGCAATTAGGGTTAAAATCCATGACATATATATATTTATGGGCCCTATGTAACGTTGAGGTATGCCGCTGAATTATAGGATGAAGTAATTGTTATATAATTTATAATATTTCATTGTTATTTCATAGTTAATGAATCATAATAAAATTATTTTATGTTTATTTATGTCATAAATATTTTCTAAGATGTGTTTTAGGATGAATATAAAAAATAGGAATATATGATAATGATATGTACTTTTATGAGATTAATTAATCACATAGTGAAATTCTTTAAGATTATGCCCTTTAGAATCCTTCTTAATGAAATGCTCTCCCAAAAATTGTAAAATATTTTAGTAGAAACAATTTTATAATTCTATGGGTTTAATGAATAATGTTGTTGAGTTATTATACGGGGTTCCATTAATGAATGATTATGAGGGACACTTTTTTAGAAACATAAAGTGGGTAAAGGGTAAACAATGCGTAATATGGTTGTTAGGATAGTTGGGAGATAAAATGTTTATTTTAATTTTAAAATTGACGTTTAATCCTAATTTTTTTAATTTATATATATATATATATATATATTATTTTAAATAATGTATTCAATAACATATAGGAGATTAATCTAAATCAAATAGTACAAAATCCAAGGTACCCTAGTAGATCAAGTCTCAACCCTCTCTATAATAATTTTAAAGTACCCACTGGACCAATTTCCTTATAGAGTAATGATATAAATCCATATATTCTAGAGAAAATTGGTGGTATGAAGGACAACCAACACAATATCTAAAAACCTCTATTCCCAAAAATATATTGTGTCCTAGGTTACACATCCCTGTACTATATCATTAGTCACATAACCATGTTACCTAATTGTATTTTTTAGTATTTATTTTTCTTGAAAAAAATATACACCTTATTATATAACTTTTACATTATAATTTAAAATTGGAAATCCATAATATAATGATTAATCTATCGATAATTAAAATTTAATTTTTAATAAAAAAATAAATTATTTTGAAAAAATCATATTATATTTATACGTTTTCATTTCTAATTAACGTAAATATTTCTTTTAAATATCATAATTTAATTATATTATAGATGTTACATATATATTTAAACATTTTATGTATAACACCATTATAAATAACCCATTCCAACCCATGGTACCACATCACCTCATGTTTGTATCCCCATATAGATGAGGCTGATGACAAGCAGTGAGGTATGGAATGGAAAAGTGTAGGAAAATGACTCAGATAATGATGTCCAATAATCATTCAATATAGTGTAACTAGTATAAATGATAATCAATGCCTCCCACCGTAATATAATATAAATAAATAGGAACTGATATATGTGATGTAAAAAATGGAATAGAAGAGTGTAACGCCCCAACCCCAGTTACCCAGAGTCGGTGCATTATTACAAAACATTGACATGATTACAAAAGATCAAATCTATAAAGACTGATTAGTTTAGTAGCCTTGGAAACACTAGATACATTCATAATGTTTACATTACATCATAAAGTGAAAACAATAACAACAACTTGTCTCCACACTCATATCCCCTTATACTATCCTTGTAGGTCATTCATAAAATACTTCTTCGCATATTGGGAAAAATAAAACATAGAAAGGGGTGAGCTAAAATGCCCAGTAAGGATAAAAATATAGCGAAAACTTTCATAAATAAGAATAAAAATTTAAGGATATGTTTAACTAAAAAAATCCTTTTAAACTTGAACATCAGCATAATATGAAAAAGATAAAATAAAATAATCCCATTTACATATTCACATGGATATTCTACTAGTCAAATAATCACATGTAATATCAATAATAACTTTCATAATGATGGAATGCATAATGACAGACCATCATAACCACATAGTCAAGGCCTTGTGCCAAGACTATGAATAAGATTTTTTCAATGCCTTGTTACAAGTCACTAGATTGTCTCATGACACCTACCGATGCATCGAGGAGCTATAGAGAGCTCCACCTATCACTTATTAAGTCAAATGAATTCCTCATATGAACAGGTTTAAACATAACATTAACATTGGTATTAAAACTAGCATACGAAATTTCAATACATTCTCCACAAACATTGAATGGTATAAAAATAACACATCCACAGTCAAATATATCACAAAACCTTCAATAAAATATGGATTTTTTGTATCAAAATAAATCAACTTCAAATAAGCTTAAAATCTATCAAAGGATGTTAACATAGATGAAATCAAAACTGTTTGAGATAAATATCTCTTTTTTTGAAATCATTTAAAAGAAACATAATTATTAAAGTAAACATTTACTTAGAAAATATTCTTATAATATTTTAAGGGATGCTTCGAGGATTTTATAATTATGGAAAATAGCCGCACTCTCTGTATAGGTTAAAAAAAGACATTCTTACCTTAATTATATCGAAATAGTTAAGAAGGACGTTGTTTAGAAAATGACAGAAATATTAATTTATAAACTTCTTATAAAAATTCAAACAATTGTATAAATGAATTTAACCCATATTCTGTAAAATATTATGAAATTATTTGAAATAAATTTTTAAGAAACATGGATGTCGATGATAAAGAGGTCCTAGTAGATAATTACATATAAACAAGCTCGGATAATGAAGAGATTGTGAAATAAACCCTTACCATGTAATTTTCCTTGGATGAGGGTAGGTTAACCTCCTGTATAATGTTGAAGTAATTGTTATTAGATTATAAAAGATTCATATACATTAATATGATATCATATATGATCTTTTAACATTTATTTGTTAATAATATCTTAGTATTATCATCGTTTTGGGTGTTAACAGATTCGTTTTCCATTATATTATTTGTTATGTGATCCATATTTGTTATGGATGGGATGTAAATTATTTATATCCATAATGATAACATGTCTCTAAAATTATTTTTAATCATCAAATGAAATTTATTCTTGAATGGATACGATGGGGAATGAATCTCATCGCGTTCGTGGAGAAGGTAATTCGTTCATACACATGAGCGAAAATATCATTTTTTTTTTAAATAATATATAATTGGATGGTATATAATATATACAGAATCATTATCATTGAATATTTATTATTTACATGAATTACACATCATTATTATACCCATCCGAATAATAATGTATTTAATAACAATTACACAATGATGTGGAGACGGTAGGTCGTATATACGCACGTATGGTTACATGTCATTCAAAGGATGGATAGAATACTGAATATGGTCTTACCATATTTATAATAACATCACAGTAAATATAATATAATGGAGTTATTATTTTAGAATGGAAATAACAATGAACGAAGAAGTTGAAGAAGAAAGGAACTTGAAAGAGGGTGGTGAAAACATTACCTCTTATTCGGGTTCTTACTTTTGATTTGATCAACAAGTATCCATAGATTGGATTTCTGATCAAACTATGGCCTCTAGGATTAAGTTAGGGAAGTTTATAGGATATTTGGGTAGGGTTTGGCTGAATCAAAAGGCTTTTATGGTTGAATTAGAGAGAAGGTTAGTGCCCTTTTATAAGAGGGGTGAGAGGTACCTTTGGAAAAGTTAGAAATATTATTTTATAATAAATTCATATTCAGTTTCTAATGTCTCCAAAGTGTATTATTTATTATTTAAGGTGTGGATGGGTCGAAATACTTTCAACCAATAGATTTTAGACTGGTTTGGGTCACTATATTAACCTTATCATTTATATATAACTCTTAATTAAATAGTTTGTCATTTACCATGTCTCTTTGTATTTTTATATTATATAGTCAATAAACATACTATATACCTCCAAGAGACCCCTGAGTGGTCCATTAATGATACAAATATCATTATATAAGTCCTTTGGACGATACTTATATTTTTATGAATATAATATCAATTAATAATATAATATTTGTTTTAAAAAATTCTTTTATGTCAATTTTTACAATATTGGGTATTTAGTTTTTGATAATTTCATAACATCATTATTACATCGAAAACAATTTATATAACCCATCCTAATATGTAATTTTCACATTGAAAATTAGTTTAATAGATAAACAGGTCTCAAATTACATTTATTTTGATATTTATAATATCAATTTTTTTAATATTTCATTAATTAGGTAATTACTGCATCACCATTGTCACATAAATAAATTAAATTATTTAATGTCTAAAAATTATAAATAAAATACCATTATGTAGGAAATATTTTTATCTTTCTAATGAATATTTATAATCTAATTTATCTTATGTATAACACTATATTAAAAATTATTCAGTAATTAATCTTTGATTTTAACTATTATAACTATTCTTTGAATTAAATAATAATAAATGTCCTAATCTAATCCAAGATGACCTAAAGATAATATTTTATTAATAAGGTTGTTTTTGGCTAGATACACTTTTCCAATAGAATTAGGACATTTGTTAGGGTAATATTAATATCATTTTTACCCTTAATTACCCTATTTACTTTTAATTGTGGTAAAATAAAAGTAAATAGTTATTATTCACCAAAAATTATTTTTATCTTATTGAACCACATTTTACTCCTTGATATTAACTGTGTCTATCGAATTTTCGAAATTCCACTCATAGAAGTGGTAAAATTATGTTTTATGTGAATATCTAAATTCTCCTAGGAGGTGGGTAAAAGACGGTGAGAAGTTCCATAAAATTTTTATATATCTAAAATTATTCCAAACTAACTCCAATGAAATAAATTGAAATTATATAGTTAATATGTATCCATGATGACCATAATAAAATTTAAATAAAATAAAAAATTATTTAAATAAAAAATTTGTTGTTAAACTGTAACTCAGAGTTTTTTCATTATTCATCAAAAATTGAATGTTTCCAAAAAAAAATACCAAAAATTCACCCTAATCTAATTTTGAAATTCCAAATCCAAAAATGAAGTCAATTTTGAAAGATAAAATTTATAAAATTTCCAAAAGTGGGTATTACTATTCATAACGGCTAGTTTGATTGGTTGTGGTGTGTGTTAGAACTCGAAGTTGCGTACAATACACACTACTATATTATTCAAAGAGAAGCGTACCATGGAAGCTTGTGGTGTTACAAAGTGTATTGATGATCTAATAGGTTCCCCTCATATAGTAAATCAATGTACTAAAATCGAGAAAAATGTGAAATAATAAAATGAGGCATGTCAGAAAAATATCATTATGTTTTCATAGAATATACTTAGTCAATATTTCTACTTCTAATAAACTACATGACATAGGACCATTCTCTTTGATTGATCATTGAGTATAATTTCTACACATTCTTTAGGGTTACAATGATTTGTGTGATTAAAAAACAATGTATGACACCACCATCACATCCATAGTATATGTGTTTAATGTGTTTACAAATATTTATACAATGGCTAAATAAGGATGTGTAAATAATATTATAGATGACTGAGTCATTATGTACTATCCAGGATACCATGAACCCCATTCCTATAACATTGGTACCAAACAATTTTTTTTTCATATCATATAATTCAAATTATTTGATCATAGAGGAGATATTTCTCAAATTATAATCAAATTTCATAAATGGATAATGCTAATAGTATCATAACATGGTAACATAGATCACCCCATTACTCAACCATCTAATCAAGTATTACCAAAATCTAGTCAACCAAAAATTATAAAACATTGAAAAAATAAAAGTAAATAGTTTTAAATAGTTGCACAAAACCACTTTTCAATCATGATATACAAAAAAATTATAAATTGAAGCACAAGAACCCACATTCCAATCAAGTAATAAGTTTTTATTAAAAATTATGTAACATGTGAAGGAATTATGAACTAAAATTAAACTTATTCAAATTGCAAAAAAAACCACCACCAATGTCCTGAAAAAACAAACCAATTCTATTAAATTATTACTAAATTAGTTACACATTGATTCTTCAAAAATATACCAAAATAATGAGGCTTGTAGGATTATGATAGGCTTAGGTATACGAAATGGAAACCAAAGCTATGAATAAAATTCCAATCATGCATGGAAATATTAGAAATTTATGTTGATGTGGATTCGTCCCTTTATTATTTCTTGAATGATAACAAAGTCATCCTCTAGATATTATGCCCATATATAGAGAATATATTATAATTTTCCTTTCTAGAGATATGAGAAAAAAAATGAAAAAATGAGTATAATATGGAAGTAAATTCAAATCTATGATCCAATGATAAAATATCAAATCAAAACATGTTTTGTATATAGGAGAATCCATAAAAGCTTCAATAAAAGTATCCTGGTTTGGAATCAACAATCAAAAGAAATATAATTAGTATTTTTGTGAATTTTTATGGTTAAAATTATATTTTTTTGATTATTTAAGGTCACCTTCATGGTTTGGTAACATGGATTACCCAACCATATGAGAGATACTATTCAAAATCAATTTATATCTTCTGTTTTATCTTTACTATTTGATGAACAATGCACAAAATAAGAGAATGAGAAAATATCTAAATTCTCCAGTTACACGGTTAACTTGGTGTTCCATATGATATTTTATAATGGTTAACCAACATAGAACCATATATACTACATAAAAAACCATTTAAGACTACCCATAAATTCTACAAGACCTTTCCAAATGAAAAAATATCTCAAAATACAAAAAGATATGCTAGAATGGAATTATACAATATAACACACCTTATAAATATAAGGGGAAAAAACAACAACTAAATTGTTTTTAACATTAAAAGCATATATTGGGCTCCAACTCAATCAACTATATCCACTGAGATCAGACATATTATTATCTATCCCTTGTCTCTTATTGGATATTACCAGCTGTTAGTTTGATGTCCCCATAACCAAGAACATGATTCTTTTGTCTGTCGAGCACTACTTCGTGAACCATTCTGCGATGTCCAAATAAAATAGTACATTATTTTATTTATCATTTATCATAGATGTAACACTACATTTGGAGTATTATAAAACATTTTATAATAACTCATCTTGCAATTATAGAAACGCCAAAGAGGAAAACCTCCCAGGAAAGGATGTTTTTCTTTCAAAATCCTAGAAAATATACTTAAATCCACTCATGTTATTAAAATAAGTGGTCCGTATAACACCACTATAATGACCACTAATTGGTTTTCTTAATATATTAATGAGTCACTCTCTCTGTTCTACAACAAAACCCTTCTAAATAATATAATACATACATAGAATATCTGAATATGTTTTTAGATTTCTATCAAAATTTGATTATTTTGTCTTATCCTATTTCAAGATTTTAGTAGATTTTGGTCCTCATTCAAATAAAATTAATGTTTATGGTAAACTAATTCTATAAATCAAGTAACATAATTAAACACTGCTAGTGATTCAAACTGAACATCCATAAACTCATGGCACTTGTCATACCAAAATTCCCTACAAAATATTTTCCAAAATAAGAGGTCAATGAAATCATCCCATGTCAGTCCCACCATCCTTTTCAATGGATAAATCACACACACCACTACATAGCGTGTCCTTAACGCATATAGGGTACTAAATTCTCCCTCTGATAATCAAGAGTTTGAACATTATCTTATTGGACAAAAATTATTTAATTCCATTCCTCTACATACTATGGTTCTACCATACCATTGAATGATATAGTATGTTAATATATAAATTATTAAATAAAATCCCCCATTGATGGTCCAACTTAAATCACTCCTCTCCCCTAAAACTGTACTACATTAATAACCCCACGCTACATCAGTACCAATTCTTGTAATTCTTACACAACCTCAAAAACCGTACCAACCATACCCTTATATACATTAAAAGACACAATATCACTGTATCTGACTATATGAACATCTATACCCTATTCAATTTCTTCCATAGAGGGATTTTGTTTATGATGAATCATTATAAATTTAATATAAAACTGAACATTTGTAGTTTACACAATTATAGGTGATCCATTAATTAATAATTAATAAAGACATAATCTCATAATTTAAAATAAATGTTAATAAAAATTACCTAAAAAATAGTGTATAACATTTTTTCATTTTATCATTCTATAATTAAGTGTATGACATGAAAACCTAAGTATTGATCTGCTATACATGAACCCAACCACTCTTGGTGACTACCAATAGAAAACACATAATCATATCACAAAACTAATGTTAATCACTCTAGGTGAAAAGCTATCAACAATGAAATATGCTGAAAAAATATATCCAACCTCCTTATTTACTCAATTGTATACTATAAGACTTTTGGCGATGCACATGCATAGTTCCCATTCCTGAGTTGTGCCCATACTATCTCCTTTCAACCATGTCCCAATCTATAATAAAAGATAACACACTTTGATTCTACTTTTTAACAACTCAACTTGAATCAACTTATTAATATTATGGTTTTATAAGTACTCATATGTGTCTATATATATAGAAGAGGATACTGACTAGAATCGATGGAATTGAAGGTAACATGAGGATATAATTTTCTCGATAATCGATATCCATAAATCAAAAAATTTATCATAAGAAATGGATATATGAAATAAAAATATCCCATATTGATATAAATAAGAAAATATTATCAAATATTTATTTTTTAATAAATTGAATAAAAGGTTAATGATGATTCAACATGATCTATACATTTGGTGGATTAATGTAACTAAAATATAGAATAGGAAAAAAATTAAGATGAGGCATAATAGACAAATTTATCAGAGTATATCATAAAATTACATTTTCATAGTCTATACCTCTTGATTAACTTCCTAAAATTTGTTCCCGTACCTTCATTAGATCCTTGATCATAATGTTTGCACACACATCAAGATTTTTATATATGTTTTGAGTAAGAAACCCATAATGACACCACCAACACATTTATAGGACAAGTGAAACATGTTAATATTAAGGTGTATGAAATGATTAAAAAAGGATTTTTAAATAATCATATATCCAACTAATTCATCATGACCTAACTAAGATATGATGAAACCTGATCCTACCTACTACAACCTAATGATATAGTACATTTCATATAATGTCACCACATAACATGAACATATTTTCATATTTAGACAAATGATTTAACTATATAATCAATGGATATCAACAATTATAACATGAAATGGTTACACATATCATCCCAGGACACAACCATATATTTTTGGATAGAAAAATATAATCATAAAAAATATAATAAGTTGTTCCATGACTCAACCATATCATGATGTATAGCCACATTATAAAAACCCAAAAAACACATATCATCACACTAGAAAAAATAATGATGAGTTATCATGGGATGCGCACACACCCAAATTCCAATGATGTCACATAGTAGATTTCTCACGTTGTACACACACAAACTTATCAACGATGTCATACATATGTATATGAATAATGTAAGATAGTAAAGTCTTCATACCTAAAACGGAATAAATTCCAACTATAAAGAACCAAGATCAATGATTATAAAAACACACAAAAACCCCACAAATGAAAAAAAAGTGATCACATGGTGATTATAGAATTAATATTTAAGAACAGTAAAAAATATTTTTTGATAATTGAATTAGTCCTGCTGAACTGAAATAATCATAATAAAGAGATATTATTTCCAATAAGAAAATTAATACATCTGTGGAATAACTATGTTCCTATCCATAAATAATTTCAAGAAACTAATCTGATCAGGATATAATCCTTATATCTATTCATGATAGATCTGATCTACATATCCTTTCAATAATTAAGAAAATGGGAAAATTTATGAAATGAATACTTGAATTTAATTTATAGTTTCTAATGATTAATTATCAGGTCTAAATGAATTCATAATAGATGGGAATTCCAAATATAGACCAAAATTATTCACTGAATGCGAGACCAAATGTCCTAATGGAGATAATGAATGTTTTATGGGAGGATTCAGTTTTTAATTATAGTAATTAGATTCATTAGTATCACTTGCATGGTGTTCCCCAATAGTTTACCAAAAAGAGTGTTAGATATGAAAAATAACCTAGGATATGTCATATGGTTTATCCACAGTGTTTGGTAAATCATATACCAACCATGCTGATACAAGTAAATGTAATGTCTCTAATTGTATAGTGGCCTATGAATTTCACATGGTTTATCATAATAATGTTATAAGCCTTTTCTATATAATGTACTTATGAAACCTCCAAAAATTAACTATAAAATAAACAAAGAAGTCACCCAAAATATGACATCACAAAACTGACAATGAAAAATATTTATAACAGAAGAAAAAAGAGCCTCATAATGTTTAGGTAAATTAAACAAAAAAATTATTATTGTAATTATAAATATCCAAATTATATTTTTAATTACACATAAAATAAAATACATTGATGTTAATATATTATATAATTTTTAATTACATGTTGATAACACAATATAATATACATATATGACCCCTATATAAATCTACATAATCTCATATATTTTTATTTTACATGGTATTGTTTTCAAATATTTATTAAATTAATAAAGTTACCTTAGGGATATCCACATACATTAACATATATTGCAAATTATTATGTACAAATCAAACCTGTAGTTGTTCAAATTTGGCTTATCCAAGTGAAAACCATTGTTATTTTAGCTCCATTTTATTTTTTTATGAATGAACTCCATAGATGAAAGTTCAACTACAGTTTTGAATTTTTTTTTCAGTTAATATAAATTTCATAATAAAGATACATATCTTTTCCCACCACATAGCTATCTACTTCATAACTATCATATATCATCACTGATTTATTTCTATATAAAATAATAAGCATAAAAATTATAACCAACCCTATCTCATAAATTACTCACACTCAATTGATTTATTTTGAATGGGTGTATATCAAATTTCTATGTGAGATCCACATTAAATTTTTCTATTCATATATATAAATATATATGACCATACATACATCTATAAAATCACGAATATTACACTCTTCCTTAAAAAGCTTATGAGATATATAATTTGTTTGATTTTTATGAAAAGTATACACATTAGTATGATTCATGTGGGAGATGATGAAAAATATTATTTAATTCTTATAGTATTATTATATACTAATTGTTATTATCCCATTTCACATATATGAATTGTTTAAAATTAATCATTCTTCATTTCTGAAGTTAACTTTAAAGGAAATAATATAATTATCATTACATATTAAATTTCAAATGAGTTACTTTAAACATTATTTCCATTTTATATAAAATAAATAAAATTCAATTTCATAATTTTGGATATAAAATTAATAATAATATCAACTGTATCATATTATACCATATTTATGAAATTTCACCTCTAAATTATTAAATTCTATTACAATTAAAAATAGTGAAGGTATCCATAAAATAAGAATGAATTTAGTTATATATGTTATTCTGAAATAAATATCAGACTAGTAAGTATTTACACCATTAGATATATACATTTAAATTTTTATTACTCTGATAAATTTATGTCAATTATGGTTAAATAATTTGTGAAATCATCATAATTGTTAATGATTTATATAGGCATACCTAGAATGAATTTCTATATTTTCCATATAAGTGTTGATATATTTGACATTTTTAATCATGTAAAATGGATTCTCTCCCCATTTTGAAATAGAATATATGAGTTAAATTGTTCCTTCGTATCATCATATCTCTAGGATCAATATTAATCTGCTTAGTTTACAACTCCAAAATATTAATAATATTAATTTATAAATCCATATAATTCTTCCATGACTCTATGAAATTTATCAGAAAAATTATTATGATATAACTTGGTAAGGAATGAAAATACTACTTATATAAAATATTCCACCTCTATGATTTATCCATCGATATTTTATCACATTTAATACACATTATTGAAAGGCTATACTAGATCATTTTCGATAGGGAATATCCATTAAAAGTACCCCACTTAATTCAATAAAAATTAGAATGATCATGATTATGAAAATACATTCCAAAATATATGAATAGGATTATATTTATATACATGGGATGAAATCATTGTAACATATTGTGATTTAATAGATAACTACAATTTAATATTTTGAACACAATATCTACGTAAAAACTTTATCCACATCCAAATAAAAATAGTTGAGGAATACGAAACTTAATTTTATTCTTAGTTTAAAAAACATATATATTCAATCACATTGAAAAATTTTCCTACCATTAATGATTTTAATTATTCCCTAATGTTTGGTTAATTGCTTTTTACAAAGGAATAGATGTTTACTTTTTCCTTCTTTAAATGATTTTTTATATCAACATATGCTTTTTTATTAATCCTAACTAATGGTTTCCATGGTTAGAAAACTCTAACTATTTAAACAGTATCACTCATCCTATTTTTTTATTACATGAATTTCTATTGGATAATACATTTCAATATTTTCATATTAATTATCATAATTTTATACCGTGACTAAAACCAAAGTGGTAAATATGAGTTCTAAAATTATCATATAAGGAAATTGTAAATGGGTATATGAGGAATTTTTTTTCCACCATGGATATAATATATTTAAGCATCATATTACACATAACATGATCTAAAAAATTGATCAATAGTAAAATTCAAAATGAAGAAACCCACACCATTATCCACATATATGTTTCTCTAAAAACATATATTACACACATAATCTAATACCAATTATGATGATCCAAAACATTAAACTTCTTTTTTCCACATTAATGAAATATTATTGTAATTATAAAACAGTGATAGGGACCTATAGTTCAGTGTTTTTTTATTATATACATATATATATATATATCCATCTTATTTTTCAACACATAATATATTTATTTTACACATGATTCCCCATATGTCCCCTATAATGAAAGAACTCTATATAAATGTTTCCTTATAAAATAGGGAAATAATTGAATATAGATAGAACATGTGCCTAAAAAGTGATGAAATATTTGTAATGAGGTCTATAATATCTATAAATAAAAAATAACTCAGTGAATGAGAATATCACGAGTGAAATTTCATGATAAATGGACTGAGACCAAGAACTCATATCAATTATTAGATATAAAATGGGGTTTTAAAAATAATGAAATTAGAATATCATATAATACAAATACAAGTCAATGGAAATAAATAGTCACATAAATATCAATTATAGAACATCTAATGATTGAATTATTTATATATAACTTCATAGACATGAAATTGATGCCTCATTCCATGATATTATAAATAATGGTTAAATATTCTCTCATCACCATATATAAGATTATATTAGGAGACATAAAAATACATAAAGGGGTTATATAATGAGAAACCCAATGCAACATAGAAAAATTAAAATTTAATCATAATTTAAAAACAATGGAGAAAAAATGTATATTATTCCATTAGGAATCTTCTTATTTTAATATGTTTGAATAATATATAATTATCTATATATAAATAAAAGATATAAAAATTATCAATGTAATCCTAATAAATCGAATGGTATGGTTATAATGATTACCACCCTCTATCAAATTTTTAAAAGGTATTGACAATGAAAAAAATTATTAAATCTATATAATTATGTATTTATGTATATAATAAATTAAAAAATATATGATTTATCAATCTAGATAATGAATAGAAAATACAAGGGAAATGATGTTTAATGGTCCTAACCCAGGACAACCAGAATTGAAGTCAATAGAAGGGAAATACATGACCTCATGTTTAACTCCCTATGTGAAAAATCTTATTGACTAAGGGAGTAGGACTATATTCATAACATAGGTGTAATATACTCTAGGATTCATGATATATAATAATGTGGAATAAAAAAAATCTAAATATATTATATGAGTAATATAATAGAAAAATGATGAATGCTTAACCATCATTAATATATATTTTTCACTATGTTATATTAATATTCGAACATGGTTACATTACAAGAATTCATCAAAAGGATCTCCCATTGGGATGATCTAATAAAAATGTCAAAAAAAATTAAATATCTTGTAGAAAAAATATAATCCATGTTCATCCAAGGATATGTATCCTAACAGCCATCCAACTAATCTATCTATATCCCCTATACGAGCTACTACATGTAAACCAATCATAAGTTTATTCACAATGACCACGGTGTTCGAATATTTATTGATAAATTAATCTATGTAGGTCACAACTAACACAGTTAATGAATTTTTCATTAATATATAATGTATATTTTCATGCATATCAAATAAAATGGAAATATTCATTTTTGAGGAAATCCTATCATATCATCAATTTATAATCTAGAATTTTCAGCAACTAGAAAAGCCTACATTAACCATTAAATACATTATATATTTCATAGAGACACTAATAAAATATAGATATATGGAAGGTAAAACACAAATAAACTCCTGTTATAGTGTAACTAGGGATCCTCTAATTGTAATGTGCTCACCCAATAATTTTGATAATGATCACATGGGCTGTGTATCTCCAAAAGCTGATCCCCATGTCTGATTCCTTCTCAATCGTAGATATTAATTCTCATAACCCAGAAAAACTGTACGAAAACCATCATCATCAATGAAAAAAATAACCAAAATTGTTTAAATATTAAACTGATTATCCTCTCACTATCCATTGATCCTACCTTTATTTTTGATGACAAAAAAATGTGGTGTACTTCCAAAACCTAATATCTTGGCCACATGACATCATGATCTTAGAATTAAATATGTACCACCAAAATAACATATTCGAAACACCACTTAGTAAATTGTAGACACAATAAGGTCCATCAAGTAGATAAACTATGGATCATATTACAAAATATTGATCCACCCAAAACTCATGAATGAATGAAAATTGGGTGGTATAACTGTAAATCATGATTCTTAGGTCATTATTCTATATTTTCATTATTATCCCTATGATAATGGTCATGATATATTAAAAATAATAGTATACATAGCCAATAACCTTGTTGTTTTCTAAAAAATTATACATACCCAGACTATAATGTATGCGATCCAATCATCTATACAACATGAGATCATGTCATCATAATAAGAATTTTGTACCTCATAATCCCTATAAGATATCATAAACATCAATGGATAATTAAAATATGTGTGATATATGGTTTTCCACTATTTATATTAAAAAAATTTTAAATTATGTTGATGTTGAAGCTAGATAATTGGGAATAATGGGTTTAGAATCCAAAATGTATCTGACAATTAAAAAGGAAAATATTCATTGAGTTATCTAGAAAAAAATGTTTTAGAAAATAAATAAATCTATACAATGAATGATGGTCTATATACACCAACAAAGTCACAAAATAATGTAAAAGTATTTTATAATGAAAATAATATAACAATGGTCCCAAATGTTCTCTTTTGTAAAAAAATAATGTCATCCCATAAGTATAAACTCTTATGAAATCATATAAGGACATCTATACATCAGCCCTCTATCTAATAATCCCATAGATCAAAAAGGGTCCACCAAATGTTGGGGCTCTATGATGAATAATTTCCAATCCACTAACACTTTACCACTACTGCTATCATGGACCAAGAGTTATTGATGTTTCCAAAGTGTTATATGTGTTCAGTGCAATTCCCCATGATTTATAAGGTATAATAACAACCATTATTATTATTGTTAAATGATAATATAATTACATAGAATTTTAACTATTATTAAAAATAATTAATTATTGACTAGATAATGGGTGATATAAAAATGAAGAAATCTAGTGACCCTTTATTGAATTATAATGGATCATCATAACAAGTTTATAATAAAATATTTATCACATTAAATGGATTATTAAACATCATGGATGATTACATCTATTATATTTGGAAAAATTAATGGTGGATAATATATTAAAAATTATATAAGAAATAGAAACATCTATGGACTACTATCACATTTAAGAATCACCATTAGCATAAAAAATGTATAATGACAATGATTATCCTACAATTAGAAGGCATATTATTATAACTAAAATGAATACTATCGAAAATGATATGTGTCAATAAAATATGTTTAGTAAGTCTATATTTATAAACGAAATCTACTCATTGAATATATGGTTATTGTAGTTTGGTTTATTTAAAATATGGTGGTTTCACATATGGTTGTCGATCAAATATCTTATATGTATAGTGAAGTTGAGTAATGGTACATGGTAAATTGTAAATATTATAACAGATAATGAGGTAATATTATGATTTTAAATTAATATATATATATATATTTGTACATATTATATGTAAATATTATTATTATAGTTAAAATAAAATATGTTTTATATATGAACATAAAATAAACACTTCAGTATAAATGGAGAAGTAAAAATGAAAATTTTGAATACAAATATATAAATAGTATTATTTGTTAATTCGTATAAAGTAAAAAATTAATAATTATTCAGAAATAACTATTTTATTAAGTACTGTTTATTTTGTCCTAATAAAAAAATTGACACATTAATATATTCTATTATATTAAGAAATATATTAATATTAGTAATCTTAGAAATCAATATGGATTTATTTTAAGAGGTCTTATTATTCTGAGTCAATTGTTTTCAAAAGTATTTTTTATTTACTTTTTATCTTAATTTTAAAGAAAAATATATAAATTAATGAATATGAATATTATACTATAAAAATAAATTTTAAATTCATTAAATAAAAATTTTCACATTATATTTTTGTGTCATTTTTCTGAAATAATAATTTTCTAGGGGAATAGGAAAAAATAAAAAAAATCTAGAAACTATAACATCTATAAAACAAAAACGACTTAAAAATTTCGGACTCCTTTTTTAAATAAAATATATAAATTTAATAAGATATATAAATACTATATTAAATTAATAAAATCTTTATTCTATTTTTTTAATCTAATGTAATATTAAACAGTAAAAAAATTGATAACATTTTAAAAAAATTAGACATTTTGACATTTAGAAATTAAATATAACAAAAAAAATATAATTGAGTCAACAACTTCAATATAATAGAATATGTTTAATGTAATTTAATAATAATTTGTTTATTCATATTATGTATATTTTAATACAGTTAATCATATTTATCTAACTGCAATTTTTTTCCTATAATTATGATTGAGTATATATATGATTATATTAACACTAATTCACTTATTAATCCATACTAACTAATATTAAAGAATACATAATGGTTAAAAGTTATTTTTCAACACACTATGAAGCCTAAAGACATATATAATTATTTATATATAGATAGTCCTCTTTTAAACTTGGTTTAGAATGAACCATTAATTGACCTGTAGGCATAGTGGAATAAGGCCATTTCAATGCCCTTAATATTCAGTCAATAGGGTTTTCCTTATAAAATTCCCATTCCTTCATATGTGGGGGAGATTGTTGAGTAAATAAGGTTTCCTTATAACATTAATATTTCATCTTGTTTGGAAAAACACAAAAACCTAATCATAAGGCAAAATTCATTTACCCTATGCTTTGCCTTCATAAGAAAAATTTCCTTCCCTAAGGAAATTCATCCTTACCATGTTTTTAATTTTTCATTATTCTATTTAAATGTAAAATTTGGGTTATATATAAAACCTCAAAATCATATTATACAAAGATAATGAGAATTTTATTTTCAGGATACCAATTCAGACTCCAAACTTTCAAGTGTCCTGACTCTGAGTTCTCTGAATTCAGACTCTGAACTCTTCTAAGTTACGACGCCAAGTTCTTTGAATTCAGACTGCGAACATTTATGAGTTCTGACTTTGAGTTCTCTGAATTCAGACTCCTAACTTTTATGAGTTCTGTATCTGAATTCTAATGAATTCAGACTCCGAACATTGTGAGTTCTGACTCCAAATTCTCATGAACTCTGAATATGAACTTTGTAAGTTCATGTTACAAATTCTTGTGAATCCAGATTCCAAATTTTCTTGAAATTCAGACTCCGAAATTCTATAGAGTTCAGGTTCTGAATTCCATAGAAAATAGAGTCCCAATATCCTTGTATTATAGAGAAGAATTAGACTTCGAACATTTATTTTTCTATTATATGAATACTAGATTTTTGTTATGTAACCATAATTTTTCATACATTTTTTTTTGGAATAAAATGATTCCATACCTTCTATAACACCACAAGCTTCCACGTTACATTTATCTTTGAATAATATAGTAGTGTTTGTTATATGCAACATCGATTTCTAACACCAATCAAACTAACCGTTATGAATAGTAATACCCACTTTTTGAAATTTTATAAATTCTTCCATTCAAAATGGACTTCATTTTTGGATTTAGAATATCAAAATTAGCTTAGGGTGAATTTGTGGTACTTTTATGCTAACATTCATATTTTGATAAATAGTGAAAATTAATAAATTTTAATTAAAAAAAACTTTTAAATCGATATTATTAATAGAGATAATTTAAGAAGTAGAGTTTTTTTAAAGTATATTTAGAATATATTTTTACCATTTAATACAATTTTGGTCATTGGACGTAATTTCACATTTAAATCGGACATAAACAAGTGTCAATCTTTTGATAGTTAATATTTCTTAAGAACACACTTTTTATTTTGACAGCGGGAATTAATATTAAATTAATTTCTGCCAGTTCATTGTTTTGAATTTGGAAAAATGGATTACATAATTGGAATCAGGATGTCCAAATTGTATAAATAGGTAACTTTTATTTTTAGACATTTTGAATAATTACTTCTGTAAATATTCTGTTTACCGTGGTAAAAGGGTAAATTCGGTAAATAAGGTTAAAGAATTAATATTATAATAATATTAAATTACCCTAAAATGTTTCCCAAACCAATTGGTTGATACATGTTTGACCTTGGGAATATTTGAGTTGATTTTGGGACCCCATGGATCCACTTGTAAGTGATAATGACACTTTATATTAATTAAGTTAATGGAAATAGAAAAATGACATAAGCATACATCTTTTTGCAAAACAATTTTTACAAAGGGTTATATATGTTATATTTTCTAGAATAAATATTCAATACAAATATAAAAATATTTCCTACATAATGGTATTTTATGTATAATTTTTATATATTGAATAAGTAAATTTATTTATGACACAATAATGATGCAGTATTTTCCTTATTAATGAAAGAATCAAATAATTGGCATTATAAATATTAAAATAAATATAATTGGAATATTTTTATGCCATAAACAAATTTTATTGATTAATATGATATTTTTGGATTTTATAAATGTATTGTTTTTGGAATTAATAATGTTTTTAAGACTTTAAAAAAAATCAATTATTAAATAGTGTCAAAATTGACATAAAATAAATTTTAAAACAAATTTTATATTATTAATTCGTATTATATTACTAAATATCTATGGTTCTGTAAAAGGACATATATGATGATAGTTTTATCATTAATGGAACACTTGGTGGTTTCATGGAAGTATATAGTCTGTTTATTAACCATATAATATAAAAATACAAAGTGACATGGTAAATGTCAAACTATTTAACTAAGAGTTAAATATAAATGATATGTTTAATATAGTCACCCAACCCTGTCTAAAATCGATTTTATGAAATTATTTCTACCCATACCACCCTTATACTTTGAATAATCCACTTTGGAGTCATTAGAAACCGAATATGAATTTATTATAAATTAACACTTTAATTTTTTCCTAAAGAGCCCATCCTCCCCCTTTTAAAAGGACACGACTTCTAACCAATTCTTCATACCTTAAATGCCTTTTTGTTCGGCCAACCTATGCCCAAATACCCTATCAACTATCTTACATTAATCATAGAGGCCTTACTATAGTCATAAAGCCCACCCAAGGAGCCATTTTGATCAAATCAAAAGGAAGAACCCGAAGAAGATGTAATGTTTTCACCACCCTCTTTCAAGTTCCTTTCTTATTCCACTTCTTATTTCTTTGTTATTTCCATTATAAAATAATAAATCCAGTATCTTATATATAATATGATGTTATTATAAATATGGTACAACCATATTTATTATTCTATCCATTCTTTGAATGACATGTCACCATACATGCGTGCGTACGACCTACCGTCTCCAAGTCGTGGTGTAATTGTTATTCAATACATTATTATTTGGATGGGTATAATAATGATGTGTAATTCGTGTAAATAATATATATAACAAGATAATGATTCTGTACATATGATATACCATCCAATTAGATATCATTTTAATATCAAAAGAATGGTATTGTCCCTCATGCGTACGTACGGATTACAGTCTCCACGAACGCGATGACATTCATTTCCCCATCATATCCATTCAAGATGAAATTTCATTTTATGATTAAAAATAATGTTTTGAGACATGATATAATTCTGTATATTAATAAGATACATCCCATCCATAACAAATATGGCTCACGTAACAATGAATATAATGGAAAATGAATTCGTTAACACCCGAAATGACGTGAATACTAAGATATTATGAACAAATCAATGTTAAAAGATCATATATGATATCATATTAATGTATATGATTATTTGATAATTCAATATCAATTATTTCACCATTATAGTGGTGTTTAACATACCCTTGACCAAGGATAATGTAAAAAGAAAGGGGTTTCTTATCTCACTTTTAATTCCACGAGGATTCCATTGTTCACCACTTATTTATTGCATGTGGTGTGTGTACTGCCCATGATTGTATTCATTGTGTAATATACTTTAATTTATGGATATTTAAATCATCATTGTATGATCCATCATTCATGGGTGAATGTTTCATAGGTTACAAAATCAATAAGGGAATTTGAGATTTCAATTTCTACTCATTCGGCTTTACGCATACTTCATAGATTATTTTACTCCAAGATTATGTGTGGAATCACTATTTATTTTCTTATGTCATAATTTCCACACCCCTTTCTATGGATATACTTTTGATACACATAATCACTCCATTTATAAATTATCAAGTCATCGATATGAACTTGATAAGAGTAATTTTAACTCAATCCCCATTTGTTGAGTTAAATATCCAATTCATTGGTGTAGTTTTTACAAAAATAGGTGTGAATGTACTCTGATTGATTTACACTGAATATTGAATCATATTAAGTGTATTTATATTTTTCACACATAATTATGTCGTTTATTTATCCTTAACCTAAGGATGCGGTATTTATAAGAGATTTCTTCTCAATTTATATTCCATTGAGACTTCATTGTTGTTATACACAAAATCACTTTTATATGGTGAATATAATGTATTTTGACATATTATATCTGCAATCCCTTTATATTCATGATATTATAATTTTTTTATTACCTCAATTATTTGTATTCATGTGTCTCTCTTTTGGTTACGAACTCTAACTAAAATATCATTTTAAATGTTTTAAACCTTTATTATTCAAAATCATTCTAATTGATGTCAATGCCTTAAAAATGGTTTTAATGATTTATTTATATGGACATTAAAGTTTTAAAATTAATATTCCTTTTAAAAATTTAAACGTGGTATGGGAAACTTTGTTTCAAAAATCTATTTTAAATGGAATCTTGATAAATACTATGACTTTTAAATGATTTCATAAAAATGGGGGATATTTCTCTCATATTTTTTTGATTATTATTTTCATCTATGTCAATATCCTTCATTCTCATAGATTGAGGATAATATGATATAATAAAATCTTCCCTATTGTATTGAATGAGATAAGTTTGACTGTGGATGTGCTATTTTTATACAATTCATGGATAGTGGTTAAAGTATTGAAGTTTATTTAAGAACCTGAATCTTCTTTTCCGGTATGTTTTTTCTTTCTCTGGTGTTTTTATAAAAAATGAACTTTCAGGAAATTTTCAAAGTACACACCGTGTACTTTCTGAGTACACAGTGTGTACTATTCTTCAACTCGAAGTCGTGTGCTGGCCATGCCCGGGCCACAGACACGGTGTGTAGGGATGACGTGGAGGCAGATTTTGGAGGAGTATGGAAAGGACCCAGTACACGCTGTGTACTCTAAAAGTACACGCTGTGTACTTTCTTTTTTTCAATAAATGGACCGGGGTCACGCCTGACGCACAAAAATTCCTCCTTCTAGGTCTCGTTCGTCCGAGAGTGACTCGTACGGATGAATCTTCAACGAGCTCCCGTCTCTTCGTCTGTTCTCGGTTTCAAGCACGGTAGATTGCATTGGAATCGAAGTGGTATGACCTTCCTTCTGTTTGAGCTTTGTTTTCTATTTCCTCTTAGTTTCCGAGTTATCGTGGGTTGTGCGTTTTGTACGTTTTCTCATATCTACGACGTTCTAAGGGGAATCAATCATCTTGGTTCACATATATCGATCTCCTATGATCGATGTAGGTGGTTTGTGCCTTTCTGTTGAATGTCGATGAATATTTTGTGAAAATTCTAAAAAATCCCTTGGGCAGGGAATTGTGGGTTTATTGATTTTCCCCTTCTGTTTTCTTGCTTTACATGATTGATGTAGTAGAGGTTTATGCTTTTAAATAGGGTAATTTATTTTGTTCTCAGGTTGCATTTCCATATTTTTTCTGCTTGTTTGGTGTTTTTTCAGTTGTCATGCCTAGTCGTAGGATAGTGGAACTACTACTTTATTATGTTTTTGAGCCTTATAAAGATTGAAAAGTAGTTCTTGAGGTTTACTTGGATGATGTACGCACACTATGAATGTTTATTTTCACTGAGGACTGTGAGAAAACATATTAGTAGACCAAAGGGATAATTGACGTAAGGGCTTCTCCAGAGTGTCTTTAAATATGATGTGACACCACAGGGGGAATTGATGATGAGTTCTTCCTAAGAGATTTTTTAGTTCCTCCCCATGGGCCACATGGGGAATGAGGCATTGAGTGCTTCACCAGAGAGCCTTTAGTATGATACGAGACTATAGGGGGAATTGACAGTGAATGCTTCCTTAGAGAGTCTATTAATTTCATAGCTGAACCAGAGGGGTGAGACTGTGTGTGCCACCTAAAAGGTTTCTAGTACTTATAGGGTGAAACATAGGGGTTAGGCTATGAGAGATACCAAGGGGGTTACCTTTTTCCATTGTTGCTGGCTATTTAATTATGTACTTATTTTGTTAGAACTATAGATTGTAGCTGCTAGTGTTCCTATTTACTGCTTCTTGTTTATTACTTCCATGTGTTCAATTACTGTTAGGCACAAATCATTGGGTTATTTCCAACTGGGATTTTATCTCACACCCTATTTGGTCCATGATTTTGGGCCCAAGTAGACTATGTTGCTGCAGGTATAGATAAGGGAAAGCGCCCTTCTACTTCAGGTTATTGATTGCACTAGAGCTGGAGAGCATGGGACCGAGCCGGGGCTCGCGATGCTGTGGAGTTTATCTTGTTTTCCATTGCACATTGTTTTTCAGTTGTACTTTAGCATGTTGGTTTTTTTTCTGCTTTCCATAGACATATGTACCATGATGCATCATCATTAATTTATACATTGCTTCCGCTATGCGGTTCAGTTGATTGTATGCTGTTTATTGTTTTTGTTATTGTGACTGGTTGTTCTTCTGATGTATACTTTATTGAATGAGGGCATAGTTTCCCCACCGACTCACCAAGGACCTCGCTGCTAGTCGGTAGTCTATGGAATTTGGGGAAACACGCTTGAGGTCATGTGGCGAACCATGTATGGGGCACCAGTAGAGGGGCTCCGGATTCGGGTCATTACAAAGTGGTATCAAAGGAGTTATTTTCTCTTGCTTTACTGTTTAGAGACTTTAGCTAGGTATATGATGGATTTGGTACATGGTATTAAGATTTTCTCAGGAGTAGCTAACCCATGTACCGGGAGAAGCCATACTACCTCGTTAATTGGAGTCCGCTAATTTTGAGATTTTACGGTTGATAGGACATCACCTAGAGTGATTCACAAGACTTGTGCTATTGTTGTTTTGAAATTCCGGTCTTATTTCTGTCGCAACACTATGATAAAAGGGTATTCCATCTCATGCATCATATAGACACTTGTATAATCACATGCCATGCATTATTTTCATGCCATCTAGGGTGCATTAGCGATTGCATACTCTTCTGATAGAATTTGTGTAGATTATGCATGTTGTTGTGATAGATGCTTGATAGAATCCGTGATGTAATGTTAGAGATCTATTTGTTTTCCCTTGTATGTGACAATAGGAGAGGCCATGCTTTGATTCGCGGGGAGTATGGGACCTCACGAATCAGAATTTGGCACCTATTTTCCTTGTTTTTAGTGTTTCTGGGGTTCTGTGCTATTTCTGAGCTACTGCCCAGAAAAAAACCTAGAATACAAGGCATGTACATTTTGGATACACACCGTGTAGTTTTCAGGTCGTGTCACTAACCGTGTGAGCATAACACGATGTCGTGAAAGTAACCTTTGGAACACATCGTGTATGGTAGGTACACGCCGTGTAGTAATGATCTGTGTACCTGGCCGTGTCACTAACAACACGGGTCAGGGAAGCTCGAGTAGCACACGCCGTATTGTAACGGAACATGCCGTGTAGTCCCTTCCAGGCACCCGGCCGTGTCACGAACAACACGGGTGGGCGTGACCTTCTCATAGACACACTGTGTGTTTTCGGGCACACGCTGTGTAGTCTTGTTCAGGTACCCGGCCGTGTCGCGAACAACATGGGACGGTGTCACCTTCACCTATACACATTGTGTTTGTTCAGAACATGTCGTGTATGGTTCATCCATGTAGGTGGCCGTGTGTTTAACAAAACTGGATGTTGAAGCCTTGTCTAGTACACGCCATTTGTGTTAAGAACACGCCATGTAGTCTCGGGTTAAGAAAACCATGTGGGATTGCCATGTAAGGGACTCGGGTAGGGGAACTGTTTTCAAGTACACACCATGTTTTGTGTCAACACGCCGTGTAGTATGAGTTGTTCACGACTTGTAGGGTAAGAGTACACGCCCATGTCAGGGGTTTAAGAAGACATGCTGTGTAGTTTTTATAAACACTGTGTAGTCGAGTTTTTTAAACTTGTGTGTTTTCCTTCCCCTGTTTCCTTTTTGTACTCTTGTTTTCTCTATCCTTGTTTTCCCTATCTAAGGTGTACTTTTTTTCTTTCAGAGCTATGCCTCTAAGACGTCCTCTGGTCATACATATTTCATCAGGGAATGACCAGATGCCGGACATGGCTGATCAGGGACTTCCTTCCGATCCTCCAGTCGGGCCAACCTTGGCACCGACTGTTATACTAGTTACAGGCGCTGATACGCAGTTCAGGGAAGGTTTCATGAGGATGATGCAGACATTCCAGGGAGCGCCGCTTCTACAATGACTATGGAAGACTTGACGCGGGTTTTCCTTCAGTAGAATCCTCCCACGTTCTCGGGGGAAGGAGGACCTCAGGCTACAGAGTCATGGATGGATTCCATGCTAACTATCATCGAGCATATAGAGACGCCTCCAAAGAGGCAATTCAAGCTCGCCACCTACATTCTATGATAATACTCTAAGAGGTGGTGGGATGTGATCTCACAGGCGGGTCATCAGCAGGCTATGTCTTGGTAGGAGTTCCAGCGTGTGTTCTACGACTACTTCTACCCAGATACCTTGAGGGCGGACTGAGCCCAGGAGTTCATGAGCATAGAGCAGGGTACTCTTTCTGTCGTGGAGTATTCCTCTCACTTCACTGAGCTGCAGCGTTTCACACCCCTCCGGGATGGGAGTGGGGTGTTCTTAGCAAGGTTGTTTGAGGATGGACTCAAGAGGTAGATCCACTCGTAGGTGAACATCTTCCTGCTGACTTCCATCACTTCCATCGTCAACCAGGCACTGATCGCGGAGCTCAATCTGAGAGACTCTAGAGCTGCAAGCCAGGGAAGTTCTACTTGTAGAGCTGTTTTGCCTCCAAATGATATAAAGAAGCATCATAGGGAGTCTACACGCGGTGATCCGAGGAAGCGTGATGCATCGTCAGGCAGCCAGGTGACCTGATACTAGTGTGGCTGGTCAGGGCACACGAGGCCGTAGTGCCAGAGGGACCCCATGGAGTGCCGATCTTGCCGCAAGATGGGTCACAATCAGAGTTTTCCTCCTGGTGTTCACATCAGCATCTGGTGACCGAGGTTCTTCCATGACTCCTCGTTCATGAGTAGCACCACCAGTTTATCACCAGTCAGGGTATTGGAGTTCTTCCGGCCCATTGGGTCAAGGTGGGGGACGAGGCCATGGTGATCATCCACCAGTTACTCATCACCGATAGGGTGGATCAGCTCAGAGTGGTCATCCAGGGGCGCAGAGCGGTGGTGAAGGCCAGTTTTTCACCCTGGAGCAGACCTATCAGGAGCCGGATCCCGACCCTTCTATAGTTTGAGGTACGATTTTAGTTTCCATAGTGTTATCTTAATTCCTTTTCGATACTGGCGCTACATAAAGCTTTTTCTCTGTTGCTGTCGTGGATAACCTTGGGATCTGCATCTTTTCTTCTGTCGACTCATTAACACTAGAAACACCTTTGGGGATGAGGAAATCTAGTGTACGCCAGTTTAGAGAGTTCCCTATCGAGGTTTCTGGGTATCGTTTCTTATGGGATATCTATGTCCTTGAGATGACAGACAATGATGTCATCATCAGGATGGACTGGTTGGTTCCCTTCCAGGAAGACTTTGACTATTATCACCGTATAGTGAGTTTCGTTTCTCCAGAGGGTGAATCTTTTCTTCATATAGGTGAATGGGATGTCCAGGTGAGGCAAGAAGGACTTGAGCATCATGGGCTAGGAAGGGTGACAGCCTAGATTACTAGTCATTATCTGGATGATCAGCGGACTTCGTAGTTGGACTTTCATTCAGTGGTGGATCATTTCAGGGTCATTTTTTCAGAGGAATTTCCAGGATTGCCTCCGGAGCGTGTGCTAGACTTCTCTATTGACCTTGTTCCAGGAGTGGCACCCGTTTTCATTCCTCCCTATTGGAAGGCCACACCTGAGTTTCAGGATCTTAAGAAGTAGTTGGAGGAGTTGTAGGAAAAGGGTTTAATACGAACCAGTAATTCTCCTTGGGGTTCGCCTATCCTGTTTTCAAAAAAGGTAGACAATACCCTTTGACTTTGTGTGGATTATCGGAAGCTGAACCAGTAGACGGTAAAGAACCGATATCCCTTGATGAGGATCAATGACCTCTTTGACAAGATCCAAGGATGAAGAGTTTTCTTGAAGATCGATTTGAGGTCCGGTTATCATCAGTTGCATGTTAGACCATTAAATATACCTCTGACAGCCTTCAGGAGCAGATATGGTCTATACGAGTATACAGTCATGTCATTCGGTCTCACGAACGTGCCTGCAGTTTTCATGGAAATTATGAATTGAGTGTTCCATCCTTATTTGGACTCATACATCGAGGTCTTAATTGAAGATATATTGGTGTACTCTCACACTTGACACGACCATGCTACCCATATTGAGATCATTTTTAGTACACTGAGAGAGCATTGGCTTTATGGTAAACTCTTGAAGTACCACTTCTAGATGGATCAGATTCACTTCTTTGGTCACGTCATATCTGAGGCAGGAGAATATGTGGACCCAGATAAAGTGAGAGATGTATTTTCCTAGGAGCAGCCGAAGAACGTATTTGAGGTACGAACCTTCTTAGGGATGGCTCGATACTACAGACGCTTCATTTAGGACATTTCTCATCTAACATAGCCTTTGACAGGTCTGACCAAGAAGGGGTCAATGTTCTTATGGTCAGAATCTTGTGAGTCATCCATTCAGGAGATGAAATGGAGTTTGAAATCAGTACTGATACTAGTCTTTCCAGAGCCAGGAAAGAGCTACACTGTTCACTATGATGCTTCAGGTATCGGGCTAGGAGCTGTGCTTATGCATGGAGATGGAGTCGTTGCGTACGGATCTTAGGGGTTCAGGCCACATGAGAGGAAATACCCGACGCACGATCCAGTTTCTTGAGGATATGCTCCAAGCCTGCATTCTAGACTTTGGTGGTTCTTGGGAGAAGCATATTCATCTGGTGGAGTTCGCCTACAACAACAGTTTCCAGGAAACCATTCAGATGGAACCACATGAGGAATTATACGGTTGGCCATGTCGATCACCCTTAAGCTGGCTTGAGGTAGGAGAGGTAGCTTTGGTGGGACCTTTCCTCGTTCAGGAAGCCTCAGAGCAGATAGAGCTAATTCAGAAGCGGATGGCTACAACACAGTCTCGACATGAGTCTTATGCTGATAAGCGGAGACGACCTCTATATTTTGAGGTCGGAGATTAGTTTTTCCTGTGTGTCGCACCGAGGTTGGGACACAAGATGATTCGGAGGCAGGTCATGCTTTCACCACGATACGTCGGGCCGTTTGAGGTCATGGAGAGAGTGGGGTCGGTCGCCTATCGGTTGCAGCTACCTCAGAGGTATTGGGCCATGCACGACATCTTCCACGTCTCTCAGCTCCGACGCTACTTTTCAGACCCATACCATGTCTTTTAGCTTGAGGAGGTTGAACATGAAGCAGATGCATTGTTCGAAGAGAATCATATCCGGATTGTTGATCATAGTATAAAGGTTCTCCGCAGGCGATCTGTTCCTCTGGTACCGGTGGTATGGCAGCACATGCGAGTATAGGACGAGACCTGGGAAAGGGACACCGATGTACGATCGTAGTGGCTAGAGCTGTTCGGGGATCCTTCTTCTACGCCACATTAGGGAAATTTGGGGACGAATTTCTTTAATGGGGTAAGTTTGTAATAACAAAGATCTTCTTTTCAGGTATGTTTTTACTTTTTTCGTAGTTTTTAACAAAAATGATCTTTCTGGGAATTATTGAAGTACACGCCGTGTACTTTTTGAGTATATGCTTTGTACTAATTTCCGGCTCGAAGTCGTGTGCTGGCTGAGTTCGGGACACACAGACGGTGTGTAGGGATGACATGGAGGCTGATTTTGGCGGAGTACAGAAAGGACCCAGTACACGCCGTGTACTCTAAAATTACACGCCGTGTACTGTTTTTCACTAAACGGACCGGGGTCGCGCCTGACACACAGAAACACCTCCTTCTAGGTCCCGTTCGTCCGAGAGCGACCCATATGGCTGAATCTTCAACGAGCTCCCGTCTCTTCATCCATTCTACGATTCGAGCACGGTCGATTGCTTTGGAATCACAGTAGTAAGATCTTCCTTCTACTTGAGCTTCATTTTTTTCCACTTCGTTTCTGAGTTATCAAGGGTTGAGCGTTTTGTACATTTTCTCAGATCTACAACGTTCTAAGGGGAATCAATCATCGTGGTTCACGTGTATCGATCTCCTAGGATCGAGGTGCGTGGTTTGTGCCTTTTTGTTAAAAGTCGATGAGTATTTTGTGAATGTTCCACAAATTCACTTGGGTGGGGAATTATGGGTTTCCTGTTTTGCCCATGCTGTTTTCCTGCTTTGCTTGATTGCTGTAGTAGAGGTTTATGCTTGTAAATAGTGTAATTTATTTTGTGCTTAGGTTGCATTGCCATATTTGTTCTGTCGGTTTTTCATTTTTCCAGTTTCCATTCCTAGTCGTAGGATAGTGGAACTGCTACTTTATTATGTTGTTGTACCTTAGAATGATAGCCAAGTAGTTCTTGAGGTTTACTTGGATGACGTACGCACGCTGTGCATGTTTATTTTCACTCGGTACTGTGAGAACCAAGAGTAGTAGACAAAAATGAGAATTGACGTAAGGGATTCTCTAGAGTGTCTTTAAATACGATGCGAGGCCAGATGGGGAATTGACGATGAGTGTTTCCTCAAAGAGTCTGTAGTTCCTCGACGCGGGCCACAAGGGGAATGAGATGTTTAGTGATTCCCCAGAGGGCCTTTAGTACGATACGAGACTATAGGGTGAATTGACGGTGAGTGCTTCCTTAGAGTGTCTATTAATTTCATAGTTGAACCAGAGGGGTGAGACTGTGTGTTCCACCTAGAGGTTTGCTAGTACTTATAGGTTGAACCATAGGGTTAGGCTGTGAGGGCTACCTATAGGGTTTCCTCTTTCATTGGTTGTTGGATGTTTACTTGTGTAATTATTTTGTTAGAACTATAGATTGTAGCTTCTAGTGTTAATGTTTGCTGCTTCTTGTTTATTACTGCCATGTATTCATTCACTATTAGGCACAGATCTTTGGGTGGTTTCCTATTGGGATTGTATCTCACACCCTGTTTGGGCCATGCTTTTGGGCCGAAGAAGACTATGTTGATGCAGTTATAGATAAAGGAAAGTACCATTCTACTTTAGGTTCTTGATTACACTCGAGATGGAGATCATGGGACTGAGCCGGGGCTCGAGATGTTGAGGAGTTTATCTTGTTTTCCCTTGTAATTTTTTTTTTTCAGTTTTACTTCAGCATGATGGTTTATTTGCTGCTTTCCATAGACATATGTACCATGATTCATCATCATTACTTTATACAATGGTTCCACTATTCATTTCAGTTGATTGTATGCTGTTTCTTGTTTCTGTTATTATGACTGGTTGTTCTTATGCGGTATACATTACCGAATGAGGGAATAGTTTCCCCATCGACTCACCAAGGCCCTCACTACTAGTCGGCATCCTCTGCCGTTTGGGGAAACACGCTTGAGGTCATGTGGAGAACCGAGTATGGGGCACTAGTGGAGGGGATCTAGATTTAGGTCGTTACTATTTCATATTCTAGTTTTAATACGAATGTTTATGTTATGTTTCAAACTTTTCATATGAGGAATAAATTGGACTTAGTAAGTGACGGGTGGAGCCCGCTATAGCTCCTCGATGCATCAGTAGGTCTCATGAGACAAACTAGTGTCTTGGGACACGACCTTGACAAAATCTTATTGTTAGTCTTGGCACGATGCCTTGAATATGTGGTTATGATAGTCTGTCATTATGCATTCCATTATTATGAATGTGGTTATTGATATTGCATGTCATTATTCGTCTAGTAGAATATCCATGTGAATAGTAAATGGAATTATTTCATTTTATGTTTTCCATATTATGATGAAGTTCTTGTTTAAAAGGCTTTTCTTTCAGTTATAAACTTCCTTAATTGTTAATGGTTATTTATGAAAGTTTCTTCTATATTGTTATCCATTATGAACATATGAGCTCACCCCATTCTATGTTCTATTTTTCCCAATATGTGAAGAAGTATTTTATGAATGACCTACAGGTCCAGTATGAGGATATGTGTGTAGTCTATGGAGATAATATGTTGTTGTATTTTATCACTTTATGATTTAATGTAAGCTTTATGAATGTATCTAGTGATTCTAGGATACTAAACTAATCGGTATTTAGAGACTTGATATTTTGTGATCATGCTAGTGATATGTAATAATGACCCGACTCGGGGTAACTAGGGAGGGGGTGTTACAGTTGGTATCAAAGGATGTTTAGTACAAACATTGGAAACTAGATTTAGATAAACTCTGATTAGAGCACATAGCCCTAAGACAGAAATTGAGAAATAGTATAGAAGAACTTTCTAGAATTTTGGTATTGTATAGATTTTGCGAGTTTTCCAAGAAATACATCCCTTTATTGATACGGGCAGGTAGAGGCAGCTCTAGCACAGATGTACCTAGGGGTAAAACCCAAAAACACTGCTTTGAGCTAGACTCGAATGGGAACGGGTGCATGATAATGGGCCTTGCTGCACTCTCGGTTACGACACTAATGGGGGATATGCTTAGGATAATTTACATTTTATTTACAAACCAATATGAATTATTTTAATATAAGAAGAGAATAAATGACCATGGTTAATACTAAGGTGTTTCAAATTGAGAATATGGTGTCATGATATTCTATAAATGATTTTATGACTAATGTTACTGACATAATGATTTCTGTTTTTAGTCAATGGATGGATTCCAAGGAAGTCATAGTAACTTTGAGAATGATGTACAAGGTGAGAAAGGTGGTGGAAATGAGAAAAAACATGGAATGTTTTTAGGAATAAAAGATATCGTGTTCATGCCAAATCAATTTTCCAAAAATATGATCAACAACAAATATATTAACCAACTCCACGACTCAACAAAGAAGATAAAGGTGATGAATGATAAGAGCTCCAACAGTGGAGACCATGGAGAAAAGAATCCTCAATTTCCATCATGCAGGAAATGTGGAAGGAGACACCCATGAAAGTGTCTCAAGGGAACATAGAAGTGATTTATGTGTGGGAAAGAAGGACATAATGTGAAGAATTGTAGAGGAAAAATGAAGAGTACTATGGAAGAAAATAAAAATGGTCCCAAGAATGTATTTGCAGTCATTTTCTGTAAATTTAGGGGACTTGGCCATTAACAGAGTGAATGCCCTATTCTATAGGATATTTTCTTGGTCAAAAAAGATGCTTTGTGGAAATAAATGGTTGGAGAAATTTTTAAAAATACTATTACTTCTTATTGATGGGATTACTTAGAAATAATTTTCTCTTGTATTTGTAACCCTGCAGCTTGTAATGTGAAAATGATATTTGAGGAAGACATATCTTTTCTCTTGGGGACATATTTATAAATAACCATTTGGTTTTATATGATCATTGAGTTTGAGGCAATTACAAGTTATTATATTTTGGGATGAAAATGCAAGGTATGGGATAAAATTTGTGCTTAAATTATGTTATGGTTATTTTGAGGAATTTATCTCATTTTGGTAATGTTATAGAATACATTTTCTGAAAAATGACAACACACAGACCGTGTGACAACATGTCACGTCGGACAAAGCTGTGGGAATCGAACCCACAACCAAAGTGCGATTGGGATTTCTCACCTACCACTAGACTACGTGAATTACCTGGTTAGTGTGACTAATTATTTTTAGTTAAATGATTTTATTGATCATTCATAAGTTGATTTGGGGTCTTATATCTTATCAAATGAATTCCCTTATTATATTAAAATGATTTTCTGATTAAGTGATTAATGTTATTTTGGAAGATGTTTGTTTTTTTGGGAACACTATATGCCCAAGGAAAATAGAATACTATGAGATTTAGTATGAGGAGTAATGGTGTATTTTTATCTATGTTTTTATTCTGGATTTATAGTGATTTGGGTTATTTATGGAAATGATTAACCTATAATAGAGAATATGTGATTAGGTTAATTACTTTTATGTATGTGACTTTAATAGTAGTTGATGTCATTTGGAGATATAATTTAACGTGGAAGACTACATAACCAAATTCTTCTATGTTTTGGGATTCAATATTAGTTTGGAATATATTGAACGATTTTAAGGACAACTGTTTACTGAATGGTATTTATTTAACTTTTGGGTATTGTTGGTTTAGTTTTAGAAATTAATATTATTGTTTCTTTCTCTAATGGAATAATATTTTGGGGGATCATCAGATCTTATACTATCCATTTTGGTATTTATTAATCTCTAAAGTCATGGTGTATATATAGATTATCCATCGTGGATCATGTGATTCTATAGAAGTTTATTCCATCTCTTTTAGTGTGACCATGTCTTCTTGAATACTCATCGTTTAAAAATGAGTTAGTAGTAGAAATTTATTGAAGAATGAAACATTACATAAAAATTATGTATATCTCTTTATGTTAATAGTCAATCTCAGAAATTAATTCCTCATCTTTATGTAATATAACTTAAAACAAAAAAAATGTTGTCCATTTACTTTTCCTAATAGGAGACTAATGACCATTTGTCCCATTAAAAGTTTGTCGTTTTCTTGTTTTTAACATTCTCCTGATCATGTTTTATATCCCTCTCCATCAAAACATAACACTTAGATTATCATCTATATGCATGTTTTCATATATGGAATCCCAGTATGGGTTTTCTCGGGTGACCTTTGTACTTCTCTTTCTTTCTTTTAAAGAGATAGTTTGATTGACTATTTTTATGATGTCGGACAATCAATTATATTCCCAAGAAAAATTTTGAAAATATCGAGGATTCAATTTATTTAATGGGGGGAGAATGTAACACCCCAATTATCCATGATACGCTTCTCTTTGAATAATACAGTAGCGTGTGTTGTACGGAACTTCGAGTTCTAACACAAATCAAAATAGTCGTTATGAATAGTAAAACTCACTTTTTGAAATTTTATAAATTTAATCATTCAAAATGGACTTCATTTTTGGATTTGGAATTTTGAAATTAGCTTAGGGTGAATTTTTTGTACTTTTATGATAACTTTCATATTTTGATGAACAGTTAAAATTACTAAATTTTAATTTAAAACAACTTTTTAATAGAAATTATTAGTAGTGATAAATTATGAATTATAGTAGTTTTTATGTTTATTTATAGTATATTTTTACCATTTAATAAAATTCTGGTCATTGGAAGCAATTTAACATTTAAACCAGACATAAAAAAGTGTCAATCTTTTGATAGTTATTATTTCTTAAAAACACGCTTTTTGTTTTGACAGTGGAAATTAATTTTAAATTAATTTTTTCCACTTCTATGTTTTGAATTTGAAAAAATAGATTCCATATTTGGAATCAGGATCTATAAATTTTGTAAATATTTTACTTTTATTTTTATACATTTTGAATAATTATTTCGGTAAATATTTTATTTACCGTGGTTAAAGGGTAAATCCGGTAAATAAGGGTAAACAAATAATATTATAATAATAATAAATAACCCTAAAACGTGTCCTAACAATAATTTTTTGATAAATGTCTGACTATTCACATATTTGGGTTGATTTTGGGACCCCATGGATCCACTTTTAAGTGATAATGACACTTTATATTAATTATATTAATGTAAATAAAAAAATGACACAAGCATATAGATTTTAGAAAAACAACTTTTACCTAGGGTTATATATGTTATATTTTCGACTATAAATATTAATTAGAAATATAAAATGATTTCCTACATAATGATATTTTATTTAGAAATTTTAGGCACTTAATAATTAAATTTATTTATCACACAATAATGATTTAGTATTTTCCTTATTAATGAAAGAATCAAATAATTGATATTATAAATATTAAAATAAATATAATTTGAACTTTTTTATGAATTACACGAAATTCATTAATTAATATTATATTTTAGGATTTCTCAAATAAATTTTTTCGAATTAATAATGTTTTTATGACTTTAAAAAAAATCAATTATTAAATAGTGTCAAAATTGACATTAAACAATTTTTAAAACAAATATTATATTATTAATTCATATTATATTCCTAAAAATTTATGGTTTGGAAAAATAACTTATATAATTATAGTTTTATCATTAATGGACCACTTGGTGTATCTTGGAAGTATGTAGTATGTTTATCAACCATATAATATAAAAATACAATGTGACATGGTAAATGTCAAACTATTTAACTATGAGATAAATATTAATTATAAGCTTAATATAGTGACTCCAACAAGTCTGAAATCTATTGGATGAATGGTTTTTGACCCATAACCACTTTATACTTTTATTAATCCACTTTGGAACCATTATAATCCGAATATAAATTTATTATAAATTAATACTTTAAGTTTTTCCTAAAGAGCCCCTCCTCCCCCTTATAAAAGGACACCACTTCAAACCAATTCTGCATACATTCAAAGCCTATTGGTTCGGCCAAAATCATCCCAAATACCCTCTAAAATATCCCCCCTTAAACATAGAGGCCTTCCTATAGTCATAAAACCAACCTAAGGAGCCCTTTTGATGAAATCAAAAGGAAGAACCCGTAGAAGAGGTAATGTTTTCACCAACCTCTTTCAAGTTCCATTCTTCTTCCACTTATTATTTCTTTTTTATTTCCATTCTAAAATAATAAATCTAGTATCTTCTATATAATGTGATGTTATTATAAATTTTGTACAACCATATTAATTTTTCTATCCATCATTTAAATGACATGTCACCACACGTGTGTACGTACGGCCTGCCGTCTTCACGTCGTGGTGTAATTGTTAGTTAATACATTATTATTTTGATGGGTATAATAATGATCTTTAATTAATTTAGATAATAAATATAACATTATAATGATTTTTTATATATGATATACCATCCAATTATGTATTATTTTAATATCAAAATAATGATATTGTCGCTCGTGTGTACTTACGGATTACAGTCTCCACGAACACAATGAGATTCATTCCCCATCATATCCATTCAAGAATAAATTTCATTTGATGATTAAAAATAATATTTAGAGACATTATTTAATTCTGTATTGTAATTAGATACATCCCATCCATAAAAAAAATGGCTCACGTAACAAAGAATATAAAGGAAAATGAATCCATTAACACCTGAAACGACGATAATACTAAGATATTATCAACCAATAAATGTAAAAAGATCATATATTATATCATATTAATGTATATGATTCTTGTAGAATTAAATATCAATTATTTAAACATTATAAAAGAGGTAAAATTACCCTCAACCAAGGAAAAAGTACATAGTATGGGGTTTCTTATCTCACTTTTAATTCTGTGAGGTTTCCATTGTTTGCCACTTACTTATTGCATGTGGTGTGTCTTCTCTCCCTGATTGCTTTCATTGTGTAATATACATTAGTTTATGGATATTTACATCATCATTTTATAATCCTTCTTTCATGGGTGTATGTTTCATATGTTACCAAATCAATAAGGGAATTTGAAATTTCAATTTCCACTCATTCGGCTTTACGCATACTTCATCGATTATTTTACACCAAGATTATATGTGGAATCACTATTTATTTTTTTATGTCATAATTTACACTCCCATTTATGTGGATTTAAATTTGATATAAATAATCATTCCATTTATAAATTCTCATGTCATCGATAGGATCTTGATACGAGTAATTTTAACTCAATCCCCATTTGTTGAGTTAAATATACAATTCACTAGTATTGTTTTTACAAGAAAATGTGTGAATGTACATTGACTGATTTACACTAAATATCAAAAAATATTTAGTGTATTTATATTTTTCACAAATAATTATGTCGTTGATTTATCCTTAACCTAATGATACGGTCTTTATAAGATACTTCGTCTCAATTTACTTTCCATTGAGACTTCTTTGCTGTTAAACACCAAATCACTTTTATATGGTGTATATAATGTACATGGACATATTATATCAGGAATCCCTTTATTATAATGATATTACAATGTTTTTATTACCTCAATTATTTTTATTCAAGTTTCTCTCTTCTAGTTAGTAACTCTAACTAAAATATTACATTAAATGTTTTAATGATTTATTATTCAAAATATTTCTCATTAATGTCCATTTTTTAAAAATGGGTTTAAGGATTTATTTAAATGGACAGTAATGTTTTAAAATTAAAATTCCTTTTAAATGTTTCAATGTGGCATGGGACACTTTGATTTAAAAATCTATTTTAAATGGATTCTTGAAAATTAGTGTGACTTTTAAATGATTCCAAGAAAAAGGGGAATATTTCTCTCTAATAGTTTTGATAATTATTTTTATCAATGTCAATATCCTTCATTATTATCGATTGAGGTTAATCTGATATAATACAATCTTCCATATTGTATCGAATGAGTTATGTTTGACTATGGATGTGCTATTTTTATAACATTAATGGTTTGTGGTTAATGTATTCACATTTCGTATGCTAGTTTTAATATGAATGTTTATGTTATGTTTCAAACATTTCATATGAGAAATGCATTAGACGTAGAAATTGACCGGTGGATCCCACTATAGCTCCTCCATGCATCGGTAGGTATCATGAGACAAACTAGTGTATTGTCACAAGTCCTTGAGAAAATCTTATTTGTAGTCTTTGCATGAGGCCTTGACTATGTGGTTATGGTAGTCTGGCATTATGCATTCCAATATTATGAAAGTGGTTATAGATATTGAATGTGATTATTCGTCTTGTCAAATAACCATGTGAATAATTAAATGAAATTCTTTCATTTTATCATTTCCATATTATGTTGAAGTTCATGTTTAAAAGGCTTTTGTTTTAGTTATACAATGACTTAAATGTTAATGCTTATTTATGAAAACTTCCACTATATTGTTATCCTTACTAAGCATCTAATCTCACCCCTTTCTATGTTTTATTTTTCCCATAAAGTGAAGATGTATTTTATGAATTACCTATTGGAACAATATGAGGATACGAGTGTGGTCTATGGAGACAATATGTTGTTTTAGTTTTTCACTTTAGGATGTAATGTAATAATTATGAATGTATCTAGTTATTCCAATGATAATAAACAAATCGGTCTTTCGAGACATGATCTTTTGTGATCATGCCAATGATACGTAATAATGCACAGACTCTGGGTAACATGGGTTGGGGTGTTACAGTTTTAGTTACTAACTAACCAGTGTTTGAGTGACATTTTTAAAGGTCCCTCCAAAATTCAAAGAAAAATATGACAGTTAGAGGAGGGAGATGACCATTGGTGATGTGTCTATAAATAGGATCTCATTTGAAAAAAGCTCAAGAAAAGTTGATCAATCTAGAGATTAAATGCTTCTCAAGTGATTTCTAGAGAGATATACTTTATTTCTTTTTGCGTACTAAACACCTTGTTCATAATTTCTTCGTGTGACTCCTAATGTTGCTGAGTATATTCGAGTGATTTCAGGGATATAAAGACGGATGTGTCGACATCCTTAAAGTTCAAGGACTTCATTTCTGAGGAAGATAAAGGTGCCGACTACCTTGAAGTTGAGGGCTCGAGGGGATATAAAGACAGACTCTGATCTTTGTATCGAGGGCTTACGGTAGAGTGGGCAAGAAAAACCTTCTTTAAAGTATAAATCCAGGGACCTTTATCCAAGGTTGTTGGATACCCTTCTCTCTGGGTTAAAAGACTTATTAATTGTTACATGTTTTTTCCAAGTTTTCCCCTATATTTTTGATTTTTGAGGAAAGTATAACAATCTTATTCTTCCTTATACTTGTATACTCTGGTTTAGTATGATTATATACCCTTTAAGGTAGAATCATTATCTTTGTAAACTTTATTATGTCTCATTTTCCAGAACCATGTTTTCTGGAATCACATTCTCGTAATCATATTTACTGATTATAGAAAGTGTGTAGAACTAGATGTTTTATGAATTGACTTGTTAAACATAATCATATTTAAATGTTCCAAATTGTTTTTTCAAAAATTATAAAATTCACCCACCCTCTTGTATTTTGGGAATTATTTAGATACATCATTTAGTATCTATATTATTTCATTCCTAAATATGGTATTATAGAGTATTTCATACTCCACATAACATCTCAATAATTGTTATTAGAGGTTTCCAATATCATACTCTAACCCAATTAAAAAATTGGTATTAGAGAAGGTCTCTAAAATACATAAGTTAAAATATATGTTTTCCTTGCACAAATTTTTCATTGTTCTATATTTTCTATGGTTAGGAATATTTTCCTTGAATTCGAATTTTTTCTATTAACAAGTTTTTGTCGAAATATTTTTTCCGTAAGATGGAAGGAATGAGTTTTGGTTCCATAGAAAAATAAAATCCAACTAGACCACCTAATTTTTATGGGGATGATTATGAATATTGGGGAGATCTCATGAAGACATTTATTATCAATACTGTAGTGGATCATTTTGTTATGCTTACTAGAGGTTATAAAATCTCTGACAAGGAAGATAGAATATTTACAAATCAAGAAAAGCATGAATATCAACATAATTATAATGTACGCAATAAATTGCTTTGTTCCATGACTAGAAATATATATAGCAAAATTTCATCTTGTGAAGAGGAAAATTGTATATGGAAGAAGCTTGAAGTTACACACTTTAGAAGTTCTAATGTTATTGAAACTAGAAGAGCCATGCTCAGAGCTAAATATCAGGGTTTTTCGTTCCTTATGGATAACCAATATGAAAGGTGGAACTATGATTCATGAATATTTTTAATAGTTTAAAATCTATTAGAGAGAAAGGATTACCTGATGAGGCTCCTATTGATAAGATGATAGACATCATGCCTAACGAGTGGGAATCCAAGAGGACCACTATTGATGTGAACAGAAAGGATACTCCGATTTTTCTTAATGAACTTTTTGGAACTGTTCTATAACACGAGCCTAGAATGAAGAAAGATGCAGATAATGTAAAGAAGAATAATGTGAATGGCAGTGTTTCTTTTACTAAAACATAATATCATATGAAATCCAAGACTCCTAAGAAATTTACTATATCCAAATCTAAGAAGGTTGTTATACAATCTGAATCTAGTGGAAGTGAATCTTCAGAAAATGAACTTGCCAATATTGCTTGAAAGATGAACAAGATAGCTGGACAGAATAACATTCAATCTCGATATAAGAAGAAAGAAAGGAAAGATAAAAAAGATTCCGAAGTTACAAGTTATAAATGCAAGAGAGCTGGACATATAAGACCAGATTGTCTTATGCTTAAAAAAGAATGAAATTAAAAGAATTTTGAGAGAAATAGAAATAAGTACTAAAAACTAAATCTATGAATGTCTTTAAAGCTAATGACACTTGGAGTGCCAATGGTGGAGACTCTTCAGAAGAATCATCAGATTTCAAATCTTCGGGACAAAATATTCTTGGTATAATAGCCAGGCTACCTATTGACAACCATTGCATAATGGCTAAGGTACATAATGGTGAATCAATGACCAATGTTTAATTAAATTAAAATTATAGTAATGATAAATATTATGAATCTTCATATGATGAATCATCTTCTGATAAGGATAATACTTTACCAACCTATGAAGAAGTTTCTTTGTTTGCTAAGCTTCTTGAGAATGAAAATTATAAAGTCAAAAAAAAAGCTTGATAAGGAAAATTCTAGTATTTATATACTTACTAAATAAATATCATATCTTTCTAAAGATCTTGATAAGAAGACTCTTTATATGGAAAATATTTCCAAAAATCATGAGGAAGTAAATTCTGAGAAGGATAAACATTCTAATGATCTAGAAAAAACATATAGAAAGAATGTTTTCGAGCCTAACTCTAGTTTTAAAACTAATGTTTTTGAAGACAAGAACATAGTTATTAGACTGAAGTCGGAAATTTTTTCCTTCAGGAAGTGTTTGTTAGATAATATATTAGGTAATGAAAATTTTGATAAGATGTATTCTCAAATCCCACCTCTAATGAATAATTCTAGTTTTGGTTATACTAGTTCTAAATCGATTTTTAGTGACAATTAATTTGTTTCTCAATGTGCTCCATTCTGCAGTAAGTTTCAGTGTGGTGGAAATTTGGAAAAATGACGTTCCTTAAAAAAACCCAGTATTTTGGATTTCATAAGGCCTATTTCTCAAAGAAAATGTTGGTACTTAATAATTTTCTTTTTGAAATTTCCAGATCCAATAATATTTGGGTTCCGAATGTATAACTCTTTTGTTTTCAGGAATGTAAAAAATGTACCAACAATAATACATGGTACATGGATAGTTTATGTTCTTGGAATATGACTGGTAACAAAAACTACTTTGAAATGATAATCAAGACAAAAGGCAGAAAAGTAACTTTCGAAGAAAATGCTAAGTGATAAATTATTTGAATAGGTAACATCATTCTTCCTAGAAAAACGTTGATTTCAAATGTTTTATTTGTTAAGGGTCTTAAGAACAACCTCATTATAATAATAAAATTATGTGATGAAGGTTACCTTGTGAATTTTTTGAATGAGAAGTTCTTAGTACATAATTCCACGGAAGAGTTTATTCATTCTACCCATAAGAAAGAGAATGTATACACACTAAACATATAAGACCTTAGGATCCAAGAATTACAGTGACATAGTGCAATAGAAGATCATTCTAGGTTGGGGAATATATGGTAGGGACACTCTAACCATAAGAACCTATGAAAACATTATGAGAAAAGATTATTTAAGGATCTACCAGAGAATAGATTTGATTCTACAAAAGTTTTTGATGCTTGCCAATACGGAAAGAAACATAAATCTAATTTTAAATCAATCAGTGAAGTCTCAACTACTGATGCATTACAATTAGTGCATATAGATCTTTTTTTCCCAACAAAAACTGGAATCATTAGTATAAAATATATTTTATTTATGTTTTTTGATGACTACAATAGATTTACGGGGGTCTATTTTCTAGCAAAAATGTCTGAACCTATTTCGTATTTCAAAAGTTTTAGAGGAAATGTTAAAAATGAGAAAAAAAATCCTTTGATAACTATTCATAGTGATCATGGAAGAGAATTTCAAAATTCTGATTTTGGAACCATTTTTAGTAGAAAAGGCATTTCTCATAACTTCTCAGCACATAGAACACCTCAACAGAATAGTGTTGTTGAAAGAAGAAATAGAATTATTCAAGAGATATCGAGAACCATGTTGAGTGAGTATTGTGTATCTGAACATTTTTTGGATGAAGTTGTAAGTACATATTTTTATACTATAAATCAAGTTTTGATTAGACCTTTTCGTAATAAGACTCTTTATCAGTTATGGAATGGTAGAAAACCCAGACATTATTACTTCAAGGTTTATGGTTGTAAGGTATTCATACTGAATACTAATTATAATCTACATAAATTTGTTCTAAAATCAGATGAAGTAATTTTATTAGGATACTCCACAACTTCTAAGTATTATAGAGTTTTCAAAAAAAACACATGTACTGTTGAAGAAACAGTACATCTAAAATTTTATGAAACTGATCCTTTTTTTTAAACAACCCCAACCTACATCTTAGGATGTATTTTCAAAAACTGATTATCAACCCATGATAAAAGATCCTTCTGACAAGGAAAATGTCCAAGAAGATAGTTATGAAAAATTTTCCCCAGAAGATTTCCTACCCTATGTTGATGAACAAGATTTAAAAAACCCAAATCAGGTGTTTTTGAAGAATCATCAGAGTGATAGTATCATTGGTGATGTGAATCAACCAGTAAGGATGAGATGTTCCTTATGAAATGAAGTAGAAAATATAGCATTCCTTTCCCAATTAGAACCAAAAAGAACTAATCAAACTTTAGGTGATGATTATTGGATAAAAGCTATGCAAGATTAGATAAATTAATTCGAAAGGAATAATGATAGGACCTTAGTTGAAATACCTAAGGAAACTTCCATTATTGGTGTAAGATGGGTTTTCAAAAATAAGTGTGATGAAAATGGAATCATAGTATGAATTAAATATAAATTGGTTGCTAAAGTCTATAATCAACAAGAAGGAACAGACTATGAAGAAACCTATACTCCAGTAGCTAGACTTGAATCTATTCGTATCTTACTTTCTTTTGCAGCATTCTTCAATTTCATTCTTTTTCAAATTGATGTGAAATGTTCTTTTCTTAACGGTAATGTTGAAGAGGATGTTTTTTATGAAAAAACTTCTGGTTTTGAAGATAAAAAACATCCTGAACATTTTTTTAGACTTACCAATGCTTTGTAGGAATTAAGAAAGCCCCTCGAGCCTAGTATGATAGACTTACATGATTTTTTGCTTCAAAAGAATTATGTGAAGGGAAATACAGATCCAACCCTTTTTATAAATAATGATAAGAAGAACGTTTTTATTGTTCAAAATTATGTTGATGACATTATATTTGGTTCAACATAGAAATCCTTAACTAATTCCTTTGTGTATATAATGAAATCTGAGTTTGAAATGAGTATGATGGGTTAGTTAACATTTTTCCTTGGTTTTCAAATTTCTAAAAAAGTTGAAGGAATATATATATCGTAACATATGTATATTAATGATCTTCTTAAAAAGTATGAATATTAAAAACCATGAGTATAAGTACTCCCATTGGTACCTCAAACACTCTTGATCTTGATGATGATGGGAAACCAGTAGATCAAACATATTTTAGAGGTATGATGAGAAGTTTACTTTACCTGAAAACTAGTCATCCAGAATTAATGTTTTCAGTATGCTTATGTGAAATATATCAATCTAATCCTATGGAATCTCATTTAATGGAAGTGGAATAAATTTTTCACTACATAAAAGGAACCATGTATTTAGGACTCTTTTATACTTCTACAAATGATATTTTCCTAATTTCTTTTCGGATACTGATTTTGGTGGATGTAGAGTTGATTGAAAGAGTATATATATAACATGTCATTTCTTAAGAGAGTCATGAGTATCTTGGTCATGCAAGATGAAACACTCAGTAGCACTTTCCACTGTTGAAGCTGAATATGTATCAGTTGGAATTTATTGTGCTCAAGTGTTGTGGATGCAACACACACTAACAGACTATGGTATGAGTTTTTACCAAAACAAAAATTTTTTGTGATAATACTAGTGACATTTTTTTAAGAAAAAACCCTACACATCACTCCCGTGAAAAACACATAGATATTAGGAATCACTTTCATAGGGATTATAGTTAAAAAGGAGATGTCATTATTCAATTTATCAGAACACAGGATCAACTTACTGATATTTTCACATAATATTTACCCTCCAATAGATTTGAATACATTAAAACGAACGTAGGAATGATAACTGCATGGTAATCCCCCTTATTAAATATCTGTTGAAATCAATATCCATACAGTAATAAACTCCTTTTCATAGGGGGAATACGTTTTCTTATTAGTTAAATGAAAATTTTTCATAATGAAAATTTTTCGTAATCAGTTTTTTAAATTTTTTCGTAATGACAATTTTTCGTAATAAAAATTTTTCATAGTGAGTATTTCCGAATATTTTATAATGAAAAATTTTCATAGTCAGTTTTCTTCTCAAAATTTTCATAATGAAGTGTTTTTGTACAGAAAAATTATTTTCATAGTGAAGTTATTCTTTTTGTAATCAAATTTTTCAGAATCTAATTTTCTTCAATTAGAATATTACCTATTAAGAATAATCTTCCCTGAAATCTAAAAGGTGTGTTTTCTTTTCCTGAGTTTTCATAATCATATTTTATATGCTATTATTTTCATTTATTGTTTAAAATTTTTCAGATTCTCTTTTCCTTAAATATGAATGTTTTTCCTAAAATCCTGAAAAGATCAGATCCTACCAAATTTTCCTTACGTCTATCATTTCAACCGTCAGATCTAATAAGAAGGTTTTTCAGTCATTTGATCGAGTTTGGAATGTTAATCTTCACTTCAAACACCTATATAATCGACCCTGGAAGGGCTTTCCCACATCAGATTTCAAGCCTTTTCATCCCGAAGCCCTTCCCCCCTTTCAAAATCTTGTTCCAAACCTCTCAATTCTTTCTCAAATCTGAATGTATGGTGAAGTTCCTTCTCAAGAGATGTCAACTGTCAAGTCTATTTCGAAGTGGCAGATTTATAGAGAGTGGTTGGTGTATCTGAATTTCTTTTCCAAGTACAATTCCATTATATCAAAGAACATCAGGTTGAATGGATGGGAAAGCGTTTGTATATAAAATCTAGGAGATCAAGATGTAGTATATCTGGATCAACATGAGTACTTTTATTAATCTGTGAGTTTCTTCAAAGAAGAAGGGAGGAGTAAATTTTATTTCAAAAGCTATGGAAAATCTTATGCCCTTTCATACACCAAGGCGGGTAGTTTGGTGGGGTTTTGTTATGAAGAGGAATGTAAATTCTGTTCCCATAAATTTCTTGATGTACAAGGATGTTTTTCCATGGTGAATGATATAGAGTGTCTTGGATGTTCTAATATAAAGACTCTGAATATTTCTCATTTGTCTACAAATAATCTGATCCTTGAATTATGGGTTCAAGGATTCCTAATTCCGAGAAAATGTGATAATGACACCTCGAAGAAGAGAAACATGTATATCATAGATTTTATGGTGAATATGGGGAAGATCAACTTGATGAATCATATTCTTATTACGATTGAAAATATTAAGAAAGTGAACTTGAAAGATATGATTATCATATATCCAGCCATCCACTATAAGCTAATTGTTTGGTGCATTGAGTCTTTCAGGATTCCTTGCAGTTCAAAGCTGAGGAATTGCAATGTCATGTGTGTACATGATGATACATTGAAGATAATTAATGTTGTTTTTTCTAAAGACTCTAGAGAATTCAATGACTTACCAGTGGAAGAGGTTGAAGCTCTTCCGAAGGATCATGAAGTTTCCGAACTATTGAAAAAAGGAGGAAAGAAAAGGAAGTTGAAAGAATTATTAGTTCAAGGTAAAACCCTAGAGCCTAAAGGAACCCGATCTACACATCCAATGTCCAAGACACAAAAAGGCTATCTAGATGAGGTTGTAGCCAAGTAAAGGTAAGTCATGAAAAATTAGAAGGAAGGAGAGCCAATGTTTAGATTGGATCCTGTAGAAGAAAGTTCTTTAAAATAAAATACAGGTGATGAGCTTGAGAAGAAATCTAAGGAAAAGAAGAAAAAGAAGATGATGAAGAAGGCTGAAATTGTTAAATCCCTTTTAAGGGATACTAAGAAAGCATCTGACCATATCACTGTACGAAAATTATTCTTGGTAGAGGCCTTACATGAGACACCGGGGAATAAATTTTTCAATCCGGAAAAAGTACAAGAAAAGATGGTAGAAGTAAATGAAGTTGTGGATGAAGTACATGATGAATAAATTAGTGGTGACATAGAAGACCTCATAAAGAAACTTGAATACTTTCATGAGAAGTAAAGTGAATCCAAGAAGTTATCAATCCATAACTCTCAGGGCGGATCATCAAAGCTTGCTACTCTTGGGTTAGATGAAAAACCGGAAGATGAAGTGAATAAGCCAGCTGAGGAAGAAATGTATAATCATCATTTAATTCCCCCGGAATATGCTGAGGTAGAAGCTGAGAAGGAGAAAATAAATGAAGATATAATTGTTCAGCTATCTGATAGTGAACAAGAGTCATTGGATGAGGAAGTTGTTCTGAGAACTGATAAAGGTAAACATGTGATTATGGATACACCTATTAATGTTGTTTTAAAGAAAAAAGAAGCTGGTGGATATTTGAAGAGGAAGCTTGTCGAGATAGAGAAAGATCCTTCACCAAGAAAAGTCCCAGATTCTGAATCATCATCCATAGAAAATTATTTTATCATTAAATCACTAAAAAAATTGTTGAAACTATTTTGATCATTCCAAGCATTGACTTGAGATTTCAGATGCATAAACACAGCATGAATTTAAAATTGGATTTAGTATCATTTTAGAAGGATAAGTGTGTAAAACTTGAGGGTGATTTAAAGTGATTATCCATTAAATATGATGGGCACAAAAAATCTTGTAAAAATGTGATTAGATGGTCAAAGAAAGTAGTTTAATACATGATAGAGCTTGATGAGTTTCAACATGAACTTATGAAAGATTTTGATAATTATGATAGTAAAATCGTGGATCTCATGACTAGATTTGAGGATAATCTAAATCTTGAGAAGAATACTCGGATTCAAGAGGTAAAGGATTAGAATGTAAAGTTTTATTCTCTTCCCCAAAGTTGGAAGTGGGAAAGAGATCTTCGGATCGAGATCGAAGAGAAGCTAGTTAAGAAGGATGAGTTGTTGAAGGCTCATGCAGAGGCTCTGAAGGCTCGGGAAGAAAAGAATAATGCTTTAGAGAAGAATGCAGAGGATCATGATCAAATCCTAAAGCAATCAGAGTAATACCACAAGGAACTCAAAAATCTGAAAACCATAGTGAATAAATTGATACCCAATTAGAAGGAAGGAAAATAGATCCAATCTGATCTTTTGTTGTATTATTTCCTTGAACAAATTCATCCTATAATACTGAAATTTTTGCTTACCTATTTTTCATTGGATGCTTTGTACTAATATTTCAGGTAATATAATTTCTTTTCCATTCCCTCAAATTGTTTTTGGAAATCACAAAGTGGAAGAAAGAAAATGAATACTAAGAAAAGAAGAAACATCCCTAAGTAAGGGGGAGTTTATCTAAGGGTGAGTTTCCATTAAGAATATTTCGGTATTCAAGATTATAAAAAATATCATTCCAAAAATCTAGATTATGATCCTTAGAGTTCAAAATCCTAAGGAGGAGTTAGTCATATTCATCCTTTCCCATATGATAAGGGAGATAATTTTTACTTTCATTGTCTAGAAAAATATTGTCTAAGTCCTTTTATTCTTTTTCATAAGGATATTTGCGCTTTGGAAAAAGGGGGATATTGAAGAGTAAATAAGGTTTTCCTAATGAATTTTCCATTACTTCGTACTTGGGAGAGATAGTTGATTCAATAAGGTTTCCTTATAAATCTACTATTCCTTCTTGTTTTGAAAATCACAAACACCTAATATTAAGGAAAATTTTATTTACCCTATGCTTTGCATTCCTAAGAAAAATTTCATTCCCCAATGAAATTTATCCTTAACATGTTTTTCATTGTTCATTATTCTATCTAAATGTATAGTTTGTTTTGATATACAAAACCTCAGAATCATATAATAATTAGATAATGATCATTCTGTTTTCAGGATCTGAATTCAGACTCTGAACGTTCATGAGTTCTGACTCCGAGTTCTTTGAATTAAGACTCTGAACTCTTCTGAGTTCTGACTCTATGTTATTTGAATTCAGAATCCAGACTTTTATGGGATCTAATGACAAGTTCTCTAAATTCAATATCAGAACATTTTTGAGTTCTGACTCTGAATTCTAATGAATTCATACTATGAAATTTGTGAGTTCTGACTCCGAATTCTCATGAACTCTGACTCTAAATATTGTAAGTTTAGGTTCCGAATTCTGTTGAATTCAGATTCCTAATTTTCTTGAAATTTATAATTCGGAATTCTATAGAGCTTAGTTTCTGAATTCCTTAGAAAATAGAGTCTGAATATCATTGTATTATAGACACCAAATATGTTTTTGGTTAGACTCAAAACGATTATTTTCATACATTCCTACTACTTGATTTTGGTTATGTAACAATATTTTTGGTTACACTTGTTTTTGTTATAAAACAATTTCGTGATTTCAGTTACTAACTAACCATTTTTTGAGTTGCACATGTGCAGGTCCCTCCAAAATTCAAGGAAAAATATGATAGTGGGAGGAGGGAACCAACCGTTGGTGTTGTACCTATAAATAAGGGCACATTTGAAAGATCTCAAGACAAGTTGATCAATCTAGAGATTACAATCTACTAATGTGATTTATAGAGAGAGAGATACTTTTGTGCTTTGTGTGTACTGAACACCTTTTTCAGAATTGCTTCATGCAACTCTGAATGTTTCTCAGTACATTCGAGGTCTTCTGTGGATGGGAAGACAGACGTGCCGACTACCTTAATGTTCGAGGACTTCCATGCTGAGGAAGATAGAGGTGCCGGCTACCTTGAAGTTGACAGCATGTAGGGATATCACGACAAAATCTCATCTTTGTATTGAGGGCGTACCATGGTGTGGGTAAGAAAAACATTCTTGAATGTATAAATTAAGGGACCTTTATCCAAGGTTGTTGGATACCCTTCTCTTTGGGATGAACGACTTACTTCTTGTTACTTGATTGTTTCATGTTTTCCGCTTTATTTTTTATTATTGAAGAAATTATATCTATCTTATACTTCCTTACTCTTGTATACTCTGATTTTGTAAGATTCTATACGCTTTAAGGTATAATCATTATCTTTGTAAACTTTCATTATGTTTCATTTTCCAGAACCATCTTTTAAGGAATCACTTTCTCGGAATCATATTTCTGGAATCTAGAAATTGTGTAGAACAAGAGGTTTTGTGAATTACCTTGTTTATCCTTGTTAAATATATTCATCTTTAAAAGATTTGAATGATTATTTTTAAAGTATACAATTAACTCCTCTCCCCCTCTTTTATTTTGGGAATTATTTGGATACATCATTTAGTAGCTATATTATTTCGATCCTAAATTTGTATTATAGAGTATATCATACTCCACACACCATATCAACACTTAAGGCCCAAAGGCAGAAGGCATAAAACATGATGGAAGACCTAAAAACCAAACTACACTAGAACCATCACACCTCATAATATAGTTCTCCATATCTAAAAATATCTCCACCTCATATTCATGATAATCTAGAATTTCTCCTTTTATATATTTATTGTGTATTTTATTTTTATATGAAATACATTTTATTTAGTAAAAAACATGATATCATGGTAAATATACAAAAGTAAAAAAAGTAAACACAATTGGTAAATTATTTAAATCATGTTTAAAATATTAATTTAATGTACTTTTTACAGATTTATAGACCCAATTTTACCTTAAAATCCATTATTAATAATTTTGGAGGTATTGACTATGTAATAATGTACTGATATGAGGGAAGGGTAAATGGTATTCCCATAGGATCCCTTTTCCATACATAAATAGAGATCACATTCAACATTCCATAGTTACACATAAAATATTAATTTCCCTAGAAAATAAAATTAAAATAAATATCTTAAGATTTCATTTCTCATCAACAATCCCCAAGTCATTAGATTAATACTTAAGGCATTCACTTCTGAGGAAATCTCAAAGAGTAGATCAAGTCTCTAACATATGTATTAGCTTCTTTGTAACATTTTTTCCATAATATTTATCTATATAATATCTTATATACATGAAAAAATAAAGTCCCATGAATCAATATTATATTGATATGTTAGTCTATTAATATTATAACCATTATTTTTCCACTCGATCTTCTAATAAAAAATGTTTCGTTAGTGTATTGTGTGGAATACCACCACCAAAAACTGTCATATTCTATTTTTCATCAACACCAATAATGGATGGAAAAAATAATTTAATGGATAAATAAATATTATATTTATATTGAAAATATTATTCTAAAATTTCAAATTATAAATTAACTTCTTTTCACTAATTCATTCTGAAATGTAAATATCAATCGTTCATATGTGTGAACTATCCCATCCATGAGAAAAGAAGTTTCCTATGTCATTATCACACATTAGGGTTGTGTTTAAAAAATATATTTATTAAATAATTGTTATCTGCATAACTCTATTAATATTCTATAAATTATGTAACTATTTTAAAATTCATTCTATCGAGGTATGTATACAGAAAAGTTTAAAAAATTGAATTATTAAAATTAAATAACAGACATTGGAATGAATGATATATAATTAATATACAACATAAGTTAAGAAATTTTCCATATTTAATTAAATAAATATGTTTACAGTTCCAAAAAAATATAATAAAATTAATATGATTATTCCACATATTATTTGCGTGTGCAGAACGAATCTAGAACAAGGTAAGGGTTCTATCTCAATCAACCATTTATGAGGAATGATGTGATAATATGAAACAATATTAATTGTTATAGTGTATCTACTTCCCCTAAAAAATATTATATAATAATTATTAATAGAAACGAATGAATTTTTTAATTAATTATAATCCATGTTTTCTTCCATAATTGTTGTATTTCCTAATATATATGTGTATTTCGTAACTCAAACTGGTTTATGGAGTAATAACGTTTCTCCATAAATTTTGTCTATAATTTCATATTTTATATTATATTTCTATTTCATATAATAACATTTATATAATTCAAATTCACTATTGAGTTATAACCCTTTTATAAAATGAAACTATGTTAAATATAATGCACATTAATTTAAATGTATGTTTACCCTCCTTGTCCATTATTTCCCTTTATGCCAATGTGGTCCTTTTTAATTGAAAAATTATTTAAGCATCACCTAATGTTAAAAACATGTTTTTATTCTCATATATTAAAATGAACTTCTTATTTTTCAATTTTTCTAGTATATTCGACAATTAAGGATTAAAACATAGTAATTGATCCTTTAAGACATACCTGTTACCTTTTGGATACATGTTAAATTTCTTTTTTGTAATTTTAATTTATCTTATTCTGAATTATATCATTAATATTACGTATATATATTCTCTTTAAATATATATATAGTTTAAATTACATTTATTTTATTTGGGAAATTATTTTTTGTCCCATTAGATTGGTTCTCTTTTAAGAGAAATAAATTGTTTAGGGAACCTCCCCACATCCCGAGTCATGTCACCTATCAACCCCACCATATTTTTCATACTCTAATTAATATATAAAAAACTATTTGGTACATGGACAACATATTATTTTAATAATGGGAATGAAATATATAGTATTTAATTTTTATTCTTTTTAATGTTCTATTTCTCATTTCCAGTTAATCACTTATAATGTATTTTTATTCCTATATAATAAAATTTTATTTTGAATTATATTAAAAAATGGGTACCCTTATTTATGACCTATATTCCTTTTTGAAACTATGAATGTTCTAAATTATTCAATCCATTTTTCTATTTGGAATTAAAATTATATGTCAATCCGTGATTAATTATGACAGGACTATGAAATCTATCACGTTTATTATTTATGTAAGGTTTCATTTTCAATTTAGGGAAACCATATGTTTAAACATTTTATGATGGTGATTAGCCAAATAATTAATGTGTGGTTTTGTTATATCTCTACAATTTATTATGTGATATTAATTTCTCATGTGATTCCATATATTATGCATAATGGTTGGAGTAGGAATATTATTTATGGTTCATTAATAGTTATCCAAATAGAACTATGTTTTTGTGGAAGTTATCCGGATCAAAAAATGATTATGATATTGGTTAGCCTATTTTATGTTGTATTCTTCTTATTCCTTGAAATATATTTATGATGTCATTATTTATGATTTATTCATGATTTTATGATCACATGATCTAATGATTTAATTTCCTCTATCAATGTTTTTATATTTATGAAAATACAATTTATGATATTATTTTATTCCTCTTTATTCTCGTGATATAATTATTTATATTATCAATCCATTATTGGGAATTCTAACTCGAAATTTTCAATATGTAATTTTCTATTGATATAATGAGTAATTTTTTACTGTATTTGAGTTCTAGGTTGACTGTGTAAAATAAAAAATTATAATGATGTTTTTTATTCATATGATTTTTATTTTTTTGCCTAGTAATCTTGTGACATTTTACCGATTGATCATTATTTAAAAATTATTGTTCAGTATTGTAAGAATTTTGAAATAAAAAGTTTTTATGAATTCAGTCTCTCTAGTTGGTATCATATGGTAGTAATGTTATTTTCATTGTTTTGGATGGTTCAAAATTGGTGAAATACCTTTAGAGAAGTCTAATGGATAATATGTTAAGTAATCTATTTTATTATTTTAGGAAATTAAAAATCAATTGGTTTTTGAGAAAAAAATGCATACTTTCCTAGATATGGTAAGGTGGATGGGTCTATGTCAAATATGAACTTATGAGTAATCAACCAAAAAATTATTAGTTGATCACTCGATTGGTCATTACTCACTTTTTATGACGATTTGTCCTAATACTTAAAACCTAGAAATAAACTTGATTGTCATACTATTTGGATGATCATATACACATTAGAAACCGCTATGAAGGACTAATTTTGTGGTTACATTGACTAACATTGTTTAGAAGTTTAAGATAACCCAAATTGAAGTAATATAGGATAAACCAATATTTATATTTGTTTAGATAATGGTATTTAATTATAAAATGACGATGAAAAATGTTAAAATAAGGTTTGTTTGAATAAATTATATGTTGTTAATTATTATAATAACCCTATGATGTAAATTATTAATCACTCATTTTGGTTTTACAGATTTTTGGAATGCAAATAAAAATAGTTAATAATGAGTTTATGAGAAAATGTGATGATTAACATAATGAAAGGCATATATCATTTTGATATGGATTTAGAAATCTGGGGTTTAATGAGAACCAACTATCATGAAACATGATTAACAATGTATCTATAGTTGATTAATATATTTCTATCAATAAGAGAAGAGTTGAGTATCATTAAAATTATATACAATGTGATGATGAAGGAAAGAAGGATCAACTTCCATTACTCAAAAAATATTTAATAAGACACAAGAATAATACTTTAATGGGGCATAAAAAATCATTACTTGTGGACATTTTAGGTATCAAATGATAAACTATCATAAGAATATGATGTGGTTTAATAGAATGAAGGTAGTGGAAAAAGTGCCTCTAGAATCACTAGTATGGTTCTAGATCTTATGTGTGGAAAAAATTGCCTAATATAAATAAAATATAAGATAATAATCATAAAAAATAACCTTTTCCACATGAACAGGAGAATTCTGGTGATGCTTTATATATAGATTTTAGTTCTAAAGATTCTTAGGAGTAAAGAACACCGTTCATTAAACCATTAACTTTTATTATTATATTTCATCCTTATATTACACACTCAATTATATTAGAATATATTATAATAACAAAAAAAACATCACAATGATAAAAATATCTACTCTAATGATTTTCATATACGAAGATTAATTTTATGGAAGATTTTCCTAGAAAAATAAAATTATCCTTTTGTGAAAAATTTAATCTTATTTTCATAATGGAATTCTTCATTTCACTGATTCGAAAAAATATATTATGAATTATAATATCACATTTTATATCAAAATATTATAATCTATTCATGAATGATAATTAATGCTCGTTATAATATAATTGTACAAAATGAGCCGTAATATAAAAAAACAATAGAATCATGGATCAAACGGTTGTTGAAAAATAAAAAAGGGGGAAAATTTTGTTCTATGAAAAAAGTTATATTATATTAGATTGTATGGTGTATATCACAGGATAAATTAATTCTTGAGTCATCTTATTGAACCCCATATCTAACCTCATTTTGAATTAGTAATTTATATTTTGGTGATGTAAAATATTTAATTGGTTAAATACAAGGTCGCATGATTTTAAATCTATTATTATTATTAATTATATTAATAATTATATTGAATCTTTATCTAATAATTATTTATAATTAACACTTGAAAATATACTGGCCCATAGCAGATATGATGAAAATTATAAAGACATTGTTAATTTAAAATGGAAAATTATAATAATGATATATGAAACCATATAACCCATACAAAATATTATGGTACATGATTGAGGACTACATCATTTAAAACCTAAAAAATTAATAGTGTAAAACAAATTGAACTGAATAATATCATTATAACTATTATCTTTAATAGACAACCGTAAATGATAGTATAACAATAACTATAATGATAAAGAACACTACAAAAGTGTTAATTATTTCTTCTGACCAAACAAAATTATGGACAACATAAGTGTGAATGAAATAATTATTAAATGTATATATATACAAGAATGTAATCTACCCATTGTGAATAAGATCATTGTAGTTGGGTTTATTGAAAATATGGTCATTGTAAATATATAAAATAGTTATACTAACATCGGGTAATTACATGTGGTATATTTAAAACAATATAACAGCAAGAGAAATAAAAAAACATTAAAATATAATAAAAATATACACCCATTTCATATATATAATATTTTTATTAAAATATCATAATATATATTAATTCATGTAAAAATTTCAGTAACAATAGATTACTAAAAAATATATTCTCAAAATATAAATAAATAATTAATAGTATTTGTAAAAAATTATTTGGTATAAAAGATATATTTTCCTTTACTGAAATATTTTAATATGTTTTGTATATATATTCTTTATAATATACATTTAATCATTAAATTTTTTTTATATATGAACTTATATTTTAACAAAACTTATTTTAGAAATTAATATGGAGTAATATGAATATGAATTTTTTTAATAACATTATTTTTTAATAAATAATAATATAAATTAAATTTAGAAATTCCATTAAAAGATAAACATATAATTTAATTTAATTTTTATAATATAAAATCCATTTTTAATTATTTATATAAAAATTTACATAGTATGTGTAACACCCCAAGATTTCATAGTGTGTTATTTCTTCAAAATAATTCAATAACTTGCACTACACGCAACACTGAGTTCAATTGCACCATGACTTACCAAAAAAAAGCCATTAAAATAGGTCATGAATAGTAGTAACTAAATTTTAAACTTTATATAATCCTTATAATTTTAGAATCCATATTATGAGTTTCTTAGTCATAATGCAAGAACAGATTCATTTTCAGTATTGCACTTTTATCAACTTTTGATAGTGAAACCTTTTTAAATACAATATTTTAAACTTTTTGACTAAATTGAGACATCAAAAAATTTAAAATGAAACATCCCAAGCTTCCACGGTACGCTTTCCTTTGAATAAAACAGTAGCGTGTGTTGTACGCAACTTCGAGTTCTAACACACCGTAACCAATCAAACTAGCTGTTATGAATAGTAATACCTACTTTTTGAAGTTATATATATTTTATATTTTAAAATGGACTTCATTTTTGGATTCGGAATATCAAATTTAGCCTAAGGTGAAATTTTGGTACTTTTCGGATAACTTTCATATTTTGATGAATAGTGAAAATTACTAAATTTTAATTAAAAACAACTTTTTTAATCAAAATAATTAATAGTAATAAATTATGAATTTTAGTGGTTTTAAAGTATATTTAGAATATATTTTTACTATTTAATATAATGTTGTTCATTGTACATAATTTTACAATTAAACCAAACATAAACAAGTGTCAATCTTTTGATAGTTATTACCTCTTAAAAACACGCTTTTTGTTTTGACAGCGGGAATTAATTTTAAATTAATTTCTGCCACTTCTGTGTTTTGAATTTAGAAAAATGGATTCCATATTTGGAATCAGGATGTCCAAATTGTGTAAATAGGTAACTTTTATTTTTAGACATTTTGAATAATTACTGTGGTAAATATTTTATTTACCATGGTTAAGGGTAAATCCGGTAAATAAGGGTTAAAAAATAATATTATAATAATACAAAATTAACCTAAAACGTGTCCTAACCTTATTGGTGGACAAATACCCGACCATGAGCATCCTTGGGTCAATTTGGGGACCCCTTGGATCCACTTGTATGTGGTAGGGACACTTTATATTAATAAAGTTAAAATAAAAATAAAAATGGCATAAGCTTACATCTTTTAGAAGAACAATTTTTACATAGGGTTATACATGTTGGATGTTCGATTATAAATATTCATTAGAAAGCTAAAAATATTTCCTACATAATTATATTTTATTTATAATTTTTAGACATCAAATAATTTAAATTATTAATGACACAATAATGATGCAATGTTTACCTCATTAATAAATCATTTAAATAAATAAGATTATAATGATTAAGATATTATCTAAAACCTGTCCAATTCTTATTGTATGATGTTATTTAGAATATGAGTCATCTTATCTTCGACCTCAATGATTTTTGGACCATTATAAACCGAATATAATTATATTATAAAGTAATACTTTCACTCTTTCCTAAAGAGCCCCTCTTCTCCCTTATAAAAGGAGACCACTTCTACTCATTCCTCACACCTCTCAAGCCACTTGGCTCGTCCAAACTCTGCCCAAATAATCTCCCCACATCCCTCTCCTCCTCCTTGAAGCTTACCCTTAGGCAGAAAGCATTTCAAGAAGTCCTTTGGTTCCAACCAAAGTGAGTTACCTAAATTAAAGGTAACGATTTCTCTTAAATTATTTTCATTTATTTTGCTTCTCCAACCCCCAAACTCTTTTTATTTCCTTTATTTTGTAACAACACCAGTATCCTCAATATACTAGGATGTTGTTATAAGAAGGATTCAAACTAAACATACACACAACTCCATCTAATGGATGATGAACATAATGTTTCTGTGGATGGAAAACTAACGCCTCACGAAACGATGATTGTTCAAATACATCTTACCGCCTCTCATGGTGGCCATTATGATGGAACTATAATTAAATATGATATTAATGATATATATTTTATATATAAGCTTCTGTAATTCCATTTTATTTCATTCCATTATTCGTTTCATGTTGTATATACATACGATAATTTCATTTGAGGAAGTGCGGACTACCGCCCCCTTAAAATGATATGACTCGTTCATACCACACATGGAACGTATAAAGGATGGTGTTAATGAACTTAAGTAACATATATAAAATATTATATTATACTGTAATAGTAATATACCTATGTATCATTTGGATTCAATTCTTTTAAAATAAAAATTAAATGGAAGTAGCGTTCGTGCGTATGTACGGACTACCGTCTCCACGAACGCGGTGAGATCCATCCTCCATCGTATCCATTCAAGTCTTATTCTCATTTTAGGGTTAAAAATAATGTTAATATAATTCTGATTATGAATAAGATATAATCTATCCATTACAAACATGTCTTACGTAACCAAACATTTAAGAAGAACGAATCGATTATCACCCGAAACGACGATAATACTAAGATATTATTAATAAAGCAATGTTAAAAGAACATATATGATATCATATTAATGTATATGATTCTTGTATAATTTAATAACAATTATTTCTCCATTATACAGGAGGTTAACCTACCCCAACCAAGGAAAAGTACAAGGTAAGGGATTTTTCTTATCTCACATTCAATTCCGTGAGATTTCCATTATTCGCCACTAAATTATTGGAAGTGGTGTATTGTGTACTGGAAATTGATATATATTATCATATTCATGTTATTCTGTAAATAATTTGGTGGTTATTAACTTTTGGCCATACGACTCAGTTGATTAACGTGGTAAGGGGTTTTCATCTCACTCCTTATTCCCGTGAGATTCATGCCATATTGCCACCATTACCTTTTGTATGGTGTATGTACTGCCCATAATTATATTCTTTGTGTAATCCACTCTAATTTATGTGTACTTACATATTCATTGTATGATACCTCTTTCATGGGTTGTATGTTTCATAAGTTACCAAACTGGTAAGGGTTATTTCACAATCTTTTCATTATCCGAGGTTGTTTATACGTAATAATCTACTGGGATATCTTTATCATCCACATCCATGTTTCTTAAAAATGTATTTCAAAACATTTTTACTATTTACAAGAATATGGTTTAAAGTCATTTATACCCTTGTTTGAATTTTTATAAGAGGTTTATAAAGGAATCTTTCCTTCGTTTTCGAAACAAGGTCCTTTTTAACCTTTTCGACAGAATTGAGGTAAGAATGTTTTTTTAACTTATACGGCGGGTGCGGTTATTTTACGCCGTTATAAAATCTTCAAAGCTTTCCTTAAAAGCTTATAAGAATATTTTCAAAGAAAATGTTTTATTTTATATGGATCTTAAATGATTTCAAAATAAAAGGAGATATTTCTTTAAAAAGAATTTTGATTTCATCTACGTCAACATCCTTTGATGGATTTTAAGATTATTTGAAGTTGATTTATTATGATACAAAACTTCTATATTGTATTGAAGGTTTTGTGATATGTTTGACTATGGATGTGATATTTTTATACCATTCATAGTTTATGGTGAAATTATTGACATTTCGTATGCTAGATTTAATACGAATGTTTATGTTATGTTTAAACCTTTTCATATGGGAATGCATTGGACTTAATAAGTGACGGGTGGAGCCCGCTATAGCTCCTCGATGCATCGGTAGGTCTCATGAGACAAACTAGTGTCTTGGCACAAGTCCTTGACAAAATCTTATTTGTAGTCTTGGCACGAGGCCTTGGCTATGTGGTTTTGATAGTCTGGCATTATGCATTCCAACATTATGAAAGTGGTTATTGATTTTTGCATGTGATTATTCGATTAGTTGAATATCCATGTGAATAAGTAAATGGCATTATTTCATTTTATTTATGCCATACCATGTTGAAAGTTCATATTTAAAAGGATTTTGTTTTAGTTATACATTGCCTTAAATGTTTATTCTTATTTATGAAAGTTTCCTCTATATTGTTATCCTTACTGGGCATTTGAGCTCACCACTTTTCTATGTTTTATTTTTCCCAGGAAGTGAGATGTAAGTTATGAATGACCTGCAAGGATATTATGAGGGGATTATAGTGTGGACTGTGGAAACATTATGTTGTTGTAGTAGTTTTTCATTTTATGATGTAATGTAAAACTTATGAATATATCTAGTGTTTCCAAGGCTACTAAACCAATCGGTCTTTCGAGATTTGATCTTTCTTGTGATCATGCCAATGTTATGTAATAATGCACCGACTCTGGGTAGCTGGGGTCGGGGCGTTACAGTTGGTATCAGAGAAAGTTTAGTACAAACCTTGGAAACTAGATTTAGGTAAACTCTGATTAGAGCACGTAGACCTAAGATGAACTTTGAGGATTAGTATAGAAGAACTTCCTAGAATTTTGGTATTGTAGAGATTTTGTGAGTTTTCTGAGCAATACATCCCTGTCTGGATACGAGCAGGTAGAGGCGGCTCTGGCACAGATGTACCTAGGGGTAAAACCCGGAAACACCGCTTTGAGCTAGACTCGAACGGGAACTGGTGCACGACAACGGGCCTTGCTGCACTCTTGGTTACGACACTCCCGGGGGATATGCTTAGGATAACTCTCATTTTCTTTACAAATCATTATGAAGGGTTTATGAGTATATACTTCCTCAAAGAAAACATTTTTATGATTATGGATTATATCCATAAATAGTTCAATTTATGTTAAGTGTTTTATAAGTATGGGATTATGTATTTTGATTCATAAACTGATCTAGTTTATGCCATTGTTTAGAAATGGCACCCAGTAGAAGGAATGAGAACTCCAGAAATACACATGATTCAATGAGAAGGAAGGATCATATCTTTCATGGTCTTAAGATATAATTTATAAGAGAAATAGTATCCCATGTATTATCATCATATGAAGAAATAATATCATGTGTTGATAAGATAAGTAAAGAGTTTACTGAGTCCTATGGCTTTGAAGGGAATCAAGAGATGAAAAGGATGGAAGAGGGAAAGATGGATAAAGGGAAAAGGGAAAAGAAGAATTTTCCCATATGTGGTAACTGTGGAAAGAAACACCATGGAACTTGCCTGAAAGGAATGGGAGTTTGTTATAAGTGTGGAGGAAAAGGGCACAAAGTACGTCACTGCAAGGGTAAGAAAATGGTTTTAAATGTACAATGCTTCATTTGCAAGGAGTTTGGACACTACGCGAACCTATGTCCTAGTCATCATACTATGCCACAAATGATGCTATTGGATAATAATCAAGTTATGATACTACCACAGATGAAGAGGAATGATTAGAGTTCTTATGTTGATTATGTCAATTGAGTGTTGTATCAACAATGTACTTGTTATAATAATTATGGAGCATATAAGGATTGTACTGCTGTACTATTTCATTAAGGACTTGAGATTGTGTGGAACAAAGAAAAGTGACTAAATAGAAGGTTAAATTTTTGGAAAATATATGGTTGAGAGAATGATAAATCATAATATAGTTCTAATACTGAGGTAGTGATTTTGGAATAATATTTGATTGTTTTGGATAAATTATATTGGATATTATTGACTACCTTGAAGCTGATTAATGATTTGTATATTCCATCATTGTTGGGGTTTAAAACATTTTTGGATTAATGAAGTATATCCAGCATTCTATATGGAATAAGGGAACATGAATGTAATCAATAAGGAATATGGTAGTACATGATGAAGGTATTCATATGCTATTACAGGGTAAAAAGGATCTATATTATGTTTACCTTCCTTATAAATGTTGGACTGTGAGTTTGGACAGAAGTATTTTGGATAGTTCTAGTTTGGATTATTTTGGATTTCCATAAAAGGACAACCCGGAGGTCGGGCGGCAACCCGTCGCGTCCGGCAAGGCTGCGAGACTTGAACCCGCAACCGAAGGGCGACAAGGGTGTATCACCTACCACTGGCCCAAGAGATGTCCTGGATTAAATAATGTAGTTTTTTTTAAAAAGATCTGGTAGATGAATTATAAATTCGTTTATTTTGGAACCCTGTACGAATAGTATAAATATAATTTTTTTTACGAGTGAAAGATGAGTTTATGGTAGAAATTTATTAATGGACAAAACTCTAATTATAAAGTAAGTATATCTCCTTATGATCTTAGCCAATCTCATAAATAAATTCCTCAATATTAAGAAAAGAAACTTAGAACAAAAATGTTTTCCTAGATGGTACCTTAAATCATGACTAATTTATTGCTTTGGGATTGTTGGCCTTTTCATAGCCATGTTCTCTACCACTCTCCATCAGATAATTGATGGTTAGATTTCTCTTCCATATCCATATTTTCCTACATGGAACCCTAGTATGTGTTATTTTCGGTAATCTTCATACTTTCCACTCTTTATTTTAAATAGAGGTCTCATTAATTCATTTTTCGATGTGGGATTTCAACTAAGATATTTTGAAACGTCAAAAATGTGTTATCCTAATACCCTATGTTTTGTTGAACCGATGGTATTTCAAATCATCATAGATTGATGAATTTAAGGACCTCAATTATACACTTGTTTGTGATTGATGACCTCAATCACTACCTATAAATATTTACGTTTTTCCTCCAATTATATGTCTCTAATTGCCACCAATGTTCTCCTAATCGAGATCATAATTTGGTGGTGACTCTTTCATTTCTATTTTCCTCATATTAAGACTAAATTTTAGTAACCTAATTTCCGATGTGGGTTTTCCCACAAAGATATTTTCTATTTTCAACCTTTTATTTTCGAAGAACAATTTCAAATTGCGAGGACGCAATTTATTGAAGGAGGGGAGAATGTAACACCCCAAGATTTCATAGTGTGTTATTTCTTCAAAATAATTCAATAACTTGCACTACACGCAACACTGAGTTCAATTGCACCATGACTTACCAAAAAAAAGCCATTAAAATAGGTCATGAATAGTAGTAACTAAATTTTAAACTTTATATAATCCTTATAATTTTAGAATCCATATTATGAGTTTCTTAGTCATAATGCAAGAACAGATTCATTTTCAGTATTTCACTTTTATCAACTTTTGATAGTGAAACCTTTTTAAATACAATATTTTAAACTTTTTGACTAAATGGAGACATCAAAAAATTTAAAATGAAACATCCCAAGCTTCCACGGTACGCTTTCCTTTGAATAAAACAGTAGCGTGTGTTGTACGCAACTTCGAGTTCTAACACACCGTAACCAATCAAACTAGCTGTTATGAATAGTAATACCTACTTTTTGAAGTTATATATATTTTATATTTTAAAATGGACTTCATTTTTGGATTTGGAATATCAAATTTAGCCTAAGGTGAAATTTTGGTACTTTTCGGATAACTTTCATATTTTGATGAATAGTGAAAATTACTAAATTTTAATTAAAAACAACTTTTTTAATCAAAATAATTAATAGTAATAAATTATGAATTTGAGTGGTTTTAAAGTATATTTAGAATATATTTTTACTATTTAATATAATGTTGGTCATTGTACATAATTTTACAATTAAACCAAACATAAACAAGTGTCAATCTTTTGATAGTTATTACCTCATAAAAACACGCTTTTTGTTTTGACAGCGGGAATTAATTTTAAATTAATTTCTGCCACTTCTGTGTTTTGAATTTAGAAAAATGGATTCCATATTTGGAATCAGGATGTCCAAATTGTGTAAATAGGTAACTTTTATTTTTAGACATTTTGAATAATTACTGTGGTAAATATTTTATTTACCATGGTTAAGGGTAAATCCGGTAAATAAGGGTTAAAAAATAATATTATAATAAAACAAAATTAACCTAAAACGTGTCCTAACCTTATTGGCGGACACATACCCGACCATTAGCATCCTTGGGTCAATTTGGGGACCCCTTGGATCCACTTGTATGTGGTAGGGGCACTTTATATTAATAAAGTTAAAATAAAAATAAAAATGGCATAAGCTCACATCTTTTAGAAGAACAATTTTTACATAGGGTTATAAATGTTGGATTTTCTATTATAAATATTAATTAGAAAGCTAAAAATATTTTCTACATAATTATATTTTATTTATAATTTTTAGACATCAAATAATTTAAATTATTAATGACACAATAATGATGCAATGTTTACCTCATTAATAAATCATTTAAATAAATAAGATTATAATGATTAAAATATTATCTACAACCTGTCCAATTCTTATTGGTTGATGTTATTTAGAATATGAGTCATCTTATCTTCTACCTCAATGATTTTTGGACCATTATAAACCGAATATAATTATATTATAAAGTAATACTTTCACTCTTTCCTAAAGAGCCCCTCTTCTCCCTTATAAAAGGAGACCACTTCTACTCATTCCTCACACCTCTCAAGCCACTTGGCTCGTCCAAACTCCGCCCAAATAATCTCCCCACATCCCTCTCCTCCTCCTTGAAGCTTCCCCTTAGGCAGAAAGCATTTCAAGAAGTCCTTTGGTTCCAACCAAAGTGAGTTACCTAAATTAAAGGTAACGATTTCTCTTAAATTATTTTCATTTATTTTGCTTCTCCAACCCCCAAACTCTTTTTATTTCCTTTCTTTTGTAACAACACCAGTATCCTCAATATACTAGGATGTTTTTATAAGAAGGATTCAAACTACACATACACACAACTCCATCTAATGGATGATGAACATAATGTTTCTGTGGATGGCAAACTAACGCCTCACGAAACGATGATTGTTCAAATACATCTTACCGCCTCTCATGGTGGCCATTATGATGGAACTATAATTAAATATGATATTAATGATATATATTTTATATATAAGCTTCTGTAATTCCATTTTATTTCATACCATTATTCGTTTCATGTTGTATATACATACGATAATTTCATTTGAGGAAGTGCGGACTACCGCCCCCTTAAAATGATATGACTCGTTCATACCACACATGGAACGTATAAATGATGGTGTTAATGAACTTAAGTAACATATATAAAATATTATATTATACTGGAATAGTAATATACCTATGTATCATTTGGATTCAATTCTTTTAAAATAAAAATTAAATGGAAGTAGTGTTCGTGCGTATGTACGGACTACCGTCTCCACGAACGCGGTGAGATCCATCCTCCATCATATCCATTCAAGTATTATTCTCATTTTAGGGTTAAAAATAATGTTAATATAATTCTGATTATGAATAAGATATAATCTATCCATTACAAACATGTCTTACGTAACCAAAGATTTAAGAAGAACGAATCGATTATCACCCGAAACGACGATAATACTGAGATATTATTAATAAAGAAATGTTAAAAGAACATATATGATATCATATTAATGTATATGATTCTTGTATAATTTAATAACAATTATTTCACCATTATACAGGAGGTTAACCTACCCCAACCAAGGAAAAGTACAAGGTAAGGGATTTTTCTTATCTCACATTCAATTCCGTGAGATTTCCATTATTCGCCACTAAATTATTGGATGTGGTGTATTGTGTACTGGCATTTGATATATATTATCATATTCATGTTATTCTGTAAATAATTTGGTGGTTATTAACTTTTGGCCATACGACTCAGTTGATTAACGTGGTAAGGGGTTTTCATCTCACTCCTTATTCCCGTGAGATTCATGCCATATTGCCACCATTACCTTTTGTATGGTGTATGTACTGCCCATAATTATATTCTTTGTGTAATCCACTCTAATTTATGTGTACTTACATATTCATTGTATGATACCTCTTTCATGGGTTGTATGTTTCATAAGTTACCAAACTGGTAAGGGTTATTTCACAATCTCTTCATTATCCGAGGTTGTTTATACGTAATAATCTACTGGGATATCTTTATCATCCACATCCATGTTTCTTAAAAATGTATTTCAAAACATTTTTAATATTTACAAGAATATGGTTTAAAGTAATTTATACCCTTGTTTGACTTTTTATAAGAGGTTTATAAAGGAATCTTTCCGTCGTTTTCGAAACAAGGTCCTTTTTAACCTTTTCGACAGAATTGAGGTAAGAATGTTTTTTTAACTTATACGGCGGGTGCGGTTATTTTACGCCGTTATAAAATCTTCAAAACTTTCCTTACAAGCTTATAAGAATATTTTCAAAGAAAATGTTTTATTTTATATGGATCTTAAATGATTTCAAAATAAAAGGAGATATTTCTTTAAAAAGAATTTTGATTTCATCTACGTCAACATCCTTTGATGGATTTTAAGATTATTTGAAGTTGATTTATTATGATACAAAACTTCTATATTGTATTGAAGGTTTTGGGATATGTTTGACTATGGATGTGCTATTTTTATACCATTCATAGTTTATGGTGAAATTATTGACATTTCGTATGCTAGATTTAATACGAATGTTTATGTTATGTTTAAACCTTTTCATACGGGAATGCATTGGACTTAATAAGTGACGGGTGGAGCCCGCTATAGCTCCTCGATGCATCGGTAGGTCTCATGAGACAAACTAGTGTCTTGGCACAAGGCCTTGACAAAATCTTATTTGTAGTCTTGGCACGAGGCCTTGGCTATGTGGTTATGATAGTCTGGCATTATGCATTCCAACATTATGAAAGTGGTTATTGATTTTTGCATGTGATTATTCGATTAGTAGAATATCCATATGAATAAGTAAATGGAATTATTTCATTTTATTTATGCCATACCATGTTGAAAGTTCATATTTAAAAGGATTTTGTTTTAGTTATACATTGCCTTAAATGTTTATTCTTATTTATGAAAGTTTCCGCTATATTGTCATCCTTACTCGGCATTTGAGCTCACCCCTTTTCTATGTTTTATTTTTCCCAGGAAGTGAAGATGTAAGTTATGAATGACCTGCAGGGATATTATGAGGGGATTATAGTGTGGACTGTGGAAACATTATGTTATTGTAGTAGTTTTTCATTTTATGATGTAATGTAAAACTTATGAATATATCTAGTGTTTCCAAGGCTACTAAACCAATCGGTCTTTCGAGATTTGATCTTTCTTGTGATCATGCCAATGTTATGTAATAATGCACCGACTCTGGGTAGCTGGGGTCGGGGCGTTACAGTATGATTTTATTGAGAATTTTTAAAAATAATCTATTTTAAGGTGAATAGTGAAATTCTCATTTTTCTAATATCCATAACTTTTATTTTATACAAATGACATAGAAGAATAAGTAAAAAATTTTATTCAAATTATTTATATTAAATATGTAATAAAAATACTATGTTCAATTCATAAAAACATATTTATCATTTTTAAAAGTCAGTAATTATTAAACCCAAAAAACCACATTATATGCTTATAATAAAAATTATCCTTTACCAATTTTTGAAATTAAATATTGAAAAATTTAGAGAATAATTGATTTGAACAGTTCAATATTAAAATAACAAGTTAAATGTCAATTTTATGCATGATGATTATATTTATATGACTACTGTTAATTACAACCGTAGTGTTAAAAAATAATTAATAAATTATTTTTTTAATACCATGTTACATTTTCTTTAATCAATAAATTTGATGTAATATAAATAATACCCATAATTTTATGATTAGAAATAATAATAATTACAATAATAATCATCCAATTTGTAATCAATATTTAATAAAATTAAATAACAAAAAATTGGTAAATGTTATGTTTCTAAAAATTTGTTTTTATATATTTTATATTTTATTTTAAATGTTATTTATACTATATATATAATTTAAATTTGATTAATTTGAGAGTAAATTTATCTTCATAAAATAATAATTTGGTAATATTGGTTACCTTATATTTTTAAATAAAATATAAATCACATAATAAATAATTATAACATATGTAGTTGGACATTTTTTAGTCTTGGTCATCCTATTCTCACCCACAATCCATTATTTTAATTTTTAGAGGTATTGACCATGTAATATTGTAGTGATGTTCTGAAAGCGTAAAAATTCTTCTCAAATGTTATCTTTTCCACTCTTATAAATGGGATTCACATTTTACAACTGTGGTTACACATCCCATTATAATTTCCATTATATATCTTCCAAAATTACCTCTCCAAGATGTCATTTTCTCATATTTAAGACCTTGGAATTTTGAATTTAGCTTAATGAAATAACACAAATGAACATATCTAATAGAACATCAAGTCTATAATATAATTATTACCTTATCCTTAACTTTTTCTCCTCAATATTTATCTTCCAAAACACATATATCTATAATAATATTATGAAATTTGTATAATTATTATACTAATATTTTATTATATTAATGTAATATACCTTAATTATTCACCTCTATATGATAAGATAAACAAAATAAATATTTTTTATTTCACATACTACTACCTCCAGAAAGAAATATAATCGATTTTTCATTTCCCCCAACAATGGATGATTTAATGGATATTAAGAATGAATAAATAAAATATATATATGATTATGAATTTTTAAATTATAATTTACATTCTCCTAATATTTTTCATTATGAAATGGAAGCCTTAGTCAGACATATGTGCACACTATTGCCTCCAAAATCATTGAGTTTTATTTTTCATCACAAACAATCATTGTTGGAATTTAAAATATAATTAATATATAAAATTTGGTATATAAAAATATTAATATTATATTCGTTATGAATCAATTTTACCTATAATTATTGCATGGTTAACATAGATAAGGTATTATTAAAAAGATGACTGAATAACATAAATTAACTGACATAAGAAAGAAAACATTGTAGTGAATAATGTTTATATGATAGTAAATCATTATAATTGAAATAAAAAAAATATAAGGTCCATAATATTGAATATAAATAAAAAATCTGATTATTCAAGACATTAGATATGTACAAAAAATGAATATTTAAAATGGCCCCAATGAAATAAAATATGATAAATTATTATCTATCATTTAAACATATCATCTATTCACTACCTTCCTTATTTTTATTTCTTCTAAGGAATACAATATTTTTCATGGATATTTATCAACATAAATTATCATTAGCCACTCTAGAACTCCCCAACTGACTGTGAAATAATTCTTTGTTAACATACATAATCAACCTAAAAACACTAAAATATTACCTGGAATGATTTTTCCAAATAATATCCCCCATAAGGTTTTCGATAAATTCATACCATTTTGATAAGACATTAAAGATGATTCCAACTTCTACCATCAATCAATTCTTTCAATCTAGATAGCGATCACTGATTTTACCCAACACACACTCTAAGACCGCATGATACATTTTCAACATGAGAAAAAAATGAAGTATGAAATATTCATCAATGATTCAATTCATTCTAAAACCACACAACTACTTTAATTATGGTCCCAATATGTCATGATATATATCCTAGGATCGATCATCATTGTCATTCGTAGCTTTAAAATTGCATCTACTTCATTTCCCCCTATCATCTTCTCCCCCTGCCTAGATTCAGAAATTTTCTACCATTTTTTAAATCCAATTATCCCCCGTGTACAAAAAAACTATATTTTCATTCATATTTTGTCTTACATATAGTATAGAACACAAATCAACGTTCTATTGGAAAAAAAATCTTACCTAAGGGATATGTTGTCCCACATAAACACTTTCATGTGTGGGAGGTCGATTGGACTCCAAGAGTATGTAAATGAAGCTAAAATGATTATTTTCATTGTCCATTATTAGTGTTTCTACAACCTTTTGTTCTGTAGGAACAAAATACAACTGTATAACCCCTTAATCCACCTTCTACATGATAAAATGATACCTAATTTCTACATGATTCTTCTATGATTGAAGGAAAATATTTTCACAAATATTTATTGTACTTGAATAATCACAGTGGATTCTGATCAAAGGCTTCTCTTCCTCTCACATAATATCAATATGCTTCTTATTCAATAATAACGTTAAGAATTATTTCTTAGAAGGCTTATATTCAATAACTATAGTGATAAGTGAATTGAAATACTCTTTATTTTTCATCTAATAAATAAAAAATACTCCAAGATCAAATTATCCACCTCAAGTTGATTTTCCATCATCTCTTAAACTGGAAAAATCTCTATATGTTTTTCCTAATAACTCATCCAGATATTTTTCATTGAACAAAAAACTGAAATCCACCATCTCCATGATATACTAATGTATTATTTTTTAATACAATTTTGATAATTTATTTGAGATTTAATTTTTAGCATTATACATGGAATTTAGAAAACACAATATACGGTTTTTTCAATGTTAGTATACCAAACTTAAAATAATATACCTATATTCTACGAAATTAATTTATTTTCTTTCATCAACTCATGATAATTTCAACTAGGTAACTACCATATTCTTCATCTCCATAGAATTATCAATTCCAAATCATCTCAAAACATCCTTAGTATATTTTTATTGGGAGATAAATCTGTCATTCCATACTTGTGTGACCTATAAACCAAGGAAAACATCTTTTCACAAAACATTGACATTTTAATCTCACATATCTTGAATTATTTGAAATTCTTTCACTAAGACCCTTCTAATACAAAAAATATTATGTCATCAATATACACCGTCACCATAATCATTTTATTACTTCCATCCATGGCATATAGATTGTAATAAACTCTACCATATTAAAACCCATTATTCTTCAAAAACTCATTGATCCTTGAACACTACACTCCCGGTGCATGATTCAACCCAAATAGTAAAATTTACAGATGAGAAAAATATTATCTCATCTAAATGAATTAGAAAATCATCTTCACACTCAATATACAATTCTTATTCCAAGATCTCATTCAGAAATGATGACTTCACATCCATCTAGAAAAAAATTGAACATTCTCTTCAAAAATATGTTCTAGAATAATTTAATTCTCTCTAGAATTGTAATGGGTGAATATTATTCATCCATATAGATTCCCACTATCTGGTAGTAAATCATGAACAATGGTTATTCTTTTTTTAATCACACATCAATCATCCTTGTTGTCATTTGGAATGTCCCATTTAGTCCTGATTCTATTCTTATTTATTGTTCTCAAAATGACTCCCATGTTTAATTATTTTCATTTTTTTCAATATCATCATTAATAGACTAAACCCTATTACAATTTCAACTTCTTCAAAAAAAGTAGGCTCTACCTATGATAAGAACGATGCCTGATGTTGAGTATTTATCCTATTTATCTGAAATGGAACTATCTAAATAACGATTATGTTATATCTATCAATTATGGATCCAACCATTGTTCTTTTTTAGATATTTTATTATTTTTATCCTTTTAATTATACTATTATAATTTTGAGCCATACTTATAATCTACAACATCCCATGAGATTCTAATCTCTCCGCCACTATCCTCTTAAAACTAATATTTTATTTTTGTAAGATTATTTCATTATCTATAATAGTTACGTCATTTATTTAATCTACCATTCACAACCTCTTATCAAATCATTTATATGATTTTATTTTTCTTGATTATCTATGAAATTCTCATTCATCTCCATGTGATTCAAACATCTTGTGTCTCTCCTTATAATGAATGAATTAGTTGTTTCTAAATACTCAAACTCACTTTAACATAGGGATATTTATACACCTTAGCTCATATAGAGTCTTGTTTATAATTGATGTAATAACACACTATTTTATACATTGACTTATTTCATTATTTCTTCATTAAAATACACATCTGGACGATATTTCTCAATTAGAATGTTTCTGGCAATGTTGTTGGTAATTTGAGTTATTTTATAAATATAAACATTTATATGTAAAGTCCATACTGTGAAAACATCATTTCAAAAACCATAATTTTCAAGATAATACACCACTTATATATTTTTTAACTCTGTTCCATTATCTGTTTGGATCATTGTGATTTTTTTCCTAGCATCTTTTCATCATTTCAACGATAACTTTTTACTCCACTAAACATATAATACTTGTTGGTGATGAATAAAACCCATTCCATTATGCTAAAATCATCATTGAAGAGAAAATAATATCTCATCCTATTAATATCTCCTAGTAAAATGGGCATGGACACATCCATATATGAAAACTCAAGAAATTTTGTTGAACTATTTAATTTTTACTTAGAACCATTTCAGATGATCATTAATTGATGACAAGAATCACACATATGTGTATAATCACATGATAACAAAGGGAGGTCTCGACCTACATCACATATGAATTGAAATTTCAATTATGTTTAGCTCAAATGACCAATGTGTTTATTCAAGAACTTTTTTCATCTTCCATGGATTTGAAGCACAAATGTTCTTCTCCACTTATAGGGTAGTGATTCCCTGTCATACCCTTTCCTTGATAAACATCTACTCTATCATTTTCCTTAATGATACATAATTTCTATGAAAATATTATGGAATCCCATGAATAAAATAGTTAACATACACATAACAAGTTATAATGGAGACCCACAACAATCAAGAAAGCTACACATCTCATGTATTTTTTTCAAAACTATTCTTTTCCTGAGCCAATAATTTTCATTCCCTCATCATCAAAAAATCATAAAATAACATCTTTTTCATATCTGATTCCTTTTACCAGTTCCCAATTTCTTAAAATATTGAATGTGTATCCAATTTCAATGTTTAATATTAAAATGTGATATAATTATTTGAATGATATCTCTAAAACCACTCCATGTACACCACCATTATTTATGAGCCATAAATTTGACAGATTTTCTTGATGATTCATAGAGAGCGATAGACTACATTCATCTTTTAATATAGAAAATGAATTTTCATTTTCAACTCATAAGATAATTCATTCATCTACTCCTTAGGAATATATCCATTTTAATTTGACACATTTTCATGTATTTTTGATAAGAAATATTTTTCTATGTTTCTGATTCCTCCACACATGGAATAGTGACCTTCAAATTATATGTTTTAATATTGATCTTTTTCTGGTAGCCTTTGTTTCTCTAATTTCTTCTAGTTCCTCATAGATATGGAACAAACAATTTTTGAGTGGCCTATTTTTGGACATCACTAATATTGAATGTGGAGTTCATTCCTTTGTGTCACTACGAAACCACTATTTTCTTCTTGGGCTCTCTATATCTACTTGTTTTGATCCATAGTCGAATCAATATTTAATCATGGTGAAAATTATTGTGGAATGAATTAAACAATTGTTGATTTATGTTTTGCATCAATCGTCATACCAACCTTATCTTATTGATTTAACTATTATTAATATTATTTTATACCTATATTCTCCACATAGAAAATTTCTATTTCATGAATTATATTTTTTCTAGATGTCATAACTAGAGAATGATTTTTTAGTGATCGTTTACATATTTTCATAATCTGATAAATTCCTATTTATGTTTTATATATATTTTATTTGATATTTTTTCATGTTATTGAAACCACTGATTTCAATTTTCTATTCCTAAATATTATTCTTATACTCAGAAATCTTTTCAAAAAAAATTAATTCTTGTATTATTCTTTTTAATTTATTTCATCATCTCATAATTCTATACTTAATGTTTTTGCATATAGAGTTTGGAATAAGGAAAAACATTGTTGGATTTCTTAATTTTAGATTTCAAACTTTAATATCCTCAATAAAAGATTCAAATTATATATAAAGGGAACTCCCTCTTTGAATTATCTTCTTCATTGTCACAATATCCTCTTTTTCTGAATTTATGACAACTAGAACTAAAGAATTTGTTTCATGATCCTTTCAGTCCTTTATAAAATTTAGATCTGTTTCTTCTAAACTATATTCTTATATGGAAAAAAGATTACTTATTTAATAAATTTATGTTTATAAATTTCATATATTTCACATAGTTTGAGTATATGTTCCTATGAATATTATTTTAATATTAAAATTTGAAAGGATGCTTTTTTGGATGATTTACAATATTTCCACATCAAAATCATACAGGAGGATGCTTCCCTTTAATCATTCCTCTTCTTCTTTGTGAATTTTAAGAGAGAGAAGATGTGAAATCATCCACATTCACTTCCTCTTAACTATATTAAATAGTTAGGTTCAACATGGACTGGAATTCCACTTCATTCTACCTCCCATTTTTCATAGCATCATTACCATCATTTCTAATATAGTATTTTATAGGTGGACTATGTGGGAAATAAAATGATAGAACATTAAATAATTATCTTTCAATAAATAAATTTTATTTTTAACTAAGGTTAATGTTATCTCAATATTATCTTAAAAACATTTATATCTTCAAAAGAATTATTCAGATGGCTCATTTGAATTCTGTTGGAGATCCTCATAATTATTCTATTAAACTTGGATATTTTCTTATTACACATTTGAATCTCCATCATAAATATTAATAAACTCTTCCCACATATCATGTGATGAATTACAAAAAATCACCTTCTTATATATTTAATTGTAAATGGAACCCCCATAAAGTAATAATTTATTTAGTGTCAGCATCCAATTACATTCGGTCATCTTCTGATGAATTACCTATGCCCGTACTTTTTAAAATTCCATTCACCACTAGTAAAAAAATATCCATTCCAATATATCAAAAGTGGAATTGCATTTGATTATTCCATAATTAACAATTTTTAATCTAATATTGGATTTTATTTGGGATTGAAACCCTCATTTGAGATACATGATTGAGAGAAACTCTAATTTTAACCCTTCCCTATAATACAAATTTTTTCCCAAAAATGAAAAATACCCTTAATGGCAGAGAATCTGGTTATGAATGAGAAAAAAAATACACCATCGGATCTTGTTTCCTCATGAAAAAAAACACACTTCACTCCCTTTCCCATATAAAAGTATGAAAAGAAATGAAATCATGCCCAATGAATTGATTTTTTATATGGTTCACTGTCATTAGGATTCATCCAATGAGTATACAATGATAGTGTGTTGATGTACAAAATACACTAAGGCTCACTTCCAAAATATTGTTCATAATATATCACCTCAATAATTTGGGTCACTACCATTACAATTTATTGGGACATATCATTTCTTTCTAAGGGTTACTCCCTCTATCTTTCCTTCTATAGATCTTTTCTTGTCGAAAGTATTTTTTTCATACTCTTATGTTGGTCAATTGTATAGAAAGGATGCACACTCTTTTTACCAAGATGTAGGTCCCTTTATTAGAAATAATGAATGCATCATCAATTTTAGGTAGATTATATATTTATGTACCACTTTCATCTTCAAGGTGAATATCAATTTACCACATATTAAATAGTAAATACCTTTCCAACACTTTCATGATTCTCAATACCTTACTAATTCTCAAACAAGAATCATGAAACTACCCAATTCATTAAAATCATATATTTCCTTCCCAAACCCAACTACATTCATAAATCTCCCTTCTTTTGCAAAGCTCAGTTTCCTATACCATGAATCTTCCAGTCATAATGATCATATAATTTTTACATAATCACATAGCCTTCAGTAAGATCACATATTTTGTAAGTATTTTTATAGATTTCATGAGAATAATTAAAGTCACGATGCTTACTACATTTTGCCTGCTTTTTTATTCTAAACAATAATCCCTTCATAATGATTTTTTTAAAGAATAAAATTATTTAATCACAATCATAATGTTAGAACCACTGAATCATTGATATGTCTTTCTCTTCTTTTTGGAAGGGTGTATAGGACTACCAATTAGTGTTGACTCCTTTTCTAGAAGCAATCATCCTCATTATAAAAATTTCAAGAAGCTCTCTATATTAATTCGCCATGCACCCTTTTTCAAAAGAAGGGATCTTTACTATTAATTATGATTTTTGTAGTTCTAGATATAAACCATCAACCCGTTGTACATTCATGATTCCCTATATATAGTTGTGAAATTTATTTGTTGTTATCCCTTCCCACATCCTTAATGATCATTCATGATTATCCACACCTTCATGAAAATCCCATCGCAAATCCATTTATTTTATAAACTCATTTATTTAATATATTTTTTATGAGGAATTCATAGAAATCAATATTTCATGATGATTAAAACATCATTCAAATTTTTGATCCAAAAAATTGACAAACACTGGAAATCAGTTCCACCATGTATATGAAAAAAAAATTATTGCTTTGAGTCATCCATTAATTTCTCTTGTATAATTGTTAATATATCTTGTGTAAACAATATATTTGGAAATACATAATTGTTCTTGAAGGAAAGATTTTTCATGAAACAAAATCAACCCAAAATAAACTACAAATTTAACCAATGTGATTTTATCCGAGTAATATTTGCAATATACATTTATAGAGTTATAATGTTTTATCTTGATATTTTATTTTCCATGCTTGGGTTTTTGTAACATAAAAATATTATTATAGGTTATGTTATGATCCTATTTCGAAAAAATTATGCTAATATACAAGTGATTGTTTTTTACTCATCTTATAAATGAAATTAAAACACATGTATTATTGAAGATAATTAAAATGGTTTTACCTTTCACTTTAACATGTTCATTCTTTGACTCATAATTTCTCCATGATTAAAATAATGAATTTTTTAAGATCCGTTATGAGATATTATATTCAAAATTTATGTTTTCCAATTGATTTCATTTCACTTTTTAAAAAATAACCTTGGAAAGTGAGATATCATATATATTTTTTATACGTTGGTGATAATTATTTTTTCAAAAGTATATTTTATACTAGTGACTTAGTTTCACTTATAATAATGAAAATTATTTACCTTAGTAAATTTTATTATTTAATATATATCTATGAAAATATATATACAACACATTTGGGGATTTAACTCACTATGAAAATCAATTCGACTCTTGATATGTTATTTTATGATATTGTTCAATGTATTTATTTTAGAAGTGGTTTTTTATTTATATCAAAACCATTATATTTTTTATTGTTTTCACTAAAGTAATTTTCTTTCATATATCCATTAGTAATGTATATGTGTTATAATCTTTATTTCCCATTTATTGTACATGAAAAATGGTTTTGTACACCTGTATATTGTTATTTTCTTATGAACTACTCTTGGAAAGCATAATATATTGTGTTTGGTTATCTATATTCTTATTCATGAATGGTTGGATCATTTTATCCAATTTATTAACATGGAAAATGTTTTTTCATTCCTAATGTTGTTATTACAATTGTATTGATTTTTTTAATTAAGGTTATATATTATTTGACCACCTGAATTATTTTTTATTAAAGGATACAGATCATGATATCTCTTTCATTGATATTTGTAAAAGTATTGATATTATTTATGTTTATTGACATAAAATGTAAGTTGATTATATTTCAATATTCTATATAATTAATAATATATATACCCATGATTTTTTTCCGTGAGATTTTTTTTAAGGAATGGTATTGAATGAATTATTAGCAATTATAGGGAATAAATTGGATGTAATAAGGTGAAGGGTGGGGATCAAAATTATATAGCACCTATATGAATAATTGAGTTTCATAATAAAATAAGGTTAGGTTTTGTAGTAAACCATTACACATAATATGATAGTGACATGGAAAAATTCCATGAAAGTATGTTTTTGATGTCAAAAAATTTGGATTCCATTATTATGTGATCAATATTATTTTTATCCATTTTAAAACTATATTATTTAGTATAGAATGATAATAGTTACATGATGATTATAAATTTTTGATTCATAATTAATCATTCTAAAATATATATTCTATTTTTAAAACAATATATCCTTTTTTATTGATTTATCATACTGTTTATTTTCTATCATGCATTCATCAAATCTCATTTTCAAAATTTTTGAAGAGAATTGTTACCCCTAAGATGCATTGAAGTATAAATCAATGAAAAAATTTATCTAGGATGTTCATGATTCAATATTGAATATAATTTTTTGAATTTATTGATGGTAAGAATTTTGTTTTGATACTTATAACCCGTGGGTCTTTATTTTATTTAGAATCATAATTTTGAAATTTCAAAACCTGAAAAGATACATAAAATGTTATAGATTCAATAATTTTTTATTTATTTTAAAATTAATTATGGTTATATCCATTATTATAATGATATAATCAATTCAATAAAGTAATTTATTTTTTTATTAAACTAGATATGATATCATGAGATAGGGGCGTCACATCATCTATGAGAGACAAAAATTTAATTACACATTAATCTTCCTTAGCATGGACAAATGGTAAGAGTAAGAGCTCCATAATGATGGGAATAAAGAAAAGAATTTTTCTTAGTTAGGGAATTTATGATAATAAGGCCAAAATTATGTGAATAATTAGGGAAACGAGATTCCATTTTATAAGAGATGGGAGGGAAATACCAAAAATTAATTAAAATATTAAAATAATTTGAAGTAAAATTATTTTTAATGTAGAATAAAATGGAAAAAACCTAAATGGTATGATAATATATGGTTTAAATGTCTTTAAAAAAACATGAAATAGAATATTCTCAATTTAATTTATATAATTTTCTCTTAATTTAACATCACAAAAACCCTTCTCACTGTATCCATGGTACGATTTTTTTACTATTTCCACTATTAATTATGATAAAAAATAAAAGTGGTATTGGTAGAATATAAAAAAAATTATAATTACCAAAACAGAATCCTCATTTTATAAAATTCAAATTCCTTATGTGTACGAAATGATATTAAAGTAAAAGATAAAAACACAATGAAATCATTATTTATGAAATATTTTTTTTATTCATAAAACAACATTTATTTTGATTACTTACCTAGAATATACTATTTGGATAATGTTAATTTTTAAAAAAAGTACATATTCATTAAATTTAATTAATAATTTTAATAAATAGTGAATTATATAATTTATTAATATAAATAAAAATTTTTCACATAAAATAGTATTCTAAAATAACATATATATTTAATATCAAATGAGTTTATATTCGTTCCTAATAATTATATAACTAATATATGAGTCCTTATACAGAAATTAGAAAAAAAATTCATGAATATAAATTCTAAAGAGTTATAGATATATTTGTTTTATAAATCATCATTACACCTAGTGAAGGTAAATTTATTTATAAAATATCTCTTTTAATATTGAAATGATTTACTAAAATTTAATGATTGTTTATTAGGAACTAAAATGTACATTATAATTATGAAAATGATTTCTGTATAAATATCATAAGATGATTAATTCTATTCATACATTAAAGTTCAATATCATTGAAATAAACGTATTAATATGTTGTGGTTTATTTAGAATCACGGTTGCATGTAAAGAAATATTTCAAATACATAAAATTTATTTCAAAGGAATACATATAAAATCACATAATGTAATAATATAACAAACATATAATAATTTTATTCCTTGAAATTATATCATTTTTATGTTAAAAATGAGGAAATTTTTTCTTTAACTCATTGCCCAGTATTGAAGTTGCTTTATGAAGTTCATGAATATTCTAATGAACATTAAACAATTAAGTAGACTTCTATCATATAATGTTCCAATTGAAAAAAATATTATTTTAATACATGTAAAAGATTATGTATATAATTTCTCAAAAGAGATAAATGTAACACATTATCAACTTAAAAGAGTTTTGGTGGAAGAGCTAATAGATAAGCTATCATTATTAAAAGTCCAAGAATCTCAAGGGGAACAATAAACCTTGGAATCATATTTCCCATATTTTACAATTTAATAACCTTATTCAATAGAGAAATTCAAGGGAATATATTGAAAAAATTTGAATTCTAGATCTCACTAATGATTATTGATTCAACATTTCTATCAATAGTGAGATACCTTGATGTGATAATGAATAGGTAAAACATAATATTCCATTTATTTAGCTATCTATGTTGTAACATCCCTCTATTTTTCATTATCTTGAGAGGGGGGTGTTATGTCATTTTCCATTAAGAGACATCCCCAAGATACCAACGGCTGGAATTAAATTCCAAAGGGAATCAGTACATATGGGGAATGATTTTAACCTTATGAATAAAACTACTATCCAAACAAGACAATATATGATGCATATTAACAAGGAAATGCAACTCAATATTTCTATTATCAAAATCATAATGTTATCAAAATCCAATAGTGGAAGACTATAATATCCCAGTAAACTATTGAAGACAAAATAATAAAACATGAATATAATGGTACGACCCCAATCCCCATAAGCTCCATGTTGTAAAATCACCAAGCACCACAAGTATCACGATGTAGTGCTAAATATGTTTTATAATTTACCTTTTCCAACGTATTAGTAGATGACATATGAAAAAATACAAAAGTTCATATCCATGGGTGAGTAATAAAACTCCATAGATTTTCTCTAATGACTTCCATACTCACGACACTAGGATAGAATTTATAGAAACATTTATATAAATAAATTTATATAAATAATTATTAAAATAATTAATATCTAAATATAAAAATGTTCCATATAAACCTATTTTTCAATATAAGAAACTTTCCAAAGAAAAAAAAAATAATTTAAAACAAATTTTATTTTTCCTAACTATTTTGTTCCACATATCCACAAATTCAATTATACATGATTCAATATGACAATTCCATACTCATGAGAAGTCTCTCATAGATCTACTAAGTCCTTAGAAGTTAATTATAACCCTTGTTCCATTAATCATTTGGCATAGAGCAAAAAGTTATATTTCAACCAAGTCTCATAAATGAAATAGGAACACACACAACTCGTATGCCCAAAAACCATATTAATGCCAACATTCCAAAACAATTTTATTACTAAAACCATTTAAAAAAAATTGAAATTTTTTTTGAAGAAATTCTCCAAGATACCCTTTTAAAGTCTACATTTTAAAATCATTTACCAAATCACCTTCCCACACAATTTATAATGATTATTCAATTTCACCAAATACCATAAATCCTTATTAAAGATGATTTATAATGCACTTCACACCAAAATTTCATATTAAAATAGGAAAATTAATAGAATTTGTAAATAAGAAAATTATTTTTAACATGATGAATTTAATGTGAAGCCACCTTACTAGAGTTTTATGTTGAAAATGATAAATGACATAAAAAATATTAGAAAACTGGGTTACATCTCCACTAACCCTCTTTAGATATCCCCCAATAACATTAGAAATTCAAAATATAAAAATATTGGCATCCAAAGCCTTAGATCTACAAATAAAATGAGTAGATAAATTAAAATTAAAGAGAGAGTGAAGTAGACCAAATAAAATCACCAAGAACGAACAAGACGACCACTAAACACGAGGAATTGACTTTTAGTCCCCAAAATAAGTCTTCGGATCACCACAAAATTGATGTGAAATCCATATATATTATTTGGGTAAGGAAAATCCGAAGTTAGGGTCACATTTGATGAAAAATGATTGGGTTAATGGGAAAACCAATTGGGATAATATTTTATGTAGTTAATTTCATTCCTCTTGTTGTTTAGTCTCGTTGTTAAACAAACCATGCACTAATCGTGAATTATCCACTGCCATAAGGATGTCCCTCACGTGGTTATAAAACCGTACAAAAACAATGACAAAGATCATTGTCCACGGATTCAAAACATGACATGGGTTCCTATAGTCTTCTGCATGGTTTAAAAAAACAGTGTATAGCCCGTACACCTACCCTTTATCGCCTATTTCACAAAGCTCAATTTCCAATAGTTGTTTCAGGGTTCCCTCAAACTATGAACTAGTTTCACTCCTATTGAAAAGCTCCAAAATCACTAAAAATGTTCTCAAAACACTGCGAAACATCACCCATATACATTATATATAGGTGATTCATAATTAAAGGGTTACTTAATTAAAATTAGAGGTTCTGCATTCTCCCCACCGTTGAACATTTCATCAATGGAATGTTTGAAGCCCACTTTTCCATAAAATATTTCCATCTATTTCCTTCTCATTATTTTGTGAATTCCAAATTCTCTTCTTGAACATGTCTGTGTTTACACAAAACCCACAATAGACTGATTCTCTTTCCCTGTATGTCTTTATATTTCCTATCCGAAATCTGAACCATGATATGTATTCTCTCTATGTCACCATGATCCCGTTGGATCCCATGGTTAGGGTTAGTTTGATAATTTTTCAATTGAGATAGGTGAGGCACATTTTTCACTATTATGAATCATAGTGTCAGTTATAAATGATATCCCACCTCGCATACCCATTCTACAATCTCAAAAGGTCTTATGTATTGTTTATATAACATTAACTTCTTCCCAAAAGGTAAATTTCCAATCAATAGAGACATCCTAAATTACAGATGATCACTCACAATGAGTGGGAACAATCATCTATGATGATCCTTAAAAAATTTCTAATAACTCTGATCAGAATCCAACTATTTCATTGTCAGCTAAGTCATTCTTATTTCCCCTCAAACATGGCCCGTTCACACTAGGGATGCCTCCCCTTATTACACCCAAAAAATATGGATAACAACAAGGATGTCCACACAATCGTTCAAAATGATCCATATATACAGAGGCCTGCTAACTATAGTTGTATGAGAACTCCAATTAAAGTATTTGGTCTTCCCATGAGCCACAAAAATCCATTAATCATGCTCACAAAATATATTCAATCATTTGTGTCAGCCTTACACATTTCCTTTAAGTCTGAGAATGATACGCTTTACACGTAGTTAACTGAGACCCATGATATTTCTATAATGATTTCCCTATATAAGACATGAATCATAAATATCTATATTACATGAATGAAACACGTATTGAATGTATATTAACCATTTACTGAGTATTTATTTTTGATAGATCCTCAATTAAATGATTTTCAGGAATATGGATGAAGTGGGATGACGTTGTGAGAAGATACATTATCACCCATCTGGAATCGAGAATCAGAACCATTCATGGGATACCTATTACAAAATACATAGATATCTTCTCCCATTTCCATACATTAAAAGACAATGAATGTGATATACTTGATGGTCACATATGTTATGTAAAAACATGGTGACATGTTAATATTCACAAAACAAACTCAACCACCTTTATATTTAAGTCGATCAAACCAAAATTTGCTATCAAAACCTTATAGATATTCTATATTTTGGGATGGATATACCATCTTGAAACCTGTTAAGCATGAAGAAGTTGTTTATGAAAAGCCATAGATACAAACATCTTATTTCTAACCCACACCAGTGAACTCACATCTACCTATAGACCTCAATGATCTACCCACCATTGAGTTTAGACCACATAGCCATGCATTTCTCATCAAATTAATATTCCCCCTTTACTATCTTCTCCAAATCAGGAACCAATAAAATCAAAAATAAAATGGAAACATCACATTGGTCTCCACATTCAACATGCATATTGCTTATGACTCACATTAGTTTCCACTCATCTAGAGCTTATTTTTCCTACTGACTGTATGACATTATACAAAATCCATTGACACTTAATTACCATTACGCAGTATGTAAATCACATTAAATTAATACATTTTCAGATACTCCATTAATATTAATTTCTTAGATTCAAATCTAATTGGGAAAGAATATGTTCCAAAAATTTATTATCTGTGAACACAGTAAATTTATACCTAAATTGATAATGAATCCCAATATTTAGGAATTTTATGACTACAACTAACTCCAAATCATGTTTGGTTTATTTTTCTCACACACCGTTAGTCACCATGATCTATAAGAAAAAACATGGTATCCTTTCATGAGAACACACCCCATCATATATCTTGATGCATCACAATACACCATTTAGTTTTGTCCAAATTCTATAAATATCAATACATGTTCTGATCTATGGTGAACATTAAACACTTGAAAAGATTTCTAGCAATAGAAGATTCTTCTTTTTGAAATATATTATCGTCAAAACTCATTCTGAGAAGTATTGATAAAGGTTTCAGTAATAAATATCTAGACATAGACAACGTTGTACCTGTTGGTCAGATTGGATACTCAAGAGGGGTGTGAATTGAGTTCCAATTAAAATTTCTGTTTTAAAACTTTGTCTTAAAACCCCCAAAAAAAATACTGAATTAAACTATAGTGAATTTATATCTAAGTAAAGGTTCGTTTTTGGTTATCAAGGTATTGATTATATCCCAGTTAGTCAAAACAGAAAGGTTGATTAACTTTTGAAACCAACTTACTGATTTACAACTAATATAAACACTTGCGAATTTAATTATCAAAGTGACTTTAAAATAGTTTTTGTTTAAAATAAATTTGCAGCGGAATAAAAGAATAATTTTTAAATATATAGCACAACAAATATAACCAAGAGGTTCATTTTCACGCCGAGACTTAGTCCTCTCAACCATTAGTATAAATTTGATCCACACCCTGGATCGGGGTTCACAACAGTTTACAACTGTCCAGGTCCAAGACCTCTACCACTGTTATTCGTGGGAAACAGAACAACAGGAACCAGCTATCTAGGTCACACACAACCTATACCACTATCTCAATGGGAAATAGAAGATGTAAGAGTTTGAGTGAGGATTTACAGATCCTCCAGTTAATGTACAGGAGACAGTGTGTGTGTTAAATTCAGGAGATAACACACACTTCTCGAAATGTGAAATAATGAATCACAGAGCAAAGATGTAGAGTTTAGAAATGGCTCTAGTTATTGAAATTAAGCTTTGGACTCCTTGAGTTCGATCAGTGATGATTCTGAGTCCTCTTATGGTTTTTTTTCTGAAAAACATAGTGTCGTCTGCTTGGCATCCAGATTCAGAGATAGTGAGAAATGTAGTGGATGAAGTTCTTCAATGTCCTCGTGGAAGTACCAAACTCTTCTTGAGTAAGCTTGAGTGTGTATGAGATTCTGTGTCTTCTGCAACTATCTCATCCACCACTCTTTGTACTCATATTTGTCTTGTTGTTGTTACACTGGTATATTTTCACCGGCAGGGACTTCTTGTATTTATAGCACCAGCTCTAGTAAAAGAAATGATTTCTTTTTGCAGATATGAGGTACGGTTCCCTGACATCCAACAACCTTCATTAAATAAATGACAGAGCATTAAAATATTCCTAATATGACTGTTGGTTAGATTAAATAATGATAAAGAAATTCAAACAATTGTTTATAACTATCGGCGAGTCAAGTGATCGGTAGGTCATCAGCATCAGCATCGGTGAGACATCTTCGGTGACTCAGATGATCAGCATCGGTGTGTCATGATCGGTGACTCATTTGATCTGAATCAGTGTGTCATCTTCGGTGACTCATTTGATCAGCATCGGTGTGTCATATTCGGTGACTCATTTGATCAGCATCGGTGTGTCATGATTAGTGACTCATTTGATCTGGATCGGTGTGTCATCTTCGGTGACTCATTTGATCAGCATCGGTGTGTCATCATCAGTGACTCATTTGATCAGCATCGGTGAGTCATGATCGGTGACTCGTTTGATCAGCATCGGTGAGACATCTTCGGTATGGATCTGTGCGATTGTTGTCCTTTGATATGGATCGGTGCGACCGTTGTCCATTTGATCTAGAGGACTTCCAGAATACTTATAAATCAATAACAAAGAGACAAAAACATGATCTAACCAATATACAGAGATTCACTAAGAGATTTTGATTATGTATATGAAAAATCCAACCGAATTAAGTAATCTAAGATTTGTGATTATTAAAATGGCAATCATAGGAAGAATTCAACAATCTTCCAGAGGGCTCAACAATATCCCCCTTTTTGATAATCACAAATCTTAGCCATAAATAAAAATAATATATCATCAATAATAAGGCATAATAATAATAAAGACATAATGAGATATAAATCTCCCCATGAATTTATGCCTTTAAATACTTATGCAAGTATTTCCATAATGAGATATAAATATCCCCCTATAGAGATGCATCTCCCCCATATCCTTCATAGATCCATAGATGTACAGATTTATCCCCCTTTGGGATAATCAAAAAGGAAGGAAAACAAATAAAGAATAGATTAAAAGAAGGCATCCATGAGAATAAAAAGAAAAGGGAATAATGTTTATAAGACATCATAGTACAATCTCAACAGAGTTCACCCTATCAAAAAAAATGCACAACTATTTCTGGGGATGTGACATGGTTTTTCCTTTGTCAGAAAGTTCAATGGTTGGTAAGTTGTAAGTCTTCGAGGCAGGTTGAACTGGGCGAATTTGAAAAGGTGGTAAGATGACTCTGGAGGGTGGAGGAGAGGATGCCACTGGGATTTGATGTGGAGCTGTAGGAGCTGGTTGAGAAGATTGCTGAGGAACTCATCGGAGTTGAGATGGAGCTTGAGCAACGGAGATCTGATTTGGAGAAACATCAGAGGCACTGAGAGGGTCAGTAGTAGGAAGCACAATGGCAGTGGCTTGTGCATTCATATAAGGCTTCAAAAGATTTATGAAATTATGAATAAATTCTACACCATACTTCATAGCCTTCTCAAAATCATCCTTATTCTCCATGAACTTTTCCATGGTAGGAGTAAAATCGTGCAACTGTCGAACATGAGTCTTGAAAGCTTGAGTGAATGGAGGTAGTCTCAGATTGTCATCTAACACTTTGAAATTCGCAGTCATCTCATGCTTGGTATAGATTTTTGAAAAGTAATGATCAACCTTTTCCTTGATCTCTCTCTGAGCATTAGTGTAATCTGCTGAATATACTGTTACCATCTTATGAATGTGATCATTGTGCTCCTTCATCTTCCTCAACGAGTCCAAATCATGAACTTGTCTAATGGCAGCCATTTCATCATGCACAATATGCCTTAGAGCCTCTAGATCACGAGTAGTGATCTTTGTTACTTTGGTTGTACTGGCTTGAGCAACTATCTGAGTTATCTCAGCTTTCAACTTTCTTAGATCAGACTTTTTAAGATGTTCAATCATAATCCTCAACACTTCCATCATACCAGAGATGGTGGATCTAAATTCGTTGGATAAAGAAACTAATCCAGATTGTAGATCCTTCAGAATCTGATTTAGAGAGGCTATGTGCCTGCCAATAAACTCACCAGTATTGGCCGGGTCTGGTTTAATAGAATTTGAAATTTCTTCTATGAATGTATCTGTAACAGCAGTAAGCAACTCACTTTTGAACATATCAAAATCAGACTGAGAGACAGTAGAACTAGGTAGATGAGCATCTACAGCATCAACAGTATGAGCAGACCTTGCCTCAACTGGTTGGCTTTCAATCATAACCTCAGTAGATTCTGATTCTTCTTCATCTTCTTCAGAATACTCTAAACCCAAAACAGCATAACCAGGGTAATCATCCCATACATAAGCACACAGAGTATATTTCGGTTTATCATAACTTTCTTTTCCACTTATTTCAAGAGAATATCTCTTTCCATTGGCATTTGTTTCTAGTACAGTTTGATGTGTTTCTGTTGGAGGTACATTAAGACCATCCACTAGTCAGTTATCACCATCATTATCATTATCATCATCATCATCATCTCCATTCCCATTTCCATTCTGCATAGAAACTTCACTGTTAGATACATCAGTGTCACTAGCTTCTTCATCACCAATAACTGGTTCTGATTCAGGTAAGGGTAAAGGTGTACTGGAAGATCCAAAGTCTATTCTTCTCTTAGGGCTCACAGTATCAGGATCACTCCTATCATCAAGAGGTGACATACTTCCTACTTTTGTTTCAGATTCTTCGATCCCTTCTTTACTAGAATCTTTAGTGTCTTTATTCCTTTTAATAACTACTTCTTCCTCATCATCAGAATAAATTGGCTCCTCATCTGATTTCAAACTATGGTCTCTAAAACCCTTCCGCCTCTTTCCATGATCCGTGGGATTGTAAGATTCATACAACTTGTCCTCATTAGCAACCCAACATTTCTTACATGGGTTCCAGTTTATTTTCATCCGTTTACAAATTTCTCTGTTAACACAAAAAGCACTATCAGATTCAGCTATCTCATCAGCTTCATCAACACATTCCATATTCTTTAACATAGCATAGATCATTTTAGAATAGAACAGGGCAGTGGATTTCTTAGAAGGTTTCACCATTCCAGCTATGTGCACCATTAGATATCTACACAAATTGATCTTCTCATGGGTCATTAGTAAAAACAATAGAAAAACATCCTGGTATATTACATAATCAAAATCTCCTTTTAATGGGGAAAATTTGGTGCTGAATAAACTTAAAGAGAAGTCTACATTCACCATCCAGCTCTAAGGTTGTGATTCTTCTTGACTCTCTGTTTCCAGTCAAAAGCTATAAAGCTAACTCATAAGAGAAGTATTCAGTGGTTGGAGGAATGTTTCCAGCATAATCCTCATACTGACCCTCATGGGGTACATTGAAACATTCAGCCCATTGTTTAGACGAAAAAGATATTTTCATTCCTTTCACTACAGAAGATATTCTGGCAGCCTCGACACCATCTAATGTAACTTGCAGATTTATATAAAACTCATGAACTAGATTTGGGTAGTATACATGAGTGTTATTTGAGAACCAAGCTTTCCATCCTTGCGATTCTAACACTTGTAACAACAATGACTTACCTGTCAAAAGCCAGGAAGAGCTGAATTCCTTTTCTACAGCAACAATCAGAGTTTCCAGGTTCAGATTTACTGATCTTTGAGTGGTACTACTCGACTCACCTTGAGCACACTTCGAAGGTACGTGACTTTTTGATCCTTTTCTCGGTCTCTTCTTCTTATCCATTTTACGATTCTGGGGAAAGCAGGAGTTCGATGGTTCGAAGCGGAGGAGAAGAAAGGAAATAAGGTTTGGAGGGAAGGAAATGAAACGTCGACGGTTTGGGGAATAGAAATAGCCGCGTATCATTTATTTCATCATTTAGGGTTACCATAATAAAGATAAAAGTAGTTAATTAATCACAACAAAATAAAAAGTAATATAAAGAAAGATCAGTTTCACATATCGGTTTCACAGATCAGTTTCACAGATCGGTTTCATAGATCAGTTTCACAGATCAGTTTCACAGATCAGTTGCACAAATCAGTTTCACAAATCAGTTCCACAGATCTGTTCCACAGATCAAATTCACAGATCAGTTTCACAGATTAGTTACACAGATCAGTTTCACAGATCAGTTTCAGAGATCAGTTTCAGAGATCAGTTTCACATGTCAGTTTCATAGACCATTTTTACAGATCTCTCATACAAAATTCTTGTTTAATAAAATGCATTCCTTCAGAACAATAAGGATTTGTAAAAATATCAGCTAATTGATGTTCAGAACTAATAAATTCTGGAGAAATATCACCTTTCTGATAATGATTTCTAAGAAAGTGATGTATGATATCAATGTGCTTAGTCATAGAGTGAGACATAGGGTTCTTAGATATGTTTATCGCACAAGTATTGTCACAGTTAATTGAAACCTGTCTAAAATCAAATCCATAGTCCAATAAAGTGTGTTTCATCTACATAATCTGTGGACAGCAACTACCAGCAGCAATATATTCTTCTTCAGTAGTAGACAATGCAACTGAGTTCTGTTTATTACTACACCATGATACTAGGGACTTTCCAAGTAAATGACATGCTCCAGATGTGCTTTTCCGATCTAACTTACATCCAGAAAATTCAGCATCTGAATAACTAGTTAGGTCAAATGATTTTCCTTTTGGATAAAACAAACTTAAATTCACAGTATACTTATGATATTAAAAAATCCTTTTAACAGCCAGTAAGTGTGATTCTTTAGGATTAGCTTGAAATCTAGCACACATACGCACAGTAAAAATAATATCTGATCGACTAGCAGTAAGATAAAGTAAACTCCCAATCATGCCTCTGTAATAGGTTTGATCAACTGGTTTCCCAGTTTCATCAACATCCAATTTAAAGGCAGTACTCATAGGTATATCACTTTCCTTAATACTATCTAAACCAAAAAGTTTTAATAAATCCTTAGTATATTTACTCTGATTTAGAATAATACCATCTTTAGTTTGAAATATTTGAAATCCATGAAAATACTTAAGCTCTCCCATTATTCTCATTTCAAACTCATTTTGCATAACCTTTGAAAATTCAGTACATAAAGAATTTTTGGAAGATCCAAAAATAATATCATCAACATAGATTTGTACTATTAACACATCTTTTGAAATCCTTTTTATAAAAAGCGTGGGATCATCTATTCCTTTTGTAAATCCTTTTGAAATAAGATAGTTTGAAATTCATTCATACCAAGCTCTCGGAGCTTATTTTAAACCATATAAAGCTTTAGAATGTTTAAAAACATGATTTTGAAAATGAGGATTTGAGAAACCAGGTGGTTGTTCTAGAAAAACATCTTCAACAATAAAAACATTTAAAAAAGAACTTTTCACATCCATTTGATATAACTTGAAATTCAGATGTGATGCATAGGCAAGTAAGATCCTAATATCCTCTAATCTAGCTATATGTGCAAAGGTTTCCTCATAGTCAATTCCTTATTCTTGATTGTAACCTTGTGTAACTATCCTAGCTTTGTTTCTAATGATGTTTCTAGATTCATCAACTTTTTTTCTAAACACCCATTTTGTGTCTATGGTTATAGTGTCCTTAGATCTTTCTACTAATATTCAGACTTTGTTTCTTTCAAATTGATTTAATTCCTCTTGCATAGCCATTACCCAAAATTCATCATTGATAGCATCATTGATATTTTTAGGTTCTAACTGTGAAAGAAAAGCTTGATGTTCAATCTGATTTCTTAGAGAATCTCTAGTCTGTGTTACTGTATCTAAATTATCTACAACATCATCTAACGCATTGTTCTTTAGAATCGTAGTTGGTCTAGAAAAGGTAGGACTCGAGATTTCAGGTTCATATACAGGTTGAGGTTCAACAGAAGCAGGTTCTGGAAAATTTCCAGAACTGGATGTTTTAACTACAGGTCCACTGTCTTTATCATTAAGGTTCAAACCAGAGTGATCATCTTCAAGATTTTCAAGAGAGTTCTTAGGTTCATGTGGATCAGTTTCATCAAATTTGATGTGAACAGATTCTTCCACACATTTGGTTCTTTTATTTAAAATTCTATAGGCTTTAATAGAAGTAGTGTAACCTAGGAAAATTCCTTCATCACTCTTGGATGAAAATTTGTCGAGATTATCTTTAGTATTAAGAATAAAGACATTGTAGCCAAAAACGTTGAAGTAGTTAACCTTAGGTTTCCTATGGTTCCACAACTCATAAGGGGTCCTCTTAAGAACAGGTCTGATCAAACTCTATTGATAACATAAAAAGCTGTATTTACAGCTTCATCCCAAAAATAAACAGGTAGGTCATACTCATTAATCATAATCCTAGCAATTTCTTCTAGGGTTATATTCCTCCTTTCAACTACACCATTTTGTTGAGGTGTCCTAGGGGCAGAGAAATTGTGACTATAGCCACTGTGTGAGCATTAAGATTCAAACTCATGATTTTCAAACTCACTGCCATGATCACTTCTCAAAGTATTAATCTTAAGTCCACTAAGGTTTTCTACAGACTTGGAGTATTTTACAAAGAAAGAACAAGCTTCACTTTTGTGAGCTAGAAAATATACCCAAGTATATCTAGAAAAGTCATCTACAAGAACATAGACATAATGCTTCCCATTTAAACTAGAAACTCTAGAAGGTCCAAATAAATCCATGTGAACCAACCCGATAGGTTGAGAAGTTGAAACTTCATTCTTTGATTTAAAAGAAACTTTATGTTACGTTCCCTTTTTGACAGGGATTACAAACTTTGACTGCTGGAAATTCAAGTTTGGGTATGTCTCTAACTAAGTTCTTCCTACCATGTTTTCTAAGTGAATGCACTTTGCAGTCTCCTAATCTTCTGGTCTAAATCCAAGAATCTTTGTGAAAAGCATTTAAACAAGTAATATTTTTCTTAGATAATGAATTTAAATCAACTGCATAAACTTTTTCATTTCTTAAAGCAGAAAACACTAAAAAATTATTAGAATTAAAAACATTGCAAGAATCATTTTCAAATTTAACATAAAAACCATCATCACATAACTGATAAATACCTAACAAATTATATTTGAGTCCATAAACAAATAAAACCTTAGAAATTAATACTGAGTCAGTGTTACCAATCTGGCCTAAGCCGATGATTTTTCCTTTTGAGTTATCACCAAAGGTGACAAAGCCTCCATCAACACTGAATAAGCTTTTAAAGCATGAGAAGTCTCCAGACATATGTCTTGAACATCCACTGTCCAAATACCAAGGCTTTCTACAGGAGCTCTTTAAGCAGGTTCCCTACAAAACAGATTTAGATATGAAATGATTTTGGTACCCAGATCTTCTTGGGTCCAGACAGGTTAGCAATCAATGCTTTTGGTACCCAAATTTGTCTTATGGGTCTCATGAAAGTTGTAGGATCAACAAACTTTGTGTGATAAACCGTATTAGATCCATAACTATGAATATAACTAGTTGAAGCATATGAAGTTTCAGAACAAGCTACATTCTGTCCAGATTTAGAAATGAATTTAGTTTTGGTAATTTTCCTTTGTCCAGGTTGGTATACTATACCAGTAGTGTATCTAGGTGCTATTTGCTTACCTAGCATCTGAGTAAGAGTATCATCACCATTTGTAAATTTCTCTATGTCTTTCTTGAGTTGCTCATTATATAATTTCAGTTCAGTGTTTTCTTTAATCAACTAACCATTCTTTTCCATTTCAATATCAAGATCAGACATATGTTTAATAGTCAATGCACACTATTTCTTTAATCCTTTGTATTTGTCATTCAGATCATTACAGGTTTCTTCTAACATATCACAGTATTCAAATAGTTCATATTTTGACATGTTTTCTGAGTAAGAATCATCTTCAGAATATTATGAATTTGAAGCAGGATTTTCAGATGTTGCCTCAGAGGTGTTTGTCATAAAACACATGTTTGCCTTATTTCTGTGTTCAGTTTCAGAAACATAAGATTCAATGGAGCTATCCCCAGAATCACTCCAAGTATCCTTCATGGATTTCTTAAACCTATTGTCCTTGTATTCATACCTCTTCATGTAGTTCAACTATGGACAGTCTGCTTTTATGTGTCCCTTTCTTTTGCACTCATAGCAGACAACTTCATCTGATTTGTCAGATTTCTTCCAATTCTTTTTCCAATGTCCCTTGATATCATACTTACCTTTATAATTTGATTTTCTAAAAAACTTATTTTTCCTATAAAACTTTTTAAACCATCTAACAATGTGAGCCATCTCAACATCACTATCAGAAGCACTTTCACTGTCTTCACAGCTTGAACTCTCATTTATAGCATTAAGCTTCTCCTTATCCTTGTTCTTTGAAGTTGAAGTCTTGAAAGAAACTGATTTCCTTCTAGGTTCATCTTATTCTTCTTTTATAACCTTGAGTTCCTCTTCATACATCATCAACATGCCAATTAGTTCTTTGACTGGTAGTTCACCAATATCACATGATTCTATAATTGAGACAGAAGTTCCCCTCCATCTTTCAGGTAGAAATCTCAGAATTCTCATAATTTGTTCCTTTGATGGAACATACTTTCCCAGAGAATCCACTGTATTGACAATTCCATTAAACCTGAGATACATGTCAGAAATGGGTTCATCAGGCTTCATCTTAAAATTATCATACTTAATAGTATAAGGATTAAATCTCATTTCCTTAACATTAGTTGTTCCTTCATGAGAAACAGCTAAGGTATCCCAAATTTCATAAGCAGTTTTACAAGCAGATATTCTATTAAATTCCTCATCTCCAAAAGCACATTACAAGGCATTCATAGCTTTGCAATTATTATTGTAGCCAGCCTTAGTAGCTTCATTCCAAGTAGTTCTAACAGTAGTAGGAATTTTATATTCTGATTCTATAGCAGTCCAAATATCAAAACCCATGTTTTCTAAATGAATTTTCATCTTGATTTTCCACTGAGCATAGTTAGTTACATTGAAAAATGGTGGTCTATTGTTATAAATAGATTCAAGTCTATTATCCATTATAGCTTACTAAAAGAAATTATTTTGAAGAGTTAAAAATTTATAAATAACAGAAATTTTAAGAACATCAAAATACAAATAAAATCACAGTTGAAAACAGAGTACTTTAGAAAATATTTAAATAACCTTTGATACCAATTGTTGGTCAGAGTGGATACTAAATAGGGGGTGAATTGAGTTCCAATTAAAATTTCTGTTTTAAAACTTTTTCTTAAAAACCCCCAAATAAAATACTAAATTAAACTGTAGTGAATCTATATCAAGTAATGGTTTTGTTGGGTTCTCAGGGGATTGATTATTTCCTAGTTAATCAAAACAGAAAGGTTGATTAACTTTTGAAACCAACTTACTAATTTACAACTTATATAAACACTTGAGAATTTAATTATCAAAGTGACTTTAAAACAGTTTGGGTTTTAAAGAAATTAGGAGCGGAATAAAAGAATAACTTTGAAATATATAGAACAACAGATATAACCAAGAGGTCCAGTCTCAAGCCGAGACTTAGTCCTCTCAACAATTTTTATAAATTTGATCCACACCCTGGATCGGGGTTCACAATAGTTTACAACTGTCCAGGTCCATGACCTCTACCACTGTTATTCGTGGAAACAGAACAACATCAACCAGCTGTCCAGGTCACACACGACCTCTACCACTATCTCAGTGGGAAATAGAAGATGTAAGAGGTTGAGTGAGGATTTACATATCCTCCAGTTAAAGTACAGGAGACAGTGTGTGTGTTAAATGCAGGAGATAACACACACTGCTCGAAATGTGAAATAATGAATCACAGAGCAGAGATGTAGAGTTTAGAAATGGATCTAGTGATTGCAATGAAGCTTTGGACTCCTTGAGTTTGATCAGAGATGATTCTGAGTCGTCTTCGAGTTTTTTTCTGAAAAACTGATTGTCGTCTGCTTGGCATCCAGATTTAGAGATAGTGGGAAATGTAGTGGATGAAGTTATTCAATGTCCTCGTGGAAGTACAGAACTCTTCTTGAGTAAGCATGGGTGAGTATGAGGTTCTGTGTCTTCTGAAACTATCTCATCCACCACTCTTTGCACTCATATATGTATTGTCATTGTTACAGAGGTATATTTGCACCAGCAGGGACTTCTTGTATTTATGGCACGAGCTCTAGTAAAAGAAATGATTTCTTTTTGCAGATACGAGGTACGGTTCCCTGACATCCATCAACCTTCATTAAATAAATGACAGAGCATTAGAATATTCCTAATATGACCGTCGGATAGATTAAATAAAGATAATGATATTCAAACAGCTGTTTATGACTATCGGTGAGTCAAGTGATCGGTAGGTCATCAGCATCAGCATCGGTGAGAGATCTTTGGCGAATCAGATGATCAGCATCGGTGTTTCATGATCAGTGACTCATTTGATCTGGATTGGTGTGTCATCTCCAGTGACTCATTTGATCAGCATCGGTGTTTCATCTTCGGTGACTCATTTGATCAGCATCGGTGTGTCATGATCGGTGACTCATTTGATCTGGATCAGTGTGTCATCTTCGGTGACTAATTTGATCATCATTAGTGTGTCATCTTTGGTGACTCATTTGATCAACATCGACGAGTAATGATCGGTGACTCATTTGATCAGCATCCCTGAGACATCTTCGATATGGATTGGTGCGGCCATTGTCCTTTGATATGGATCGGTGCGACCGTTGACCGTTTGATCCGGAGGACTTCCAGAATACTTTTAAATCAATAACAAAGAGATAAAAACTTGATCCAACAAATATATACAGATTCACTATGATATTGTGATTATGTATATGATAAATCCAACCGGATTAAGTAATCGATGATTTGTGATTATTAAAACAGCAATCATAGGAAGAATTCAACAATCTTCCAGAGGGCTCAAAATTACCTTAATGATTTTTTTGCGGTTTCCAAGATATAACAACTTCTATATTATATAGATCCACGAAAACACCAATTTCCAAAATTACATGGATAATAATGTGCACATATTGTATCCAAAAATCATAAATTGTTAATTTGGAATACAAATTATGTTCTCTCAATAATTCCAACACTGTCACCAAGTGTTTCTGATGCTCAATCCTTTTCCTTGAAAACACCAACATGTTGTCCACAAATACAATTACAAATGTATATAGAAATTGCTTAAATATCAGATTCGTCAATTCCATGACGATTTATAGTGTATTCATTAGGTTGAAAGGCATTTCCAAATATTCATAATGTCCATATGTTATTCTAAAATTTCTCATTGGAATATCATCCATCTATTCTCACATTTGGTGATATCTAGATCACAAGTCAATCTTAAAGAAAGATTGACCTCATCATAATTGATATAATAGATCATAAATTCATGGAAGTGTATACATTTATTTTTTCATATCATGGTTATGTTTATGATATTCCAAACCTGGAATTATATTTCCATCATCTATCTTCCCAATCAAGTCTAGTGCTACCCATGAAGATGAGATATTCCAAAGAAAACATTTTCTTACCATCTCATTGAACTATAATTTTAACTCCCTTTATTCTGCAGGTTCCATTTTATAAGACATGAGTGAGATAAGACTAATACTGGAGAAGAGATCAATTGTAAAATCCACTCCCCTAACTGGAGGAATCGTAGGGAAAATTTTGGGAACACATCTTTAAACTGATCCACCACTGCTGAAATATTTTTCCTCTCAATCAATTCCATTAATTCAAAATAAAATTCTACAAACTAGTCTGATTTCATTCCGTCTACTATTTCTAACATGCCCAATGCATCGATATTTAAAACACTTTTCCTCTAAAGTAATGCTTCATGTCATCCTTAGTTGGGAAACAAACTATTCTTCTATAACATTCAATGTGAGCCATAAGAATTTTCATCAAATCTATATATAAGATTACATCATAGACAAATATCTCACGCACTATGATGTCCCATTATAGATTATCAATAACAAAAGTTATAGAATAATTTCAACACACAAAGGCTTGGAATTAATATTATGTTTGATGAGTTTCAGGTTTTATCACAGAAGGAATCACCTCAAATTTTATACTCAGAAAATCAGAATCTTGAGAAGAAATAAAGGAATGAAATTTAGAAGTATCTAATAAAACATTCATAAGGGTGTAATTCAATATAGTCATACCTCTCACTATAGATGGTCTAACATGTTCATCTATAATCACCTTCTCAACTCCATATAATTTCATCATAACTTCACTTCTCTCTTTAATACCTTATGGATATTTTCCTACCTATGGATTCATGGTTTTCCTAGAATCACTATGGATAGCCTTTTTTTCTAATGAGACTAATTCTTCTGTACTCACATTTTGAATCATATGATTTTTATGAAACATAAGAAATGTATTGATAACCTAATATTAGACCATTGTTACAATAGCTCTAAAAATTTATAATATTTTATCAATTATGGAATGTTATTGGTTGTTTCGTATACTCTCTCTTCATATGGTCAAAGGAATCATATTGGAAACATTCAGTATTTGTCATGGGACTCATAAGAAGATTCTGTGATACATATGTATGATTCTGATTCGAGCCTCCTTCTTGGATATAGGTGTCCCTCTTTTTCTTTTCCATGGAATTAGAGTTACCACTAGTTCTAATGGGTATCAACATACTTCCTCCTACCATAGCTCCTAGGATGTCTCTTACAACCACCAATAGTATATTAACATTCTCTATATAGTCTATAAAACGAACCACACAAATCATTGAGATAATCTCCTATCATTTCCATTATTCATGTATGATTTCCTTCAGAGATGTACTAGATTCAAAATTTGGTGAATGGTGGACTAAATTAATGAATTTATCCTCATAATCAATGATTGTTATATTTCCATAATTGAGTCTGAATAAGTAAAAAATTATATATATATTAAATGTGTGAGGATAGTATTATTTGTTGAAAAATTAATCAAATTCCCCCTACAATGTCTTCGATCTACTTTATCATGCACAGGATAGATCCTTTGGCTATCATGAAATATCATCCAGTATATATGTCTCAATCATTAAATTCAACTCTTATGGTTTGCTGCTGTAATAGAGGAGACAATTTTTCCAACTATGCCACAACTTTATCTTTCCTAGTTTTGAATTGCCTCGAAAGAGGGTTAGATTCTGTTTTGTTGGTTTGATGGAAATATACACTCACCATGGATCGTCCCTTTATTTCTCTATGTCCACATCAGGAAATGATTGGATTATACACTTAACCAGTTTTTGGTTCACCTATGGTTTAGCTGAAACATCATTCTCGACAGCTTCTTCCAGTTGGTTTCTCTGACATCTAATGGGTTCTATTTTCTAAACCAACAAATAACCCACCATAAGTCTCAATATCTAGAAACTTAAGGATTATCATTTAAAATTCTATCACCTCAACTATCACAACAATTTTTTACAAAATCCACACTTATCATATTTAGACATTTTTTTAATATCTATATTTTTTTAAAACAAACCATTTAAAAATAAAAAAACCTTGATATTTTTTAATTATTTCATATTAAAATAAAATATAGATTTTCAAGAATGAACACTTTTCACAAAATCATGAATCGTTACTCAAAATGATCTACTCTATTTTAGTGGTAAATCATTCCTCTAATGCATGTCATGCTTGTCTCATTAGTTAAACCATAATAATGAGATTTCAAACCCTATATGTGTCTCTAAAACCTATTACATACACAACTCCCTGATAACATGTTGGTTAGTATAATATGCTTAGCTATGAATTTTTATTCTCTCCATTTCATCTCCCCATAATCCTACTCTTTTCAAGGATACCAACTCAAGGAATTGTCAAGAATGAATTCAAATAAAAGACCAACATTACAAACAAGAACTTGATGGCCATGGACCGAAAAAGATAAAACAACTTATTCCATAATAATATTTGGAAGGACTAATACTAACACCACATTGTCTCAAACTGATGTTTGTACTGAAAAAAAGATAGGATTTGTAATGTCCATGTATTTTTCACTATCTTTAGTGGAATGTGAGAGTTTTATTTTCCTTATGTGACATCGCCATGATGCCAAAGGCTTGTAATAAATGACAAAAGTAATCAATACAAGTGGGGAATGATTTTACATTTAAGAATAAAAACAAAACAAACAAACCACTATATGATTCATGATAAAAATGAAATAGAACTCATCATTTCAATTATCAAAATCATACCAAAATCTAGTACAAATAAAAGAAAATTGTAATATAAATGTAAAAAATGGAAGATAAATTAACAAAAATCCCTGAAAAATAAAAGTCCCCAAGCTCCACGTGATCCATACTCTAGCATCATCAAACACCCCATGTATCACAAAGTAGTGCTAAATGCATTTAATATATTACCTTTTACCATGTCATGGTAGATGACATCAGAAAAATCACAAAAATCCAAAATAGTGGTGATAGTAAAAACTCATTTTATTTTCCCTAATAAATTTCCTACTCATTCCACAATGGTAGAAAAGTTAGAAAAATTTATATAATAAAATTATATAAATAAATTTCAAAAAATAGCTTATAACTAAATATAAGAAAGTTCAATATCAATATTTTTTCCAATGAAACCCATTTTTCCAAAGATAACAAAAAATATTTAATACTAATTCACAAGTTCCATTTGGCAATGCCATTTTGTTCCACATATCCACACCATTATTCATTCATGAATCATTATGATAGTTCCGTACTCATGAGCATTTTCTCATTGATCCACCATGTCATCGAAAGGTAATTATATCCTATGTTCCATTACAATGTTAGGACTAATCCCAAGGTCATATTTAAACCAAGACTCATAAATGCAATATAAACCCACACCCCATGTATTACTAAAGAACCACACCAATTCAAATATAGGAAAAACAATTTCAATACCAAAACCATTTCAAAAATGAATCCATTTTGTTGGAATTTTTTTTCCATAAATCGAACCAAACTTCCTTTTTAATATGAAAATTAAAAAATTATTTATCAAATCGGCTTCCACAATAATTTATCAAATTAACACAATTTCACAAAAAAGAAAAAATTGTCACTAATGAGGATTAATAACCTAATTTTAACCAAAATTTCACAATAAAAATGATGTATACAAACCATTTTTAAACTAATCAAATCATTTCTAGCAAGGGGAATTGAGAGTGAATCCAACAACCCTATGTTTTATTGTGAAAATTATAAAGGGAGATGAAAATGTCAAAAAAATATGCTTGAATCTCCATAATGGAGAATCATATATCCTCCTCTAACTTTTACAAGGAAAAATATAAACATATTTGGATTCAACAACTTTAGATAGACCCACAACAAGTATATATCTATGAAAACAATAAAGATAGAGATATATATCAAACAAGAAAAACAATAATTACCTAGAATGGTCACTTACCACAAGGAAATTGGCTTATAATCACCAATGGATGCCTTTAGAGAGCCTCCAGATTGATTGGAGAACCAACCATTACATCTGGGATAGAAAAATCATGAGTTTGGTCCACATAGGAGGAAAAAACGTGGGTTAAAGGGTAAGTCGAGTGAGATCCACTTTTAAAGGAGGTATTTTCTTTCCAAGCATTGTTTAGTCGCATTCTTAGGAAATCCATGCACTAATAGTGAATTGGACACTACCATAAGTATGAAAAATGATCTTTTGGCTTGCACTATTACAAAAAAATGAACTAACTCTTCCAAATCTCACTTTCCACATATGCACAACACGAAACAATTTTCCATATCCTTACACATGTTTGAAAAAACTGTGTGCAACCCATGCACCATCAAGGATTCTCTAGTTTCACTATGGACGGTTTCCTGTAGGATTTTCATGTTGTTCTAAAACCTTTCACTAAACATGCATTATAGAAAATCCCGAAAACACTCAATAATTTATCCAAACTCTCCCAGTCTTCTCCCATATTCTTATATATATATATATATATATCATAATTAAAGGGATATATTTTTGAAACATGGTGTTCTACATCAGTTATCAATATTTTTTTTCCGCAAACATCATTATAGTATGTCATATAGATTCACTAATTTCTATAGAGGTATTAATAAGGATACGTTTGAATGATCGAGTGGATTATATTTATAAATGATGATTGAATAAATAGAATAGTACTGATGCAAAAAACGATTGAAATATAAAGAATAGGATCATAGAATATCATCTAGGGGTTGAATAGATATATCAATCTAACCATCTATCTGAGGATGATATTAATTTTTGAACACAATTATTTATATAGTTCTTGATAAATAATTTTTCAAATTTTGAGATAATCCATGGATCTAGATCAGATATAATAGTATGTGGGTCTCCAAACTACGTTACTTCTTCCTTAATGTATATCCCAAAAATATGATAATGAGACAAATCTTCTCTGATGGAGATTAAATTAGAGTAATTCATTTATAAATTAATTATACCCCAAATATATATATAGACATTATGTGTCTCGATGAGTCCTATGATGAAATCCATGGTGAAATTTAAAAATTTCTATACTGGAATGGGTTATAGTTTTATCATATAACTAGATTTCGACCACTCAACCATAACTTGTTACCATATTAAGAATTGATATATATAATCCTAAATATATATCTCCATTATATCCACATATAAGTCCTCCATAATATTTCTATACATCTTAAAACATCCAAGATCAATAGATAATGATTATTAATGATCTCCACCTAAAAAATCCTTTTTCAATTATAATAAAATATAGAAAAATACTCTTTTTATCGACCATATCATTCCATCAGTATTAATGTTAATCTTAAAAATTGTAACACCATATTATTTTAAATGAAGAAGATTATGTTCAATATTTTATTTGACATGAAAATAAAACATAAATGAATGGTGAAAAATTATTATTTCAATGTGACCATTACAATATAACCTCTTATTTGATAAATATGAATAGAATTAAATAATTTATTAAAAATATAGAAGGTCCCTACTCAATTTTAATTTGTTGAAAAATTATTAATAAATAATGGTTTTATTATTGTTATTTTATGTTTCCAAAAAACATTTTCTTTAAAATATGTTTTTATTTTTTTTCATTATATAAACTTATATTCAATGGAATATTTTTTTATTTTATATTATAATATGCATTTAATTTTTGTATTAATCATATCAAAATCACATAATGTTGAAATTTTGATATATTTTTTGAAAAGTTTAATATTTTCATGAACAATGAAAATTAATAATTTTTCAAGTAAAATCTATTATTTTCATTATATATAGTAATTTGTAAATAAAATAATTATTTTAATTTATTTTAAATTTATATATTATACAGATTATTTTCAAAAAATAAATAATTTTATTTTGAATCAAAATTTTTTCACATTTTGGTGTATGTTTATTTTTGAAATTAAAAAATCATTTATCTATAAAATGTTTTATTTGAAAAATGTAAGTCAATTTAAAAAAACTATAATTGCCCAAATTTTTTAATTACTTAAATTAAATTAATATATTATATGTCAATATATACAGATTTAAATCTATATATTGATGATAAATATTCATAAAGTTAATGTATGTTCATCTTATGCTTGGAAAATAATTTTCTTGGAAAAATTTCCTTGTAATGTTTTTCTAGTTCATTTTATATTAAAATTATCATCATTTATAATTTTATTTTTAAAAATTTATTTTTTTTAATCAAAATAATTATTTTTATTTAATAGGTGCAACATAATTTTTATCCATAATGAATTGTAAAAATTGAAATAAGATTTCACCAAAAATTATGTGAAAACTAAGTGCCAATGCCACCATTTTTTTAATTAATTCATTTTATATGAATTTATTTACTACATAAAAACCTTATGATTATGTTTTTGTTATTTATGGGAAACATTTATATGAAAGTGATTAGTATAATAATTGATATAAGGAAAATGACAATATATTTATCACTTTCCCATTAATATAAAATATACATTCACAAAGGGAAAAAAATAAATTGTTGATGAATATTAATTATTTTTATTTTAATTAAACTAATTTCATAATGGAAATTTATTTTTATTTATTATTTATTATAGAGTTTCAATAAAATCCCATAAAATGGTAACTCATTGCTCATAAAAATTTATAAAATGTTAGGGTTATTAAGTGCAAATACATTTAAATTATCTTATATTGTATGAGTGATGGATAAAAAAGGAATTTTTTAGGTAATAAATATGTATAATATATAGTGAAATAGATTATATTTTATTTTTATTTTTATCATCATGTATTAAAATCCAAATGAAATAAATAATTTCAAGAATCAAATTTTTAGAAATTTAAATAATATTTTATTAAATTATTTAAAAATACATAAAATCACAAAATTGATAAATTATAAGGGTAAATAGCATAAAATGTTACTCCTCTCCAATTGAAGATCCAATTGTTATACTATATTTTAATTTATATCCCTTTTTGATTAAAAAATTAATTATCATGGTTAATATTAAAACCAGTTTGATGAGGGCAAACACAAAGGTAAGTGTATTTTTTTCGATTTATACTTATCTAAATAATTTTAGAATGAATTGATTAAACCATAATATATCCCAAATTACAATATATATCCATTTGGAATATTTTTTTTGGAATTATTTATTTATTTTTTATTCTTTTCATAAATTTCCATGTTGGTCCTCTCACCCACTTAAAAAAGGAGGCCTCATCTCCTATATTCCCAAAATAACAAGGTATTTTTAAATTGTAAAATGAATAAAGAAAATAACTTCTTTATATCGTTCCCCTTGATATATAGGCCTCAAAATGAATAAAACACCCATCATAGGAATGTTATTCATATAAATCTAATGAGATTTTCCATGAAAGAAAGATTAATTCTTAACAAATTTTTTTTATTTTGTTCTTCCATATCATTAAAATCATATTAAATAATTATTATATAATAACATAACTATTTACCATAAACTAAAAATTTGTTATTTTAATGTTAATACCTATATCAATATCATATTCTATGGGTTATGAAAATTTTAATCATGAGTACAATGAAATAGACCCCACGAAACAATGTGATTATTTTTATTAAAATACTCTTAATGAATGTAGTAATTATGGATTTAATGTTTATATTTTTTATTCATAACATATTTATCATTATTAGATTAAATATATCTCATAAATTCTTAATGTTCTATTCATTGAATAATAATACATTAATTTGTCTATATGTGTGGACTACCATCTCCATGAAGCGACATGGTTTGTTATTCATCAGCACATAAAATGTATGACATATATAAGTATATTCAATAAAAAATAAATTTAAAATATAATTATCAGTTATTCATCATTAAAATAATGCGTATATTCTTTCCATAAAATTTATAAAAATGAAAACCTTACTCAGGCATATGTACGACTTACCATCTCTAGTATTGGTACAAGGTTCACTCATCATAACCATATTGCATAATTTTCTTTAAGAATATTTTATATAGGAAAATGTTAAATATTTCTTGGTTGTTATTATGAGGATGAATGAACAAAAAAATATTTTACCATAGTCAACAACCATATTCATTTTTTACATATGAACCGAATAACATAAAAACATATAACATGAATATCATTGAATATGTTCTTAAATATGAAATGATAATAAATAAAATAAAATAATAATATCTCAAATTAAAATTATTTCTACTGGGTTATGTAATTAGCATAAATTTATTATTCAAAAAAATAATGAATATATGTGATGAGTCAGACCTGAGGTAAGGGATTTCATCTCAATTTTCCATCATTGATGCGTGTTTTATTATTATAATCCTAATTTCATTTATACGGTGCATGTATTTATCTTTGACCTATTATATCATGAATAATTCATACAAAATTTATTTTATGATTGAATTCAAATGATGTCCTCCCATGAGATTTCACATGAATGTTTCAAGGTGGTATGTGTTTAATAACTCAATTTTCTACCATTTGGTAATATCACACCTTCATCGATTATATTATGTCGATATTATATATGAAATGGAATGTGTTTGATTTATGTTTAATTTTAACATTATTTTTCAAGATTTACTATTCATACTCTTAATCACAACGTTGATTAATTATCAAATTAATATTATGGTCATTGTAAGGGTTCCTTTTTCTGAATTGTCTTTCTTTAGGGAATTTTTTATGTTATACCCCTATCATATTTTATGAGGTGTATCAATTTCCACATTAATATGATATATAATTATTAACATAATATCCATTTTATTTTAAGATTCAGTTTTATTTAATTCATTCAATGGGATTATGAATCAAATGATACTTAAGTGGTAAGGGTTTATCTCATAATCTCATAGTTATGAAAGATTGTTTATATTTATGTATACATTGGTTGCCTAATTTTTTAATTTTTTATTAAAAAAATATTTTTCTTTATGATGTAATTATTGGTTGAAAATATTTTTTCCTTAAATTTTCCACTACATAAATAGTCAAGATACTAAAATCATTTTTATCAAAAATGACTTTTTTACTCAGTTAGGGAACCTTTTATTTTAATTCATTATTTTTCTGAAAAATGTAATAGATAATATAATAATTTCTCAAGGATATTTTTAATAAAATTTTACTTTTGTTTTTATTGTACAAAATTGATTAAAATTAGTATACAAATAATCTTCCAAATGTGTTAATTTTTATCATTTTTTATGATTATGTGAATTGAATATATTCAATTAACATATTCAACATGACAAATATATCACACCATCACAACCACCCAATTATTTGAAAATTTATTTATATGTTTCCATGACCCATATCGCAGAAATCGATTTTCATAATATTCAGGAAATTTTTATATATTAAAAATATATTTAATTTGAAAAGGTTGTTTTCCTCTAGATATATTATAACAATATTGTTAAATAATTTATATTCATCATTTAAGTAATTAAATTATTTTACTTATGCTCTATAAGGGAAATGATGTAATAGTACATTCCATATTATTTTTCTTAATGGTTAATGATCTATCTGATTGGGGAATAAGTGTTCATATCATGTGATAGCTTTCCAATACAAACCCTTATGTTGATTATGTTATTCACCAACATCATTTAATTAATGAATTGGACATAGTATTTATTTGGAGGGTAAGATTATTAAGGACCTTATAACACCTTGATTTGGAACGGGTGAATTAACATGTCATCTTTTTCTTCTAAATTGACAAATCATTTCTCCCACATTGTAGGAACCTAGTAAACATATATGATGTAAATGTATAGAAAAACAATTATCACATTCAAAGAGAAAGCACAACTATTTTACATGGATCGCCACTAAGGGATAATCCTTGGATCATATACAAAAAGTGTGCTTTCCATACCTTAGTTTATTAATCTTCAATTATATTAGAATATATAAGTTCATACACATTTACTTTGATCAAGGGGAACATCACATACAATAATATAGAGAGTGCACACCACGTCCCTTGAAGCACTTTTTTATACCCCCTTTATCACTGCCTTTGGTTATATATTACTCAGTTTATCGACATAAAGGTCTCTTCAGTAGAATGTCATTAATGTATTTTTTCATTAATAACACGAGACACTTATTTGATCATATATCAGAGATGATTGAAATTTAAATCTATTCTTACTAAAAATTTAAATTTTAATAATACCTTTATTGAAGCTCCTTCAAATACCACACAACCACTTTCAAGAAAATTCCTTTCACCTAACAAAATTCCATCATTAAGATCACTATATTATCGTAAAAAAAACCCATCATCATTAAGCACAAATTACTCAAAATCACTGCCATCAGTGAATAGATTACTATTATTTTTATTATACACATGATCTAATTTAAATATAGAATCATAGTGGTCCTTACGTTAATTATATCTGAGCGATTATGGATTTTATCTCAATACATTTCCACTAAATTAAGTGGAAGTAGCCTCATATATATATACTTAGCCATTTTCGATGCTCCACCACCTACAATACATTTTTTTACCTTTTAAAAATATCTCTATAGTGACACTTTTTTCATGAATCTTCCAAAGATTTTTCTTTTTCGCAAATATTTTCATTAAACCATCATTCACCCATAATTCTCTATTGCTCGTAATTTTGGAGATTACCACCATAATTTTTGATTCTCCACATCCAACCAAATCTCATACCAATCATCATAAAACACATTCCATTACCATTTTGATTATGTTTCAATCCCATAAAACTATCTTTCACGATTCTAGCATATTTCACTATATTTGGGCCTTCAAATTTAGGAAAACACTGTAAAAAAAATTCCAGATTAAATACAATATTCATCTTGAAATATATGATTATTTTCCATGGAAACTACATAATCATCTATATATGGATTGTTAAAAACACAAACTAGACACCATTTTAGTAAAAGACATCCATGGTTACAATTCCATATATCACCAAAATGTATCTGTAGTTCAAATTAGAAAAACATATTTTGTTATTTGGTTGGTTCCTTACCTATTAGATTTGGGTTCATGGAAAAAGACATTGATTGTATGTTTATGATTTTTTTCATTATAAAAAACTGTTCTTGTGATAATATATTTTGATTTCTATGTGATCATTTAAAAAGTTATGATATCTTTGGATAAGATTCACATTCATTATTTTATTTATATGGAATTATTTGATCATCATTTATTAATACCTTATTAATTTTCAGGCCCTGTTTTTTAATTTCATGGAATTTATTTTATTTTAATTACATTCACATATTTATTCTATTTTATTTACTCATGACAGAATATACTATACACAACCATTCTTGAGCATATGATCTTCCACTTTTTTCCCATCCCCAAGATATGGTGAAGTAATATGTGAATGAGTTCATGGGTGAAAAATATTTACATTCACTAAATTTATTTCTTATTTTTAAATTTAATGTGAGACTCATGTATTTTTAAATTCCTTAGAAAACTACAATATTCGTTCCTTTTGGATGATATCACTTTTAAGTAATTCCATTGAAGAACAATAACCACAATATATGTTATACTAGTGTCCGAGTTTATATAGTTGGTATCCATGGTTGTTGATTAGAAACATTGGTAGCTAGATTATGTAAAATTTTAGATTAAATAACATAAACATATGAAGAAAATTCAGGACATTCCCCAAAGACACTTTTTTTTATGATTTATTTATCGATTTTTAAATATTTTATAGAAAACATAATGAGGTAATTAATCAAATATTATCATAATATTAATGGAAAATATACCCCTTTAGATGTTTTATGTGGTTGACTTCCTTTGTAAATATTTATAGAGTTTTACTAGATTTTTGAGGTATATGTAACCCTTATATATAAAGTTTGTTTTAGTGAGATTGTGATTTTGGGAATAAAAAATATTTATTTTATGGTCATCAGTTTGATGATTTTTATAATAATTAGGTTTATTAATATAATTGATATTTAAGTAATAATATACCATAAAGATTGTTGGATTTTTGTGAAAACAAAATTCGTATAGAAAACCATTGTGGTTAAAAAGTGTTTGATGATTAATATTAGTTTTTTAATTTTAATAATATATTAGGACCATTATAGTTTTTATATTAATATAGTATTAGAAACATGACAACCTGTATACCTATTGATAACTCGTTTCAAAAGGCAAGTCCCTAGGGCAAGAACAATCTATAAGAATGTGGCCTGTGTAAAATTCCTACTATAGGCCTATGTGAAGCCCTGGTTAGTATACTTTAAAAAAATATTATGGGTATATATTATTATAATTTGAGGAAATATATTTTAGAATCATGTTTTATTATTTTATATTCATTAATTATAATTTAAAATATTTTTTATTACTTATATGTATATATATCCAATCATTTTTACATAAATAATTATTTAGAATGACTGAAATTAATTTTTGGGGAATAATGTTAAATGGTATAAAATAATATTTTAGGGGAAATCGTTATTTATATTGTATAATATTGAGTTGAATTTGGATGTAGGGTTATTTTTTGTGTAATAGTGAAATTTGAACTATTAGTGAAATTTTTATGTTCAATATATTATTTCATCATACTAAGGGTTAAAAATATATGTTATTATCCTATATTTTGGTAACTATTTAGATTTTGGATAAAAAATAAAACCATGTAGAGTATATAAATACTCATTTATAGATTTTATGATTTGTTAAAAGTCTATTTTAGTGCATTAGGAATAAAAAAGTCATACTGGATATAAATTCCTTCGAGTATGAGAGCATCAGAAAATTGATCTTTGAAAAACCAAATGATAAAATTGTTTATATGATATACAGAGATATTAAGTAATTTTATTTCATCAGGTTCATAGTAATTATTATAAATTAATTCCATTATTATTGGAAAAGGATCTTGAAACTAAAATGTTTTCATTTTACAATCACGTCTAATTAATTAACAGTCATTTCACCCATCATAGATTTATGGTTTCATGTCCATTTAAATTATCAATATCATTCAGTGTCTTATTACCTTGGATCCTTTTCAATCCCTATCATTATTTTGGAATTATAATTTTTTACATGTTAAAATTTTTTCTTCCTGAAAAGGTTTTCTCACATGGAATCCTAGTTATGTGCGATTCTAGCTAACCATCATAGTTCATTTTCTATATTATCAAGAGGATATTTTACTCACCCTTTTTAAGATATTGGATGTGAAAAAAATGCGTACTCATTTGGAATATAATTGATTACTTAGATCAATATAATATTGAGAGGGGACAACTTATTCAAGGTGGGTAGAATGTACCACCTTGATATTTCATAAGAAAAAAATTATGTTTAACATCATACAGGACAAAAAACACATATCATAAATGAGTATGAAATATTTTTTCCATAATATGGCCTCTATAACATATCCATCTATAGATAAATTCATAGTTAATAATACCCAAATTTTTTATTAATGACATTTTATTCTTCAACAATACATTTTCTGCTAAAATAGATTTTCTATCATTTATCGAAGAAATAAGGATTTTTTTTACCTTTTATAAATTTTATATGATAAAATTGATATAAAATTCTAATTCATCAAATCATAATTATCTTATGGTGAAATTTTAACAAATTTAGGGAATTTTTTTATTTTTAGTGAATAGTGAAAATTAAAAATTTCCCAAAAAAATATCTTTTATTTTAGATAAATAATGTGATTTAAAATTTCAATTATATATTTTTACTTTTTCCTAATTTTAAATATTAATCTTATTATTTCAAATAGTAAAATTCATTTATGAATTAGAGAATTTCATGATTTTGTATATGATTATTTTTAGGGTTAACCTACAATATTATGAAAACTATTTTTGAATACATAAAATTTATCTGTTTTAAATAGTTAAAATAACTATTATTGAGAAATTATGGCACATCCTGACCTATGTTGGGGCTCGAGACATAATTTCCCCCATCTCGCCTCCATGGTCCAGGGGTGGCGACATGCGCCAAAGGGACAACAATCACAGGGAACCCATTGACTAAGAACCTGTAAACACACACGTATCCAACTCAATGAAAATGTGTAGAGGAAAAGGAAAATAAGATGGAACAAAACTAAAAATAAACCAAATATGCATGAAACACTAAATAGTACATGTATGGTAAGGTAAAATGAAAGAAATAAATGGGGGAATATACACCCAACCAAAATTGTGCCACAACCTAACAAAAACTAAATAGGTAAAAAAAATATAAGTGCGACCCACTTCTAAATCCAAATGTATGACCAACGTACATTGTTTAATTACATGTATCCATATTCTCCTCTAAAGACATGATAAACATGTCCCCCATTTGCATAAGACAAGAAACATATGAAAAAATCTTAAGTAGGGGTGAGTCAAAGAATACCCATTTAGAGGACCCAAAAAGGAGAATGAGGATACATATGGGAAAATCAAACATTGAAAGTATTAGATAATACAAATTATAGTAATATGAATATATCTCAAAACCAAAAGAGAGTGAGGTATTCTCATCCAAACATAAGGAGATATAAATGGTGATAATACGAGCTTCTATTCGAGTATTTTATGCCTATAGTAGATGATTACACACATCCAACAACAAAAAGCTTGAAACAAAAAGCATCTGAAAAACACCATGCCTCTTTTCATCTCCTAGTGGGAGAGTAACCAAAACCCATCGAGTGGGAACAGAAAATAGAATATATATATAGATATACATCCAAAATAACCAAAATGAGTGAGTAAGGAGATCTCCATCCAACATTTATGCCATGCAAGAAGAGTCACCAATAGTCTATAAGTAACCACCATTGTTTCCCATCCTTTTACACATATAATCTGAACTGTAATTTAGAGGTAATCAATCGTCGTACCATGATACTTTATATATTGGGTAGTGATACCTCACCCTCATGTTTTTAGGTCATGTCACATGGATTCACCATAGGGGGAAATATTCCCTCTTTTCCCAAAGTCTAATGGTACGTCAAATCATATCTCAAAACTGTCATGAAAAGTTCAGAGGTTGTGTCTCATGGTTGATGACCAATGGCCATCCTGGTTGGAGGGTTCCACTCTATTCATTAGGTATTTCTACCCTAGTACACCAGTGGGTCGTCACCTAGAAATTGGTGGGGACCCACTGCCCAGCCCTATAGGATGGTAATGCTTGAAAAGAATCATCGAGGGGACCCACTACCCATCCCCACCAGATGGAAGCCCCAAACCTCAATTAGGGACCATTAAGTAGCCCAACTAGATGTAATCCTGGATCTTCTATCGAGTACCAATTCCCAACCCCGGTGAATGTATGCTCAAAAATGATTTGGCCATCCTTTCTTGATGGTAACTATCAGAAAGCATCAGGGAACATCATTGGCCATCCCTCCATGATGGTACCTCCCTAAAAGAACTGATGAACCCCTCTTCCTATCCAATTTGGATGACACCTCTCTAATAGAACCATGGAACTACAGTGGTCATCTCTACTTTGTGGTACATCTCAAAAAGAAAATTGGAAAAACACCATCCATACCCTCTAGATGGTCCCTCTTGGAGAAATGACACTTCCATCATATGGTTCCTCCCTATATTAGCATCACACACAAAAAATACACATCACATATCTCAATGTGGTACACAAAACATACAGGGACCACACGATGTGTGACACTACTTCTTCGCATGATCATTTACATAATCATTCTCAAGGTCTAAATTGTGACCAAGTACCCCATGTAATTCTACTCTACTCCCCAAGTACACAGAACATCTAGACAAATGTCTGTTGAATGCAAGATTCTTTTCATTGTAAAAGACATCCAAATATATAAATTCTCCAACATGCCTCCAAAAATGACCCTAGAACATTTGATTTCATAGATTCATATATCATCATCACTCTCACATGAGTTGTCACATATCAATGTTATGTTTTCTCTTAAAATAACATTATAGGATAGTACACAAATATTCATTTCAATATTACACACTTAATGATATAACGTATAAGTCACAACACATCATAATAGATCACACCTTTTCGATCCTTGCGGAGAAACAAAATATATCAACTAATAATTCTCCCAAATCAAAAATTTAATGGGAAAATATTATTTTGCCGAATTGTGGTTGAAATTGGTCATGTAGGTCCCATGCCTTGTTCCTCAAAATATTTATATAGATCACAAAATTACGATCCTATTGAAAAAACACAAGGAATTGACTACTCATTTGTCCTAAAGGGATACACATTTAAAAGGATACGTTTCACCACAACACACACGAACTGGGACTCATGGGGTATGAAACTAAAATTTGGTTTAAACACCAAAAAGTACTACTGATAATTCCCCTAAAATACTAATGTTCTGTCACTAATGACAACAAATCAAACAGAAAATCCATTTAAAAGATAGGTCTAACAGAATATTTCATTTCGAAATTTCATGAATCTAATCCCTAATACTGAGTCATAAAATTATCAAACTAGACTAAAATTCCCCATCTTGATGATATGAATGTTTTTCTATAGATAAAACTCCCATTTGGTTCCTGAATTAGATGATTTTACCATTTGAAGGTGTATAGGCCAAAATTGGTCCGCTCAGGACCATTCTGGCTGGACCGCTCTACCTTGGATCCCCCTACAACCCTGTTTCCATAGCCGAACACCTCCATGTATTGGGGGACACATCCACATAGATTCAAATTCCACAACCTCACCTCACCTCATTCACTCCCCAACACCTCACCGTCTTAACACTTTTTGTTGCCCCAGTTTCCCCCACCTGACTGTTGCGTGATGCCAGGGCTTCGTCCTACCACACTCTTGGTCACCACCTTGCACGACAGTCATTCCATCCCACTACATCTGTCATCCCACATTACAGGATATCCCAGTTGTCTAGATCTCTCAAAATCTTCCTCTACAAGGCCTATATGCTCTATGCGCTTCCAATGCTGTCGGTGCTCTGGTGTCTAATTCTGTGAACCACCACACCTCTTCCACTTTCCTGATCTCTGATCCAAAAATGTATCAGTGATCCCTACAACGGGAACCTCATAGCCACATCCTTCGTTCGATGATACAATGGTGGATTGATGTGTCAAAAAGTTGGTGACTAATATCAACAGATAAAGTCGGGATTTTCATAATAAAAAATATGGGGTTGATATATTGATTGAAGACCAGGTTAGTTCGTCCATCTGTGGTAGATATTTACAAAAAAATAATGAACTGAAATTGTTTATATCTATTATTAAAAATTCAAATAGAGATAAATTTGATGTATCTTACCTCGATTCAAATGCTCCTCATTGATGACACATCTTCTATGCTCCTGTTTCGATCTGTCAGAGTTTCAAGAGAGGTTCCTCCATGATCTGATGAAGAATGGTTAAGAGAGAGGGAAAAAGACTGACATAATAGAGTGACAAGGGATTAATACATACTCAAAACCCAAATCCATTAATATTCATTTATGATGTCTTTATAATTTATTCTCTTAACAATGTCATTTATAAGAACTTTCACATATCTCATCATCTGAAACCAATGGGAGATATCGGGCGATCACACCAGATAATTGGGGTTGGGAAGGTGGTATGAAATATATCGACCCATACATTACATACATTTTAATTTGTTAAAAATTAATGAACATTTATTACAATATATAATAATTTCATAACAAGACCATATATGTATATTGTATTTAGATACTGGGGATCATAAACAACTGGTTCCTAAAACATCTATATTTTCTTCCAGTTAGTTCTTCATAACTAGATTTATTTATAACATGGATTACATAAATCCCGTCTTCAAATCCTGGGGAAAAGAATCCTATGAAAGGGTGAGATAAGCATTTGAATAAGGATATAAAATGTAAATATCAATCATATCATAATCATTAGAGATATGAATATAACATTTTAAAATCAAATCATGCATATGAAATATCATGATTTCATGTCATGTGATAAATGTTCATATAAATTAATAGAAATAATCCCTAAAGTCATAACACAAGACTTGGAATTTGGTGGAATACACCTGGGCATATAAAATCATTTCCATAATAGCCAAGGGTCATAGCCAAGACCATCATTGCCGACAAAGTCCATTATTGAATCGGGTTTATTTGTTGTTTCATCCTTGTATTACTGAGTTGAATTTAATTTCCATTCTAGTCATTTCTAGATCATGAGAAATAAATTTTTACCAAATGATTTGGAGTGAGATATATGCCCCACCCATCTCACATATAAATCATTCTTACATGTTCCACAAAAAAATAAATCATTCATTACAGTATAACCCATTAAATAAAATGTGTTTCTTAAACATCATTCCACCATAATATAATCTATATAAGATAAAGGGATTTCTCTAAAAAAACCATCATAAACACAATAAAATAAAACTATAAATGTCGATAGAAACATATACCAATGAAATATTATATAGAAAAAAATTTTAATAAAATATTTGAGCTAAATTCTTAAGGAAAATATCCTTTCTTCTATAAAAACGCTTTTTACTCTCAAAATCATGTGAAATTTTATAAGAAAAGTACTTAATTGAAAAATAAATAAATATTATATGGGATTCTCAATGTAAATAAAGAATTATGAGAACATAAAAATCCTTTTGTTTTGTATGAGAAAAAAACGTTATTTTTGTACTCTTTCTAGATATGTCAAAAAGTATCTTGTATGGAAATAATTATTCCTTCCATACCATTTTATAAAAATTAACTAATGTGTAAATTTTACATTAAGAAATATTTTTATAATAAAAATAAATTTATATATTTAAGAACCATGGATGTGTATGATAAATATACCTCAGTAAAAACTTCTGTATAAACAATCTTTGAAAATAATGAGATTGAGTAATTATAATTTACCTTAGGTCTGATATATTTTGTTTGTATATGAACCTCCTATATAGTAGTAAAAGTATTATATTAAAATATTTCATAACCATAATCATATTTATGATATAGTATTTGATCCTATTATATCAATTTGTTAATAGTGTTTCAATATTTTCATTTTATCAGGTGTTAAATTGATCGTTTTCCCAATCCTTTTTTCCTCTGTACGTAACTTTTGTTATTATTAGGATGAATTTTATTTTGTTATATAAATAAATTATTTTCATTATAATTATTTTTAGTCATGTTATATATTTTATAATAATTCTTCAATTTTTAACATGGAAAATGAATCTCACCGCACCACGGAGATGGTAGGCTGTGCGTACGCATGAGCGACGATATCATTCCATTTAATGGATTAATGGTATAGAATTGGATGGTATATTAATTATAGAGTGTAATTATAATTTTATATTCATTATTTAAGTCTATTATACTGATAATTATACCCATCCAAATAAATTATTGTTGAATAACATATTACACCACAACGGGGAGATAGTTTGTTGTATGTACGCACGTTTGGTGATGTTATTTTTCTTTGGATGGATAAAAAGGGATGTAAGTTTGTAAAAAAAAACTACAGTAATATCTCATCAAGTATTATATATTTTTTTTACTTTATCATGTAAATAATATAATAAATGGACATATAAGAAGAAATTAATTTAAAATGAGGTGATAAAATAATGACCTCTTTTTCAAGTATCGCCGTTTGATTTACTCAAAAGGCCTCTTTAAGATGGATTTCTCACAAAAGTTTGGAATCTAAGATATTGTAAGGTAGGATGGGAGAGTAAATTTGTATGGTTTGGCTCAGAAGAAGTGCATTATAGGTGTTATTTAACGAAAAGTAGATGTCTTCTTTTATAAGATAGGGGATAAACACCTTTGGAAATAGAAAAACTATTAAATTATCATATATTAATTTTTTATTCAAATACCTCCAGAGATGATTATTTATAATATTAAATGATAATGGGTCCAAATATCCTCAACTAATTAAATTTATACATGTTTTGATTTTAATTTTAGACTTAATTATTTTTATTTATACTTATTAAATCTATTTAATTTTAATTGTGGTAATATATTCTTAATAAATAATTGTCATTAATATTTACATTTATAATGTTATTTGACCATAAATGAATATTTAATGAAATCATAGACCTACAATTTTCTCTATGTAATTTTTAAATATTTTTATAATATTAATATAATTTAATAAATTGTTATTTTTATAAAATATAAATAGTTCCAATTTTGACACTATTCATATCATTGATTTTAAATAAAATACACACAGAAGATAACATCGAAAAAAACAATGAATATAATAAAATAATTTCATAATAAATAATAAAATTAATGTAGAACTTTAATTAACTCAAATTATATTTATTTTAATATTTTTTTAATCAGTTATTATATATTTCTATTAGTAAAATAATTTATTATTCACTACTGGGTCACCCTTAATGTAATTATATATGTAAAAAAATTATAAATAAATTTATATGATGTGGGTAACTATTTTATATTTTCATATAATATCTATAGCCGTTATTTTATCATGTTTAACAATATATTAAAATTAATAATCATTTATGAAAAGAAAGTGTGATATTTTGTGACATTCATTATTTTTAATCAAATTAAAGTCATATATAATGGAAGGTTTTCATTAAGTGTTCTAATTTAGAAAAAATAATGATAAGGGTATAATTTAGTCAACCAATATGATTTTTAAAGGTGTTATGGTAATTTTATAATGTTGTTTTTACCTTTAATTAACCGATTAAACTTCAACTATGAAAATAAAAATAATTACCAATAGTAGTATTCAAATTTCCCAAAAAATAATAGTAGCCTATTATAATAATTTATACCTAATTATTCATAATATGGATACCATTTTTAAAAATTAAAAACAGAAAAGTTACAGTAATTAATTTAAAATAAAAATCATTGTTGGAATGAGATAGTAGGTTTTCTAAAAATTTAAAACATTGAAAAAGATTAAAATACATTTAGTTATGATTTTTTTGTCAAATTAATTATAATTAAATACATTATATTTAATGATAATATAATATTCTATTTATACTATAAAACAATTAAATTTTATAAATAAAAAATATAAATTATTTCGATGAAAAAATTTATTTTCTCTTAAATTTTACTGCATTTTAACTATACATCAAAATTTGAATGATGTCATTCAAATAACAGAAATTCATCCGAAGTAAAGTTTTATAACCCACATAAAAAATGTATATATTTTAATATAAAATTTATTACGGTGTCAAATTTTTAATTTGAAATGGTTTCACCATTCAAAGGTGTAAAATTACACTTTTAAAAAACATGTTTTTATATACAAATATTGACTATTCATATCCTATGACTAAAACATCCATTAAATATATATGAAAAATATTTGAGTAAGTATACAACATATATATATATATATCATTAATTCAATAACAAAATGTACTTCACCCAATAATAAAAAAATCTTGTTGATTTTTATTTTTCATAAATAATTGATAGCTAATTAATTCACAGTGCATTTTCATAAGTTAGATATACATGTTAATGCTAACCTAAAAGATATTATATAATGGTAATTTTAATCTAAGGGAGTGTTTTGGACCATCAAAATTCACAATTTCATGCAATTCATGGTATTGAAGAATAAAAATTATTGAAACAAAATATTTCATAAAAACATCTGGGTGTTACATTCCCCTCTTAAAACAATAATCACCATTGAAATTCGTCACATGGAAACAAAAAGATGAGGATACCTCTCCCTCATCATATCCTCATGTTACCATGTAGCATCTTCCAATTGGTGGTTCCCCCATAAAACAGTAACCAAGCGAGTGGTCTTGTTTCGTACAACTTTTTTGCTACGATTCAGAATCTATACTGGTAGTTCTTCAAAAGAAAGATCTTTCTCTAGTGGTATGAATTATATGTTTAGTACATGTGAAGGATTATGTATGTACATAACTAGGATAGGTACATATAATACATCATGAATAGGAGAGATATTTGGGAAATGCTCTTATTAGTAAGATACCATCCCAACACGATCTGCAATATCAAAATGACCAATATACCTAGGGATCATATTTCCCTTATTTACAAATCACATTAAAATCTTCTAGGGTGATATTCATAAAAAACATTATCACCCACTTCAAAATCTATGTATTTTATTCGATTGTCAGCATAACATTTTTTCTTCATTGAGTTGATCTTATGTGTTGTTGATTAGATATCACATTTTCTTTTATTTCATTTATAAGATCCGGTCCTAATTTATTTCTTTCCCAAAATTCATCCCATCAAGATAGAGTTACGAAATTATTTCCATAGAGGGATTCATAAGTATCCATATGAATACTGGAGTGGAATTTTTTTTGTATAAAAATTCCACATAATGTAGGTGTCGATCCCAAACACCATTGAAATTCATAGAGTATCCTCTAAAGATATCTTCTAGAGTTTGAATTGTCCTTTCAGACTGACCATCTATTTGTGGTTGATAATTAGTGTAAAAACATAACATTGTATCTAGAGCATGCTGATTACTTCACCAAAACAACAAGGTAAACCTCAGATCCTGATTATATATAATAGAATGTGGTACTCCATGGAATATTATCACTTCCTTTACATATACCCTGGAATGTTAATTAATATAGAAATCACCTCTTATTAAAATGATGTGTGCATACATAAAAATATGGTCAACTATAACCTATGTAACATTATTTTATTTTAATTTTTTTGAACATCATAAGAAAAATCACATAGTTATGTTTTCCCATTACCAGGTTGGTATTGGAAATGGTAGTGAAATCCCCTTTGACTTTTATCTCTCAGCCATATCTTGCTGAAAAACCTTACATCAAGAGACATATTAAGAGACATGTCTTTTCATGTCATCCCACTAAAAATACTCTTTCTGGTAAATTAACATTTTTTTCATTCCATGGTGAATAGAGAATGAATAAATTTGAGCCTCATCCAATATCTCCTTATTTTTTAAGTTATTGGAGGAATAAAAATGTGATAATTAATCCTTATGATTTCATCAAAATCAAGGTTGAATTCAGAAACATTTCTCAACTTATTTTGTAGCATTACATATTTCTTCTCTTCCTCCATAATCATTACTTTTATAGATTGATGATCATTTATTTAAGAAAGATAAAATTTCCACCCTTCTATTAAAATTTCATGATCTATCCTTTGAGAATCCATAAAAAAAGGATCATTTTTTATAGTTACCATGGATAGGCTAGCATGGTCTAGTCGACTCAAAACATCTCTAAATTGTCCGCTTTCCCAGGGTGGTAATATATTGAGAAGTCAAAATAATTTATCAACTACAACCATCTTCTTTGTCACCTATTCATCTCCATTGGTGTTAAAATAGAATTTAAACTTTTATTATTAGTATAAATTTCACACCATTCACCTTAAAGATAATGTCTCAATATCTTTAATTGAATGATTACCGCTGCTGACCCCAAATCATATGTTTGGTTTCTTTTTTTATGGATTTTATACTATCATGATTCATAAGATATCACAATATCATTTTTCCTGAGAACACATACAAACCCCATCGTGGATGCATCATTTTAGATCTCAAATATTTCTCTACTTCAAGGCAGTGTGAGAACCGGTTCACTGGGTATCCTTATTTTTAGCTATTTGAAATTCTCTTCACATTCATCCATCCATGGGAATATAACTCCTTTATTATTCAACTTGGCGAGTGGATAAGATAATCATGGAAAAATCATTCACAAAACATTGATAATATCCAGTCAAAAAAAGAAAAGATCGGATCTCAGTCACCATTTTCGGTATCGGCCAATTTTGAACAACTTCCGTTTCGGATGAATCCAAGGATATGTCATCCCATGAGTGTATTTGACCAAAAAATGAAACTTTATAAAGCAAAAATTCACAATTGGTAAATTTTTTATAATTATTCTATTTTCACGGGGTCATCAGTATAATTCTCAAGGGGACATTATGTTCTTACTTGCACTTCTAATAGACAATAATATCTTCAATAATTACCACCAAAAAATGATCAACATAGTCTCTAAAGTATATATTCATTTGATCCGTTAAGATAGCAGGGGCATTAGTAAGACCAAAAGACATTACAATAAATTACTAGTGTCCATAACTCGTATAGAATGTCATCGTTGTAAAATCCTACTTCTTAACCGTTACTTGATTATTTCCTGAATGTAGATCAATCATAGAATGGTGTTGATCTCTACATTGTTTACCGAATAATTCATCAGTGTGGGGAATATGATATGGTTTCTTGATAGTGACCTTATTATGTTCTTGATAATCAGTGCAGAGTCTCATTGATACATATTTCTTCTTAATAAATAGAATATGTTCTCCCCAATGTGACACACTAGGACATATGAATCCCTTATCAATATTATCTTGGAGTTGCTTCATCAATTTGTGCAACTCAATTGGGGCCTCTTTATAATTTTTTTAAATATTAATAGCACACAATATGAGTTCTATTGATTACTCAACTTCACGATTCGGTTGAATTCCTAGAAATTACTCTAGAAATAAATCATCAATCTCTCATACGATGGGAATATTCTTAATCATGAGTTTCTCCCCAAAAATTTGAGAAAAATAACATTTTCTATATGAATCAAAACCCATAAGATATATGAATTTTCTATTGTATGGTTATAGTCATACTTATATCATTATATGATCATAGAGTGATCCAGAATATGAAATGTGAATTATCTTCTATGGAAATTGATATGTTCTCCATATAGAGAATTCTAATCCATGACATGAATCAAATAAAATTACACTATATGAAGGATCACAAAATTTTCAGGAAGAGCAGTCCATAAAACTTTAACCAGAGAAGAATTATACACTTTTGATGAGAATATTGTTCCATTAAGAGTTATAATAGCTATCTAAACATCTAATTGTTGAGACAATACTACCAAACCCATAGATTTTTTTCCTAAAATAAAAGAAAGAATATATCCAAAATAAAATAAAAAATTCCATACATTAGAGTGGATGGTATGTGTACCTCTCACCACTTCATTATCTTACTCCACAACACCAATAGTTATTTCTTGTGACATTCCTTTCTCTTTGGCCTTAAGAGTTTTTTACATTAATCAAAATAAATAACCCATTGATTAGGTAATTGATGGGAATAATGCCCCATTTCCATGCACTTATAGCATTCATGTGTAGGAGGGGTATTCTGTGTATCCGTTTTTGTGTTCACATCATTATACATATTGTTTCCACTACATCGACATTAAACTACTTGGTGACCATATTTTACACACTTAAAACATTAACTAGTCCCTTTAAGAAAATTCCTCTATGTTTCTTTCCACACATTGAGAATAATGGAAAACTCCTCTTTGTTGAAGTGTACCCTTTATGTTTTCCTTTTAATTCCATTACATATTCTTATCAAATCAATAGGACTAATGGGTTACTCTAATATAAATCTCATTCTTGAGAGAATATCGAACGATTTCCGTATAACTATTACTGTTCCTTATAGAAAATTCCCTTCTAATAGCTGGGTTTAAGCCACTAATGAATCGATCAATTTTACTCAAACGTTGGATAATAATTCCTGAATTATACGATTCATGCCTTGTAAAAATTTATTCTTATGTACCGAATAATTAATTTTACTTTTTCCTAACTACAAGGATCTCCTTCTCCATATTGGTTTGATGAATATGAAAAATTTACTTGTTGAAAAATAAGTTATTGAACTTGTGCCATTACGTGGACTCAAATTCATCTCTTTTCCACATATTACTGCTAAGATTCCATGATTGATCTGCTTCACCTTCCAAACGATATAGTACTAAGATGAATATATAATATTTGGAAAAGTTTAGAACATAAAATATCTTTTTAGTGGTACTGATTCATTGTTCAGCAACTAATGGATTGGATGACCTCCTAAATTAATGGGGATAGTTACACATGAAGAACTAAAAAAATGTTACTACCTCCATTTCATGTTTGAAAGCCATACATTTTCCATATATTCAGAGAGTTGTGAGTGCATTTCTATAGGATGTTCAATACCATCACCAATAAAATTTGGTTGCTCAGGTTGAAAATCATTGCATTTTCCATTGCATTCTATGTTAACGTAGATCCCTCAGCTTCCAACCATTGTATAAAAGCAATAAGAATAGCTCAAGAAACACTAATCATAATGGGGAAACCACAAAATCAAGCATAAAATTTAAATTTTGGACACATTAAGTTATATCCGAAGTTATTTAGGGTAGTTTCCAACATACTATGATTGTAAATTATGTTTATACATATGCTATTTGGTTTTTAATAAGTCTTTATAATCCTAGATTCCAAATTATAACTATTACATTACTCTAATACAAAATATAAGGCACCATAAATTATATAAATTGATATTACTTCAAAATTTAATTTCATTAATTTTAACGTATAATAATTCAATGATAGGATATTATAGGCATAGTGTCTTCAGAAATGGGGATACACAAACAACTGGTTCATAAAACATCTATTTTTTCTTCTACTTATTTCATAATAACTAGACTTTTTTCTAATAAAGCCTACTTAATACCCTTCTTCATGTCTTGTGGAAATGAAAAATATGAAATTGTGAGATCAATTTCTTAGTAAGGTTATATAAGAGAAATATTAATCATTTATTCATCATAATACATAAGAACATAAAATTTTAAAATTTTATCCTGCAGAGGAAATATCATGATATCATTTCATTGGATACAAGATCATAAATTTAATGGACCCAATCCCAATAGTCATAAAATAAGACATGATTTTTTTTGAAATACACACAAGTATATAATATCATTTATATATTAGACAAGGCTCATATCTAAGACCATCATTGTGTAAAAAGTCCTATACGGAACCAAGTTTACTTTTCGTTCCAGCCCGATATTTCTGATCCGTATTTCCCTTTTCTTCCAATAAAATCCATATAACGAGACATAAATTATTTTACAATGCATTAGAGGTAGATATATCTCTGAAGAACCACTTAATGAAATCATTCTTATATGTTCCACAACAACATAAATCATTTATCATAGCATAACCCATGAAATAAAATGGTTTTGCTAAACATCATTCCATTATAACATAATCCATTTTGGATAAAGTGATTTCATAAAAAAAATTTCATAATAAACCCATTCAATTAAAAATAATAATAGTTTAGAAACATAACCCTATGTCAATCTTATATGTAAAATAATTTTTGTGAAACACTTGACCTTTATTCATTATGAAAATAACCATTCTTCTTAAAAAACATTTTATATTCTCAAAATTCCATGTAGTTTTAAAAGAAAAGAATTTACATGAAAGAAAATGTAAAATTTTTCATATAAATTTAAATGGAAATAAGGCATTATAATGATGTATAAATAATTTCGTTATGTATAAGATAAAATATTGTTCTTCTCATTCTGGCGCTGTAAAATTAAAAAATACCTGTTACGGAAAAAGAAATACATATTCCTTCCATACCATTTAATATAAATTCACCAATAGGTAAAATTTAATTTAAAAAATAAGTGAAGAATAGACCTAATATTATATATATGGTAAACATGGATGTAGATGATAAATATACACCAGTAAATACTTACGTATAAGCAATCTCGGAAAATAATGAAATTGTGAAATTATCCACTACCATAGGTATAATATCCTTAGTATGTATCTTAACCACATGTGTATTGTTTAATGTATTTTATTAAATTATAACACCACTATATTCATAGTTATGTTATCATATATAATCCAATTATATAATTTTGTTAATAGTGTTTCAATATTTCCATTATTTTGGTTTTTAACTATTTTGTTTTCCCATTCCTATTTTTCCATGTATGTCGTGCATTTTTTTCTTAGGATGTATTTTATTAAAGTCCAGAATGAAAAATAGTTCATATATATTATTTTTACTCATCATATAAATTTTATAATCATTATATTATTGTAAATACGTTGAAGGAATCTCACCATGTTGTGGAGATAGTAGATCGTACGTATGCAAGAGCGACGATATCATTCCCTTTAATTGTTAAATTTCATTTAACAAGACGTTATATTAATTTTAAATAATATTTATCATGTTATATTAATTATTTAAATATAATGTACTCATCATTATACCCATCCGAATAATGAATAGTTGAATAATAGATTACACCACAGTGTGGGGATGGTAAGCCATACGTACACACACATAGTAATATTGTTATTAGTATGATGGATAAAATGAGGTATAATGTTTTCTCATAGCTATAGAAAAATATAATCATGTATAAGACACTAGATATATTACTTTCCTTTGAAAACAATATAAAAACATTATGTATAATAATAAATTAATTTTGAAAGAGGTGATAATAAAATTATATCTTTTTCATATTTAACCTTTGATTTGCACAAAAGGCCTCCATAAGCTGGCTTTCTACCCAAATTTGGATTTCTAGGATGATGTTAGGGATGTTTTGGAGAATAAATAGGTATCTTGTGGAAAACAGAAGTATATTTATATATGTGATTAAAAGAGAAGGAGTGGTTCTCTTTTATAAGAGAGGATAGGGGCACTTTGGCAATAAGAAAAAAAATTAAATTAATATAAAATAATTTTTTTGATTCATATGCCTCCAAAGTGGATTATTTAGATAATTAGAAGAATATGGGTAGTAATTAACCGAAACAATAAATATTTGATAAGTTTTTATTTTATTTTAAACCTTCTCAATTTCATTTTTTTATTTAATCGATTTAATTTTAATTGTGGTAATATATTCTAAATATTTAATAGTCATAAATACTTTCTTATTTTATGTTAATTGACCATAAGTGGATATTTTATGAAATTTTGGACCTTATAATTATCTGTTTGTAATTTTATATATATTTATTTTTTTAAATAATTTCCTAAAATGTTATTTTTATAAAATATCAATAGTATCTATTTTGTCAATATTCATTTTTCTAATTTTAAATAAAATCAACAAACCAGATAACATTAAAAAACATTGAATATAATATGAAATTGTTATAATAACATATAAAATCTATTAGAAAATTATTTAAATCAAATTACAATTCCTTAATAATTTTAACATCATTTATTTCATATTTCTATTAGTAAAATAATTTCTAATTCATAATTGTGTCATCCTTAATCATAATTATTTAATTTATTAAAATTATAAATAAATTTCTATAATGTTGTTAATTATTTAATATTTCAATGGACTATCTATAGTCGATGTTATCATTTGGATAACCATATATTAAAATTAAAATAGTTTTATAAAAGAAAGTGATCCATTTTGTCACATTCATATATTTTAATAAATATAGAGTCACATTAATGGGAAAGTCACCATTAAGGTATTTAATATCAAAACAATGATGACAATATATAATTTAGTCTTCCAATATAATTTTTATCGATGATACAATAATTTTATAATATTTTTTACCTTTAATTTCCTTATTTACCTTTAACCTTGGAAATAAAAATAATAACCAATGTTATTATTCATAATTCCCAAAAAATAAAAGTATCCTATTATCAAAATTTGTACCTAGTTATTCCAAATATAGAGTAAATTTTTTAAAATTAAAAACAAATTAGACAAAATAGTTATTTTAAAATCATTCCCATTGTAAAATGAAAGAAATGGTATTTTAAAAGCTAAAACATCACAAAAGATTAATATATTTTTATATATAAATTCAATGTAAAAATAATGATAATGAAATAGATATATTGAAAAACCAAAATAAATACTTTTTATACATTAAAACATTATATTTCAAATTTTATCCATATAACATATTTTGATGAAAAAAGTTGTTTTCTGTTAAAATTTAGTGTATTTTAATTATTAATCAAAACATGAATGTTATTAGAAAAATATCATAAATTCATCAATTGAAAAATTTTATATTCCACTTCAATATAACATGATTATGATATCATATAAAAATACTTAATGTGTCAAAATATTAATTAAAGAGGGGTTCTCCACTCGAAGGCATAAAATTACCCTTTTAAAAAATATGATTTAAAATATAAAATATGGTTTATTCATACCCTATAACTGAAATATACATTGGATTAATATCAAAAATATTTTATTTCATATATATAATATATAAATCTAATTAATTTCATTATAAAAAATAATTCACTCAATAAATAAAAAATCTAATTTATTTATATTTTTCAGAAATAATTTAATGTCAAGGAATTAACAGTGACTTTTCAAAAGTTGGATACAATTATTTCCACTAACCAACGACTACTGTATAATATTATTTTAATTCTAAGGGAATATCACAGTTTTTTCAAACTCTCTATTTCATGTAACATGAGATACTGAAGAATAAAAATCATTTAAATAAAAAATTTCATAAAAACATATGTGAGTTACATGCAACCACATGAAACGGCATCAAAAACACAAATGGACCTATGAAAATTGTAGGATAGTTCCACCCTCTGCAGACGAACCTCTTCATCCCATGGAAAGACCTAAATCATGTTTTTTCCCTAAAATAGGGTCTCATGATTCCCTCCATTATAATATCCATCTACTAAAACACCTATGTATATATGGTTAAATGAGATTTCACAATTGATGCATCACAATAGATAATCTCTTACACACTCAGGAGGATAAGGGGTAATCACAATCGATAGAAGAAAAATTGAACCCTCCTACACCACTAGGGACAAAATTAGGCAAGATAACTACTCTAAAACTTCATGCACTTGGCGATCGTGGTATTTCATGTTAATGGAATATGAAACAACATCACCCTTTCCTAGGGTAAAATCTATCTCAAATTCATAGTCCTGTAGGAAGTTCAACAACGGTTTCTGCCTTAGGTTGAAGCTTTTCAGTGGGATGAAATACCTGAAACAGTTGTGGTCCATAAATACACAATGTTCACTCCCATAAAGTAGTATCTATACATTCATAGGGATAAGAAGCCCACTACCAGCACCACATAGTGAGTTGCATAGTCCTGTTCTTGGTGTCTCCCTAACAATGACATGTATATGATAATGCATGTATCAATGATGACGTTGAGAATGAAAAGGTGAAAATGAAGAGGGTTTGTGGGTAAGCTCATCCAACCACAAGAATATAGACAAGGAGAAAAAAATACATACCATGTGAGTATTCACATCCCTTAGAAGGGAAGTAACCCCAAACTAGATATTATACTACTCCCACTACTGAAATCCGAAGAAAACATTGTCAATAAATAAAACTCAACCAGATGTTCTAGGACCAGCTCTGACCCTTAATCGAGAAACCTCTATCGGAATGCACAAGTAAAAGGGACTCCTCCAACACACCGTGATACTATTCTCTTTGGGTGGAACTGACTATCCCTCATGGTTATTATCACTTCAAAAAAATTCTTCTAGGTGTGGGAATGACCACTCTTCTTCTTGCATTTTACTCTACATTGAAGAACAATGACATAGGGTTACTGTGACGCCCCACGTCACCCAGGAAAACCCTCAAAAAGGAGTACTAATAAAATAGTACATCACAAATTATATAAAAATTTCCACTACAAAATGTATAAGTGAAATTTCGTGTGTAGTGGGATCATAGACATCTAAAGTGTACGGCTATCCATTGCCCCAACTGTGAGCTTATTATACCTGAAACAGCCCATATAGCGGGGGTGGTGGATAGAACGCCTAATGTTATCCCCCACCTCTATCTCCACCAACTCCATTTCTAGAACCAACTCCATGGGGACCACCATGTCCATATATTTTATATCTATGATCATGGTGTTTTCTCTCCAGTGGTGGTCCACCAGCGGCATGCCATGGATTCTAAGCACATCTGGTCGGGCTTTTTCATTCCATGTGAATTCACCAATCCAAATAATATCATTTAACCTCTCATTAATAACCTAGATTTTCCTATTCGGGTCTTCGAGTTTGTTCATGAGAAGACCTCCAACATAGATATCATATCGACAGATGTCTGCTAGTAGTCAATGATGCCTTATCCCTAATGTTTCCACTATGACTACATGTTGTATAGCATCCCTCGAATTGAAATATCTCAATCACTAGAGCCTTACCTAATACCCAGACATATCTGGGGATGTATAGGGAAACAATGATAGCATATATCTCTCTACGGAGTCCCCTATCGAACTTTGGTGCTCAGATGTATATGTCATTGATCATGTTCAGAGAGTAGAGTGTAAGGTCTGTGAACCTAGTCGCACACTCTGCCACTATTATCTATCCCTATTGAAAATGTAGGATCTCTTGACTCTAAACCGAGTTAAAGGATGAGTAGTAATCCTAAAAAAATAACTTATAGAAGCCATACCATGAGAGTGTAGTCTCATTGTGAATCTCGATAACCAAATCCCACCAACGCCCATCTACTCTATGAAATGGGTTGGCTGTGAAAGCCACCATATCATCTTCTAGTGTCTCTTTAAACATGTAGAGGAAGACCAATGACTCCAGCCAAAGCTCTACTTCTTAAGGGTCTAGATCAATGTGTAACCTTATCAGTCACTGGTGTTGGATGTCACGAAGTGCTCCGAGTATGTGCACATCCACAACCAACTCTACTTGGGCTGCCTACTACTCAATAAGTCATTCTACTTCTGCCTAACCTCCTGGAAGATGGAGATCACATGATGGGTCCTAATATAAGGCCTCATCGCTTATAGGGTCATCGTCATGAACACAATATATTATCCTAGTTGTTTATCGTCAAAGATACATTCTGAATTATATCAAGGAGTACCGCATTTAGATGAGAATAAATATATATCAACAACAATCGGGAGTTGTCTTTATAAGGGAAATCAAGGACACAATAATATATGGTGCATTCCGTTTAAATTTTAATCATATTAATAAGTAAAACGGAACATGACTCCCATCACTATAAACTTATGGAGTGCATTTGAAATCCATTATAAATTCTACTCAAAGGTTGAAAATATCCATCCAACCAAATAAATCTATTGGTCAAAGTCACTTTTTGTGTGACCAGCATTCAATAACTTTCACCAAAAGTACCCACTAATATACCCTATAATAGGACCTAACTTCCCAGTAATTATACATACAAGAATTCAAAATTTATAAATTTAGATTATAGTTCTCCTTCATTAGGCTCATTAAATTAATTATTTTGTGATATTCATACTCAACCATTTTATGTTAGTTTATATGAATTTCTTCTCTAAATACAATCATAAATTTATTTAGGTACTCCATAAGTACATTTATCATTAAACCCATGAATAAAAAAGGGGTAATAGTGTGTCCAAATCCACTAAACGAAAATTCATAGTGTCTATTACACATATATAATGTTTTCAATGGTATATCTTTACATATAACCCTCAATTTATATTATCCAAAATTATGACAAATCACCATTATGTATTAATATATTTATAGTCGATCAAAAATAAACAATATGGTTTAGAGGATACTTATTCTGGATAATGGACTTGTTATGTTAAAAATAATCAATATACAATGACTTTAACACATATTTCTCATCAAGAAAACAAATAGTTTCACCACACGGAAATGCACATGGACTAACAAATCCCTTATCATGATCTGTAAAATATTTCTTAGTTAATTTCAAAAAACCAATCTGGGATATTATATATTTTGATATTAAAATAATCATTGGAAAAATGAGTGATTTATTGAAAAAGAAACGTCATTAATCAATGAAATACAAGAAAATACTTTTTTAAATGCATTAGAGTATTACCATAGAATTGGAATATCTTAATTGAGGAGAATCTCCCTCAAAATTTTAGATAAATATCCCTCATTAATTGGTAATAAGTCCCATATAATTGATGTAATTTATAATAAAATTTCTCATTCAAAATTTCAATGATATATGAATATAAGTGATTTTCTTAAGAGGTATTGATATTGTTTTTTTAAGAGTGAAGATGATGAATTGGAGAAAAGTATACAATTGAGTGTTTCATAGTGTGTTTTAAATACACAAATCATCTTAAACGGTAAATCAAATTACTCCATTTGAAATGTTATTTATTATAAAATATCATGAATTTCTCATCATAATTAAAAAATTTCATAAATTATTGATGGAAAAAAATACGACGAATGGATATAGCAAGGAATATACAGGATTGAATGCACCCCAGATGGAGATAAATTTTCAAAATAATTTTCTAACTCATTCAGGGTCATTCTGTATTGGTTTCCATGTTAATGGTGGATAAAAGGGCTGAAAAGTCCACACCCATGATGGAGGTTGTGTTTGTACGTCCATTCCCAAAAATGTTTAACATGAAAGAGACCACACCCATGCGGTTTATGTTGAGGATTTCTATAACACCCGAGGTAAATAAAGAATATGAAATTTTCATATTTATCCACATTTGTGAATAAAATATTAATATTACTTTAAAGGGAACGCTATTCTCGATGGCGTTCCCAGTATGCAACTACGAGTTTCTTGGAGATCATACGTTGCACTCTAATAATAAAATAATATTATTTTAAATGGTAGTTAACGCCTAGCCATTGTAATGGAGGGAATGAACGAAACTAACTAAAAAATGATTATATATGATTGTCACATATTTTTACTTTTATCCAATAAATCTTAGAGGTTTAAATTGTGAATGAATCCAATTTTAAGCGTAAATATTCTAATATTCTTTAAAAGGTCGATTAACCACCTTTTGATGGTGAACGCTTTTTAAATCCACTTTTTGACAATTTCATATGTTATATTGGACCAAATAATATTATTCTTTAGAATTGGGACATCAAAATTTACATTGAGTAAATTTTTGGTATTTTTCCGATAAAGTTCATTTTTTAATGAATAGTGAAAAGTGATGTATTTTAATTAAAAACCACATATTAATATAATTTATTTATATGATTAGATTATCTTTTGAATTTTTTTTAAAGTACAATGATAATATATTTTTACCATTTAATCCAATAGTCGTCATTGGAATTAATTTCACTTTGAAATTTGACTTAACCTAGCGTCAATCTTTTAATAGATATTGTTTCGTAAAAACACACTATTTGTTTTGGCAGCGGGAATAGATTATTAAATTAATTAATGCAACTTATATTTTTATAATTTTTTGAAATGGACATCATTTTTGAATTCGGAATATCAAATATAGCTTAGGGAGAATTTTTGGTAATTTTCTGAAAAACATCAATTTTTGATTAATAGTGAAACCACTAAGTGGTAGTTAAAGAAACTGATTTTCTCATTAAATGAAACATTACCACTTATGTGATTTGAATTAAAAAAATCTTACATACATGGTTGTCATTAAGAAGTAAAATGTGGTTCAATGGGATTAAAATAAATTTTTGGTGAATACTAACTTTTAAGTTTATTAATCGCGATTAGAGGTAATTAATGTAGTTTAATGTAAAAATAATGTTTTAATGATATGAAATGACCAATAAACATGTAAAACCCTTATTTTATGTTTCATTTCCGACCAAGACAATCAATGGGTCATCTTGGGGACCCCATGGAGCCACTTTGGTAGGAAGATGTCATTAATAACTTTTTATTTAATGTTAAAATAAAGATGTCACAAACATGATATGTTTTACTAAAACAATTTTTAAATGGGGTTATTCAAGTCATAATTTGACTATAAATATTAATTGGAAATATAAAACTCTTTCCTACATAATGATATTTTTTTTAGAATTTTTAGACATTAAATAAATTAAGTTATTTATGACACCATGATGATGCAGCGATTACCTTATTATTTAACGATTTAAATAAAATGAAACGATAATGTAAAATATAATACCTAAACATGTACAAAACCTATTTTATGGGTGTATTTTGAACCCATATCACCTTATCCCTTAAATATATAATTGTGGGACCTTTTTTATCCGAAAATAATTTTATAATAATGTATCTTTTCTTAACTTTCCAAGAGTGCCCCTCCTTTTCTCTTCTAAAAGGCCCCCACCTCTACCACCTTACCCACACCTCTCAAGCCATTGGCTCGGCCAAACCCTACCCATTTAGTCTCTCCACATCCATATCTTCATCATTGAAGCCCCGCCTTTTGGCATAATCATTTCCAAGGAAGCCTTTGAGCTCAAATCAAGAAGAGTTATTCGATTTTAAGGTAATGTCTTCACTTGTGTTCTTTTGTTTTATTTGGATTATCCAACCCTCAAAAATATTTTTTTCCTTTATTTTGTAACAAAAACAGTATCGTAAATATACTAGGATGTTGTTATGTGAAGCATTCGAGCAACACTTACACACACCATTTTCTAATGGTTTAAGAACATACTGTTTCTGTGGTTGGGGAATTTCTGCCTCACGAAACGATGATTGTTCAATCTTCTTTTAACGCCTTTAATGGTGTCCATTATGATTTCACTATATTTTATATATGATATATATGTTATTTATGTTTTCTATATTCTTCTTAATTTTATATTTATAACATTAATTTATGCTTTTCATGTTGTGCAAATGCGATAATTTCATACGACGAAGTGTGGACTACCGCCCCCTCAAGTGATGTGACTCGTTCATGCAATACATGGAATGTATAAAGAATGAAATTAATGAACATATGTGACCTATATAAAATATATATTATACTGAAATTATAATATATGTATCTCAATTATTTTTAATTCCATTAATATGACAAAGAAATGAATGTAGCGTTCATGCATACGTACGGCCTACCGTCTCCATGAACGGTGAATTTCATTTATTTTTATCCCCAAATGTTATGGAGTAGTACAAAATGAATATTTACTGGATATATATAATATTTAAATCATTAATACTATTCTGGAGATGATTTACTTATAACTACATGGACAATCATTTTCAAACAAGTTCATTTTTGACTCGTGTACCAAACATCGACAAAAACGTCTGATATGAACTCACATTATTAACCAATTATTATAACATTATAATATGTGATATGAAGTGAATAGTATTCCTTAAAAGTGGTCCTCAAAAAATTATAAATTTACCATATTTTATTATTCAGGAATATAATGAAACGAACAAGACAAGTCAGACTTGAGGTAAGGGATCATACCCCTCTCTTTCTTTTAAAGTACACACTTATGTGTAATTACTTTTAATCTCATATTTCTTATGACTGGGATGTTATTTTATATTACTATTACTGTAATTATTTATGTTCATATGATAAGATAACCTATTTTCTCTCATCAATCCATTTTGGATGTTTTGAGTGGCGTCGTTAGGCTGCCGAATTTTCGTAAGAGATCCAACCTCTCTCTTTCTTATTAAGTACTCTCCTTTATGTCACATAATTTAATATCCTCTTTGTTATGTTGGTAGATTTTCTTTTATATTCCTATGGATGTACATTTTATTTCAATATGATGAGAGACCTTATTTGATCTCATAAATCCTTTTTTGGATGTTTTAAGTGGCGTCGTTAGGCTGCCGAGTTTTGGTAAGGGATTTTCATCTCACTTTTATTCCCGTGAGATTTATGCTACATTTTCCACAATTTCCTTTGAGTGGTATATGTACTGCTCATTATTCTACTCTTGGGTGATATACTTTCGTTTATGATTAATTAATTCAATTTTGTATTGTCCTTCTTTCATGGGGTGTATGTTTCGAAAGATACCCATGTCGGAAAGGGAACCTTTCACCTTTTTATTTTTAAAAGACTTCTTTTTGAGGGGTCCTTTAATTTACATATTGTCATATTGGGATATGTTCACAAATATCCTTATTGATATAAATTTTATGTCCAAGGGATGAGATACATTGTCTCTCTCATGAACTCATTTCCTGAATTTTGAAGTGACGCCGTTAGGCTGTTGAATTTTTGAAAGGGAACTTCTTAACCCAATTTTGATTCATTGGGATAAACTTGTACTCCTTGAATATGTCATTCTATGAAAAAGTGTGAATGAACTCTGATTAATTTACACTTAATATCCACTTATATTTTGTGAATTCGTTTTTCACACATAATTATGTCATTGATTTATCCTTAATCCCAGGATACCGTATTTGTAAGAGACTTCGTCTCAATATCCTTTCATTGAGGCGTATTTTGTTCTAATAAAAGACATTATTTTATACGCAGTATAAAACACTTTTGACATTTCCTTTCATAAAAAGGGAATCTTCTTCTATGAAGCGTTTTAAAAAACGACAAAAAGGAATGTTTCTTTTAACGTACGCGGTTACAACGACCTTTTTCGCCGCTGCGTGTATTATTTGGTTTTTGGCTTCCTCAACAAGCCATACTGTTTTTAAAATGAAATAAATATCATATACTATTTTATGTATTTTGGTATTGAAAAGGGGTTTTATATTGGATTTTTTTATGTCAATATATTTAAGTGATATATTGTGACTGAAATGTGTAAATGTTTTATTTCCTTTATAATTTTTATGATTTTATATTGGTACTTGGACATTTGACGTGTGGTTACAGGATAAACCATATGACGGGTGGTGCCGTGAATACCAGGACGGGTGGTTACGTTATAACCTCCAATGCATTGGGTATGGAAGTCAGCCGTATGTCTATTCTATTAAGTATGTGTGGAAGTCTACCGTATAGTTATTCTATCTAAGAATGTTTATGTCCCAAGTCACCTTTTTTTGTTATGTGTTCTTTATATGGGTTTTATGGTAATATTTTGGTTACAAAAGGGTATGTAATGATCTTTTATTCACTGAAGATTTTTTACTACTTCATAAAGGTGAAAAATTATTACTTTGAAAAAGTATACATAGTTTACTTGTTATTTTGAAAAACTAACAGTTTTCATTCTCTGTGTATCCATTACTAAGCTTTTTATGCTCACCCCATGTTTTTTTAAATGTTTTTCACAGGTATTAATGTGGAATAGGGTCAAGTATGGGATCAATGGATTGTTATGCTATCTAAAACATGGAACTAAATATGTTTCTTTTTAAGAGTATTTATTTTATGGAAACTTAGTAGAAGTGTCTACTTTGTAATCTTTTGAGATGTAATAGTTATGTTCTAATTATCTAAAACTATAAACCATGAAAATATCCTCAATGTGAATTATTAATTTAATTTAATATTAAGTAAGTTTTAAGGCTGGGGCCTTATAATTTCCAATGTTCCTATGGAAAATATAAATGCCCAAAATTAGCATAGTGTTTGTTTAGTTATCTTATAGTATTCCAATGCAAAAAGGCTATGTGAAAAATTGACATGGTTTAACCACATGGTATTTAGTATATTATGTCATGAAAAATAGTCTAATCTAGTAAACATGACCATCTTATGAAATGATGTTGTAAACAACCAATTGTTCTAGTTGTTTCAAAATAAAAAAGGCCAAAAATTTGGAAACTCATCACAATGAAAAATTTCTTAGGTGTTTAGTAGTACTTTTGAATATTTTTTACGATCTACCATAAGGGATGATCTAATGTATCTCTAATTTTATCAATGATTTATTTTTATGAATTATAATAGGTATTAAAACTATTCACAAATAAAAAATAACTCATAATTATTTTAGAGTGGAGGGGATGGATTGAAAATGTTGTTACCTATTTGAATTAATAAAATCATATTCATTGTATTGATTTGAAATTAAAACTATTAAAATTATAGGGTGTATGATGTTAGATGAAAAGGAATAGAAAAATAGTAAGTGATGTAGTGATTAGTCGAAGAATATATTAATAATCTTAGATGAAAGTTATAATATATTTTATAGTTCATATGTGAGTTATATCAGTATGATGAAGTAGTGGAAGTGTGGCAATATATCAAAAAAATAAGTCTTTTTTGGTATTATTTATTCTTTTATTATTTCATATTATTTTTATTTGTAATAGTATATGATGAAATCTCGTAATTTTTAAATATTTCTAAATTATTACATTGTTTAACCATTATCATTGTACCTTAATGTTAAAACAACTAGGTTATTTAGTCTCATTGAAATATGAATAGTCATATATACTATACTTATTGTTTTGAGTGGTGAACCATGTAGATCATATCTCTCATTCATGTGGATGTGGAAAAAGTGATAAATATTCACTACAATTGAAGAGGACTGATGCTAAAATAATGAAAATTATAAATAAATATAATCAATGATTCATTCAACTCTCAAAGAATCACCACGGATCATAAATGTGACATTTAACTACTATAAAATAAATATTTTCCATAATTCATGACATTATATTTGATATTTTATGAATAGGGTACACTCTATTAAATTATATTGTCAACAAATAATTTATTATATGTTTAAAAAATCATAATTTAGTGAATAGAAATGTGAATCATTCTTTTTATTGAAAAATATATCACATATATAAAAGAACTATGATTCCAAACCTGTTATCTGTAAATTATGATTTATTGGATTCCAAAATTTCTTGGATTATTACCCAAAATGAATATGTTTATTTAACAGTATTAAATAAGATGAATATGTACATTGTTGGTCATGAAAATAATTTCATTCAATAATAAATCTCATAACGTGAGTTTTTGAATGTCTGGTTACTCATTATTTATAAAACTATATTTGATAAAAATAAAAATACAAATAAAGGAATGTACTAATTGAATAGAAAAAATTTATTATTTTAGAGGCATGATTATAATGATCATAATATCAATAATAATGAAATTATTAATAGTTTCATTAAAATGGTTAATGTTGTTTTCTTTATAATTAGAGGCTATGGTGAGAAGGTGGAAAATACTGATATATTTGAAAAAATTTATTATATTTAATCTCATAAGAATGATACTATTACCTCTAACATTAGTTAAATTGATCCAATTTTTATTTATATTTATTATTTTCATAGTTTTCTAATATCATTAAAAAAATTGAATGAAGAGTCTATCATGAAGAATATAAATTCTGATATAAATTTTATTTTGTTTCTGGAAGGAATGAATATTTGATGAAGAAGGTTGTCATGGTAGAGGATTATAACTACTATAATTATAATTATTATTTTAATTTGATGTTTTATATTATAATTTCTCTAATAATTATATAAATTTTATGATTTGTTGGGTTAATTAAAGGTATGAATCTGCTGTAAATATTTATGTGTGGAGTATTAGAAAATTTTTATGAAAATCGTTATTAGTTAAAAAATGTTGGAGATAGAAAGGAAGACGAATAAGTTGTAAGAATATCCTTGGAGAATAAAAAATAATTTTTAGAAAAAATTTTATATTTCTTTAAAGTGTAAGATAATGAATTTATCGAAATTATGGAGAGGAAATTTATTATATTTTTTGAAAGTAATGAAAATAGATATAAAGAAGATAAATTATATATTATAAGATATTTTAATGAAAAAAACTCATTGATATGGTGGATAATAAAGAATTCACAATTTAATGCTCTGGAGATGTCTAAGAAGGTGTAGAAACTATTATGGATTTAATTTCCATGTGATAATTATACAATATATCGTAAAAATATTCACATTGTAAATAGATATTGAAACATTAAATATATGTAATGAATATATTTTTTCAATTGAAATGTAATTGTTTCATTATGATGATAAAGGGTTTAAGAAGATACATGATGATGATTATAAGCCTAAAATCTACTTTTAAGATACTTTAAAGGGGAAATAATTGTATTTTTATCATTTTAAAAAAACATGACCAAATTAGAAGAAGATTTGAAGAAATGTGAATGAAATGTTTAGAATTATAGTCCAAAAAATATGGTATCCTTGAGGAAATTTATAGGAGAATAAGACCAGTATAATCCATAAAATATGGCTGAGAATGACACATGAACTTTTTAATATAACACATAGAAAAATAATCAAATTAAGGATACAATTCTTTTCAAGAGATAACGTGATTCCCCAATTATGAAAATTCCATCTGTATTTTAATGAGAGATGGGAATTTAAATCCATAATAAAATTGATGACTTTTTTATTGAGTTTACAATCATAAATGAATACAAAATATATTTTTATTATAATCTACCAAAGATATGTTTTAATTATACCATCCCTCTACTTTATATGTATGGTAAATTAAATTTTTAATTGGGGGAAATATTAACATTTTATATACTATTTTTCCAATATGAGTTTTTTATGTTGATTAAATTATTTAGCCATTTCATATGATGAAATCGTTCGACATAGTATGTGATGGGTGGGTCCCTATATAGCCACAGGATCCATATTTTGGCCTAATTATATAATATAGTTTTGTTAATTGGATGAGGCCTTACCCACGTATAAATAATTTCTTATAATTAAGCCTTGATGATATTTTTATGATGTCTAGAATTCTTCATTCCATCATTATGAAATTATTTTTTTATACCCATATAATTATTTTAAATTTAATGATATTCATGGGAATGTGTCATGTTCTTGATATTATTTATGTATAATTATTTTATTATCTATAAATATTTCTATATAAGAATTATTTCTCTTGTTATTTATTAAATTGAAATTATTTTCATTTATTTAACTTTACATTTTTTTATTTATTTCTCATTATATCTCCTACTATATGTAACACATAATAAGAACATGAGCTCAAAATTATTTTATTTCTTTTCCCCTAGATATGAATAATTATACATTGAATGATTTCCAGGACATTGACTATTTTCATTCACGGTATTTTATATCATGTATTCATATGTAATTTTAGATTCAAGAATGTATCTTATTTACTAAGGAAGCTAATCTATTTTTCCTTTCAGGATACACTCAATATTATAAAATTGAAAATCTCTAATGTAACCACCTTATATGTTATATTGGGGTCATCTTCATTATGATAACATTTCTCACCTTCCTTTATCAATCTATATCCTTAATATCTCATTAATATTCACCTACTTAGACGGTTGAACACAAATTTGATTGTTATAATATTTCTCCCATTTAATAATGATGTGATAGTAAACATTTATTAGAATCCATAATAATGTATTTTCTCATTATCAACAAATATATCATAGCAAAAAACTTATATATCAATGAATCAATCAATTTATTCACTTTCCGGGTATGGTAATGTATTAAGTTGTCAATATATTAAATTAACTGCATGAAACTCTTTTTTAATATTTTAATATTTATTTTGGAATATATTTGTAAATATTTTATGATCTATATAAAATTTATAACATCATATGTAAATAATGAGCATCCATATCTTTAATGTTGTAATTATGGCAACTATATTTAATTCATGGGTTAGGTAATTCTTCTCATGAAATAATTATTGAAAACGAACATAAGTTATCACTATTTAACTCTACAAAATATCATATCTTAGAAAATTCAATGATTATTCCATATAGATCACAAACCCTTATCCAATGAAGGGATTTGGGGGTTTATGTGCACTAAATAACATTATCTTCATGTCTTTCAAATTTTAATTACTTTAATAACTCCAATGGAACCTGAATCCATTGGTTGTAATCATATAAGGTACATTTTAAATTCCTGATAAATTATCCTCAATGTGTTGAAAATATCTATCAAAACATAGAAATCAACTAATAAATGTCACATTATTTTTGTTTTAGACCAACATTCCATAACAATTTCCATAGAAATACCCACTAATTTACTCTCTGTTTTTATCATATATCCCAGTAATAATAAACCCCAGAATTTAAAAATTTATACATTTAGCTTATATTCTCTCTTTTCTTAGGGTATTAAATGTAAATATCATGTGATATTAATACTATTCCATTCAATATTATTTTATAATAATTTCAACATTAAATACTACAATAAATTTACTAACGTTTTCTCTAATGATATTATTCTATAAATCCATGATGATAAAAGGGGTAAAAGTAATTCCAAATTCACTTAATATAAATTAATAGTGTTCTTTCCTCATACAAATTGATTCATAGTTATATGATCACATTTCACCTTCAATTTATAGTATCTAAAATAAAGAAAAATCATTAATATGTGTTTATATATTAATAATTGATCAAATAATGTAATCAATATGGGATTGAGGATAACTATTCTAGATCATGGACTTTTTATGTTCCAAATAATCAATGTAAATTCTAATTAATTTGTATATCTACTCAAGAAAAAGAATAGTTTTACTCCATGTTAATGCACATGGGTGATTTAATACCTTGTCATGATCCTCAAAATGTTTTATAGTTATTCTCAAAAAAAAATATCAATTTTATTGTATATAGTTTTTCTTAAAATAAGTGTTGGAAAAAGTATGTGATATATTAAAAAAGAAACATCATTAGTCAAATAAATACTAAAAAACTCTTTTTGAAAATCATTTAAAAATTCCCACATAATGTGAATATAATCATTTAGGATTTTATCAATATCAATTTTAGGTAAATATCCCCATTAATGGGTAGTTACACCCATATAATGTAATTAATATATATTGAAATTTAATATATTCTTACACAAAAATATGAACATAGATGTTGAAACTATGTTTTGTACATATAGTTTTTGTGATGAGTTATGTTAATGAATTGGATAAAAGGATACGATTTATTTTGTCTAAGGTTGTTTTAAATACAAAAATCATTCTATAAGGTAAATAAAATGATTCTAAGTGAAATGTTTTTTATTTTCAAATATCATTAATTTCTTATCACAGTTCAAAAATTTCATAAATTTTTTAAGTTACAATCAACTATTTTTGATATATGGATATAGGAATGGAATGAGAGGAAAGACCCCATCCAAGATGGATATAATTTTGAAAATTAATTTTCTAACACATGCAACAACATTCTGTAGTGGTGGTCATGTTGATGGTGGATAAAAGGATATCATGGAAATAACAACAATGGATGGTGTTTTGAGAATTCCATTCAAAAAAATTGTAATGTAACACCCCAAGCTTCTACGGTACGCTTATCTTTGAATAATATAGGAGCGTGTGTGGTACGCAACTTCGAGTTCTAACACAAACTACAACCAATCAAACTAGTCGTTATGAATAGTAATACCCACTTTTTGAAATTTTATAAATTTTATCTCTCAAAATTGACTTCATTTTTAGTTTTGGAATATCAAAATTATCCTAGGGTAAAATTTTCTAACATTTTGGATAACATTTATATTTTATTGAATAGTGAAAATTACTAAATTTTAATTAAGAGAAATTTTTTAATCGAAATAATTAGTAGTTATAAATTATGAATTTTAGTGGTTTTAAAGTATATTTAGAGTATATTTTTACCATTTAATAAAATTTTGGTCATTGGACATAATTTCACAATTAAACTGGACATGAACACGTGTTAATCTTTTGATAGTTATTATCTCTTAAAAACACGCTTTTTGTTTTAACAACGGGAATAAATTTTAAATTAATTTCTGCCACTTTTGTGTTTTGAATTCGGAAAAATGGATTCCATATTTGGAATCAGGATTTCCAAATTGTGTAAATAGGTAACTTTTATTTTTAGACATTTTGAATAATTACTTTGCTAAATATTTTACTCACCATGGTTAAAGGGTAAATCCGGTAAATGAGGATAAAAAATAATATTATAATAATAATAAATTACCCTAAAACATGTCCTAACCAAATTTTTTGATAAATTTATGACCGTTTCCATTTTTGGGTCGATTTTGGGACCTCATGGAGCCACTTTTAAGTGATAATGACAATTTATATTAATTAAGTTAAAATAAATACAAAAATGACATAAGCATATATCTTTTAGAAAACCAATTTTTACATAGGGTTATATAAATTGGATTTTCTACTAGAAATATTAATTATAAAGATAAAAAGATTTCCTACATAATTTTATTTTATTTATAATATTTATACATTTAATAATTAATATTATTTATGATACAATAATGATGCAGTATTTTCCTTATTAATGAATGAATCAAATAATTGGTATTATAAAAGATAAAATTAATATAATTGGAATGTTTTGATGAAATACATGATTTTTATTGCATAATATGACATTATAGGATTTTTTAAATGATTTTTTTGAATTAATAAAGTTTTTATGACTTTATCAAACATAAATTATTGAATAGTGTCAAAATTCACATAAAAGAGTTTTTAAAATAAATATTATATTATTAATTGATATTAAATTATTAAAAATATATGGTTCATCCAAGAGACTTATATCATGATAGGTGTATCATTAATTAACCACTTGAGGGTCTCTTGTATGTATATAGTATGTTTATTAACTATATGATATAAAAATACAAAGTGACATGGTAAATGTTAAACTAATTAACTAAGAGTTAAAACTAAAAGATAAGGTTAATATAGTGACCCAAAAATATATATAAAATATTGGTTGAGTATTTTTAGACCAATCCCCACCTTAGACTTTATATAATCCACTTTTTAACCTTTATAAACCGAATATGAATTTATTATAAAATAATATTTCTAGCTTTTCCAAAGGTTCCCCTCACCCCTCTTATAAAAGGGAACTCCCCCTTCTCACTAATTCACACATTCAAAGCCTTTTGGCTCGGCCAAACCCTTCCCAAATACTCTATAAACATCCCTCACTTCAACCTATAGGCCTTATTTTGATCAGAAAGAAATTTTAAAGAGCCCTTTTGATCAAATCAAAAGGAAGAACCCGAAGAAGAGATAATGTTTTCACCACACTCTTTCAAGTTCCCTTCTTCTTCAACTTCTTCTTTCTTTGTTATTCAAATTATAAAATAATAACTTCAGTATATTATATATACTGTAATTTTATTATAAATATGGTACAAACATATTCAGTATTCTATCCATCGTTTGAATGACATGTCACCATACATGCGTACGTACGACTTACCGTCTCCACGTCGTGGTGTAATTGTTATTCAATGAATTTTTATTTGGATGGGTATAATAATGATGTGTAATTCATGTAAATAATAAATATCATATGATAATGATTCTATATATATGATATACCATCCAATTATATATTATTTTAATATCAAAAGAATGATATTGTCGCTCGTACGTACTTACGGACTACTGTCTCCACGAACGCGATGAGATTCATTCTCCATCATATCCATTCAATTATAATTATCATTTGATGATTAAAAAAAATGTTTAAGGACTTGATATCATTATGGATATGAATAAGATAAATACTATCCATAACAAACACGGCTTATGTAACAAAACATATATGATTAAGTTAACACCTGAAACGATTATAATACTAAGTTATTATTAAAAAAGCAATGTTAACAGATCATATATGATATCATATTAATGTATATGATTATTGTATAATTTAATAACTATTGTTTCACCATTATACATGAGGTTAACCTACCCCCAACCAAGGAATAATACAAGTTAAGGGTTATTTCACAATCTCTTCATTATTCGTGGTTGTTTATAAGTAATTATCTACATGGACCTCTTTATCATCCAAATCCATGTTTCTTAAAAATGTATTTCAAAACATTCTTGATATTTTATATAATATGGGTTTAATTCATTTATACCCTTGTTTTAATTTTTATAAGAGGATTATAAAGGAATCTTTCCGTCTTTTCCCAAACAAGTTCCTCTTTAACCTTTTCAACATAATTAATGTAAGAGTGTTTTTTAAATGTGTGTCTATTTTACACCGTTATAAAATCTTTGAAGCTTCACATACAATCTTATGAGGATATTTTCAAATTAAATGTTTTATTTTATAATTATTTGACTTTTAAATGATTTAAAAAATTAAATATTTCTCTCAAATAGTTTTTATTTCATATATGTCAACATCTTTTGATGGCTTTTAAGATTATTTGAAGTTGATTTACTATGATACAAAACATCCATAATTTATTGATGGTTTTGTGATATGTTTGACTGTGTATGTGTTATTTTAATACCATTAATGGTTTATGGTGAAATTATTGGGATTTCGTATGCTAGTTTTAATATAAATGTTTAGGTTATGTTGAAACCTGTTCATATGAGGAATTAATTGGACATAATAAGTGATGGGTAGAGCCTGTTATAGCTCCTCGATGCATTGGTAGTTCTCATGAGACAAACTAGTTTCTTGGCACGAGGTCTTTCCAAAATCTTATTTGTAGTCTTGGCACGAGGCCTTGACTATTTGGTTATGATAGTCTGGCATTATGCATTCCATCATTATGAAAGTGGTTTTTGATATTGCATGTGATTATTAAAATAGTAGAATATCCATGTGAATAATTATATGGAATTATTTCATTTTATTTCTTCCATATTCTGCTGATGTTCATGTTTTAAAAAAGTTTTGTTTTAGTTATACATTTCCATAAATGTTTATGCTTATTTATTAATGTTTCTGCTATATTGTTATCCTTACTGGGCATTTGAGCTAACCCCTTTCTATGTTTTATTTTTCCCATGATGTGAAGAAGTATTTTAGGAATGACATGTAGGGATACTATGAGGGGATAATAGTATGGACTATGGATACTATATTGTTGTAGTTTAAATTTAATGATGTAATGTAAACTTTATAAAAGTTTCTAGTTATTCCAAGGCTACTAAACTAATCGGTCTTTTGAGACTTGATCTTTCTTGTGATCATGCCAATGTTATGTAATGATGCACCGACTCTAGGTAACTGGGGTCAGAGCGTTATAGTTGGTATCAGAGGAAGTTTAGTACAAACCTTGGAAGCTAGATTTAGATAAACTCTGATTAGAGCACATAGACCTTCGATGGACTTTGAGTATTAGTATAGAAGAACTTCCTAGAATTTTGGTATTGTAGAGATTTTGTGAGTTTTCTGAGCAATACATCCCTATCTAGATATGAGAAGGTAGAGGCAGCCCTAGAATAGATGTACCTAGGGGTAAAACCCAAAAAAAAATGCTTTGAGCTAGACTCGAACGGGAACTGGTGCATGGCAATGGGCCTTGCTGCACTCTTGGTTACGACACTCCTGGGGGATATGCATAGAATAACTCTCATTTTCATTAAAAATAATTATGAAAGGTTTATGAGTATACACGTCCTCAAAGAAATTTTTTTTATGATTATGGATTAACTCCATAAATAGTTCAATTTATGTTAAGTGTTTTATAAGTATGTAATTATGTATTTTGATTCATAAAATGATCTAGTTTATACCATTGTTTAGAAATGGCACCTAGTGGAATAAATGGAAACTTTATCAATGAACGCACTCCATGTAGGGATTTCCCTCCTGTTCAAGATAATTATAGTGGAGCTGGTGATGCAATTGGTTTTGATCAGCTAATCACCATATTGGGACAAATAACACAGGTTATGAATAATAACCTTACCTGTATGGAGCACCCTAATCCACTGCGTGGAGATTCAATCTTAGATCGCTTCATGAGGCAACAAAAACCAATGTTTAGTGGGAGTAAAAATCCATTAGTAGATGAGAAATGGATAAATTCCCTAGAGAAAATATTTTAGGCTTTGGGTAGTAGTGAAAGGGACAATTTTATCATGGCAGTTTACCACCTCACTGGAGATGCTGATCAATGGTGGTCATTGATTCCAAACACTAAGGAAGATGATGATGTATCAAATATGGAATGGAGGGAGTTTAAAGATCTGTTTTTAGAAAAATACTTTCCTCGTGACCATCGAGCAGATATGGAAAGAATATTTTTGAGTCTGAGACAAAAGGAGGATGATAATGTCACAAAGTATAAGGCTAAATTTACAAGGATATCAAGGTATGATAGAGATTATATATGTAACCCAAGAATTAAGATTGATCATTTCATTTATGGGTTAAAACTAATTCTTCGTCGATCATTAGTCTCATTATCCTTCTCGTCGTACGAAGACATTGCCTCATGTGATATCAAGACAGAAAATTAATTCTCTATGTCTTATGAATTTAAAGCAAAGCAAGAGAAGAAGAGATATGATGATCAATCTGGTAATAGAAATAAGGAGGAGAAGGGAAAATTTGAATATCAATCTTGCAGTAAATGTGGGAACAAACACCCTGGTACTTGTTTAAAAGGAATGGGACTCTGTTACAAGTGTGGTGAAAAAGGCCACCAAGCTCGTGATTGCAAGGGGAATAAGGAATGTACCAATGTCCAATGTTACAATTGCAGTGAGATGTGACATTATGCAAATGAATGACCCAAGCGTCAGGGGATATTACCTCAGAAAAGGACAAGGGATCAAGGACAAGCGTATGCTATTAGTACTGCTGAGGTAGAAGCTCTGAAAGATGTGGTGGCAGGTAATTTAATGGTTTCCTCAAGTTTAGAAAATGAATTATTTGATTCTGGATCATCGCATTGTTACATATCTTCTTAGTTTTCTACGAAAAATAGATATTTACAATTTTATTTAACAAGGTAGTTTTCAGTTAAAAATCCTATGGGAAGTATCATTGCAACAACGTTTTGTGAATCAGTCCCCATTAGAGTACATAAATGTTCATTATCTGATGATATCGTCATCATACCTATGATTGAGATTGATATAATCCTCGGTATAGATTAGATTTCGGACCATGATGCGAAGATTTATTGTAAGAAGAATGAGATTATGATTTTTGATGATGATGATAATGAACAACTTATCTTTAGATCATAATCGTCACCACCTAATTCTTATCTATATCCACCCCTAGTAACTCAACTAAATTCAATTATTTGGGAGGAAGAGAATGAAATTATTGTGTTTGATGAAAGGAATGTTCAAATAAAGGATGTACATATTGTGAAAGAATATGTAGATGTGCTTCTGGAAGATTTACATGGACAACCTCCAGAACGAGAAGTTGAGTTTTCCATTGATTTAATTCCTAGATCAAGGCCTATATTGAAGACCCCTTATAGAATTACCAGTGTATAATTAGTTGAACTAAAAAAACAACTAGAGGAATTGAATAATAAGGGATTTATTCTCCCTAGTGTTTCTCTATGGGGATCCCCTGATCTTTTTGTTAAAAAGAAAGATGGATCTATGAGGTTATGTATCGACTACCTGGAGATCAATGCTATAAAAATAAATACCAAGTATCCCCTACCTCACATTGATGATTTATTAGACCAAATGCATGAAGCTCAATACATTTCAAAGATTTACCTTTGATCTGGATACAATCAGTTGTGTGTGAAGAAGGAAGACATTTCGAAGAGAACATTTCGAACAAGTTACAGGCATTACAAGTTTACAGTAATGGCTTTTGGGATGACTAATGCACCCTCTGTATTCTTGGATTTAATGAATAGAGTTTTCAAGGAATATCAAGATGTTTTTGTGGTGGTTTTTATTGAAGATATCTTTGTATACTCCAAAGGCTACGAAGATAATGATAATCACTTTCACATTATCCTAAAGACTCTGAGAAGACATGAATTATATGGGATGTTTAGAAAGTGTGAATTATGGCTTCAAGAGATTTTTTTTTGGCCATATTGTCTCTAATGATGGAATATCTATTGATCCTTCTTATAACATGGAAATCCAAGAATGGCCAGCACCTACGAGTATAACTGAGGTACGCGGTTCTATTGGTTTAGCAGGTTATTATCGACGTTTCGTCCAAAATTTTGCCCGATTGGCTAACCCATTAATGAAGCTCACACGTAAGGGGGATAAATTTTCTTGGACAAAAGAGTGGGAATAATGTTTTGATGAACTGAAGAGAATATTAGTCAATGATCCTATATTGAATCTACCATCGGGGAATGATGGGTTCGTTATTTATAGGGATGCATCGATGAAAGCACATTGGTTGTGTCCTTATGAATAATGATAGGGTTATTTCCTATGAATCCCGACAGTTAAAAATTCATGATAAAAACAATCCTACTCATGATCTCGAGTTAGCAGTTGTGATCTTTTCGTTGAAGATATGGAGACACTACCTCTATGGTGAAAAATGTGAGATTTATGTTGATCACAAGAGTTTGAAGTATATTTTATCACAAAAAGAACTCAACATGAGGCAAATGTGATGGCTTGAATTACTCAAGGATTATGATTACACGATACTCTACCACCCAGGGAAGGAAAATAAGGTGGCAGATGCTTGGAGAAGAAAATATCATGGAGTTTTGAACAATATGAGAATTGAAAGGGATCCAATTTTCATGGATCTAGTGAAGATGGACATGGGAATAACCATGGAAGGTGAAACATCAGTTCTTTTTCAAATGGTTTCCAAACAATATTTACTAGAAAGGATTAAGTGTTCTTAGATCGACGATGAAAAATTTCAAAAGAAAATTAATGCTATGAATGATGGGAGATTGAGAGACTTTTTGTATGAAGAAGGAATTTTGAAATTTAGGAAGAGACTTTGGGTTCCCGATATACCTGATTTAAAAAGGGAATTGTTAGATGTTTCTCATAGTTCCAATTTCTCTATACACCCTAGGAGCACCAAAATGTATAGAGATTTAAAGGAACATTTTTGGTGGGACAACATAAAGAGGTAGATTACTGATTTTGTATCAAGATGTATGGTTTTTCAAAAAGTGAAAGTTGTAAGGCAATAGCCTTGAGGAGTCATGAAACCTCTTCCCATACCTGAGTGGAAATGGGATAATATCACTATGGACTTTTTCATGGGACTACCAAAGGCTCCTAGAAGGAACGATGCAATGTGGGTCGTTGTTGATCATCTTACCAAGACATCACATTTTCTTGCTATAAGGGATGATTTACCACTTGAACATCTAGAAAGACTATATATTAATGATGTTTTGAGAATTCATGGAGTACACCTATTGATTGTTTCAGATCGAGATCCCTGTTTTACTTCAAGATTCTGGAATAGTCTTCAGAAGGCCATGGATACTGGACTTCATTTGAGCACTACATACCAACCTCAAACAGATGGACAATCGGAATGGACTATTAAAACCTTAGAGGACATGTTGATATCTTTCTCACATGACATTCAAGGTATGTGGGATCAATATTTACCTATGGTAGAATTTTCCTATAATAATAGGTTCCATTCAAGTATTCAGATGGAACCAAATTTATCATTATATAGAAAGAGATGTCACACACCAACCTGTTGGGATGAAGTTGGTGATAGAAAACTTGTAGGCCCAGAACTAGTGGAGGAAACGATGGAAAAGGTGAAGGTAATCCAAAACCACATCAAAGCAGATCAATGTAGGCAGAAGAGCAATGCTGGCAACCGAAGAAAGGATTTAGAATTTCAGTTTGGAGATCAAATTTTCTTGAAGGTATCTCAATGGAAGGGATTTATACCTTTTGGCAAGAAAGGTAAATTGATTCCCAGGTACATCGATCCATTCAAAACTCTAGATCGAATAGGGGATGTAGTTTACCATTTGGAAATGCTGCAAAATCTCTCCAAAGTTCACGATGGGTTCCACGTATCACTATAGAGAAAATACATGCCTGGCCAAAAGCATGTACTCACCTTTGAGGAATTAGAACTGGAACTTGATCTGTCTTATTACGAAGATCCCATCAGGATTCTTGATACAATAGAAAAAGTGATGAGAAACCGGATGACTCGTCTGGTAAAAGTTCTATGGAGAAACCATAAGATGGAAGAGGCAACGTGGGAACCCAAGGAACATATGATGAAGAACCCCCCAAGTCTTTTTATGCAATAATATTCTTGAAATTTCAATGACAAAACTATTTGAAGGACGGGAGAATGTAACATCCCAAGGTTCCACGATACATTTCTCTTTGAATAATACAGTAGCATGTGTTGTACGAAACTTCGAGTTCTAACACACACAACAACCAATCAAACTAGCTGTTATGAATAGTAATACCCAGTTTTTAAATTTTATAAATTATATATCTCAAAATTGACTTCATTTTTAGATTTGGAATATTGAAATTAGCCTAGGGTAAAATTTTGGAACTTTTCAGATAACATTTATATTTTTATGAATAGTGATAATTACTAAATTTTAATTAAAAACAAATTTTTTAATCGAAATAATTAATAGAGATAAATTATGTATTTGAGTGGTATTAATGTATATTTATAATATATTTTTACCACATAATACAATTTTGTTCATTAGACATAATTTCACAATTACACCGGACATGAACAAGTGTCAATCTTTTGATAGTTATTATCTCTTAAAAACACGTTTTTTGTTTTAACAACGGGAATTAATTTTAATTTAATTTCTGCCACTTCTCTATTTTTAATTTGAAAAAATGGATTCTATATTTGGAATCAGGATGTCCAAATTTTTTAAATAGGTAACTTTTACTTTTATAAATTTTGAATAATTACATCGGTAAATATTTTATTTACCATGGTTAAAGGGTAAATCCAGTAAATAAGGGTAAAAAAATAATATTATAATAATAATAAATTACCCTAAAATGTGTCCTAACCTTATTGGTTGATATATATCCGACCATGGACATATTTGGTTCGATTTTGGGACCCCGTGGAGCCACACGTATATGATAATGACACTTTATATTAATTATGTTAAAATAAATACAAAAATGACATAAGTATATATCTTTTAGAAAAACAATTTTTACACGGGGTTATATGTGTTGGATTCTCGACTATAAATATTAATTAGAAATATAAAAATATTTCCTACATAATGGAATTTTATTTATCATTTTAATACATTTAATAATTAATATTATTTATGACACAATAATGATGCAGTATTTAACTTATTAATGAATGAATCAAATAAATGGTATTATAAATGTTACAATTAATATAATCTGAATGTTTGGATAACAACCATGAGTTTTATTGCTTACTATGACATTAAAAGATTGATTATATGAATTTTTTTTGAATTAATAGTGTTGTTAAGACTTTAACAAAAATCAACTATTGAATAGTGTTAAAATTCACATAAAAGAGTTTTTAAAACAAATATTATATTATTAATTGATATTAAATTCCTAAAAATATATTCTTCAGCCAAGAGATGTATATCATAATATGTGTATCATTAATGGACCAATTTGGGGTCTCTTGGATGTATATAGTATGTTTATTAACTATATTATATAAAAATACAAAGTCACATGGTAAATGTTAAACTAACTAAATAAGAGGTAAAACTAAAAGATAAAGATAATATAGTGACCCAATCCTGTCTAAAACCAATTGTTTGAGTTTTTTAAACATATATCCACATTAAACTTTAAATAATATACTTTGGAGCCATTAGAAACCGAATATAAATTTAGTATAAAACAATATTTCTAGCTTTTCCAAAGGTGCCCCTCGCCCATCTTATAAAATGGCACTCCCCCTTCTCACTACATCACATATTAAAAGCCTTTTGGATTGGCCAAACCCTACCCAAATACTCTATCAAAATTACTCACTTCAACCTAGAGGACATAGTTTGATCAGAAAGCCATCCTATGGAGCATTTTGATCAAATCAAAATGAAGAAGCCGAAGAAGAGGTAATGTTTTCACCACCCTCTTTCAAGTTCTTTTCCTCTTCAAATTCCTGTTTCTTTGTTATTACCTTTCTAAAATAATAACTCCAGTATCTTATATATACTGTTATATTATTAGAAATATGGTACAACCATATTCAGTATTCTATCCATCTTTTGAATGACATGTCATCATACGTGTGTACGTACGACTTACCGTCTCCACGTCGTGGTGTAATTGTTATTCAATAAATTATTTTTTGTATGGGTATAAAAATGATGTGTAATTCTTGTAAATAATAAATATAACATGATAATGATTCTGTATATATGATATAACATCCAATTATATATTATTTTAATATCTAAATATTGATATTGTCTCTTGTGTGTACGTACGGACTACCGTCTCCACGAACGCGATGAGATTTATTCTCCATCATATCCATTCAAGTATAATTATCATTTAATGATTAAAAATAATGTTTAAGGACATGATATCATTCTAGATATGAATAAGATACAACCTATCCATAACAAACATGACTTATGTAACAAAACATATACGAGTTAGTTAACACCCTAAACGACTATAATACTAAGATATTATTAACAAAGCAATGTTAAAAGATCATATATGATATCATATTAATGTATATGATTTTTTTATTATTTATTTAAAAAAATTCACCATTATAATGGAGGTTAACCTACCCCCAACCAAGGAAAAGTACAAGGTAATGGTTATTTCACAATCTGTTCATTATCCGAGGTTATTTATACGTAATTATTTACTGGGACCTCTTTATCATCCACATCCATGTTTCTTAAAAATGTATTTCAAAACATTCATTATATTTTACAGAATATGGGTTAAAGTCTTTTATACCCTTGTGTGACTTTTTATAAGTGGTTTATAATGGAATCTTTCCATCGTTTTCCAAAGAAGGTCCTTTTTAACCTTTTCGACAGAATTAAGGTAAGAATGTTTTTTAACTTATAGGGCAGGTGCAACTATTTTCCGCCGTTATAAAATCTTAGAAGCTTCCCTTACAATAATATAAGGATATTATTAAAGTAAATGTTTTATTTTATAATTATGTGACTACTAAATGATTTCAATAAAATAGATATTTCTCTCAAATAGATTTCATCACATCTATGTCAACATCCTTTGATGGATTTTAAGCTTATTTGAAGTTGATTTATTATGATACACAACATCCATATTGTATTGAAGGTGTTGTGATATGTTTGAATGTGGATGTGTTATTTTAATACCATTCATGTTTTATGGTGAAAGTGTTGACATATTTTATGCTATTTTTAATACGAATGATTATGTTATGTCAAAACCTGTTCATATGAGGAATGCATTGGACTTAATAAGTAATGGGTGGAGCCCGCTATAGATCCTCGATGGATCAGTAGGTCTCATGAGACAAACTGGTGTCTTGGAACGAGGTTTTGAAAAAAACATATTTATAGTCTTGGCACGAGGCCTTGACTATGTGGTTATGATAGTCTGACATTATGCATTCCATCATTATGAAAGTGGTTATTGATATTGCATGTGATTATTCGACTAGAATTATATCCATGTAAATTAGTATATGGAATTATTTCATTTTATTTCTACCATATTATGATGAAGTTCATCTTTTAAAAGGATTTTGTTTTAGTTATCCATTTCCTTAAATGTTTATGCTTATTTATGAATGTTTCCACTCTATTATTATCCATACTGGGTATTTGAGCTCACCCCTTTCTATGTTTTATTTTTTTGAGGATGTGAAAATTATTTTATGAATGACCTATAGGGATAGTATGAGGGGATAAGAGTGTGGACTATGGAGACTATATTGTTTTAGTTTTCATTTAATGTTGTAATGTAAACTTAATAATGTATTTAGTTATTCTGAGGCTACTAAACTAATCGATCTTTCGAGACTTGATCTTTCTTTTGATCATTCCAATGTTATGTAATAATGCACAATCTCTGGGTAACTGGGGTCAGGGCGTTACATGTAACATGAATGGGACCACAACCATTGTGTTCATGATAATTCCATCCTGTTTTCCTATTCAAAATAGTAAAGTCGAAAATTAGCATAGAGTTCATTTAGTTAACTTTCCGTATTCATAAGTGAAAAGGAAAAGAAAAAAAATTTCCATGGTTTTCTACCATGGTATTCAATAATGTATGTTCTAAATAATGTTCTATTCTGGTAAAAAATCCCATATTATGAAATGTTGTTTTCAATACATAATTGTGCAATTAGTTTTTATTGAAATATGGACAACAATTTGGAAACTCATCGTAATGCTAGACGTGTTGGGTTTTTAGTAGCAGTTATGAATAATATTGACCATGTGGAATCATGGATGATCCATTGACTCTCTAATTTGATCAAAGAGCTATTTATATGAATATTATCAGGTATAAAAACGATCCAAAAATAATAAATTGCTCCAATTTAAGGTTTAATGTTGGGGTTGGAATGAAAATGTTTTTTCCATTTGAATAAAAAAAACATATCTGATTTATTGATATGGAATGAAAATTATTAAAAATATTACATATATGATATTAAACAAAATGGAAGATAAAAATAATAAGTTAAGTATATATAAGCAAGGAAAAAAGATTAATAATGGCATATTAATGTTATCATATATTGTATAGTTCATTTGTGGGTTCTATCATGATAAATATATAGTTTAAGAGTGGCACTAACATAAAAATTGAAGTTGTTTTTTGAATTCTTTATACTTTTTTATTTCATATTATATCTATTTTGAATATTAAATGATTAAATCTCACTACTGGAGATATATTGTATCATTGGTACAATGCTAAACCATTCTAATTATTCACTTATGTTAAAAAAACTAGGTTATTCAGTCTCAATTAAATATAAATTGTCTTATGGACTATCCTTATTGTTTTCAGTGATGAACAATGTCAATAATATTTTCCATTATTTTTTATGTGTCAAAAAATGATAGAAATTTACTCTAACTAGGGAGGATTGATGTTTCAACATAGAAAATTATAATTAAATTTAATAAATGATTCATATCACTCTAAAATATTCCTCACTGAACTGAAATTTGAATTTTGAAGTGGTATAAAATAAAAGCTTCCTATCCTTGGTTATTTCATATTTGATATATGAAGAATCTTTTTATCTCAGTAAAAATATATTTTCACTCAATCATTGGTTTATGTTTCTATAAATCATATATTAGTGAATATAAATGTGACATGTATATTTTATGGAATATATATCACATATGGAAAGGCAGAATGATTCCAAACCTATTATTTTCCAATTATTATTTTTGTGTTTTCACAATTTCGTGGTTTATTCCCCAATATAATTAGGTTTATATTATTGTAGTAAAATATATGAATTTGGAAAAACAATTCCTGAATTAAATTTTATTATAAAATACTTCTCAGAATGTGAGTTTAAAAAATCGACTTACTCATGATTTATAATAACTTATTTGATAACCATGAATATATAATTAAAGGTATTTTCTAATTTAATGGAGCTAAATTGTAATTTTAGAGACATAATTATAATGACCATCAGATCCATCATCATGAATCTATTGACAGTTTCTTCATTAGGGTGAAAGAATATTTCATCATAATTAGAGGCTATGGTGACATGTTGGATGTTGATAATATTTTGGTAACTATTTATGTTTTCTAACATGAAAATATTGAAATTAATGTTTAAAAAATAAATTAAAATGATCTAATTTTAATGTATATCGATTATTTTTAAATTTATCTAATATATTAAAAAAACATAAAGTAAAATAATTCATGAATAAGATGAATACTGAAAAAAATAATTTAATTACTTAAAGAATGAAAATTTAAAGAATAAGGTTGTAATTAAAAGATATTGTATCTAATATAATTATAATTACGATTTGAATATGAATATTTACAATATTAAATCTCTACTTACTAGAAATATTTAAAGAGGTGAGGGAAAAATTAAATATAGGAATCCAAATAAATTATTTAGGTGTGGAGTGGTTGGAATTTTTTTTGAAAATAATATTTAGTAAATAGAATATGGATATAGTGAGGAGGAAAGAGAAGTGATAGGATTATCAATTAAGAAAAAAAACTTTGATGATAAAAAAATATGTTCCCTTAAACAGAGAAATAATGATTTTATATAAAATAAGGTAATGAAATTTTTCATCCTATTTTAATGTAATGATAGTAAAGATGAAGATGTTGAGATGATATTATAAGTGATATTGAATAAAAAACTCATTGATAAGGTGGATAATGAATAATTAACATGTGAATATTCTAGTGATGTCTAAGAAGACATATAAACTAAGGTGGGATTAATTATCAATATATAATTAAATAATATCTCTAAAAAAAATTAATATAGTAAATGGAAATTGTATAATTAATGATATGTAATGAATATATTTTTTTGATTTAAAATTAATTTTTACTTAATGATGATAAAGTGTTGAATAAGATACATGATTATTATTAGACACCTAACATAAACATAGAAGATCCATTATATGGGACATAAATATATGTTAATCATTAACAAAAATAACATGACCACCGTAGAATATTATTTGATGAAATGGGGATGAAAAGTTCAGACTTATATTTTAAACAATTTGTAACTATTGAGGAATTTTATAGTTGAATAAGAATAATAAAATCCATACTTTATCGATGATAAGAACACAAGAAATGTTAGAAATAAGACATAAGAAAATAATTAATTCATGGAGACTATGTTTTTCATGAAATAATTTGATTCCTCAATTCTATAAATTCTATATGCATGTGCATTAATGAAAAAATATAGAAAAAATGGAGATGGAAAAAAAAGAAAGAGAATAAAATTTATCTAAAGGTGACTGTTTTGGATGTACACTAAAATTTTTGTTCAAAAAATGAATAAAGTAAAATATTAGAATAAATGTTGAAAAATATGATTACCTTTTTTGATACCATGATTGTTTTGACATAAAATATTTTTTCAAATGTTATTTTTTGAAATGATGAGGTTTTGATATCAATGAAAGGATATTATAATTTAATTACTAATAGAATAATGATTCGATATAACTCTAAAGATAGAAATTTAGGTGTAGAACATCAATTAAATGATAAAAATAGAGGACTCCTTTGAAATTGATATTGATAATTGAAAATTGACTTATCGATTGGAAGATATTTTCCAATGATTTGAGAATCCATGTAATACTGAAAAATGTTTTCTTGTCATTATATTAGCCCAAATATTCACAAATGTGAGCGCTAAAGAGTCTAAAAAGGACTGATAATGTAACATCCCAAGTAAGTAATGAACAATATATATTTTTATCTATGTCTATTATTGAATTAGATAGTGTTTTAGAGGATTAAAATGAAAATAAATCCAATATTATGCATGGAATACACTAATATTTTTTAAAAGATTGTTTTACTGCTTTTTGATGGAAAACCATTTTTAAATCTATCTTTTGACAATTTTATAAGCTATTTTTTGTCAAAATAAACTTATTCTTTATTATTGGGACATAAAAATTTACTTTGTGTGAATTTTTGGTATTTTTCTCACAATGTTCATTTTTTAATGAATAGTGAAAAATACTGCATTTTACATCAAAACTGCTTTTTAATCTAATTTATTTATATGATTAGATTATCTTTTGAATTGGTTTTAAAGTGAAATTAGAACATATTTTTACCATTAAATCCAATAGTGGTCGTTGGAATTAATTTCACATTGAAATCGGACATAAACTAGTGTCAATCTTTTTATACTTATTGTTTCATAAAAAAACACTATTTTCTCTGACAGTGGGAATTAATTATTAAATTAATTAATGCAACTTATATGTTGTGAATTTTGTAAAATGGACTTCATTTTTTAATTCGAAATATCAAATATAGCTTAGGGTGAATTTTTGGTATTTTTCTGAAAAACATCAATTTTTGATGAATAGTGAAACCACTAAGTGGTACTTATAAAAACTGATTTTTCGTTTAAATGAATCTTTGTCACTTCTGTGATTTGATTTTAAAAAATCCGACAATCATGGTTTTCATTAAGAAGTAAAATGTGGTTCAATGAGATTAAAATAATTTTTTGGTGAATAGTAACTTTTAAGTTCTTAATCACGATTAGTGGTAATTAGTGTAGTTTAGGGTAAAAATAATGTTTTAATAATATGAGATGAGATTGAAACATGACCTAACCTCATTGGATGTGTCATGGCCGACCAAGAAAATCCATTGGTCAACTTGGGGACCCCATGGAGCCACTTTGTTTGGGAAATGACATAAATAACTTTTTATTTAATGTTAAAGTAAAAATGACACAAACATGAGTTATTTTACTAAAACAATTTGTACATGGGGTTATACAAGTCATATTTTTGACTATAAATATTAATTAGAAAGCTAAGAAGATTTCCTACATAATAGTAGTTTTTTTTTGTAATTTTTAGACATTAAATAAATTAAATTATTTATGACATCAGGATGATGCAGCGATGACCTCATTATTTAACGATTTAAATAAAATGGAATGATAATGTAAAATCTAAGACCCACACATGTCCAAATCCTATTGTATGAGTGTATTTCGATCCCTTATCACCTTATCCTCGAATTATTTTAATGTGGGACCTCTTAAATCCGAATACCATTTTAAAATAAAGTGACTTTTCTTTACTTTCCAAGAGTGCCCCTCCTCTCCTCTTATAAAAGGCCCCCACCTCTACCTCCTTACCCACACTCCCAAAGATTTTGGCTCGGCCAACCCCTGCTCATTTTGTCTCTACACTTCCTTCTCTTACTCTTTGAAGCCTCACTTTGGGCAGAAGTCTTCCCAGGGAAGCCTTTGAGCTCAAACCAAAGGGAGTTACCCGATTTTAATGTAATGTCTTCACTTGAGTCCTTTTGTTTTATTTTGCTTCTCCAACCCCATAAACTCTTTTTATTCATTTATTTTGTAACAACTCCAGTATATTCAATACACAAGGATTTTGTTATAATAAGTATTCGAGCTACACTTACGCACACCTACATCTAATGGTTAATGGACATACGGTTTCCGTGGATGGTGAATTTATGCCTCCCGAAATGATGATTGTTCAACATTCATTTAACACCTTCAAAGGTGGCCATTAAGATGTCAATATATTTATATATGATATATAATATGTTTATGTTTTCCTTCAGCTTCTTTATTTTTCATTTTGGGCATAACTTTATGGTTTCCATTATGGGTAAACATGATATCTTCATTTAAGGAAGTGCGGACTACCGCCCCCTCAAAGTGATTTGATTCGTTAAATAACATATGTGGGACGTATAAAGGATGGAACTATGATATTATATATGATATTATACTGGGATTATAATATTCCTTTATATCATTATGATTCATTCTATAAAATACGAAATAGAAATGAAAGTAGAGTTCATGCGTACGTACGGCTTACCGTCTCCATGAACGGTGCATTTCATTTCTTACCTCTAAATGATTATGTAATATTATAAAGGAATGTATATACTGGATATATATGATATATATGATATATAAATAATGATTATAATTTTGGATATAATTGATACATGAACAACATGTAATTATAAAGGGTTTATTTTTGACTCGAGTACCAACGATCGTTAAAACGACCGTTATCAACTTAAATAATTACATAGTGTTCATGATATTAAAATAAGTGATATAAAAGGAATAATGAACTTGAAAAAGGTTCTTAAGCAAGTAGAAATTAACTCATGTTTATTATTCAGGAGATTAAAGAATGACCGAGTCAAGTCGGACCTGAGGTATGGGACTTCGTCTCAATCTCCTTTCATTGAGGAATATTTTGTTTTATACACAACCTTCTTTTATACAGTGTATAAACCCCTTTGACTTTTAAGTTTATTCAAAGGGAATATTTTTTATACGAATCATTTACTAAACGAAAAAAGGAAATTTTTTTGTCGTACATATGCGGCGACAATGACTTCTCCGCCGCCATGACCATTATTTGAGTTTAGGCTTCCTCTACAAGCCATAACTTTTTTTAAAGAAAAATAAATTCCATGTTTTACTTTTATTTTATTTTGGTATTGAAAATGGTTTTCGTAATGTTTTTATATCAATGTGTTGTATTGATATCTTGTGATTGAATGGTGGAAATGTAATGTTTCCTTTATGCATGTTTTATGTGATACGATTATGTTGAGGTTCTTGGGCATTATTATGAAGACGGGTGGTTCTGTGATAAACTAAGGGCGGGTGAGCCCGATATAGCTCTCCAATGCATTGGGTAACGCGAAGGAGTGAAACATTAAGGTTTCTCCGAAGAGATTTAGGGAATATACTGTGATGGGTATTCCAAACGTAACTAAGAGGGTTAATCCCTACGTAAGAATGTTATGAATGCCTCAAGTTACCTTTATGTCTTATGATCTCTATGATTTATTCATGATTTGATGAGGTATGTTAAAGTGCTTAAGTTTTATTGGTAAAGTATGATTTCGTTCTTATGTATATATGTACCCATGTTTCCTTTCCATATTTTTATATCCCTTACTGAGCTTTTATGCTCATCCCATGTTTTTTTGAAATGTTTTTCACAGGTCAAGGGAAAGGTACATGCTTTGATGATAATGTCAATGAAGTTTCAAGAAAGAATCCATGTTTTATTTTAAATATGTTTCCATTGATGGGAAAGAAGAATACTATCATTATGTAACCACTTTGTTTTTCTGTGGAATGTAATGAAAGTTTTATGATCTAATTCTCTAAAAATCTATACCCAAAAAGATCCTCAATGTGTAATCTTGTAATAACCCAAGATTATGTAAGTTTTAAGGCTGGGGCCTTATAGTTGGTATCATAGGTCGGTTTAGATAACATTAAGAGTTAGAATTCTATTAAATGATTATCCAAAAATATATATATTTTTGAAATGATATAGCATTTGAAGATTACCATGTTGCTTCATCGAAGACATGTTTGTTCAGAATGGTTTTCTGTAGAAGAAATAGGGAAGCAGTGCTAGGAAGGCATACAGAAGGAAATAACCTTCCGAATCAGCATCCTGAGATGGTCGGAATTGGAACTGAACTGTTTGTTGCAGTAATGGCGCAGTTGACTCAAGCGATAAATGGTGGTGGTATCCATGCATGAGATCAGCCAGATCAACCGCAGAGGAACATGTCAGTGGTGGAACATTTCATGAGGCAACATCCCCCATCATTAAGAGGATCATCTGACCATGTGTTAGTTGAATGGTGGATTAAAGCACTAGAGTATATTTTCAATGTCATGGGGTGTTCAGACAATCAAAAGGTTAGTCTTGCTATTTACCGTTTGGAGGGTGAAGTAGATCAGTGGTGGTCGATGGTTAAAAATATCAGGGACGCTGATGAGATTGATTCTCTCGACTGGGATGAATTCAAAGGTATGTTTCTTGAGAAGTATTTTCCTAAGGATGTTCGACTTAGGATGGAAAATAAATTCTTGGAATTGATGCAAGAGGAAGACTCAGTGGCTGCCTATGAAGAAAGGTTCACTCGATTGGCATTGTATGCTCCAAATTTTATCTGATACCTTGATAGTAAAATCAATCATTTTTACTTAGGATTAAAGCCAAAATATCGAAGGTCATTAGCTTCTCATGAGTTTAAAAGTTATGAAAAGCTTGTTCGATGTGCTGAGAAGGTGGAAATGGAGATTTGCGATGATCAAGTGTTCTATAACAACCAACAGAAGAAGAGACCATGGTGGCATGAGAAAGGGAATAATTCTTCAAAAAAGTCTGATGGTAATAAATCTATATTTCCAGTTTGTGATAAATGTGGAAAAAGGCATTCTGGGGAATGTCTTCTGAATTCTTGAAAGTGCTACCGATGTGGTAAGATGGGACATAAGGCTCGTGATTGCACTGAAAAGGACCAAGGTGAAGGTAAGACCAAATTTGATTTACAGTTAGTGAAATGTTATAAGTGCAATGAGATGGGTCACTATGCAAACGAGTGTCCGAAAAAGATCTCGAGTGATGGGAAGCAGTTAGACTACAAGAAGAAAGGGGTGGTGAAATCCTTTGCAACTACTTCAGCAAATGTCGGGCCATCAAATGAAGTTGTATCAGGTAATTTGTTTTTTCTGATTATGCCAGTGTGTTGTTTGATTCGGGGTCTACACATTCTTTCATCTCTAAAACCGTGTCTAGTAAAATGGGAATACCATCTCAAGGAATGACTCCTGAACTTTTGGTAAAAACACCTGGGGGGAATGTTGAGGAAAAAAGAATTTATAAGAATATTCATATCCTTATCTGTGGAATGAACCTACTTACAAACCATATTGTTCTACCTCTAGTAGAGTTTGATATTATCCTGGGTATGGATTGGCTCTCTAGTTACCATGCTAAGATTGACTATAGAGCTAAAGAAGTTTCTTTTCAGAAAGACTTTCAGTTTGTGTACAATAATGAACCCTTACTGTTTATAACTTATCAAGAGGCCAAGAAACTTGTAAAAGATGGAAATGAATGTTACCTTGCACACATCGTTGAAAATAAAGGAACTGTTCAGATTAATGATGTGCCAGTGGTAAATGAGTATCCTGATGTTTTTCCTGATGAGTTGCCTGTAATAATACCAGATCGGGAAGTTGAGTTTACTGTTGACTTAGTTACTGATGCTAAGCCAATTTCAAAACCCCCTTATCGAATGGCTCAAATTGATCTTTTAGAGTTGAAGGAGCAATTGCAAGATTTATTAGAGAAGGGTTTTATTCGACCTAGCACATCACCATGGGGTGCTCTTGTTTTATTTGTTAAAAAGAAATATGGTTCAATGAGACATTGCATTTATTATAGAGCCTTGAATAACATCACTTTTAAAAACAAATATCCTTTGCCTCATATCGATGATTTGTTTGATCAGCTCCAGGGAGCTCAGTATTTTTCAAAGATTGACTTGAGATTGGGGTACCATCAGCTGAAGGTAAAGGAAGCAGATGTTCCGAAGACTTCGTTTCGTAAAAGATATGGCCATTATGAATTTTTAGTAATGCCTTTTGGGCAAACCAATGCACCTGCTATATTCATGGACTTAATGAATATAATTTTCCGTGAGTTCTTGGATATCTTTTTGGGGGTTTTGATTGATGATATTTTAGTGTTTTCTAAAAGTAAAGAGGATCATGAAAGACATTTAAGGGTTATCTTTCAAACCTTAAAAGAAAATAAATTGTATGGGAAATTCAGCAAGTGTGAGTTTTGGTTGCAAAAAATTTCTTTCCTTGGTCACATTGTTTCTAAAGATTGGATAACTGTTGATCCTCCAAAAACAAAAGTTGTGGAAGACTGGACAAGACCCACAAATGTAACTGAGATTCGTAGCTTCCATGGTTTGGCAGGCTATTACCGAAGGTTTGTTAGAAAATTTTCACGGTTATATAGTCCAATGACTAAGCTAACTCGGAAGGGTGTTATGTTTATCTGAACAAAAGTATGTGATGATTGTTTTCAGGAATTGAAAAGAAGATTGGTGAATGCACCATTTTTGGAACTACCTTCATGGAATGGTGAGTTTATTTATCTAAAGTGATGCTTCATTGAAGGGACTTGGTTGCGTCCAAATGCAGAATGATCAGGTAATTGCTTATGCTTCATGACAGTTGAAAACTCATTAGGTAAATTACCCTACACATGATTTGGAATTTTCTACTATTTTTTCGCATTAAAAATTTGGAGGCATCATTTGTATGGAGTAAAGTGTGAAATATATACTGATCACAAAAGTTTAAAGTATATATTCACTCAGAAATAGTTAAACATGAGACAGAGGAGATGTCTGGAATTAATCATGGATTATGATTGTACAATTCATTACCATCCGGGAAAAGAAAATAATGTGGATGATGCTTTGAGTTGAAAAAGTAATGCTTCATTATAAATGTTTCGTTTGGAACGTGATCCTTTGGTTAAGGATTTGTTGAACTTTGGCATAGAATTTTTTGGCACATGATGTTCTTCTGTTTTGTTTCAGGTATCAGTGAGATCATCTCTATGAGATAGAATCAAGCAAGCACAGAAGAAAGACAGTGAGTTGTAGAAAAAGGTTGAGCTGGTTCAGAAAGGTAAGTTCCATTAATTCAACATTGATAATGATTGTGTTTTGAGATTTGGTAAGAGATTGTGTGTGCCTTGTGATTCACAGTTAAAGAGAGAGTTGTTATGCGAAGCTCATAGTCTTCCGTTTTCAGTTCATCCTCACAGTACTAAGATGTACAGAGATCTTCGGGAGTATTACTGGTGGGATGGAATGAAAAGAGATATTGCTGATTTAACTGTGAAGTGTTTGACTTGTCAGCAGGTTAAAGAAGAGCGGAATTTACGAAAAGGGATGCTTCAGCCTTACCAGTGCCAGAGTGGAAATGGGAGAATATATCCATGGACTTTTTTGTGGGATTACCGAAGACATCTCGAGGTAATAATGCAATCTGGGTTATTGTTGATCGCTTGACCAAATCTGCTCATTTCCTTGCTATATGAGATAATTTTTCCCTAGATCAACTTTCACATTTTTATCTTAAAGAGATAGTCAGGTTACCTGGAGTTCCCCTCTCCATTGTATCTGACCGTGATCAGAGGTTCACTTCTATCTTTTGGAAAGGCCTTAAGAAGTCGTTGGATACTGAATTAAATTTTAGTACATCATTTCAACCTCAATCAGATGGGCAGTCAGAACGAACAATTCAGACCATGGAGGATATGCTACGAGCTTGTTCTATGGATTATTAGGGAAGTTGGGACCAACATATTTCTTTGGTTGAATTTTTATATAATAACAGTTTTCATTCTAGTATACAGATGGCACCATTTGAGGCATTATATGGGAAGCAGTGTCGAACTCCAGCATTTTGGGATGACGTGGGTGAAAGGAAGCTAATGGGAATAGAATTGGTAGAAGAGATGGTAGAAAAAGTTCATCTGATTCAGAAACACATGAGAACAGCTCAGAGTAGGCAGAAGAGTTATACAGACAACAGGAGGAAGGATCTCTCTTTTCAGGTAGGTGATCATGTTTTTCTCAAAGTATCCCCATGGAAAAGTGTGATGCAATTTGGTAAGAAAGGAAAGTTGAGTCCAAGGTTCATTGGACCATATGAAATTCTGGAGAGAGTTAGATCAGTTACATACTGGGTGGCTTTACCTCCGAGTTTATCTCAGGTACACAATGTTTTTCAAGTTTCGATGTTGAGGATGTATATGCCAGATTCACCTAATGTTTTGAGCCAAAAGGTAGTTCAGTTGGAAGAGAACCTATATTATGAGGATCAACCGGTCCAGATTCTTGACCACAGGGAGCAAGTGCTATGGAATAAGGTTATTAATCAGGTAAAGGTTTTGTTGAAAAACCACATGATGGAAGAGGCAACATGGGAATCTAAAAATACAATGAGAGATATGTACCCCCATTTATTCGATAAGTAAATAAATTACGGGGACGCAATTTTCTAAAGGGGGGGAAGGATGTAAAATCCCACATAAGTAATGAATAATATATATTTTTATCTATGTCTATTAATGAATTATATAGTGTTTTAGAGGCTTAAAATGAAAATAAATCCAATCTTATGCATGGAATACACTAATATTTTTTAAAAGATTGTTTTACTACCTTTTGATGACAAACAATTTTTAAATCTATCTTTTGACAATTTTATAAGCTATGTTTGTCAAAATAAATTTATTATTTATGATTGGGACATCAAAATTTACTTTGTGTGAATTTTTGGTATTTTTCTGACAATGTTCATTTTTTAATGCATTGTGAAAAATACTGCATTTTACATCAAAACTACTTTTTAATCTAATTTATTTATATGATTAGATTATCTTTTTAATTGTTTTTAAAGTTAAATTAGAATAAATTTTTACCATTAAATCCAATAGTGGTCGTTGGAATTAATTTCACTTTGAAATCGGACATAAACTAGTGTCAATCATTTGATATTTATTGTTTCATAAAAACACGCTATTTGCTCTGACAGCGGGAATTAATTATTAAATTAATTAATGAAACTTATATGTTGTGAATTTTGTAAAATGGACTTCATTTTTGAATTCGGAATATCAAATATAGCTTAGGGTGAATTTTTGGTATTTTTCAGAAAAACATCGATTTTTGATGAATAGTGAAACCACTAAGTGGTACTTATAAAAACTGATTTTTCGTTTAAATGAAACTTTTTCACTTCTGTGATTTGATTTTCAAAAATCCGACATACATGGTTGTCATTGAGAAGTAAAATGTGGTTCAATGAGATTAAAATAATTTTTTGTTGAATAGTAACTTTTATGTTCTTAATCGCGATTAGTGATAATTAGTGTAGTTTAGGGTAAAAATAATGTTCTAATAATATGAGAAGAGCTTGACACATGTCCTAACCTCATTGGATGTGTCATGGCCGACCAAGACAAGCCATGGGTCAACTTGGGGACCCCATGGAGCCAATTTGGTTGGGAAATGAAAAAAATAACTTTTTATATAACGTTAAAGTAAAAATTACACAAACATGAGTCATTTTACTAAAAAAAATTACATGGGGTTATACAAGTAAGATTTTTGACTATAAATATTCATCAGAAAGATACAAAGATTTCCTACATAATAGTAGTTTTTTTATAATTTTTATACATTAAATAATGTAAATTATTTATGACATCATGATGATGCAGCGATGACCTCATTATTTAATGATTTAAATAAAATGGAAAGATAATGTACAATATAAGACCCAAACATGTCCAAACATATTGGATGAGCGGATTTAGAACCCTTATCACCTTATAATCGAATTATATCAATTTGGGACCTCTTAAATCCGAATACCAGTTTAAAATAAAGTGGCTTTTCTTTACATTCCAAGAGTGCCCCTCCTCTCCTCTTATAAAAGGCCCCCACCTCTACCACCTTACCCACACTTCCAAACCTTTGGATCTGTCAAAACCTGCCAATTTTGTCTCTCCACTTCCCTCTATTACTCCTTGAAGACTCACTTTGGGAATAATTCTTTCCACGGTATCCGTTGAGCTCAAACCAAATGGAGTTACCCGATTTTAAGGTAATGTCTTCACTTGAGTCCTTTTGTTTTATTTTTCTTCTCCAACCCCCTAAACTCTTTTTATTAATTTCTTTTGTAACAACTCCAGTATCTTAAATATACAAGTATGTTGTTATAAGAAGGATTCGAGCTACACTTACACACACCTACATCTAATGGTTAAAGGACATACTATTTCCGTGGATGGTGAATTTATGCCTCCCGAAACGATGATTGTTCAACATTCTTTTAACACCTTCAAAGGTGGAAATTAAGATGTCACTATATTTATATACAATATATAATATGTTTATTTTTTCCTTAAGCTTTTTTATTTTTCATTTTGGGCATACCATTATGGTTTCCATTATGGTTAAACGCGATATCTTCATTTAAGGAAGTGTGGACTACCGCCCCCTCAAAGTGATTTGATTCGTTAAATACCATATGTGGGGCGTATAAAGGATGGAACTATGATATTATATATGATATTATACTGGGATTAAAATATACCTTTATATCATTATGATTCCATTCTATAAAATACGAAATAGAAATGAAAGTGGCGTTCATGCGTACATACGGCTTACCGTCTCCATGAACGGTGCATTTCATTTCTTACCTCTAAATGATTATGTAATATTATAAAGGAATATATATACTGGATATATATGATATATATGATATATAAATCATGATTATAATTCTGGATATAATGGATTCATGAACAACTTGTAATTATAAAGGGTTTATTTTTGACTCGAGTACCAATGATCGTTAAAACGACCGTTATTAACATAAATAATTACATAGTGTTCATGATATGGAAATAAGTGAAATAAAAGGAATAATGAACTTGAAAAAGGTTCTTAAGCAAGTAGAAATTAACTCAAGTTTATTATTAAGGAGATTAAAGAACGACCGATTCAAGTCGGACCCGAGGTATAGGACTTCGTCTCAATCTCCTTTCATTGAGGAATATTTTGTTTTATACACAACCTTATTTTATATGGTGTATAAACCCCTTTGACTTTTACGTTTATTCAAAGGGAATCTTTTTTATACGAATCATTTACTAAATGATAAAAGGGAATGTTTTTGTCGTACGTATGCGGTGACAATGACTTCTCCGCCACCATGACCACTATTTGAGTTTCGGCTTTCTCTACAAGCCATACCTTTTTTTAAATGAAAAATAAATTCCATGTTTTACTTTTTTTTATTTTGGTATTGAAAATGGTTTTCATAATGTTTTTATATCAATGTGTTGTATTGATATCTTGCGATTGAATGGTGGAAATGTTATGTTTCCTTTATGCATGTTTTATATGATACGATTATGTGGAGGTTCTTGGGCATTATTATGAAGACGGGTGGTTCCGTGATAAACTAAGGGCGGGTGAGCCCGATATATCTCTCCACTTCATTGGGTAATGCGAAGGAGTGAAACGTTAAGGTTTCTCTGAAGAGATTTAGGGAATATACTGTGATGGGTATTCCAAACGTAACCAAGAGGGTTACTCCCTACGTAAGAATGTTATGAATGCCTCAAGTTACCTTTATGTCTTATGATTTCTATGATTTATTCATGATTTGATGTGGTATGTTAAAGTGCTTATGTTTAATGGGTAAAGTATGATTTCATTATTATGTATATATGTACCCATGTTTCCTTTCCATATTTTTATATCCCTTACTGAGCTTTTATGCTCATCCCAAGTTTTTTTGAAATGTTTTTCACAGATCATGGGAAAGGTACATGATTTGATGATAGTGTCAAGGAAGTTTCAAGAATGAATCCATGTTTTATTTTAGATATGATTCCATTGATGGGAATGAAGAATACTATCTTTATGTAACCACTTTGTTTTTACGTGGAATGTAATGCAAGTTTTATGATCTAATTCTCAAAAACTCTAAACCCGAAAAGATCCTCAATGTGTAATCTTGTAATAACTCAAGATTAATTAAGGTTTAAGGCTGGGGCCTTATAGGAAAAAATAGATAGTTATGGATTGTGAAATTAGATTAACTGCTTGTAATAGAGAATTTATATAGATATTGGATAATGGTTTCTATTCAGAAATATCAGGGGATATAAATATCTTCAATAATGATGAAAATTTTTATTAGTGCTTGGTGACCATTCTAAATTAGGTTTCACACCAAATCAAATTTTTTGGATCCATATTGATTGTTAATGATCAAGTGAGTTACAATGGTGCATTTTATTTTAAAGGATTGAATCACAATCTTCGTATTGTGTATCAATTATAGAAAGAAATAAATGAAGTTATATATTAAATGTATGTCGTTTTTCGGGAATATCATGATATATTTTTGTGTTTTAATAAGAAGATAATAAAAATGAGGAAATTAGATTTATATTGGTTATGAATTAAATTCTTGTTACATTATCAATAAAGAATAAAGTCAGACATGGAAATATTAACGTGCACATGTTTTCAAAAAAAGATATGTGTATGATTGTTAGTGGGGGAAATGTTCATGATGTGCCTATATTAAACAGGGAATGGAATTTACTTTTTTTAAATGAAAAAGAGAAATGGAGTTAACAGTCCACATAAGAACATTGAAATACAATATAATCATCCCTTATATTTATTTTACTATGTCATTGGTGGGATGGAGATAAAGTAATCAAAAATTGGATGTCATTATTTATTCCCTTTATTTGGGAAATTAATTTAATTATATTTTTAATTTTTATAAACCTTAAATTATAGGCTCTAATCCAACATAAGAGTTTTATGAGATGTGTTGTGAAAGAGAGTAGTTACAATTTAATGAAAATTTACACATATAATGTTTTTGAATAGAATATTGGAATCCTACAATGAAAATATGGTATCTTTAATGAACGCAGTGCACCACATAGTCCTATTTAAATGGTGTAGCTAAATTAAAGTATTGAATTCTTATGTAGATAGATTGAAAAATTGTTTTACCTCATGAAACACTATTATTTTTTCAAGATACATCCAATTGAATTAGAGGATTGTATTCAAAAAAAATTTATGTATAGAATAAACATTAATATTTCATCATATGTGGTTTATTACAATAAATATCACTGTTTGAAGTACATAAATGTGTTTTAAGGCCCTTTAATTATCAATGTTATGCTTGAAAACCATTGATTATTTGGAAAATAGGGGTTGATGATATCTTTTTAGGATACCCAAAAAATAAAATAGTATATCATTATTAAAAAAATTATTTATGGATTATTTTGGGATTTTATTGATGGTTCTGAGATGGAATGTATAGATAATGTGAATTAACATGGTCATGTGAGTTATAGAAGTGATTCTGATGAATAAATTATGTATATACTATGGTCTATTTTTGTAAATTGTGAGAATTATTAAGAAGTCCAATATGTATAATATGATTCAAAAAAATCATGTAATGAGGAAAAATAATTTTAATATCATAGTGACAATATATATAATTTTTAATCCAAAAATATAATTGGAAATCATGTGATAAGATTCAAACTTGATGGAATTTTTTATAGCCTATGTTGTCTTAGTGATCCCTCATGTTGAACCAGGGGATGTGAAAAAATAAATGAAACATAATGAATAGAAAATTTCAATGAATAAGGGGGAATATATAATATTAAATAATGTAAATTGGGATATGGTTCCCATTCTAATTTAAAAGAATATTGTTAGGATAAAGTGTCTGTTCTGAAAAATAATAATTAAAATCGAGATGTTGTGAGGAAAATATAAATAATAGCAAGTAAAATGAATTCATAGTTGGAATGAGTTAACATTAATGATTCAATTTCACATGCTTCTCTAAATTTATCCATATTAATGTTTCTCTCCAATGAAGCACAAATTCAATTGATGATCTTTCATATTTATTGAAATCCAACCTTCCACAATGGTGGATTAGAAGACTATATATAAATGGAATAAAAATGTGTTTTCGTTCTTGGTGGATATCGAGATTATGATTGATATTTATATAAGTCTTTATAAGTACTAAATCAAGCACCATGAGGATGATAATCTAAATTTGAAACCTAAATGTTGAAGTAGAAATTCATGAAAGGAAGAGTTCACAAAAATATTCATATTATTGTTTTAATATATATATATATATATATTATTGATGTTGTTTGTGTAGGTTATGTTTTTTTTCTAGAAATGATGAAGGTTTTAGTGATGATTTTTCTTCTAAAATGAAGATAATTTTTAGTTTTTTAGTTTTTATGACTTGGAAAAGAGTCATGGGTTACATATTTAAGATCAAAATGATTGTATTTTTCTATTTCAAGGGAAATATAGAAATTAAATGTTTATATAATATTTGATGGAGGATATTAATCCTATATCATGAAATCAGCATGAAATAATATTTAAAATTATTATCAATGAATAGATGTCGACATAATTTAACTAGAGAATCTAATTGAAATAGATTTGGAATAATGAGTTTGTGATAGGATGAATACATATAATAGAGTTTTATATATTTGGGAAAGATATCCTTATTGAAATTGGTAGAAGTATAATTAAGAACCTTGAGCACTTCTGAGACTGAATATAATGATGAAAAATTCCCTGTAAGGAACATATGTGGGTGAATACACAGCTAGATGATTTAACAATTTGTGTAATGTTCTCTATACTAATGGGATGTTATGATAAAGTTTATATTCATCATTCAATTAATGTAGTTTTAAATTCATGATCAACCAACAATGATATAAAATATTACATCCTCAAAGATATTGTTCATAATCATTAGATAATGTAGGAATTTTATTCCTACAAATTATTAAATTGAAGATTTATTCACAAACCCATTGTTAGAGGAATATTTTCAGAATATAAGGGTGATGTTTACTGTTCATCCAAAAAATGTACATGTCTATGGTATAGGGTTTTTCCCCTATTTCATATTTCATTGGTTATTGTTGTAAATTGGGGAGAAAATTGAGAATATAAATTATTCATTTATTTTTATCTTCCATTAAATTTTTACTTGTGAAGTATCTATTGATATATCATAAATTATGGAGAATTATATTATTGAAATGAAACATACTTTTAATTAGAGTTATTAAATGGTGTCATCTGTGATTTAAAAATGTGTTATCTATTTTAATTTTTTTTACTGTGAGTGGTCAAATGAATGATTTATATTTCAATGTGTTGATGATGTGGTGAAGATGACATGATTTATGTTTTTAAAGTATCTGTTAAGAAGTATACTGATATATAACTATCTTATGGAAAAAATGGAATTATTTATTCAATATTCTTTTTTCCTACATTGATATCACTGTTGTATGATTAAAACTATTGAAAAATGATACATTACAATTATATATTATCTAATAGTGATATAAGTTACTTTTTATAAATAAAATACAACGATTGAGATTGTTAATTCCAATTTTTTCTATTATAGTTATTGCACTATGTGATGTTGATGACTTTTTTTAGATTATATTGATTGTGTTTGATTATGTTTTCAATATACATTTCATATTCTGAGTTAAATTAGATTATTACTTTTTAAAAACATACATTTTTTACATTTCATGTTTTTCATCATCATTAATGCATTTCATGACGTTTTTTTGGTATTTTGAAATAGTTAGGAATTAATGAAATGGAAGGGGAATTCCATTAAATTCCACGAACATGAATATTGGGGTTTTATGAAGGTATTTCCCATCAAGGGAAAGGAAAAAACCTAATGGTTTCCATGGTGCTGAAGTAGAAGAAGGAAAATAAGTGCACCCCAGAGTGGAGGTTATATTGATAGAGCAATGTTGAAAACATGAAAATAGATAGGTTCCACAGTTGTGGTGTTTCTTCAATTATCCTTCTTATTTTCCCTTATGAAATGAAATTATTAAAAATGGTTGATATGTTACTATAGTGATCTTCCAATATGCCTTTGTGAAATAGACAATTCCAAAAATTTCCACTGTAGTATTCTTGGTATTCTATATGTATGTCTGTGAAAAAAATCCTAAAGAGGTGACCATGTTTATATTTTTATATTCATGGTTTGAAAACAAAGGTGAAAGGAATTTTGAAACCAAAAACCAAACTTTTTATAAAAAGACATATTCTAAGTTGATTCAGGGCTCTAGTTTTAGTATGAGATATTTTTATACTATGTAGCTACATGAAAGATCCAATGGATATATAATTTGAATTATGAAGTTAATTATTGGATGCTTTGAATGTATCAAAAATGTCTAACAAGAAATAATGGATAAAAATAAATTTGTATTAGTTGAGTTTTTTGGGGGATGTTTTTGTTTTGAATTCAAATTTAAAAATACCTAATTAGATTTTGTAATTCTAAATGTATACTATGAATGTAATTTATTAAATGAAATAAAACAATAATACTTGAACAATAATTATTGATGTAGAAAGAAGAAGAAGAATTAAAGAATAATTTGTTGTGAAAATTATAACAGTGTGAAGAGGTCATACGTATGTTCCATGAGGTAAAATTTGTATTGTAAAAGTGGAAATACATCAACAAATGAGGTCTCTGTTTGTAGGGATATTTATTTATTTATTTCATGTTAATTTTTATTGTAATATTGGATGAAGTAATATCAAATTCAGGAGATTTATAATGACATTAGAAACAGTATCAATCATTATTGTCATACATAAATGCTGAATCTTTTGGGGAATATGATCTTGTTGAAAAATTAATTATTATAAGGATTAAAATTCACATTTTGCGAGGTTATCCATGTAAAATTGATTTTTCCTCCATCTGTCTCTATTGGGAAGTGATCAATATTAACAGTAAATTATGATGTGGGTTCCTTCCCTACGAAAAACAAAAATGACATAAAATAATAGATTAAACACACTATCATTTATTTATCACTAAACCTAAATTTTTTATTCCAACATGTCGATTTAGAAAATCAAATGTGACTTCACATAAATAGAAATTGGTATGTGGTTTTGATAAAGATAGTTCATCTATGGGCATATTCAGATTTTATTTCACCAAATGAAGAATAATAATATTTTCATAGGGCCTGTTATCCTTGAAAAGGCCCATGTCAAACAACAATGGGCGGGGATTAAGAAAAATATCATATGGGGGAAGTTCAAGATAGTTGAGATTAATACATTTTCAATGATAGATGATCCAACCTGTGAAGCTATCCTCATCACACACACTATACCATTATTGTTAATGAAGGTGTAATAATGGGTTATTTATCCATGATATAGTTTCAAAATGTTTAATTTTAACATGATTAAAATAAAAATTTAATTAAGATAAATTTGATTTAAAAAAATTGTAAATGAATAAAATAGAATGATATTTTATGAAAAAATATATACTTTTTAATTAACTATAAGAAACTAAATAACATTTTTTCAATTAATTGGTTGTTTAAAACTCTCCCAGTTACATATAAATTTTTGAATAATTTTATATTTTCTTAGTAATTTTTTATGTGTTAAAAAATTGCCAATGCCATAAAAATGTTATTTTTAAATATATAAGGTTGTTTATATTTAATAGATAAAATTATCATATTTAGATTCTTATTTTAATATAATATATATTAAATTTGAAATCATAACTCTGAAATTAGTTTATTGTGAATTATTTATAATTTTCAAAATTACATTATTTATTAATGAATAGTAAAAAATAGTTTTGGGTTTTTAATTTGTTTTATGACCAAATATATATGTAATAATGATGTCATAATTAATTTACCTAAATAAAAAACCTAATATATTTAAATTTTTTTAATATCGTTTATTTTACTAGGTTAAAATCAATTTAAAAACCTTTACGTCACATTCCAAATAGTAAAATATATACTTTTACTTTAAAAACATTTTATTTTAAAATATATACATTTCCATTTAAAATATAGTATTAAAAAATGTGGCTCCTTCCTAATTCCAAAAAATATCATTAAATATGAATAAATTTTAAAAAAAATTACAAAAAAACAATGTTTAAGCCCATGGTATTTCATACTAATTAGTAAATATTAATGGGTAGCCCTTATAGGACTCTAATTCACTAATTGAAGAACATTATTCTCTAGATACGATATGTTTTAAAATACATAGGAACATATAATTGGTATATTTCATTAATGACTCAATGGTCATAACCATGGTTAAATTATAACGAATGTCTCATTCATATATTGTATCCAAGTTTCCATGTTATGAGTCATGTTCTTTTTTATGATATAAATCAATTTTTATTATTAATTATATATAGTATTCCCTCATGTTGTTACGGGTATGATTCATGACCACATGCTAAATGTCTCCCTTTATTATTTCCTTAAAAGGATTTTGGTTCCCCAAATTTCCAATTATGTATGTCTCGAGGATATGAGTAGTAATAATTTTTTTGTATTGTGTACCCATGGAGAAAACATTCAAGTGGAATTAGAAAATGTTTATATTTTCTTATATTTGCATCATAATCACCATGAAATTAAAAATTAATGGATCATGATATTTTTTCCATGAAAATTAAAATTAATGCAATAAAAATGTAGTGTACCGTAATCACTCCATTTTCTAGTTATTCAAGATGTGAAATTAACTACCTTGATATCTTGAAGGGGGGAAATTGTAAATTGATAATTTACAATAGTTGAATATATCCAAAGGCATTTATGAATATGATGGTCATCTTTATCTTCCTTAAACTGAACACCTTAATCATTTTAAGAAAAAACTAAATTTTGGGAAAAAATACCAACATCCAAAATACCAACTCCTTGATGGATACTTTAACCACCCGAGATAGAATGATGTAGGCTCCCATGATCTTACCCACATGTTATTTGGCTAGTACCTCTCTATAAGTCCATCATACCTACAATTTTCAGATTTATGTGAGTAATAGATATTGAATTAAATAGAGCATTTAAATTTCCCAAGCCAATAATATCCCATTCAATAAATTCTAAACATCCACTAGAATTAATCTATGTAGAAACAACAAACATATACATGAGAACTAAGTAAGATTCATCCCATTATAATAATCAACCACAGTAGGACTAACATTAGAGATTATTTTAATATGCAATAATTTTTCATTCCCATCACATAAATAAGATTTATTTTAATTTCTATAATAATTATGCTCAATAATGTCAAACTGGTGGTATTGTTTACAAATTAATATCTTATAGGTAGGGGAATCACGTCCCCTACTAAGATAGATAAATCATTTTAGATACATAAAACATGAATTTCAATAATTTCCAATTTCATTACAAATAAGGAAAAATGAAGCTAGGTTTTCATATTCTATGAGAATATTAATATCATTTCTCATAGTGGATAACACAACTTTCATAGTTATAATTGAACTAAAGTATACCTCAACAAGTTCTTTATCATTTATTATTATTCTAGAAAGATTATTTATTTTATAAAAATTAATTGAAAATAATTTTAATAAAAAAATGTCTAAATTTATTTTTTCTATTCTAATAGATTTAATTAAAATCTAAGATTCAATCCCAAAACACGATTAATGTATTTTAATTTCTCAATGTAGTTGATGATGGAATTACATTCCTAGAATAGAAATGATATTGGTTTCATAATCATAGGATAATTTCCCCATTCTTCTACTATGAATCTATGTTTGATTAAAGGATGTAGTATAATCCACACCCCATTGAAATACATATCTAGTTAGAAAACCCCAACAATGTTGAAAATTCTCATGGTTGATCCTTCGAAATCCATTGATTTTATCACTTCATATGAGCAAACATGAATGCATATAGAGTGACATCGCAAATCGAGTCTCCCTAAGACTACATATTGTCTCATAATCACTCAATAAGTGTCCCCTATTATATAAAAAAATCCAAAAAAAAGAATCATTGAAGATTAAAAATAACCTGACGAATTAAAAGACATAAATTTATCCTCATTCGTAAATATTTCCACATTAAAAAATATCAATATCTAATATTGTAATATATAATTGGATTCACAAAGTCGGTAGATTATTTGCATCTTCACACAAAGAGATCCCAACATCCTTCTTTTTTATATCCATTTTAGATCCATCACAAAGGTCATTAATATGAGATGAAATTAGAGGATTCTTACAAAATATCAAATTGAATCATATGAATTATGGGATAGAAAAACAATCACGAAACCATATGTGGCATCTTCATTGTTTTATAAAACCCCCCAAACCAATCTACATTAATTTTATCATTCTTGGCCACATATGACTCATTAAATAATATTTTTATATAATCTAAAATATTTTATAAATCATTGAATATTTTGTAACATGTATCAAGATTTATATTTAATATGAAATTTTTATTCATGTATCGTTCTTTTTATGAATGGCCGTAATTTTTCATAACTACAAGGCTTCCAAAGCATAACAGTTTGTCTATTTTTATAATAGATAATTTTAGTTTCTATAAATTTAATCAATAATATGACATTATATTTTATGGGGGTGTTATATTTGGTTTAATATATTATCAAAAGGTTGTTGTGATATTCTATTTTGTATCTTATGGTTTTCTTTATTCTCAAACACTATTAATTTGAATGTAACATTTTTATAATCTCAAGTGGGATATGTTTTTTATAAAATGGAAAGATAAAATAATGTTTGCTTAAATAGTGTTTCTTCTATGAGAGAATATTTTTTCAAAATATCAAAATGGGAGAGACATAAAAACATGAAAATTTAGGGACTCCTACATTTTTATCCCTTTTTAAGACCCTGGAACTCCTAGAGAGTGGAGGGTGGAATCTGTGTGACATGTTTTTATTTTATTATATTGGATCATGTTCCAACAATGGTAGGATCATATTAAACGGATATTATGGAGATATTTAGTAATTAAAACATTCCCACGTAGAAGGATAAAAATGAAATTTTACTTGGTTAACCTCTAAGGGCTAGTACATGGATCATACACGGATAGGTTTTCGGTCATACCAAAATACACAATTCTTCACCAGATATAGAATATAATAGTTTTGAAATTGTCACTATGTGTCTTGAGCATCACCATTTTAATGTTTTAGGGATATCATATTGCATCCCTCAAAAAACTTATGTTGACACCCCCAAGCTCACTGGTTTGAGACAAGTCCAACTCATTTTATCAACATGAAGTCCACTTCAATGAATTGGAATTAATTTATTTGTCCCTTACTTAGTACGAGACTCTGCATACAATTTTTACCTGAGTGGTTGTAATCCTAAAGCATTCTTCACATGAAAATAATATTTTCAAAACAACCTTTCATGAAGCTCCTTTTCGTATATCACTTTTTCATGAATCACCCTAACATTCATGGAACAAAATCCATCATGAAGATTACTACGTCCACATGGAATACCCTATAATTTGGAAGCACCAATTAAAAATAATAATAGGCATTAGTCAAGACTTACATAGTATTTTTTTGTTGCTATATTTTGCATAGAATCCCATTTTCGTGGATATCCACATGATTCATAAAATCAGAGTGATTCCAGATTATTTTCTAAATTCTTCATGTTCAGTAAAAAGGTGTAGCCTCTTATTTATAAACATGGTCATTCTCAAAGCTCCACCACCTCCATTGTAAACTAAAAATATCTAGAAAACAATTTCATGGTGATCCTCCATTTGTGATATTCCAATGGAATTTATTGTTCGTGATTCTCGTTGTTGTCAGGGATCCTTCCATCAAGTCATCGCACAAGCACAATTCTCCTAGTCACAAAATCGCATTGAAACATAGTATCTCTTCACTATTATCTTCATCATCATAAATATAATCCTAGACATCACTATATCCATACCTTTACCATATTTATGAATTTTTTATTCTAAAAAAACATCCTTTTATAATTATCATTGTAATCAGAGATCACTCTATCATAATTTGTAAATCATTCTTGAATCACAACTCAGGTATCCCTTATTCTCAAAACACATGACTTTGTCATATTTTTATACGTACTTCAAGGAAATAATCATTTTTAGATTTAATATATCTTCTATATAATTTATCAAAAGTATTTAGTAAATAATTGAAAACCCCACAACCTTCAATACTAATGTTTTCCTGAACTGGGAGATCCTTTTCCTTCCAAACTGTCTCATCATCCTTGTGAGGATTGAAAAAAAACCCAAACTATACTCTATTTATGTCAAATAAAATCCTTGGTTATAACACCATCCCCTTTTTCTTATCATCATTATATTATTAAATGTTTGTGATCATTAAAAATAAATATATTATTATACCCTTTTTTAATTTTTAATAAACATAAGGAAATTAGTTTCTTAATAAGATGTTTCATATTTTAAAAATTTTATTTCTTGTTTATACATTTAGTTATAATGGACTGAAGTAAAAAAGGCCTAAATTTGATATAAAGTTATCTTAATGGTCATATTTCTAAATAACTTGAAGTAGTGAATCATCAATGAGATAGAATGAGTGCACTGACAGGACGAGATAACAATATATTGTATCCATATATAGAGACACTCCACCAGTAATCCATTAGTGGCCTTAGGTAGTCATGTAGCAGTTACATACTTTAACATCTTCAATCCTATGTTATTAAGAGCATATCCAGTGTAGGTATTTTGATTCATTCTATGATGCATTAATTATGTTATAAAATGGTTCAGGTCAGTTCATTAATTCTTGGATTAACCTTAACAAGCCTCGACACCCTAAAATCCTATAAAATGAGGACAGTAATTCTAGTATAATAAACTAAATAATGTAAAATACATGATAAATTCTCTACGATCTCCAACAATAATATTTTATTCCTTTATCTTCACATAGAATCTTAGTTTTGTTGTTTTTTATCCTTTCTCAATGAATATCGTGAGAACATAATTAGTGGGAATTGAGATAATAAAAGGTATCCTTCCAAATTTGTTATCTTAAACATGTTTCTATAGAAACTATATTCTTTCATTGTTAATTATTTATTTATTTTTTCCATCCCTCTAATTCATTCCAAGCCCTTTTTATCTTTATAACACATTATCTCTCTTATTGTTAATTGAAAATTCACTCCCTCACACACCTTAATTCATATTCTAATATTATAGTGAGAGTATAGATAAAATTATAATTAGTTTAAAAATGGAATGAAATATATTTTCTTCCTATTTCTTAGTATTATATTTATTATTTGTTATAATAAATTAATTATTATTTTTGGATTCATGATTATAAATTCATATTCATAAGATTTTTTAATTGGGCAATAGTTCCATTTAAAACCAAGATTTTTTTCCTGTTTATTTCATGGATCTCATTCAAAAAAGGGGTTATATATCCATTAAAATCATCTTGATTAGAGGATATGTAAGGGTATTTCATTATCTATTTACGAACACTATTTTCACATTATTCCTTATCTTTTTATATTTAAATAAGTTATTTCCATCATTTCATGTTCAAAATTAAATTAATTAAACTATGGTTTACATTTTATAATATCATTCCTAGATTATATTATCATATATTTTATTTTACTTTATATTTAGGGATTTAATTTTTTAATGGAAATCATTCCGTGATGCCATTCAAATAATCTAACATTTTTCCAGTTTTCTATCACACTCACCTTCAATAAATATGTAATTAAAATACACCATATATTAAATATTATACAAAAATATTGGTAAAAAATGAAATAATGATAAAGGTTATTGATGTAAACATAACCATTCTAAAGTGATCCTCATGCCTTAGATAGTTTATTGATCAATCATGATATAGTCCTCTAAAAGTGCATGTAAGATAGTTTGAGAGGGGATAAAGAGTGGAATATATGCCATGGGAAATTTCTTATCAAGAGGCCAGATAATGATGGTGGGAGTGGTTTTAATTTAAAATAAAATGAATAAAATTTTAATAAAACAACATATTTATACTATCAGAAACATAATTTAAGTCCAATGAAGGCTTAGTGTCCATACATGGTGTACATGGACCCTATATTCCTCCCATGTTCTAGGTGGAAAAATATTGGGAACATTGTATTTTTCAGTGGATTTTTCAGAAGTACTAAACCTATACCAATACCCATCAATACCTATATATTCCACAAAAAAATTTACACCTATAAAATAAAAATATGATATTTATTATCTCATATAATTATTATATGAATCTAAATTCCAAAAACACTCATATCCTGATGTGGAAAAATTGAATTCACTATTCAATTAAATGGCCTGTAATGAATCAGGTTATCTCAAACACCACACTATTTGAATTTAAATCTTATATAAGCATCTAAAATGATCCATTGAATCTTTAATCATCCATAAATATCATCTTCCACAAATCATCAATTATATTGAAATCATTAAGTATCCCATACACTGACAACCATTCTTACTAAATCATATCTTCAAAAAATACCCTTTATTATTCCACATTCATGAATTATATTTCATAAAAAACTCCTTATACTATAAAAAATATCATCACAGTATAAATTATATGAAAAATAATTATCCATATATATAATTCATGACATTAATAAATATTAAAGGATTATTTTATTGTAACAACTATTGATTTGAAAATTTTGGAGTCATTATATATGATATTGTGGAAGCTGATGAGATATGTCCAATATATTTACCAAAATCCAGTCCTCATAAATTTATGAGAATACCAATTATACTATCCCATTATGGTAAATCATTAAATTTGATGTGGTCTTGGAACTATATTTAAATTTTCTATACTTTATTTTTTTACATTCACCTATTATATTTATTTAACAGAAAATCACAAAAAATCATAACACTTGATAATAATAACTATAAACAAACCTAAAGATTACTCATCAATAAGTTAACAGGATTCTCCCCTTAATTTATTAACAATCCCAATATAATGAATTATCATTGAAAAATAATCTACCTACTATATTTGGATAAAATTTTATAGTACTAGACTAATGAATCTCAACAAAAATGATCACCCATTAAATCACTAACATAATAATAACACATTAAATAAAAAATCACTAAAAATCAGAAGGATTATTACATGTATAAGAAATATCATTAAAAACTAATCACGTGAGGTATAATTCAATTATTGTACCAGCAAATGTCTCCCCATGTTGTTTTCCTATCCTAGACATAACCCTTTGAAATTCTCCATCTTAATATAGGAGTGAAACTAACTTGATTCCTTGGGATTCCACATTCACACATGATCATCCATAAATTGCTAAAACACACCAAAAACCAATCCCTTTATTTTTATGTAGGTGATATGTCATTATATTGGTTGACCCATTTACATTCTATCATTTTATAACTCTATAAAATTCATCAATGTAATTATAAAACTCATTATTTCGTTGAATACAAAGGTGAGGAAACTAGAATTTATTCCATAGATTCCTTCATGAAACCCACTAAATACAATTCCAAACAGAACTAATAACGTTATACTAAAAAACAATATATGAACATACACATATTAGTATGGCTATATGGTTCTATACTAATTAAATTATAAGTAAAATGAATCAACCCACTGAATTTAGGGGAATAATCCAATATTAATTTCCCATATTCTAATGTACTTGTGTACTAAATAAACACTCTAAATTTATATATGTTTTGAAATACCCTCTCATAAAACAATAGATACAATTTTATCCATTCCATAACCTAATTCTTATATTTATTATTTAGTACCATGTGGTGTTTTGGTTGTATTTTTTCAATAGAATAATATGTTGATTATCTATAGTGAAGTATGTATGTCGAAATAGTAATTTAAATAAGGATAATAGAAAAAAGGGTGTGTGAAACATTATAATTTTATCAATAAAATATATCCATTGGCATGGACACTAGAGTCACCATCCGAATCATTCGAATGAAAAAAAATGATTATGAATATGAATATGATTATCCAAAAGTTTTCATGGTGAAAAAAATCATCAGACTCACCATTATATGATGAAATCCTACTAATGATTTTATGTATGTAATGGTAATATATACAATACATTATCATAAAAACATATGATGCAAGAAAATTGTAACAATGTTGTGGAATGTGTGCTTTATATCGTGTTGATGATTGGTTGGAATGAATGATGTTTTTAGATTGATGAGAAGATAAAAAATCATCCATTGTAACTCAAAAGATGATATGTTGATCCTAAATGTTCTAAAATTCAAAAATATATGAATAAAAAGTATTATGGCCTCAGTTCATTAGTCTGAAATCAAAGGATACATAGTGGTTTAGAGGGTATAATTTTTTTAGAATGTTAGAAGAGGAATATGCTAGTATTTAGTCAGACCAATAATCGACAAGATACATATATTTAAAGAAATATGTTGGTTGTTTTCAATAATCATAAATGTAATTAAGATGTTTCAGATACCAATTAATCGAAAACTGTCTTCCATAAATCATCACAGTTATCTTTACACAGATCAACATTTGAGGGGATGGATGAGAAATGTAATTGGAAGAAAATTTTTATAATTGGGAGACGATGGGACAATTTGATAAGAAGTTCAGTTGTTGGGACTAATGAAAAATGGGATCCTAGATCAATAAACAAAATATTCAAAAAAATTCATCATGTTTAATTAATTTTCATTTTCGATAAGAACTATACAAGAACTCTGATATTTTTTCTCTTATTTTGAGTATATAGAATCATAAGAACTATTTTTTTTCTTTATCAAATGTGTAATTATTCATATGAATGGATGTCACACTAATACAACATAATGTAACCATGCCCAATCCATATTGTGCAAGCTAGAACCGATTAAATACATCAGAAGTTTGAATTAATCAAATTCATGATTATTGGTCTGAGGAAAAGAAGAAAAGTAGAATCTTTTCAATATACTAAGAACAATTTCATGGTTTTTAAAGAATTTATAAGAATATAATGATTGAAAACGTTTTTAAGATAATGATAATGTGATTCTAGGAAGTGTTTATAACTACATAAGTTAAGACTATATTTATTAAAAAATAAACATGACCATATACTAATAAAGTAGAAATAGTATTCATTGTCGAATGGTTGCAATGTGTTATATATATCAGTTGATATTTATAATTATAATGAGTTCTTTTCCTTTTAGTTTTTTATGTAAATCACATTGAGATTTCATTTTTTATCATCGATAGGTATGATGAAATGTAATGAAGAAATCAGAATAATAATCAGAATCAGACAGATAAATGGTTAAAATGTCTACAAAAATATGAATTTTTTAGAATATTTTAATTTTTCCTTTCTGATATACTAAAATGTGGTTTAATAAAATTGGAGTGACCATATGTCTTCATCAAAATGAAAAAATCAGGATGGAAATCATAATTGGACTAGATATTAGTTAAGAATGATGAAGCAAGATGAAGATATGAGAAAATTTTAGAAGGTTCAATATGAATAAAAAAGAGAAGGGATATTGTGAAAATATCAAAAATGTATCTAAAATTTAAGATTAATTGATGTGTTGTAAATATTTTTATGCAAAAAAAAACATTTTAGATTCCCTCCTAAACCATATATGACACACCAATGAAATGACTATAGTAAATTGTAGATACTGATAATTATAACACTGTTCAATTGTGGAGACTGGATAAAAGTTCTGTTGTATTAGTGGGAATGTGTTTCTGGACAAAGTATTCTAGAATAATATTTATAGATAAAAGAAGAAGGAAGATAATCTTCATTGGGTTTTCTAATCAGACTAGATATCAGAATGAGAAGTCATGCTGGGATTTCTAATCCAATGTCTAGGTAGTTTATAATTGATTCATTGGTAATATAGAAGACTTATATTTCTATAATGAACAATTGTACTGGGCAAATATTTTATGGAATTTGATGGAGTATCATTATGAACTGTTGATATTTTTTATCTACTTCTTAGTAAGAATATAATTAATTCTGTTCATGATTATATTTATGAATGTCTTCAAGGAAGCACATTAACATGTTTTGAATAATTTGGGGAATGTTTCATTACCTGTTTTAGAAACAAGTATTACATCATATCATTCTACATAAAGAATATTAACTTTTTAAATGAACATAGTATTATACAACTATGAGGTTATATCTTATTTTTTTACATCCACATAAATTTTTTTCATTCAAGTGAATTATGTTGTATTTTATTATTTTCAAAACATTCTAAGGACTCATCCTCTCTTGTTGAGTAGTGATCATTGTAAATACTTATGTTCATGTGGAAGTGAGAATGAGTTTATTTTACGAAATCTGATAATTCATTATTTAGATAGAAATGGTTTTTTGAAATAATAGAAACATAAAATAAAATTGTGTCACATATTCACCCCACCACTGTATGTGACAAATAAGTCTTTTATTGGTTCTGTCAAGTGGTATCTGAGTCAATGGTTCCCTTTTTTTCTATTTTTTGAATTATTTTAAGAATAAATTTTTTTGAAAAATCTGATTCGTGTTACAAATATGGGAATTATGATACTAAAAAATAGGAATTATCATATTTGGAATTCTAAGATTCTTCCACATCTTATGTATATTGTATATGATGTTTCAGAATCAATTATAGATGTTTTTTCCTTATATTGAGAATTCTATACTTATAGATGCTGATAAGATGAATCTTGAGAACTATAGAGGAGGTAAAAATAATTTACACTAGTAAATACACGAATGTCAATTTTATAGAGTTGTGGGAGTTTCTAAAAACAAAACAATCTTGGAAAAAATTAAAAATATTTATAAATGAAATAAAAAAATGAATAAATCCATGTTCCAAATCTGTATGATGATGTATGAAGATCTGAAAATGGGGGTGTATGAATCTGTTAGTGAAATCTATAAAATGGTGAATGATATTTTATGTACCATATGTCTTATTTATGATATCATGGGTATGTTATTTTTCATGAAAATATCGTCAAAATTATTTTTGAGATGTTTGATGATAAAGATTCTTCATTGGAGGATAGATATCCTGAATCTTTATCTGTAGATGATCTACATAGTATCATCATTACTTATGAAATGAGAAAAGAGAGTGTTATTAATGGATGGAAAATATTTATCTAGAATTATAATTCATAATGTAAAAATAATGAATAGTCTAAGAATCATATTTAGGAAGTTGAAGTTGGAGATCCATTTTTTAAAAAATAGATTGGTAAAAATATTGGTGAAATTTATCCTTGTATTTTAAAAATTTGAAATGAGTTACATGATATTATATTGGGAATCTTCCCATAATTTTTTATAGGTTTAGTTATTTAGAATTATGTGTCCAACTTCCCAAAAGATAGTATAAGTAATAAAGTGGTGAAGAATAAAGTGTTGAAGAAGAAAGAAGGCCGGGATGATCTTGGAATAAACATGTTACTAAACATTACTCCAATGAAAACGATATGAATTTATATAAATCCAATAGGATAATATTTTCCCCGAAAGATAATGATATTGAATTAGAATGCAATGTTACAAAAGGAATCTCATTTTTCACAACATTTAGTGGTTATGTTTTTATTAGTGTGGAAAGAATATGTTTTCAAGAAGAATAACCGTAATTATAATCTCACCTACAATAGATAATGGTATAATATTTTGGAAATAATTGGGATGCATTAAAAGTAAATCATGAAGTAAAATAATGAATGACCTATGAAAAACTGAATAATATCCTCCCTATAAGTATTTAAGTTACATGAAGAGGTTGATTTTTTTATAGAGTTTTGAGAAATAATAAAATTAGAATGAACATCTAGAAATATAATTGATTGAAAAATAAAAATAGTTGGAAATTTTTGAACAAATACATTATAATACATAGAAAAGTGTTTCAAGTTTCATGAACTCAATCTCTATAGTTGGTGATTATTATGGAAATTTAAAAATTAATAAGGATCAAAGGATACATCCAATGGTTTAGATAAAAGAGGAATATGGTCCCTGGAAGAAAAATATTGGGAATGTCACGAATGTGGAAAAACCATACAAATGTTAATAATTGATAAGTTTATAAGAATTATATTTCTATAAAATATCTTACTACTCTGGGTTTTGAAAATATTGAAAATAAATTCCAGTTATAAAAGAATACTTGGGTTGATATCAGAAAGGATGGTGTTTAAAAATGTTCGGATATATAAGATATGAACAACGATATGAAATATGTCAATAATTTCAAAAATTATTTAAGATTCAAAGTAATTTATTCCTTATATGAGTACTAGTTTAATTATGGCATATTTGGGAATATAGATAATATGTGTCAGTTTAACCACTATCATTTCAAATATTCAAAAATTTATCGATGTAAAATATTGGGGGTAATTAAATCCTCTCAAAAGAAAAATAATGATATGAATGTTTTAAAAATGGGAAAAATTAATCATACTAATTTTTTGACAAAAGGATTCGTATATATTCAGATAAAACATTTTGACATGGTTAAAAGTTTTGTGGAATAATAATAATCACTGAAAAAATTGAAAAGAAACTTATTTTTTATTATGTTAACAATTTCGATAAATGTATATGAAGATATTTTGAATTTCTGAATCAGAATATATGAAATATATATTGGAATGAATTTATTTCTAATTACATGTGTCTATTATATATTATACATAAGAAGATTATTTAGTATAGTTGCATTAAAATAATTTTAATAATAATGTCACTAATTTTTAGGAGAAGCTAACTGACTCATAAGATTATTTTATAGAAGATAATAAATATGTTTTTAAACCTCATAAGGATGAAAAGAAAGGAGAAAACAAAACTAATATAAAATCTAATAAAATGAAGATGATGTCAAGAGTAATATAGGACTCTTAGTTTGATTGTTTCATTTAATTTACAATAGATGTTATTCCTCATCCCAAATTAATTTTGCATGTACATAATTGAATTGAATTGATGGAGTTGAAATAAAATATTTGATGTTTTTGAGTCTCTTACTATTATAGAAAAAGAAATTAATGAAGATAATAAATTCATGTTTTTTAGTGTTGTGTTTATAATCATCAACATTATTATTTGTTTACTAATGTGGGTTATGTTTAAATTCTTCTTATTCTAATATTTTCATGTTTTCCCTAGATATGATAATGTTGAAATGAAAATGAAAAGTTATTAAAAGAATATTTTTGTGTGGAAAACATTGATTTCGATAATTACACACTCTTGTTTTCTAAATTGGGTTGACCCATGTAGACATTTAGTTTTCTAAATAAAGTCATTTTTTTTAAAATCATGTGATCATTGTATTCGTCTAAAGAAGATTTTTAATATTATGAAAATATGAAAATTTATCATGAGTGGACCCTTTGAATTCAGTTATTAATAAAGGCGTGAAATAATGTCATAGAGTGAGAATAAAATTCCAGGTAAGATGACATGAATGCAGAGTATGAGTTTAGATGAAATAGAGAAGACATATAGTAGGAGATAGAAAACTAGTAAAAAATAAAAAAAATAGGTTGTATTGTGGTAATATATAAAATTGTGTATTAATAACAAACACAAAGGGGGTGATTGTTAGGACTAATTTGAGTAATGGTTACATTTTTTTTCAATGGATCAATATGTTGAATATGTATAATAATGTATGTACGTAGATAATTTAATAGAAATATGGATAGAATAAATAATGGTGTGTTTAATTTTGTAATGTTTTATATTGGATCCAACCTTCAACATATATATCAGATTAACCATCATAATCAGGAGTCCAATCAAAATTGGTTATGAATATCCATAACATTGTGATTTATTTTGTGATAAATGGTTTCATCACACTCATAATGGTACTATAATAATGTGATGAATCATAACGAAGAAAATTATCTGATACTTATAGAATCCAGTGAATACCAGACAATTCATTGATGTTTTTTATGTTCTTAAATATCATAAGTTTTTAAGAAATATTTGATGTATTATTTATAAATGAAATGGGGATAATGTTTTTTTCCCATCATAATGAGAATTGGTTTGAACGAAATATTTTTTTAGAAGAATGGGACGCTATAATACATTCCATCATAAGTAAAAATATTCTATGTCAATCCATAATTATTTCTATGTATTATAGAAGTTGTGAATAAATTAATGAGTTTATTAAAGTATATTTTTTGTGATTAACAAGTCATTCAGTCTCAATTTTTTGGTTTGAGATCACTAGACTCTTTATTGTCTAACGGTTGTGAGGTTTTGTTCGGATAGTGAGAAGATAGAGATGATGTCTTTTAGTCAGACCAATAATCCCATTGATATAAATATTCTAAATAATATGTTGAGAGTATTTTCGTAATCATAAATGTAAATAATATATCCCAGTACTTGTTCATCAGACATGGTGTGTCACTGATCATCAGAGTAATCCTCAAGTTGATCATCAAACGTAATGATTGCATCAAAAGGGAATAATTGTAAGATTTTTTAATGGGATTTATTGGTACCTGTTGAAAAATTATGGTTTTTTGGACCAATGAAAAATTGGATGAAAGATCAATAAAAAATTTATCAAACCATTTTAATCAGGGAAGAATATTTTTCAATTATGACAAGAATGATATAATATCACTGATATGTTTTTTCTTCAATTGATTCAATAGAAGAAGAATAATGTTTGGGGGGTTTTATGAAATGGTTCAAGATCCATTAGTAGAAGTGACACTGATCCATTGAAATTTAAATTATTCATGATTCATCAGTCCCAAGATCACCTAGAAAAAAATTCATCATAAACAATGTTTATAGGAATGTAGGATCATCAGTATGAGGAAATGTAAAAAAGTATAATTGTTCAAAACAGTAAAAAAATGGGTTTAATTGGTTTTTTAAGAGTTTATCATAATTTATTTTTAAGTTGTTTTAAATATGATTCGGAAGTGCTTCCAAGTACTGTTGATACATTTTGATGTTCAAAATATTATTATGGTAAATAAAATGATAAAATCGTCTAATTAATTAGAAACAATGACTAACGAATAATGGTTTCAATATATTATGTCTGATTTTTGAAAAAGACAATAAAAATGGTTTGGTTTTCCAATATTTGGTTTTTTACATCATAATGATAGGTCAATTATTTTCATATCAGTAGTTATTACATAGTAACGTAATGATGATATCATACTGAAAATCATAATCATAATGAATAATGATTATAAATTATAATGATACTAGACGTTTTGAGATGTTTAAAAAGTTGTCATCTTTGAAATAAAAATAGGTTCAAGACAATTGGAGTGATCAATTTCTTTCATTATAATGAAGAAAACAAAATGAAAATTGTAATCAGGCTGAATATTGGGTAGAAAGTATTCATATTTTTGAAAATATGAAAATATTTGAGAAGGATCAAGAAGAAACAAGAAGAGTTGATTATCGCTAAAGAAGTTAAAGATAAATCCAAAAAGTAATATAAATTGATCTTTCATGAAATTTAGTTATGCAAAAAAACTTTTCCAACACACAGTAAAACTATATTTAGTGCACCAATAAACAGAGAAGAAAAAATTCTACTATTTGTTTGATTAAAAAAATATTCACTTAGAGATATTAAATGGTTTTTAGGATGTTTTTTTTGAAAATTAGTTTACACATAGAGAATTTAATAGGAATATTTCCAAACAAGATAAGATGAAGAAGGTCCTACTCAGCAGGTCATCTGATTGCACTAGAGAGTAGACCAAGACATCATACAAGGATTTATGGACCATGGTAGAACAAAATCAAAATTCATTCAATATAAATCAGGAAGTTTTATCTTTATATATTGAATATTTATATATGGGAATCATAGTAGGGAATTAGACTTATTATCATTACAAAATCCATAGAAGTTATTATCTATAGATGGGTAAGGAAACAATTTTTTTGGATGAGTATATTTGTGAATTTTGAGAGGAAATCATAATCTAGTGTTTTGATACATTTTTTTTAATGTTTCATAACATTCTAAAAGAAAATTTATTACATCATATCATGTTACTTGAAGAACAAGCACTTTGATATTGAACACTGTTCTACACAACTTTATTGGTACATTCAAATTGTTTGTATCCACATCAAAGGATTGTTTTATAGTGACTTATGTTCCATTGGATTGTTTCCATACTATTACAAGGATGTAGATACTCTTATTTAGTGTTAAACCGTATATATTCTTGGGATTTTATGGATTTGATAATAGTTTTAGTTTTCGTATTGTGAAAATTCATTAACCTGAGTCAAAGTTTGATTCGAAAGAAATGAAACATAAAAAATAGTATCTCTAATTTCCCACCCCTACCGGATATACATTGATCATAGCTAGGTTCATCCAATATTTTTATAGAGATTCAAATATTTTAATGTTTCATCTAATATTTTATAAATTTAAAATGAAACCCACATATCATCCAATATTCCAATCCAATAAAATAAAAAATGAGTATTTTATAATAAATTATTAGAAACCTTTTACACCCTGATTCGACTAAATATTAGATACTTATACTTATATAAATCATTTTTATCATATTAATCTATTAAAATTCATTAAATAAGACTCTAATCAAAGGATCCAAACCCCAACAACATAAACACTGTGAAAACAATTCCCCCAAAAAATCAACGAATAATTAATTCTACATTACCTTGAGTTTATTCCCTTCTATCAAATACCAAATCATTATTATGTTATAATGACACAACCACCAATAAAATTACATTAGTCAAAATCTATGTTTAACAACACTAATCTTGAAATCAAATTCATTGAAAGAGTTTAATATACAAAATCATGTGTTCTAATTCTTCCTAACTATGTTGGTATTTTGAAAAATGAAATTGAATACTATCATGTTTGCCTAAAATAATAACCCAATCCTATCTAATAAACACATGATTAACTAAAAAAATAAGAAACACCTTTTACATAACCCAAAATAAACTTATCTCACTCCTGAAAGAGTAAAAGTTCATTATCCATGAGTAACCACATAATATCTTATCACAATAAAGGGTTTATAACAAACCAAAACATCCAAAGTAAATGAAAAAAACCAAACATCATATCTATATCTCATACAAAAAATTATATTTTATATAATACAAAAACGATCCATGATGTTTAATCATTTTCTATAATATTGAATACAATATTTATTATCAATGAAAAAACACTGAGAAAAATCAATATAGTTTCATATGACTAATAAACCTTTAATAATTTTTAAAAAAATTAACTCATTGTAAGTATTTTTATATGTAAAAATCATTTGCTAATACTTTTTTCAAAAAAACATTACCACATTGTTTTATTTTTCAAAATTGTTTTCTAATAGAAACCATTTTTTTGTCATGATATGTCATACACATATCATATATACAAACATGAATAGTATTATTTATTAACTCAAGTAATAGTTAAACATAATTCTATAAGTAAAACCTCAATAAAAATATCAACCTTAATAACATATTTTAATAAATTTCTGAGTCACAGAAATGAAAATCAATCACATTATACCATACCATTAAAAAATATAGTTTCTACCATACAATTGATTAAAAAGAAAACGGTAAATTTATTTGGAATTATTTTACCATGATATCTCCTTCCATTATTCCCCAAAAATAATAAAACAACAAAAAATTGATATGATACCATATTTTAATTCCCCGGATCATGTATTTTCCAATCCAAAATTAATCATGTAGTTATACATGACATTAGACAATCATTACCTTACACTAATTTGTAATAAGTAACAGAAAAATTCAATAACCATATTTCTGATACTATACTTTATGTATCAACATAATAAAAATTATGGAAAGAAATGAATAAATATAATATTTTAGAGAATGATTATGAAATTATAGAAAATAGTTAATCATTGATAATATATATATATATTGTATAAAATTTTACCCATGCACATCATATGGAAGGAATCAAAAGGATTTCCCAAAGGGATAGATGAAAAACTGGATATGTGATAAAAACCACATGTCACACCATGGTGTAATCTCTCAACGCACATTAATCTACCCCGAAAATATCCCTTAAATATCTTATTACCATTAAGATAAACATAATGTGGTAATGTGAACCATGGTTCTATAATAAAGAATGATAAATAAATATCAATACGTGTTCATAAAAAATATTCTCATATATATAAGAATATATAGAAAATGTATGCATTAATACATATATAAAAATGTAATTAAAAGCGTGAAATAAATCATCATAGGTCATTTGGTGCTATATAATACACCACTATACCTGTACTAACATGGTTCATCCAATGAATGTTATTTGTATGTCACTTTAACACCAATGTGATATGTATATGAATATTTTGAAACAAAATTATAACCATATTATTGAGTAAATGGGGATCCTCATAATGTTTAGGACCCCACCATGTGCTTAAAGAGATTAAGACTAGGGTAGTGTATCTCCACACCATAATCCCAAGGTCCCATGAAATCCACATCTCTGTATTTTATCCTCCTCACCAATGAAATCTATAATGAAAACATCATGATAAAGGAATAATACAACTAGAACCATGTAACATTTAAAAAAGTTATTGTATAATAATATTTTGATCCACCAATCGGTTAAAAAGTTTAACACTTGGGTGGAATATCTCCATAAACATATCTCTATGTTCCATTAAATCCCTATATCATATATACCTTATCAGAGATATAATAACATAAAAACGAATGAAGGTAAAGGGGATACACTACCCGACCCATGTAGTAGAGAAATATGGGAAAATATTAAACAGTTATAATTATCCTTGTGCTCCAAAAAGATGACCACATGAGGGATGTAACATGAAATACTGACCACTTTGTCTCTAAGATGAAATGTCATTATGAACATCAGAAACATGGATTCGATATAATAACAAATAATTATAGATAATTCTAATAACATAGCTACCTAATTGATTTTGATATGTATTTGGACACAATTATTAAGGATCATACCATATGGAAACCAGGATAGTCCATCATGACAAATCCTTAAATGACCATACATCACTATAGAACCAACAACACATCAGTCACCCATGATGACCCCAATTGTATTAGGAATCATAAAACTATTATTTTACATGATTTAATAATAAAAGAATATCCTAACAAAAAAAACCCCCCTCAAGAAAGACACATCCTTACAAGGCTTCAAGTAATCTCTCATTAACCATTTCCCATGATAAAAATTCTAAAACAATTCCCCAATCTACTATATGAGAATAAAATATCATCACTCAAACATCCCATGAAATTGTTCCACAAATAAAACCATTCAACCATTATCTTAGATATATGAAAATCCATATGAACACACATCCATGAATTACCACATCATAATTCCTCGAGGAACCCAAAGATAATAATACACCAAAAATCAAAATAATTTTTCACTAAATACTATCAACAGAGTATCCAAATATAAATATCTATGTGTATTTTTTTTTGGAAAACCTCATTTCATAAAGATAGAACTATAAAAATATCGTAATATATATATATATATATAATTTTTGTATACACAATAATATTTCAATACTGACATACCCCAAAACCAGAAATTTTAATTCAAACATTACAAATGATACCATCTTCACTATATAAAAACATGAACCACCTCACTCTGTCCACCAGTACAAAAATTCACACCCATTTTCAAAACCATATTTCAAACATAAATCACATGCTAGGATTAATTACACCATTCCAAAATACACTATAACATTGGATCACAAAACATTAATAACCATGATGACCACTAGAAAATGTAATTGAAATTCCAAAACACAATCAAAATCAACCCGCCAATAATTTTGAAAGAGGAAACATTTTTTTATACTCTACCATCACCGATGGATATTCATAGCCAACATGAACATAAAATCATACATGAACCCATTGGTATATATGAATCCACCATTATATGTGACTCATGAAATTTCATCAACATTTTGAAAATTGCATCCAAAACTCCTGGAAAACTACTAAAGGAATTACTAGAAGAAAAGAGGTGTGAAAATAAAGTAATAGCTATATAAGAAGTATAAAAAGGCCATTATTATGAGAGAAGAAATTTTTCATGTCCACCAATCACTTAATTCGGAACCGCCACTATGAAGTGTGAAACCACTTCAACCTATCCATGTTAGGAATGAAATAGTAAAAAATATTACCTATTGAAATAATTGAAAACCCCATTATTGTAATAACACTATTAACCCCCATCACATCACATTCAATTGTTCACTATCCTAAACCATCATGAGGTTCCAAAACGTTCGACCAAGATAGAGCATGTAATATTGGGGCTCGCTAGTATAGATAATGTAAATGTTGGTGATAGGGTCACTCCTAGTACATATAAATATAATCGTTATAACAAAAGGATCCACTATAACTAGATACCAAACCAAATGAACATATATGATAACATAAGGATGAAACTCCATTATCACCTAATACCTTAATAAACATAGACCACCCTGAAATATGAATGTTTGTTATATGGATTATTGATCATTTGGATATTCATATAAATTAATTGTGAATTATAGGACATGAGATCACTCATTGGACATGGAATGAACATGTATTAAAAACTAAAGAGAATTTGAAAAATACATTGAAAATGTGAGAGATGAGAATAAGAAGGTCCACGTAAATGATGAAATGTTATAATACAGATGGAGGAACTAAATGGTAACTGTAGGAGATAATAATATTAGGTAAAGAATCAACATATATCACCACCTATAAAGTAAAAAATAGGAAATAATAGTCATCATGGAGGTCTGGTTGGAGAGAGATATAAATTTTTAGAAGATGGGGAGTCATCAAAATCATATTAAATTCACAAAATTAAGTTATTTATTCTACAAACTAAACCCCAATAAAACATTATACAATTATAATTTGGTTTCAATATACCCATGTGTGATGACCCAGACTCTCAGGGTCATTTCCTTTGCCAAAACTCCGGATCTTAATGGGGTAGCGTCATAGCGTAAGGTCGATCAGCGCGACCGATTGGTGAGACCGATCGGCGACACCGATCGGCGAGACAGATCAGCGTGACCGGTCGGTGAGACCGATCGGCGTCACCCAGCCTGGTCGGGGTTTTTCCACTCGCTCTCCTTTTATGAAATTGGGGTTTAAACCCTATTTTGACCTGTGTTAAAGCCCAATAACTCCCATAAATGTTTTGATTAAATATTTAATGAATTAACCTGGTGTCGGTGTCATTTTAGACCCCTTTAATAACATGTGGCGACACGTGGTCAACCCACGACCCCCGCATCTTATGCGGTTTCATGTTCTTATCTCTGTTGTCCCCGACCCTTATAAACTAAAGGGTTAACCGTGGGTTTTTCTTTTCTCGATCACCCTATGCTAGGAGTACACTTCGTTCAGGCAACCCGCATCGCTATCCATGAAGTTCCACATCCCGGTTTAGCGTCGATCGTTGATCAACAAGTAGGGAATTTATCCTTCGTCTCTCCCTTTTGTGTATCATTCCGAGTGGGCATGCTTTTGTTTCTATAGAATTGGATAAACCCAAACCTGAATGAAGATATTGAATGAACTATAACGAAGGGGGGGGGGCTGTGATTGATGATGCTTCTCTGTTTTATGATCTTCCTTAATTATATGATTTCTGAATTTTTCTGGATTACACCTACTGAAAATCATGATCGTTGGTGGTCTTCCTTTGTGTACTGATGAACCCCTCGTGATGTTTTAAATGGCTTGTTTTGTAGTTTTGAACTCCTTCTGTGAAAAGTGAATCGGTTAATTACATACATTCAGCTAATAAAATTGAAAGTACCAGGATCAATTCCCTTCTGTGATAACCTGGGTTAACTCACACAGAAATTGGAATCATGGAGTGTGTTAAATCTTATAAATATGAAAATATAGGCATGGGCCTGCTTTACTTGGTGGTAGTGGTTTTATGGTTCTTCCTTCACGGGTCGTTGCTGGGTGATGTGGGTGGGGATGGAATCCCCTGTTTTTATACTCTCAGTGGTTGTGAGAAGTGGGGATGGGATCCCCAGTGTTATGCTTTCAATGGTTGTGAATTTTAAGACTGGGTGGTTACCTTTTTTATATCTCAAATTGGTGTGGGATCCCATGTTGATCAGAAACCATATGGGGGGACACGAGGTAATGTCTCAGGGTTTTTCTTTGGTTCTCGTTCTTCAAGGGATCTCACTTATCCGATTGTTGTTATGAATTTACGAGAGAACTGGGCGTGGATTCTGTATTTAATGCTTAACTGTTTGTTTTTCTGGACTTGTTCCTATGCTTACTAGTTTCCCAGGTAGGTGTAGATACTTATTTATACATTATTATTTAACATGTAAACCAGGATGGGGAAAATGGGTTTTTAGTTTGAGTTGTGACTTGTACATGGTACTGTTTGTGTTCTTTAGGCAGGCTGAAGAAAAACCAAAATTTTGGGTGAGTGTCTGTTACCTATACTTACACTTGTAGTTTTGTGTTTCTTATCCATGCCTCACCCATGTTGAGCACTTAAGGTTGAACACCCCCATTGCCTTGGGGAGGGTGTTTTTTCCAACACTATTATTAGTGGCTGGTAATTAGCTCCTATTATTCTCCCTTTCTTGGATAGACCAAGTACCTTCGGGCAGTCTGTGATAGCCTGAGGTCCATTATTAGCCCATGAATCTTAGGGAGGGTTTTTGTGGTGGTTGTGGCCCAGGTGTGTGTGGGCAGGTAGTTTCCCAAGAATCTTCGGGATGAGGCCCAACTGTCTTCGGGCATGGCAGTGGGTCTTCTAGCCCAGTTGTCTTCGGGCATGGCAGTGTTTGTTATGGGCTAGGTGTTTGAAGGCGTGGTTACGTGTGACACTTGTGGCCCAGGTGTATGCGGGTGGGGTTCGACAGTGGGACTGCGTGAGGTTGTGCCTCAGGTGTGTGCGGGCGGGTGTGGCAGTGGGACTGCGGTGAGAATGTCGGGATTGGTTCAATGCATAGGATGTCTTCAATAACCAGTGGGGAACTGGCACAGGGTACCCAAATATCTATTTTCTCTTATTATATATACTACTTGACTTGAATTATTTGGGGAGTGTGCCTTGGTGAGGCTTGGGTGGATAGTTTACCTTGTTAGGTGTTTGGTTTACTCTTTTTCTCATGGGACTTTAGTACGTTCCCCCACTTGTGCACGAGAGTCATTGGTTTTCCCTACTCAGTGTACTTGTATGCTCACCCTACATATATAAAATTGTTTTCAGGTTTCCAGGAGGACTTCGTGGATCACGCGGGACAGTACTAGCTCGGTCCTTTGGGGCAGTTGTAGATTAGGTTTTCCTTTCTTTGGTTACTTTACCATTGTAGTCACTTGTACTTTGTGGCATTTACTTTTGAAACATTCATATGGGAATGGTTGATTTGGAATTACTTTTACTTTCATATTTTGATGTTTTTGGGATTTACCATTCTATCTCCCGATCTTATTAAAATAAAAAGGGTAATGCCTTCCATTTAGTGTGTGATTCTATACCCTTGGTGCTAGTCGCCACTCCGGGACCTATTGAAGATGGGACTCGGTGGTCATTATCTCTCCTTTAACTTAATGAAGGAGATGCATAGAAATCTGCTGACCCTTACCTCCTTTTGGTGAAGGCGGGTCGTAGTCGTGTTCATCGACGATATCCTGATCTGTTAAAGATTAGAGGAGGATCATGCAGAGCACCTATGGACGGTTTTGGAGGTCCTCTGACAGGACCAGCTCTTTGGTAAGTTGTCAAAATGCAAGTTTTGGACACGAGAAGTGCACTTCCCTAGGCACGTGGTGTCCGAGAAGGGGGTAGTGGTGGGCCCATCAAAGGATGAGGCAGTTGTTTATTGGGCAACACCAAAGAATGTGGGAGAGGTCTATAGTTTCCTCAGGTTGGCGGGTTACTATCGGAGGTTCGTACCCAACTTTTACCGAGTTTTAGCCCCTTTGACAGCCCTGACCAAGAAAGACCAGGTTTTCAGGTGGAGTGAGCAGTGCGAGTCAGCCTTCAGCTATCTGAAGGAGATGTTGGTTAGTGCCACAATGCTGAGATTACCAGAAGAAGGGGCAGTGTATGAGGTGTTCTGTGATGCTTCATGGCAAGGCCTCAGATGTGTCTTGATTCAGCAACAAGGGGTGATCTCTTATGGGTATAGGCAGCTACGCCCTCATGAGGATAATTATTCCACCCACGACCTGGAGCTTGTAGCGGTCATTTTTGTGCTGAATTTATGGCGGCACTACCTCTTTGGAGAATGCTTTGTGGTCTTCACATATCACAGAAGTTTGATGTATATCTTCTCCAAGCGGTACCTAAACTTGTGACATCAAAGGTGGATGGAGTTACTCTCGGATTACGACTTTGAGATCTCCTAAACGTCAGAGAAGGGGAATTTAGTGGCCGACGCCTTGAGCAGGAGATCACAGATGGATGCGGTCCGAGAGTCGGCAGACACCTGGAAGGCAATGGAGGAGTTGGCTTCCTTACACCTGGATGCGAGGATGGATAGTGGTGGAGGCTGCCTGTATCGGATGACAGTGTAGTCTACCTTGTTACAGAAAGTGGAGGAGTCTTAGTGGGGAGACCCAGAGTGAAAGGTGATGTGTGACCGGGTTGACTAGAGGAATGCTCCAGAATGGTGGAAAGAGCATGGTCATAACTGGATGATTTTCCAGGGAAGGTTATTTGTTACAGAAGTGATGCGTGGCAAGGTTCCCAGTGAGTTACACAACTCACCCTTGGCAGTACACCCAAGAGTTTCCAAAATGTACCAGGGACTGAAGAGACTATTTTGGTGGGCTGGAGTGAAGCGAGCAGTGGAAGAGTTTGTGGCCAAGTTCTTAGTGTGTCAGAAAGTGAAGGCTAAACACTAAGTTCCAGGCGGCCTACTACAGTCTCTAGATGTCCCCGAGTGGAAGTGGGATGAAATCTCGATGGATTTCTTCATGGGACTACCCAAGGACCAAGGGGGATAAGATGCCATCTGGGTGGTAGTGGAACGGTTGATGAAATCGGCTCACTTTCTAGCAATCAGGGAGTCGAGTGCAGTGGATGCTTTGGCACGAAGGTACGTGGATGAGGTGGTGCGGTTTCATGGAGTTATGAGGTCTATAGTATCAGATAGAGATGCACAGTTTACCTCGCGAGTATGGAGAGGATTTCAGCATTCTTTTGGAACCCAGCTGCATCTTAGCAATGCTTTCCATACCCATACAGATGGACAGATAGAGCACACCATCCAGACCTTGGAGGATATGTTGCGGGCGTGTGTTATGGACTCATGAGGATCATGGGTGCGACACTTTCCTCTGGTAGAGTTCGCCTACAATAATTTCCATCACTCTACCATTGGCATGGACCCATTTGAGGCCTTTTACGGGAGGCCATGCCGCTCACCTGTGTGTTGGACCGAATTTAGAGAGGCGGACTTCCTTGGCCCGGAGGTGGTGTAGACCACGACAGAGAAGGTTCAGCTCATACAGGAAAGGATGAAGGTGGCCCAGGACTGACAGAAGTTGTATGCTGATACCGGGAGGAGGCCCTTGTAGTTTATGGTTCGGGACCACAAGTTCTTGAAGGTCTCTCCTCAGTGTGGAAAACGGTGGTTCGACAAAGGGAGTAAGTGTTCTCCCTACTTCATCAGGCCCTTCTAAGTGTTGCGGCGGGTCGGAGAAGTGGCTTATCGGCCAGCGTTACCACCACCGCTACTGAGGATACATGACGTATTACATGTGTCCCAGCTCCGTCGATATCTTCACGACGATTCACACGTCCTCGGCTGGGGAGAGCTGGACATCGAGGATGATGTGACTTTTGTGGAGAGACCAGTGATGATTGAGGATCGCAAGGAGAAGATGCTTCATGGGAGAACCATTCCCTTGGTTCGTGTATTATGGAGACATGGTGGGCTTGAGGAGAGTACGTGGGAGAGGGAAGCATAGATGTTTGCCAAGTACCCAGAGTTGTTTTGAGTTTGTGATGTTCTATTTTTTATACCTGTTGTGGTAGAATGTTTTACCTTGTTGGCTATGAAATACTGGTTTTCTTTCCTCTGAATGTGTGTGAAAAGTCCTAACTACGAAGAGGGGAGGTCCTGACCCCTAATCAAGGCGTATTAAGGTGGATGCGATTAAACCCGTCCGGGCGAGTCAGTGCGACCCAATGTGGATAATATCTTGAAATGGGGAAGGAGACTCCCAAAACCACATGGATGGGTAGTCCACATGGTATGTTGCTTGGATATTGACAGAAATGCGTTCTTAGATAAAAATGAGGTCCACTCTTGAGAGGTATCTTTCGAGGTGGTTGTTCGAACACACCCTTTCCTTCTAGGTTGTTTAATTTATTGAGGATGAGAATGGCTTGAGAGGTATCTGAGGTGATGACCCAGACTCTCAGTGTCCTTTCCTTTTCCAAAAATCTGGTTCCTAAAGGGGTAGCGTCTCATCGTAAGGCCGATCGGCATGACCGATCGGTGAGACTGATCGATGTGACCGATCGGCGTCACCCAGCCTTGTCGGGGTTTTTCCAGTCGCACTCCTATTGCGCAAATTGGGTTATAAACCCTATTTTGACCTATTTTAAAGCATAGTAATTCCCATGAATGTTTTGATTAAATATTTAATGAATTAACCATGTGTGTGCGTCGGTTTAGACCCCTTTAATAACGCGTGGGGCCGCGTGGTCAACTGACGACCCCCGCTCCTTAGGTGGTTTGATGTTCTTATCTCAATCGTCCCCGACCCTTATAAAAGAAAGGTTTAGCCATGTGTTTTTCGTTTCTCGATCACCCTGTTCTAGGAGTACCCTTCATTCAGGCTATCCGAATCGCTATCCATGATATTCCGCGGCCAGGCCCAGCGTCAATCGTTGATCAACAAGTAGGGAATTTCGCCTTCGTCTCTCCCTTTTGTGTATCATGCCAGGTCGACATGCTTTTGTTTCTGTAGAATTGGATAAACCCAAACCTTAATGATGATAATGAATGAACACAAACGAGGGGGGGGCATGTGATCGATGATGCTGTTATGTTTTATTATCTTCCATAATTATAGGATTTCTGAATTATGCGGGCTTGCACCTACTGAAAATCATGGCCGTTGGTGGTCTTTCATTGTGTACAAATAAACCCCTCGTGATGTTTTAAATGGCCTATTTTGTAGTTTTGAACTCCTGGTGTGAAAAGTGAATCGATTAATTACTTACATTCTGCTAAGTAAATTGAAAGCACCAGGATCAATTACCTTCTGTGATAATCTAGGTTAACACACACGGATATTGGAATAATGGAGTGTGTTAAATCTAATAAATATTAAAAAACCGGCATGGGCCTGCTTTTCTTAGTGGTAGTGGTTTGATTGTTCTTCCTTCACGGGCTGTTGCTGCATGATGTGGGTGGGGATGGGATCCCATGTATTTATACTCTCAGTGGTTGTGAGAATTGGGGATGGGATCCCCTGTGTATTACTTTCAGTGGTTGTGAATTTTAAGACCGGGTGGTTACCCTGTTTATATCGCGAATTGGGGTGGGATCCTCTGTTGATGAGAAGCCATCTGGGGGGACATGGGGCAGTATCTCAAGGTTTTTCTTTGGTTCCAGTACTTCGAGGGATCTCACTTATCCCATTGTTGTTGTGGCATTACAAGGGAACTAGGCGTGGATGCTGCATTTAATGCTTGATTGTTTGTTTTTATGGACTTGTGCCTATGCTTAATAGTTTCCCAAGTAGGTGCATAAACTTATTTAAACGTTATTACTGAACATGTAAACCAGGATGGGGCAAATGGGTTTTTTTTGTTTGAGTTGTGAATTGGAAAAGGTATTGTTTGTGTTCTTTAGGCAGGTTGAAGAAAAACGTAAACTTTGGGTGAGTGCTTGTTAACTATTCTTATAATTGTAGTTTTTTGTTTATTATTCGTGCCCCACCCAAGTTGAGAACATAGTGCCAAACACCCCCATTGCATGGGGGAGTGTGTTTTTCCCAAAACTATTATTAGTGGATGGTTATTAGCTCCTTTTCTGCTCCCTTTCCCAGATAGACCAAGTATCTTCGGGTAGGCTATGATGGCATGAGGTCCATTATTAGCCAAAGAACCTTCGGGTGGGGTCATGTGATTGTTGTGGCCCAAGTGTGTGCGGGCGGGGTTCGGCAGTGGGACTGCGTGTGGTTGTGGCCCAGGTGTGTGCATGTAGGTGTGGCAGTGGGACTATGGCGAGAATGGCGGGATTGGTTCGATGCATAGGATGTCTTCAATAACCAGTGGGAAAGTGGGGCAGGGTACCCAAACATCGATGTGCTCTTATTATATATACTAATTGACTTGCGTTATTTGGGGAGTGTGCCTTGGTGAGACATGGGTGGATAGTTTACCTTGTTAGGTGTTTGGTTTACTCTTTTTCTCACGGGTCTTTAGTACATTCCCCCATTGGTGCACGAGAGTCTTTGGGTTTCCCTACTGAGTGTACTTGTATGCTCACCCTATGTATATAAAACTATTTTCAGGTTTCCAGGAGGCATTCAGGAATCGCGCTTCACTGTACTAGCTCGGACCTTTGGAGCAACTGCTGTTGCGGTTTTCTTTTCTTTGGGTACTTTACCTTTGTAGTCACTTGTACATTGTGGTATTTACTTCTGGAACATGTATATGGGAATGGTTGTTTTGGCTTTACTTTTACTTTCATCTTTTGGTGTTGTTGGGATTTACCATTCTATATCCTGATCCTATTAAAGGAAAAATGGTAATGCCTTCCATTTAGTGTCTGATTCTGTACCCTTGGTGCTAGTCGCCACTCCGGGACCTATTGAAGGCGGATATCAGGGGTCATTATCTCTCCTTAAACTTAAAGAAGGAAGGTCCTAGCAATCACATGACCCTTCCCTCCTTTTGGTGAAGGCGGGTCGTGACACCATGACATAGTATTACCCCTTAAATACAATATCCATTGTTCATCACCCACCTTATCCACCTTAGAATAATGAACTGTGATTATATTTCATCTATAAAATGTATATCAAATATTTCAAAGAATATTTAGGGGTAATAAATACAAGATAATGTCATTATACTTGGATGTTTATACATATATAGTTTTTAAAATCCCCCAAAAAAATGAAGTGGAATGTTACGATTCTATGAGGATTTACCATATCATACTATGAAGTTCCCAGTTTACTCAACCCCTTATACAATTTCCCTAAAAATAATCCAATTGAACATAAATGAATGTAATATATATATATATATATATATGAGAACATGGAGGAATATGAAGTGAACAATATAATTACGAATTTCAATATATTTCACATCCATTTCACTACAAGGTTCATCCCCAGTTAATGAAATTTAAAAAATAATAAAAATAAACTATTAAATTAAGTTTTAAAAAAATTAAAATGAAACACACGAAATAATAAGATAGGTCATATATATTTCCTTATACATGTGAATAGGATCCCCAATTGGTGGAAATAACAATAATCATATGATTGATCGACTGATGGGAGCTCTTTGAGTTATAAAAGGGAGGAAAATGAGAAGAATAGAGATAAATGACAATGTTATTTCTATCCATGTGTCTAAAAAGTTAGATGCTAATTAATATTAGAGAAAATAAATATTTTTTTTAAATTTTTCAATATTGAAACCCCTAGTTATCTAATAGATTACCACTCTGTACCTATAATCCACCTATCAATAATTAATCATATTCAAATTCTATTGTGTTCCTAGTACTACCCTAATTTAAACATAGTGTAAATATATTAATTTTTTAACATAACACCACCCATACTCTTTTCATCATAGTCCTATTGAATGAACTAAAAATTTCAAGAACATGTAAAACTAAAAATTGATATGTCCTAACTCATTAAAATCTGATTGAATTTCCAAATATCAACACACCTGGATTTATTTATCATTAATTGATTTTCTATTGACATCTCCAACCTATAATTAAATAGGTTTTTACACCATAAAAATATTGTTTTTATAAATTTGGGACATTAACATTAGAAAATGTAAATAGAAAACATTGAATATAATTTTGACAAAGTGAATTGGAATTTTAAATACTATTTTCTATAAATAGTCATCCCAATAATTTATCTTTCAAATAAAGAAAATATGAAGTAAAAATCCTCATGGAAGGTATCAGGTAATTACGTGAAATTAAATATAATTACATTATAGAATTTTAATTTTGTTTTTTAATAAATATAATTGATATAAAGTGATATAAAAATAGATTTTAGAATCCATTAAATTGAAAACTATGATATAAACATTATAATACAAGATTATCATTATAAATAACCCAAATTATGATTTTATAAATTATGAATATAGATATATAAGATACGTATTTAAAAAAGTAGGGGGTAATTTTATTTACCATGTCTTATTTTATAATTTAAGAGTCAATAAAAATTATATTATGATAATTAAAATAAATATATTAGAAAATTAAAAAAAAATTAGATAGTCAAAGTGTAAAATATACCCATTATATAATAAATGTGTAAGAGTATAAACTAATGGTTAGTAATTGATTATAGAGAAACCATTTTTTTTATAATGAGTGTATCAGAATCCAATCAGAAACGGAAAATGAAATAGAATTTCAAATATCATGAATAAAAATAAAATTATCATAAAATTTCTAAATCGAGTATTTTATAATTTATGTAAAAAAACTGGTATAAATTATGGTAAACATTTAAATTAAGATATTTTCAGATACGAATGCCTATAATATTATCATAAATTTCATTAAGGGAAACTAAAATGATGTAATGTCACAAAGGTTCTTAAGATATATAATATTAATGTGGTAGAATAATGAATTCAAACCCAAAAGAGGGACCGGATGTAAAGAAACTCATTTACCTTCAATTCAGACCATCTCACAAATTCTATTACCCCCAAATAATAAAATTAATCATATTTGGAATATATATAAAAACATAATCATATTTAATAATTTTAAAATTAATCACAATATTTATTTATTTATGAGTCATGGTCTTTTGTTTTCATAATGTTTTGGAAGTAATAATCAATTATATAAAGGGTTTGTTTTGATATTCGCAATCAATATTATGTTAGTAGTAGTTAATCATTTATAGAATTTTCACGGTTCTATATTATTATTTTAATAATCCTTTTTAATTTTTCATACATGTATAATAAATTTTTTGAGTATGGTAAATTAAATGAAAACCATAACTCCCTCACTATAAAAGGAACTTAGTAAACTGGTTTTTCTATGTAAGATATTCCACACAATGATTGGTGGGAATTCAAAGTGTATTATTCATGTTCATGAGGATATACTACAAGCCACTATAATAGACATCAGTTGTACTATGTAGAAGCATCTAGAATTGGCCATGTTATCATATAAAAATTATAATTTGGAAGCCATACATCAGGAATGTTATGAGGGTCTTTGTGTATGTTAATGTATATAACCACTATTTTGGTTGCAGTTAGGTGAGTAAGAGTTGTTGGGACAAAATACCATGCAAGAGATGTCAGAAAAAGTTTTGTTGTTTTAGATGCGGTGGATATGGATCACAGAAGATAGAAGTTGTATACGGATGGACGTCGACCAACTATTTTCTTTTTAATGGCTGGTCATGTATTTCTTTAGGTTTCACCATGATTTGGTAACCATATGATACAGAGTAATGGGATATTGGCTCCCGTGAGTTTTGTATAGTTTTGGGATGAAGAGTGAATTGGGTTGGTTGTGTTAAAACTGTATTATCCACATTGGTATCTTTTTATTCATGGAAAGTTTCATGTGTCACAACTTTAGATTTTTCAACCTAAAGCTTCTTATTTTACCAATTTTTATGGTGTTGAGTTGGACACCATTGCATCCTTTGAGGATAATCTGATATCTGTGTGGGATCATAGTGAGAAATTGTTTTGGGGAATGACCGTGCTAAAATTTCATATATTTTGGAATTATGGTTGTCTTTCTAAGGAATCATGGGAGTGAGAAGTAGATATTTGAGCATAATAGCCCAATATTATTACCCAAAACCTTAGAGTTGAGTGGGAGAATAGTTCATGGAAAATCTATTATAAGGTGAGAGATTATATGATCCCTACCTTTTCTAGAAATGGATCAGGAAATTTTTTAGGTTCACTTTTTCATTATTTTAAGTATATATAGTATACGTTTTACATTGGTAATGTTTTAGTGAAATTGTTATTTTCCTTGAGAAGTGGGACTATTAATGGTTATCACACGATTTTCCCAAACTATACACATAACCTTGAAAACAATGTGGACCCTAACATTGGGGATTCACCATGTTAACTTGTAGATTGTCAAACCATCCACCCTCATTGGAGATATTGTGTGACACACCTTCGAGAGGTGAAAATTTTGGTTTCACAATTATGGTAAACTGTGCTCCCCATACCAAAAAAGCATACATGCAGAATTTTAACCATGAAATTTGGATTAAAAATAACCAAACCCCATGGAATTAACCCTAAATTATGAAAATTTGATCGTAAATGTTTCCTTTTATTTTAGAGGCTATTAGACATATTCCTGGAACATAAAATTAAATTAATGGTTAATCGAATATTTGATTGTATATCTCTACCTCTTTCTGTAAGAGATTATCTCCTTGTGTGTTATCCATTCTCTCACATCCCTCTTATTGAATCAAAAGGAATGAGTTTTCCTCCATATATGAGGGATAATGATATAGATCTTGATAGATATGATATTTTTTATTGGGATATATTTTTTGAATCTAGATCATGTTTCTCTTCATGATCTGGGTTGTTCCACTTCAATTAGGGATTTCTATTTGTGAACATTTTTCATTAATCTAGAGGTAGGTGGCCTAAATTTAATTATCATTGTACAAATATACAATTGGATATATATGTTGTGAAAGTTATATTGGTAAGAATGAAAATTAAACCCTTTATTGAATAAATTAATTATTAATGAATTTAATGAATTGTGGAATTGGAATAAATAATTAAACAATTAATTAAACAATTAATTAATGGGATAAAATGATTATATATTTTAGATTAATTAATTATGGAATTAGTAAATGGGATATTAAGATTACTGATTTAGATTAATAAATTTGTGAATTAGTTAATGTTATATTATTATTGTTGAATTGAATTATTTAAATCGTGAATTAATTAAACAGATCTTATGATTGTTGAATCAGATTAATTATTTGGTAAATTAATTATAATTATATTGGGATTGTGGAATTTGATTAATTAATTAGTGACTTAATTAATTTAATATTTGGATTGTGGAATTGGATTAATTAATTTGGGAATTAATTAATGGGTAAAAGGGTTATATTATTTAAATATTGTAAATTGTTTTCATACTAATTTGTCAAGTTATTCCATGTTAATTATTCTACCATGTTTTTCTAATAGATTGAAAATGTACAGTTTAAGAATACCTTTTTTATCAGAATGTTAATGATGCATAACCTTGATGTCTGTGAAATTGTGATATGTGTTATATTTTGATATATTTGATTGAATGATATGTTTGTGTGGGACAAAGATAGCTTCTTCAAAAGACCATATGTGTGATTTTTTGTTAAACGAGTTTGGGAAAGGTACTGAGGCTCAATGTTCCTATGTGATATTGAGGAGTTGGATGGAGATAGAGTCTCCAAATACCCATATGTAAAAAATGTGTTTGGGATAAGGATTGAGGATCCAAATATCAATATTTTTAAATGAGGTGTGGGATAGGGACTGAGGCTATAAATACCCACAAGGTGCTAGAAAAGTGGTTCTACGTCCATTAGTTGACATTAGACCACTGTACCAATTTTTCATGATATGATGTAAATTGAAATGATAAATGATAACTATTATTTTGTGACATGGGATATTACATGGGTATATTTAAGACTCTCACATGGGTTGGAGAAGGTATTAAGCATTCAAGAGTCCTTTGGAACCCATGGGATTATGTGGTTAAATAATGAATAATTGAATTTATGTTAACCATTTACTTTATAATTTTATTTTATTCTTTTTAATAATTATTAAATGGTTATTGAATGGATATTTTATTATATTTCGTCGGTGGTGGGATATTGAGTTTTACTCCCACCCTACTTGGTAAAAACGATTAGTACCTTAATAAACAACATGATTAGAGTACATGATAAGAAAAACGGTCATATGTTAGATGGATGATTTGGGATGGAGGATGGATGTGGGAACACGAAACGATTTAGGACCCACATTGGCGATATCAGTGCATTTATTTATTTTTAGTTTTACATAAATAAACATGAAATGTATTTATAATTACATATCCATCATTGAGTTTTGGTGGTTGTATTTCTTGTTTTGGTTATCATGTGATAATACTTTGGTTTAGTTATTGGTTATTCAAATTGGTACTTATTATTTAGTTATACTATTGTGAAACTTCGATAAAGAATATATTTTCTCCCTGTGATAGATATTAAAGCCATCTTGTATGTCCGAACTATGTTCCATATGGGGAGTCAGATTTGAGTTCATGTGTCTGATTGACATGGGGCACTCGTATGTGGAACCTAGGGTATAATACTACATAATAATATATGAATCCTAATGTAGTTGAATTAACTATTTCATGAAAATACAATATTATTATAATATATGTAATTTCTTAATAAAAATATTCATAAAAAATAATATCTATTGTTGTTAAGATCTTTTCTATGACTATAAAATTGTAATGGTTTCACAACCCAAACAAACATAGCATACATTGTTCATTCCCATGACTATCGTAGCAGAATATGTCCCTTACTAATATGGGTTCACTACCAATTCCATTTCTGATTATCACATGAGACATAAAGATTTACTTAATTAGTTAGAGGGAGATATATTTTCCACCCATCACATAATAAATACAATACATATGTTTTTACAAGATCATAAAATATTCATTGTATCAGAACCCATTAAGCAAAATATGTTTTATAAAAATTTATTCACAGCATAAATGATGACAAAAACGGTTTCATAAATATCTTTTCATCATGTTCATAAAACATACATATAATGAATACGGATGGTATGATTGGGGTTTTTACCCAGTAAATCATAAGGGAAATTAAATAATTTTGTACTTGATGAATAGAAATAACTATAAAAAGTAATTAATGATTTCCTAGGGAAAATAACCATTCCATTTTGAAATCGCATATTTTAAAAATATGAGAAATTATAATTGACATAATTATCAATGAAAAGAATACAAATTAATTTTAAACTATATATCAATGAAAATATTATTCATGGTAGTGGTAAAATCCATTTATAAAACAAATGTTAAAAACATTTTATCCATATTTTGTAGAAAAAGTCACAATGTAAACTGTGTAGAAAATGATAAGAACATCCATTTAAAACCATTTTTTAAAAATAAAAACATGTTTAAAAATAACATAATGAAATCATATGATATAAAAAAGATGAAATTTATAAAAATGTTGACATGGAAGGAAATTTTTGTTCTAATTAAGATATGAAAAAAGTAGAATTGATTTTAAAAAATATTTTCGGTCTCCTGATTAGATTACGTTTGGAAAATGAAATTATAATATGAATTTTCATTGAATTTAAATAGTGTAAGAAAAATATTTAGTTTCTCGGGTGGTGTATCTAAATATTTCATTTCCAAAAAATAACTATAAACAATCCCAATAAATAATGGGATTGTATCCTAAAACACTTATCCTTGATTTTACCTTACAATAAAATAATTATAACCTCATGTATAATAAATTTATAATCATTTTATTTCATTTAATATCCATATTAAAACATATAATATCATATACAGTACATTTATAACTTTTATCACCCTTTTTATCAATCAATTGGAATTAAAATCTTCATTTCCAGCTGTTAACTATTTCATTAATGATGAGTATTTCAGCTCAGTTGTATCAGTCCTATATATTTATCTTGTTTCCAAAAACATTATAATATTAGTATTGATATAAGTATCATATATATTCAATGTATATATATGTTTGTGTGTGTCATTTCATCCATTATGGCCAGATATACTAAAAGGAATTAATCCATTAATGGATACAATGGAAAATACGTAGGCATGAATGTTGTTTACATTTTCTAAGAGATGGAAAAATGAAATGATAAATATTAAATAACTTATATGGAATCATTATTAAAGATTAAACATATTATATATTCCTAATATTCATTATTATTAAAATCCATGTTAATTATAAAATATTAATTAATGACATATCTTCATGGAGGTGGTAGTCCACACATATGAAAAAATGACGTTATAATTTCCAAAAAATTTTTTGGTATGTAGTTAGATGTGATATAAAAATTCCCAAATTATATATCCTTCTTAATTGTCATATATTCTAATTTAAACACCAATAATTACCCATCAATAAATGGGAAAAAGGTGTATAATATTTTTTCATAATAATAATAACATTTAAACAATTTTATTATAGGGAATTTATTATATTATGATACATACCATCGATTTTTATGTAAATAAAGAATATTATAATTCTATGTGATCGAGTAAGCTGATCAACTCTTATTTTTAATTACTCTTTTAGATCTCCGCTAAAGGGATATAGGTTTCATATTTTGGGAATTAAAATATAGAACTAGGATCATCATTTTAGATATGGATCTTGATTTTGTGTTAGTTTTTAGGAAGATTTATGAAATGGGGTATTTCTAAGTACATGTCATGTAATTATATGTACATGTTATGTACCCGGTTGCTACGTAATGGCCGTATACTATCCATGTAACAGGTGAGTACATGGTTGTGCGGTGACTAGGAAGACCGCATAATGTGGGGGTTGGTTAATGGTAATACCTGGAGTGTACATTTAATATACATGTTGTGAAATTTTTTTATATATCGTATATGAGTCTCGTCTCTTCTCCAGAACCAAATTCTTTATCTATTGTTTCGTATAAAAGTTATCAGAAATGATGATCGACGTTCAAACCCCCGATTCTCCATCAGACCTCTCATTAAGATGCAGTCAGTTGCATTGAAATCCCAACGGCGAGTTCTCAATTCCACTAGATCATTTTTTCCTGATTCCTCCTCACACTGGTGTTATTCAAGGATGTTAAATTTTTATAAATTTATTGATCTACAATGTTTCCAGATGATTCAAGGGTTGACATTCAAGTATACCGATTGTACGCTATTGAGGTAGGTGGTTTGTGACATTTATTTCTCATATTTGGATTATATATTCTAAAAGTGTCGCATAACCATGTTTACGATGTTTCTTAATTTGTAATTTAACACTATATATTACCCTATATGGTTTGATTGATTAATAATAGTTATTTTATTATGATTAAGGTTGTATCCCTTGTTTATGGGAAACCTCGTGGGTAAATTTTCTTTTTCTGATTGTTTATGGTATTTTGGTCTAGCATTCATATTAGGTTTTCCTTATTTTCCATTCATTGTATTGTTAGGATGGAGGTAATTATTATATGATATGCAAGTGGTTTTCATTGTGGTCGTTTGACCAGGGGGAACCTTACTTTGAGAGCTTCCTGATGTAGTGTCACTTATGTATTTTTACATTTTTGTTGACCAATGGGTATTGACTGTGGGAGCTTCTAGGTAGTCATCGAGATGAGGGTTTAGAACCTTAGATATGCCTAGGTGGTCATTTATAATTTATTGATGCTATGTTGAAAATGGGTTATAAACCATGCGAGCTTCTAAGGTGGTAATTTGTAAATGATTAGTGCTATGTTAGACCATATGGGTTAGACCGTGAGCCGTTCCCAGAGGGTCCTTATTAAATGATTTTTTGTTATGTTAGACCAAGGGGGTTAGACTTTTAGAACATTACCAAGGGGTTGTTATTGAATAATTGGATGATTTTGAAGAGTTTTCCAATCCAAATCATATGCTTGGACTCTATCTTACTTGATTATTACATGGTATTATGAGTTATCTATTTATTACTATTACATAAGAGATATAGAGCATACACTATTTTCCATGGTTTACATGACTCAATGGATAAATAATGAATGTTAAATGAATGTAATTGAAAAACAGTAGGATTGTTTACTGTAGATTACTTCATTGTTTATCTCTTTATTTTCACATATTAACTTCTATATATATTCACTCACAATTAGGCTCAAATATTTTGGTTGTTGGCTACCATGATTTATCTCACAACCTATTTTGGTCATGTTTTTACCCAAATAGATTATATGGTTTCATATATAAAAATGTGCAAGCTCCCTTCTTCATCAGGTACGTGATTTCAATAGGTGTAGGCGATCATGGGACAAAGATGAGGCTTGCAATTCTTTTCAAGTTTATAATTTTCTGTACTGTGGTTTTTTATATGTCCTGCATTGTGACATCTTTAGATTCTTTTTTAGACATATGTGACATTCATCATTTATGTATATGATCTAGTTGTTTTGTTACTATATGTCTTCCTTTTTTTATTTAATATTTTTATTACTACTTATGCTATTGTTTTCTCTTTCCATTATATTATGTATACTCACCAAATGAGGTAATAGTTTCCCCATTATTGCACCATGTCCCTCACTACTGGTTGGAAACCTCTGGTGTTTGGAGAAATGAGTTTGAGGTGATGTGCCCCACCGGGATTGGGGAAACTTTGGGAGGCACCCAAATCTTTAAGTTACAAATTTATATCAAAGGAACTCTTATTTTCTTCTATTCATTACTATTTGGAGCCAATAGACTAGTATATAAAGGAATGGGCAGTTGGTAATATGGTGTGCCTGAGAGTAGCTATCCCGTGTACAGGTAATATCCACATTACCCCGAGTATTGCAATTATTATGGTTTTACAATTGTTATAGTTGATTTGATTTCACCATTGAGTGATACACATATTTTTTGATATTAGTATTGATATCATTGTTTTTTTATTTTTGTTACAACCCAATGAGATGAAGTTTTTCCATCTCATGCATCATATATGAACTTGCTAGGGATTACATGTCATTTATTATTGTCATGCTATTTAGGGTGAATTAATGATTTCATGTTTTTGGGATTGATGTTGGGTTATAAATGAATGTTGTTCTGTTATATTAAATGATATATATAACTGCTAGATAAAAAGGGTATTTAATATAAAAATTTTCATTTAGACAAAATCCAAGCTCTGCTCCATGAGAAGTTATGGGACCACTTGGATCGGAATTTAGTGGATTGTTATTGAACATTAATTGAATACTGTTATGATATGACATGAATCAGGATACCAAAAATTGATATTTGGGGTGTATGGTCTCTCATGGAATTGAAATTGGCATTCTATGGGAAATTTTTTAAGATTTTAGGGGTTCTAGATAAGATTTAGAGGCTTATTGTCCGGAAATCCAGACAACAAGACTTGTGATGTTCTGAACACAAAAAATATATTTTCATGTATTGAATGAAAATACATTCTTATGTAATCATCATGTAACATATTTTAATGTTTTGTAGTTGTGATCCATGTCAAAAACTGTGTAAGTAGAAACACAAGGTTGATAAATGGTTGGTATAATACGTCGTCTACTTAGAGTACACATCATGCTATAATATACCTTTTATCTGGTCATGTGACTAATGACATCGGTAGATGAAACATGAGTTTTAAAAATTATTCCTAGCTTATAAATTCCGTGTAAGAAGTAAACATGTATCCATCCATGTGATTAGTGATACGAGTGGGTGAAACCTTGTGGTGCATGTCGTGTCTAGGTTGAACATGTTGTGTGGTGTTACACAAGGAGATAACTATGTAGTTCATTAAATTTAGACATAGCTATGGAGGAGGGGATATTCAAGTACATGTCTTGACTCATAAGAAACACGAAGTGTGAATGGTGTGCTATATAACCTTGTTGGTAGAGGTACACACCCATATTAATGATTAAGGGAACACGTCATGTAGTGGTTCTACAAGTTCTGTAACCCAATTTTATAAAACATGAATGGTTTCCTTTTCCTCTTCCATTATTTCACTTCTAAATTTATATCCTTGATAATCATGTAATGATGTGTCTTATTAACCTTTCATATTCATGCCACCATAACATCCTTCGGTTGTACAACAGTTACATTGCAAAGATCAGACACTAGAAATATTATATCAGGGACTACTAGCAGACCCCCATCGTTCATGTCATTGAACGATCAATTATAAAAAAAATTGGTGTTCATTCACAGCTCTGTGAAAGATTTTTAATTATGATGCATACTTGTTAAGGATCACCACATCCTGTTCCAACTTTGGAAGAGGTGAAGTGGGTGTTCCAGTAGCAGCATCATCCCTCTTTTTCTTGGGTTGGAGGACCACATGTCGTAGAGTCATTATTGGAGGCACTGATTTATATCTTATAGCATATTGAGATACCATCACACAATATGTGCTACATGTTTCTACCTTGATATTGTGGGATGTTATATCACATGTGATATGTTATCAGGATACGTCTTGGTAAGAGTTTCATAGGACCTTCTATGACTACTTCTACCCCAATACATTGAGGGATAAACGAGCCTGGGAGTTTATGAATCTGGAGAAGGGCACTCATTCAGTGATGGATTATTCATCTAATTTATAGAGATTATGGGCCTCTCACCTGTTGTTGGATGTGATGAGTTATAACTATCTAAGAGATTTGAATAGTGTCTAATGTATGGCACACAATCATAAGTGAAATATTTTGCACTTAATTCGATGACTACTATAATTAATCAGGTGCATATTACTAAACATAAACTGAGGGAGTTAGGAGCTACGACCCATGGTGGTTCAACATCCAAGGTTGGTACTCTTTTGACTGATAGTAGAAAGTTATACATGGATAGTTCATGGGGTGATTATTAAGATATCTAGGTTGTATTCTACCACTGTAGAAAGAGTGTCCATACAAGACCACATTTCCTGAATGACCCAATTGAGTTCTGATATTGTATCAAGATGGTCTATATTAAGTGTTTTCCATGTTTTCTCACTAGAAGCGAGTGTTATAGAATCTTCTATCACTCCACATTCAAGAGAAAGAACACCAACTTCTCATCATTCATGGAACTAGAGTTCAATAGGGCATTCAAGAAGAATAGGTGGACATGGTCATAGTATCCAGATAATAGGTTCTTTGTGATAGTAGGGTGGAACATGTGAGGGTAGTCAGGTGGGGTCATAGGGTCGTGGTATAGATCATACATTCCCAATGTATTAGACCCAGTATATGTAGGATCTCAGACCCTCTATGGATTGTGGTACAATTCTAGTTTATTTATTTTTAGCTTCTCATATTTTTAATACATGGTCTTCCGATAGTTTTAAATTTGTTTCCATTGTGGAGATCTTCGGTCAATATATCTTTACATATGACGATGTTGTGATTCTACAAACTCTATTGAGGATTATAATGGAAATGGTACATTAGTGCAATGATTTCCCACTAGAGGTTGGTGGGTGTCAGTTCTTGGGGGACCTCTATGTATTATAGATGTCATGCTTCGATGTCAATCTAAGAATGGATTGGTTCACCATTTTTCAGACCTTTATAGACTTGATTCACCATAGGGTGAGTTTCACATCACTAGAGGGTGGTTATTTTATACACAAGGAAAAAGGGAATGTATAGGCGTGAAGATCTAGACCAGAGAATCATGGGTAATGAGGAATTACAACCAATATTTCAAGTATATATCTGGATGACCAGGGGACTTCACAAATGGACATTCCTCTAGTGGTGGATTGTTTTTGAGATGTATTTCCAGATGACTATTTAGGTTCACCTCTAGAGTGAGAGGATGATTTACCTGCAGATATTGTTCGTAGATTGGGACCAGTTTCTATTTTTCCATATAGGATGGCTACAATAGAGATACAGGAGGATAAGAAGCAGTAAAAAGTGTTGTCGGGAAAGGGTTTCATCCAAACATGTACTTATCCTTGGTGTCTGTATATCTTTTGTGTGATGAAGGTGCAATTTACCCTCAAAATTTGTGTGTATTATGGGAAACCAAACCTTTTGACTTTTAAAAACTGATATCCCTTGCTAAGGATTGATGATCTCTTTGATCATCTTCGAGGACCCCTGTGTTCTTGAAGAATGAAATGGGAACCTATTATCACCAGCTTCCCATCAGACCGTCATATATGGATCTTATAACCATTCAAATCTTTTATAGTCTATACAAGTATTTGGTTATGTTATTCTATCTCATGGATGTGCCATCAGTTTTCATGGAACTGTGGAACCAACAATTCCATCTTTACATGGATTCTATAGTAGTAGTCTTCTTGAACGATATCTTGGTGTACTCTAACACTCGACATGACCATGCCACATATCATAAGTTCATTTTGAGTACACTAAGAAAGAATTAGTTATATTATAAACTCTAAAAGTAAATTTTTTTTATGTATTAGATTCACTTCTAGGGTCATGTCATCTTAGAGACCAGAGTCTCAGCACACCCTTTTAATGTGAGAGAAGTATTTTTCTGAGAGTATCTATAGAACGTCTTTGAGGTACAGAGTTTTCTGGGGATTCTGTTTCCTACAAATGGATTATTTAAGACATTGGACACATAGAAGAACCAATGAAATGACTGATTAAGAGGGATGAAAAGTACTTTTGGATATATTCCTCCGATTTAGCCTTACTGGAGATGAAAATAAGGTTGAATTTCACACTGATCATGATTTTTTTGATCTGTGGAAGAGTTACAATGTTTATAGTGACGCGTTAGGTATTGGGATGGGATCAATGATTTTACAGGGTGAAGGAATAGTTATGTATAGGTCTCAGAAGTTAAGGTCACTTGAAAGGAACTACCTGACACACAAACGCAAGTTAGCAGCTATTGTTTCTTCTTTTCCCTATTGTAGAAATTATATTTTGGGAGGGAAATTTTTGGAATACACTGACCAAAAAAAGAGCCAATATATCATTACTCATCGTGATCTATTTTTCATATAGTCATGGTGGGATGCGTACCTTTAGTCATTTTAATTTCGACATGCCTACAGGCATGGGAAAGGCATTGTAGTGGATGATACGTTGAGTATGAGACCTCATATATAGTTATATAAAGACGAAAACAATGAGTGTAAGTTTATTTATCTATTATAACAGATGAATTTTGTGGTGCATGAATGATAATAGAAGACGTTTCATTCTTCTATAGTTGTTACCTCTATTATTCTGGATCATGTGAAAATGAGACAGCTATCAGATTAAGAAGTCATAGTCCGATAGTAGAGTGTGTCAAGAAAGGACCGTACTTTTAGGTGGACCATATGAGATGAATAAGTATTGTGATTTCGTGGACATGTATATCACTTCACAGAAATATGTGAGGATTTGATGTAGATTTTCGTACCTCATCACTGGATGTTCATTCTGGTGTCACCATGATTATTCGAGACATATATTGTATGTATTCAAGGCCAGGTACGAAGAGGGAAGTAGCTAGTTTTTTATGAGATGTTCCACCTATCAGAAGATTAAAGTAGATCATCCGTGACCGGAAGGGCTTGTACAGTAGTTTTTAATTCCTGAGTGGAATTTTAATGAAGTCGCAATGGATTTTTTAATAGGTTTTCCGAGGTCACATCGAGGGAATAATGTGGTTTGTGTTTTCATATATAGACTCATGAACATTTCACATTTCCTATCGTCTAAGTAATACTTCATTATTGATGAGCTTAAAGGTTTTACATCTGAGATATTGTACGATTTCATGGGATTCTACACCCTATCATTTCAGACAAGGACGCCCGGTTTTCATTTTCTCTCTAGAAGGGACTACAATAGGCTTTCAGTACACGAGTAAATCTCAATACATCTTACTATCCTCAGAGAGAAGGCCAGTCTGAGTTCATGATACCTATTTTGGAGGACATGCTACGAGAATGCATCATGGATTTTGGGGACTCTCGGGATAGAAAAATAACCCTAGTAAAGTTAACCAATAATAATAATTTCAAGGAAAAAATTCAAATGGAACCATATGAATATTTGTATAGTAGGCCATATCGATTACCCCTATGTAGTCTAGAGGTAGGAGGGATAGTTATTCTAGATCCTCGTCTTATCTAGGAGAACATTGAATAGGCATAGTTGATTTGAAATATGATGGATACTAGAAATTCTCACCATAATACATATGATGATCGACATATTTGACCTCTGGAGTTTGAGGTCGGAGTTTAGGTTTTCTTATGTGTCACACCAAGCATAGGATATAGGAATATTTGGAGAGAGGGGAAACATTAACTATGATATATTGTTTCATTTGAGGTTTCAGAGAGAGTCAGGTCTATTTTCTATCAGTTGCCGTTAACTCAGATGTAATAGGATTTGCGTGATGACATTCAATGTTTCTCTACTACAACATTGCTTTTCAAAGCCAACTCAAATTTTTATCATAAGGAGGTAGAGTTGGAGGTGAATGAATCATTAGAGTAGAATCATATTCATATTTTGGATCACATCATGAATGTTCTCTATGGATGGTATGTTCCTCTGGTATGGGTGTTATGGAAGCACGATTGAGTACAAGGCATAATTTGGAGAGGGATGCTGACTTATGATCACAGTGATCAAAGATGTTTGCAGATTCATTTCACCATCCTTGGAAGGGAAATTAAGTGATGAATTTATTATAGGGGAGGGGTTTTTATAAGAATATTAATCATTATTTCAGGTTTGGATCATGTCTTTGGGTTGTTTTTTTTGGAAAACCGAAGAAATTGGGATTTTTAAGTACACATTGTGTACTTCTATATACACGATAATTACTTGGCTGTCACGTACTAGACATATAATGACTGAGTAAATGGACATGTTGTGACCTCGAAGACTTCTTAAGGTGGGGTACGGTTAAGGATACTAAACGGAATATACATTTAATGAACACAAAGTATTATTTTATTTTTATTTGATATATCAAATTGGGGTTGCGTCTCATGTTGAGAACAAAATTTCTCTTCTCTTGTTACTTACTAGAGACCCTGAAAACGATGAAAGAATATCGAACCCCCAATTCTTTGTCTGACCTATGATTGAGACACTGTAAGGTGTGTCAGAATCCAATAAGTGATTTCAAAATTCCTCTAGATAAATTATTCCTAATTCCTCCTCTCTCAGGAGTTATTCAGGGCTGGAAATTTTCATCATTTCATAGATCAGTTCCATTTTAGGCCGATTCAAAATCAAATGTTCATATATATCAATCGTACAACATCATGTTAGGTGGTTTGTTCCTTCATTGAAAATATTTGGATTATATATTCTAAATATTCTGCATACCAACAATTGGGGTGTTTCTAGATTTGTAATTTAACCGAATTTATTACCATCTATGGTTTGATTGATTAATATAGGGTTGTTTCTATTTCATAAGGTTAGATACCTTTTTTAATGGACCCCTTGTGGGTTCATTTACATTATTTTTTTATGGCCATTTATTATAGGATGCAGATTAGGTTTTCCTTGTTTAGCATTACCTGTTTTTTAGGATAGGGTTATTAATTATATGAGATGTATGTGATAAGAATTATGGATATTTGGCAAGGGGAATTTGACTATGAGAGCTTCCTGAGGTATGGTCATGTATGCAGGTTTTACTATTATGTTGACCAAGGGGTTATTGACTGTGAGAGCTTCCATGTGGTAGTAGACAAAGAGGATTAGAATGTGAGATCTTCCCAGGTGGTAATTTATTATATATGGATGCTATGATGAGTAAGGGGTATTGACCGTGAGAGATTTTTAGGTGATTGTTTTTAAATTATTATTGTTATGTAATAATAGAGGGGTTTGACCATGAGAGCTACCTAGAAGGTTGTTATCAAATGAATTGTTTTTATGTTTGCCCAGGGGGATTATACAATGAGAACATTACCTATGGGACATTATTGAACAATTTAATGATTGTGAAGAGTCCCCCGGGACAAATTCCATTATTTGAAACTATGCTACACACTTGTTAGATGATCTTATGATATTTCTGTTTGTTACTATTACAAGGGGGATACATATCATAAGATATATCCAAAGGTTTAAATGATTCAATGGATGAATAATGAATGTTAAATGAATATAATTGAAAACAATAGGGTTTTTTTTACTATTGACTACATCCTAGTTTATTTCTTCATTTCGTCATTTTACCTGCTATATATATATATATATTCAATGATAGTTAGGAACTAATCACTTGGTGGTTGCGTACTAGGATTATTCTTACACCATGTTTGGGTTATGTTTTTTGACCTAAACAGATTATATTTTTTCCTGTATATATAAGGGAAAGTTCCCTTCTTCATCACGTACATGATTGTTGCCAGAGATGGAGAGTATGGGACCATTCATAGGCTTGAGAGGCTGTTAGATAATACTATATTATTTACATTGATTTTTTATTGAATTTCTAGAATTTTTACTTCTCTGGATACTTTCCTAGTCACATGTGGCACACATCATTTATATATATATGCTCCAGTTGTTTTATTATTATCAATTATCCTTTGATTATTTCTATTTGTTATTACTTTTTAGCCTCTTGGTAACTATTTTTTTCTGCTGTGTATACTCTTCCAATTAGGATATAGTTTCCCCTTTATCACACATTAGACCTCTCTGCTAGTCAGTAGCCTCTGCTGTTTGGGGAAATGCACTTGAGGTAATGTGACCAACCTGGTTCGGGGCACCTTTGGGTGGTACCCAAATCCGAGATGTCACAAAAAATCTTTTACTATGTCTCTAGGGATGGTTAGAATAGTAATTGGTGTGTTATGGTCATGAATGAAATAAAAATGTGGTGTAAGGAAGTGAGGGAAGAGGTTCCCCTTTATAATTGAGGGGGGGGGTCACCATTGGAATTTCTCAAATGATTAAATTAGAATAATTTTTTATCCATCCATATGACTCCAAATAGACATTAATTGAATCAAATATAGTGTAAGAATATATTAAAATCATCTGGTATAATTTAGACATGTTTTGGTTTAATTTTAAACCATATCATATTGATTAACCCTTATTTAATGAAATTTATTTTTTTTTAACATTGGTAACAAATTATTAAATGTTAATAGCCTGATATTTTTACATAAAAGGTTATACTTGAAATAAAATCAATTTAACTAAATTTTATATATTATCAAATCCAACATGTCTTATTTTTTAAATTTATGATTTTTAAATAATTTATTAAACTATTATTTTGATAAAATATCATTATTTTCAAATTTTTAACTTTTCATTTAATTTGAAATAAGTCATAACTAAAATGTTTTAAAATGAATATAATCTTTTTTAAACAAAAAAATAGGTCATTTCTACATAATAAATCCATGGACCATTATTAATTACTCAACTATATAACTTTTAATATTTTCATAATCATTTATATTATTTTTCCTTTAATAGTATAAATATTATATTTGTATTCTGAAACAAATTAAGGGGATCGTATAATATAAAAAAATTATATAAATTAACATCATGAATATAACTTCTTTTTGGACAAAATGACTATAAAATTTTATTCTTAACAATCTTCCCCTATGTATGCCCATACTGAATATTTAAAATAAAGAGTGTGACATTTTTTGTAAATTTATATTATTTAAATATTATATATGTAAACTTCATGTATGAAATTACACTATATTAGTAAATATAGTTCCTAAGGTAATAATTGTAGAAATAGATTTATTAAATAATAATTAATATGGACAGTTATTGTCCTTCCACTTGCCCTTAACCTATATTATCTTGATTTACCCTTTATATATGTGTTAAATTTTACTAAGAATAAAATTCCTATTTTTGAAATGTAAAAGGGGTTATTTACAAAATTTCAAAAACCTAATAAGATATATTTAATTTCATTTAATTAATTACTTACCTATAAATAGATGAAATTAATTTGGATGTATGTTTTAAAAAATGTTACAATACTTGTTTTCAAAAAAAATTAAACACAACTTTATTAGGTTTATCTTATTCCTAGAAAAAAAATTAATTGTATAAAAATTTAATAATTTAATAAATAAATTAATTGAAAAATATTTAATTATTTTTAAAATAATACATTAGTAGTTATTATTTTAATTTATTAACATAAAAAATACATTACATGAATAAAATGTATATCTCAAAATAATATTTCCTTTTCTTTCAATTTATTTTTATTTTCATTAATAATTAATTGATGACAAATGAATTAATTTTATACACATATAATCATAAATAATACATAATTTAGTTATTTGTATTCATTCATTCCATTCCAATGGAATGTTGATAACAAAATTTTAAATAATATTATTTTAATATTATTTTTTGTTTAAACACAATGTTGTGTCTGACATAGGCTATTAAGGAAGTCAAATTTATTTCAAAAAAATTAGTTCTTAAAAAAAATAGGGTATTATATTTTACCACCCTTATAATGAATTTATACCTTGAACGTGGTCACTATGATACAAACTGATGAGGATAATTTTTCATCATCATATACTCATGTTCCTATACAGCTTCCTCAATTTGTCAGCATCAACATAAAAAATTTCCCATGTGAGTTGTATTATCTCGTAGAACATTCTATCTCTGATTCTTAATATTTACCAATTTTTATTCAATTATTAAACTATTCTCCATCTATAAAATCTATAAATTAGTTATTTGTAAATATTTTTTATGTACTTATTCTGGAAAGATACAAGGAATATAATATTATCTTTAGATATATTTATTGTAAAATCTAATCTATATTTTACCATCCTGATGTGATGAATAAATTCAAAAGTATTGATATATCTAGGTATTGGATTTAACTTCAATCCAAATACCATCACCTTCTTTTAGGAATATATTGTAGAAATATATTTTCAACAAAATCAAAGACTGGATCATTGTGATGGTTGAAAGAATAATGTTTTGTTGACTCATAAATTCCCTTATGTTTTGTTAATAGGATCTAACCATATCTACCATTTCATTAACTAGATCTGTTCATAATAGAAATCCATTTCTAAATACATTACAACATTACATACTTCATCCTTTCATATCATATACAGATTCCTAATGATCCATATGAATTTTGGAGAGAAACATATTATTTTAAGTAAATTTTACTTATGTAATTTGTTGATCCCAAAAACCCTTTAAATACAAAGAATAATATCTCATAAGTTATTATCTAGTTTTATTTGTCCTATCTGATTAGAAAATGGTTTTATGATGATATGCGGTGTTAAATGTTATGTTTGTATAATGATCATATAGAAGACATCTCCAAAACATGATGGAAATCCTCGTATCACGATTTGATGAAACTTATAGTGGTACACCATCAAATAATTTATTTTAATTTATAACTATGTATGTATATCAAGATATCAATTTTCTCTAAGGGAATTGATGTTTTATTACTTAGTAGAGTGATTTAATACTACCCAAATGACAATTTATACATTATATATTTTTGAGAGTACTATGAAAAAATCCATAGAGATGTTTTTTCATTACGATTTTGTTATGGGTAATTATTATATCATCCTCATAGGCTTTTGTTGCTCAAACTTTACTTGATGAAATTCCATGAACCATGATATATACTCTAAAATATGAAACTTTTTCCCATCCCTACATAACAACCAATTAAATCACTATAATTAATTGATCTTCTAGGATAATTGAATATTTTAAAACGTAGTTCCTCCTCTAATAGATCCATTATTAAATATGGTATTAAAAGCACACATGCATGGGTTCATATCCTTATTATTCCCTCATAATCATGTTTGAAGTAAAAAAACAAATGTTACATTATTTTACATCATACACCTTCTTATTGGGTAAATTTAATCATTACATAGATATATTTTTTTACACTTCATTAAAAAAGGTGATATTTCTCCCCTTACATCATGTTTTTAATATCTATACATTTTGATTCCAGAAATATTGTATCATTTGTGATCCTCAAAATATACAGTGTATAATGATCCTTTTGACTCAGAGCATCTAGAACCTTCTTAAATATCATAGGGTTGTAATGGTCTATGTGTTAATAATCATTAATAATCTCTGACAATATTCTGTGGTTAATATTCATCTATTTTTGTTTGATATGACACACTAAAACTAATTTATTATTATATTTTTAAACCATTTTTTATATATATTTCCACCATATTTTTTATGAAGAATTACTCTACTAAACTCTAAATCATGAGTTGGTAATTTTTTCTCATATATCGTAATTTGTCTTGAGGTATAAGATTTAAGAATATCACGATTCCTGAGGATTCAACATAGTCTCTGCAATGATAAACCAATATAAATTAAAAAACCTTCTCCGGTATAGCATATTGTAAGAATAGGTGTTCATACTGGACATATATTATGTTCCATAAATCATTCCACACTTCCATCCATCAAAAATAAAATGGATTAATTCAATGTGAACAATGTTATTAGATTCTATGTCAACTTAATGTTCACCATAATGTGATGATAATAACTAGGAATTCCCAGAAAACTTATAATATTAGTCATAGTAGTTCATCTGGAAAAATTCTCAATAATTTATATCATTGAAGGGTATAATGATATATTGACACATGATATTATGAAATCCAATAATGAATCCCTACAAATCCAAAAATCACACTTTGTAAATTTTCTATAAATATTCTCTATAGGGTGTACAAATAAATTATAAAATGATTATCATGGAACTACTTTCACATTGATGAAAAATAATATCATATATAATGAACACATATAAATGTATAAGGTAATTTATATATAACATATTCATTAAATCCATAAATATGGTGGGATAATTAGTATGAAAATAATGAATTTTTATAAATTCATAGTTTTTCATATCTTTTGAAGAATGTTTCTTTGGGTATAAATTCTTTGTTGACTCTCAATTAATGATACTAAGAATGAATATCAGCAATGGAAAAATGTTGATTACCAATATAATGACAAAAAAATTCTTCAATATATGGTATACAATTCTTGTTCTTGATATTTATATCTTTTTGTTATTGATAATAAATTAAGAGATTCAAATATCCATCATTCATTTGAAGAAAGAGACTATGTACACCCCAATGTGACACAAAAGGCCAAACAATTCCCGTATCATGATTTTCCAAGAGTAACTTCCTAAATTAAGGAAACTCAATCATGAACATTCTATATGCTATAATTTAATCCTCTAAAATATAATTTTTGAGTAATATTGGAAACATAACATCTTTATTCAGTGTAAGGATATAATACTGTTCTATAATGACATAAATAAACACATACCCAATATAAATTTCATTGTTGATGATATTCTTCCACGAAAACTGAGATAAACATTTCTTTTGATTTATAATAATGACAAATAAGATGGATGCAATTTTAATTGAATGTTCATTATAGTTATCAACCTAATAATAAATAATTTTTTTGTTTATAAAATCAAGCATATGTTCACATAATTGGAAATTCATGTGTGATTTATTTAAAGGAAAATAATCCAATAACATCAAAACATTGTATTTGAATATGTGAAGAATTAAAATATTTATTGGATACAAAATACCACATACTTCAACTTGAGAGTAATCATATAATTGGGATATGATCATCTTACTATTATATTTTTTTATTCTAACAATACATATAATTTTTTATGAGGTATTATGATAAAATTAGAAAATTTTATAGATAAGAAATATGTGTAGATTCAAAATAAAATTAAACATTAGAAGTTATAGAATTTATGGAAAGTGTACTATTTAAAAAATTGTTATTGTTCTTTTCATCAAAATAATGATCACATGATATTTACAATTTTTAATGGGGCTAATATAAATTTCATTTCGATCTTTATCACTAAACATTGGATTTGGGCAGTAGATATCATAATTTCCATACTCCTTGAGTTTAATACACATGATTTTGAGAGGATAATTTTTTTGAAATTAATATGTATTTCATCGTTAGCTAAATTCTTACCATTATATGTTTTTTCAATTTCTTAATGATCATACCCTACACACATGAATAATTTACCAATTACTTTAATAAAAATTGAATCACATTTCTTTACACATAGAAATCATGAAGTAATTACCATCTTATACTGTCAATGGGTTTTAGAAGTGAATATTAATTCCATTTTCATTTTACTATCAAAAAAATGAGATGTAATGATTAATCAAATATATATTTTTACATTGATAACACATCAACTAATTTATATATTTATACAATTTTATTTAATGGATAATACCCTTTGAAGACATAGTTTTAGGCCACTAAAATATAAATATAATTTAATTTCACGTTGGATGATAATAACAAAATTTCACCTCTCATGACCTTTGAAGATTTATCTATAAGTACCAAATTAATAGTAATTATTATTCTTAAAATCATGTAATTATTTCTCTATTTGATAAGAAGTTTGGGAGAAATATTCTAGTTGAAGAAAAAACTATTTTAAATTCCTCTTGTTCTATATTTTGAATTTCATTTCTCTCTCTCCTGTTCTTCAGAAGATCATACCACAAATTAGCTTCTCTGTAAAAATGATAAATAGTCATAATAACATTAATATGATCTAATTAATTAAGAAAAAAAATTAGTTTCAATTGTACTAATCTATTTCTCAATGACTATTTGATAATTTACCCATTAAAAATTTCTTGGTGTTTCTTTAGGGAGAATCAAAAAAAATTATTACCCATTTACCTTGTTTGGAAGGTCATCGTGATTCATATGTTGTGATAACATAGTGGAAATAACCGAAATAGGTTCTTTTGATTTCACAAAACATTTATATTATTAGGAGGATAATCATTTAATTATCCATCCTAACCATCATTATAATTTTTCCTTAGGGCTCCAACCACTGTTTAAAAACAAAATTCACAGTCTGAGAAACAATAATCATGGTGAAAAATCATTTCATAAAGAATGAACAATTATAAGATGTCTAAATAATGACACTATTTTCAATAAAAAATTATGGTTAACCAATTTGATTCATGATGACGACCAAAATTAATTATTGTATCCAATAAATATACATATACCATGGTTTATTACTCTAATTAACTTATCCAAGACTCAAAATTATAACAATAGAAATCTCAAATTCCAACTACAACATCCCATATTTTTCATTCATATGCAACAAATAAATGTTGAAGAATATTATTTACATTTTATAATGATCTATTCTAGAATACATTAGGTCTAGTATCTATTGAAAAAAATAATGACAAATAACTTGTTTATAAAATATCTAATTCATCTTCAACTTATATCTTCATAACTGGACCCCTTCTTATATATAACACTCTTAATATTTTTTTCATAACATAAGGAAATGAAAAATATGGAAAGATGATCTGTAATGAACAGTCGGGATAAAAAATGGATATATAAATAATAATATAAAATAAAATGAGAAATGTGGTATGAGAACGTGTGGATACCATTTTAAAACCATAACCTTCATAACAGATAACATATTTTATAGTCATGTCATAATGATTTGTAGGTAATAACACATGAATCATAAGGAATTAGGAAAAAACAATTATATCATTCCACTACTATTATACATGATTTTTTTTCATAAACATAAGAATAAAATTATTATAATTATAGTAATGTATATTTTAAAAGGCCAGAATATTTGAATTGGTTCACTTCCTAAATGAATATAGTAGTCATGGATCACACCTATGACTATCATAGTGGACAAAGTACCTTTCTAGTCTACGATAAGTATATGTTCCGTCCTTGTTTAACTTAGGAGATATCAATATTTACAAAATTTATTAATGTGTGATATAGTATCAACCAATTATGCTGTGAAAATCACATATAAGTATTCCACTAAATCATAAATAATAAATCAAATAATATCTCATGTAAATAAATTAATTCCATAAACATTATTACATAATATAACACAAGGGAAATAAATGAGTTTTATAAACATCATTTCATCATAATCATACACCATCCCAATAATAATTATTTATGGATTCATTGGATCAAATATTTATCAAATCATAAGTAAAATCATGGGTTTTTTCTTTAATGAATATTAATCCTATTAAAAACAATTAATATAATATTGAGGAAAATAAGGGTTCCATTATGAAGTCACTTCCTTTTGAAAAATAAATTTTATTAGGAAAAATATATTAATTTAAAATAAGAATGTAACAAGATAATTAATTTTACATTGATAATATCATTTATGACGAGGAAAATATTTTTTCATCCTATATATGTTAAAAACATTCCTTTCGTTGTTTTTTCAAAATAGACAAAATATACTTGTTTGAAAACTGAAAAATATGAACCTTTATAAGAGAGTTTAAATAATTAATCATTGTAAAAAATTACATTATTAAATAATAAGATAATATACAATATTATATTTAAATCATTTACAATACATACATATTGAATAATGTGGATTTTCGACCAAAGATAGAAATAAAGATGATTTTCTTGAAAATCATATCATCAGACTCTACAATATATAAGGTGAGTAAAATAAATTTAAATCATTTTTTTTCACGATATAACCAGATAAAAATAAAACTAATATGTTTCTTGATAGGTGGATCAAAAAACATCGTCTTCAAAACTTAATCCTAATGAATAAAAATATATAATTAGATTGAAACATAAAATCGTTTAACTCAAGTTAATCATACAATTATAGCAATATAACCTATTATATAATCATTTTCAATATATTGGTATTATAAAAAATATTAATTTTCATACATATAATATGATATATTTTCCTTTTATATCATTTCAAAGTCCCATTTTTTCAATCATTCATTTTTAAAAGTGATATTTTTGAGTGTTAATAGTTTCATTTGTCATGATTATTTATGATAATTAGTTCTTGTATTTGTTCATTAATCTTACATACCTCATATCTGGATTATTAATAATGATATAAATATCATATATATTTATTGAATACACAGTTATAGTTGTCTATAAATGTTTGTGACAGAAAAACGGAATTACACCATTCATGAAGAAGGTAGGTTGAACGTACACAAGAACACTATTTTAGTTTTGTGATGGATGTATAGAAATAAAGATAAAATTTAATTAACCTTTATAGGTCCATTATTATATTATATATGTAATATATAATAATAAAATTCTTCCTCCTTTCCATTTAATTAAATTAAAAATTAAAAATTAATCACATCACTTCATAGAGGTTGTAGTCAACTTTTACACACAAATAATATTATAGTTTCCAAATAGATGGGATGGAAAGTATATAAGTGTTATATTAAAATTTAATAAGTATAATAATTTCAATAATGTCACATAGAATAATTAATCTCAAAATATTACAAATCCATAAAATATGGTGATGAAAATTTAATTTTATCAATATGGGGATATGGTAGGTCACACGTATGCATGAGAGAACCATTCACTGGTAGTTTGATAAAAATATAATGTTTATAATGGTTTATTAATTAAAAAAATGAAATTTAATAATATTTAGTATATCGAAGTTATTATTTTATAATAAATATAATTTATTTATGTGAGGTAATGAATGTTTGAATGTAAATTTATTAGGTATGACTATTAACTATTATTTGGAAGGAATCATTTAGATCGCATTTAAAGGGCTATAGGGTTGGTATTTTGGAAAGGAAAAACCATATAGAATATTAATAGTGAACATTATAAGAGTAATTATCATCAGATTGTATTTATATAAGTGTAAATGTTTTGTAAATTTATGGGGGATAAGGTACCCTTTTATAATTGAGGGTAGGGATATTGTCGATATTTCACTTAATATTAAATTATAATAAATTCATGCTCAAGAAAAATTATTTAAAATTTGTTTTTATTAAAATATTAGACTGTATAAGGTTATAATCCCAAAATCATATAAATTTATACATGTTTCTTATCATTTCAATTCTTAAAATTTTGATTAAACATTAGTTAACTAAATTTTATATTAATTACTATAACAAGTTTTTTAATAATAAAGAGATGTTATTTTTTACTTATATGGTGGAAAATGACACTTAAATTACATATTTATGAATTTTTGTGAAACATAATATCCACATTTTATTATTTCATAATTTTTTTTGTTTTAAAATAAATTAATTAAATTTTCTTTGATAAAATTTTTTTACTATAAGTTTTTAAACGATTAAACAATGTTGAATTTACATATGTAATAAAAAATTATTAAAGTGAATATAATATTGTAAAATAACACAAAAATTCCTTTTCAACTATAAAAATCTTTGAACACTATAAATTAATCAATGAGTGTCACATTTACTATTTCCAAAATAATTTCTTTATTTTTCCAATAATTTAATATATAATAGTTATGAATTGCATAATTTTTTTGGTTAATTTTTTGATACACTAAAATTAGATATAAATTACCATTATCAATATAATATCATTATAAAAAATATTAATAATTATTCATACCTTATTATTTCCAATGTATACACAAAAAGGATATTTATAAATAAGTTTTTAACATTTCGTATCATTAATTGAATGATATATTAAAATAATAATTTTAGTGGAAATCAGTTATTTAAACTATTAAATTTCTTTCACATTTTGATAATTCTAGATTAAATTCATTCAATAACAATTAGAATAATATTTTATGTTCTTTCCACTTATTTATAACAAAGATCCTCCTTGATTACCATTTACGGACTTGATAATTTTTACCCTAATTTATATTCATATTTACCATAACTAAAAGGGGAATATTTTCAAAATTTAATCATATTGATTAAAAGTAAATAAATAAGGATATATAATTAAATAATTATATATATATTATATTAATTTTAATGTAAGAATAAAAAATGTGACAAAAAATGTTTTTTGGGAAAAAACTTTTTTAAACACTAAATTGGATTTATTCAAACCCAATTCCCCATACAATAATTCATAAGTGATTACAAAAATTGGACCTATAAGTAATATATATATATCATAAAAATAATTCATAATTTGATATTAATTTAATTTATTAGTATTAAAAGTACATTTGGCACATAAAGGTATTTTGTAGAAAAATAGGACTTTCTATTTCAAATGAATTTTATTTCCATTTATAATACATTCATAACTATTGAATTCACTTCATACATTTATAATCATATAATTTTGAAAACAAAAGTTATTTATATTCATAGCCACAAATTAAATTGAATTATGATAACTATTGTTCAAAATAGTACCATTTTAATTTTATATTGTTGTTCAAAATAGTACCATTAAAACAATTGGTTTGTCACATAAAAAAAGAAAAAATAAGATAAATATATTCAAAACTATAAATGATGACTCAATAAGAAAATAACTAAAATATATGGAAATTGATTATGCTCATCTCCTGAACTCAATGTATGACCATCGTATATAGTCAATATACAAAACTATCACTATGATACACTAATGTCAGCCCTGATATGCCTGTTTTATATAGAAGAAAAGACATGTGTATGAAAATAACCTATACATAGTAGTATATACATATAGAGTAAGATACCCTAAAAACCAAAACATTAATAATATAATGATATTAAATAAGTCTTATCAACCCAAATAAAAGTGAATAACCCAATATATATATACTCTTATATAAGAAAACTAAAGAGATAAAAGGTTATATCTATCTCATAATGTCTCCAAAATCGATATTTCATGATACAAATCATTATTTCCATTTCTAATTCCCATTATCATATGTAACCTTATAAAAATATGTGTGTTTGGGCCCACCTATCATCGTTGTGCACCACAATTGAGAGAGACACAACTACTATATAGGACTAGATGCCCACTAGAAATCAATTAAGGGGGAGTAACACAGTATAGATATAATAATAACACATTATTTTGTTGGAGTATCGACTCTACCTATATAAATCTTTTGGGGGACCTACACCCTAGTATGATAGTGGAGTACCGACCCCAGTATCATTCAGATGATCCAACCCAAATCACTACCATCGTCTTTCTACACATGAAGAATTTTTAATATTGGGACACCTAATATAGTTTCTTTTATTCCATTATTTATTCCACTATTGTATTCTACATGGAAAAATAATTATGGTATACTAATCACATGAGAAACATTGTGTCAGGAGGAATGATTCATGAGAGGAAGAATTTTCTTGGGAAATAGAAGGTGTGTATAGGGGTATGTATGACATGTGACAAACCTGGTTGGGTTTATAAATATAAATGACATTATAATCCATTTCACACTACATGGATTATTCCCTTGGAAAAAAATACATGTTTTTAGGTTTCCTAGGTGTGTGCACCTAACTCATGGATCACCTATCCATGTATAGACACAAGACAAGACAATAATGTTATACTGAATTAATGACCACCTTGTGTCCCTAGACATGAGTATAGGGAATATGCCATGGATACATGGGTACCACAGTATAACATGTGGTAAAAGCCAAAATTTGTGTTTTATAATAATCATATTTTGTTGCATAGACATTTCATTACATTGAAAAAGTCCCAAGAAATTTAAATATTTAGTTTCCTATAAATTAGTAACACAATAAATGAAAAAAACATTAAGATAAGCAACTTGAATAAATTCAACATTGGTTTACTGTATGATGCATTTACTAAAAAACATATCCAAGTGAGATTCATCAAATGAAAGGGGTGAGCATGAATCCCACGTAGGGTATAATAAAATGATTTATTTAGTATATGGTCACCAATAATGTGAATAATAATATGAGGAATATGAATATAGATTTATAATTATAAAATTAAGTAAATTCTGATAAAAATAACATGATATATAACATGAAAATGTGGCTATAAAAAACTTGACATTCACAAGATTTTCAATCTGGTTTATCAACAGGGCATCATAAATGAAATTTATAAATTTAATTAACTATGTGATTATAAAACCTGTCATATAATGAGTTTAAATTCATTACACAATGCATTATAAGGATATAAGGGAACACACATCAAATGATATAATTCAAGTGATAAAAATTATATTGAAAAAATATATTTAGTAATAAAATGTGGATAATGGGGAATGGGATTTATATAAAACAATCATATATATAATTACATATCAAAATGAACAAAGCATAATTTTTAACCTACGGAAAGGGAATTTAGGGTTAAAATGAAATATCCCTGAGTCAATAATTTATAATTATATCTATGTGAATACTCATGAGGGAGGAATTTTTCATCATGATTTGATAAATTTATATAGTCCTTATCCTTTTACATATATTATTACACAATTTTACGCACAATTAAACATAAAATTTCATGATAAGCATCGTAGAGTCTAGTGTCTTTGGGAGATTAGGTAAATAAATTAACATAATTAAAAAAATCATTTTTAGTCTCTATATTGAGATCCTATCTTCAATTTATCTCTTTTAGTTGTACAAGATAACCTTGGTAATACATGAACTAAATGGATGAGTTAAAATCCCATTGATGAAATAAACAACCAACTAAAACATAGTACATTGGTTTGAACGAATAAAATGATTAAATAAAAGGTATGGAAAATGAATACAATGTATGAATAATAACATGTATAACATGGGAATTTATAATAATGTAATCTTACTAATGTGTCAATAACATATAACCTGACATAAACATTAGTCATGGTTATATTTTACATTTATATAACTGGACAAAAAATGTACCATAAAGGAATCAGGTTCTCTCCTAATGCCAATGGGACATCTCATGAGACTAAACATTACCAAATTCATTGGATAACTATTTTGTATCACCCATCATAACATATTCATGAATACGTGTGTTACATGAAGATAAACATAAGGGTTACCGATAAAAATGGTTGTCATAATCATGTCACATGGAATAACAAATGACCATATCATAAATGTTTCCTTGAATGAATTGATTAAAAACATATATGGAAGTTAGTAAGATAAAATATGAATTTATAATGATAATTTATGTCCAATTTATGTGGAAACATGTAAAATGAGTGTTTATGAAACCTTATAAATGAAAATTTTTTGTGAAGTTTAAGGAATATATTTGATAATTTATATTTAAAAAGGAATAATATTTTACCTAAAAAATGGAAATGAACAATGATAGTTTTTCTGGAAGAAATGGGAGAATATAAAAAAAATAATTTCTTATTAAAATATAATATCGAGTGCACATGGATGCAGGTAAGAAATCAGTATGTTCTCTTGAATGAAGCTTTCTTTTCAAGAAAATTTGAGTAGGGATCCATATTAAAAAATGAATTTCCCCCTCAATGAAGGATGATACGAGATGGATACAAGAGAATGGAAAAAAATTAACATAATTTATAATATATAAAAGAAAAATAAGGATTAATTACATTAGGGAAAAGAGGGGAAAATAGTAACCTAAAGTAAAAAAATTAGGTTTGGGTAGAATCCCTTACCTTATGTTTGGAATGATTATACACTCGATCTTAATGTATAGAATCATCAAATTAAAACCATTAATTAATTAAATCATAACCTATTATAAATTAATTTTATTTTTTTTATTTTATTATGTTCATTTATGTCACATTCTATGGGTTATGAGATTCAATTTCATTATTCGGGAGGATTAGTTACCTTTTATTGCATGATGAGTTTACTTGGATATGCGTATGGAAAATAATGTAGAATGATGAAAGTTTCCCAGTACTAAACATATATTATATAAATGTACACATATAATATAAAAATAATTTTGTTTTCATAAGATATGATTATTCATTAGAAAAATAATTAATGATAATCATTTATATTAATAAATAATTTTTTATCAGCAGAACATAGTTTTGTTATATTCTTAAATATAATGTATATATATTGGTTTTAGAAAATTAATTAGGTTTTAATAAATATTATATATTCAGGTTAAAACAAAAAAATGGATTCATGAACATCCTTTTAGGTGGAATTTAATGATGAATGTATGTTATCCCCAAAGGTGGTAACTCGACACTTCACGGATGATGTTTTCATTAAAAAAAGAGAGAGAGTGGAGAAGATATTTGGTGAAGAATTATTCAATAAAAAGTATAAAATTATAATATATATACGATAATGATTATTTAATTCCACATTTACAAGGTTATGTGAGGATAATACATGATAATAAAAGAACTTGTTATGAAATTGAGAGAAAACAAAATAGGGTTTCACATCTTCATTCATTCTACTTGACAACTGCTTTACAAGGATTGGTTTTGGTATATTGTTAAGAGAAAGAACTCCTCGGGAGGGGTAAGGGGATTATGTATTGTTTTGATTTGAATTTGGTTAGGGATAATGACATTTGAGTTTTTAAGATTATAGGTGGTGATAGGTTGTATTTATAGTAGAGGAGTGGAGTGTTTTCTTGTTATTTAATTCATTATTTTATTATTTTTCTCAACACAAGAAATTGTGTTGAATCTTGAGACAAAATATAGTTATTATATCATTTTATTTAAAGATAATGGTTATTACATCAGGCATGACTAATGTAACTGATTATTTAACTTATAATATATATATACCATAAATTACCAATTTTTACTATTCCACAAAAATTCTTGTTCTTTTGAAATATCCCAAAAATTCCCCCTAAACATTTTTTGACACATATAATTAAAAAATAAATAAAATTATATATATATATTATTATGTAAATATCATAAGTAGCATTTTTAATTTAAATCTTAAATTATATAGAAATTCAAAATCTAAAATTAAAAGTTATTTCCTAAAACATTGAAAAAATTAATGAAGGCTACAAAAATTATCTTTGTAAAATAAGAAAAAATAATAATTTAATAATATATTATTTAAGGTAAATTTTATTTTTACTTATTAATGTAATCAAATAACAATAATTAAATATTTATAACTTTCAAAGATACTAACACTTAACTACTAATTTTAAAAATATGTATATACTAATACTATGATATAATTATATCATACATCCATTGTTAAGATGGAACATTTTTATTTATACAATCATGGGTGAGGTAACTATTTTATTTTTATGTTCAATTTTCATAAGGCTAATAATATTATTCCAATTTCCATGTTTCTATTTCATCGGTATAGGTTCATTTACATCAAGAAATACTTCATATTTCATTCATTCATCATTTATAATGTTTTTATTGGGTTCTCAAAGTGATTTTATGTGGCTCATAGTTTGTGACATATAATTAGAGAATTATTATATGAAAAAAAGTTGGGTCATTATGTTTTTTCCCTTTTAAAATTTCAACCTCAAAATTTCAATTTACATTATATGTAAATAATAGTTGTCGGTATTTCTCATTCACTTCTTCCTCAGGTAGCCATGTTTTCTGTTCATAATTATTGTTCGGCCATAGTACATTAACATGATGAGTAGTCTTTTTGGGTATAACTATATCTCTATGATTCATGATCTTAATTGGATACTCCTCATATGAGAGATCACATTCCAACTGTACCACCTCTATGTTCAGTACATGTGATGGATCTAGTATGTACATCCTCAAGAGGGATACATGAAATACATTGTGGAATCGACACATGTTTAGGGGAAGAACTAATCCAATGTCCATAGAAATAACACAATCGGGAATCTTGAAGGGGCTTATTACATAGAAATTTTGTTTCTTTCTTCCCTCGTGATCCACTTCCAAGGCGATATATAGAGGAATAACACGTGTCTAACCTTAAACTCAATGTCTCATCGACAATTATCTTCATATATCTTTTTGCAAATTTGGGCTACAATGATGTTGTATTGAAATTTTTTCTCCATCTTTACCATTTTTTAAGCATTTCTAGTTCCAGTATCTTCTGTTCACAAACATCATCCCATGATTCCAATGTTATGCATCTTTTCTAGTAAAGGGCTTTATATAGATCATTTTGAATGCTCGAGTGGAAACTATTGTGGAAGAAGAATTATACCAGTGGTGGATCTCAGTCCTATCCTACTATAAAGACCATTGAACAATATGTCAACATGTCTTCCAATGTATGAATAGTTTTTTCATATTGGAAATTAGTTTGTGAATGATATGTTGTATCAAATTACATATAAGTGTTTAGAGCATATTGTAGACTTTCCCAAAACATGGAGGTGAATCTCAAAAATTGATCAGTTACAATCGATTGTTGTACTCTGTTTTCTTGGAACAAATCATATATATATATATATATCCATAAATATTTATCTAGTGATAAGCCATCTTGATTTGTGATAATGTTAGATATATTTTCATTTTGATATATAATGACCCATTTATCATTGTTTTCTCTTGATTCCCTTGTATGTGCAGTAAAAATTTCCATGGTAATGTTTTCCAACATCCATGTTAGTAGGTGAAGTGGTTTCATAATCCCCTTATAAATTTTTCATTAATCCTTCAATTAATGTCATACCTGGAAAATTGATATATATTCAATAATCTCTTTTTTCATATTGGGCCACAATTAGTTATCATGGAGACCTTGATACATATTTATTCTTCCTATGTTAATAGAGAGGGTTAGGCTATGTGTGTTATTTAGAAGTTCATTATTTATCTTTGGATTTTATGGTAAACATATTCATGACCCAAATCACACAACTCCATCTTCATTGATCTAGATAGTGGAGAATTTCCCAAATTCAGATTGCTTCCACCCATTTTCTAAATTTCCACATCGCTTCTTTAAGAATCCTTTATTTTCAAAAAGATGAATTGTTGAGATATCATTTATGAAATAATAGATGTTGTTCATCCATTAATAATTTCCATGACCATCCTCTTCACATAGAAGAAGAGTAGATCCTTTTCAATTCAAATCATTTATACTGATGTTGGATTTTTTCTACATTGAGAATTTGCTACCATTTTTTATTTACTAGGATGATATTTTATTGAGGAGTCATAATCCTTAATGAGATTTATCAAAATTCCCCGGAATATATTAAGCTTATTTGTGTGAATATATATTTTAGACTCATGTTATCAGATAATTTCACATAGTTCTCCCATTAGAGATAATGCTACCACATTTATAATGTAAAGTTCATAGCTTGCAACTCTAGATCATGTGTGGGATAGTTGTTCTCATGTATTTTCAACTACCATGATGCATAGTATGTAAATTTACAATTTTTTAGTTGTACACAACCTATTTCATTTTGTTAATCATCATTGTACAACACAATGTGTTCCCCAATTATTGTTTGTGTGAGAACTAGGGCAATGATATGCCTTTATTTATACTACTTGACTAATTATTCACATACACTATTATAGATAATCCATTATACCTTCTGAGTCACTAGTCATAGTGGGTTAAAAAAATGTGGGAAGTTATTTAAAAATCAAAATTAATACCTAGATAGAATAATGAAACTAAATATCTTCATTACAGATGACGGCATGGTCCACCCTCAATTTTTTTTTTCCTGGATGTGTCCATAGATATACACTTTCTAGTGAAAAATTCCCAAATAATGATACATCGTTCATCCAGAACTCATATTTACTATACTTTGCATATATTTTCACCTTTCACAATGTCATTAAAATAGTATTCAAATGATCCTAATATTCCTACTTATATTGGATTATAGCAAAATATCATTAATAAGTACTACCAAAATTTATTCAAGGTAATCAATAATTACTATATTAATTAATTCAATGAAAATTAATAGTGCCTAAGTGAGTTTGAGAGGAATCAGTATGAACTCATAGTGTCCGTACCTCATTCAAAAGTCATCCTTGGTAATATCTTTTTTCCTCAAATTTAATTGGTGATATCGTAAATGAAGTTCTTCCGGGGAGAAATAACTAACCCGACATAGATGATTGAATAATCCATCTATATATAAAAAGGGATAATTTTTCATTTTCGAGATCCTATTAAGCTCATGGAAATCAATATATAGACGCATTTAACCATACTTATTATTGACTATGATGAATAGATCACCCATTGTCGAAGTAGTAGAGCCTATATAACCCTTATCCGGATTCTCATGTAACATCTTATTCAGCTCTACCAGCTCAAAATGATAATTTTATAGGGTGTATTTGATATAATCTGATATCCAGGAATATGATTAACTTAGAACTAAAACTCTCATTCATGAGTAAGACCAAAGAACTGTTCAGGGTATAAAATATTGTAATCCCTCCTTATCGGCATGTCTTTATGTATGATTCTCAATTTTTCCTAAATTATTTGAGAAAGATAGAATTTATTATAAGATAAAAATATCCACACATGAGATAATTATTTAGAATGAGATTCATCCTCCTCCTAAAACATGTACAGAATTGGAGGATCCTTTTGGATGTAAAGAGAGATCACCCATTCCCAGCTGTCAATGTTTCCTCTGTATAATTATATCATGTCTAAGCACAATATGGAATAAAACACTTCTAGAGGGTGTATGATATGATTTTGTAGAAGGTTATGTCAATAAACAATAATTAGGGAGGAGTTATAAACATTGAATTCAACAATTTCCTCATTATCTATTCTATCAAATAACTCAACCACCATATTTTTATGTGGTCTTTCAATAGTTCAACTATGCTTGTGAGATGTGAAATAATGTGTAGAACTATAATCAAATAGTACATTAAGTATTCTATAATGAAAAACAAGTGTACCTATCACCATTCTATTGTTAGGATCCACCTCATTAGTAGTGATAACATATTCCATTCCCTTCTTCATTGGAGGTTGTTGTCGATTTCCTATGAAAACCCTAGGCTTATGGAATTGTTTATCCAAATTTCCATTTTTCTTATTGTTTATACATGTCACTAATGGCTATGTGATTATATGAACCTTCCTTTATTCTTCCACATTAGTGGGATTACTCATGTTATATCAATAGATATTATCCATATTCTCATGTCTTCCATATTTGAAGAATCTTTTGGTTCCCTTTAAATAGTTTCTTGGATGCTTATTCCCACACATTTGACAGGTGTTATATTGGGACTTCTTTTTAATCATGGGATTTATCACACATATTAAACTCCATTATTTTCATATTTTCACTGAGATCGTGAGTCTACTGAGAGTCATTGATTTCCATTTCGACCTTATAGGATCAACATAAAATCTACTCATAGTTATCATTGTTTTGGGTTGCCAATTCATTTCATACACTCATATTTAGTTTACTGAAGAATCTATCCACCCAGATTTTGGTGTTGGTGGAAAATATAGAGGTTTATCCTAAAATATTTCGAAATTTATCTTCATATTCCCTGATAGAATCATATTAATTTTTATTTAATCTAATTAATTCACTTTTAATATTGAGATGAAGTCTTCATGTAAAATATTTATTGAAAAATATTTATGGAAATGTTACCCATCCATGGAATGACATTACTTTTATTTTATTATTCTTGATCTGTTTCCAAAATTGATTATCTTCCCCACCAAAACAATATATTGATAGTAGAATATTCTCCTCTTTTTATCACTAAAGCACAGTGAATAATTTTTCAATGGTATTAATCTATTATTTTATGATAAGGGTATGATAAGATCTTCTTAACATTGAAGGATTTTTCTAAATAAAGGATTCGACGAAAAAATGGCCTTTATTATAATAGGGATGTATTTACACACTATTCATGTTTTTATTCATAACATGTTCCTGTTGATAATGTACTTTCATGGATTATTTATCACCTGTTCACATCATATTTGGTATTTCATTAAGGAAATCATCACATTACCTATCACATTTTTTTTGAACATGTTCTTAAATTTATTTTCATTAACAAAAAAAATGAATGAACAATTAGCAGGGTCGAATAAAGAGATAATAATAATAAAAAAGGTAAATTAAAACATAAATTGACAAATATGTAATGGATAAAAATATTTTAACTATTGATTCCCAAGGTTTCTATATACGTTTTCCATGATCTGTTTCCTAACATATATTATTATGTGAACTTTCATTGTTCCCTTAATAGTGGTTGATAATGTGATTATTAATTTACTAAATATTATCCCATAAGAGTGTCAAACTAGGTTTGTTGTAAGGGCTGTTATAGAGTACCAGATTACCCCATGTCAGGCTGGAAACACCCCGTCAGAGTTTTCACTCCTAGGTACAAATTTTCTAGAACCACATCAACTTTTATTATCCATACAGAGATGTCTTTTATTGATAATCCACTTACTCTATAATATAAAAAAAATTGGTATTTTTCCCAAACCATGTGTGATCCCTAGGGTTGTTAATAAAGTTCTTTATTTATAATCTCCAATAATAACCACACCTTTACAATGATACCAACTATATAGTCCCTTGTATTTTACACATATTATTATAAGATGTTATGATTAATTGAACAATACATTTGAAGTCAAGGATCGTAGAGTATACTTTCTTTGGAAAATTACATAAATAATAAAACACACTGAAAAAATATTTTATTTAGTCTCAAGGAAGAGTTACAAAATTACATTGAGCTCATATACCTACATAAGATAACCCAGGGAATACATGAACAAACTGGAAGAGAAAAAAGCCTAGTTGGGAAATATTCATAAGAATAACACATAGCACATGGGTTAGAAGAATAACATGATGACTTAAAATAAAAGTAACATTAATAAAAATAAAGAGGAATAACATGAATAACATGGGAACATATAACCATGGAATCATATTAATGTGGAAACAACATAAAACCTTATATAAAAATTATGCAAGGATAACTTTGAAGAATATATAAAATAGTCTAGGAATTCACATAAAGAAATGGGGTTCACTCCCTATTCCAACATGACATCTCACGAGACTAAACAATACCCAATTCAGTAGTGCACTATCTGGGTTCACCCATAATAATATTTTCATGAATATGTATGTAACATGAAGAATAAATATATGGGATACAAAAGAAATAAAATTGGTACCATAATAATGTCCCAAGGAATAAAATTTGATAATATTATAAATTTTTCCATGAATTAATGGATTAAAAACATAAATGGAAATTATTATGGGAAAATTGTAATTTATAATGATAAGGTATATCCAATCAATGTGGAAGCATGAAAAATGATTTTTTTATGAATCCATAGAAATGAAAAAAATTTGTGTGGTTTAAAGAAAATATAATAGAACATTTAAAGTAGAAATAAAATTTGATTTCAAAATACAAAAGATGAACCATGATATATTTTTCATGGAAAAATTAGTGATTTTTGAAAAATAATGGAGGCTTAAAACAGAATATGAAGTGAATTTAGAAGCGGGTAAGAAATTAGGATTTTCCCTTGAATCGAGAATTCTTTTCAACAAGATTTGTCAATGAAACCCTAAAAAATGTATATCCCCATCAAAGACAGATGATACATAATATATACAAGATTTTGGAACATATAAAAAGAATTTAGAATGAGTAAATAAAAAATATGAGGAATTAAATTGTTGTAAATAGAGAGAATGAGTAACCTAGAGAAAAAACTGAGGTTCAGGTAGAATCTCATTCCTTTTGTTTGGAATGATTCTTCACCTGATATTACTGTCTTCAATAATAAAATTAAATCCAATAATTAATTAATTAATTTTTTTAAAAAAATTTAATTGATTTAGTATAATTTTATTTAGTTTATTTATATCTATTTTTATTTGTTATGTCATTTAATTTCATTTTTAAGAAGCAATACCTTCCTCGATTTTCCTGATCGATTTACTTGTATATGTTAATGGAAAAAGATGTTGAATAAGGGTAGTTGACCGTAACTGAATTTATATATTATTAATTAACATATATAATACTAAAATAAAAAAAATTCTATAAGGGGGTATGAATCTTAGATAAATCATTAATTATAATTGTTTAGATTAAATTCACATTTATAAGAATCACATACTGGTTTTGTTATAATATTAAATAACACAAATATATAATTTTTATAGAAAATTAAATAGGATTTAAAATATATAATATAGTTAGGGTCAAAAATACTAATTGTTTCATGACCATCGTTGAAGGTGGTATTTAATGATGAATGAACGTATACCACGAAGATTGTAAATCAGCACCTCACTGATGATATTTTCATTCATAAAATAAAATCTAAATAAAAGTTCATTTTTTATAAATAATTTGACCATTAACAAGATAACATTAAATTATATTTATGATAATGGAGTTTTTCTATCACTTAGAGAAGCGTATGTGAGTATAATATAAGATATGAAAATAATAAAAAAATGAAATTTAATGAAAAAAAAATAAGGGATTGAATCTTTTTTACTTATTCATGAAAACATTCTTAGGGGGATTGTTTTTTGTTTTTTCAATTAAAAATGATCTTAGAGTTGAGGAAGGGTATTATGATTTTATTTGAGTAGAAATTTGATAAGGATCAAGGCTTGATATGTGTGAGATGAAGCGGTGACGAGAGGTGGTATTTATCATAAGGAAGATGAGTGTTTTCTCATTATTATATTCATTAGTTTTTTATTTTTCTCAAGATAAGAAATAATAAATATTATTGTTAATAAATAATATAACTAGGTGATGTGAGTCCAAAAAAATGATTATTAAAACATCCCTAAATCATGTAATGGTTTATTTAACTTATAATATATATATACTGCAAATTATCGTATTATACATTTCATAAAAAATTCTAATATTTCCCAAAAAATTACAATAAATATCCATAAACATTTTTCAACTTGTATAATTAAAACATTAACTCCATTTTAAAGAAATAATTTTCTAAATATAAAAACATTAATTTCAATGAAAATATTTATTTACACAGAAAATACAAATTCAAAAATTTATACTATTTTTCTAAAATGTTTAAACCATAATTAAAGACTCCTAAAATAATCTTATAATCATAAGAAAACTACATATTATTTTATGAATATGTTTTATGAAAATAAATGTTCTTTTAATTTATTAATTATTCATGAAATTATAAATAAATATTTATGATTTACAAAAATACAAACAATTAATTAGTAATTTTAAAAATATTTATTTAATAATAATATGACATAATTTTATCATATTATCACTTATAATATGGATAAATATTATTTATTCTTTCATGGGTGAGGTTACTATTCTATTGTCTGGATTATTATTCATAAGGGTCACAATACTATTCTAATGGTTAATTTACTATTTCGTTGGTATATTTTACTTATATCTACAAATTTGTCTTATTTCATTCACTATAAATCTATAAAGATTTTATAATCTTGAAATTTTTTTTAATGTCTTTTATAGTATGTGAAATGTAATAAGGTAATTTTCAATAGATAAATGTTAGGGTCTTTATAAAAATCTCATGAAAATTTAAAAAATTCCAGATAATAATTTGACAACATGACGAGCATAAACTGTGGTTCAGGGATGAGAAAAATGGGGGAAAATGAAGGTATATTATTATTAATATTCAATTTTTGTGTTAATGGGATAATAAAAATTGGATGAAATAAAATTATATTATCAATTTGAAAACAGGCCTCAATGAAGTGGAATTGAATGAAAAAGGGATGTGGTGGATTCACTTATATTAAAGAGTTTCTCTTAAAACATGACTATTGATCCTTTGGGGATAATTAAACCATGAGGGACTCTTTGGGGTAATAAATGAATATAAAATAATGGATATTGGATTTTGGTTGAAGAAGAAGGCTCAAATGTGTGGGTATATTGTAGAAAAAGTGGAAGAATTTTTTAGAAATTTTCAAATATTCATCTTCGAAAACTAGTTAAATAAATAATGAAAAATTAATTTCTTTGAAAATAACTGGAAATTACATGTAATTGTTTTTAATTATATGGGAGTTTTTACGAGTCCACGAAAATTGAAGGCGCATAATTCTGAAGCCCCGTGAGTCCGGAATAAATTTCTATAAATTTTTTTGGTACATTCAGTAATTGTGCTTTTGGGTTTTTGTATCTTTTGATTTGGTCCTCAGAATTGAAATCTAAGGACACCGTTGAACATGCAGTGCTGATATTCTCTTTGGGAGCCATTCACCTCGACCCTAATTGGTAGAGGGGGAATATTTGTTTTCATTATTTTCATGGAATAAGAAAAATAAAATTTTAACATTTTTAATTTTATTTTTCAAACCACTCTCATGGGTTATGGAGGTGGGGACCACCCAAACTAGAAAACCCCACCAAATTAAATTCTATAGGTGGGAACCACCCAAACCCCCCTTTAATGGGAGATAAATCTTTGACATCCTCCCATAAATTAATTAGGCCAACTCCCCATTTATTTTTTAGAGCCAACTAAAAATTAATAAAATGTATAAGCATTTTAATTATGCCAAAATAATTGATCAATTTAATTTAAATTATATTGGAACATCTTTTATATGGGAGGATTTGGTTGGAAAAGTAGAAGGGGAGATCTTGTGGTGGAACATTCTCTCCAACGAATAAGGCCTCCCAACAAAGATCTTCTTCAATGAAGAACACACCATCTTCTCCAACGAATAACGCGCCACCTCCAAAATGGGACGTTTTCAACAACGATGAACCAACATCCACCCTGCCCACCACCTCGACGTCAACAAACCTCCATAGAAGGGTTTTTGTTATTCTTTATGTTTCATGTTGAATTAATCCTCACGATTCGCATGGTACAGAACTAATGTGGAGGGAGCAGGCCAAATGACCACAGCCTTATCCCTCTGCCATTCTTCATGGTTGGTGTGTTCTTTGATATGGAGGGGGAAGTCAACTGACAATGGGGGGAAATGGAATGGCGGCCAACACCACATCTAGACAAGAAGAAGACTACAGCGCAATAGCAGCACCGGAGACGGGTGGTGGCACGTCGACCGCAGCGGATCAAAGGCGGTGGCCGTCCATAAGATTGAGACGGTGGCATGAATCTGCACCACCCGGAAAGGAAGGGTTGTAGTTTGTGTGGAAGGGAAGAAGGGTGGATGGCCACCCAATCAGGAGGGCGGCGAAGGAGCGGCTTGGGACCGCACTACGTAGAGAGGACGGCTGGCCGTCTCGCCAGCGGCGACGGACTGCCACACCGTGGTCGCCCCGCGGCTGCCCCTCCACTCCGTGGCCTCCACGCCGCTCCGTGGCCACCCCGCCACCCCATTGCTGCCCCGCTCTGTAGGCCACCCAACGCAGGCCCGACCGGACCGAGCGGGTCGGCCCGGGTCGGACTGGACTCGTACCCATTTCGACCCATCCCAAACATTTGGCCAATACATTAGCACCTGGCGTCCGTTTGACCAACCGTCTGTGGCACTGGAAAACATGGATCGGGACGGTCCATTTGGTATATCCCACTTGTGATTTTGATAAATATGGTGTATGGTCAGGTCGGAAAGAGCACAAATCCATCCAGGACCTCAGGACTAAAATGCTAATAACTTACGGACCAAGTGTGTGATTAACGCCCCATCTATTGAGTTGTGATACCTATTACTAGGTGTTCCTTTGAGATACCTCTTTGGGGGTGTTCATGGTAGTTGGATTATTGATATGTGGCATGAGGTGCAGTGTTTCCCGGAGACATGAGAGCTTAGTGCGAGAACCCTGTAGCTGGCTCTGACGATGTACTAGGATCTTATGTGGGTCTAACGAAGTACTAGGATCTTGTGTGGGTCTGACGATGTACTAGGATCCTGTGTGGGTCTAACGAGGTACTCGGATCATGTATGGGTTTAACGATGTACTAGGATATTGTGTGGGTCTGACGAGGTATTGGGATCCCCTGTGGGTCTGACGGTGTACTAGGATCATGTGTGGGACTAAAGTGGTACTAGGATCATGTGTGGGTCTGACGAAGTACTAATATCATCTGTGGGTCTAACGAGGTACTGGGATCCTGTGTGGGGCTGATTATGTACTAGGATCAAGTGTGGGTCTGACAATGTACTAGAATTCTGTGTCGATATGACGTTGTATTAGGATCCTATTTGGGTATAACGAGATACTAGGATCATGTGTGGGTCTGACGAGGTACGAGGATCCTGTGTGGGTCTGATGATGTACTATGATCCTCTATGGTTCTGACGAGGAACCATGATCATGAGGGTCTGAAAATATACTATGATCCTCTGTGGGTCTGATGATGATTTTGGATCCTATATTGTTCTTACTCTTAAGAGAGTAAGTTGAATTTGTAGTTACATCTAATCAACTATAGTAATGTGCCTAAGTTATACCTGGTCTGAGCCGAGTCTGTATGTTTTGGATCTATACCTTCTTGGTGATACCTTGGTGGTATTATTATCTGTGGTATACCTATATGGTTAATTTCCTTCGTTGAAATACCTTGGTGGTATTCTTCTATGTGGAATAACTATGTGGTACATACCATCATGGGAATCCTTCTTTTTTGGAACATATGATCTATTTGATTTTTAGTTGGACCATGTGCTTCCCCATGGTTGAGAAGGGATTACATGAAAACATATATATATATATGGTCATATACCTATGTAGGGTTTTCAGTTGAATTTTTGATGTGTAGTTTATCCTTTGTCTATTTTGTGAGCCATTGAGGGTATCAAGGTCCCTACTGAGTATCATTATACACTCCCCTACACGGTCAATGCCTGCACCCTTTTGTGTTTGGTGCAGACGACAGACAACGCTAACTGAGGAAGAGGGTACCAGGACTAGAGGTAGCTCGGAGGTGGAACTTAGACGAGGTGTGCCGTAGAGGGGACTATTCAAGAGATGTACCTTCCCCTAAGGTAGGATCCTTGGTAGGTGTTCACATGATATATTTAGTTTACTTATACTTTGTATTTTCCCTTGTACATTCCAATTGGACTTTCTTTCTATCCCCTTTTTCTTACTGTAGTCACTCATTTTACTATACAGTTTGCTTGTGTTTGTGACTTGTTGTGTTCTTGGATGCGCGTGTTTATAAGTTATAAAGGAAAATCCATCTTGGTTTTAGGGAATATGCATTTCGGTGCTAGTCTCTTGCCCCTGGCCTATGGAAGGTGGTTTTGGGTTAGTCACGGCACGGGCCCCCGGGGACGGGTCGTGAAAGATTGGTATCATATGAGTCTGTTCTACCATAGAACAAAGTACTCTGATCTTTTCAATAGTAATAGTGATAAGTGTTATGGATTTGGTTATCAGTTTAGGGAATCCAATGTTGGTGCGTCAGCTGACGTATCCACACACTAAGTCACTGACATCGGATTTTCAACTCATTTCACGAAAACACAGATTTCGTGTGTGTTTTTAAGATTTGTCATTGTGATCTCTTTGAGTCATCCCACCTGGTATAAATATTTTAATGTGGAGCACCTGTTACTTTTCAGGATGCCACCATGTTGACATCCAGCTAGGGTTCTAGTTATAGTACGAACTGATAGCCCACTGAGCGACAAGTCTTTGGTTTAGGGCCCTCTTCCAATAGAGGGACCACTAAAGGCACCAACGGTACCATTACCATTGGTCCACCGATTCCACCAACCCCAACAGCAGAGGGTGCATGACTCTTCTGTGTGTTTCACATGTTACAGTGCCACAGGCCACCCTGGTTTAGGGGAGAGGCAGACCCACAGGCAGCTGAGCATTGGTTGGAGGCCTTGGTGAGAGTCTTCTGACTGGTAGATACACCAGCTGATCTTATGGTGATCCTTTCCACTAGACTTATACAGGAAGAAAAAATTATATGGAGTAACTTGATGTTGTAGGTTAATGACAAGGTTATGCTTCTCTAGGAAAACATCGAGAGCCTATTTCAAGTACAGTTTTTCCCGATGACTCTTCACACAGTGCACAAACAAGAGTTTCTTCATCTGTTGTAGAGCAGCATGACTGGGGATCAGTACTCAGCGAGGTTCACCGACCTCTCACACTACTCCACGAATATGGTACATGTCCCACTCTTCAGGGCCAAGACCTTCGAGAAGGGACTAATTAGGGAGATCAGGGCTTCAATGATTTCTCTCAGCATCTCGTCAGAGGCAGTGGTGTTAGAGTGAGCCCTATTAGTGGAGAGTATTCTTGTTGAGTCGTCACCAGCAGTGAGACCCACCACTGGATGTCACGTAGTGGAGTCTTCTGTAGCTGGCAGCAGACAAACATCACAGAGGTCCAAGAGGACATTACATATAGGTGGACGACTGCATGACTCAGGATTGGTTGTGTGGGGAACTAGAGACAGAGTTAGTCTTGTGAGGAACATGAAGTGTTTCACATTCGGTGGGCATGGACACGTGGCTCATGACTATCTGAACTTCCATAGAGTTGATCAGCAGACGATTAAGGGACCACCCAGTCTGAGATAGAGGTTCAACCGAGGAGGTTTTCAGGGAGCATGAAGACATGGAAGAGGATTTGTCCGTGCAGCTGGCGATGGGAAACGATTTGGGATGTAACCACCACCACCACCATCTGGTCCACCCCAACCACATGGATCAGGTGGACTAGGGAGATCTCAGCTCCAGGCAGTTGAGGCCTATGACCATGGTGATCCGAAGATGATACAAGGTACAATATTTTTCTACTACACCATAGTTTTATTACTTATAGACACAATTTCTAGTCATTATTTTATTTCCCCTACACTCATTCAGAGCATAGAGATTTTGAAGGAGTTTTTGGCTTGATCCTTATGTCTAGAGACTCCTACGGGAGAAGATTAAACTATTAAAATCTAGTTCAAGAAGTGTGAGAATAGTCTATTAGATGAGAGATTCAGGTGGGATAACCACGCAGCAGTATCGAGGCCTTACCGCATCATCTTGGGTATGGGATGGTTATCTACAGTTCATGGTCAGATTGACTGTATAATGTGCAAAGTGTGGTGTTTTCGATAAATGGGACCAGGATTACCTATACTGATGGGAAAAAAGGCTTTACAGCATAGGATGGACATACCCAGAGGAGAGTGCAGCTGATCAATCATTAGTTGGCTATCCTTACCATTGGACCGGTTGATGTGGAGAGCCCGATCTATCCTATAGTGGTGGACCAGTATGAATATGTCTTTCCATATGATGTTCGAGGACTAGAACCTCATAGAGAGGTGTACATCAACAATGAATTGTACCGTGGGACAACACCGATATCCACACCAGCATATCAAATAGCACTATTGAAGCTTCGTGAGGTGCGGGTACAACTAGATGACTTACAAGGGATGAGATTCATTCACCATAGTGTTTCTCCTTGTGAAGCCTCGATTTTGTTATCCAATAAGGCTGATGGGAGCTTGAGGCTTTGTGTTGACTATCGGCGCCTGAATCAGGTGATCGTGAAGAACAAGTGCCCATTCCTGAGGATATTCGCCGTCTTTGATCAGCTAAAGGGAGCACAGGGGTCCTAGAAGATAGACCTCAGATCAGGCTATCACCAGCTCAGAGTGTGGGATGAGGATGTCCTGAAGACAACTTCCAGATGTCGGTATAGCCATAATGATTTTTTGGTCATTTCATTTGATATGAAAAATGCTCCAGAAATGTTCATTGGACTCATGATTAGAATCTTTCATCCATACCCTGATCTCTTTGTAGTAGTCTTCATCGATGACATTCTGATCTACTCGGCTACTTAGGAGGATCACGCCCTTAATTTGCAGATAGTTCTGAACACACCCTGAGAGAACAATATCTAGGGTATGCTCTTGAAGTGCTAGTTATCGATCCGTGAGGTTCACTATCTTGGACACATCATCTCAGAGGTTAGAGTTTAGGTGGATCCAGTAAAATTCAGGATATACATTCTTGGGAGACACCCAGGAGTGTGACGGAGGTACGAAGATTCCTGGGTTTGGCTGTATACTACCAGAGCTTTGTTCCATATTACTCTAGAGATGCAGCAACTTTATCAGCATTGGAAAATAAGGGGAAACCCCTAGTTTTGTCGCAGAGATTCTAGTGGGGTTTTCAGAAGAAAAGGTAGATGCTTACTAGTGCCCCCATCATGAAGCTACCATTGGAGGTCGTTGGGTATGTAGTGAATTGCTATGCATCATGGACTAGGATTGGATGTTTCTTCATGTAGGAGTGAGTAGTTATCACATATGGTTCTCGAAAGCTGGGATAACATGAGTACAACTATGCTACCCATGACCTGGAGTTAGTAGTTGTGGTCTTTTCCTTGAAGTTGTGGTGACATTACATAATTGGAGAGCGTTTTATAGTCTAATCAGATCACAAAGAGTCTCATTTATTTCTTCTCTATGATGTACCTGAACCTGAGACAATATTGTTTGCTTGAGTTCCTCCAGGACTATGACTTTGAGATAGTCTATAATCTTGGGAAATGAAATGTTATAGAAGATGCACTCATCTGGAGATCTAGTATACAGCTGCTAGGTGAGGTGACCGAGCAGCTTTCTTCTTTGCATATATCCTCTGTGGATCAAGATGGGGCATTTTTTCTTCAGTCTCTTTCAGTCACTCCCCCACTTCTTCAGTGAGTCAGGGAGGTGCATCATTGGCACGCTGACTACTAGACTCGATGTGCTCAGATATCCACAAGACAAGCACCTGATGGATTTTTTTAAGGTGTGGATCTCGTCATCCTCTTCAGAGGACGTACCATTGTACCAGTGTCACATCAGGAGGATGTGTTGAGGGAGTTCCCCACATACCCTCTATAATACATCCTAGAGTGGTGAAAATGTACCATGATCTCCGACGATAGTACTGGTGGCCGAGATTGAAGAATGCAGTAGCAGAGTTTGTCTCTCGATGACTCACATGTCAGAAAGTCATGGGGGAGCATGAGGTACTAGTAGGATTGGTTTTGCCTTTAGAGGTCCTAGAGTTGATGTAGGATGGGATATCCATATAATTCATAACATGACTTCCATATACATCCAGAGGTCATGATTCTATCTGGGTGATCGTCGACCAACCCACCATGTTGGGGCACATCCTACTTATCAAAGAGAAGGGTTCAGTATAGAGATTGGGACGCCAATATGTGCAAGAGATTGTGGAGAAACATGGAGTACCCTCAAAAATTGTCTTTGATCGTGATGCATTACATCCCGGCTGTGTAAGGGGTTGTAGGAGGCTTTCAGGATGCAGTTTCATTTGAGAACCACCTTCCATCCTCCGAAAGATGCCCAAACTGAGCGGACCATTCAGACCCTCGAGGATACGCTATGTGATTATTTCCTCGACATCGGTCGCAGATGGGAGGATCACTTTCCATTGGTGGATTTTTCATACAACAATAGTTATAACTACAACATTGGTATGTCACCTTTTAAGGGGTTGTACGGGGCACCTTGCAGATCACCTTCGTGATGGACTGACTCAAAGGAGGTACCACTTGTGGGACGAGAGATGATTTAGGCTACCACACCAAAAGAGAAAATCATCCAGGAGTAGATGAAGACTGCACATAGTAGGCTGAACTCTTTTTCCCATAGGATATGGAGACTTCTTGAGTTTGAGGAAGGTGACCACGTCTTTATACGGGTCTCACCTCGTCGAGGTTTGCAGATCTTTTTCCAGGGCGGAAAGTTATATCTGAGGTTCATCGGACCCTTTCAGGTCCTCGGTGGATTTGGAGAGTTGGATTACCGCCCAGCACTTCCCCCTCTGTTTCACCAGGTACACGATGTCTTCCACATATCCCAGCTACGGAGATACATGCATGATCCAACCCACGTTATCGACCATGGTGAGCTGGACATAGATGATGGAGAAACATTTTTGGAGGTTCTAGAAGATATTGAGGATCTAATGGAGTGGGTACTTTGTGGGTAGTCGATACCTCTGGTGCATGAACGCTGCCATCATAGGAACCTACAGGAGAGAACATGAGAACGGGAGGATCTGATATATTCTCAGTTCCCCAACGTGTTTCCATAGTTTGAGTTGTGGCTTATAGGGACATAAATTGCTGATGTGGGGAGAATGTAAAAACCCAGAAATTCCATGTAATTGTTTTATAATTATAAGATAATTTATATGAGAATGCGAAAAATGACGATGGGTGATTTCGTGGCTCGGTGTGCCCGGAATGAATTTCTGAACTTTTTTTCGAGTATATTCAGTGAACATGATAGGGGGTATTTTTTCTTTTGAACTTGTGATTGAAATTGAAATCTAAGGTCATCGTTGAACTAGAATTTCCAGTATTCTCTTAAGGAGATATTCACCTCGATTGTAGTTGGTCGATGGTGAATGTTAGTTTTCATGATTTTCATGGAATAAGAAAAATAAATGTTTAACATTTTATTCTTGTTAAACCCTCTATACATGGGTTATGGAGGTGGGGACCACCATAACTAGAAAAGACCCCATAATTAAATTCTAGTGGTGGGGACCATTGAAACACCCCTTTTGGACTTCCTCCCATAAATTAATTAGGCCAACTCCTGATTTAATTTTTGGATCCAACTAAAAATTAATGAAATGTGTCAGCATTTTGATTTTGCCGACATAATTGATCTACTAAATTTAAATTATATTGGAACCTCGTTCCTTTTGGAGGATTTGGATGGCAATGGAGAAGGGGAGAACATGTGGAGGAACAATCTCTCTAACAAATAAGTCCTCCCAATAAAGAAAATCTTCAATGAAGAACCCACCATCTAATCTAACGAAGAACACACCACCTCTAATGTGGGACGTCCTCAACAACGACGAATCAACATCCACCTTTACCTCCTCTTTGACATCAAAAAACCTCCGAGGTAGGGTTTTTGTTAATCTTAGTGTTTTATATTGAAATAATCCTCATGTTCCGCCTACTACCAAACTAATGTAAAGGGAGCGAGCCAAACGGACATGGCCCGATCCCTCCGATGTTCATCATGGTTGGTGTGTTTTTCACAATGGAGGAGGACATCAACCGACACTGGTGGGGCATGATAAGTACAGCCGGCACCACTTCCGTCCATGAACAAGGTGCCAGTGTGACCGCACCACCGGAGAATGGTCGCATCCCATCGGCGGCGTTGGACCATAGGCGCATCTGGCCACATGGCAGGGATAGCGACGTGCGTCCACGCCACTCATTAAGGAAAGGATGTGACTTGTGCCGCGACGAAGAATGGAGGATGGCTAGTCGAGAAGGACACCGTTGATGGTGAGGCATGTGACCACACTGCAGGGAGAGGACGGTTGGCCATCTGACCAGTCGTGGTGCACTACCGCCCAACCGCATCACAATCACCGGGCCGCCCCACTACCACCCCATTCCATGGGCTACCCATCGCAGGCCGAGCCACACCCAGCTTGTCGAGCCGCACCATGTGCCAGGCCAGACCAAGTGGGTTAGGCCAGGTCGACCCGAGCTGGGTCAGGCCGGGTCGGTCGGACTGGGATGGACCAGACCCGTACCAGTTTCGACTCATCCCAAACATTTGGCCATAACATTAGCACCATGTGTCCATTTGACGAACTGTCTACCGAACTGGAAATATTGGAGTGAGATGGTCCTTTTGGTTTACCTAAATTGAAATTTGGATAATGTTGGGGTACAATTGGGTTGGAACGAGCACGTATCCAACTAGGCCCTCTGGACTGAAAGGCTAAGAACTTACAGACCAAGTGTCCGATTGACACACTATTTTTTGCGTTGAGACCCCTATTATATGGTGGTCCTATGAGATAAATTTTTGTGGAAATTTGTGGAAGTCGTATTATCAACCAGTGGCTAGAGTAGTGGAACCTCCAAGAGACAAGAGAGCTTAGTGCGGGAACCTTGTATCTGGATCGAAAGATGTACTACGATCTTGTGTGGGTCTGACGAGGTACTAGGCTCCTATGAGGGCCTAATGATTTACAAGGATCTTGTGTTAGTCTGACGAGGTACTAGGATATTGTGTTGGTCTGACGATGTACTAGGATCATGTGTGGGTCTGATGAAGTACTTGGATCATGTGTGGGTCTGACGATGTACTAGGATCCTGTGTGGGTCTGACGAGGTACTAGGATCTTGTGAGGGTCTGACGATGTTCTAGGATCCTGTTTGGGTCTGATGAGGTACTATAATCCTGTGTGGGTCTGAAGATGTACTAGGATCATGTGGGGTTCGTATGACGTACTAAGATCATGTGTGCGTCTGATGATGTACTAGGATCCCGTGTGGGCCTGACGAGGTACTAGGATCATGTGTGGGTCTAAAGATGTACTAGGATCATGTGTGGGTCTGACGGGGTACATAGATTCTGTGTGGGTCTAATGATCTACTAGGATCTTGTGTGGGTCTGATGTGGTACTAGTATCTTGTGTGTGTCTAACAATGTAGTATGATACTCAGTGGGTCTGAGGATCATTTAGGATTATACATTGGTATACATCTTAATAGGGTAAGATGTATGAGTAGTTACATCTAATAATCTCTACTACTCTACCTATGTTATACTGGTGTGAGCCGAGTCTATAACTTTGTGGTCTATACCTTTGTGGTTATACCTTGGTGGTATTCTTCTCTGTGGCGTACCTGTGTGGTAATTTTCCTTTGTAGTAATACCTTTTTGGTATTCGTCTTTGTGGCATACTTGGGTGGTACTTAAATCGTAGCAATCCTTCCTTTGTGGGACAGATGATCATAGGGATTTTGTGTTGGACCTTGTGTTTTCTCATGATTGAGTTGGGATTACTTGATAAATGTAACACCCCAGACTTTTATGAGAAATATTTTGTTTTTATATTATATAAATCATCAAAGTAATATTTCACTACACACAAAACTATCCAGGCTTTCTTTACATGAAATCGTGATCATCCTCGATAGCTTACGTCGTACGCAATACTGAGTTTCACTAAACAACGATATGCTATTAAAATATTACAAAAACTAGCCGTTATGAATAGTAATACCCACTTTTTGAAATTTTGTAAATTTTATTTTTCAAAATGGACTTCATTTCTGTATTCGGAATATCGAAATTATCCTAGGGTGAAATTTTGGTAGTTTTCTGAAAACATTAAATTTTTGATGAATAGTGAAAACACTAGGTTACTATTTAAAAACCGATTTTTTATTTAAATAATTATTTATTTTATTTAATTTTATTTTAGGTCAAAATTGATACATAATTCAAATATATGTTAAATACAATTCATTGGTGTCATTTTATAATAATTTTAGATATATAAAAATTTTATTGAACTTTTCGCCGTCTTTAACAACCTCCTAGAAAAATTTGCAAATTTACATAAATCATATTTTTTCCACTTCTGTGAGTGTAATTTTGAAAATACGAGAGACACGGTTAATATAAAGGACTAAAATGTGGTTCAATGAGATTAAAATAATTTTTGGTGAATAGTAACTGTTTATATTTTTTTCCCACAATTAAAAGTAAATAGGGAAATTAAGGGTAAAAATGTTATTATTATTACCCTAAAAGATGTCTTAATTATATTGGATAAGTGTAATTATACCAATAACAACATTAGGAATAAAATATAACCATTTAGTCCCACTTGGAATAGATTAGGATATTTATTATTAATTTATTTAAAGAAGGGTTAAAATAGTTAAAATCAATGTTTAATAACTAAATAATTTTTAATATAGGGTTATACATAAGATAAATTCGACTATATATGTTAATTAGAAATATAAAAGGATTTCCTACATAATGGTATTTTATTTGTAATTTTTAGACAATAAATAATTTAGTTTATTTATGACACAATGATGATGCAATAATTATTTTATTAATGAAATATTGACAAAAATGATGTTATAAATACCAAAAAATGTAATTTTATACTTTATATGAATTAAAATAATTTTCAATGTTAATATGACATGTTATTATTTATTTAATTAACTTTTTTAGAACTAATATATTTGTTATGATTTTCACAAAAAATCAATTACCAAATAGTGTCAAAATTGACATAAAATAGTTTGTAAAACTAATATTATATTATTAACTTTTATTTTATTCCTAAAAATCTATGGATAGGGAAAATGACTTAGATAAGATTATATATATTAATAATAAACAAATTGGGATTCTTTTGTCTTGTTATAGTGTGTTTATTAACCTTATAGTGTAAGAAAACAAGAAGACGCGGTAAAAGTAAAATTATTTATCTTAAAGTTAAATCTAAATTATAAGGTTATAATAGATACCTAAACTTTTCTAAATTATATTGGATGAGAGGATTCCGACCCATACCCACCTTAGCTTCGAAAAAAATAAATTTGGAGCTATTAAAAACCGAATATGTCTTTATAATAAAATAATATTTTTAGTTTTTCTTAAGGTGCCCCTCTCCTCCCTTATAAAAGGGAACCTCCTCTCTCTCTTCCTCACACCACATTGAGACTTCAAGCTCGTCCAAACCCTGCAAAATTCTCTTCTCCACTTTCCTAGAAACATCCTAGAGGTCCTGGTCTTCTTCAAAGACCCATTTTAGTTCCCTAAGAGGAGGTCCCAAAGAGGCGCTTCAAAGAAGAGGTAATGTCCGTCACCGATTCTTTCAACTTTATTTCTTCTTCAACTTCTACTTCTTTTTTTTCATTATGAAGTAATAAAATAAGTATCAGTAATATACTGATATGTTATTATAAGTATTAAACAACCATATTTCACCATCTGTCCATCCTACTGAAAATGAAATCACTGCAGGTGTGTACGTACGGAATACCGTCTCCACGCCGTGGTGTAATCTATTTTCCACCACCACCTTACATTGATGGCTATAATGGTGTAAATAATAACTATATATTATTATTGTAAAGTGATATTGATTCTTAAATAGTATACATACACCTAAATACAATTCCACGATCATGGGAACGATATCATCGCTCGTGCGTACGTACGTACGGAATACAGTCTCTACGATGTGATGTGACTCGTTCTACATGATCTTCATTGCATAATGATTATATAGATGAATTTAATGAGTTAATATGATATATATTACACTAATACCATTATGGAAATGAGGTATCTATATCCTAAAGAGAAGAATAATAATTTATCCGACAAAACACGGATAAGAACAAAAAGTAATAAACACCCGAATAACAAGTAACAATGAAATATTAATAATATGAAGCTAAGAATATGACCATATATGATATCATAAAAATAATAATGATTACGTAATAATTCAATGACACTATTTAAATCATTATACAGGAGGTTCGGACACTTACGAAGAAAATCAGACCTAAGGTAAGGGAAAATCTCGCAATCTCATTTTTATCCGAGATTGTTTGTACCTCAGAATTTACTATGGAATATTTATCATCCACATCCATGTTTCCTCAATATGTAACATTTATATCCTTCTACAATTATTTATATTCATTATTACCCTTCGGTGAGTTTTTAGTAAAAGATATGAAAGGAATCTTTTTTCGTTTTTCGTACGAGGTACTTTTTGACTTTTCCGAAAAAAGTAAGAGAAGAATGTTTTTTCACTTATACGGCGTGAATGGATTTTTAAAAAATTATTTCCCGGATGCATCCTTTACAAGTTTTCAAGTTTATTTTTAATTAAATTCTTTTATTTTAAAATTTTATGACATGTTAAGAAAGGAAAAATGTTTTGGAAGTAGAAGTGATATTTTCCTCAAGAATGGAGTTCAAGTGTTTTATCAAAATTATTTTCCATCTAAGATAATATAGGGTTCTGTTACTATCCCTATTATTACATTGATTTGATTATTTTTTGATGGAATTATTTTTATGAATTCCTTTATCTTATATGAATTGTTTTATGATGTCACAATGTTTAAGAATCCCATTTTTATTACATGGGATATGAAATGATGTGTGATTTATGATTTTGTGGAACACATAAGAATGGTATCATTATGAGATGGGTGTGACCTATATCTCCCTTCAATTAATTGGGTAAAGATTTATATCTCATGAGATAGACATGACTGGAACGACAATTTACACTGGTTCAGTGAAACAGGACTGAAACGAGGAGTGAACTCGGTTCATAAATGGACTTTGTCTGCTAAGATAGTCTTGGATATGAGTCTTGACTACTAAAAAATGATTCTCTATGATTATGTGTGTATGAAAAAAAGTTTCATGTTTTATGTTATGATTATTGTGATTACATTTCACTACTATGATTTATCCCATGTTATGAAATTATGATCTCTTTTAGAGGTTAATATTTCCAAAATGTTATGTTATTATGAATATGATGTGATTGATATTTCTTTTTTTTACCCTTACAGAGCATTTGAGCTCACCCTTTTTTATGTTTTCTTTCCCTAGGGCAGGAAGAAGGTTATTGAGTAGTATATTCCAAAAGGGACTCTAGATATGATGAAATAAATGGGAGACAATGTAGATGCTTTATGAACCAGTTGTTTATGTTTCCCAGTTTCTAAAGACACAATACCTATACGGTCCTTTCCTGATTTTTTTATATGTTGTAATAAGTGTGCTTCAATTTTGAAGTATTAACAATGTATGTAAAGTATGTGTCGTTATAGTTGGTATCAGAGGAATGGTATAGTCAACCTTTGGAAAATAGGATGTGAAATCCTTAGTAAAAACTGTAAGGATAAGTCTAAGCATAGAACACAATCATAGTGTTTTTGAAATGGCCATGAACAACCTATGATAAGTCCTTAAGTGTAAAATTTTATTCTTGATTATGTGTTTTTCCTATTATAATTAATGTTACTCACACTATTCTTCTTGGTTTTAGTCAATGGCTGGATCCTGAAGGAAATGTGTTAATGTAGAATGCCCTGGGTAATGTAATGATTGTCCCCCTGAGGAACCAAACGTTATGGGAGATGGAATGAAAAATTTTGTAGCCATGCTCACACAACTTTCTCAAGCTATGAATCATGCAGGACTTCCAAACGAGCAATGGAAGGAGCAACATTCTGTTGAATCCTTCATGATGCAGCATCCACCTTCATTCAGCAGGTCTTCTGATCCATTAGTGGCTGAACAATGGATCAGTACCACTGAAAATATATTTTCAGTTGTTCAATGTTCTGAACATGATAAATTCATCTTATCAGTTTATCGTTTGGAAGGTGAAGCTGATCAATGGTGGAATCCTATTAAGAATATGAGGAAAATGGAAAAAATTGAGTCCATGTAATAGGAAGATTCAAGAACTTATTTTTCAATAAGTACTTCCCTCGTATTCTATGAACAAATATGGAGAAGGAGTTTCTTGGTATAAAGAAAAATGATGATGAATATGCTTGTTCCTTTGAAGAAAATTTTACAAGACATGCAAGGTACTCTTCTGGGATTATTATCTGACCTGAGAGTAAGATCAATCGATTCTTTAGTGGCATAAAACCATGTATTCGAAGGGAATTAGCCATAAGGAACATCCATAGCTACGAGGAAATTGTTTGATGTGCTCTCAATGTTGAGATAGAGATTGGAGTAACCCATCAGTCATATGGGTTTGATAAGAAGAGGAAAATGGAATTCAAAGGAAAATCTAAAGAGCACACTGAAAAGAAGATGAGTTTTCCCTTATGCTCAAAGTTTGGAAAGAAACATGGAGGAAATTTTCTTAAGGGGACAAGAAAATGTTATAACTGTGTAAAAGAAGGTCATCGGGAAATTGAATGTCGAAATAATGGGATGAAGATGTATAATGATGCAATCAAAGGATGGGATACACAAAATGAACCTACTACCCTTCAATATTTCACGTTCAAGGAAATGTGGCATTATTCCAATCATTTCCCTAATCCAATGGTTGTTGATGATGATCGACATCAACAAACTCTTAAGGCTAAAGACAAAGGAATGGCACATGCAATTTCTATCATCGATGTGGAGTATGATAAAGAAGTGGTGAAATGTACACTTACCATCCACTCTAAAGTAGCAAATGTTTTATTTGATTCTAGATCCACCCACACATTTATTTCTAATGAATTTTATAAAGGTTTCATCATATTACCTCAACAATTAGATTTTGTGTTAGCTGTGACTACCCCTAATGCCACAAAAGTCGCATCAAAAGTTTATAATTCTTCTCCGATTGATGTTTGTGGGAATGTGATTCCAGCAAATCTTGTGATCCATCCAATAGTGGAATTTGATATAATTATTTTCATGGATTGTCATTCTCTATATGGAGCTCATATCAATATCCAAAGAAGGGAAGTCACATTTCATATTCCAGATCAGTCTATGATCATCAATCAATTCAAGGATGAACATAACCGTCCAGTGGAAATTTCTTCCGTCTTATGGGTTTTGATTACACTAAATAAATGTTATTTATCTCAAATGGTTGGTGAGAAACTCACGATTAAGAATATTCCCATTGTACGGGAGTTTGATGATGTATTTCTGGAGGAATTGTCGGGTCTTCCACCAAATCGTGATGTTGAGTTTTCAATAGAACTCATACCGAGTGCTTTGCCTATTTCAAAGACACCTTATAGAATGGCCCCAATTGAGTTGCAGGAATTGAAGAAGAAACTCCAAGAGAATCTTGATAAGGGATTCATATGCCCTAGTGTGTCACCTTGGGGAGCACTTATTCTTTTTGTTAAGAAGAAATATGGATCAATGAGACTCTGCATTGATTATCGAGAACTTAACACGATCACTATCAAGAAAAAATATCATCTCTCGCGCATTGATAAATTAGTTGACCAACTACGTAGAGCTCAATACTTTTCCAAGATTGATCTTCGTTTAGGGTATAATCAATTAAGGGTCAAAAGGGAGGATATACCAATGAACACTTTCCGTACAACATATGGACACTATGAATTTATAGTGATGCCATTTGGTCTTACTAATGCCCCTGATATCTTCATGGATCTGATGAACAGAGTCTTTAGAGTTTATCTTGATCAGTTTGTGGAAGTTTTTATAGATTATATTCTTGTCTATTAAAATAGAAAGGAAGAACATGAAGATAATCTGAGAATTATATTGATGACCCGGAGAAAGGAGAAGCTTTATGCCAAATTTACCAAGTGTGAATTCTGGCTTCAAAAAGTTGCATTTTTGGGTCACATAATCTCAAAAGAAGGGATATATGTGGATCCACCAAAAAGAGAGGTTATCGAAAGATGGTTGAGACCAACAACAGTAACTGAGATCCGAAGTTTTCTTAGTTTGGGTGGATATTATCAATTTTTTGTGAAATATTTTTCCCGATTATCTAATCCACTCACCAGGTTGACTCGAAAAGGAGATAAGTTTGTGTGGATGGAGGAATGTGAAGAGAATTTCACGGAGTTGAAAAGAAGGTTATCTAGTGCCCCTGTACTCACACTTCCTTGTAGTGGAGAAAGGTTTGTGATCTACAGTGATGCATCCAAGAAGGGGTTGTGGTGTGTTCTTATGAAAAATGATATGGTGATATCTTATGCCTCACGAAAGTTGAAAATCCATGAGAAAAATTACCCAACTCATGATTTGGAGTTAGCTATGGTAATATTTTCCTTAAAGATTTGGAGGCATTATCTTTTTGGAGAAAGGTGTGATATTTATACTGACCATAAAAGTTTAAAGTATATTTTCACACAAAAGGAGCTGAATATGCGCCAATTAAGATGGTTGGGGCTGATTACAGATTACGGCTGCTCAATTCATTACAACCCTGGGAAAGAAAACAAGGTGGAAGATGCATTAAGTCGACAAGGCCATGCTACCTTATCCATGATGAGGATCACAAATGATCCAATATTTATGGATTTACAAAGGATGGATCTTGGAATTATAATGGAAGGGGAAAATTCATATCTTTCTCAATTGAATGTTCAACCATCTATACCTGTGAAGATTAAAGAGGAGCAGAAAGAAGATGTAGAGTTACAAAAGAAGGTGAGAAATATTCCTGAATTCAACCTTGATTGTGATAGGATAATAATGTTTAGGAATCGGGTTTGTGTTCCTCCCATTCCCATAATTAAAGAAGGTGCTGCTGGATGAGGCTTGTAGTTCTTCATTATCTATTCATCTTGGAAGCACGAAGATGTATAAGGACCTGAAATAGTACTTCTGGTGGGATGACATGAAAAGAGATGTTGCTGAATATGTCTCTCGATGCTTGGTTTGTCAGCAAGTAAAAGTTGAGAGACAGAAGTCTAAGGGTATGTTAAAACCATTACCCATACCCAAATGGAAATGGGAAAACATCACAATGGACTTTGTCACCGGACATCCTAAAACATCCAAAGGAAATAATGCTATCTGGGTCATAGTTGATCGTCTTACAAAGTCTGCACACTTCATTGCTATTAGAGAGGATTTCTCTCTGGATATGCTTGCCAGGATATATGTGAAGGAAGTGGTAAGATTTCATGGAGTACAACTTTCTATTATATCTGATCGGGATACGAGGATTACCTCGAAGTTCTGGTGAAGTATTCAGCATACTCTGGATACCTAGTTGAGTTTCAGCACTGCTTATCATCCTCAGACATATGGTCAGTCTGAGAGGACAATTCAAACTCTGGAAGATAAGTTGAGAGCTTTCTCTATGGATTTCAAAGGTGGTTGAGACCAAAACCTAAATTTGGTGGAGTTTTCTTATAATAATAGCTTTCACTCTAGTATTCAGATGGATCTTTATGAAGATCTATATGGAAAGAAATGAAGGACTCCAAATTTCTGGGATGAAGTTGGGGAAAGAATGCTATTAGGACCTGATCTTGTTGAGGAGATGGTAGAAAAGGTCAGATCTATTCAACAACTCATAAGAGCAGCTCAGAGTAAAAAAAAAGTTATGCCGACAACCAAAAAAAAGACCTAGAGTTTTAAGTGGGTGATAAAGCGTTCTTATGAATATCTCCCTGGAAGAGGGTCATGAGATTTGGAGAGACGATAAAGTTGAGCCCTAGATATATCGGTCCTTTTGAAATTTTGGATCATGTTGGGAAGGTAGATTACCGATTGGCTCTTCCACTGAATCTCTCCCAAGTTCATGATGTGTTCCATGTATCTCTCCTGAGAATGTACATACCTGATCCTTCACATGTACTCAGATCAGAAGTTGTACCGTTGGAACAAGAATTTTCTTATGAAGAACAGCGGATAGAGATTCTCGATCGTAGCGAAAAAGTCCTACGGAACAAGACGACTCACTTGGTGAAAATTTTATGGAGGAACAAACAATTTGAAGAATCTACATGGGATCTAGAGGATATGATGAGGGAGAGGTATCCTCATATATTTGTTACAAAGTGACGAATTTTGAGGGCGACATTCATTTTAAGGGGGGTAGAATGTAACACCCGAGACTTTTATGAGAAATATTTTGTTTTTATGTTATATAAATCATCAAAGGAATCATTCATTACAAACAACACTATATTGGATTGCTTTGCACGCAATCACAACCTTCCTAAATAGCTTACGTCGTACGCAATACCGAGTTTCACTAAACAACGATATGCTATTAAAATATTACTAAAACTAGCCATTATGAATAGTAATACCCACTTTTTTGTAATTTTTTAAATTTTATTTTTCAAAATGAACTTCATTTTTGGATTCGGAATATCAAAATTAGACTAGGGTGATATGTTGGAATTTTTCTGAAAACATTCAATTTTTTATGAATAGTGAAAACACTTGGTTACTATTTAAAAACTGACATTTTATTTAAATAATTATTTATTTTATATAAATTTATTTTAGGTCAAAATTGATACATAATACCTATATATGTTCAATGCAATTCATTGGAGTCATTTTATAATAATTTTATATATATAAAAATTTATTGAACTTTTCATTGTCTTTTACCCACCTCCTAGATGAATTTGCAAATTTACATAAAACATAATTTTACCGCTTCTGTGAGTGGAATTTCAAAAATCTAAGAGACACGGATAATATCAAGGACTAAAATGTGGTCCAATGAGATGAAATTATGTTTTTATGAATAGTAACTTTTTTCTTTTTTTTACCACTGTTAAAAGTAAATAGAAAATTAAGGGTAAAAATTACATTATTATTACCCTAACACATGTCCTAATTCTATTGGATAAGTTTAATTCTACCAGAAACAACATTAGGAATACAATATGACCATTTAGGCCCAATTGGATTAGATGAGGACATTTATTATTAATTTATTTAAAGAAGGGATAAAATAGTTAAAATCAATGTTTAATAACTAAATCATTTCTAATATAGGGTTATACATAAGATGAATTCAACTATATATATTCATTATAAAGATAAGAATATTTACTACATAATGGTATTTTATTTTTAATTTTTATAATATAAATAATTTAATTTATTTTTGACACAATGATGATGCAGTAATTACCTTATTAATGAAATATTGACATAATTGATGTTATAAACACCCAAATAATGTAATTTTAGACATTTAATGAATAAAAATAAATTTCTAGGTTAATATGACATGTTAGTATTGATTTAATTAAATTATTTCGAACTAATGTGTCTGATATTATTTACACCAAAATCAATTACCAAATAGTGTCAAAATTGACATAAAATAGTTTTTAAAACAAATATTATATTATTAATTGTTATTTTATTCCTAAAAATATAAGTATCGGACAAATGACATAGATAAGGTTATATATATTAATAATAAATAACTTGGGGTTCGTTTGGATTTTTATAGTATGTCTATTAACCCTATATTGTAAGAAAACAAGAAGACAAGGTAAAAGTAAAATTATTTAACATAAAGATAAATATGAATGATAAGGTTAAAATAGATACCTAAAATTGTCTAAATTCTATTGGATGAGTGGATTGCAACCGATCCCCACTTTAGCTTCAAAATCAATCAATTTGATCTATTAAAAACCGAATATGACTTTATAATAAAATAATTTTTTTAGTTTTTCCTATGGTGCCCCTCTCCTCCCTTATAAAAGGGAACCTCCTCCCTCTCTTCCTCCCACCACTTTGAGCCTTCATGCTCGGAAAAACCCTGAAAAATTCTCTTCTCCACTTCCCTAAAAATATCCTAGAGGTCCTGGTCTTCTTCAAAGACAAATTTTAGTGCCCTAAGAGGAGGTCTCAAAGAGGCACTTCAAAGAAGAGTTAATGTCTGTTGCCGATTCATTCAACTTAATTTCTTCTTCCACTTATTCTTCTTTAGTTGTTTCATTATGAAGTAATAAAATCAGTATCAATAATATACTGGTATGTTATTATATGTATGAAACAACCCTATTTCACCATCTATCCATCGTACGGAAACCGAAATCACCGCGCGTGCGTACGTACGGAATACCGTCTCCACTCCGTGGGGTAATCTATTTTCCACCACCACCTTACTTGGATGGGTATAATGGTGTAAATAATAACTATATATGATTATTTTAAAGTGATATTGATTCTTAAATAGTATACATACACAACAATAAAATTCCACGATCATGGGAATGATATCATTGCTCGTGCGTACGTACGGAATACCGTCTCCACGATGTGATGCGACCCGTTCTACATGATATTCATTGAATAATGATTATATAAATGAATTCAATGAATTAATATGATATATATTACAATAATAATATTATGGAATTGAGTTATCTATAAACTAAAGATAAGAATAAGAATATATTCATCAAAACACGCATAAGAACAAAAAGTAATAAATACCAAAATAACAAGTAGCAATGAAATATTACTAATAAGAAGCTAAGAATATGACCATATATGATATCATAAAAATAAGTATGATTCTGGGATAAGTGAATGAAATTATATAAATCATTATACATGATGTTCAGACACTTACGAAGCAAATAGGACCTAAGGTAATGGATAATCTCGCAATCACATTTTTATACGAGATTGTTTATACATCAGAATTTACTGGGGAATATTTATCATCCACATACATGTTTCCTCGATATGTAAAATTTATATCCTTCTAAAATTGTTTATATCCAATTTTACCCTTCGGTGAGTTTTTAGTAAAAGATATGAAAGGAATATTTTGTCGTTATTCGTACGAGGTACTTGTTGACTTTTCTGACAAAAGTACGAGAAGAATGTTTTTTTAACTTATACGACATGAATGGATTTTTAAAACATTATTTCCAAGAAGCTTCGTTTACATTTTTTAATGTTTATTTTTAATCAACTTATTTTAGTTTAAAATTTTATGACATGTTAAGAAAGGAAAAATGTTTTTGAAGTAGAAATGATATTTTCCTCAAGAATGGAGTTCAAGTGTTTTTATCAAAATTATTTTCTATCTACGATAATATAGGGTTCTGTTTCTATCCCTATTATTACATTGATTTGAGTATGTTGTGATGGAATTAGTTTTATTAATTCCTGTATCTTATATGAATTGTTTTATGATGCCACGATGATTAAGAATCCAATTTTTATTACACGGGTTATGCAATGATGTATGATTTATGATTTTCTGGAACACATAGGAATGTTATCATTATTAGATGGTTGGGACCTATATCTCCCTCCAATCCATTGGTCAATGATTTATATCTCATGAGATAGACATGGTTGGATGTCAGGTTAAACCGGTTCAGTGAAACACGACTGAAACGATGAGTGAACTCGGTTGAGAAATGGACTTTGTCCGCTAAGATAGTCTTGGATATGAGTCTTTACTACTAAAAAATGATTCTCTATGATTATGTGTGTATGACACAAAGTTTCATATTTTAAGTTATGATTATTGGGATTAAATTTCACTACAATGATTTATCCCATGTTATGAAATTATGATCTCTTTTGCAGGTTAAGATTTCCAAAATGTTATGTTCTTATGAATATGATGTGATTGATATTTCTTTTTTTTACCCTTACTAAGCATTTGAGCTCACACGTTTGTATGTTTTATTTCCCCATGCCAAGAAGATGTTTATTAAGTAGGATATTCCAAAAGGGACTCTATATATGATGAAATAAATGGGAGACAATGTAGATGCTTTATAAACCAGTTGTTTATGTTTCCCAGTTTCTAAAGACACTATACCTATACGGTCCATTCCAGTATTTTTTATATGCTTTAATAAGTGTGCTTCAATTTTGATGTATGAAAAATGAATGTAAAGTATGGGTCTTTATAATAACTTAGGTATATGTATGGGCATACACCTAAGTAGGGTTGTCAGTTGAATTCTTGGTGTGTGGTTTATACATTGTGGACTTTATGAGACCTTCAGAGTCTCGGGGTCCCTAATGAGCATCATTATACTCACACCTATACAGGATATGCCCGTATTAGGTTGTGTTTGGTGCAGATGATGGACATCGCTGACTGAGGACGAGGGTACCCGGACTGGATTTAGCTCAGAGGGGGACCTTAGATAAGGCATACCTCAAAAATGACCGTTCGAGAGTTGTACCTACCCTTCAGGTAGGAACCTTGGCGGATGTTCATAGGAGCTATTTATCTCACATTAACATTCCAGTTTACCTTGTACATTCCAGTTGGAATTGTTTTTTGGCCCCATTTTCTTACTGTATGCACTCCTTTTACTATACAGTTTTCTTGTGTTCGTATCTTGAGGTGTGCTTGGTTGCATGTGTTTACATGTTATAATTCCATTTCCTTCCCGATTTTAGGGAATACATCTTTCGATGCTATTCTCCATCCCCTGGCCTATTGAAGGTGGGCTTGTGGTACTCACGACACATGACTCGAGGGATGGGCCGAGATAGGCTTCCTCGTTTTTTATGACTTTTTTTTGAATATTGTAGACATATTTATGATATTATAATCTATTATAATTAAAAATATTTTTTAATACTTATTTTTAGCAGAAAAATATAATATTTTTTAAAAAATAGTGTTTTTAAAATGAATATTTCCACTTAATACTCTTGAAAGTCATTTATAGTATTGGAAATTGATTAAAAACAATTAAAATAAAAAATATTTATAATTTTTTTTTTTCTGTATTGGGGTTATTTAATTATTTCATCATTATGAAAACAAATATGATGTTATAACACATAATTAAAACAAAAAATGTTTATATTATGGTTCCTTGAAGTGTAAACTATCATATAAAATTTTCAAATAATAACTATAAAAAAGTTTTGATAAAAAATTTAAAAATAAATTCAAATTTATCAAAAATATTCTAAAAAATTAAAAATTAAAAATTAATAATATAAATATACAATTTGATTTAAAAATAGTTGTTTTTATGATGCAATCAAATTTATGACATGTATAAAAAAATTCCATTCCACTTTAAAATGAATTTATAATTTTGATTTAAATATGAGTGTAGGTATATTATATTTCCTTAGAAAAATATTATTTATAATACCTTTGATTAGTATAAAAGTGAATATAATTTTTGAAAATAAAAGCATTCTTATTTTGTTTCTGAAAATCAAATTATCAAATTCATCTTACATAATTTTTTTTAACAAATATTCAAATCATGGGAATGATGGAATTAAAAAAAATTATATAAAAACAATTAGTATTTAGGAAAAAATTATTATGACACATAAACAATAAATATACTCATGTATGCCCTAACACTATGGTGTGTGATTGTTGCAATTGCATGCAGTTTCTCAACAAATATTGATAGAGTTGTAACCTCCTCTACAATAGACTTATCCCTAAGGTTAATTACTTAATGTCTATCTTATTGAGGATCAAAATTGATTTCTTTAGTAGTGACCCTGGTGACCCTGCCTTTGATCCATTTTAAAAGAAATTATATTCAAAAATCACTACTCTACTCGTTAAATCCATCATTTATCTTTTTTGTATCAATTATCCTTTGTCATTACTACTTATATAATACAATTTTAATTTTAAAATTATTACCATTGGGTATGGTGTCCAACTTCCAAATGTAAAAATTGTTATAATGTTGAATGTTAATATTTGACCAATGGTCAATTAATGGCCAAATAAAAATGGTCACATTTCATTTTATACCCTTCATATACCTCAAAATTCTAATAAATTTAATTCTTCAATACAATGGTTTATTACAATTAATTTAATAATATTAACTGTATTTTAAGGTGTCCTTTTATCACAAAGGATTTCATGACAGGTTAAATCATCATTTCAATGTTCATACCTTTGGAGTATACCATTACATGGTAATTATTATATGGTATTTATATTCATTTACTCATAATATATATAGTAATAAGTATCATTTAAAGATGTTTAATATTTATTTTTAATAATATTACTATATACATTCATTATATAAAAAAAGGTGAATATGAAATAAAATTTTAGTTCTTTTATTTATCATCGAGGGATTATACTACCCCTATATTCATTAAAATATAATAAATTCTTCACCACTATTTCATATCATTCTCTAAGTTGAAAAAATATGAGGGTATGTCTATATCATTGTATCTTCCTGTTTTCACATTGATACATCATCTATATGGTTCTAAAATAATACTTTTACACGGTGATACATATTTTTGTGTATAACCAGGTATATATAGTTCAAGATCTCCCCTAGCTTCTCCCATATGATATCTCATCTTCTAGTTGTACCCCCTATGGATTTACTAAATGCGAGGGATTGGGTTTAAATATTCTCCAGAAATAAATATGGAATACATTATAAAATTGAGTTAGGATTGGTTGTAATTATATCTATTAGGACTTTAGCATATGAAATCATTGATTTTAAAATGCACAAATGCCATAGAATCCACTTTATTACAAATCACCTGACTCTCTTCCATTTTTATATCTAAACGAAAAAATAATCTATGATATTAAACTTCAAGTCCTTATGATAGTTTTTTTCATAAATCAAATATTGGTTCTGAGAAGAATTTATTTTTTATTGGATGGAATGAATATTTGTTTTCATTTCTTGAACTTGATCAAACCAATTTTTTTGTCTCTAACCAACAACATATTAATAATTAGGAAATATAAATCATTTATCATAAATATCATTGTATGATTACATTTGAATACTCGATTGAATGGGTTTTTTTTGAAAAGTAACCCAGTAGTAATTGTTCATATATTCACCCTTTATGATCCATTGTAAATGTTAACAACATTTCCCCAAGTGTTTATATAGTTTATTTATATTTCCCATCTATATATCAATGATAATCCATAATGAAATTCATTTTTTTATTTTTTGAATTTGTAGGACTTATATGAAATATAGATGTGATAATTGGATAATGATCCGAAGTGATTTAAAGTGGAATCAAGAAAAGACTCATCACTTCCATTACATATATCATGGAATGTTGGTCAAGATATAAATCTACCTGAATAGTGATAAAATAGACAGTGCTCGAGAGTCGATCCACTATAACCCATATAATATTTTTTCTATTTTTATTTCCTTTAAAGACTTGCGAATATTTCAATTGTGATATTTTCCTTGTTTCATGTTGATATGTATAATGATTTTAATACCCCTTTAAGAAAATGTCAATCCACCACACTTGATGACACCCCATGAACATGAGGTTTAGTTAAAAATCCAACTTTTCATGTTATCCAAATAATAATGATTATGAATGTCCCAATACATTTTGGTTCTTCTATAATGAATAGGAAATGTTGATTTATGATCTTTATCCATAATCTCCAAGTTTAACTTTATGATTCATGGGGAACAAGTCCATGTATAAAATATTAGAACTCCTTCACAAATTATATTTAACTCAAGAAACATCCAATTATTCTAATAATATATATTATTTTGTATCAAATTATTATCTCTTTATTATCTCTTATTCTTATCCAACAATGTTGGATAAGAAATCTTTTCGTATTGGATTCATGATTTATATTACTTAATTATTCCCATTTATAACTTTACCAGGTCCCTTATAAATTGATCCTATTGAATCCTCACCACTTCTAACATAATAGATAATTTCCTACATAATGTATTAGTGATATTTTTTTTCTCTTTATGTTCGATAATAAAATAAATAGTCATAATCATTAAGGACCTCCAACCATCAATATTGTCTTTTGAAAAATTTCTATTATGATCATTTATACATAGATCATTGGTGGTCTATATTTATATTATATTTCTTATAATAAATAGAGTACCACCAAATATTCAGGGAAAAAATGAATACAACTGAATCTAAGTCATGAGAAAGATAATTTATCTGGTGAGGCAATAGTTTTCAAGATGCATAAGTGTTGACCATTTTATTTTGAATGAGGAAAGAGTAAAGGTCGTTCAGTGACAAATCATTATAAATAATAACCCCTTATTATAAAGAGTTTAGAATTAATAAATGTACAATAAAAATTTTCATGTTTAGTTCAAGGAATATTATTTTTCAAAATCCCTTATCAATATGGTTTTGGATCATTTTTTAGTTCATAAAGATTCTAATTTATATATTCATGTAATGTATTTCAAAAATATCTTGTAAAATCACTATCAATAACATAAATATTCCATATTAGTTACTATAGTTGGATGAGGAAACTCCTATACAACATTTTTTTGGGTATGTTCAACTCAGAATCCTTCATTAGATACAATATTCCCAAAGAATTCTACTTAATGAGGCTAGAATTCAGATATGAGAAATTTTCCAAACAATCTCTTCGTTATTAGTGTTTTCAATATATCCAAATTATGATCCTCAAGTTCCATGATAAATTTATAATATATTTTAATATTATCTTTAATAACTACCATGAATTTTTCATTGTATTCATTAATGACTCTATTCATAAAATCCATAAATATTGAAGGAGAATATTCCATTGAAAACAGAATTACAATAAAAAATTCCCTTCTCTTTTTCAATAGTTAGTTTATGAAATATAATTTTTCTTCACCATAAATTGATGATAACAATATTGGATTTCGATAATGGAGGAGGATTGATACCTGCAAACTGGTCAAATAAATCATCATCCCATGGTATGTGGTATTTTTTAGTCATTGTGATCCGATTAAGTAATATTTAATCAATACATAACATCAATGATCCATACATCATCTTTAGAAAATAATATGTAAAACCCATTGGGACACAGTTGGATGGATAAATCCATTTTCTAAAATAATTTTTATGTCACATAATTATTTTTTCTTACAACATATTTTATATTCTATACGTTGTCTTATATATCTACCCAGAGCTAGGTATGAGTACAACTAAGAACTCTACTTCTATTTTAGGTGGATTTCCTGGTAAATCGATAGTAAATATTTCAATGTATTCTTAAATTATGGGAAAATTTTATATATTTATTCATTCACTTCCTCATCCCTCTTCTCTAATCATCTTCATAATGATGGTTACATGAAGTTTTACCAGACAAATCATAGTCCTCAAGATCACTGCATTGAAAATAAATATTTAATTCACATTCATGATTAATTTTTTTTACTATTTATTGTCTTATAATTATAAATTTATATTCATTCCATCCATATTATAATGTTGATTTCCTACATGGGAATTAATATTGGATTTTGGATGAGAATTCACTCACCAACAAGATACTATAGTTTTTATAAACTATTGATGTCAGGATAATCCCTCTAATAGTCCTAACAAATAAAATTACTTGTAATGTCAAAGGTAATGATTATATATTTTTATATAAATATAGATAATATGATATAACACATATAAAATGATGAAACTAAGATATTTTTTATCGTTTAGGGAAAAAATAATGTATTATCCACTACATCATTTAGAGATTCTACTTTCGATATCTATATAAAAGTTCATAACAATATATACCTTGTATATATTTACTGAAAGGTGATTTCCCAACATTTTCATATGATCTAGACATTTATTTGAAATTTTTCCAACCATTCCATACACTAATTATTTATTTTTATGTTGCGAATATACAGTCTTTTTTTGTCGTTAAAATTTAGAATTTAAGGATTCATGTCACTATGAATCTTCCAATCTATATGGCCAATACTTTATCATTCTTATCACCTTTTAGCCCTAATAATTTAGTTCCTTGAATTCTTCTTCCCACATTATTCCATGTTGTATGTTTCATTTTCTATCCTCCCTTTTCATCAATAAAATTATTCTATGATTTTGGATCCTTTTACGTCATCTATTAATTTATCCTATGTGATTGATTCTTCTCCCCATAATCTATCTAATACTTAATATCACTCAGTAGTATCTCATCATAAAATTTATAGTAACCATTTGATTAAATCATTTATAAAGAGGGTGATAATCTACGGAAAAATCTATCAATATTTTTGATAATATCAATAACAAATCTAGAGGTGTATCGATCATTTCATGATGTTCATTTAATATCTTCCCCAACATTAATTTCCCATCAAATTTATTTTTATTAATTCCTTACCTAATTTTTATTTACTAAAATTGGCGAAATATTTATTGATAAATATTCCCACAAACTCTTCCTAATCAATAAGATAAATCTACCATCTTGGATTTTTTTAATTTCTATCCCTCACTGATCATATTCTGCCTCTAATAAGTAACCTACTAAGACAATTTTCCCATTTTATTAATACATTATTACAAAAAATTATCATTTTTATAGGTAATGCATTGTTCAATGACAAATGGTTTGGTAGATCCAGGAAAATAATGTGATCATTGATTCATGATGGACTCAATTGAATAGAGTTCCCATGATGGTGAATATTGGTGCTCAATGTGATTCATGTTATTATTCACATCTCAAGATATTAGATTTATCATCATCAGGATTTCTTCTACTCCAACTTTTACCATGTTATGAAGGACACCATTTTAAAATTTATTTCACTCATCGTTTACATGTTTCCAAAAATTTCATGTCTTTTTTAAAAAATAATAATAATTTATTGAGATATTTGATACATTTTGGTATAATATAATTTTAAATGGTGTATATTTCTAAAAAATAATGTTTATATATTTTATTTTTAATGTCTTATATTAATAATAACATTATATGTATATCCTATATAATGGTTCATAAAATGCATGTGATTAACCAAACATATCCCCATATAGTATAAAACCTTGTAGGAAGTAAATCCCTTTACGAAGAACTATTTCTATGTAATTTATTGTTTAATATAAAAAATTTAGGTTAATAAACCTATGTACATAGGTTCTGAATCCACACCTATCTATAGTATCTGAATATGGATTTAATTTCATGAAAACAAATTTCTTAATACTCCACAAACACTCTAGGATTTTTTCCATTTATTTTGATTATCAATAATGCTATTATAAATATCACTATGGCCTATACTATAATAATAACTACAAAATCAACTGATACTAACTATGGAATCATGTATTTTTATTATATTGACATTTCATCACATGGAAGAAATCATAGAAAAATTTAATGTATACCTTCTTATAAATTTCGAATAGAATACATGAAAAAATTAAACATTCTACTAATCCTATTGAAATGATTATTCATGGGATCAATAAACGATAAATTTAAGTAATCTATCAACATAGAAAAAAATGCTAAAGGAATGTGGTGACCATGAATCCCAATAAGGGAATAAAAAAGGGATACATTAGTCATATGATCATGGGGAATATGAAATGGATCATAAGGTGTAAAAATATAGCATTCATAATAAAAAATTTCATATATCAAAATATAAAGAACATGAATCCTAATATATAAAATTATCTATAATATAAAATGATATATTCATATTCATATCATAAGGGTTTATCACCAATGATTCATTAATGGAATTTACCAAGGTTATTCACAATAGTATCAGAAAACATGTCATATATAGAGAATAAAAACCTTACCCATTTCATCAGAGACCTATAATGGTAAACCCTTTATAAATTTTAATTCATGATATATAAATTGATCATAATAAATTTATACGAGAATTACCTAATGATAACAATTTTATGTTTTCATATAAAATCAATGAATATGTATATGCTTAAATACTTGATCATAACATTTATTTTAACTCAATGAAAGGGAATTTGGGATTAGTATGAGTAAATAAGAGAATTAATGGTTAATATTTATGTTTAAGTGAATAAAAAATTAATTGGAGACGATTCGTTATTGATTATATGAAAATTTATCAAGAAAAAGAGATAAATACATGAATCAAATTTGGCATTATGTTGGCTAAAAAATGTATTTTAAGGAACATGAAAATGAGGCGGAAACAATGAACACCCATTGATAAAATAAAATATTCTCAGTAATATTATAAAAAATATTAGGTGAAAATAATATATGTTTTCAATTTTAAAAGACACTATAATTAATGGATCATGAATGGAAAATAATAGTGGATATTTCCCTTAGATTGATGATTTTTTTTCTAAAACATGAGGTTGGATCCTTGGGGGCATAAGGATACCATGGGGGAATATTAGGGAGGAAAAATCATGATTAATTCATGGAGGTTTTATTTTGGGTGAAGATAAAGGGTTAATTGGATCTATATTTATCGATAAAAGTGGAGGTTTTATAAATTAATTTGCAAATATATATATTGGAAATCAGGGTTCTGAAAAATTGAAAAAAAAATCCTCACATGTGTTATTTAATGAGGTTTTTTTTAAAATTATAGTCATATTTTATGATATTATAATTAATTAAAAATATATATAATTATTTAATATATCTATGGATTTGTAAAAATAAAATTTCAATAAATAATGTTATTTAAATTAAATTTTCCAATTGAGATTTTGGAAAGTCTCTTATTTGTTTTCAAATTGACTAAAATATATTAAAATACATAATATAACCTAAAATAAAATATTATAGGTTGGGATTTTTGGTCATTAAATATGAAACCATTGTGAGATAAATATTTCTCCATAAAACATACTGAAACCCCGAAAATACATATTTACTATTCGTTGAAAAAAAATGTAATTTTCTAAATTAATAAAAAAATATAACCTAACATAAAAGTTTTTGGAAAAATTTAAGATATGATAATAATTTATCAAAAATAATTCTCTAAATATTTTCATTTTTACTTTTAACAATAAATATCATAATTTATTGAAAAAATAATTTTATGACACAATCAAATTTATAGGATTTATAAAAATATTCTAGGCTATTTTAATTTTTTTTATAATTTCAATATAAATAAGAGTATTTTGAAAGAATATATTATTAAAACAAATATAATTTTCAATAAATGTGTTTAAAATAAAATTTCATATATTTTCGAAAAATAAAATTATGTTATCATTCTGTCAAAAAATCAATTTTTCGTATTCATCATAATTAAACATATACATTTAAACAATATTTATAAAATGTGATTAATGGAATAATAATTCCTTTAAAATAAATAAATTAACACTTTTAGAAACTAATTCTTAGATTTATAACCCATTATTACACCTGTATTATCCCTATTTGTGTGTTGTACGATAGTGTCAGTTCTATGTGGTTTCACGGCTAAAATTGACCATAAGATAATGTTCACTTACATGAACTACTCCCATTTCTATATTCGTTCAAGCCTCACTTGTTGAAGCACATGTTAGGCCTGGTCAACATAGAACCACATTAACACTACCTCCCTCCCATGATCTAATAAGTGACATTTAAACGATATGACTCTAGTGGTGAAGTCCCTCATTTATACTATGTGCATCAATTATACTTTGTCATTAATACATATAAAATTTAATTGTAATGGTAAAATTATTACCAATCATTATAGTTCTTAATGTTAAAATTAATAAATAATTATATTGTCCAACAATCATATAATGACTAAATCCCAATAGTAGTAGTTCTCCTTATACCTTATATAAAGAACATCATTAATCAACATTTACTACTTAATTCCAAATTTTATTACAATTCCTTTGATAATTTCAATTATATTATCCAATTTTATTTGTCTCTTAAAAATTTACAAGGTTTTATTATGTTTTCATATACTAGTCCTACAAAATATTTCATAGCATGATTGATAATATTTTTTTTTATATTCATCTAATATTATTATCTATATTAATTGGAATCAATAGTTGTTGTTTACTATTTTATTTATAAATGTATTTATATATACATCAATTAGGGAAAAAAATTAAATAGGAATTATAAAAAAATAATCTTATAATAATCAGGGAATGAATTTGTGGTAGTTAGATGTGTGATTCTAAATATCGCTAAAAACCCTAGCCATTGTATAAACAAAATAATGTGGTGTGTTTTATTATGAACTACACATCATGTATTCATATGTTTTTTAATAATCCCTAAATTCTTATTACGGTTAAATTATCCACATTCCGCACTATAAATACCACTATTTGAGCACCCAATATTAGCGGGGTCATGTTTGGATATCTATTCCCACCATTAAGTGGGGAGAAATCATAATATGTACATCCTAGATGAGCTACCATGTGTCCTATAGTGGAACCCATATTCATCACAACTCCATATACTAAATCCATTAAGCACCACCAAAATATCATCCCTATACATATGACAATTAATATCTTGATAATCATTTTATTTCTACATAGAATTTGGGGGATTAGATGGGTTCAAGCATTCCTGATAATATCTTACCACTATCCCATGGTCTAATGATGATGAACACAAAGAACGATTGGGATAAATGAACATATACAAAGGTTAAACCAACATTAACAAAGCCTTCTTAGATAATGATGAAAAAAATCCAGGATACCATGGTAGTTTTTGAAAAAAAATATTGATTTAAACAACCCAAAGTTATCTATACATGCTCGTGAAAGGGGTGTGAAATCATGATCATGAAGAAGATAATTAAATTATTGATGAATATTTTATTAAAAAACGATAAGACAAAAAATTATGAGTCCTATATTTATTTGTTAGGGATCATTGGTGAACAACGTGTTCTCTAGTGATGTAAAATACCCACTATGTTCACTACCTCTCGATCAACCACAATCCAATCAGAAGTCATTCTCCTATCTAATATTCCAATGAACAGTGTATAAACCTGAGCCCATAATATCTCATGGTTATGTGGGAATACATGGTAATTGCATTTAATTTCGATTTGTAGGGGATTCACTAAGTTTTTACAATTAAAATATTATAAATAAATAAAATTATGTATTTTAATAAACGCAACAACCAATGGATTACTCAAATGGACATTCAAAGAAAACCAAAAAAATATCATTATTATGTTAAACCCCATAGTTAGGAATAAACCATTGTATCATATTTCTCATACATTCTCCTAGAGGACATGTAAATCTAATTTAACAATAATGATACAACGTGTGCATTATTTTAAAAAATATTTTAGGTATTTTAATCTTGAGAAATAGAGACAGAAAAAACTATACCAATAGTCAAGATAAATCTAGAAATATATATTAAAATATTCAAATAAAGAATTCATCAAAACTAGTTCCATTATATATTATTAATTCTAATATATTTATGAAATAAACTTTTATCATAAAACTACCATCTACATAATAATAATTAACACATACTAACAATATAAATTTATAAAAAATATTATTTCTTCAAATTTAATATCAATTATATAAAAATTTTATCAATAAACATTTTAATCATCCTTTACTAAGAGATTCCTCCATTCCTATGAAATTATACGTATTTACTAATCTTCTTCTCCAAACTCAAAAATTATCTAGGCGTTGTAGTTGGTGAAATATATATCTTATACTCAAAAAAATATTAGTATTTAGAACTAAATAAACTTTTCAATTATATAAACTTTCTTTTATTAATAAATTTTTTCTATAAGATCCATATCTCTTACCTTTTTCATATATAATTCATCAATAATTAATTCCTCCAATTATATTAGATATTGAAATTATCACCGCTTTTCAAAACAATGTATCAATAATCATCATGGATTACAAAAATCATGGTAAGAATAATGACATCAACCTAACAGTTTATTATTTTATGGAATATATTTTAAACATCACCAATACATATTCATATTCATTAAAATATGATAGTATTATAAAATACTATAATGAAAACCGTTCCACTTCGAAAATTATTAATTTGATTTCCCCCTAATTATTAAATAATCCCCATCTTTATATCTTTCAACTAATCCATCATAATGGTTGATCTCTTTGTTTTCTTATTCTATTTATCCAACATTTACTAGAAAATGTATTAATTGTTTTTACCATTTAAAATTAGTGTTGAATCACCTGAATAGAATTAATTTTTCTTTCATCTACAATAACTTAAACATCTCAAATTGTCACTAACTGGTAGACTCTTACATTTCATTGATTTAAATTTTATGTCTTAATTAATTTTTATTTCTATTATTTGTAAATATCATCACATGTTTTAATATTTCTAATTTGAATCAATATTCTTATTATTTTATTCTTACGTGTTATGAAATGGTTTTGACATTTCCAAATTATGAGTCTCCATTGTAGAAAAAATTAATATAAATGTTCTAAAAAACTCAATTCATTTCATCTTTAACAACAATTAGATACTCCAAATTTATATATGAATTCATCAATAACATAATTTATAATATGTCTTACATGCACATAAATTCTAATTCAGGAACCTGAATAAATAGAATTCATAGAATAAATCCACATTAACTCATATAGATGGATTTATTCCACTATAAATAACATATTTAATTTCAAATATTCATAAATAAAATCATATGTGGTTTTATAAAAATAAAATACAATCAAAAAATTTAGGGGGTTTGTAATCTCCACCTTTTGATTTTTTATCAACACCCACAACTCTCTAAACACCAACCTTCATCATTACATCAAACCATAACAATTATTATATAGAAGTGTAATGAAATCATACAATTTGATAATTAAATATTTTTATATAATTATATCCCTCAATGAAATGAATTTTATAGTTATTTCATTTTATTTACTTCCCTTTCATCATCTTAATTTTATCTCCCTATTAAAACTGACATACAATTTAGATTTAAAACATCTATGTAAATTTTTTTTTACTTTTATACATATTTGATATCCCAATAAAATGAATTTTAGTGAAATTAAAAATTTCCATAAATCAGTGAAAAATGGTGAACATTAAATATTATTTTTAAATCCTTAAATATATCCCTTTTAATTACAATAGTAAACATATATTCAATTTGGATTTTATAGAAATATTCTTTTACTACTTCAATTCATTATTATTTCCCTCCATGATAAAAGAATATATTATATATATATGTTTGGATATAGAGTGTTCCAGGGTGTTTTTAAAAAATATCAATTACCTTATGATTGTCATATGTAATCCACAATGTTCACTCATTGTTAAACATAAGATATATCCACTAATATTTAAAAAAATTCGTAAAGGAATGTGTGGAAATAATATACTCTTATTAATAAATACATCATGTCAGAAGTTTTTATTACATAAATTTCCGAAACATAAAAATTTAACCCTAGAAATCAAATTAATGTTGATTTTTGATCAATTGAAACTATTTCCCCATAAGAATTAGGGAATCCTAGTAGGCTAGTTAAACAATTAATATATATATTATAATGTACCATAATATTCCTTAATATACATTACTAATTTTTTGGTAGCCAACAAGTTTGATTCCTTCATATCACTTTGATATCTGAGATAAATTTGTTATTCATAAATAATATCTTGTTTTATATTGTAATAAAAATAATTATTTTTTCTTCTTCCTCTGGTATTTATATTTTACACAACATCCAATATCATAATTTCTCAGTTTCACAGCAATTATAAAGGGTGGTCAGAATTTATTTGAGTCTAACATTCCCCATAAATAGGTTCAATATTGTGGGTTAGGGTGTGAATATATAAGGATATATTTTATAATTTATATTACATATAGTGAAACCTATATGATATTTTTAGACATGATCCACTCAATATCACTATAATCTTTACTTAAATTAAAATAAAACAAAAATTTAGATAACAGTATCACGGTTTAGAAAATGTTTAGACCCTATATGGGAACATTTTCGTAAATTGTTAGTGGGGTGATTTGTAGTAATATATTATCTAATGTAACCATATTATAAATTACAATTCATTTTTTGGTTACAATACTCTATATATGGTGTTTCAAAATACATAGAAAATATTGTACTTTAGTTATGGTATCTATCATCTTACAATATTATACGAATTGTGCTAGTAAGTTCACATAATAATTTGGGGATCTTCATAAACTAATTTCGATCTTTCTCTATAACTTTCTAAATAATCACATAAAATTATTGTAAACATCTCTACTTATTTAAATATTGATATTTCTTGATAAACATCGAATGCAATGTCTTTACAAATTATTACAAAATCAAATTATTATAAAAAATTTCAATCATTATCCCACTTTACACATAGACACTTGTAAATTTTTTCATCTATCCCTTAGTCCTGGATTTAGTCTCTATTTATGTCATTATTAATTATACCTAGTTGACACTTGGTTTTTCTAATGAAATTATTCTTCATTATGTAGTCCCTTAAATTTGGCATTCTCAATTTTCGAGAGTTAGTAAAAAAATTTAAATTAATTTCAATTCATAATCTAGAGATTTTCAATAATATAATTAAATAATAAAATGATTTATGTGTTTCCTAAATCAACTGATGATGTTGGGGTTCTTCAATGTTTTTGGAATATAATATTTTATATTTAAAATGGTATCTAGTGAATATTACATAATAATATTTTCATTTCTACTAATAAATGAATTTAGTTATGTAATAAATTTATAATTATAATAATTTTTAATAATTATCAATTATATAGATTTTAGAATCCATGAATATTCCAATAGTGATATCTATTTTTATTAAACTTTATAAGATTTTATTGTCGTCTTATTTAACATTCCTCATTGTTTAAAACCTCTCTTTCAAGTGCAACACAATTTGATAACACCTATTTTATCAAAACAAGTTTAGTTATAAGAGATAAAAAATTTAAAATCACTAGACCATAATCTAATTTAAAATTTTAAAAAATCAATCATTTAGAATAAAAATTATTTTGGTTGTTTGATATTATTATTATTAGTTTCATCATATAATTAGTAGTTTTTATTTGATTATCTTCCTCAGAAATTTTATTATTGAAAATTTAAAAACATTATTTCTTGGAAAACCAGATGCTTTGAAAAGGGTTTATATCATATGAAGTTCTTAGTATGTACGAATCAAAAGAATAAATTGAATTGGGTGATGTACACAATTTATTTTTTTCATTTCAATTTTTCTTCTTCAATATATATTTAGAAAGAGTATGTAAGTCAAGTGTTAAATTTCCTTGTGGAGTCTCTGATGGATCTTTTAGAATTTTATAGTGAATCATTGAGAATAACCGCGAAATTGAGTATTTTACGACTATTATAGAATTATAATAATTCTTATGTAATTTTAAAAAAGGCTTATACTACAATAAAGATAGTCATATATATTCATAGAACACTCTTAATAAATTCATCCATTTCAACATGTTTGGTTTCTAATCAAAATAATAGTTGCTGAATTTTAATTATCATGATTCAAATCAATGAATCTTAATTGTTATGTAGTATTCATTGAATTTCCAATATTATCAATTTCAAACTCAAATATAAATATTAAAGACCATATAAGAAATAAGTGATATTTATATAAATGGAGTGACTCCTACATAATCATTCCTTTTCTATTATTCAGGTTCCAAACAATAATTCCAAATTATATTAATTCACTCTATATCATTTAAAATATATATCAAATAATCTAAAAACTATATTATATCATACGAAATGAATTTCAAATAACCTTATTATCTTCCAATAAAATTTTATAAAATATTGATTATAAATATAGTCCATCAAAAATGATATTGGTAAAGTCAATATCTCCCTTATTATTTGTTTTCATCCACATTAATTCTATTACTCCAACCAACTTGTTAATATACCTCAATATTTAACCAAATAATCATCACATTAAATCCTTTATAAAATGACATTTTTCATATTCCCAATATACCAAATAAGGTAACATATTATTTTTGATAATTCCATCTCTTCGTGAGATGAAATATTTAGATAAATGACACATATATTCTCTCTATCAATTCATTCACACAATAAAATATTATCATCCTTTAATAAATAACCAAAAAAATTTATTAATAGATAAAGAATGATATTTTTTCACCCACAACGTAAAAAACAACCCCTTTTAAAATGAAGATACATAAGTACCCAAAAGAATTATTGATGTGTTTTATTCTCTGTAATCTTGGAATGAAGAATCTATAGATGTTGATGATATTTTTATGATGTATTGTGATTTTTTATTAATTATTTTTAAATTATTTTAATATGATTTTATATTTTTTGCTGTAATTTTATTAAATATTAATTTCATTTGTTGAATGATTAAAATGGAAAATGAATGATTCCATTAGAAACATTCATTATCAATAAAAACGATTTTTGTTTTTATGTTTGATATATATTTTTATAAGAGTTATTTTTTTAAAATTTGTAATGATGAATGAAAACTATGAATTATGTATGAGTCATTGAATACCACATTTCATAGAATATTTATGAGTATAAGCTAAAATTATAGAAATTGAAGATATCTATAATAGTGTGTGATAAATATTTAATAGTAAATCTAAAATAATAACTATCATTTTACAAATTATATAATGATTATTAAAAATTTATAATATGAAACCAAAATATAACAGTAATACGTATTCCATAAGAATAAATTAGGAATTTCATAAGTGTCATTGAGGACTATGTATGTGTCATATATCTGTGGGAAATGTTTACTAATATAATAGATATTGAATTATAATAATATAAAATGGTGATATCCTCTTTTTAAACAATAATACTTATTTTAATATAATGATATGAATTTCTGTATAGATATATAGAGACAAATCCTTTTTGAAATTTTGAGTTCGGTGAATTTTGAAATGATTTAAAATTTTCCAAATAAATATTATGAGGAAATTAATATTTAAAAATAAATTCATTAGATTTACAAACTAATCATTATTGGATTAATATTAATAAATGAAACATTTAATTTATGCTAAATAATCTAGGAAAATTAATATGGGTTGATGAGTGTTGTAATTAAAATTAAAATCACATGCAACTAAATATGTTCTAAAAAATTTATCAATATTTTTTTTACCATGATGAGAAGTTTTATTCCATAAATATTATTTAAAAATACAAAAAAAAAGTTTATACGATAGATTTAAGAATTTAGAACACTACATGAACCATCTTTAATTCACAAACCCATGTATTTGTGAATAATTTTAAATTAGTATTGATGTTGATGTGTGAATAATATATTTTTATTTATGAGGTGAGTTAAAAAGAAATTTTTCATATTTATTTCACCAGAGTAATTTTTTAAATGTTTAAGATAATATTTTGGAATCATCATAGTAATCCCAAATGATAATTTTATTATGCAGAATTTTGAAGATTTACCAAAAAAAAAATTTAGTATGGAATATAAAGAATATGCATGGTTACTGATTTCTATAAATTTATGAAATCTAGAATTGTAAAGAAATGGAAATTCTGTTGAATTTTTTTTAAATACATTGGATTTTTTTTATGAGTCTGTAGTTTCTAGTGGAGCTTGATTCTGAGGCCCGGTGTGCCCGAAATCAATTTCAGAAGTTTTGTACGGTAATTTCAGTAACCATACGTGAGTGATTTCATATCTTTTGAAGTGGTGATCAGAATTGAAATCTGGGGGCACCGTGGAACTCACAACACCGATATTCCAATAAGGATACCTTTACCATAGTTGGGTTTTATTGAGGTTGGGAGTTAATTATTGGGGTTTCTAAATAAAAATTAAATAAAAATATGTGTGACATATTTTAATTTGAAATGTTGTTAAAACCTCCAAAGGAAGGTAGGTGGTGGGTCCCACCACACCCTAACCACCCTTGGGAGGATGTTTTAGGGTGGGACCCACATGAACCCTTTAACACCTCCAAATCCCCCCTTAATCCCCTTGAGCTCCCCATTAATAGGGGAAACTCATTGTCTTCCCCTGAATGCTGCCAACAGAAATTAATTAATTACTTAATTAATTAATTTGAGTGATTTGAATTCTTATGAATTAATTATGTCAACATTAAAATAAGAGATCATAGTCTTTTATTTTGGGTTGGCATAATCATTTGGGATCTTTGTAGAACTCTTGGAAGAACATCATCCTCCCGAAGAAGAATGCTCCTAATCTCGGAAGAACAACGGCACTGTCTTCAATCATCATCCAAGCCACAAGAGAAGGAGTCGTTGTGAGGATCATCGACGACGCTTCATCCTCAGACATTTCCCGACATCAAAAAATAGACTTCCACCCTCTTTCTGCGATGTTGATGATATACTTTGAATCAAGGTAGGGAAATTGGATTTTTTTATGTATGAGTTATACTATCCTTTCCTCATTTTGTGTTTTTCTCTTGATGTCAAATGTTAACAGCACAACGAGGAGGGCCCAGACCACATGAACATTGTCCGACCCTTCTCCCCCTTGTTGTTGTTCTCATTGTATAGACGATATAGATGGATCACAGAAGAGGATGGTGGTACAAGGGCCGCCATCTCCCCACACAATGAAAAGCTGCGGGCCGCAGCGGAGCCGGAAGGGCGTGGTGCCGTCACACCATGACAGAGAAGGGTTGTGGCCCGAGAGGGCTATGGCGGAGGAATCACAGCTCCGTCACGCCGTGTCAGCGATGCGGAACCGCGACCGGGTTAGGCCACGATGGTTGGTGCGGTGCCGCCGCGCCGCACCGTTGATCGGGAACGACATGCCCGAGCGGCCAGCCGGGAGGTGCGGCACCCCGTCGGGTCCCGCGTCGGCCGGAGCAGCACCATCGGGTGCTGGTTCGGTTTTACACAAATGGCTAAGCCATTTAGGGGCCAGGGGGATGCGCGCCTCCCCCCTGGCGCGGCCAGGCTGGGCCGCATTCGTCCGGGCCACCCTCGGTTGGGCCACCACGCGACGGGCCACTCATGGCCGATCTGCCCTCGACCGGGCCACCCTCGAGCTTGGCCGCCCTCGACTGGGTCGCCTACGGCCATGCCGCCCCTTGGCCGGGTTGCCCTTGGGTCGGGCCACCCTTGGGGCGGGCCCCACGTCGGTTCGGGTTGTCCCCTCAGATCAGGTCACTTCCTCAGATCGGGTCGAAGCCGTGGTCTGGGTCAGACCCTGGTTCAGACCGAGTCAGGCTGGGTCAGTCCGACTGGGTCGGACCAGACCCATACCCTCTTTCGTTGTTTACACCCTTTAGACTGCATCGTGGGCTACATGTGTTCTATTTTGGTACCTCCTGCAGCGATGTAATTCGTGTTGTGAAACTATACTTTTGTCATACCCCGCATGACGTTTGGATGCAGTAGGGGTACGGTCGGGATGGTTTGAGACTAAAAACCAACCGGGCCCCTAGAACAGAAATACTAATTATTCACAGACAATGTTTCTGATTGACGTGTCGTCTGTCGTGTTGGATTACTTATGATGAGATATAACTATGGGATAAATCTACTTAGTACTTCATGATAGATGATGTATGGAAACCTGGCTTGAGTAGCCGACCATCTCGAAATCGAGCGTGTTGTGTGAGGGAACCCTAGGACTGGTTGCGACTGAGATGATAGGATTCCCCATGGTTTCGATAGTGACAATAATGCACCAGGATCCCCCATGGATTCTAAAGTGATGATACTATTCTAGAATCCTCTGTGGGTTTGACATCGAGGACTATTGTACTGAGATCCTCCGTGGGTCTGACAGTTCTGACTTCTGTTCGTGTATCAAGTGTGGTTCCGACAGAATACCTGGTCATGTATCCTGTGTGGGTCCGACAGCTTAGCTGGTCCTGTATCTTGTGTGGGACCGACATCTTAGATGAATCAATGACTACATCAGATCATCTCTATCACTCTACGAAATATGTATACCAATGTGAGCCGGGGCATGTCTTTCAACCATTACCATCGGGTTGACATTACTTTTTTTAAGGAATGGTTTGTGCTTGGGCTCGAGAGTTGGAGTCTGACTATGATTGATAACTTAGGTATATGGTTGGGAATATACCTATGTATGTTTTGTTGATACTTATTGATAATATATTTCTACATTGGTTTATCCTTTGTGTATTCTGGAAGACCTTTGTGGGTCTCGGGGTCCCCTACTGTGTTTTGTTATAGTCACCCATACACGGGCTTCGCCAGCTCGTTGTTGTGTTCTGTGCAGACAATGGACAGTAGTGATCGGGGCAGAGGGTGACAGAAAAGAGGCTGCTCGGAGCTGGACTAGATGGAACATACCACAGGGAAGAGTTTTTTGAGTTCTGTACCTACCCTTCAGGTTGGATTCCCCGGTGGATGATCCATGATATGTTTTCCATTTTTACATGTACTTGTTGTTCAGTTGGGTTTGTATAATGACCCACAAACATTCAGCACACTTTTATTCTCTATTTTAGTACGTTTTGCTTCATCAGGTTTTGTTCAGTCAGTGTGTGTTATAGTTTTAAAGGCACTTCATTACCTTTTTATCGGGATTGCACCTTTGGTGCTAGTCGCCAGCCCCTGGCCTATGGAAGGAGGGCATTGGGTAGCCACAACACATGCCTCGAGGACGGGTCATGACAAATTGGTATCAGAGGGGTCGGTTCAACTGTAGAACATGGACTATGATTCTTTTAAAAGAAATAGTTTTAAGTGTTTTGGGTGTGGTTATCAGATTAGGGAAACCGGTGTTGGTTCGGCGACCGGCGTGTCCATACACTAGGACTCTGACTTCTAATCTCCAACTCAGTGCAAGAAAACACTAATTGCGTGCGTGTTTCCTTTGAAAAAGTTTTATTTGTGATTACTTTGTGTCAGCTCACCAGGTATATTGTTTTAACTGTGGCACACATGTTTCTTTTTGGAATGGCCCCACGAAGGCAGCTAGCTAGGGTTCCAAGTTACATATGAGATGGTAGCCCACTGAACGATGATGCCTTAGTTTAGGGCCCCATCACAAAAGAGGTACCAACAGTACCAGTAACCACTGGGTCACCGATACCACCAGCTACAGTAGTAGAGAGTGCACACCGCCTGAGTGTGTTGCACAATTTCCAGCGCCAGAGGCTACCCCGGTTCTGGGGTAGCGAAAGACCCACATGTTGCTGAGGAGTGGCTGGAGGATATCATGAGAGTTTTTATATTGGTAGGGGCACCAGCCGACTTCATGGTGATCCTTGCTGTGAGTCTCCTGCATGCATCATCAGAAAGATGGTGGAGCCTGATGGTCTGAGGGAATGACGAGGCATCATTACTCTAGACAGACTTCGAGAGTCACTATCGCTCAGTGTTTGTTCCAGCCACCCTTCGTGTGGTTAAGATTCAAGAGTTACTTCATATGCAGCTGGGAAGCATGACAGTAGCTCAGTACTCAGCAAGGTTCATCGACATCTCGTGATACTCCACAGATATGGTACAGGACCCATTCTTCAGGGCCCGGAACATCGAGCAGGGACTCGTGCATGAGATAAGGGCTTCGATGGTTCCCCTCAGCATCCCGACGTAGGTGGTGGTGCTATAGCGAGCCCTTCTAGTAGAGAGTTTTCTCTCTGAGCAGTCACCAGTAGAAAGACCCACCACGGGGCGACACGTTGCAGAGAATTTTGCAGCCGGAAGTAGACAGATGTCGCAAAATTCCAAGAAGACTAGATCATCATGTGGGTGACCCCAGGATGCATGTTCAGGTTGGCGGGGTACACGAGACAGATCCAGCTAAACGAGGACGAGACAGTGCTATGCATGATGCGGGCATGGCCACATGGATTGTGACTACCTGACCTACCATGAAGATGAGAAACATACCATAGAGGGACCTCACAGGTGGAGGCAGAGGTTTAACCATGGGGGTACACCGGGAGCTAGCAGATGTGGTAGAGGAGCTGGCCGAGTAGCGGGTGGTGGACGACAATTCGAGGCTCTACCACCACCACCCCCAGGATGTCCACCCCGACCACAGGGAGCATGTGTAAAGAGGTAGGCTCAGCTCCAGGGATGGAACTGATATCTACTCTAGCATATTGTATGGCTCCTGCTGAGCTTCTTGAGATGTGGGTACAGTTTGTGGACTTGTAGGGGAAGGGATTTATCCGACCTAGTGTTTCATGCTAGGTATCTCTGATTTAGTTTTCTAAGAAGGTGGATGGGAGCTTGCGACTGTTTGTTGACTACTGTCACCTGAATTAGTTGACCGTGAAGAAAAAGAACCCACTCCCGTGGACTGACGACCCCTTTGATCATCTCAAGGGAGCATGATGGTTCTCGAAGATATACCTTAGGTCGGGCTATCACCAATTCATATTTTGAGACGAGGATTTCTACAAGACGACCTTCAGGTGTCGGTATTCCCACTACGAGTTATTGGTTATTCCCTTCAGCGTAACAAACATTAAAGAATTTTTCATGAGTCTCATGAACATGATCTTCCAGCCTTACCTCAATCTCTTTGTCATAGTCTTCATCGAATACATACTGTTCTACTCAACTACTGAGTAGGAGCATTCCTAGCTTTGGTGGGTAGTATTGGACACACTCCGAGAGAACCAGCGTTATGGTAAGCTCTCAAAGTGATTGTTTTGGATTCTAGAGGTTAATTTCACAGTACACATCATATAGGAGGCTTGAGTTACAGTAGATCTAGCGAAGATCGAGGTAGTACTTTCTTGAGAGCCACACATGAGTGTGATAGAGGTATGGATTTTTCTGGGAATAGCTAGGTACTATCAGAGATTTGTGCTAGAATTCTCCAGAGTTGCAGCACCACTTTCATCATTGCCGAAGAAGGGGAAACCATTCATGTTGTCATAGATATGTGATCCGAGATTATAGGAGATGATGTAGAGGTTGAACAGTGTGCCCATTTTGAGGCTACCAGAAGAGGGCATTGGGTACGTAGATGAATGCGACGCATCAGGGATCAGACATTGGTGTGTCCTGATTCAGGAGTGAGAAGTGATCGTGTGTGGTTCTCGTCAGATGAGACAACATGAGCAGAACTATGCTACCCATGACTTGGAGTTAGCAGCAGTGGTCTTCACCTTGAATATGTGGAGACACTATATTATGAGCGAACGTTTTACAGTCTAATCTCACCACCATAGTCTCATGTACATATTCTCATAGAAGGACTAGAACCTGAGACAGCGACGCTGGACAGAGTTCCTCCCGGACTATGAATTCAAGATAGTCTGTACTCATGGTAAGGGGAAAATTATAGAAGATGCTCTCAGCAGGAGATCAGGCATTTAGCTGCTAGGAGAAGCGACAAAGCAGCTCGCCGGGATGAAGATATCCGTTGTGGATAGAGATGGAGCACCCTTTCTATTGTCCCTCACAGTCACTCATCCACTTCTTCAGCAAGTCAGGGAGGCACAGCATGATGATGTTGACTGTGAGATGCCACATTCTCATATATACTCAGGGTAGAAACCTGATGGATTTTCTGAAGGTGGGGAGCATGTCATTCTCTTCAGACGATGGACCATGGAACCAGTTTCACTTCAAGAGGAAGTGTTGAGGAAGTCCCACACTTCCCCTATGGCGATACATTCATGAGTACTAAAGATGTATCAGGGCCTCCGATTATAGCACTGGTTGTCAGATATGAAGAAGGCAGTAGCAGAGTTTGTCTCACGATGCCTCACTTGTTACCAAGTGAAGGTGGAGAACCAGGTTCCAACAGACTTGGTTCAACCCTTAGAGATCCCAGAGTGGATGTGGCATAAGATATCCTTCCATTTTGTGACGGGACTTCCATGTACACCTAGAGGACACAACTCTATCTAGGTGATTGTCGACTGACTCACCACATCGGCCCACCTCCTACCGAGCAGAGAGAAGGGTTCAGTAAAGATCCTAGAACACATCTACATATGGGAGATCGTATGGATTCATGTTGTGAAATCGATGATTGTCTCTGATCGAGATGACTCTTACCTTCTCAGATATGGAAGGGGTTGCAGGAGGCTTTTGAGATGCAGCTTCACTAGAGCACCGCCTTCCATCCTCAAACGAATAACCACACTGAGAGGAAAAATCAAACTCTCAAGGACATCCTCCGTGCATGCGTCCTCTACTTTTTTCGCCGCTGGGAGGATCACTTAACCATGGTGGAGTGTGCATATAATAATAATTATCACTCCACCATCGGGATGGCTCCTTACGATGCACTGTATGACCGACCATGTAGATCACCTCAGTGCTAGACTGACCAACGGGAGTCAGCACTTTTAGGACCATAGATGGTTCAAGATTCGATGGAGAAGGTGCAGATTATCCAAGAGTGGATGAAGAATACATAGAGTAGGCAGACGTCCTATTCTGATAGGAGACGGAGACAACTGGAGTTCGAGGATGGAGACCAAGTCATCCTATGGGTCTCACCTCGACGAGGCCTATTGAGATTTGATCGAGGAGGAAAGTTATCTTCACGATTCATCGGACCGTTCCAGGTCCTTAGTAGAGTAGGAGAGGTGGCTTACCTCCTGTCCTTTCCACCTCAGATGCACTGGATGCACGATGTATTCCACGTATCTCAACTGAGAAGATAAATGCACGACCCATCCCACATCATCAACCACAGAGAGTTGATCATCGATGATGGGGAAAAATTCAAGGAGTATCCAGTGGAGATTGAGCTTCAATAGGAGTGGATCATGCGTGGATGGTCGAATCCTCTGGTGCGTCTTCGCTGGCATCACGGGAACATCCAAGAGATCACATGAGAGAGAGAGGCTGAGATGTGTGCTCTGAATCCCCCATTTGTTCCCTTAGTGTGTGTTGTAGCTTACATGGACGTAAATCCCTAAGGTGGGGATGATTTAAAGACTCGGAAATTCAATGGATTTTTTTAAAATACATGGGATATTTTTTACGAGTTCGCAGTGTCGGATGACGCTTGATTACAAGGCCCAATGTGCTCAGAATTAATTTCAGAAGTTTTGTTCGGTACAGTCAATAAACGTACGTGTGGGATTTTATATCCTTTTAAGCAGTGCTTGGAATTGACATATGAGGGAACTGTTTAACTCGTAGTGCTGGTATTCGCTTAAGAAGACCATTATCGCAGTTGCGTTTTATCGAGATTGGAAGTTAATTATTGGGGTTTATAAATAAAAATTAAATAAAAATAGGTGTGACATATATTTATTTGAATGGTTTTTAAAACCTAAAAAGGGAGGTTGTAGGTGGGCCCACCACACCCTAAACACCCATGGGAGGATATTATAGGGTGGGGCCCACTCGACCCCTTTAACTCTTCTAAACCCCCCTTTAAACCCCTTGATCACCCCATTAATAGGGGAAACTCTTGGTCATCCCCATAATGGTTCCAACACATATTATTTAGTGACTTAATTTATTAATTTGAGAGATTTAAATTCTTTTTAATTCATTATGTCAACATTAAAATATGAGATGATAATGTTTTATTTTGGGATGGCATAATCCTTTGAGAGCGTTGTAAAACTCTTGGAAGAACATCATCCTCTCGATGAAGAATGCTCCACAACACCGAAGAAAAACTTTACTATCTTAGATCTTCGTCTAAGCCATAAGAGAAGGAGCCTCCATGAGGAACGTTGATGACACTTCATCCTCAGACGTTTCCCGATGTCAACGATTTGACGTCCACCCTCTTTCTGCGACTTCGACAACGTACATCGAATCGAGGTTGGGGGAAATTGGATTATTTTTATGAATTAGTTATACTATCTTTTCCTCATCGTGGGTTGTGATCTTGATGTCGAATGTTAACAATGTAACGAGGAGGGCTCAGACCACACGAACATGGTCCGACCCTTCCCCCTTGTTGTTGATCTCATTGTGTTGACGACAGAGGAAGATCATGGAATAGGCCAGCGGGGCAAGGCCAACCATCGTACCACACAATGAAAAGCCACGACCAAGTGGGCCACGGCAGATCCGAAAGGGTGCGGTGTCGTCGCACGTTGCCAGAGAAGGGCTGTGGCCTGGGTGGGCTACGTTGGAGGATGCAGGGCGCTATCGCGCTGTGACAGTGATATGGAACCGTGGCTAGGCCGGTCCCCGATGACTGACACACGCCGTCGCTTCGCGTCGGTGACGGGTAGCATCTGGCCCGAGCGGCCAGCCATGAGGTGCGGGACCTCATCAGGTCCCACGTGTGGTGGACCGGCGCCACCGGGCACGGGTTCAGTTCTACATGAATGGCTAAGCCATTCGGGTGCCAGGGGGCGTACGCCTCCCCCTAGCATGGCCAGGCTGGGCCGCCTTCTGCCGGGCCACCATCGGTCGGGCCGCCATGGGCCCGGCCACCCACTACCGGGCCACCCTTGGATGGGTCCCCCCGAACCAGGCCACACTCGTCCACGCTGCCTTCGGCTGGGCTGCCCTCAGCCGGGCCTCCCACGGCCGGGCCGCCCCTTGTTCGGGTCACCCTCGGGCCAGGCCGCCATCGGGTTGGGCCACCCGTCGGGCCGAGCCATATCATCGGGCCAGGCCTTCCCCTCAGCTCGGGTCACTTCCTCAGACTGGGTCGGACCCGCGGTCCAGGCCAGACCTCGGATCAGACCGGGTCTGGCTGGGTCAGTCCGACAAGGTCAGACCAGACACAGACCTGATTTGGCTTTTTACACCTTTTAGCCTGCATTCAGGGCTACGTGAGTCTGATTGACATACCTCCTATAGAAATATAATTCATGGAGCAATACGAAACTTTTTTCATACCCCTGTTGAGGTTTGGATTCAGTCGAGGTACGGTTGGGTTGGTTTGAGCCTAAAAACCAACTGGGCCCTTGGAACAGAAATGCCAATAACTCACAGAACAGGCGTCCGATTGACGCACAGTCTGTTGCGTTGGGTTCCTTATGATGAGGAATAACTATGAGATACATCAACTCAGGACTTCGTGATAGTTTATGTATCAAAACTCGGATTGAGGAGTGGACCCTCCAAAAATCGAGTGTTCTGTGTGCGGAAACCACAGGGATGGCTGTGACTGAGATGCCAGGATCCTCCGTGGGTTCAACAGCAACGATATTGTACCAGGATTGTTTATGGATTCGACAGTGATGATACTGTACCAGAATCCTCCATGGGATTTACAATGGTGACTACAGTACCAAGATCATCCGTGGGTCCGACAGTTCTGACTACTGTTATTGTATCCTATGTGGGTCTGACCGAATAGGTGGTCATGTATCTTGGGTGGGTCTGACGGCGTAGCTAGTCCTGTATCCTATGTGGGATTGATAGCATAGATTAATTAGTGTCTACATCTTATCATATTTATCAATCAACAAAAGATGTATACCTATGTGATATGAGTCATGTATTTGAACCATTATCATCGTGGTGATTGAACTTACTTCAATTGTTGAATGGTTTCTTCTTGGGCTCGAGAGTTTGAATCGAACTATGATTGATAACTTAGGTATATGTATGGGAATATACCTAAGTAGCGTTGGTTGATACTTCATGATTGTATCATTCTACTGTGGTTTATCCTTTGTGGATTTTGGGAGACATTCGGGCTTCTCAAAGTCCCATACTGAGTATTGTTATACTCACCCCTGCACGGGTTTCACCCGTACCTTATTGTGTTCTGTGTAGATGACAGACATCCGTAATCGAGGTTGAGGGTGACAGATGGGAGGCTACTCGGAGCTGGATGATACAGGACATACCGCAGGGACATGATGTTCGAGTTCTATACCTACCCTTCAGGTAGGATTCCCTGGTGGACTATCAAAATGTTTTTTCCCTTTTTACATGTACTTGTGGTTCAATTGGGTTTGTATACTGCCCCGCATACATTTAGCACACTTTTCTTTTCTATTTTAGTACTTGTTGCTTCTACGGATTCTTTTCAGTCAGTGTGTGTTACAGGTTTAAAGGAAATGCCTTCCCTTTTTATCGGGATTACGCCTTTGGTGCTAGTCTCCAGCCCCTGGCCGATGGAAGGCGGGTTTGGGGTAGTCACAACATGGGCCCCGAGGATGGGTCGTCAAATGAAAATTGAAATTTTTTATTATAGTGAGTAGTTTGTATGAAAACAACTATTGGGAAAAAATATGAATGTACCAAGACTAATTTATTTTGGAGAAAGTCAGAGTAGGGACATGAGTCTGAGGTACATTAATAAAACTATAAGATAATTTGTATTCAATGAGACAGATGTTAAGAAGGTTTTCATCATATATATATATATATATGTGAATTTATAAATAAATACCAATCTATTTTTATCATGTGATATCATAGTTCCAACCAAAAAAATAGGTTACCATACTCTGATACAATTATTTTATAGTATTGGAAGTTAGATGAACATTAGTTGTTGACAAAACCCATATTCTCAAGTTGAATTTATTAAAATATTATGAATATATTTTAATTATAATGACATTTAAACTCTAGTGGTATCCTATTATTTTGTTAAAAAAAACCATATTTATAGTAAGATACCACCCAAACCAACATAAAAATATCATATGATCACAGTGTAACAAATGAGACCCTGACTCCCTTTTATTATAGAAAAGTGTAGGTGCCAACTTTAAATATGTATATTACAAAAATAATATGTGTCTCTAGCCCTGATTTCTTTTCTATTTCTCTATAGTTATGGATTTTTCTGTGGTAGTGTAACCTAACATATCATATATATTTTTATAAGAAATATAAATTATAAAATAAAATCAATATAGATTCCACTCCTCCCTTCTACATTGTGTACCCATTCCATGGGTATATCAATTGTTATAAAAGATATCCCTATCACTATATTTTCAAATCCTTAATGATTTACTATATAATTAAAATTATATTATTCAATGGTTAGTCTCTTTCATCCATGGAAATAAAATTTATGGTTTAAAATATGATGTTACCTTATATTGAATCACATATACTATAGGATGTTGATGTATAAATAATTTGATTTCCAACTATTCAATGATGTGAAAAAATATGTTTTTTAGATAAAAAGAAATGTTTATTAATAATGGAGTACATATAAATTCCATTCTCATGTACTGATCAGATATGGGTTTTATAATGGTTTTGTGGATTCAAAAAGATAATGAAACCATGGAAAATCTGGAAAGACTCTATCAAAGGATTGTTAAATGTTAAGATGAAAATGTGAAAATTTAGAAAAGCTAGATTGAAGAGGTGAATATTACCAAAGAAGAATATTTTATGAATATATACAATGATTATATTATATAGTTAGAAACATAAAGGGGTATAAAGAAAAGATGAAAATTTCTACTATTTTTATGTGACAAATGGGAAACATTTTTGATATATTTGATGCAAAAATTTGAGTATTATATAAAAGAGGGTATCATACCCTTTATAAATATCACAAAATTATCATTGATTTCTTTTGAGAAATGTTAAAAAAAAATTATAATAATGTAAAATAATAAATGAAATAGGAGTCAATGAAGATATTCAAAATAAATAAGTACATGTTCATTCTTATAGTGATTCCAACAATGAAGAATATGTAGATGATGTAAATAATAGAATTGTGTATCTTATAATATATAATTTTAGAAATGGAATGTGAAATCATAATGTAAAACACACATTTAAGATTTTAAATTTTGGTGGAATATGAATTTTTTTATTAAATATCCATTAATTAAATGAGTGGTGCATTTTTCCAAAGATCGTGATGATAATCCTCAAGAGTTAAAATATGATTACGGGGGAGGGTGTTTAATCTGTTTGATGAGTATTTGAAACATCATGTTACCCTAATTGGGTAAGATTCCACCTATTCTAATTCCACTTATTGTTGAAAAACCATTTTTGTGAATTTTTTTAGGATTACTGATGACTGTAAAAAAATAACATGTTGTGTACCTCAAGTACAGGTCGGGTACTTGGTGGCAATTTCAGGCCGTGAATGGGGAAGTCATGAAGTGAGATAATATGCATCTTGTACCCTAGGTACATGTCATGTAGTGGTTAAATAGCCAGTTTTTAACCTGAGGCAATCTGTTTTTAGTGTAGTTATCCAGCTTGGTCTCCACATCATGACTAGGGGGTACACGTCATGGCTAGACCGATTCCTAGGATAAAACACATGCTTGGTATTACTGATTGGTATTTTATTTTCATAAATCTTGTCTGCAGACCCTAGACTCTCCCTAGGAAATTTTTCGAGGTTTCCCAAATTCTAGTTTGATCATATCGGATTTGAAGCTTTGTTGCATATGTGTTGGGATTCCCATGTAAGGGTTCTCCCATGTTCTTCAGGTTTATCTCCTTCTATTATTTTTGTTTTTTAATGGATCATCTTTGTATTAATGGATATTTCTTTGGTTTTGGTATCATGCTACTAGGTATAGTATCTAGGCCATATACACCTTCGTTCTCATTGAAGGGTGCTGTTGTGAGTGTCATTATTCAGGAATGAGATAGGTGGTTCATTCTCAACATGCAAAATTTATTACCATCATATTGTTTGATTTATTTAAATTGATGATTTAAACGCAAATGATAAATATTTCATTGAATTTCATTAATAATACTGAATTCTAATGATATGGGGTATTTTAAATTTTTTTGGCACAGATATTTAGAAAACACCAATTCTATCGAATTTGGGTGGGTTTATAGAAATTGTTTGATTTGAATTGTTGGATTTTAATTTTGAATTTTATGGAATGTTTTCAACTAAATTATTGAATTTAAATGCGAAAGGAAATGGTGAAAATTATGGAATTTTTTATGAATTAATTTGAAACTTGAGAATGGATTAAAATGATTTGATAGAATCCCAGTGGTTTTATATGGTAAAATAGACATGTTTATATTAATAAAACGGATTTTTCTTTTAAATGGTTTGAAGTTGGAATTTTTGAAATGAAATAATGGGATTGATCTTATTTTATGAATTCATAATATAGTTCTCCGATCATGTCAGAGCGCATGTTATCCTTATGTAGTTAGTGAGTTATTAGAATACACTCTACAGTATGACACCATTCTAAAACATACATGAAAAAGGTCACATCCTCGACAAGTTGGTGATGAGTCTCCATTGGAAAGTGTCATAGAGATTTGTGTATAATGTTTTTTTTGAGTTCACATAAATAGTGTGTAATACTATAATAGGTTAATAAAATTGAATCTTTCAGCAGAATACCATGTTATTAAATTTTTTATTTACATTTGAGATATAAATGTTTTCCATTGTTTGTTTGGACTGCTTTACATTCTTGATACTAAATTTATATAAAAAGGTTTATATAAATGTTTTACTCAAACCATTGATTTAAAAATATTCCATTTCTTTTAATTTCAATCCAATTATATAGATAAATTTTCCAGCATATTGACAATGTTTATCATATTTTCTGTAAATGTTCTTTTTAATTTTCGAACCAATTTATTTTGAATTTCGAAAAAATTTCATTGGATAAACTATATCTAGAATATTTTATCTAATAACTGGTGGTATCATACATGGATTAGGCTCATACCCTACCTTTTCCTTTAGGTGTCTGTAGACATTCTTCATCTTGGCTTGAGCAAAGGGAATGGATCTCTTGGAGGAGGATCTAGCAGATGGTCATTGGACATGGGGAGTTGTTTCTTTAGAGACCATAATAATTATTTCTTGTTTAGTAATTGTCCTTGTAGTACTTTTGCTTTTATGCCTCGTTGTATTCTTGTAATTTCACTCCCAGTGGTGTTTTCCTATTGATATGCATATTTTCTTTTTTATTTTTCCTTCCAAATTCTTGTAGATTAGAAAATTCCCACATGAATGTTGTATTATATCAAGTGCTAGTCATCAGCCCATAGGGATTAGGAACACACTTCATGTTATGTGAGGGTCGTCTTGGTTATCGAGTTACCAGGGTACCTGGGATAGTTTGTGACATTATTATTTTCCCAATTAATATTCTATAAATCATATATTTGGTTCATATTAAAAACATATATTGTCCCAAATCCAATAATCTGTTAATTTTGAAGCATTTTCCTTGATAATGAATTTATTATATATTAATAATTTTTTAAATAAGAAATAATTCATCTCATAAACTTATATAATGACAATCATTTTTTTATCTTCGTTAAATCCAATTGAGCCAAATATCATGAAAAACCCCTACCATATTCCATTCTCAAATTCCATAGCCACAAATTAGAGGTTCATGTATTCTTAAAATTTCATTCCAAGTGTCCTCAAGAATGAATACATGGGAGTCATGATGAAGAATATATATTCATCTAACAAAACCTTTTTTAATTAATTAATGATTATAAAAATTCTAAATATTTTTTGTTCATTGTAATATTAAAACATTTTTCTGAAAATCTTAATGAAATATTATCATGATTATGCAATTACAAGTATTCATCTTCAATTTTATAAAATGTGAAGTGAAAATGTTGCTAATTAATACTTGTGGAAAACCACCTCCACTAAAAGATATAAATAATTTTCTATGAACATAAATAATAGATAGTTTATATTATGGGTTTGACAAATATATATAATATTTTTATCATAATTTATATTTTGAAATTATAATATCATTTCAATCATTTTACCTTCCAATCTATTTGAAAAAAATAATGATGGTCGTTCATATGTGTAGAAATGCATATAAATGTACCAATGATAATAATTTTTCATTTAATAATTACACTGGTTGTAATAAGAATATATTTTATTAATATATTATATATAAATTATATAATAATTTTTCTGCAATGACGGGTTATTATTTTCCTTTATTTCATTCCAACAATCAAAAACTAAAAACAATGTTCATGCATATGAGGAATACTTTATGAATGTTCTGTATAAGAGTTGAGAAATTTATGATGAACTATGTGGGAGATTATGTAGATATTTTATGAACCATTGTTATGTATCAATGTATCAATAGGAAATGAACTTTTATCATTCTGGTGTGGATCATATTTTTATGTAATGAATATTAATATAATAATATGTAATATATTTAAATTGAAATTATGATCCCAAATAGTTTTTCAAAGATAATGGATTAGAAATAATTGTAAACAAGGATGAGAAATAAATAGTGGGAAAGTGACGAATTATCCTATGTATAAGAGAATTTTTAATGTAATATTAATGAAATAAATATAGTTTTACATGAAAATAAGTAATCTATATATAAAATGAGTAGACATGATTTTTGGAATAAATGAATCAATGGGTAACAACCATGAAAAGAGTTGTCTGATTATATATGAATCATCATTTTGGTGTATAGAGAGTGTTACATTACCACATAGCTGGTTTTACAAAACTATGGGAAATTATATTTTTAATCCACATTTTCATTATAAACCATCATGAAGTATGTCAATTTGGTCTTACTAATACCCAAAATATAATCACGTAATTAAAAAATATCTTCTTTAGATAATAATTTTATTATTTTGAGGATGTATTTATAGTAAATACTCATATATAATCCTATATAAAATATGTTTACAAATATCACTTGATACTTCTACTAAAGAACCTATGAAAGGTGATGTTGTATGAAAAATTAACGAATTCCGAATTTTATCTACAAAATGATTCATTTTTATGTCATATAATCTCAAGATAGGGTATATTGCTGAATCTAGAAAAGATTAATGTCATTGAATATTTTCTTAGAACAACCATGATCAGTGAAATATGCATTCTTCATGGCTTGGTTGGATATTATTGATGATTTAAGTAAAATTTATAATTTATATCTAATCCACTCACCATGATAACATTGAAGAGATCCAAGATAAAATAGAATGATAAATTTGAATAATATTTTATGGAATTGAAGTGGAAGTTAGTCAACTCAACATATTATACAATACTATTTAATAAAGAGAGTATTGGGATCTTTAGTGATGTGTTGATGAGGGTTATATGATGATTACTTTGGAAGAATGATATGATGATAGCTTATTCTTCACTAAAAATGAAGGAAAATGGGATAAACTATCCAAATAAGGATTTTTATTTAGAAGTATTCAATTTTATATTGAATACTTATATTTAAAATATTTATAGACAAATGTGGGACATATATACTAATCCTAAGTGATTAATGTACATATTTACTACAAATGTGTTTATTATAATCCATATAACATGGATATAGTTAATTAATTATTATGTATTTATAATACATTACCACCCTAGGTAAAAGATAATGGAGGTCGATGCTTTGAGTCTAACAGATCATTATAACTTTTCTATGAAGAGGATGAAGAAAATCAAAATATTTCTATATTTGAAAAGGATAGTTTTGGAAATGATGAATGAAGGTGATAAATCCTCTATTGATCAAATGACGGTTTGACCATCTATATATGTAATTATTAAAGAGGAATATAAGGATGATATATAATAACCAACGGTTGTAATAAATGTTATCATTTTCAAGCAAGATTTTTAGGGAATTATATGGTTTATGAACCATGTATTTTTTCTATTCATGCCAATTATGAAGGAGTCATTGAATGATGCTCAGTTTTTATAATTGTCAATTCATCTTGGATGTAAAATGATGTATGGTGATCTGAAAGAGTATTTCTGGGGGGAAAATATATCATCCCTTAATTTTTGAGGTATGATTCCTTTAATATTTATTTTATGTATTTTTTTATAAATTTGAAAGTGACATGGAGAATGAGGAATGTTTTGGGGCTGTTTGGATCTTATTAGGATTCCATATTCATTAATTATGGTGAAAATAGGTGGCCTTTGTGGTCAATTATAATATTTCTACTTAGTGCACATAGGTTATTTATACTATAGTGGGTATTTTAGTAAATGGTAGTGGTCCACATGGTTTGTTCAAACTATTCACCTGATGTCGCATGATTGTCAATTATACTAAAAAGAGACTATAGAGGGGTGGGCGATCTATAAATGGTTTTACCAAACCATGCCCCTTTCATGCACTTATAGTTCACTCATTGTTGTTTGTGTTCATGTTTGGTACACAATTTTTACAAATGATTATCCCCTTTTAAACTAGGTGAAGCTAGAAAGTACCACTACCACTATTGATGTTTTAAACCTTTTTTATCTAACCCCACATAGAGTTTCCCTCTCGTTCATGATATTACATGGTTCTCTCAATGGATTTTATCCATTATCCCCATAATAATATGGTTTCATTAGTTTTTCTTTACATTTTATTGACAATGGTAAACTGATAATTCTTATTCCTTTTCCTTCATTTTTCTTGACCTTGTGAATGCTATTTAATGGTGGTAAAGTATGTCCTATTTTTTGTGCACAAATATATTTTTCGATTTTCTCCATTTTACATTGAGTATAATGATGAAATAGAATGATGAGTTGTGTATACCTATAATGTAGGTGGTCTAGTAGTTTTTTCCCAATGCTGAGTTGTTTTATATCATGCTCCACTATTCCACCCACAAAACATTCATAGATTTTCCCAAAAAATAAAATTTTATAATTTAAATTATTAACCTTGTTATAGGATCACCCATAAAAAACTATTATATTGTCAGATGTCTCTCGTCTCAAAAAATTTCACCCCTTTGGTTTTTTTTATTAAATTCCTTCAACTTTTAAAATGTTAATGTGGCTAAAATACATTCTGTATGGTCTTAGTGGCCACAAAATTGAATCGATTATGAAAAAAAAGTAAAATGAGAGTTATTACCCTATCACATGACTTGTATATGAACAATGGTTTTCACCATGATTAAATAGAATTCAAATTGTTTATAAAACATATTCATGCATATATTAATGCTTGACTGGAATGATATTTTTACTAGGATATGTGGGCGTAGAGTCAATAACACATTATGATACATTGTTATGGTACCCCGTAAACAAGTTATAATAAAGAATTTCTACCTCTATGTTTCATTATAATAATCCATATTGTCCAATATAATGGAGATACTTGGGCATAATGTCCCCAGGAATCCTAATACTCCGAAATGGTGCCCCATATACATTGGAAACTCTGAAATAGTGTCCCTTAAAACCATTTGAGTCAATTGTGAATAGGCTTGGATGTCTGATTTTTTTCACATGACATAGTTATCACTACATAACTATATATTTTTATTTATACATTAGTACCTATATTGTTTTTATGCATAAATACATTTCTATAAACTAATATATAAATCTATAAGTTTTCTTATATATATGATGACTTATGTTCTGAGATATCTCATCTAATACCAATGCTATTAGTGTCAGTATGGTTTCCCCTATGAGCCAAATATGCCTCATTTTTTGTTTAAATGTCATATTTAATAAATTATATATACACACCACCATTTTATTTGAACATCTAGAATAATTCAAGACACATTTAGTGGTCGACTGTAGAGAATATCCCACACTCTGTTCAAACCACTAATTGGTTCCCAATTTGAAATTATCATACATGTTGGTATAAAGAGAGGTGTCTGTCTCTGGATTCATGATCTTTCATTATTGGATGGAGCCTGGTGAATAGTAATTATCTTATTCTTTTGATTCTACTAGTGATAGATTTTAGTTCTGTTTTCATTTTTTTCATGTCGTATATGTGTTCTTCATTGCATCCATGTATTCAAAAATAGATGTTAATATAGACATTGAATCATTTTTAGATGTTATTTATTTTTATTGTTGTTGTATCATATAGATGGATGAATTATAATTTTTTATTTCATTTATTTGATTGCTGATTTTGTTTAAAATAATTGTATGATGATGTCCTATACTTTGATCCTGAGGTTATAGTTTCCCCAGTGTACCCGCAAACACCATCTCTTCTTATCATCAGACATTGGCATATGAGGAGGAATGCATTAGTCCATTTTTTCAACATGGTTTGGTTACTGAAAAGTGAATTGAACCTAGTACCAACAACATTGTATCAAAAGAGTTTATTTTACTTTTTTCTTACTATCATGGTATTGTTTGAAAGGGGATTTGTAATTGAAGGAATTTGGTAATGAACATGTGATTTGGAGGATCTAACCCACATATAAAGAGAAACCAAAAATCCTAGAATGATACAATTTATCAGCATTTTACTCTTTATTGGTATACTGATTTCACCATTGGATGATGAACATGTTTTATGATGTAAAATATATAGATTTCCCATTTAACCATGGCCTAGAATGGTATGGAGGTACATTACCTGAATCACCATAGACACATATGGATTCACATTTCATTAATTATGAGAATATATATTAGTGTATCATGTTTCTTTTATTGATAATATTTAAGATGATTTTGGTGAGTTCCTTGCTAGTTATATTCAAACTATAAAATGTTTACTATATAAAGAAAAATATTTTTATATTTAATGTGAATTAATGAACATAAAAATTATTTTCTTGTTTATATTGATGGTGGATCTCTAACTGACCAATTATGGAATGTTTTATTCACAGACCATTGGTCCCATGTGTTGAAACTTCAATGATTGGACATAAATAGATTCCAATTACAATTTCTTGATATTATGGGTCACAGTAAATTTGGAATGGTGAATGATGTATTCAAATAAATTCACATGATATATTTCATAGTTATATTAAATATAAGGGTTAGATCATAGTAATATGACATGAAAATTGTTAAATATTAATTTTATTCCTTATAACATGGGAATGGTAACTTGTCTAACTAGACCATGATAAAAATATCCATTTAAATTTTTATAAACCTAAATAAATTTAGAATCTTGCAAAAAATGGGTAACATTAAATGGATATTCCAAATGAAATGTAAGGGGTGTTTTCATTTATACCTTGTAATTGAAAATTCATATACAAGGATTTATATTATGTGACGTGAGATCTATTCCATAACACAACCATAGTAGTGTGATTTAAGAAGTGTCTCTTGTGATTCTTTATCATATAAAATCTATCATACCTACTTTTAAGGGTATGTTGGGGGTATCCAAACATATATTGGAAGAACCACACCAATCCAATTATATTATTTGTGATCATATATATTATTTAGATTTATCTTAGTCTTTTTATTGGATAATATATTGTTATTACACTATGAAATCCATGATATGTGCACCAGGAGTGTGGCAATGACCATTCTCTAGAGATGTTGGTCATTTATCCATCATTATTACATCAAATATTCCTCCATTTGGAACCTTCTAATAATCCAAATTTGGAAACTAATTCATAATTCCAAGAGAGTTTCCATTGATTTATAAGGAATCAATATGGTGGTCCTTGACCTTCCCATAATATAAATGATTATAAGATAGAATCACAGCTAAATCGTCAACTTATTTTCTTAGTGGATGGTAACCACCAGTATTATAAGAAAAGATTGATTTCACATAATCTATATTGATGAATCTATATATACTTATGGAGAGAATATAAATTATTAGTACTTACAATCCATGTGATTCTATTATGATTGGATGTTATATAGTAACATATGCTGATCATCATCAAAGTATGGTCGAAGAGGGAATTCAAAAAAACATTATTTGAGTGATTAATTCAGTATATAATGATGGAATACCTCCCAAAAATGTTTCTTCACAAAAATTATATTTGGTTTTTTTTTATGAAATATTGAACTCTTTTTAATATGATTTATTTTTTTAACTCAACAAATGATGGTAAAGAGTTGATGATAATAAAATGTTTCAATCATCAAGTCATATATGTTATCCAATAAAACGTTAACTTATTCTAATTAAAAACCATTTTCTAGAAGTTATCAAGGTCTTAATAACAGTGGACAACCTAAGGGAAGAAAACAATATAGGCTAGTGAATTCATGTATTGATACAAGGATGTGGGTTTTTGAGCAGCATGAAATATTTATTTAAGTCTAATCACAGTGGAAGCAGAATTAATTTGACACCTAAAAATAGATATGTGGTGTGTAATTAGTTTTTGAAGCCTTGTAATAGTAATCACTAGCGTCCCAAATACTCATTGAGTGTCAACGTTGCGGATGGTCAGGGTTTCATTAAATTTGTTTTTGCAGGATGATCACATTAGTGCCTTGTTTGAAGGGATCCCAACTAGGACCTCCTATTGTATTAGGATTAACCATCACTATACATATATAATGAAAGAGTATTAACATCTGATCAGGTCATAGAAGTGGTCGTGGATGAAGAAGTCATGCTTCAGATATGAAACACTATTAGTATTGTATTGGGCAATATATAGATTAATTTTATGGAATAATGACACAAAACACACCATTGGAGGTATGACCCAAGAGAATATGAACATGTATTGTATTCCTTCTTAGGATAGGTGGATATATTATACTTTATAACAACTATTTTCCATGATATTATATGTTTTAGCATCATACATGGGATTGAATGATTGATATATTATAGCAGTTACGTTGAATTCTATAACCAGATGTTGTCTTTCACATCACACAAGGGTGGACCATATATTCAAAATGGATAATAGGATATCTATGTAGGTTGAGATGGACATGAGAATCTTGTGTTGGGTGGAGTTACAAACCATATTGGTGTTATTCATTTGAATTATATGGGAATGTGACATATAGATTTCCCTCTAATGGTGTATTTGTGCTGGGATGTCTTCTATGGTGAATTTTTTGGGATACCTCCTTTGATTGTGGAGTAGTGCCCTATTTCAGTAGTTATTGGAGAAACCCCACTATTGATTCATCTTTAAAATATTACACCTCATGTGATTTATGAGCTCAAGAATTAGATAGGGCACATGATAGATAAGGGTTTTATATGACCAAGTACTTCAACATGGGGATCATCTATTATTTTTTTCAATAATGAATATGTTACCCATTGAATTTTTAGGTATTATCATAGGATGAATCAGATTATAGTGAAGAACTAGTATCCTTTAAATTTTATAAATAACCCCTTTGATCATGTCCAATGATCTCAGCTTTCCTTAATGATTGATTTGGGGTCAATCTTTCACCATGTGTGTGTGAGACCATTAGAAATTCCACGTATAAAAATCTATTACATATATGCCTTGAGTGATAATTTTTTCATTGCTTTTTCCCTAGAAACAAACATAAGAGTTTCATGTATCAAATAAATTAGGTGTTCAACTCAAATATGTATTAATTTGTTCTAGGTTTCATGGAATCCAACTTAGTTAATTATCATACTAGAATGTCCACTCCAAATGTATTTAAATCATGATGAATACACTAATAGAGAAACATCAATTTGCTAAGCTCACGACAAGACACTTTTGGATTGCTAAAACATAGTTAATTGGTCAAATCATTTTAGAGGAAAGAGTTTTTAACCCATAGATAGAGAGTGTGGTATTTTCATATGAGTAAACAAAAAAATTATTTGACATACATAATTTCCTGGGGTTTTATTCTAACACATTTATTTAATTTAGGTCTTCTTGTGCCTAACATCACAATTTACAGGCTACAGATGAAATTGTGAAATGTTTTTATGGTCTGACTTCTATGAAACAAATATTAAACAATTGAAAGGAATTTATAATTTAGAATCAATTCGAATTTTACAAGTGTTTGGAAGAAGAAATATAATATATTGAGATTCTTTATGAACCTGGCTAGGAGACATTCTAATGTAAGGATAACAATTCATGGTGTATAGGTCACAATACTTGAAGACTTATGAGTGTAACTACTTCTAAAAAACATGAGTTGTAATATCAAGTTTTTTCCATGAATTATTGGAGGAAATATTAATTAGGAGAGTAGTTTATGCTGTATACAATGAAAAAAATCCTCAAACAAAAATATATGGAGAGAAACATAAATATAAAATAGTGATGGTGGGTAAAATACCAAAAAAATTAATTTTTTTATTATGTATATGCATGGGAAACATAATGATGGTGCTGATTATATAAGCTAAAAAACTCTAACATAGGCATTTCAGGAGGCCATTAGTGAGTGGATGTTAATATCCATCTTATTTATTAATGCCAGATATGTTTTAGATAATCAAATAAGGACTATTAATACATTAGTGGTTGTTTCCTCCTCACATATTTATTTTCTATATATGTGGAAAACATTTTTTCCTAATATATATTTCTAATGAGAGAGTGTTTTAGGTGAGGACCCACCAATGGGATGGGACATTAACAGGGAAAATACCATACACATTTATTAAACATTATGGGTGTCATCATGAATTTGATATGATTTTATATTAGAGTCTAGTTTCTCTATTTGGTTAGTAAAGTAAGACTTTCAAATATATACCATGATATAGGCTACAAGAATGGATGGATGGGTATGAAGTGGTAGATTGTATGTTTTTATCACATGATGTTACAAGTGAAAACTAGTGAAGGTCTAGAAGTAGAAATATTCTAGACATTTTATGCCTCTTACCTTTTCAAAATATAAATGGAATGATGTCTCTATGGATTTTCTGAGAGGTTTTCCTAGATTACCTCAACGACATGACGTAGTATTGATCCCGTTCGACAGTTTAACAAAGGTCATTCATATTATAAATATCAAAAAATTTCTTCACATAAGACATTTTTTATCCCCATTACATTTATGTGATTTTATACCATCATAGTGATACCCACTCAATCATATTAGATATGGAGGTTTGGTCTATATCATAGTTTTAGAAGTGGTTTTTGATGGAATTTAGTTAAGAGACATTGATTATTATGACCTACCACCCTTATATAGATGGTTGTTCAGAGCATACAATATGGTTGATATTGGAAATTTTGCAATGATTTTACCATGATATTATAGGTTATGGTGATAAAAACATCAACTGGACAATTGTTTTTATAATAACAAATTCTAAGAAACTATACAGATAGCTCTATATGATGCCATATATTTCAAGACATACCCTTTACCCCTATACCTATTGAATATTGGTTGGGTAGTTCTACTGACACCACATATCATCTAGGATTCATCTGTTTTGGTACATATTATCCTAATTCATATGGATACATCTTATCTAGGATGAATTCATATACTTATCATCACTGCATGCCTCTAGAGTTTAAGGTGGTACAACATGTCAATCTGCGAGTTTCACCTAGTCTTGTTCATACATTGATTCAAAGACTGGTTATTTTATTTCATCATTGTTTTTGGGAATTTGTATAACATGGATGGATTCACTCTTGTATATTTTTTTTGGATGAAATAAAACATATGATTGTTTTTGTGAAAAAATTGAGGATAGATGAAAAAGAATACATTTTAATGTGTACGATCGATGTCAAGACATAAGTTATGGTATTTTTGTCTCACATTTATTTTTCATTGAGGAAAATTATTTATTCACCACTTATTTCAATTATGTGGTTCATATAAATGAAATTAATTTATATAATTATGATTATACTTTACATTAATTTTATTTATATATTCATTAGATGATCATTCTATCATTGTGTTTATGGTTCAAAAGTTACCAAATTTGAATGTTATTTTATTCATAGTTTAACATTATTGATATGTATGTTATGTTATACAATTATCCTCTTATATTTTTTCAATATACTACACCTATTAATTTTTATATAATTTATATCATTATGTTCATGATATTATATGTTTCATTTAATGTTATCACTTTATCGGTATTTTGATTATATTTTAACATAGTGTTTAAAGTTTTATGTCACAATATAATAATTTATTTGGAATGTTTATGAATATACTTACAAAGATGGAATATTATGGCCAATATCTCCAAAAAAACCATAAATATTATTATACAATGTTTATTCATGATATTAACAGGTAATAATATGTTTTTTCACAAATTATAAATAAAAATATTTTTGAAAATGTTTTTAATAAATCAGACATTATTTCACTTTCTGGTTAGAAATCTTGTATCATCCAAAAATAAAGTTCGTAAAATTATTTCAAACATAATTTATTTTTTTTGAAAGTGTAATGGATTCCCCCACCAAGAAAGAATAAATATATTCTTAAATAATCGTTTATATGTTTTCAAAATTATTTTCAAAGAAATGCATTTTAAAGATATTATATATTTTAATGATTATTTTCAAAGTGGTAATGATATTTTCCTAAAAAACATTTAAATGGTTTTTATATATTCCACTATATGTATTAAATATTATTTTAAAAGGAATGTATTTTAAAAATATATAAATTTTTAAATAATGATTTTTCAAATTCAAAAATTATATTTTTCTAAACAGTTTTTGATTAATTATTTTTAAATATTACTTTATAATTTTACATTTATAATTTCAATGTAATGTATTTTCAAATTATTTTATAAAAAATAATTCAAAAAAATTATTTTTAAAGAATATATGTTTTCCTTAATGAAAATTGTATGTGTTTTTTCTTTCAAAATCATTTACCATCTGAGATGAAATTATTTTATGTTATCTATGCTTAACTAGGGATAAGATGCATGTGTACTATTCAAATTACTTCACTTAATGGGTAATTTAGAAATTGATATTATTTTTATGATCCCATTTCTCATCCGTGAATTATACCATGATAAAATTATATATGAATCCCACTTATTTTTTATGGGTTATTCATTGATGAAACATTGAAATGACTATGAATCTAGTCTATTTATCAAGGGTAATGATATGATGAATTGTCATGAACCAGCCCACATACCCTAGTAACTTGATTACCAAGATAGTCTTGACATAGCATGAAGGGTGTTCCCAATCCCCACCTATTGGAAACTAGTACCTAGAAACATTAAATATGAATTAGGGAATTGTGTTTACATAATCACAATAAAATCATGATAAATACATCATTATGCTTACATGAAAACTCTCTAATGAAAACCATTCCCAAAATCAAATAGGTATAAAAACCCAAAGTGTTTCACAGAGTACCCTAAAAACAAGATAAAAAACCGCATCCTGATGAATCAAACTCTTTATTACCATTTATCAACAACAATAGAAACCTCAAATGATTCATTAACCTAGATCAATCATGGAAGGATATAATTTTCAAATACCCAAATTAATAGGTAGGGTGTGACCTAAAATCCTAGTAAGGTCTCACTAATGAATCTATAATTATAGTACCACATGTTTCTAGTTTTGGACATCTTGTTACCTTGATCCAGCATTTTATGTTCCTTTTCAATGTCACATATTAGTTAAAAATCATTAAATGTTGTTTATGGGATTTAATGTAGGATTCAAGACAGGTACATCTTATGTACCTGAAGTGCATGACGTGAACTAGGGTATGGACTCAAGGCATTAAGTAAGGGTCACACAATGTGCTAGTAAAAATCATGTACCTTAGTTAAATGTCATTTAAGATTTAAATATTGGTTTTTTTTATCCCAATGTAATGGGTGTTTCAGCTTACTTAACCTGCATGGCCTTCACATCGTGACATGGGGGTACAAGTCATGAGTTGGCCCATGCCCAGCTTAAATTCACGTGTTTGGATGTTTTTCTCATCCTATTTTTCAATAACTCTCATATACCAACCATATAATCTCCCTAATAAATGTTCATAGAATCCCCTTCTTCAGGATCGAACCGATCGGTTGTAGTCCTTCATTGCATCTCTGGTACGTATCTTTGAGTAAGTGTTCTCTTAGATCTAAATTTTTTCTCCTCTTGGTTGTAATATCTATTCCTGTTATTGGTAGATATAGGTTTTTTGTTGCCAAATATGTTGATATTTGGATTACCTTTTATAGGATAAGCGATATAATTTCACTTCTTTTAAGAATCAACCCGGTTTCTCTAAGAATTCTTCATCATTTATAATATTTTTTGAAAACCTTTAAGGTAGGAGGCCTCAATCTTGACTTTAATTAGTAGAAATTATTGTAATTGAATCAATTGACCTTATTATTTTAAATTTATTTTGATTTTATTGTTGAAACATTCTAGGAATCCTTCTGGAGTGATGGTTTGTGAAATCTGGAAAATCCGATTAATGTGAAAATTGATTTTGTTATTAATTTAAAAAAAATATCTTTTAAAATGAGAATTTTTCTAGAATTATGGATCATTAATTAGTTTATTTGTATTCAGTAATATGGAATGTTACATTGAGATAAAATGATTCTTTTGAATTTGGGGTTCTTTGGTTTTTAATAATGGTTTTGTTTTATTAATTTGGTTTATTATGGTAATGAAAGTATTTTTCAAACATGGTGTTGGTGTGGGTTCATGCTTAAAATTCGTGGAAGAAGGGTCATGTTCCATTGGGGTATAAGGTACATTACCCTATATTAGGGATGGTGTGTGTGGGACACAATGCGATTGGCCAAGAGACTGCATGTGAGTATGGAATTGTCGAAAGAAGCATGCATGTGTGGCTGTGTTCTCAACTATTGAATGGGTATGAAAAAAATAATACCGTACATTTTTTATAAGCCTTGAATAGTTATTTTATGAAAAATAAATTGCAGAAAATTTATTTCATTTACATTTGATTTCACAAGGTCATAATTGGTTTTTGGACTTGTTATATTTGGTTATTAACTATTCTGGGAAATTTTTTATATAAATTATTTGATATAATGTGTAAACCATTCTATACTAGAGGTGTGAGACGGTATGTAAATGGGAAAACCAACTGAGTTATATACTTAACCCTTCTTTAGAACTTCTGTGCTTTTGCAGATACTACCTTCCGGGACATGGGAAAAGGTAATGTGTCATAATTTTTTATCACCATGTCCTAATATTTTGGAAAACAAGGTGATGTTAGAGGATGGATATTGTGGAGTAAAGAGTCTATTTGTTGTCTTGGAGTTTATTCATTGTCTTTCCACTGTTTCCATTGTTGTTGTTTCATCGTCCATTGTAGCATACCCTGGTTGGTTGTTTTAAATGGAATGATTTGAAATGTATTATTATATTTAATGAATAATATAGTGGATATTTGTGAATGGTTTTTAGGGTTATTGTTTTTAGATATTAATGAGTAAATCCTACCCCACTTTATTTGAAACACTTCATTATTTATTTCCAGACAATGGCATCTTAGGGATGCCTCTTAAGAGCTAAAAATGACTCATTGTACTCTAAATCCAATTGGAATTTGGGGGTCAGAACAATAATAAGATTCCAACATTCAATTAAACAAATAGAGATTTTAATTTTAAATAAAAATGAAAATAAAATGAAAATAATATTAAAAAAATAATTCATTACATTTCAATTGATGAAAATAATTTTTAAAACATATTTATAAATAGTGTATATATAATAGGTTATATAAATTTCCACGGATATGGTAGTGAAACATTACAAACAATGTAATATATTTAAAATATAAATAGCGAGAAACATGGTAACCTTCAAAGAGGTAAGATAGTTCAATGTCATGGGATCCATACAAAAATATATAATGATATGTGAAATATGTACACAAGTCCCCATACCACTTATCAAAGAGAAATCATCTATATCCTACTAAGTTATAAAATGTGCCAAACATTTTATGTTAGAGTTTTAAACCATCAATTCATCACTTGGTAATTACCATACTAACATGTTCATCCTTAATCACTCACAAAATACCTAAGATTTCATGTGATCAAAAATAAATTACTAATGTAAAAATTATTTTAATAATTACCAAAATAAAATTCATCCCATAATTCACTTTAATATGCTATCATCCTTTTAAAAACAATACACATGCTTTTAATCAAATAATTCATTTCTCTTGACAAAACCAATGGGTTTCTATCAAAACCATTTTAATGCATTTTCTCAAGTACCAATTTGAAAATAATTACATAAATTAAATTTCAAAATAAAAAATTCAACAAATAAATTTAAATAATCTAATTTAATCAATATCCAAAGAATTTCAAAAAACACTCACATTCACTGGAATTCGGGTTTTTCCCAATATCATGTCAAATCCCATTTCAAATCCCCAATTAAAAGGAATTTGTTTTTAAATAAACCATTTGAATGTAAATAAATTTATGTAAAAAAACTGAATTTATATCATTCAATTTATGGTTAAAAATATTTTCCATCATAATGGAACCTCCAACATCAGTATTACCAGATATCTAAATAAAAATCCCTAATTTGAAAACACAAATAAAGAACAGTGGTAACAAGGGTTTGATAATCAATCATATAATCAAGATCTAAAATATTGGAGAATAGATCCTCAAACAATATGGGGATATATAAAACCCTATGGACAAAATAGTAGAGAGTGTGGGAAAGGGAATAGGAAGAGGAAACCTATCATGAGGTTGTCAAACATCATTCACCTAGACTTTTTTCCCTTATGAAGGGTTATAGAAGGACCAAAATCACCTCATTGGATCCTCTAAGCAATAAGAAATCATATTATGATAGGTTAGATCATTTGCGTTGTTAAACCAAATGATTTAAGGGTTTAAAATAAATTTTTGGATTATTTTTTTTGTATGCATGGTTAGAAAGGTGTATTCACAAGGATATACAAAACCATGCACCCTAACCATGAACCCCTTACTGTAGGGTACTATGGTTTCTCCATGGTTGGAACATGGGTTTTCAAACTTTGTGCTAACCAAGAAAACACAAACTATCATAGCGGTTTGCACTAGCTGGGTACACGGGTTGGGAAAACTATGTGTAGACCATTCATAACTTAAAATACAATACAAAATATTGAAATTAAACCCGAAAAAACCCTAAAATTAACCCATCCAATGAATGATTAAAGGGGGGGTTTATGTATACCTGAATATAGTAACAAGATGTCACAACCTCCACATTTTAGAAACATTCTTCCCCTTAAATCATACTAAGAAGCTTCCATGTATAAAAGATGTGGCCAACCCTCTCCCATAAATGCTTCGCTCCACCAAAACTCATGGAAATAATAATTGTTCCATTATAAAACTACAACCAAAGTTATCATCCTCCAATTAAGTACCATGTTTTTAGAATCTAACATCCAGAAAAGATGTTCAGTCACAGATAAATTACGTTCAACCTAAAGATCATTATAGCTTAGTAGATGAGATTGATGAAAAAGATACTTCCATGGATGAGATAACTGAAACACATTATGTATCAACATCATATTTTTTTTGTATGTTATAATTCGTATGAAACAATCCCCACCTTATCAACAACCTCTAAGGTTCCATAAAAATAGATATAAATTTTTCCTTTCCTCCAATCTTCTCGATCACCCAAATGAGGTTAATCATTCAAGAACATATAAACACCAAATAAAAACTCTAGCAGTATATAGAGAATCTTATAATAAGAATTATAATAGTTCTGTTCCATCACCATTCTCTACAGAATCAACTAGATCTATGTTTCCATATCTTGAACCAAGAACTATCTAACTAATGAACATTCAATAATCTATAACATAATAAAATGATATTTACAAGGATAGACATATAAGGACTTAAAATGTTCCATTATAATCATATAATATTAACTATAATAATAATAAAAGTCAATAAGACCTGAATTATCATCTTTGGACTCAACAAAAATGAGAACGAAGGCATGTAGATATACCCATGAATATGTATAGCTATTTTAATTTAGATATCCAATTGTGGATGGTCTGTTAAACTCAAACATGCATGAAATCCCAATTCCTCAAAAAGGCCTCTTCAAAAGAGACATGGTAACATGGAATATCTGTCAGAAACTATATTGGATGAAACTCTAAGAAAATGAATGATCACCTTTAAATATATATTTCAAAACACATCAACATTGGTTATATCAAAAAATGGGTATATAGTGATCTGATTTAGTCAACTAATTAATCACACCACATAATGTACTCTTATTTCATAGGGTATACTATAACTCCACCACAATGTCCCTAAATATATCATCCCACATCCATGTCAAAACTAGAAATTGATAAAGCATACCCAAAGTATTATATAACTAGTACTAGACTATATGGAATGTATAAAAATTATAGTTAAAATCACCAATGTACCTTCTCATACATGGACACCAGAATTGTCATCCCATGTCATAGAAATTATTATTGGTTCCTGGATGCACTACCCACTTGGGACTATATAAATCCCCCATCATATATTTACAAAATAAAATGCTACAATAGAATAATTCTAATAGCATAGAATGTCCTCAATGGAGAATGACCAATCACTGACGTTCTACCCCCCATAACGAGTGCTTCAAATTCTAAGGAAGTCACCATAAAGTTGTTTCTCCTAATGATCAATCTTAAGAATAGTACATTTCAACTAAAAATAGAAACGGAAAACTCGAACCCTGATTCTCAGACTCTAATGTGTAACATTGAAAAAATATTTGTCAGGTTCAACTCTCCCAATGATTCCTTCACTTCCTAGTTCATAATTTTCATGCTCACACAAATATGATATGATTAAATTTCTCCATGGTATTGGCACTATCAATGTAGAAAATTTATAGGTACTTCACCCAATGAATATATCATAGATTTATTTCATTTTTATAGAAGATATAACTGAAACCCTTGTGGTAAGAAGACACAGTACACCTTTCCTTGCAATGGTAATGCCTCCAGAACTTATGTGCATATAGAACATAAGGTAGTTCAAGGTAATGGGTTAGGTAAATATTATTGTGTTCCCTAATATATATAGATATATATGAAATCACATGATCTCCCTGTATATGAATGATGCCAAAACCTAAACATGATGCATCACAAAATAGGATGTTCCCCTTCTTAAACTATCAAAAAGTCAAAACCGACATAGTACTCAAAAAAATTTCAGCTCAACAAAATAATTATAATATTTCTCATCCAAGAAAACATTACCCCTTTACGAGTTGGAGTAGTCATCAGAGAAACCAACATTGATAATCCCATTACAAGCTACAGATAATAACCATATAAACCTAATATCCTCCAAATCTAAAAAAATATCAAGATTTCCCCCATGATATATAATCTTACCGCTTATCATGATTAAATAAAATACCATGTTCCAACACCACGTTTCCTATGAGCTTCACATCCCAAATCCAAAAATGATATTTCAATATCATGGCATTAATTTATTTATTTATCAAAAATTCTGAAACTTATCTGAAATGACATAATGATCCTCAAAGGACTTAGAGTAAACAAGAATTTCATCCACAAAAATTACCATGAAATTATCAAGGTTCTTAGGGAAACCACTTTTCATTACATCCACAAAAAACATGATGAACATTTTACAAACCAAATGGTATTGAAAGGTACACATAATGGAAGTACATGCTTTGAAAGGCATTGTTTTGAATGTCAGTTTATTTTATTCTCAATTGATGGTAACCATATAAAATATCAATCTTCAAGAACATCCTTTCTCCATTCAGATGATCAAATAGATCATCAATCTTTGTAATGGAAACTTTTTCATTATTTTAAGTCCACTGATATTTGATAATCATCAAAAAGTGATGTGAACCATTATATTCCTTATAAAAAATAATTGGTGTTTCCCAAGGTGACACAACTGAGCATATAAATCCTTTGTCAATAAGATGATCCAATTGAGTCTTCATCTCCTTCATTTTATCAAGTCACATGTGGTATGAGATACTTTCTACTGATTGAGTACCATGAACTATATAAATTAAAAACACTACCCCTCTTACCAGTGAAAAACTAGATAATTCAGATGGAAAAACATTAGAAAACTCAATGATAGCATGAGGGAGGTCAATAATCAAATATTCTCTCTTCAGGTCAAAAATAAAATTAGATATTAATTTACCCAAATATGGATATGACGGTATGGATCTACTTGAGATATAGACCAATTCTCCTTGAATGATATGAAATTCCCCATCAGGTGTTGTAAATGGAAACTATCGAATATAAAAATAAATATAGGATTTATTATAGATTATCCAATCCATGTTGAAAATATTGATAAGAAGTTTCAATGTTGAGATCTATATAATCCCAATAACGTTCAACATATGATAAAGAGAATGTATATGTGGGACTATGGAGACATTGTTCTCTCATCATTCTGAGGGATGTAGTAACATCCATCATAAAAAATAAATGTTTCAAAATAAGATTATGCTAATTGGCATTATGAGTTGAAATAAATGAATGAGATTCACTAGTATCAAATAATGTATCCACTATTGATGTAGAAACAGTGATGGCACCTCTCATAGTGTCTGGACCCATATTTACTTCCACTGGAGACTCATTCAATGTGTGATGAAGCATCGTTCCATATTTATATGGCTTGAACCCCTTTTCCTATGAGTCATATGATTTCCCTATATTTTTAGAAGGTGATTAGGATCCCATTACAATACAAATAGTGGAATAGTTATGGAATGACTTCTATAAGTGACCGCACCATCCATCAGAACAACATGTCTAGGGTACATTAGTTCTAACCCACTTTGAATCCCCTGTCTTGACACACTGGTAACAAGTCAAAGGGAATATTCCATGAATTTTAGGAGTTATAGAATAAAATTTTGATCGAGATCCACCATTATAATCATCATGGTTCCTCTTTCCTTTAAAGGTACTCATGCTGTCACTGGGAGAAAATAGAACTCCAATCAACCTTGAATTACAATCAAGGACTATTTTGACCATCATCACTCTTACAACACATTAGCATAATAATGAAGCCTGGGAAAGAAAAAATGAAAATTCATATCAAATTGAATTCACAACACGAACCTTTGAGTCTTTATATTCTAATTGGTTAATATTACATGTGAAAAATATAAAATCTTAGAAAACCAAATTTCATATTCTATCATGGTCCTGTCAGCCTTCTCATGTTTGAAAAACAAAATATCCTTGGCCAACACCATATAATCTGGATAGAATTTTTTAGTGAGTAGAACATTGATGTCTTCAAACTCTATTCTCAGAGGCATCTTGGTCATCACCATCATGTCCCTCCATCAATTACTCTGTTCCTCTAGAATGAATGTTGAAAAATCCAACTTTATTTCAATATGTGTCTCTAAGAACACAATAAAAAAATCCATCCTACTCAACCATTCCTCTTCCTATTTTCGATAACTGGATCCATTGAACACTACTGGCTTCTGGTGAAGGAACTCCTTAGATAGATTCCACATTATATCCCCTTGAGTTTCCACTACTAAACCCTAAACATAATTCCATTTATCGATTTCCATGTAATCCTTACGCACAGGCCATGCTAAACAAGAACATATGGTTGTCCTTGTTCTAGATTTTAGAGAGTAAAAACAATAACCTCAACCAGAATTAGGTCCAGAAGATGACTTTCTCAATATGGATCTTTAGTAGATTCCTCATGGATCAGATTCACATGTATTCTCATATGAATGATGGTACACAATATTAGAAGACAAAATTAAAGACATTATATTATCACTCAAAAGAGAAACTTGGTAAGTTAATCCTAATTGATAAGAACACATGATTTGGATTTTAATCTATATAAATAAAATGTAGGGAAAATACTAGAACAAATCCTCAAGACACCTTTCACAAACCACATAGAGTGACATAAGAATAATTATAGTGATAGTCATCCAAGAACTATATGACAACTACATCTTCTGTGTTGACATGAAAACAAAACATCATACTACAGTCTATGAAAAAAGATTAACCTGAAGCTTTCATGTAACACCACGACCCCAGTTACCCATAGTTAGTGCATTATTACATAACATTGGCATGATCACAAAAAGATCATGTTTCGAAAGAACGATTATTTTAGTAGCCTTAGAATAACAAGATACATTAATAAAGTTTACATTATATCATAAAATGAAAACTCAACAATATAGTCTTCATAGTCCACAATTGTATCCCCTCATACTATCCCTGTAGTTCATTCATAAAATACTTCTTCACATCATGGGAAAAATAAAACATAGAAAGGGGTGATCTCAAATGCGTAGTAAAGATAACAATATAGCGTAAACATTCATAAATAAGAATAAACATTTAAGGAAATGTATAACTAAAATAGAAGCCTTTTAAATCTTGAACATAAGAATAATATGGCAGAAATTAAATGAAATAATGCCAGATACTTATTCACATTGATATTCTACTAGTCAAATAATCACATGCAATATCAATAACCACTTTCATAATGCTGGAATGCATAATTCCAGGCTATCATACCCACATATTCAAGGCCTCGTGCCAAAAATACAAAAAAGATTTGGTCAAAGACTCAAGACAAGATACTAGTTTGTTTCATGAGACTTACCGATGCATCGAAGATCTATAGCGGGCTCCACCCGTCACTTATTAACTCCAATGCATTACTAATATGAATAGGTTTCAACATAACATAAACATTCATATTAAAACTAGCATATGAAATGTCAATAAATTCACCATAAACCATGAATGGTATAACAATAACACATCCAAAGTCAAACATATCAGAAAACCTTCAATAGAATATGGAAATTTTGTATCATAATAAATCAACATCAAATAAGACTTAGAGAATTCCTTCTTCCCCTTGCAATCACGAGCTTGGTGGCCTTTTTCACCACACTTGTAACAGACTCCCATTCCTTTTAATCAAGTACCGTGGTTTTTATTCCCACATTTATTGCAGGATGGATATTCAACTTTTCAGTTCTTCCCCTTATTTCCATTCCCAGATTGATCACCAGATCTCTTATTCTCTTGCTTTTCTTTAATGTCATAAGACCTAGAGAATTCCTTTTCTATCTTGATATCACATGAGACAATGTCTTCATATGATGATAAGGATTATGAGACTAATGATCGACGAAGAAATAGTTTTACCCCATCAAAGAAACGGTCAATCTTACTTCTTGTGTTACATATATAATTTACAGCATACCTTCCTAACCTTTTAAAGTTAGCCTTATACTTTGCGGCATTCTCATCATCCTTTTGTCTCAGACTCATAAATTGTCTTTCCATATATTCTCGATGTTTACGAGGAAAGTAGTTGCCTAAAAATAGATATTTGAACTCCCTCCATTACATATTTTATACTTCATAATCTTCCTTAGTGTTTTGAATCAATGACCACCATTGATCAGCATCTCCAGTGAGGTGGTAAACTGTCATGATAACTTTTTCCATTTCACTAATCCCCAAATCCTGAAATATTTTCTCCAGGGAATTTATCCATTTCATAGCTACTAAGGTATTTGTACTCCCATTGAATGTTTGTGGTTGTTTCCTCATGAAGCAATCTAACATTGATCATACACACTATGAATCAGGGTTCTCCATACGGGTAAGGTTATTATTCATATCCTGAGGGAGTTGTCCTAGTATGGTGATTAACTGATTAGTTCCAGTTACATCACCAGCTCCAATATAATTATCTTGAGCCGGAGGTCAATCCCTACATGGAGTGTGTGCATTGATATGGTTTCCATTTCTTCCACTAGGAGCCATTTCTAAACAATGGCATAAACTAGATCAGTTTATGAATCAAAGTACATAATTCCATAATTATAAAACACTTAACATAAATTGAAATATATATATATATAATCCATAATCATAAAAATGTATTCTATGAGGACGTATATACTCTTAAACCCTTCATAATTATTTGTAATGAAAATGAGAGTTATCCTATGCATATCCCCCGGGAGTATCATAACCAAGAGTGAAGCAAGGCCCATTGTCGTGCACCAGTTCTTGTTTGAGTCTACCTCAAAGTGGTGTTTTCATGTTTTACCCCTAGGTTAATCTATGCCAGAGCCGCCTCTACCTGCTCTTATCCAGACATGGATGTATTGCTCGGAAAACTAAAAAAATATCTGCAATACGAAAATTCTAGAAAGTTCTTCTATAAAAATCCTCAATGTCCATCTTAGGTCAATGTGCTTTAATCGGAGTTTATCTAAATCTAGATTCCAAGGTTTGTACTAATCTTCCTCTAATTCCAACAATAATGCCTTGACCCCAGTTACCCAGATTCGGTGCATTATTACATAACATTGGCCTGATCACCAGAAAGATGAAGTCTCGAATGACCAATTATTTTAGTAGCCTTGGAATAACTAGATACATTCATAAAGTTTACATTACATCATAAAATGAAAACTACAATAATATAGTCTCCATAGTCCACACTCTTATCCCCCATACTATCCCTGCAGGTCATTCATAAAATACTTCTTCACATCCTGGGAAAAATAAAACATAGAAAGGGGTGAGCTCAAATGCCCATTAAAGATAACAATATAGCGGAAACTTTCATAAATAAGCATAAAAATTTTAGGCAATGTATAAATAAAAAAATCCTTTGAAAACGTGAACTTCAGCATAATATAGCAGAAATAAAATGAAATAATGCCACATACTTATTCACATGGATCTTATACTAGTAGAATAATCACATGCAATATCAATAACCACTTTCATAATGATGGAATTCATAATTCCAGAATATCATAACCACATAGTCAAGGCCTCTAGCCAAGACTACAAATAATATTTTGTCAAGGCCCCATGCCAAGACACTAGTTTATCTCTTCAGACCTACCGATACATCGAGGATCTATAGTGGGCTCCACCCATCACATATTATGTCCAATCCATTCCTCATATGAACAGGTTTCAACATAATATAAACATTCGTATTAAAACTAGCATATGAAATGTCAATACATTCACCATAAACCATGAATGGTATAAAAATAACACATCCACATTCAAAAATATCCCAAAACCTTCAATAAAATATGGAATATTTGTATCATAACAAATCAACTTCAAATAAGTTTAAAATCCATCAAAGGATTTTGACATAGTTGAAATCATAACTATTTGAAAGAAATATCTATTTTTTTGAAATCATTTAAAATTCACATAATTATAAAATAAAACATTTACTTTTAAAATGTACTTATAATATTGTAAGTGAAGCTTATAAGATTTTATAACGGTGGAAAATAGACGCACCTGCTGTATAAGTTAAAAAAACATTCTTACCTTAATTCTGTCGAAAAGGTTAAAATTGACATTGTTTGGAAAACAACGGAAAGATTCCTTTATAAACAACATATAAAAAGTCAAACAAAGGTATAAAGGAATTTAACCCATATTCTGTAAAATATCAAATATGTTTTGAAATACATTTTTAAGAAACATGGATGTGGATGATAAAGAGGTCGTAGTAGATAATTATGTATAAACAACCTCGGATAATGAAGAGATTGTGAAATAACCCTTACATTGTTATTTTCCTTGGTTGGGGGTAGGTTAACCTCCTTTATAATGGTGAAATAATTGTTATTAAATTATAAATGAATCATATCTATTAATATGATATCATATAGGATCTTTTAACATTGTTTTTTTAATAATATCTTAGTATTATCGTCGTATCGGGTGTTAACTTACTCGTATATGTTCTGTTACATAAGCCGTGTTTGTTATGTATAGGTTGTATCTTATTAATATCCAGAATGATATCATGTCCTTAAACATTATTTTTAATCATCAAATGATAATTATACTTTAATGGATACGGTGGAGAATTAATCTCATCACATTCATGGAGACGGTAGTCCGTACATACGCACGAGCGAAAATATCATTCATTTTATATTAAAATAATATATAATTGGATGGTATATCATATATTCAGAATCATTATCATGTTATATTTATTATTTACATGAATTTCATATCATTATTATACCCATCCAAATAATAATTTATTGAATAACAATTACACCAAGACGTGGAGACGGTAAGTCGTACGTACGCACGTATGGTGACTTGTCATTCAAATGATGGATAGAATAGTGAATATGGTTTTACCATATTTATAATAACATCACAGTATATATAAGATACTGTAGTTATTATTTTAGAAAGTTAATAACAAATAAAGAAGAAGTTGATGAAGAAAAGAACATGAAAGATGGTGTTGAAAACATTACCTCGTCTTCGGGTTCTTCCTTTTTATTTGATCAAAAGGGATTTTTAGGTTGGATTTAGGATCAAACTAAGGCCTCTAGTATGATGTGAGGGATGTTGAGAGAGTATTTGGGCAGGGTTAGGCCGAGCCAGAATGATTTTAATGTGTGAATTGGTGAGAAGAGGGAGTCCCCTTTTATAAGAGGGGTGAGGGGAACCTTTGGAAAAGCAAGAAATATATTTTTATAATAAATTCATAATCGGTTTATAATGGATCCAAAGTGGATTATTTATAGATTAAGGTGGGTATTAGTCGAAATCCACTCAACCAATATGTTTTAGACAAGTTTGTTTAACTATTTTAACCTTATCTTTTTGTTTTACCTCTTATTTAATTTGTTTAACATTTACCATGTCACTTTGTATTTTTATATCATATAGTAAATATACATACTATATACATTCAAGCAGCCCCCAAGTGGTCTATTAATGATACAACTATCATGATATATGTCTCTTGTCTGAACCTCATATTTTTTTTGGAATTTAATACAGTTAATAATATAATGTTTGTTTCAAAAACTCTTTTATGTGAATTTTGACACTATTTAGTAATTGATTTTTGTTAAAGTCATAAAAACGATATTAATTCGAACAAAATTCATTTAAGAAATACTATAATGTAATATTAAGAAATAAAATTCATATATTTCATAAAAACTTTCAAATTATATTAATTTTAACATTTATAATACCAATTACTTGATTCGTTCATTAATAAAGAAAATAATGCATCATTATTGTGTCATAAATAATATTAATTATTAAATGTCTCAATATTATAAATCAAATACCCATATATATGAAATAGTTTGAGATTTATAATTAATATTTATAGTCTAAAATCCAATATATATAACCCTATGTAAAAATTGTTTTTCTAAAAGATATATGTTTATGTCATTTTTTTATTTATTTTAACTTAATTAATATAAAGTGTCATTATCACTTACAAGTGGCTCCATGGGGTCCTGAAATCGACCAAAGATGACCATAGTCAGACATGTATCAACCAATAAGGTTAGGACACGTTTTTGGGTAAATTATTATTATTGTAATATTATTTTTTACCCTTATTTATCAGATTTACCCTTTAACCATGGTAAATAAAATATTTACCGAAGTAATTATTCAAAATGTCTAAAAATAAAAGTTACCTATTTACACAATTTGGACATACTGATTCCAAATATGGAATCCATTTTTCCAAATTAAAAACACTTAAGTGGAAGAAATTAATTTAAAATTAATTCCAGTTGTTAAAACAAAACGCCTGTTTTTAAGAGATAATAACTATCAAAATATTGACACTTGTTAATGTCCGGTTTAATTGTTAAATTATGTCCAATGACCAACATTCCATTAAATGGTAAAAATATATTATAAATATACTTTAAAACCAATCAAATTCATAATTTATCAATATTAATTATTTCGATTAAAAATGTTGTTTTTAATTAAAATTTAGTAATATTGACTATTCATCAAAATATAAATGTTATCCGAAAAGTTCCAAAATTTTACCCTAGGCTAATTTCAATATTCTGAATCAAAAAATGAAGTCAATTTAGAGAGATAATATTTATAAAATTTTAAAAAGTGGGTATTAGTATTCATAACGTCTAGTTTTATTGGTTGTGGTGTGTGTTAGAACTCAAAGTTGCGTACAACACACGCTATTGTACTATTCAAAGAGAAGCGTACTGTGGAAGCTTGGCGTGTTACATTTCATACCACATTTTCATTAACTATACTATATACTCGGGTTAACCAATAACCTATCTGGTCCTTAAATAGTAAGAATGGTGTTATCTATTCCAGTAGGTTGCAGACTATCACCTTGTATAATACAATATTAATGTGGGAAAAAAATTCACAAACACAACCAATGAATGATAAAAAATACAGTATTCGAATAAGAAAAAATACACAAGAATAACTATACCAGAAGTCAAATAGGTATAAAAACACAATTTGAACAATAATGTACATGTAAAATATGTAAACAACCCATGTCCCAATGGACCCAAATCAAAAATCACAATGATCAACAATTAAAACTTCCATCATGTGGCACATTACAAATTCTAAAACTAAGAGGGATATTATCTACAAACACCCAAAGGAACATGTAGTGTGTGAGATAAAATCCCACCAGGATGTCCCTAAGGATTCTATGTTAATATTCAAAAATTTAATGAACCAAATATATATTATAATTATAAATAAAAAGACAAGGAATTTAAATAGAATAGTTAAAAATTATAAATATTTAAATTTCAATTGATGAAAATACATTAAAAAATGTAAAAAAATATTTTATATAAAACAATTTGTAAAATATCATAGGGCATGTGTAATGAAATTTTCTAAAAAAAAGTGGTGCATATTTCTAATATAAACAATTGAAAACAAGTTCATATTCTAATAGATAATATTTTTCTAGGTTATTGGACCCTCAAAAACTTATATAATGAAAACATAAATGTTTACACATGCCCCTTTGGCACTAGTAAAATAGTACTCATCAGCATTCTAATGGGGAATAAAATTTTCCTAACTGTTCATGTTAGAGTTATAAAGAACAAATAAATTTCAAGGGAATTTCAATCCTACTATGGTTGTCCCAAATAACTCACTAACTATCTGGGATTACATGTTCACAAATAGAAAGTAGTGATATAAAATTTATTTTAGGACTTCATAAAATACAATTCATCTTATTCTACAATTTAATTTTCAATTTCCATTTAAAACCTAATACAAATGATTATAACCTTATAATTCCTCTTAAAAGAAAAAAACAATGTGTTTTTATCAACCCTATTTTAAAACATTTTTTCAAATACCAATTTAAAATTAACTTCAAAAAATCAATTTCACAATTAAAAATTCTATAATTTAAAAACCATAATTTAAATTAACCAATTTCTATGAAAGTTAACAACACAACCCAATTCAATTCTCAAGAATTGGGGGGGGGTTGTTCTCAATTTAATTTCAAATCATATTTTAAATCCCCAATTCAATATAATTGGGGTTTAAATAATCTTATTGAATATAATATTATATTAATCAACAAATTGAATATAAATCAAGAAATTTTCTGTTAATAAAAAATGGACATCATAATAGAACCACCTACCTTAGGATCTGAGGATCTTGAAACCCAAATCCCTTATGGGGAAAATTAAACAAATAATTTCTTAAAAAGGGGTCCAATAATCAAACCCTGATTTAGGATCTGAAGCATCTGGTATTAGATCCTCTATCAACATGGACATCTATAAAACCATCGGGAGTTTAGATGAGAGTTCAGGAGAAATAGAATGTGAAGGGGAAACCTATTTGGAGGTGATCAAACAACATTAACTTATATATGATTCACTCTTAGTGGGGTTTAGACTGGCCAAAATGACATGTTGGGATCCTCTACGTAATAATAAATATTATTAGGTCGAATTAGGTCTGTCATGATCTTAAACTAAATGTTTTGTGGATATAAAAAAACATTCAGATTACTTATCTCTTGAATTCATGGTTTTCTTGGGAATGCCTCATGATTAGATAAATAAAGAAACCATTTTTACAGTGTTTCATGATTTCTCTATGTTGGGGGCATTGTTTTTTAACTCTTGGGCCAACAGTCAGAACCCATAATGCCTAGTTTATCATGATTTTCACTAGTTGGGCACATAGTTTAGGAAAATTGTGCGCCAACCATTCAAAACCCAAAATCCAATAAAAAATTTAAAATTATCATTTGAAACAACCCTAAATGAATCCCAATCAATTCATGATTAATAACATTGTTAATGAATATCCAATAATAGAAACATGATGTTACATGCTATTTTTATAAAAAACATATCTTTTAATTGGTTATGACATCAATAATGCATTATGATATTGTGAAAAACATATGCATGTATTTCATTATGTGATAGTGGTTGTGTTGTAACCAAGGATGGTGGTTATGTTATAACCAATTACTCAGGATATGTTATGAAATAGATGGGTGAGGGTTATATATCATTCCAATTTTTTGGTTAAATATTATATCTCATGAGATATCGTGGATTATAATGGGGGTGAACTTGATTGAGTAAGGGTGTATGTATGCTATAATGGGCATGGGAGTGAACCCTAAATACCTTGATTATTTTGGGAGTAAAGAAATAATTCTATGTAGAAATGGCTTCCACTTGCGATGGTGGTGTGTCACACCATGCAGGTGTATCCACCCATGAGTTTTGGAAATGATCCTTGAATAGTAAGGAAATTAATTTCAATGATTATCCATATCCCGCAAATTCTATGTATTATTCCCATGTTTTTCTCCCGCATCCCATGTAATTTTATTCCCTTATGATTCATGTCATATGAACTATGAAATATTATTCAATGTCTCATGATTACGGTATTTGATATGTATTTTATAGTTTTCAAATGTTATGATCATTTTCTAATACATTATTTTCATGTTTTCCTTATATATCTCCCTTGTTTTCCCATACTAAGAATATCGCCTCACAATTTCTTATTTTTTTCATTCCCATGTTATAATGAAAGGTCTATAATGTGTAGGTATTTGAAGAGCACTAAAGGGGAGGATATTTGTTGGAGATATTTATATTATCTATTGAATTAAAAAAAACATCTAGTGTTTAAAAACACACTGAACTATTGCAGTCCTCAATTTTTTTTAATGTATTGAATACTTATCTACAAAGATGTATCATCCATGTTGGAAAATCACTGGTCACTGTATTATTTATGGTGAATGATGAGGAATATATGTATTACTATAATTGGATGTTAATTTTTACAAAATATGATCACAATATGAGACAAATATATGGAAATAACTGCTCGTGGACAATGATTTCATGATACTCATCCCTCTTATTATGGAATAAGATGAAAATTCATTAATTATTATTGGTCTTAGAGTTTCTTACATGATGCTAATAGACATGAATTCATGGATTTAGTAAATTTGGACATGGATATTATCATGAATGGAGAATTTGATAGAGTTATTCCCTAATTCCATAAATTCATAACATACATTTGGTTCTAATATACAAACAGTTAATATAATGTATATTATAATGTATGATTTACTCATATTTATAGAACATCTTAATCATTGAAGAATCATTGTTGGATAAAATATATGACATATTTTTCGTATATCCTTATTTATACGATTCTTTATGACATGATAATTTCAAAATTTATTATTTTTCATGAATCATGTTTGAATATTTTGATTGGATGAATAAAATTAAACCAAAAAATTCTTATATACCTTAAATAGGCTATCATTATTATATACATTTCATTTGATTAATCACATGAATGTTATATCAAAGAAGGGTTATTTAGAGTTTGTAACATACACAATAATTATTCATACATTATATATAATTGAGTAAAATAATTTGGCTCTTTTGGAATGTCCCAAGGAATATATTAAATCGTTTTAATGATGAAAATTGTATTTATCCTTTCTTGATACTCATTTGGAAGAATCTATATGTGAAATCTCTCTTTCTCCTCCTCCCATTTCCTTGAAAATGTGCTTGAATACCATATTTCTCATTATTTTCATTATATTAGCCATTGTATATAGCGAAATGGAGGGATTTGTTTCCTTACAATATGGAATACATTCATAACATATAATTGGAGGCTAATGTGATACTTATCTTCTATATGTGGTACCCATATTTTTTTCATTTCTTATATGTTAATTGTTATTATTTCATGCACAATGTTCCTATCATATGAGGATTTAAATTTCATCCATTTCATTTAACTAACATTTTTTGATCCCCATAGACCCATCACTGGTTTCATACAATCAACATGAATATTTATTCATAAAATTATATTTATAATAGTGTAAAAAAGATTACTGTGTTTCTATTAAATTTGATATCATTAAAATGATTTCATATTTAACTATGTTTTTTATTATGATAAATGATAAATTATAATTCAATTAGATCATATTTTATGATATGTGAATTCTCATCAAGATTCATGTTAAAATCCTTTATATTTTTTCATGTTCTATCATATGAAATTGGAATTAATATCATGGAATTTCACCGACCCACATTATGAAAATATATCATTGTATCATTAATTCAATGACATTTTATATCGTAAGATACAATGGTTGATTCACCACTGGGTTACATTTACATAGAACATGTGTCACAAAATGCCCTTAAACAATGCTATAATAATATTATGAATAGACCTGCATTAGATGAGTTATTATTGCACTTCACACCAAATTCTAGTTTTATGTTACACATGGTATATCAAAAGCCGAATTATAAAATCAAGTTTATGATTCATAACTATAAAATGGAAATAAGTATCGTAGTTTACTTTTTTTCATGTACTTATGTATGTGTATATTTTTTTTATTTATTTAGAGGGCATAATAATTTATTTTAACATCCATATATGAAATTAGAAATTATTTTTATTTAATTATATTATGGTTATGATTTTTTGTATCCATAGTATCAGAATGTAAATAGTATTTATTTTATGTGAAAATTCTAAACATGTTATTATTTGTTGTGCAAAAGCTATCATTTCATGTGTGTAATGTCATTTCCACCTCATTGTATGTCCTTTATAGAATGTTATGAAAAATTAATATTATATAAATTACATTCCATGGATTTTTGAGAACATGTATTTAATTTTTTGATTATAAAACTGTTCATTACAAATAATGAAATGTATTTTAGTTAATGGGATTAGTATTTTTATGAAACTCTATAGATTAAAAATTAATCTTTTTGAAGTGGTATGGGAAAATATGTATTGTTTAATGTTTATATACCTCAATAATTTATCAATGGATTTATTTTCAACTATTATTTGTATTTAAAAAAATCAAATTAGTATGGGATATATTTATTTAAAGAAATACATTTATTAGACATTTGAGGAATTCACATGACTTGTTATGTAATGAGTGAGGGATTTTATATCCTATCGATGCATCGGTAGGTCTCATGAGACAAACTCCATCTTAGTACGAGGCCTTGATAGGAAGGTTATGTATTGTATTGGCACAAATCCTTGATATAATTTTATGATTGTACTGCATTAGACATTACCTGATAATGTTTCTAGTATGTGAAAGTCCATGTCAATATTCATCTAGTAAAATACTCATCGCTAATGATCATTCTCTATGAACTAGTATTTATCATTATTTTATTTCTCCGTAAACATGGCTTAATGATTTATATTTCAACATATACATTCATAATATTTCATTTATTATGAAAGATTAATATTTAGTTTCCAAGACATAATGATAAATGACAACATTTTATGTGCAATTATAAATAAATATTATTTCATGTGTAATTTTTTATCTGCACCATTGGAATGTTATTGAATGATTAAGTTTGGTTGTCATCCAACTTATAGGTGGAACATCCTGAATTTATATTCAAGTGTTGGAATTATTTTATAATACATACGATTAGAAATTTTGATCATGATTTTATCATAAATGTTGTTTCAGAATCTCTCATGAAAATGATAATGACATGTTACGAGAAATGTTAATTTCAATTTCTAATGAATGGGTTTAAAATATATGTTTTATAGAAAATTTATTTACTAATGGTCTGGTTTTAAAACCTCATACCAGGCATTGTTTACTCACCATAAATTTCAAAAACAAATTTATAGGTTTAACACACCTACTGTGTGAATCTCTTTGGTGGAAGAAATCACGATGAAGAATTATTGTTTTCCTTTTCTGTTTTTTTGGAATGTATGTTATGTATCTAATTTTAAAAAACATAGGCCAGTAAAATATACAATTTTTCATATAATTTTATGTAATTATTCAGGTTTCTTTTATAAAAAAAATATTACATATCATTTGTAAGGGCCAAGTCCAGTCACATGGGCTTGAGTACTTACAAACCTGTACAGTTAAATGAATAAATGAATGATGTTCTATAAATAATATATATAGGGAAATAAATAAATAAATTATTCAATCATGTTTCTTAAATAAAGGAAAGATTGATACCACCTACTTTATCCAAAGATGGATTTCGGAACTAAGGAACTTGTACAAGTAATAAGGTATGTACATTGGTCATCATAAATAATGAAAATAAGGATGAATGAAAGCAAATTTTTGATTTAGATGGATGTAAAATTTCTATAAAATCATTATATCATGCTCCAAGTATCTATATAAATCATAAAATATGGAATATGAAAAAAAAATCTATCAAATGCAATGATGGAGTTTTGAGCCCATCTATGGTGATATATAAAGAATTCCAAGGGTTACAACATGACATTCCAATAAATCTCATGCCATAGAGTATGTCCAAGGTGACCCATAATTGTGTAGTTCATATCACTCATGGAATTTTGAACACATAGTCTATTCCGTGTTTCTCACATAGGGGATTGTATATCACCTAAGGCATTGAATTGATATATTTCTAATAAATCTATCCATAGTTGATCACCTAGGGAAATTATGTCAGTCATTAGTTTCAACAATCCACAATGATAACATGTAAAAGTAAATCCAAATAATAAATCCTGACATGTCAAATATATACAAACCGAAGATGGTGTGTACATACACAACTTCCTTAAGTTGGGATCCATGTTCTATCCCACCCCGTAACATGTGAGTTATAAAAACAAAAGAATATATTACAATTTTTAGAATCTAAAATAACATGTCATGAATAATCATCTCAATATCACAAGATAAATTATCTGGATAAGCCATTTTATTCTAACCAAAATACATGGAAAAATTTTTCAAAAGGAACTGAGCATTAACATTTTTGGTGTGAAATGAAGAGTAAATCATATGAAAAAATGAAAGGGAATGGGTTTCTTGAATAATCAATTAAATATAAAGATATTAAAATATATGGTGATTCATAAAATTTAGTAATACAATTATCATTTATGAGTCATCATTCTCAAGGGAATATCTAACAGGAAGATGTTTATCTTGATATAATTCACGAGTTATTGTAATAATCACAAGTTCACATACACACAGTGTGGTTGTCATCCAATGAATGGTATAACATTCCATGGAAGGTGGTCACACCCAAAGGGGTGCCTAATGATGAGGAGAACAACCCAAGGATGGGTTTCCCTATAATTCTAGTTCACAACCAACATTAGTAACCCATTAAATTAATTTATTAGACATATTTTTGGCAACATCATAATATTCGGTGCACAAAACAATGGTGCATCATTTAAAAACTGATGAACTGAGATGGAATGACATTGATTACCTACTTAGATGAAGTATCACTCCACTAATCCTTTGTCAAAGTTTGAATCATTCTACAATGATGGAAAACAAATAAATTATCAAAGTTTCATAAAATATGGAAAAAATGGGCACAACTAAATAATATAAATGATAATGGAAGAAACATGAATTATAAAGGGTAGAATTGAAGAGAATACAGATATATTTCCAACAATTCCAACAAAAAGATTTTTACAATCTGGTTGAGGTAGATTGAAGAAACCCTATGGAGAGGGGTGGAGGAAAATCACAGAACTGCTATAGGAAGAAAAAAGGGGTGAAAATTAGATTAAAAACATTAAATATGAGTAAAATGGGAAATTCACCTTCACATGTATTTTTGGGTGGGTTGTATTCACAGTTGGCTAAAATATACCCCAATTGTGTGTTATGTTCTTCTCTTTGAGGAACCTCACATGATTATAGTGCTAATATTCCCCAAACATGGGCAAACAATAAAAAATCCCTTATAAAAAACTATAGTTGGCTTGCATAGTTATAAAGTTGGGGTATCACAGCTTCAAGAAATCAATGTGAAAAAAACATGCCACTATCTAAAACCAAACTATTAGTGGAACCATATGGGCTGAATGACACTATTTCTATTAATTGTGCCACCCATTTTTCCTCCTTAATTTACATGTTTTGTGGTTTTGAATTAATTACAAACACCCACTGACACATCCTTGACTCCATTATAAAAGTTTACAAAGTACAAAAAAGATATTTAAACAAAAAATTAATGGTTCTTATCTTCATGGAAATCAAGGACATTACGACCTAACCTCCTTAGGAAAAATCAGCAACGATTTTCCACCCAAGGGTGGTAATATGTCATCTTCGAAAAATACCAACCACTATGCATGAATATCGTCCACCCACTATCATGACTCGGTCTACATAGATTTGTGCTTCTATAGCATCCAAAAAAGTGGAACTGAAGTAACATGAAGAGCATTCATACTATGATCAACAATAACAGTCAGATGTTCATTAAGGGATGTCTCCAACTATAACTCAATATCATTACGGTCAAAAGGTAGTGGGGATTTATCATAGTACCTTCAAGGCTACAATACAAAGAAGACAAAATTCAGGTCATGATAACTATGATGTAACCATAACTGATAGGCTAGAGGCCTGACCCTATCCACTATCTGAAAAGGCCTAACATATTGAGGTGCTAACTTTCCTTGTATTTGAATTAGATTATAACACAAAATAGAAGATACATTCCAAAAGACCTAATGTCCCAGCTCAAACTCTTGTGGTCTATGGAGATGATTTTTATATGAGTTATGCCTAGATAGAGATGTATCCATATTCTCCTATATTAGATGGACATGATCTGATGGCTCATAATTGACACAAGGAAATTATAGAAGTGCCTCAACTACCAATAGAAATTAAAGAGTTGAATAGAATTAACTTCCATAAAGGGCCCCATACCGATCTGTATAAATCATTAGGTTAAAACTGTTACTATTATAAAACTCAACTGAAGGAATATTATTTTCCAAAGGAACTATAAATTCATGGATGTAGGCTCGATTCTTCTCCTCTATCTCCTATGTTGTCCTCCTGGACTACTAGTTGGTCCATGCATTATATTTTTTCCTCATGAGATAATTTAATCCCCATGCATTTTACAATCCTTTACTGAACTATGATGGGAAATGGGGTCTCAGTCTGAAATGATAGAATGGGGTACTCCATGAAATCGTACTATCTCTTTAATGTAAATGTAACACCCCGACCCCTCTAGGAGGGAGCTGGTGAATTACTTGCGATATTGGCATGGTTAGAAGGAATGAAAATCCCGAAGGAATGATCAGATTAGTAGTCTTGAAGAAACTTGATACACATATGTAACTCACATTACATTGGAAAAGCTTATAAAATACAATACATAATAAAAACTAAAAATTGCATCCAAGGGAACTCAATAAAAGGCCTTATCTATATCACCAGTTGAAGATAGGAAATGAAAGGGTTGAGCTCAAATTATTAGTAAGGGTTAAAAAAGATGAAGCATGAGTATAATAATAAGTGACTAATAATCATACTGAAATATTCAATATGGCATTGTGAAGAAATGAAATACTAATGCCATTAATAAACTGAAAATGAATCTGCATCCATAGAATTTGTCATAGTGAAAACCTCATGGATAATAATAGTAACTGATAATGAATAAAGAGAATGATTATTAATTGGACATCATGTATCTGGCACATGAAAGCATAATACCATTGAAACGGTTTAGTCCTGTGGGTAGAATCATGTCTGATTTTTTGGAAACAAACTCGAAGTGTCTGTCGCCAAACTATTTTGTCTCATGAGACCAACCGATGAATCTAGGGGCTATAGCATGCCCCACCTGTGACTTCATGACCAAATAATTATTTATACAATAATTAAATACAAGATAAATATGCCTTTTCTATATCCATATAGAGTAGAGTATACGTATACATCAATTTTTGCCTAACTAAAATAACTTTCCATATAAACACCGTGTGTAAAATGGTATACGGTTTAGAAAACAAACATATCCATGACATGAGATTATGGATATTTAATATATATATAATTTCAAATTAAAAGGGTTATCATATCGGCAGTAGGTACACCACATTATGATTATTAGGTGCACTATACAAAGGTAGTCACAATGAATAGTAGTTGAGAAAAAGTCTCTTACCATAATGTAATTGGTCGAATCATATGACTAGAACTTAATAAACCTAAAATTAATAATTGAATAACATGAAAATAAAGGTAATATTGTTATTATATATCAAATGGAAGTACACATATACCAAAAACACGAAATAAGTTTCAAAAATGAAAATCTCACATAAATTTAAGTGAGATGAGAAACCCTTTACCTTATGCTCGAGTGTGTTAATCGTTTGTTTTAGTGACCGGAATAATAAAATTTATCTTAATTAAATAATATTTAAAGAACCTAATATACATGTAATTGATTTAGTATAACCTTATTAGATTCATTCATGAAACTTTCTATGGGTTCATTTGGTTCAATTTTAATGTTTTGGAAGCATTTTCTCCCTTGATTTTCATTGTTCGTTACTAGTTTCCGTGAATGGAAGTTCATTTGAAACATGGATAAACATACATAATTGTTAATACATATTATTAACGAAATTATTGATATATAAATGTTCTTATAATGATTTTTGGTTATATACCATGATAAATATTCATTAGTTAAAACATTAATGATGTTTGTTTAGATCATTTTAATGGTTCTTTGATAATAACAACCTAATTTTGTCTTATTAATTAGAACCATGATTAAAAAATAATTCGATAAACATGGTTATTTCATAACACATATATTATAACCTGGTTCAACCATATAAATGGTTTCATGACCAGACTTGAAAGAACTAACGCGAATTGAAATCACATCGTCTACGATGTCGGTAATTCGACACGTCACATACAATTTTTTTAATTCGTTGAACAAGTGGGGGAATGATGAAAATTTATGATGAATTTTCATGAACATTAGAACATCCATAATATACATGATTCTTGATATTTCATTCTTCTTGGGTATGAAGGGATGAATAAATAATAAATAAAGAACTCAAAATAAAAGTATAATTTTGAAATCTCTTTCAAAAAATTCGGCAGCCTAACGGCTACACAACATGGTTTTAAAAAATATTAAAAAGATGAGGGACAAGGGTCAAATATCTAGAAATTAATCATAATATATAGTATAAAAATAAAAAGAAGAAAAATAAAAACATCGAATGGAAACTGGAATGATATACCACATAAAAGAGAACTTGATTGGAAAAAGAATGAATTTGAGAATTTCCTTACCTTATAGAGTAACCCTTAAAACATGAAGGTTGGGACCTATAGGGAATGAGGAAACCTTGGTAGGACTAATATGAAGTTAAGGAGGCCATAAATTCATTGAGTGAAAAATTGGAATGAATTCAATTAAGGGAAGAGTTGGTATTTATAGGAAAATTCAGTGATTATTTTTATAATTTTCAAGGGACACCTCATGAGTGGTTTTTGCAAAACCATGGGCTTGCCCATGGTATTTTCCAATGGTATAAGCCACTTGGGACACCTCAAATATTAATTAACTATACAAAAGTCAACCAGATTTATGAAATCATTATTATATCATTAATGATTTCATTAACACACCAAAACTAAAAACATTATATTTTACTATTCACTATAAAATCAACTGTTTCAGAAAAAACCCAAAAATTTACCCTAACCATTTATCGACGTGCATATTTAAAAACTGAATTCTATTTTTCAAAAATAATTTTCTAAATATTATAAAATTATTTTTTAAATAGGGTCATAATTAATTCGAAAAATAACAATCTTAAAGCGCAACTAGTTTTATTTCTCATTGAAAAACAAATTAATATATCATTATCTTATTGCCTTAAAAACTAAAATAATATTAGTATATACAATTCATAAGTGTATGTTACTATTCATATTACTATTCATATTGGTATGTTAATATTAACCAAAAATCAAGTTTGTTCTATCAGAAACCAAATGACTTACTGATCACAACTCTAGATGAACATTTTTCAAAATTCAAAACATAGAAGTGGAAAATTTATATTTAATGGCTAGGTTTTGACTATATCCTAAATTAACTAGTGTTTTTTCGAAGAATCACAGTGATGAATAGAATGTATTTAACAAAAAAATACCATAAAATGTCTAGGGTGATACATTATTCCCTCCTTCGGAAATTTCGTCCTCAACATTTTATGTACATAGTCCACCAAAAAGAGGCCGGTGGTTATTTTTCATGAAATCCTATTGTTCCCATGTTCCTTCCTCCATATTTTGGATTCTCCAAAGAACCATTACTAGACGAGTTGTTCGATTTCTCAATACCTTCTCCCTTGTGTCAAAAATCCTGATGGGATTTTCACAGTATGAAAAATCTGGTTCCAGTTCAATTTCATCAAATGTGAGTACATGAGTAGGGTCTAGCATGTATTTCCTTAACAATGAAACATGGAATACATCATGAACTCTAGAATGATTTGCATCATCTCTAGACAGTATGCTACAACTCTGAGTCATTCCATAATTTCAAATGGTCTGATATACCTGGGGCTCAATTTCCCTTTCTTTCTGAACCTTAATACACCCTTCCATGGAGATACTTTCATAAAGACATGATATCCCACATGGAATTACAAATATTTTCTTCGATTGTCAGCATAAATCATCTGCCTACTTTGGGATGCTTTAATGTGGGATTGTATTTTCTTCACCTTTGTCGTGGTCTCTTCAATAAGCTCTCGTCCTATAAGTTTCCTCTCACCAACTTCATCCCAACAAGTTGGAGTTCGAAATATATTTCCATATAATGCTTCATATGAATCCATTTGAATAATAGAATGGAAACTAATGTTGTATGAAAATTCCACTAGAGGCAAGTATTGATCCCACATACAATGGAAGTCAATAGATCATGACCTCATCATGTCTTATAGAGTTTGAATCATTCATTCAGACTGTCCATCAGTTTGGGGGTGATATACGGTACTCATATGAAGCTTAGTATTCAAAGCCTTCTAGAGACCTTTTTTGAATTTTGATGTAAACCTTGGATCTCGATTAGAGGCAATTGATATAGGTGCACCATGTGGTCTCACAGCTTCATTAATATAAATTCATTCCAGGCGCTGAAGTGGTAAATCCTCTCTTATTGGAAGTAAATGTGTTGTTTTAGTGAGATGATAAAAAAATACCCATATTACATCATTCCTTCTAGGTGTCCTCTGCATTCCGGTGAAAAAATCTAGTGTAATGTTTTCCCACTTCCATATAGGAATTGGTAGATGTTTTGTCACTCCTTTGGAATGTTGTCTCCCAGCATTCACTAGTTGAAAAAACTAGACATCTTGACACATAGTCATCAATTTCTCACTTCATATTATCCCACAAAAAATATTCTTTCATATCTCTATACATCTTGGTGCTACCTGGGTGTATAGAGAAATTTGAGCTATGAGAATCATCTAATAGTTCCCTTTTTATCTCAGTTACTGATGGAACACATAACCACTTCCCAAATTTCATAACTCCTTCTTCAAAAACAAAGTTAGCCAGTCTCCCATCCTTAACTGCATTAATTTTCTTATGCAGATTCTCATCATCAGATTTTGAAATATTTATCTTCTCTAACAAAGATGGTTTAACAATAATTTGAATGAGGACTGATGTTTCCCCTTCCTTAATAATTCCCATATCTGTCTTCTTTAGATCTATGAAGATATGTTCTATTTCAATCCTCATTTGAGTCAGAAGGCCATGTTCTTTCCTGCTTAATGCATCTGCGACTTTATTCGCCTTTCCTGGGTGGTAGTGTATTGAACAATCGTAATCTTTATGTAACTCGATCCATCTTCTCTGCTTCATTTTGAGTATTTGTTGTGTGAAAATGTATTTCAAACTCTTCTGGTCCGTATAGATCTCATGTATCTCTTCGTAGAGATAAATCCTTTATATTTTTAGCGAAAAGATTATGGATTCTAACTCAAGATCATGAGTTGGATAATTTTTCTCATGAGTCTTCAACTGCATTGATGCGTCAGTAATAATTCTATCGTCTTGCATAAGGATGCATCCCAGTCTATACTTTGATGAATCACTGTATACTAAAAATCCATCACTTCCCGGTGGCAGCGTCAAAATTGGAGCATTGACCAATCTTGTTTTAAATTCATAGAAGCATTATGTACACTCTTTTCTCCCAACAAACATAACTCCTTTACCTGTGAGCTTGGTTAGAGGGCTAGCCAATCGGGCGGAATTCTGAACGAAAGGCCGATAGTAACCTTCTAAGCCAATAAAACTGTGTACCTCAGTTACGTTTGTTGGTGTGGTCCATTATTGGATTGCCTTTTTATTTTCAGGATAAAATAGGATTACATCCTTAGAGACAATATGTCCTAGAAAAGAAACTGAATAAAACCAGAAATCACACTAGCTAAACTTACCAAATAATTGATTTCTTCTCAGAGTTTTTAGAATAGTTTTAAAATGATCCTCATGGTCTTTATTGATTTTTGAGTATACCAGGATATCATCGATGAATACCACAAAAATGTTATCATGATATTCCTTGAAAACTCTATTTATTAAATCCATGAAAACAGAGGGTTTATTTTTTAGTCCAAAAGGAATCACTGTAAACTTGTAATGCCCATACCTTGTTCAAAATGTTGTCTTCGGAATATCTTCCTTCCACACACGTAGTTGATGATATCTGGATCGAAGGTCAATCATAAAAAAGTATTGATCTCCTTGAATTTGGTCAAATAAATCATCATTCCTGGGTAGAGGATAAATATTCTTTATTATATTAGCATTGATTTCTCGGTAATCAATGCAAAGCCTCATTGATCCATCTTTCTTCTTTACAAACATGATCTGGGCTCCCAATGGAGAATCACTAGGTCTAATAATTTTTTTTCACTCAAATCTTCTAGTTGTTTCTTCAGATCCACTATCTCCACAGTGGACATTCTATATGGGGTCTTTGATATAGGTCTTTCATCAAGAATTATATCAATAGAGAATACAACTTCCCGGTCTGGAGGATGTCCAGGTAAATCCTACAGAAACATATCAATGTATTCTTTCACTATATGAACATCATCAATTTAAAGATTTCATTCCTCACCCAAACATATTGGGTTCTATTCCTCTCCATGAATTGCATTCAATAGAGATACTGGGGGTGGGTCTGGATAAGAATCATATGGGGATGTTTCTTCCCTGAAGACAATAAATTAGACACCATTTTCAAAAATTGTAACTAAATTTTTCTTGTAATAAATCCTCGCATCATAATTTGATAGAAAATACATACAAAAAATTATACCAAATTAAATCATGGTTATGATGATAAGGCTAGAAACTAAAACATGTTTTGGTGTTTGGAGGGGGACTAGTCGACATGCCTTCATTGCATTGATACATCCCATGGGAGTTTTGACTGACAACTCCTTCCTTAAATCAAATTGGACATATCTGATTTTCCTGGAAAACTGAGAGGATATAAATGAATGTGATGATCTAGAATCAAATAAAGTGCTGGCTATGATTGAGGAAACAATTAAAGTACCTACCACCACGTCACTAGGAACTTCAACATACATGGTTGTAATCGCATAGGCACTCCCTTGGTCTCTTGGATTATGTTTCCTTGGAACTTAGGACACTGATTTGCATAGTGTCCCATATCTTTGAAATTGTAGCATTTAATATCATTGAATTTTTTCTTCCCCTTGCATTCACAAGATAGATGACCCTTTTCTCTACACATATACCAGACTTCCATGCCTTTTAAGCATTTACCGTGATTATTCATTCCACAGTTCTCTCATAATGGGAAACTATTTGATCCCCTGATCTTTTTTGGTGCTTCTCCATTTCCATTTTTATCAGAGTACTACTTCTTATCTAGTTTTCCTTGGAAAAGATTTTATCTAGAAAATTCCCTCTCTGTTATGATTGAACTTGATACAATTTCATCATATGATGAAAATGATTGAGAAGACAGTTCCCCTCGAATACTTGGCTTAATACCTTCAATGAAATGATCAATCTTGACTGCTAAGTCACGCATGTAATCCACTGCATACCTGACCAGCCTTGTGAAGGTAGCCTCATACTCTGTAAGACTATCTTCTTAATTTTGTTTCAAGAAAAGAAATTTCCTCTTCATTTCAGTTCATTTATCAAAAGGGAAATATTTTCTGATGAAATTTTCCTAAAATTCCCCCATTACATATCCTCTATATCATGGTATTTTAAATCAAGGACCACCATTGATCAGCTTCACCCTTCAGACAATATACTTCCAGTACTACCCTTTCATTTTCATTGCATATTAACACCATGAATATCGTTTCAAGGGACTTGATCCATTGCTCAACAACCACTGGATTAATAGTCCCACTGAATGATGGGGGCTTCAGCTGCATGAAACGATCGAACACAGGTGTGGAACGGTTATTCGTTACAACTTGAGTAAGTTGTCCCAATATGTTCATGATCTGATATGCTCCCACGTTGACTGTGTTGACTTGCTCAGTAGGGAGATCCCTACCTTTCCAATGAGTATTGACTCCCCTTCGTCCATTAGAAGAATTTTTTAAATAATGGAATACACTAGATTAATTTATGAATCTCAAATAGAAAAATCACTCAACATAGATTGAAATTCTATGCATAGCTAATCGTATAAATATGGTTCCTCTCAGGAAAAACTTATATTAACTCCTTCATAATGGTTTGTAAAGAAAAAATGAATTATCCTGAGAATATCCCCTGGGAGTGTCGTAACCAAGAGTGCATCACGACCCATTTTCATGCACTAGTTCTTATTCAAGTCTTTCTCAAAGTGGTGTTTTCAGGTTTTACCCCTAGATACAACTGTGCCAGAGCCACCTCTACCTGCTCGTATCCAGACAGGGATGTATTGCTTGAAAAATCTAGATAATATATTCCTTACAAAAAACTAGGACGTTCTTGTACATTTATCTTCAACCACTACCTTAGGGCTTGTTACCTACTATAAATTTCCTAATCTAGTTTCTAAGTGTTCTACTAAACTTCCTTTGATACCAACTGTAACTCTCCAACCCCTCTAGGCTGGAGCCGGTACGTTAATTGTGATATTGGCATGGTTAGAAGGCATGAAAATCTCAAAGGAACGATCAATTTAGTATTTTTGAAGAAACTAGATACAAAGATGTAACTCAGATTACATTGGAAATGTTTATAAAATACAATACATAATAAAAACTAAAAACTACATCCATAGGAACTCATTAAAAGGCCTTCTCTTCATCACTTGTTGAAGATATAAAATGTAAGGGGTGAGATAAAATTCTTTGTAAGGGTTATGAAAGAAGAAGAATGAGTACTATAATAAGTGAATCATAATCAAGCTGACATATTCAATATGGAATTGTGAATAAATGAATAACTAATTCCATTAATAAACTGAAAATGAACCTGTATCCATAGATTTTGTCATAGTGAAAACCTCATGGATAAAAATAGTAACTGATAATGAATAAAGAGAATTATTATTTATTGGAAGTAATGTATTCGGCACATGAAACCATAATACTCTTTAAAAGGATTAGTTCTGTGGGTAGAAACCTGTCTGATTTTTTGGAAACAAACTTGAGGGGTCTGTCGCCAAACTGTTTTGTCCCATGAGACCTACCGATGCATCGAGGGGCTATAGAGTGTCCCACCCACCACTGCATTTTCAAATAATTATTTATAAATTGATTCAATAGATGATAAATATTTCCATTAAATATCTGTATAGAGTAGAGTATACAGATTCATCGATATTTCCCTAATTAAAATAACTTTCCAAATAAACAACGTATGTAAAATGGTATACGGTTTAGAAAAAAAACATATCGATGACATGAGATTATGTATATTAAATATAAATATAATTTCAAATGAAATTTGATTTTATATGGTCATTAGGTACACCACATAAGGATTATTAGGTGCACAATACAAAGTTAGTTACAACCAACAGTAGTTGAGACAAAGTCTCTTACCACAATGTAATCGGTCGAATCATATGACCAGAACTTAAAAACCCTAAAATGAATCATTTAATAACATATATAAAAAGTAAATAATGTTATTATATATCAAATGGAAGTATACATATACCACATATAATAAATAAGTGGCAAAAATGAAAATCTCACAGAAATGAAAGTGAGATGAGAAACCCCGTACCATATGCTTGAGTGTGTTCGTTGTTTGTTTTAATGACCCGAATATTCAAATTTATCATCATTAAATAATATTTCCAGAACAACATATACATGTAATTGATTTATTATAAACTTATTATGTTCATTCATGGCCTTTTCTATGGGTTCATTTGGTTCAATTTTAATGTTTTGGATGCATTTTCTCCATTGATTTTCATGGTTCGTTACTTGTTTCCATGAATGGAAGTTCATTTGAAACATGGTTAAACATCCAGAATTGTAAATAAATATTACTAACTAAATTATGCAGATATAAATGAACTTATAATGATTTGGGTTTATATACCATGATGATGATTCATTAGTTAAAACATTAATGATATTTGTTCAGATCGTTTAAATGGTTCTTGGATAATAAAAACCTCATTTTTTCTTATAAATTAGTACCATGAGTAAAATATAATTCCAAAACCATGGGTAAGTCATAACACATATAATATAAACTGGTTTAACTATATAAATGTTATCATGACCAGACTTTAAATAATTAATGCGAATTGAAATCACATCATCAACGATGTCGGTAATTCGACACATCAAGGACAATGTTTTAAATTCCACGAACAAGTAGGGGAAACAAGAAGATTGATGATGAATTTATCATGAACATTAGAACATACATAATATAGAAATATCAAGATATTTCATTCCTCATGGGTAAGATGAGATGAAGAATGAATAAATAAATAACTCAAAATAAAAGAATAATTTAGAAATTGGTTACAAAAATTTGTTTCCCAAACGGCTACGCAACATGGTTGTAAAAAATATAACAAATATTGGGAACAAGGGTCACCTATCTAGAAATGAATAATAATATAGTGTAAATAACGAATAAGAATAAAAATAATAACATGGTATGGAATCTTGAAAGATATACCACATAAATTAGAACTTGAATGGAAAAAAAAGAAATTGAGAATTTTTTTACATTGTTGTGTAACCCGTAGAACATGTAGGATGGACCTTGAGGGCTTGATGAAACCATGGGAGGGATAATATGAAGGTAAGGAGTCCAGAACATTGTTGAGGGAAAATTTGGAATGAATTCAATGAAGGGATGAGTTGTTATTTATAGGAAAAGTGAGGGATTATTTTAATAATTTTCAAGGGAGACCTCATGAGTGGTTTTTGCAAAAACATGGGCTTGCCCATGGTATTTTACCATGGTATAAAAAACATGGGACACCTAACATCATATTTAAATATACAAAAGCCGAACAGATTTATGAAATCATTGTTATATCATTAATGATGTCATTAACATAGTGAAACTAAAAACATTATTTTTTACTATTCACTGAAAAATCAATTGTTTCAGAAAAATTCCCAAAATTTAACCTAACCATTTACCGACGTGTATATTTCAAAAGGGAAATCCATTTTTCAAAAAAAATTTCTAAATAATATTAATTAAATTTTTAAATAAGGTCATAGTTAATTCGCAAAATAACAATCATAAAGTGCGTCTAGTTTTATTTCTCAATGAAAAACAAATTTAGTTATCATTATCTTATTTCCTTATGAATATAAAATAATATTATTATTTACTATTCATAATGGTATGTTACTATTAATATTAATATTCATATGGGTATATTTCTATTTCCCAAAAATCATATTTGTTCTATCAGACTCCAAATGACTTACTGATCACAACTCTAGATGAACAATTTTCGAAATTCAAAACATAGAAGTGGAAAGTTTATATTTAATGGCTATGTTTTGACTATATCCTAAATAAACTAGGGTTGTTTTAAAGGAACACACTAATGAATAGAATTTATATAACAAAAAAATACAATAAAATTTAAGGGGTGCAATAGTAAAAACATCAAAACTCATCAATAGATAAGGTATCCTAAAATAGTAGAATGTGAGAAATATTGGTATTCCTTTCAATGATAACCCATATTGTGTCACTACCTAGAGGGAATATCAACAATATTGACATGAAATTCATGGTTTCATTATTCAATTTCTACTAATTAATGGAGATAATATGGAGAAGACCAGTATATCATTATTTCTCTGCATTGACCTGCTCAGATTTGGAGCACCGAGTGATAAAATATGTTATCTTACTCTTTATACAGGGATAAAAATAATGATGGTGTACATCATTATAAATCATAGTAATACTAGTATGATATTTCCAAATAGATTTAATTGATTACATCATCAACTCTTATATATATTTTTAGGCACCCACACACTTCCATAAAAGACAAGGGTTTCACTCTCGTTATCAACCCAACCAAGAGGTGGATTCTCACTAGAGAAACATTCCCATATGATTAGGCATTTAGAAATTGATTTCTATATCATATAGAACTTATCCATAATATAATTTACACCATAATAGTTTTTTATTTTTTTAATTAATGTTACCCTTTTGATATTTTTCATTTTACGTAATGTAGAAAAAATATTATTTTATATTAAAGTACGATTTCTGGATTGTGTTATACGCAACACCATGTTAATCATGCACTACACTAAACATAAGTTTTACGTTTCTCTATAAGGAACACCAAGCTTATATTTCAACTTGTAGTATGTTATAAGCAATACTAACTTGTCATATTCAACACGCAACACCATCTTGTTGTACGTTACTTGAAACGCCGAGTTTCTATGAAGAACCTTTTTATTATTATAATTAATTAAATGTTATAATTATAATCTATATATTAAAGATAGTAATATGAATAGTGATCCCAAATTTTCATATATTTTTTATATAAATCAAACATATTGATAATAAAAGACATATTTTTAGGAAATCTCTATATATGTTTAAAAATGAAATTTTCTCAAATAAAATGCTTTTTTTGTGTTCTATAAACAACAATAAAGTTAATTATTGAGACATTTATAAATTATATTTCATAAAATAATTTTTATTTTTTATTTTATAATCTCTAAATTCTCTTAGTTTATTTTTTTATTTTTTTAAGAAACTTCATTATGGATGAATAGTGAAAAAAGCATATTTTAATTCAGAAATACATTTTCATATAATTTATTTATAAGATTAAATTATATTTTAATATTTAATAAAATGATAATTATATGATATTTTTACCTATTAAATATGTTAAGATCATTGGAATAACATATACATTCAAATTGGGTATATAAACATATAAAATGATAGGATGTTTTTACTTTTAAAAAATAGAGTGTCATCCTATTAGAATGATTATTTTTTTAAGTCACGGCGCATCCTAGAGGGGCCGATGACATGACTGTACAATTTATGCCTCTATTAGAACATAGTATGGTAACTAAAACATAGTATTAATATCCCCCAAATGGGAGGGATTCGCCTAATCTACCTATAAACAAAGAGAAATCATTAAGAAACAAATATTGATATGTAAAAAACATAAGTACACAATTAATTAATATCTCTAAGATACCATAAAAGAATATGATATAAAATGTAATGAAAGTTAAACATGTCCAAATACAATCCCCCTACAACATAGTGCTCGAATCTTGCTCGTTTTGGTAAAAGTCACTCCTCAAGCCCTGAGATCAAAGGAGACACTCAATGATGAGATCTATCTAATTTGTGATTTTCACAAAGAGAATGCATTGGATTATGAATATTATGAAACACATTTGTGGGTCACAACTAGATCTGACTAGGGGATTCCCCAGATCACAAAGAGAAATGACTGAGGGATTCCATATACCCAATTTAGATCTACCCACTACGTAAGGGATCATGCCTAATACTAAACAAGTGATCTTACAGACCCTAATGATACAAACAACTATAAAGAGGACCAGAACCATGATCAAATAGGTCAAGTGATTATACAAACACAACTAGGAGTGATAGAGGATCACACTCCAGTCTGTGGAAGGGATACCAAAATCTATCTGAGTCTCGATCTCTAGAGTTGATTACAAACCAGATATGTGCATGTGATGTCATATTGAACCCCCAAGGAAAGGGATAAGAGAACTCTATCAACATATTCCAGTCCAACATGAAAAATTAATATCCCTATGACCACTTGATTAGAGTACACAACATGTATCAGTGCTTACACGACATGTCTTGTTATCCCAATTTTTCCCACTAGGAAAATCATCACACTACATGTATTCACCACATACAATTCATGTATAAGGGTATAAATAGATTGTTGAGGAAAAAATTACACAAAATTTTTCTCAAATATACCAAATCAATGTCAGTATATCAACATCATTGATGGCTCATTGATTGGATACTCTATTTAGAAGTGGTGAGTATTTGAACAAAATTTCATAAAACCTATCGGGGGATTTCAGTCCTACCATACAGGTAGGTCCACCTAACTCCATGGTTGGCCATTGTTTTCAGTTCACAGAACAAGAAGACCGGATACTGGTAGACTGGCCATCACAATGGGTCCACCTATCATGATTGACAAGATGCTACGGCCCACTACTGTAGTCGGTCACGCTGTCACTATGCCTAGTAGCAGCATGAGATGATGCGACACCATCATCGGCCACTGCATTTGTTCTCCATTGTAAAAAAAACCGAGATTCTGCACCATTTTCCTCAGATCTGAACTATGTCCAACCAAGGCCCACCTTGTCTGACCTAGGCAAACCCAATGACCATGCACGAGATACTATCTTTGCTCGGTCCACTTGATATGGCACACTCTCATATGACACAGATGGCCTACCCACTCATATGCGGCCCACTTTTCTATCCCACATCGATAGCCACTATACCTTTGATCCCTTACATGGACCAAAAACCCTCCAAAAATGCCTGAAAAAGGGAACAACCACATATCTGAGCTCATAATCTATCTCACCACCATCTAACTATGAATCCAATCATTATATCTCCTATAAAAATGGATAAAATCATTGTTCCATGTTATTCATTTATGAATTATGAAGAAAAAAAATTTGGGAATGATCTTCCATCACATCTCGGATGTGTTATGCTGATCCTAGATCTATGATATTAGATCATTTCACCATGAAACTTGTTCACATTGATAGATTTATTTAGATGTGTTAAACCCTGATCCTAGAAATAACATCCATGGTAAAACATGGAATTAGGATGAGGAAAGAACGATAAATAATATGGAATGATTCGGGGTGGATGTTCATGTTGAATGTGGTTTTATTCCATTAGAGTGATAAGCTAAAATAATCAATAGATGAACCGAATGAAATTCTTCCACTGAATCCCCAAAAAAAATCCCTTCCCCCAAAACACAGTATCCTTGAAACAATACGTTCATCAATTTGTTCACAATAATTATAGATATTAACTAAAAGGCAAATTAAACAATTTAAATACATTCTCTATCTCGAGTGGGATCGATCATTGATGAATAATGGAGTTGTGTCCTCTTTGTTCATCGATCATTGATCTGTTGAACCCAAGGATGTATAGATTGATCGATCCACAATTATTTTTCGTTTTCATGAGAGTATTCTCCAAAGTTCTCTCTAGAAGTACTCCAGTGTCTCTTAGGTTTTCAAGATAACCCTGTATTTTGAACACAACAATATATTTAAATAATTAAAAATTAATGTGTCAGCGAACTGAAATAAAATAATGATATTATAATATTTTATTAATTTCCTCACTCACGACAACTATTAAAAAATGACCGACACCATCAAATTTTATGTTGTTCCTAGGAAAAACTCCACATTACAAAATAAATTGGGACTCATATTTCCATTCAGAGTCCCCATTCATGAATTATTATTATTTAAAAATAAAATAATTTTATTTAATTATTTTATTCATGATTACATCCACGGTAAATTTTTAAACCGATGTCCTACACTAACCAATGTTAGTTCGCGGCTAAGGTAAAGAAATTGTTCTAACATAACATATTCATTTAGATTTCAAATCCAATAATCCATTTTGGATTCATTCCACTTTTTCGGGTACACTACACAAGATTTCCGTTAGATAAATTAATATTTTTCAAATATTTGTTCGGGGAACATTGGGCCTCAGAATCCTACATTTTCTTAGTGCCATGTCTTGAAATCAATCCATATAATATAGAAAAATAATTCATAGATATTATAATTTGTAAAATTCCCCTTACTTTGGGAATTTGCATCAATGAAAATCCAAAACAAGGGCTACACAAACAAATGAGGTTACTGAGCATTTATATAAGCCTCCATGTCCCATTTTCTCTCCTGTAGATTCTCATGCTACCACCAGAAATGCACCTAACTAATTGATTACCCATGAAGGACCGTCTTATACTGATCCTCCGTTAACATTGAGTACATAGAAAAAGAATCTACATACTTTGTTTCCATATCAACCGAATTATTGACTTGTAATGGGTCATATACCTACCTCCAGAGTTACAACACACAGAAGATATCATGTACCCACAACATGTTCTCTATGACCACAATATTCCTATAAATCATACAATCTATTTGTTGGTAAACTACTTCTACCAAGTATATTTGGGTCCCAAATTCTTCTTTCCATTCCTTTAAAAAGTTGGATCTAAAGAGAGCTTCACGATTTGAATGTATCATCAATAGAACACCATGGAATGAAAATATGTCATTCCCGTAGAGGTGTCCCAAGCTCTATTCCAGACTCTGATCTCAGATATCCAAGAAGTTTTCTAACATGGTGTGTCGTTGAACGATCATTCCAGAATGCATCAAGTCCCCTTGACTGATGTGGTAAATCCATAACAATGTCCATTGGTATTCTATCCAAATTCAATATTGGTACCACAAGGGACTGACTTAAACATGATTGAACCAAGTGCTTAGCCTTCACTTTTAGACAAGAAATAGATCGATAAACAATCCATGCAACTCCTTTCTTTATCTCTAACTGACAAAATAGATGTTGGAGGACCTGATACATCTGCATAATGCCTAGATTTATTGTTAATGGGGCTGTATGAAACTCTCTCAGAAATACCTCATGAAACACTTCTAGTGTAAAACCCCTTTCATTTAAAAATATATTGATATACAAGAAACACTGATTCTCTACATAATTATACTTTTTTTTGGAGAATGTTATAGACTAGTTATTAAATATATTATTTCCATTTCTATGATTTGAATTTCCAAAAATAGACATATGTGGTAGTGATCAGTTTCTTATTTGGAGTCAGATAGAACCAACTGGTTTTTTTAATAGTAGCATACCCTTATGAATAGTAATATGAATATAAATATTAAAATTTTTAATACTAAATAATGTTATTATTTTATTTTATTATGTTTATAAGATAATGGGATCTTGATTAATTTTCCAAGGCGATATAAAATAAGTTATAGTTTCAAAATTGTTATGTTTAGAAAAAAATGTGATTATATTTAAAAAATAAATTAATAATATTTAGAGAAATATTTTAAAATAATCAAAATAATTATGGAATTCTACACATTGAAAAATGGTTAGGGTGAATTTAAGGGATCTTTATGAAATTCAGGGACTTTTTATGAATAGTATAATATGGCAATATAATGTATATATTCATTATCAGTTAAATACACTTATTCTAGCATCATGCCTGATGTAATATCCCTTGGTTTGAACTCACATGCTATAATTTTTATTTTGGGTGACAAGAATTCATTCTACTCATCTTCTTGAGTAAAAATAAAAAACCAATGATTATAATAATATTAAATCCCTCCTCTCATACACATTAGTACCACCCTCACCCCTTCTTCGTCTCACACATATATAGCTTTGTGAATTGCATAAATTGAACCTAATACCCTTCCCAAATCCGTTCTCCATGTCTAATACTATCTGGTCTCATAAAATAGAAAAAAATAAAGGCTTTAATGAGGATCTCAAGGAGAAGATATCAAGAGGTAAAATTCATTTTTCTTTTTCTTGTGTTTTCATTTCAATTATTTTCTTTTATTATACTATCATATACTCACCTTATCCAACAGTCATTAAAGACTTATTATTATATTTATTATATATTTTTATCATTTTTGAGGAAAAAATCATCATCATTCTTCCTCTTATCTTCCTCTTATTCTAAAAATATAAACATCATCTCTGATGTGTCGATTTACCGACATCGTGGCTGACGTGTACTTTATTTCAATTACTTCCTTAAAAGATGGTTGTAAACCCATTTTAATGGATAAAAATGTTTGTAATATTTGTTTTTTTACATATCTTATGTTTTTAAATTATAGTATATTCATAATATTAGAGTTATATTATAAAAAAAGTTCATGATAATTGTTGAACCGCCAAAATGATCTAAACGACTATCACCAATGATTTATCTAATGGTCAATCCTCATAGCATATAAACAAAATGATTTAATTTATATTTTAAAATTATAGGAAAATATTATCACTATATAATTCCACTTATGGATTTTCTCTTCAATTCGACAATAATATTCTTTATGTACCAACCCTGGAAAAAATTTGAAGCACGCACCCGAAACAATGGAAATAAAAAAAAGGTTATTAATATATTTGTCTAGTGGTGTTATAAAATTACCATATAAGGTGTTATAAACAAAAATATATTTATTTAAATTTTTAATAAAAATATTTTAACTTGTTTACATGAGTTTTAAACATTATTGATTTAATACAAACCTGGGGTAAGGGATTTGTAAACCCAATTTCCATTCTTTGGGTTAACCATATACATTATTCATTATTTAATAATAATATTACATATAGGATGAATTTTTATTAATATTATGTTTTATTATGTGAATTTCTATTTATACAAATATTCCTATCATTTTATTAATTTATCACATCATTTATTTGATATTTTTACGGGATTTTACTTTAAAAATCCTATTTTAAAATTATATTTTATACAATTCAAAAGAATGTTTTTTATGAAATTATTCTTGTTTTATGATTATGTTCTAGTTCAAGGGAATTTTTATGATGAATGATGTGAGATATATCTCTATCAAATGACTTGTGTACGTGTATGCTGCATGATGTTTGTATGGTTACTCCATGTGTAACTGTGATGGTTACACAATATGGTAGTAATGAGGGTTGAGTTTTATAGTATATGTGAGGGTTGAGAATCATAAGGTAGTCATGAGGATTAAAATATAAGTCAGTAATTTTCAATGATAAATATTTTATTTTACATATGTTTACTATTGTTTTATGGAAATCTCTTGTTTCATAATTTCTATATATAAGGGTGAGAATTATGTCTTTGTGAAATTGATTTCACATTCTTATAAGTTTTGATGGACTAATGGTTACCTTCTTTCTTTTCATATCCCTTGTTGAGATTTTTTTCTCATACCATGTTTTTAAATGTTTTCATAGGTTATAAGGATGCATTATATAATTAATGAATTCGAGTTAAATTTTATGATTTTTTTTCAATTTACTCAAGATGTTGTGTTGTGTTAAAAATTTAATGTATTAGAAGAAATGGATATTATTTTTGTTGTACCTACATAGTATGCTTGTGGGTTGATATGTATGTGTTTTTTACAAAAATTATAAAAATATATACATGAATGATATTTGGGATTATAAAGGAGTTAAATCTTTTTGAAATAGTTGGGTTATGTCATGTTTAAGTTTGGGTCCTTATAGTTGGTATTAGGGAACATTTTAGATAATTTTTCGAGTTATGGTGTTGTTAATAGAATACCATAAATAATTTTTACCAAATTTTTATATTGAATTGGTATGGAATTTAATGAATACCATGTTTCTTCATCTGAGAAATGTCTATTCAGAATGCTTTTCGTAGAATAAATAGGGAAGATGAAGTTGGAATGAACTGGGGTGATGATATCATTCAGAATCTGTAACCTGCAATGGTGGGAATTGGATCTGAAAAGTTTGTGACATAAATGGATCATATGATTCCTGATATAAATAGTGGTGGAATCCATGGAAGAGAACAACTAGTGTTACCACAATGATACTAAATGATAGTGAAACATTTTATGAAGGAACACCCTATTGCTTTCTGTGGATATTTTATCCCAGTAGGAGCTAATGTATGAATTAATTCCCTTGAAAATATACATGATGTTATTTTATATTCAAAGAGTCCAATTTTTTGTATTTCTATTTATATTTTTGAAGGTGAAACTGATCACTGGTGGTTAATGGTCGAGAATATAAAGGATGTAAGGGATATTGAACCCTTGGAGTGGATTAATTTAAAAGTATCTTCCTTGAGACATATTTTCCTAAGGTGGTTCGATATAGGATGGAGAAGGAATTCCTTGAATTGAGTTAAACTGATGAATACTCAATGGAATTTTATGAACCAAACTTCACCCCACTAGAATTTTATGCTCCAAATCATATTCTATAAATTGATTTCAAAATAATCTTTATTTACTCTGGATTGATTCCATGATATCAATTGTAATTGGACTCCCAAGAATTCAAATGTTACGAAAAACATGTAAGATGTACTAAGATGGTAGAAATGGAGGTCTATGATGATCACATGTACATTGAGAACCAATATAAGAAGAGGTATTATTGTAAACGTACGAGTAAGAATTAATCAAAAACATATGATGGTAAAAAAGTTCAGTTTCCAGTTTGTGAAATGTGTGGTAAAATATACCCTAGGGAATGCCTTACCAAAAATGGAATGTGTTTTCGATGTGGTATGTTTGGAAATATGGAATGATATTTTAATGAAAATGATCCAATGATAAATCATGAGAAGAAAACATTATAGTGTTTCAAATGTGGTGAGATGGGACATTAAAGAAATTCCTAAAAAAAGAAACATATTAATTATAGAAAGTAGATAAACAATAAGAAAAAATGTGTTGTGATATCCTTTACAAATACATCATAAAATTTTGGTTTGTCCAATTATATTGTATCAAGTACTTTGTTTGATTACTCGGATTTTTCAAACGACTTGTTTTATAAGGGGTCTACACATTACATTATTTCTATTAATTTTGTTGTTAAATTGTATATATCACATCAACAAATGAGACCACAACTTATTGTTAAAACACTAGGGAAAAATGAAATATGAAAAATTCATTTTAATAATCATCAAATTGGTATCTATAGTAATACCTTACATGTAATCCTTTTTTAACTTTAGTAGAGTTTTATGTCATTCTGGGTATGGATTGGATTTATGAATATCACTCTATGATTGATTTTAGGATTACAAAATTCGATTTATAGAAAGAGTTTCAGTTTTTATAAAAAAATGATCCCATAAAAATTACTAAATATCAAGAAGCTGAGAAACTATTAACTTATGGAAATAAAATTTATCATGCACATGCTGTTGAAAATAATGGAACTATGCGTATTAATGATGTGATAGTGGTAAAAAAATACAATTATGTTTTTCCAAATGTGTTACCCACTGTTGATTTATTTTCTTGGAAAATATTCATGATATTAAAAAAATAATTTTTCCTTTCAACTACCCATTTATAGTTCCATTGAAAATAATTTTAAACATGCGATGAGAAATAAAATCAAAGAATGAGACACAATAAGAAAGAAAAACATTACTCTATAGAAAAACATGAAAACTTGTATAATGATTACTTATAGGTTAAATGTTTATTAGTGTCTGAATTAAATCATTTTCACATGAAAATCATAAAAATATTATTCTCAAATAAATTACTCAGATCCCATAGAAATATATTAAAAACCATTTTATGATTTCTCAAAGAATAAAATTCATATAATCATTTCAAAACCATTTTAATTGGAATAAACATATGGATGAAATCCAATATAAAAATTACGCACTATATTAGAGTGATATAATGGGGCTCAACCATCTTAGACACTATATCAGGAACAACCACAATGTATAACAATTATTAACCCTACATATAATCTAAATTAGGCTTACCCATTTTTGATGAGAAATAATGGGCTCATTCCATCATATAATCTATATCTGGTTCACTCATGAGTTATAATGGGGATCAACCATTAATATATACTTTTTTAGGCGCATCAATTTTTTATATAATTCTCATGTCCCATATCTTGAGTAAAAATATTTATTCTGGTAGTTCTTCATCGTTATATCCTTTTGAAAAAATCACTTTTATACCCATATGAAAACCCATATAGGATATCCAAATAAGCATTTATTTTAATAATTCATCTTAAATACCAAAATACCTTGAAAAGGGAAATGGGTTTCTTCACTCAAGAAAACCTAATACATTAAAATCAATCTATAAATAAAATAATATTCATCATGGAGGGAAAATTTGTTATCTCAATGTATGTTAAAAATAGAACATTCCTTTTTTCATTTCTCAAAATGGTCTATATAGAACATTTAAAAAGATTATTTTGGAAAAGTGTTGAAATAAATTAAAAATATACGTCAAATTTACTTTATAAATCTTTTACACCCATATAAAAAATTCATAAAATTATTTTTAAAAATATGGATATATAATAGATACTGTTGGGAGGAATGATTTAAAAGTTAATTTTTTTTAAATGAAAGTCCTTTAACACATGGGAAAAACTAAAATCGTAAGAGTCATTAATAATAATAGTAAAAAACATTAAATATCATGGGAATATATAACACCCTGATATATTATGTGAAATATGATTTATTTAGACACAATAAAAAATTAATGTTCATAACATCAAAATACTCCTCAAAAAAATGAAATCAATACAACGTCCCTTTCCACATATTGAGTTTCATGTCAATTTCACATGAATGAAAAAATAAAATTTTAATATCAAAATCCCGTGAAGTATGAATGATTTGTGATCTTAAATGTAAAAGGGGAATTATATACACCAAATAAGAGAAATTGGGTTCATAACATTACAATATCCAATAATGAAATGAACTCGATACAAAACCTCTTACCACATGTTAACGTTCTTGTAAAATAATAGTAGATTAAAATAATTAGAATTTAATAATTAAATACCATAAATATTTATTTATTCATGATAAAATATAAAAATGGGTAGTATTTAGAACATATAATAGAAATTATGTTCACAATAATCAAATATCCCTCAATGAAGGGAAGTTTAGATGAAATCCCTTAACGTGAGTTGGAATTACCATGTATGAGCTTTACCATCTCTAATAATTAACTTATGAAAATTATTTAATTTCGTATGAAAAATTTACGGATTTATTATTAATTTTATTTCACTTATTCCCATGCTATATATGATTAAATAAACATTTTGGGTTGCATCATGTGATTTGATCTTATTCTACATGTGTCAAAAATGACGTTTGTAGGTTGATTATGCTCAAAAATATCATTAATAAACATTAAAAGAGTAATAATCATGAAATAATTATAATTTTTAAAAATTAAATTATATTTCTAAAAACAAATCCTAAAATATTTTCTTGAAAAATGAACTATGTTGCAATTATGGTTATAGTATGTTGTACGTACAAATGACTAATGTTTCTATTTTTCAATGATCATTATAAAAAACATTATTTTATATTTAATATATCAAGAATTATAATAATATCTTATATAACATATTAATAATTATATAGGATATATTTTTTTTCATTATTTTTGGAATATAACAAAATAATTGGTGGTGGAAATAAGAAATTATATTAAATATATTTAACAGGAGAATTAAATTCTCTAAGAGAAACACCTTTTGGATATCCTCTTAAGGAACCTAGGGTTGGTTTTTTGGGGATACCAAAATTTTTAAAATGTGTATATATATTTTGGGGATAATTTTTTTTTATGTTTTTATGAATAAAATAGGTTCATAGTTATCAATAAGAGTGGGGAGAGAGTTTCATTTTTAATGTGGGGAAAGGGAACCCTATTGGAAATTACCTGGATATTTCCCAAAATCATCTGAAATGGTAGTCATTATCATTATTAAATCTTTTTAAATTCTGCATATTTGGAAATGGGTGTTATATTATTGAAATATTTCTAGACTATAGTTTTATGACTAGTTTATTAGGAAATATCACCCTTTATCTTTTTAGCGTAACCCATGGTATATCTATTTTACTATAACAACTATGATTAGTTTCTATTGTATTCGATATTTATTATGGTCAAAAATAAATTTGACTATTTTTGAAAATATGAATTATGATGATTAAAAATATGGAAACAATTTTTTCAAATTGAGGTCCCAAATGTGTAAATTTTAAATTTAAAAGTAAACAATTATTCTTGAAGAATAATCGCATTTTCTTGAAAAATATATTTCAATAAAAAGGTGATTTCATTTTAAAAATATGACTATTAATAATAATTATGTGAATAAAAATTCATATTTATATATTTATAATGTATAAATTTAACATAAAAGATTCTACATTATTGTTTTATTAATTAATTTAAATAGAGAATCATTATTCACTTTTATACAGTTTTCATACAAAATCCATGTTTTAAATCAACGAAAAAAGATATTCAAAAATAATATATAAAAATGCTTCAAATTTATTCAATTTGATTAAATATAACCAAGTATTTATTATGTTTCCATAAATTTTATTCATAATATAATTTGACTCATAAATTACTTAATTATTGAAAAGAATTGACTTTTTTGCAATAATTGTTGTTAATAAATATTCATTAAAAATTCAATATTTTCTGAAAAAATATCAATATTTCACCCCAATTATATTTTGAAATTATTACTTAAAAATTTAATTTTATAAAATAATTTTCTAAATGATTGAAAAATTAATTATAATTTTTATTTACAAAAAAAAATTGTTTTTGAAGAAAACAAATTTTTGATGACTTTCTATTACTATGAATTTAATTATTATTTTCTCATCACTAATTATATAGAATTAGAAATATATATATATATATATCATAATTTACATAAGACGATTCATACCCACCAATTTAATAGCTAGAATATATATGATAAATATATTTAATGTGTCATTTAAACATGGGGTTATGTTTTGAACATTCTATCAAACGTTGATTTATTTTCTAAAGTATCATGAGGATACACTACAGTAGTAGGTAAACATTATATCCCAAAACAATTACAAAATTCCCTTCCTAATGATACATCTTTCATGTATATATAATAAAGATTAATATTGTTTTAAATCACACCATATTATCTTCCTCTTTGTATTTATAATTCCATTGTTAGATTTAGGTTAATTTTTAAGATTCTTTAACATATTTTTTTAATGTGTACAGTGGAAAATACATTTTTGTACAAAAAAATATAAATTCTATTACATTATTATTATATGTACAAGGAATATGAATTTAAAAAAACTTTTAATTGATCAAATATGAATTTAATGAGTGAAATTAAATATTGATAAATAATATTCTTAATTTATAAACCTTATGTTTAATTTTAGTTTACACATATATTTTATAATAAGGAATACATATTTTCTAAAAACATGTTTTCACACGTTACATGAGCTAATGTTATTATTAAATTTATTTAAACATTGGAATGTTATTTGATATAATTGATCTCAAAATTGGAATAATTAGGTTAAATTTATTTAGTAACACTACTTTTAGTTTAATGAATTTAATGTCAATTTCCTTGGAAAAAACACATATCCACGATAAACCAAAAAATGTAGAAAATATATTTTAACAGTAAAGGGAATGAAAGATATATTCAAATTAGTTGTAATTATATTAAAAACATTATATCATCTACCACTCAATTATTATCCATTTATATGAACATTACTTGTGAAAAAAAAAATTACATTGAAATTTGTTGGAATAATTATACAAATATTGTTTCGAATAATTATAAAAGAGACTTCTCACCATCTATTCAATAATACTATTCATTTTATTTATTTTTGAAAAAAGCCTTATTCTCATGCCCAATAATTATATTTCTCACCACTTATCTTTCTCTTCACATTACATTATCCTAATCCAACAATTTCTAAAGATTTATCTAAGTTAATGCCTAGGTCCAAAAAGTAAGAACTAATATTCCCTAATTTATTTTCTTTTAAATATTTATCTCTCATTTATAATTTTTAAAATAATATATAATTAAATTATTATTTATTTTATTATTATAATTTAATAAATAACATCCAACATTCCACATTTCCGTTTTTTGTTTCTAAAAATGACATTCATGTGTGTGAGTGAACTTCCACCTCCATGATGTGTCATGTTCTATTTCACTTATCCAACATCCAAGGATAGTAATAATGATTAATTTTTTAAATAATTATGATATTTATAACAAATTTTAGTTTCATTGTGATAAAAAATATAACATGTTTCTTCTATTCTATGGATAACCATATCATCAACCTTGAGTATGTGTGGACTGCATCGTCCATAGAATGAATGATTTTTTTTCTATTCATTGCCTAAATTGAAGGATATTCATGGGAATTATTTTAATTGATAAAAAATATTTTTATTATATTATTAAGGTCATAGAATGAAAATTTTGGCCGCCTATTATCAACATGAGCAATAAAGAACAGTGAAAAAGACAACCGTACAAAAGAGCAGCTAATCCGGAATGATGATTACATCGTAATATGCAATAACATCTTATGGGTTGTGTTATTCATAAAATAATATATAATTATTGTATATCACACCAATAAACTCTTAATTAGAACATTATTATTCTATTATAATTATATTACAACAAAACATTTCAAAATCATCCAATAATTATGATATATTTTTGTTGGGGATGGTTTAACCACCTATAAATAATATGGTATAAATTTATATCATGGATGACTATATGAGAATAATTTATGGTAATATATTATATAAATAAGTATTTAATGATTTTATTTTATTTTTCTAATGTAATTATTAGAATTATAATCATTTGAAAAATTACTAATGATTGTTTGTTACAAATTACTAAAATATGCTCATCATTGAAACCGTCATTATAGATATAACCAAACCTCTAGTATAATATTATTTTATAAAATTTAAATTATTACAAGGACCTAATTAAAACACAATTAATAATTTGGGAATGATGAAAAATTTAATAACAATATATTATAACACTTCTATTATCAAACTAGTTTAAAATGATCAAGATTTCCCACACAAATTATTGAATATATATAATAACAAACTATTATAGATACAATGAATAATTATAAATGAAGTATAAAAATGGTTATAGGTATGAATAAGGTTATGAATTAGGTGACTAATATAATTACTTTTTTATACATTATATTTTTAATATTCAGCTATGTGAGATTAAATTTACTATTTCTTTATTACAAATATTAATTCATTGAGACAGTCATAGGTTTTTCACCAAGATTATTATTCCATGGTGAACTTAATACCTATTAAATTGTTCATGTCAATAATATATATTAATTCATACAACTATGTTTTTTGTTTTAAATTCAATACTTCTAGGGATCATGATTGAAATGTTACCTAAAACCCCCATAATACTAGAGAATCCTAATTTTTGGAATGTCTCATTGCTAGAAATTACATTCTGGTCAAGATTATAGAGAGTCAATGTGGCTTTTATCACATAAACATATAGTTAGTTGCCATGAAGAATTATCGTTGGTTATTAAATCCATCACCAAATGTTTTTAGGTTGAGAGTTCCTAAGAGTAGACACCATTCTAGACATCCTCAGGGGATATGCATTGGAAAATTCACATGTTTCATATAATCCATAATGGAGAAAATTCTTCCTTTAATTTAATGTCCTTTAAATTATAACTAATATAAGCGATTTCATTCTACTATTCATAACAAAACACGTTGAAAATTCCCTATCTTCTTTATTAAATTTATTTTTTGGATAATTTTTTGTCATATGACACTCTGAGTAACTCATAATTTCTATGTTGGTTATAAAATATTCTTCTTGATAGCCACATTAATCTATTTAATAAATAGATAAATTATTTTGTTAACCATATATTATTACATCATATTGTATTTGTGTGAGGGATGATTATATATAAATATATTCCATTCATTTATAGGGGAAATATTTTCATTATGTATTCTTATTATTTCATCATGGATGTTTATATAATACTAAGTCACGTTATCCATGTGCTATATAGATTATTACTTCTTTCATATGATACATGCATAACAATTAATTTTTGATGGATAGGTCCCAATATAGATGGATAAAAAATTCATCTATTGGACTCATTCGAAAAATGATATGGGGTATTGTCTTATGCCTTACCCATTTAAATATTATATTTTGAACATAGACTTGATGAGATGATTTTTATATATCACATTTTTTATCCATAATTATGATATCAATAATTATTATACCTTATTATGTTTATATTGATATAGTATACTGTCAATTTTATATTTTAGGACATTATTTTGTTCATTTATTTATACCATACTATTTATTATATGCTTATTCTATAATATATTCTAGTGTACACTACCCATTACAGAGTGGTTGAGCTCACCCTTATTTTGTTTTATTTGCATAAGAAACCTCAAACTGAGTTATGTGTAATTTCAAATGATCTATAATAATATATATCAATGGAATCATGATGTTTATATGATATATTATATTTACTCATGTATAGTGTGAAAAATTGTAAACTATCTAGTCTTCAAACACATCTAAAATATTGGATCCTATTCGAACTCTTGTATTCTATGAAAATATTTATATAAAACTATCGAATTTTTTTAGGATGTAGGAATATTAGAGTTCTTATCAAATTAATTTTGTTAGAAACCATAGGGGAATAATTAGAGAAACCTTGTAAAATCTCACAAATATTATGGAAACTATATCACAATATGAATTTAGAATACCACATAGTTTGATAGCTAATACAATGAACAAATATGATATTAAAAAATAGACATATTATTAAATTATTATTTATTAAATTTTAACATTATAAACTAGATGTTAAATTTTCATGTATGAATTGGATTAATTAATTTATTTTAAATATATACTGGTTTTAATAAATATAAAATTAATTACAAATTATTTTGAAATAAACAATAAAATTTTATTGAACAATTTTATTTTTTTATGAGATAATATTGTAATAAATTTTTGAATAATTTATAAATTTTATTTCATAAAATTAAATTCATTTTTTAAATCATCATATCTGTATTAAGTACATATATATCTATCTTTTATAATAGATTTCATCATATGTTTAATGTTAGGCTTCGAAACAATTTTTTTGAAAACTAGGTTGCATAATGTACCTCAATATAAATAAATTAAAATAAACTACAAAGAAATATGAATTAAATTAAATATTATATATATATATTCATATAATGATGATTTCTATGCATATAGTTAATATACGATAATCATTTCCATAATGGCATGTTTTTTAGAAAACTTCTTTTTTTCATGCTTATATGTTTCACATATAAGTTAAATACTGAAAAATATTATTTTGTTTTCATAATGTAGATTTCAAATTTAGAAGCATCATATTTTATGTTTTATTAAATGTTTCAATTATTTTTCCTAATATTTAATAATAAAATCATTAAAAAATAATTACCATGGTAATAAAAATTTAAATTGTAAAACTGAGTAAACTTAGAGATAAAGAAGATGAAATGTTTAAAAAATATTTATTTTTAATGGTAGATGTGTTTATTAGACATATACCACCTCAAATCATGTATTTTTCCATATTTTATGAACTTATCTTGATATTGACTTCCCATTTTTGAATTATTATGAATATTTAAAAAAATGACTATCCTCTAAAATTGTAAAAGTGAACCGCTCCCAACACTCTCTAACTTTTATAATGAAATATTTCTAGACAAAACCCCAAAAAATCAATCCCAAAAATCTTTAGATATATTATTTACCTTATAATACTCTGAAAATACTATTCTTATGGTCCTTAAAGAAGTCATCTGAAAGGGATTCTTCTATGAAAATTCAATCATCTCCAATGTGCTTATTCTATTGTACTTATTATTTTTAAACCCTCAACTATGTACATATAGTTGATTTATAATTTAAACCATAAATTTTATATATTGAGATTTTATATTTTTTTCACAATATTTATCCATCTCCTCTTCCATTAACTGAGTAATAAATCCATCGTTCTTGTGATTGGAGGACCACCACCACATGAACCTATGCAATTCATTATCCATCATCAAATATCATGGATAATCAGAAAAATAAATTTAATATATATAAATTTATTTATTATACATGAATAAACATATAAATTTAATATATCATATACTTTATTACCTTATAATCCATTGAAAAATGATAAATTTATTCGTGTGTAAGGTGGAATACTTCCTTGCGCAATGATGTGATTCGTTTTTATTACCACATAATGTGGATGGTATATGTAATTGTTTTTAAAAGACTAATAGTATATTTATTATGTTATTCTAATTTTTAAATGATAAAATAATAGTTAATTTCCATTCATCTTGATATTTTAATAATTAAATCTTTTCATGTGGGTACATGTGGCCTACCGTCCCCAGGATTGTAATGTAGTTCATTTTCATTATAATAATTCAAGTTAGTTTTTAAAACTATAATTTATTTATTAAAATTAAAATTATTTAATTATTATTATTTTGGATATAATGGGATAATTACCTCATAGACCATGTTCAACAGTCCAATTCAATTTGGAAGGTATGGACCCCACATCTTCAAAAAACACAACTCTGATATAAATTTTTATGTAATTACAATTTTCATTAAAATAAATAAAGAAAATTTTATATGAATGGGGGATTATTCCTAGAAAAATGTTGTTTATTTACTAAGTAATTTATATTTTTTTATTATACATAAGTAAAAAATAAATACATTAATGGTCTTGGGGAATGAAACAGAAGCTTGTGGGGTGAAGATTTAATATTTTTCACCTACAAAAAACATAAAATTTATTTAATTAACTTAACCAAATAACCTCTCTAACTGTTACCCGTCCTAATACACCACATACCTGAAGGCATATTCCAATCATCCTGAGTTGGAAACATGCACTCATGCATCAAACAATAACTATACAGAATGATTTAACACATCCTGATTAATTAACATAGAACACAAATATATATATACATATAAGGATTAAATATTAGACTAAATACTTATAAATAAACAAAAATAAGATAGTGGAAACCAAATAAAAACAATAGTATAACCATCCCCTAGAATTATTCCTACAAAAAAGTACAAACCATATTGTTTAATCATATGATTTATGTTATAGCATGGGAACCAAACACAATCTCACCATCTAGATACAGAGATTCTATTGACCAAAAACCATGTCGACTCATAGATGAACCTTTCCCTTCCATGCATCAAAATACATTAAATGGTCTACACCCCATCGAATAATTCCTTATGGTGTGATCATATAATACCTGTCGGGTCCCTCCCACTTGATCCATGACATTTCTATATAAAAAATATTCATGTGTACTAATTTTAAATAAAACATGGAATACTAAGATGTAATTTTGTTTTTATCAGGTTCGTGTTAAACATTTTCACTTTTCTGGAAATTCCAAAACCAACATATGTATATCAATGTCAAATTTAAATCATGCACATCAAAATAAAAAGCTAATCAAATCCAAATCATATGAAAATCAATCTATGTATCTCAATAGGTGATGCTATCAAAATACCCATACCAAAACAAATAATACATTTACTACATGTCCCTAGAACACTAATATACAAAGTAGAGAAACACCCCATGGGTGAACATCCAAACTATTACAAGCATGTCCCGATAACAATAAGCATATGGATAAGTGAATATTCATATGGTAATATCCCCCAATGGGAATATGGATGATCCCTCTATGTTAATCCTTCCATATACGTTCTCAATTATTCCCATTTTTTGCATTTCATAAATCTTTTCTTTGATTTGAAAATACCAATTTTACATTTACCAAAAATAAGGGTAAATTGACCTTTTATCAGAAATCAATTTACACACATAATAAATTAATTCTAAATAATTTATAAATAATTTTACAAAAATAAGTTAAGTATATTTCATAAAACACATGATATAGATGGAACTACTTACGTAAAAACTATGTTCGCACACGTCCACAATGAATAAAAAACTATGAGATATACAACAATGACAATGATAGTCCTAGAATCAAATCTATACTTATTATAATTGATTCAAGTAAAAAAAAGTGTTGGTAGAGAAGTTGAAAAAAATAACATAATAATGAACACCATCCACACCACAACCACAAAGGAAACGACCTCTAGAACAATATCGAACCATAAATCTTGTAGCGGGATGACCTTTTTTATGGAATAATGAATCTAATAACACAAATGCACAGTGATATCATGATCAAAGTATCAAAGAATCAGATATACCAAGTCACTCAAAGAGATGAGACCCATCTTCTAGAGCGACCCAATGATGAATAAATCATTTGAAATCAAACAACGACTCACAAAATCACAAAATAAGCCTTCTGAGTTGAGTGTAAAAAGGATCTCATGGAAATGAAATTAAACATTATTCACAGAGCACCCAAAAAGTTTCTTCTTGGGAAATTATATGACGTTTCATCACATTACACATCATGTAATCCCTGATGATCACTTACTCCGAAAAAAACATTTCTTTTTTAATTAATGGTTATCAATTTTCATTATTCATTGTGTAAAAAAACATTTTGTACCCTTTTCACGATATGTACACATTTCATGTCTTCTGTCTGGTGTTCATAAAAACATCATGTATCCCCTTTCCGTGTTGTATAATAGCCCCATGTGTAGCTAAAAACCTCATAACAAACTCAGGAATCATCTAAACTCAGGGAGAACCTCACAAACCCATAAAAAAATGTATACTCAGATTCCATTAATTCATAAAAACTTCTATCCTTGAAAATTAATTCACTTTTTTGGAAAATGTTCTCCATCCTCAGGTATCATATGATGCACCCAATTAACAATGGAAAACATTTTGAGATAATGTAATTACCTAAAATTGGTTAATTGGATGATACAAACTCATCACTATATGTACTCTTGTCTTTGTTATGTTATGTGGAAGACTAATGTTTATTATAAAGTTGGGAAAATTATCCTCCCTCAATGACTTGTGCTCCCATGTCTCACAATAATTTGATATATTTCACCATAACACACTAAAAACATAATAGACATCCAATTAAAGACTTTACATGAGATTGAACGATCTCAAATAGATGCTCAACAATATAAACATATTACAGTAACATAGGTTCTTCAAAACTCAGAATGTGAGAGGGATCAAGATGAAATTTCATGAGAGGTGATATGTGGAAAACATAATTAATTCATATAAACTAATCCAACAATAAAAACTGATAAGCAACCCAACTAAGCTACTCAATAACCACAAACTATTTGAGATATCTTAGTGGGAACAGTCCATATTATACAAGATGCTAGTAACTCAATTAAGGTGAAAATTTTAATAAAACATGATAAACTATTGAAAACTCAAACAAAAGAAGATGTTGATCCACCTATTATTTATGTTGAATATGAGCTATAGAATGATGCCGACATATATCATGAATCCTCACCAATGTCTCCTATACTAAAATCTTTCCAACCAATGTATAAATTTCCAGTTATTATTAACAAAGAGGGTACATGTATGGGTGAACATTCAAATTCTCGAAAGGATCCAGTCTAATTGAAAAATAAAAAATGTTATTATAAGAAAAATATACAAGCCATGGTTGGTTCTCTCATGATCCCCCAAAATAAAAGACACATGCACAACGAATATCATCTAGTATATGAATGACACACTCTATTTGACTATCTGTCTATGGATCATAAGATGTACTCAATCTGACATGAGTCCCCATCGCCTATTGAACACTTCTCCAGAAAATCAAACTATACATAGGACCCATGTCTAAAACAACAACAAAAATAATCCCATGAAACTTCAAACATTTATATACATATTGTTTTCTTCGATTTTAAACATTTTTTGTGTCCCCAATAAGAATGAAATTATATAATTTTATCAAATAATCAATCACTAACAATATTTCATTCCTCTCTTGGGGGGTACATGGTAATCAAAAAATAAAGTCCATAAACACCTTCTCCTACATACAAATATGCATTATAAGAGGCTGTTGAAAACTAGAAGGTTTCAAATACTATACATTTATCTACTTTTAGGTGTAATGTTGTGAAAAAAATTCAGTAATTTCATGTTTTATACCAAAACACCATAATTGACATAGTATACCACAATACATATTCATAGTTCTAGAATGATGGTCCCATGATGAACTATGATATTCAGTCAAAATTGAGTTCCTCACAAATGTTGGGATAACAATCTGATCCCAAATGTTTTGAATAAATTATAAAGAGATGTACAAATGAGATATAGACACCCTACCATATATTATTTATTTAATTCCTTTGAACTCATCAAACTACATCTCATTTTACAATATTGAATAAAAGAGAGATGATGATAACTGAATGTTCATCAAATCCAAACTCGAATCATTATCTGGAGCATCCTCATGCAACTGATAAAAATACTCATATGGTTCCAAAATTCCTTGGATTCCAAAATTTCTTATAATTTCACTTAACTTATATCTGTTTTAGCAAATATATTCCCCTTTTAGTGGGATTAGGATATATCAAGGTCTTCTATATAAGTGTATTCTCCCCAATACCATTGTCTATGACTCATGCTCTTTTGACAAATGATATACCTAAAACAATTTTGAACATAAAATATTTTGAAAATTTCCCCCAAAATATAATGCCTCCAACATTAAAGTGCATTCATAACTACAATAAAAATATATATCATGAGTTGGGTAACTCTTTTAACGAAGTATAAGATAATTAAAGCTATAAGAAACTACATGATGATACTGCATGAGAACCCAAACCATACTAGTTCCAAAATCGTCAGATAAAACCATATAGCCTTTACTATGCTCATGATATACTAGAATAGGAACTGATGTTAGAATTATTTTTCATTCTTCGAAATAAGACACTCACTTTTCATCCCATGTGAATTTCATCCATTTCCTTGTAAGAGCAGTCACAGGAAAACCCAGATTTGAAAAATACATGAAAACCAATAAGTTGTATTTAGAAAGAAAAAGGGATATCGGAATTTTAATAAAAATATGAGGCTCTTCCCATGATAAGACAAACATTATTTTCCTAGGATCAATAGATAATCCATGATAATAAATCCCATTCCCCAAGAATTTCAGTTCTTCAATCAATAAGTTTTATTTTGAATGTTTTATATAATATTTTTTACATCTTATGGCTTCCTAAAACAAACTCAGATGGATCTCATGCTCATGGTAAGATCTTGATTAAACCAAATTATCATCCACAAACACTTCCAAAAATGTGTAGAGATACTGGTGGAATATATGATTCAAAAAATCCATGAAAACTAAAAGAGGGTAATTCATGACAAATGGCATCACAATATATTCATAATTCCTATAAATGATCATTAAATATGTCTCCAATATATAACAATCCAATACAATGATATTATTTTAACCCAACTGATGATCGACAACCAAAAACCTATAATTAGGCTCAACTATGATACTATTAAAAAATCTAGAAATTTGGGTTGGAAGGTCTTACACAACTAGAGCCTAAATCCAAATATTCTTAAAACAACTATGATCTACCATAAACTGAATGAAATGAGACATTCCAATTTTAACAATCAGACACATCTTGATGAGAAATAAGAAGATCTATCTCATTGATGATGCCAAAGAAAACTTGATCGAGAATAAAAAAAATCTTAGACTAGTTCCGTATTAGCGATAGATAACACACAAGAATGACACTGAAACACCTTCCCTTTATTGATTACATGAAGTATCTCTAAATCCATAAAAATTATATGATTTCCCATGGAATTTTAATCCAATATATACAATGGTGAGATATAAATGAGTGGGTAGCACCAGTTCCAAAAAAAGAAATCACTATTCAGTATTCAATAATGATAGTACCTTTCATTATCACAAGACCAATGTCTACCTCCACTAGAAACTAATATAATATGTGAAGGTTCTTCAATCCTTTGTCTTGTGGTTGGATCCATATTGTAATTCAGGATTTTTAACGCACCTCATTATCCTTTTGTGCTGACAATCACTGAGAATATCAATGAGTGTACATGTCCTAAAAGAAGAAAAATTGCTGACCATAAATCCCACAGCTGTTACACATATTATTAGGTGAAGGACAAGAAAAATGGTTTTATGTGACCATTACAATCTAAAAAAGAAATAGAATCACTATTAAAATTAATTATATGTTTAAAAGAGGCCTACTACTAAGAACCAATTCCAACACCCCTATGATTATTCAACCACTTAATTTTTCCCTATATTGTTGTTGATACTGCCATTAGGTTGAATAAAAGCATTGGAATATCCATCATTTTCTGCCATGCTACATTAACCCATCATATCCTTAACAATCGTCTCTTCATAGGTCAAATGATTCATCCTAATTATGGGTAATCAGATATCTAGTCACAAACCTTGTAGGTACTTCTGAGATTTCATATGGTCGATTATTAAAACCACTATTGTTCACTAGCCAAACAAACTAATTGGTGTATGCGAACACTATACACTCCATGTGATACAAATAGATTAACTATAGAGGCTTTTCAATCATTTATGACGGTGGATAATGATACATGAATAACAGAGTCTTAAATCTCTTCTAGTCTAACAACTCATGTTTATCTTCCTTTTCCATGTAATCATACCAATAATTGATAAGAACCTCAAGTATGACTGATTCACATATTGAATTGATATTCTTAGTAGTTTCTATGAATTCAATGATATTATCAATATTTTCATGATAGTCCTCCTCCTCATGGGGTTTATTTTTACCTTTATTGGTAGGTGGATTCTCACAAATGAACTCTTGAGATCAACAACTTCCTCTAATGCTCATGGATATTCTTCATCAACTATGTTCTGAACTTGCATTTCATTATGAACAACTTTACATACTACTCACATGATTTCATCAATGAAAATCGCATCCATCAGAAGATTACCTGGTGTTTTGTTAGCTAATCCTTCATAAGGAACAAACATAACACATCTCTGAGGCATACAATTGAAAACCAAAATCTATGAAATTATTAAAAAATATATCAATATCACCAAAAACAATAAAACCCATAAGAAAAAATTGAGATCAACTAATTAAACTAAAAAAGGTGAGACATACCCTAACATACAATGGAAACTAGTGTATCGTCACAGAAAAATATGGAAAGGCGTTCACAACAACATACCTATGAAGTCTCAAAAAACATATATCTAATATAAACTATTTCTCGAGGAAAATACTCTTGAGTTAATACCACCATTGATAGAAATTGTAGTAAACTGACCCAAATACCATTTAAAACAAGTACATGACCTGATACTCTACATACTGTATGGGAATTATCGATTCCGACATGTTGGAATCATACCCCCAGGAATTGAAAAACTACAAGAAGGCATGATTTCCTCTAACCAGAAGCAATTATATAGACCATATATATATATATATAAACATCATAAGTAATATATATTTCAGAACATAAAGTTGACTATGGAAAAAAATAAAAAAAAGAGTAGAAAAATCTCCATGTATAATTGAAACTATAAAGGTCTAACAAAATAGGGAAACCAACTACTTAATTCTATATCATGGGATAACCCACACTATATCATCATAAATTGATTAGGAATTTGATGACAAAAAACCACATCACCCCACTACATAATCCTTTAATTTCCAAATATCAAAATATATTCAAAATTCTACACACCACTGAAGAAGTGAGAAAGGCACGAGCTATCCGGCTTGGTAGGGTCCCAACAAGGTGTCCCATAACTATTCTTTGTAAAAAAAAATCAATTATACTCATTTAAAATTAAAAATGGAATGATAAGTAATAAATTATTTTTTTAAAAAAATAATGGTAAATATTTTCCATTTTCTAAAAATCCCCAAAAAAAAGATGGTATACCAACCATAAAATCAAAAAATGCATATTAAAGTTTAGATCAATACAATGAAAAATAAAAGGGAAATCATTCCCTGGAACTCAATGGTATAGGATAACAGAAAAATCGTATGAAAAAAATTACCACTACACAATAAGTCCTTATAACAGAGGCCTATGGAGCAAAGAAACACCCCGTGAGTTAACCTTACAATAATGTCAAACATTTCCCTAGAATAGTAGGTCAAGGGATCAGAGATAATCTTCATGACAAAATACCAATATGTTAACATGTACGAAGGCACTAAGCTAAAACTTTGGCATACATACCAAAGCCATAAAATGTGCTTAATTTCCTTAATCATTTATATTCATGAAAGATACCCTATTTTAAATTTACAAAACTTAAGATAAAAACAACCATTTATCACAAATAACATTACACACACAAAATGGTTATTTCATATCATTTAGAAATAATCATTATAAATTATGATAAATACAATTCATCAAATACTTGATAGGTACATTACCACCGACCTCAATCTTAGGGTTGCACATTCCCATGATGAATCAACTAATAATGGTAATGAATCAATGAAAATAGAGGCCCTATAATCAATTGAAACATAATAAAATTGATTCAACTCATCAAAAAAGTTTATATAGAAGAGGAAATACTACATTTTTCAAGATACCACACTCAAAACATGACAACCAATAGTAGAAATGCCCTCATAATAAGATCGCACCACATATATAGAAGAGTAATAGGAGGAATCATCATTATGGATCAAAGAATCCAATAACAAAATTCTGAAACACTACCATAATTTGACACTCCCAAACCTACTAATTTATAGCTAGTTCCATATTTTTTACACTGGTATAGATACAATATTAAAATACTAATGGACTGATCAGTTTAACAGTCATAGATAATAAATTACATATATGAAACATAAATTACCATTCAATCATAAAATAAAACATAGTGTATAAGGACCCTTCCTTAAAACATGACATATTCTTGAAGTAAAATGAATAATTCACATTGAGGATCTTTTGAGGTTTAGAGTTTTAGATTATTAGGACATAACTATTAAATCTCAATGATTACAAAGTAGACACATCTTCTCAGTTTCCATTTTTATCACAAAATAAAAACTCTTCAACATAACAGTCATGTCTAGTTCCATGTTTTAGAGAGCATGACATTTCCATGATCTTATCCTTGACTCTATTCAACTTTATGTCCTATGAATAACATTTCAAAAACTTGGGATGTGCATAAAAAGCTCAGTAAGGGATACACAAAGATAGAAAACATTAGATAATAAATATATACATAACATAATATTTTTAACATATCCCATGAAATCATAAGATTTGTGAAATACACATAGAAATTATAAAACAGAAAGGTTTCTTGAGGAATTCATAACATTATTATGTAGGGAGTAACCCTCATGGTTACGTTTGGAATACCCATCACAGTATATTACCTAAATCATTTCATAGAAACCTAAGCGTTTAACTCCTTTGTGTTACCCAATGCATTGGGGAGATATCTCGGGCTGACCCGCCCTTAGTTTATCACGGAACCAACCGACATCATAAACAATTCCCAAGAACCATAGCATAATCATACCACATAAAATACGTATAAAGGAAAATATAACATTTCCACATTTCAATCACAAGATATCAGTACAACACATTGATATAATCAAAAAATTATCAAAACCATTTTCCAAACCAAAATAATTGAAAATTAAAATAGGGTATTTATTTTTATTTTAAAAAAGTTATGACTTATAGAGGATGAAAAAACTCAAATAATGGTCACGACAGTGGAGAAGTCATTGTCGCCACATATGTAAGACAAAACAACATTCCTTTTTTCATTTAGTAAAATTATTCGTGTAAAAAAATTCCTTTTGAATGAAATGAAAATTCAAAAGGGGTTTATACACCATATAAAATAATGCCGTGTTGAAATAAAAAGATACCTCAATGAAATGAGATTGAGACGAAGTCTCATACAATGAAGATATCCTTAAATTAAGGATAAATAAATTAGATAATTTTGTGAAAAAAATATAAATACACCCAATATAAGTGGATATTAAGTGTAAAACAGTCATAGGTGATCCACACATATTCATAGTATGATATAATCAAGAATTATAGGTTTAACCCAAGGAATTGAAATTGGGTTAAGATGTTCCCTTACAGAAATTTGACAGCCTAACAGTGTCACATTAAAATTCAGAAAAATAGTTTATGATAATTAAAATGGGTATCTCATCACTTGGACATAAAAATTAAATCAATAAGGATATATAAGAACATATCCCAACATTAAGAAGATTTAAATTAAAAGACATAACATAAAGAAGTCTTTTATAAAGAGGAGGGTGAAAGGTTCCCTTACCAATTTAGGTAACATTCCAAACTTACAACCCATGAACGAAGTATTATAAAACGTTGAAATAAATACCCATAAAAATGTACATTACACAAATAGTAGAATAATGGGAAGTACATACACCACTCAAATGAGATAGTGACAAATATAGCATGAATCTCACTGGAATAAATAGTGAGATAAAAACCCCTTACATCATTGTAATAAATCGAGCCGTATGACCAAAAGATAATAAAAACCAAATGAATAATATACTACCATTAATATAAATATAATAATTCTAATATATAACAAATGGATGTACACAATAAACCACATGTATTAAATAATTGGCGAACAATGGAAATCTCATTTAATTAAAATTGAGATAAGAAATCCACTTTACTCAAGCCTAACATGTCATCTTCGTTTCATTATATTACTAAATAATAAACGTAGGTCAATTTATAAATTCTTAAGGAAATATTTGGAAGATTATTATTCAATTAATATCACATATTATCATGTTATAATAATTAGTTAATTATGTGAGTACATATCATACGTTTTGTCGATGTTCGTTACATGAGTCAAAAAATGAACTTGTTTGAAAAGAATTTCTCATGTAGTTATTATTAAATAAACTAAAGAATGGTATTAATGATTTAAATATCAAATATATCTAGTATATATTCATTTTAAATTATTCCATAACATTTTGTGATAAAAAATGAAATGCATCGATCATGGAGACGGTAGGCCATATGTATGCATGAATGTTACTTTAATTTCATTGTCAGATTAATAGAATTAAAACTAAATGAGAAATATATATATCATAATTACAGTATAATATATATGTTATATAGGTAAAATAAGTTCATTATTTACATTGTTTATAAATTCCATGTTTGGAATGAACAAATCACGTCACTTGAGGTGGTGGTAGTCCACACTTCCTCAGATGAAATTATCATTGTTCCACAACATGAAAAGCATAACGATGTCATTTAAAAATAAAATTTATAAGAATATAGAAAAAATAAATATCATATATATATATATTATATAAATAGAGTGACATAATTATGTCAACCATGAAAGGTGTTAAAAGAAGATTGAATAATCATCATTTTGTGAGGCAGTAATTCGCCACTCAGAGAAACAATATGTTCTTTAACCATTAGACGGAGGTGTGTGTGAGTGTAGGTAGAATACATATCATAAAAACATCCTAGTATATTGATGATACTGGTGTTATTATGGGGTCATATAATAATAATATAGTGTTGATTGAAGAAGTAAAATAAAAGATAGAAACTCGAGAGAAGACATTATCTCTAAATTGGGTAACTCTTTTTGATTTTATCCAAAGGCTTTCTTGGAAAGACGTGTTCCCAAAGATAGGCTTCTAGGAGTAAGATATGGATGAGGAGAGATAATATGAGCAGAGTTTGGATGAGAAAAGGGCTTGGGAGGTGTGGGTAAGGGGGTTAGAGGTGGGGGCCTTTTATAAGAGGGAGGAGGGTCACTTTTGGAAAGTCATGAAATATTACTTTATTAGAAATTGGTTTTTGGATTTTAAACATCCAACAATGATATATTTCTAGAATAAAGTGATAAGGGTTCGAAATCCACCAATCCAATATGGTTTTGACAAGTTTATGTTATATATTTTAATTTAACTTTTTATTTTTTTTAAATTGTTCATTAATGAGGTAATCTCTGCATCATCATTTTGTTATAAATAAATTTATTTATTTAAAGTCTAAAAATTATAAAAAAATACCATGATGTAGGAAATTTTTTTATCTTTACAATTACGATTTATATTATAAAATATCATTTATGTAAACAAAATTATATTTTTTAAAATTAGGATATACAAACCATTTTTATATTTCTCTTCTTTTAAAAAATAATTTCATAAATGTCACTATTACACCCATGTGACTCCATGGGACCTAAAGTTAGGTAAAAAGCTTCCCATGGTCGGCCATGAATCAAAAAAGTGGATTTTCACATATTATGGGGTCATTTTATATTATTATTATATTATTTTATCACCCTTTACTACCCGATTACTAATTAATCACGATAATTAAAGATAATTACCGGCATTACTATTCATAATTTCCAAAAACAAAAGATTATTAATTACATAATTTGGAACATCTGATTCCAAATATGGAATCCATTTTACCAAATTCAAAACTCAGAAATTGCAGTAATTAATTTAAATATAATTCTCATTGTCATAACCAAAGACGGGTTTTTAAGAAGTAAAAATGTATCAGAAGAATGACTTTTTTTACATCCAATTGAAAAGTGAAATTATATCCAATGAACAACATTGTATTAATTGATAAAAACATAATTCAGTTACAATTTAAAACCAATTAAAAGGACCATATAACTATATAATTAAATTAGATGAAAAAGTAGTTTTGAAGTATAATGCAGTATTTTACAGTATTCATTAAAAATGAACATTTGTCAGAAAAATACAAAAAATTTATCCATAGTAAATTTGATATTACAAATTCAAAAATGATGTCCATTTTACCAAATTCAATATATATATATGTTTAATTAATTAATTTTAAAATTAATTTACATTGTCAAATCAATTAGTATGTTTTTATGAAATAATATCTATCAAACAATTGACACTTGGTTATGTCCAATTTCAAAGTGAAATTAATTCAATGGCCACCATGGGATTAAATGGTAAAAATAAATTTCAACTAAATTTTATACCCAATTGAAAATATAATATACCCATATAAATAAATTTGATTAGAAGGAGGGTTTATATTTAAATACAGCATTTTCACTATTTATTAAAAAATCAACTTTATCAGAAAAATAACAAAAATTTACACAAAGTAAATTTTGATGTTCTGATTCTAAAGAAGGATTTTTTTTGTCAAATACAACATATAAAATTGAAAAATATTAGTTCTAAACAGGGTTATCCATCAAAAGGTAGTTAATCGACCTTGTAAATAACATTAGAATACTTATGCTTAAAATCAAATTTTTTTCTTGTTGTAAGCATATAACTTTTATTGGATAAATGTAAAAATATTTAACAAACATATATAATAATTTTTTAGTTATTTCTGTTCATTCCTGACATTACAATGTCTAGGATTTAACTACCATTTAAAATAATATTATTATATTATTAGTTTGCAACGTAATATTTCCAAGAAACTCATTGTTGTGTAATACGCACGCCATCGAACATAACATTACCTTTAATGTAATATGATCATTTTATTCCAAAATATTAATAAATATGAAAATTTAATATTCATTATTTACCCAGGATGTTACATCCTTCCCCCTTTTGGGAATTGCGTCCTCACAATTTTAAAATTGGGCTCGGAAACTTCATTGAAATCACCACATCGGGAAAGGTGTAAATAAAACAATCTCTTTAAAAGAATGAATGAAAAGTAAAAAGGTAACCCGAGATAACATATTCTAGGATTCCATGAAATCATGGATATAGAGAAGAAAAAACCATCAAGTTCCGGTGGAGAGTTATAAAAAATATGTCTAGGAGAATGTTATCCACCAGAAACTCACAAACTTGTGATGGGTTAAACGGTATTTGATTCCCTAGTAGGAAAAGTAAATAGACAACATTTTTGTTTTAGGATACTTTTCATTGAGGAATTTAATTATGAGCATAACTAAATCATAAGGAAACAAACTTAATTGTCATGTAGACATTAATCTCTTACTATATTTCTTACACAAACTCATATTTTTACCAAAAGATGAGTATTTAGGATGACTTGTTCACATTAAGAGCGCTATAATAAACTTCTTGAGAATAAACTAATCCACAAAATATGAACTATATATTTCCCATGTCTTTAGTCCTTAACCAAAAAAAATTGTTAGTATAATATTAGATAATTTCCAAAAATGACAATATTTTACAAAAATGTAAAACTACTCTTAATCAACAAAATTCAAAAAAAAGTACCCAAGGTGAAAGAAATACCATTAAATAAACAACTATCCATAAAATTTTTCAATGTAATCCAAACTCTGATTGATACCCAAATCTCTGAAGGATTTAATCACATAGTCTTCCAGGGTAAATTGTAACATTTATCTCCAAATGACATCAGTTACTCCTAAAGTCTCATACTGAAAAGTAATTAAACTAATCACATATGCTCCATGATAGGTTAATCAATTCCCAAAAACCAACTTATTCATAATTTATAAGATCATCTAACTAAAAGGAATCAGTCATACGAACCAGGGACTTCACATAGTCTAGTGGTACGCGATAAATACTAGTTGCGCTTTGGTTGTGGGTTCGATTCCCACAGCTTCTTCTGACGCGGCGGGTTACCACACGGTTTGCGTGTTGTCCCTTTTTAAAAACTATATAAATTTATAATATTCCCAAAAAGAGATAAATTCATCAAAAATAACCATAACATATTTTAACCACAAAGGATATCTAATAACTTTCATTTTGAATCCCAAAATGTATTAACCAGTAATTACCTCAAATTCAAGGATCATATAAACCAAAATGTTTCTTTATAACTATATCCACAAAATAAAAGATAATTGTTCCTTGAATAAAATTTTAATATATCAAACATCAGGGTTAAACATACTATAAAAAGTCTTCTAATGTAATCTCACCATCAAAAGGCACTTGATAATTTTAATAATTTCACCATCTTCAAATCTACCATAACTCTTGAATCCCTTATATATTGAATTCTTACTCATTCAACATTATTCATGATCTATTAACCATTCCTTTCCAACTTATTCTTAAATTATTATTTCTTACAAACAAAATCTTGAATCATATCCTAAGATTTCAATAATAGGAAAACATATGTTAAGATGTAATCCATACCTTTCATTGGTAATTGTCAATTTTATCATCCTAAATCAGAATGGAATTACATATTGGTAAAAAAATATTTGTACAATTTTGGTGATCTAGTTACCGAAACTTCTTCGTAGAACATGTGATTGCATATTGACTATGCCCACCACATTTAAAACATTCAATTTATCCTTAAGAAATAACTTTTTCCCTATACTAGAGTCAACTAGATGCTTCCTTTTTTCGTGAAAGGTTCTTGATTTATGACCTTCATTTCCACATCTATAGAATCATTCTGTCCCTTTGAAGCATTTTCCTATGTGTTTCTTTCCACATCATTGACACATAGGTTTTTTAACATTCATACCTTTATGATTATTACCGGAACATTCGTAGGGATTTTTTTCTCTCATATATGATGCCTTATAAAAATAAATAAGGTTCAAGTGGTCAATCATGACTCTAGATAGTTGGTTGAAAATAACCACAAGAGTTCTCATTACAGCTCACATATCATTCAGATGCTCATTCAGAAAATCGCAACAATTTTCTACACATCCACAGTTACTTCAGTGCCTGCTAGATCCAACTATTTACTAAAACCAAAAAGGTAAGTGTGATTATACCAGTAAAATCATCATATAATATCTTATGAGGACAGTAAATACTAAGATATAATTATCAATGTTATCTTAAAATCATTCACTTTATAAAAATAACTATGACCCTTTCTAAAATCCTAACCATTATGGTAATGTCACTTGTGCTTAAAGAATACCATAACCTCTAAAGTTATCTGAACCGACCACTGATACCAACTATAAATACCTAGCTTTAAAACATGACATAATCATGAATTAAATGAATAATTCACATAGAGGATCTTTTCAGGTTTAGATTTTTAGAGAATTAGGACATAACTATTACATCTCAATGATTACAAAGTAGACACATCTACTCAGATTCCATTTTTTCAAAAAATAAAAACTCTTGAACAAAAGTGTCATGTATAGTTCCATGTAATAAAGTGCATAACATTTCCTTGATCCCATTTTTTCCACTATTCCAGTTTATGTCTTGTGGAAAACATTTCAAAAACATGGGATGAGCATAAAAATCACAGTAAGGGATACACAATGAAAGAAAAAATTAGATCATAAATATATATATATATAACATATGCTTTTTAACATATCCAATGAAATAATAAAACTTTTTAAATACACTTTGAAAATTTGAACCATAAAGGTAACTTGAGGCATTCATAATTTTGTTACGTATAGAGTAACCCCCATGGTTACGTTTGGAATACCCATCATAGTATATTCCCTAAATCTCTTCGGAAAATACTTAGCGTTTAACTATGTCACGTTACAAAATGAATTGGAGAGCTATATCTGGCTCACCCACCCTTAGGTTATCACGGAACCAACCTACTTCATAAAAAATTCCCATGAATCATAACATAATCGTATCACATAAAACATGCATAAAGGAAACATAACATTTCAACATTTCAATCACAAGATATCAATACATCACATTGATATAATAAAAAAATTATCAAAAAAAATTTCAATACCAAAATAAAATAAAAGAAAAAAATGGTATTTATTTTTCTTTTAAAATAAGTTATGGATTTTAGGTAAAGCTGAAACTCAAATAATTGTCTCGGCAGCAGAGAAGTCGTTGTAGCTGCATACGTACGAAAAAAAACATTCCTTTTGTCATTTAGTAAAATGATTCATGTAAAAATATTAATTTTAAATGAAATTAAAAGTCAAAAGGGGTTTATACACCATATATAATAAATCCATGTAGAAATCAAAATATGACTCAATGAAATGAGATTGAGACGAAGTCCCGTAACAAGATACTATCCTTAGATTAAGGATAAATCAATATCATAATTATGCGTGAAAAATATAAATACACACAATATAAGTAGATATTATGTTTAAAATAATCATAGGTCATCCAAACATATTCATAGTATGACATAATCAAGATGTAGATGTTTAACCCAAATAATTCAAATTGGGTTAAGATGTTCCCTTACAGAAATTCGACAGCCTAACGACATCACTTTAAAAATACGAAAATGAGTTGATGATAGAGAAAAGAGTATCCCATCACTTGGACATAACATTTACAGTAATAATGATATATAAGAACATATCCCAACATTATGAAGATCTAAATTAAAATACCTAATGAAAAGAAGTCTTTTAAAAAGAGGAGGGTGAAATCTTCCCTTACTGATTTGGGTATCTTTCGAAACGTACACCCCATGAAAGAAGGAATATAAAACGTTGATGTAATTACCCATAAATGAAATTATATTACACAAATAATAGAATAATGTGTAGTAATTACACCACTAAAAAGAGATATTAACAAATATAGCATGAATCTCAGGGGAATAAATAGTGAGATAAAAACCCCTTACCTCGTTGTAACAAATCGAGTCGTATGGCCAAATGATAATAATAACCAAATGAAGAACATAATAGCATGAATATAAATAAAATAGTGATAATATATATCAAATTTATGTACAAAATACACCACATTCAATAAATAATTGGCGAACAATGGAAATCTCACGGAATTAAAAGTCAGATAAGAAATCCCCTGACCACAAGTCTAACTTTTATTGTTCATTTCATTATATTCATGATTAATAAACTTAGGGAAATTAATAATTGCTTAAGGAAATCCTTTAAAGTTTATTATTCAATTCATATCACATATTATCATGTTATAATAATTAGTTAATTATGTGAGTTAATATCATATGTTTTGTCAATGTCCAGTACATGAGTCAAAAATGAACTTGTTTGAAAAAAATTGCCTATGTAGTTATAAGTAAATCATCTACATAAAGGTATTAATGATTTAAATATCATATATATATCCAGTATATATTCATTTTATACTATTCCATAACATTTGGAGATAAAAAATGAAATGCACATTTCATGGAGACGGTAGGTCGTACGTACGCATGAACACTAATTTCATTTCTTTGTCAAATTAATGAAATTAAAACTAAAGGAGACATATATATATATATATATTATAATTACAGTATAATATGTATGTTTGATAGGTAACATAATTTCATTAATTACGTTCTTTATAAATTCCATGTTTGGCATGAACGAGTCATATCACTTGAGGGGGGTTAGTCCAGACATCCTCTAATGAAATTATTGCACTTACACAACATGAAAAGCATAACGATGTGATTTAAAAATAAAATCCAGAAGCATATAAGAGAAAATAAATACCGTATATATCATATATAAATAAAGTGACATCATAATGGCCACCATGAAGGGTGTTAAAAGAATATTGAACAATCATCATTTCATGATGCAGTAATTTGCCTCCCCCAGAAAAAGTATGTTCTTTAACCATTAGACGAAGTTGTGTGTAAGTGTGGGTAGAATCATTATCATAAAAACATGATAGTATATTGAGAATACTGGTTTTATTATGGTTTCGAATAATAAGAAAATAGTGGTGAGTTAATAAGGAATATATAAAAGAAACTTGAGAGAAGACATTACCTCAAAATCTGGTAACTCTTTTTGATTTGAGCCAAAGGTTTCCTTGAAAACAGACTTCTACCCAAAGTGCATCTTCTAAGAGTAAGAGAGAGATGTGTAGAGATAATATGAGTAGAGGTTGGACGTCCCAAGGGATTGAGAGGTGTGGGTAAGGGGTAGATGTGGGGCCTTTTATAAGAGGGAGGAGGGTCACTTTTGGAAAGTCTTGAAATGTTACTTTATTAAAACAAGGTTTTGGATTTTAAAGGATCCAAAATGATATATTTTGAGGGTAAGGTGATAAGGGATCGAAATCCAAAAATCCAATACGTTTTTAAGTAGTTTATGGCTTATATTTTACCTTATCTTTTCATATTATTTAAATTGTTCATTAATGAGGTAATCACTGCATCATCATAGTGTCATAATTAAATTTATTTATTTAATGTCTGAAAATTATAAAAAAATTCCATGATGTAGGAAATATTTTTAGCTTTCAAATTACTATTTATAGTCTAAGATATCATATATGTAAACAAAATTAATTTTTTTTTACTTAGGATATACAAACCATTGTTATATTTCTTTTCGTTTAAAAAAATAATTTCATAAATGTCACTATTACAACCATGTGACTCCATGGTCCCTAAAATTAGTTAAAAGCTTCCCATGGTCGGACATGACTCAAAAAAAGGATTTGGACACATTTAGGGGTCATTTTTTGTGATTATGATATTATTTTATTACCCTTAACTACCAGATTATAATTAATCATGATAATTAAAGATAATTACCGTCATTACTATTCATAATGTCCAAAAACAAACGATTCTTAATTACATATTTTTTTTCCTTCTAATTACAAATATGGAATCCATTTTACCATATTCCAATCACAGAAAATGCAGTAATTAATTTAAAAATAATTCTCGTTGTCACAACCAAAGACGGGTTTTAAGAAGTAAAAACTTATCAAATGATTGACTTGTTTTTACATCCAATTTATAAGTGAAATTACATCCAATAATCAAAATTGTATTAAGTGATAAAAGAATAATTAAATTAAACATTAAAAAAAATTAAAAGGACCATAGAACTATATAATTAAATTAGATGAAAAAGTAGTTTTGAAGTAAAATGCAGTATTTTTCAGTATTCATTAAAAATGAACATTTGTCAGAAAAATACCAAAAAGTTATCCAAAGTAAATTTGATATTCCAAATTTAAAAATGATGTTCATTTTACCAAATTCAAAAAATAGAATTTCAATTAATTAATTTTATAATTTATTCACACTGTCAAAACAAATAGCGTGTTTTTATGAAACAATATCATTTAAAAGATTGACACTTGTCTATATCCAATTTCAAAGTGAAATTAATTAAAATGACCGCCATTGGATTAAATGGTAAAAATATATTTCAACTAAAATTTATAACCAATTAAAAATATAATCTATCTATATAAATAAATTATATAAAAGGATGTTTTGAATTAAAATAAAGCATTGTCAATATTCATTAAAAATGAACATTATCGGAAAAGTAAAAAAAAATTACACAAAGTAAATTTTTATGTCTTGATTCTAAAGAAAGATTTTATTTTTTCAAATATTACATATAAAATTGACTAAAAGTATTTAAAAGAAGGGCTATCCATTAAAAGGCGGTTAATCGATCCTTTAAAGATCATTAGAATATTTATGCTTATAATCGAATTCTTTTATTATTTTAGTCCTATAAATTTTATTGGATAAATGTAAAAATATTTAACAAACATATATAGTAATTTTGTAGTTAGTTATATTCATTCCCTCCATTACAATAGTTAGGTGTTAACTACCATTTGAAATAATAATATTATATTATTATTGTGCAACGTAAGATTTCAAATGAACTCGTTGTTATGTACAGCGTACGCCGTCGAACATATCGTTACCTTTAATGTAATATTATCATTTTATTCAAAAATAATAATAAATATGAAAATTTCATATTCTTTATTTACCCGGGATGTTACATAGAGAATAATTTAGGAATTCTATTATTATACAAGTTAAACCCTAAATATTAATCTTCTTGGTTTCCTAAGGAAAATTATAAATAAGAAAGGGGTGAGATTAGATTATTATTGAGGGTATGAATATAGTAGAATCTATCATAAATAATAAAAAACAATAAGGTAAGATTAACAACTAATAACACATTCTATTAAATAAAAATGTAGGGTATAATTTTGAAAGAATAAAATATGATAAAAACATCATATAAATAGTCACACGAGAAATCCACATAATCATAGATAATGTACTAGAAGAATCATCACATAAAATATTAATAACTACACTCATAATGAGAGAATACATAATTTATAACATCAATAACATATATTTGAGGCCTTATCCAAGACATCTGAAAATAAATGGTCGATTCCTCTACCAAAATCATATATGAAATAAATGGGGAAGGCGTGAACCATGTCCATATCATTTTTGTCTCATGAGACCTCCTAATGCAATGATGGGCTATAGTGGGCCTCACCCGTCACTTACTATGTCCAATTGATTCCTCTTATAAAGCAGTAGAACATAACCAATGTAAACATTTTTATTAAAAATAGCATATGATAAAGTTAATACTTTGACCATAAACAATTAATGGTGTAAAAATATAACAACCACTATAAAAAAATCATATAATATTCACTGAAATGTTGTAAAATGGATCATAATAAATTAACCACAATAAAAAATAAAATCAAATTGAGGATGTTGAAATAGATGAAAATTTTATATCAAAATCATTAAAATTTTCCTGAGAAAAATATAATTCTTACTTAGAAATCATATATTCAAAATCCATACACATATAAAATATGAAATTTAAAAAATATATTTTTTAGTCAATGTTTCCCATACAACATTGAAAAATTATAGAAATTTTTTTAACATCATATTTTAAAATATTTAATTACTTATAATTAAATCCATAATACATATTTTTAAATCCTAGACATGAATAAGAATGATTTAGAAGAATAAATCATAGAAAGATTCATAATGAAGTTTTATTTTAATATTACCTTACATAAAACCTTAAAAATATTCATTCTGAAATTAATTTTAAGAAACCTGGATGATAAATATGTCCCAATAAAAACATACATATAATCAGTATCGGATCATAGTGAGATTGTGAAATTAACCAATATCTTTGGTCTAATTCCCACTCTACGTGTACGACAAGAAGATATAAAAGTTTTAAAAAATATATTCACTTATAAAAAAATCATAATAATATTTCTGATATCATATTTTATTACTTTATGACATTATATTACCCATTTATTGACTACTCCAATATAAAGAAACATTTCGAGTAATAACCTCTTTGATTATGTATTATCTTCTGAATCATTATTCTTTATCCTATTACATAGAACATGATTTAATTTATTAAATCTTGTACAAAATTATATATATATCATTCATATTCATTATATAAATATATATAAAACATATATATATGAAATGTAATAAACTGTTCATGGTGACAGAAGGTCGTACATATGCCTGAACACTATTTATATTTTTTTATCATTTTGAATTGAAGAAAGTAAAAGAAATATATGTATATATATTTATATATATAATTATAGTAGTATTATTATGTCATATATTTCATATTAATTAATTATATAAATATCAATAATCATTATTGAATAGATAAAATTGTAGTTGAATCTCATCACATCATGGAGATGGTTGGTGGTACGTACGTATGAGAAACGATATAATTTCATTATTGGTAAAATGATTATGGATTAAAATGTATATAAATTATAAACAATAAATATAATTTCATATTTATTATTTATATCTATTATATCCATCATTATATCCATTCAAATAAAGTGGATATGAAATAAAATTACACTACAATGTGGATATAGTAAGATGTGTGTATACACGAATGGTGATATTGTATTTTGTAGGATTGATTAAAAAAGAAATATGGTTTCCCATAATAATAGTAACATATAATAGTGGATATTATACTTTATTTATTAATTTTTTATAGAAACAACATAGTAATTGGATGCAAATGATGAAAATAACATAACTGAATGGGTAAAATAATTACATCTTATTCGGAGGAATTATTTTGGATATCATCTTAAGGATAGTACGGTTATTCCTTTCAGAAAACCAAGGCCTCTAGAACATAACTAAGATATTTTTGAGGAGTAATGGTATGTTTTTATTGATCTAGAATACTCAAAGTGTTGTGAGAAGTGAGGTAGGATGCGACTGTTTATAATTGAGGTGAGGGGCACTTTTAGAAACATTCAAATATTAAAATATTTTATGGCTATTCTCGATAAAATAATAATTAAACATATCCTATAAATAAAAATTATAATACAATTTATACCATATAATTTCCTGCTATTATTATTTAATATTTTTTTAATTTTTAATAATTTAATATTAAATTCTTTAAATAAGATATTATTACTATAAAATTTAATAGTTTTCATTTAATTTTACTTCAAATACATTAAGACAAAGTGGAAAATAGAATAAAATGATTTCAAACATCTATAACATATGTTTTCGATCTATTAAATTAAGTAGACACAATAAATCATTTAAATAAATCAAAATTAATATTTTTAATATTAATTATTTTGTTTTCAAGTTAATTAAATAAAATTTGTTTTATCATTGGTGAAGCATTTATTTTAATTGTATAATTTCTAAAAATTCACAGTAAAATTATTTAATGGAAATATTATCATTTTGATACAAATAGACACGTATTTTCATTAATTTCATTATTATTTTATATGTGGACACACAAAAGCTATTAAAAATTAAGAGATTGAAAATTTGTAACTATCTACGATTTAAATAATATATAATTTATTTTCTTAGTAAAGATTCCATTAAACAACTAAAAGTCAATCATAACGTGATAAGGGTGTAAAATTATTCATCCAAAAAAATTTAACATGTTTTTATTATTTTTGAAATTTTTATTTTTTTGTATTGACCCTTATTTAACACCTTTAACTATTACCATGATATCATATAATTTAAACATTGTCGGTTAATATAATTACTATAAACTTCCAAAAAAACTAAATGAATCACTCATGACAATTTAAGACTTATTAAAATTAGTTTTATGAATTTTAGTTTTTTAAATATTTTATATCATTTAATTAAATATGTTTTATTTTAACATATCTTAATTGTCAATTTTGACTATATTCATTATTTTTTCTTATAAAAAATCAAACCTACTAGATAAATTTAAACTAATACTTATAAAACATTAATAAAATTTCCAATTCATCAATAAAAATAATGGATGAAATTAAATAAGTCAAATTGTATTTATATGAATATTTTTTTATATAATTTATTCTATTCTTCCATTATTTAAACAATTATTGAATTATCATTATATCACAAGTTATGTTAATCATTTTATCATTAAAAATGTAAATTAATTATAATTATATATATATATAATTTAGATTTGGATTTAATTTTTATAGTATAGTTTATGTTTTTTAAACCATATAATAAAAATGGTATAGTTATTAAAAATGTGTGTATGACATTTTTAACATATCATTAAATAAAAAATTATAAATGTCATATTATTACCCAAGGTTCATATAAAGGATATAATTTTTGTCTAAGGTTGATTTTGGTCAAAACCCACTCATCCAAATAAATTAGGACACCTGTTAGGGTAACATTATAACATTATAATATTATTTTTACATTTAATTTCCTGTTTTCCCATAATTGTGGTAATTAAAAATTAACTGAATTAACTATTTACTATATCAAAAAATTATAATTTCAAACTATTATACAATAAATATCATAATTATTACATCCTTTTTGGTTTGTTTTTATAAATTCAATTAATATAAGATGTAAATTATGTTTAACACTGATATGTCAGATGTGTTGAAAAGGTAGGTAAAAGAGATGTTCAAAAGATAAATAAGTTATTATATATATTTCCCATACTATAATTATTTAAATTAAATAAATTGGATTAATATATGTATTATTGATATTTTATGAATTTAAAAATAAATTTAAAATACAATAATTATTTAAAAGAAAAATGAGGTTTTATACCTACAATGCTAATTTTCACTATTCCTCAAAAAATAAATCTTCTCAAAAGAGAATTACAAATTCTCTATACATTAATTTTGACATTATGAATTCAAAAGTGAAGTCTATTTTGTAAATTAAAATTTATAAAGTTTTCAAATTTAGTTTTAATGTATGTTATCCATTAAATGGTTGTAAAATTTCCCTAATAAAAATTATAGTTTTTATGCATTAAATTATATTTTTTCTTGTATAATTTCCTAGGAAACATAAATGATGAATATTCAAATTGTATAGAATATACATATTTTTCTTAATATGGTTAATACTATTAATAACACCTGTTTGAAAGGCTATGTCAGTCGATCTTCGTGCACACAATCTCAGTGTTGCGTGCAACAAAAACTATTGATTTAATTTTGGAAAACATACCATGAAATCTAGGTGTATTACATTGTCCCTTACTTCATTAAATTGGGTCCTCTCAATTTTATAAATAACATTGAAAATAAAATGTCAATACTATAACATATATTTATGAAAAACCCACATCATAAATATGATAAATAAAATATAACCATAATAATAGAGAAAACGAAATATAAAGGTAACCAACAAATTTGAATTTCCAATAGGAGAATGATAGTGCAATGAAAAACAATGGAAACAATAGATAAATCTAACTATGATTTCCTGATGAATAGTGATAGAGAAAATGACCAAAAAAATGATAACATTCACAAATCCATAAATCTGTGTAGGTATAAAGGGATATTCGATTCATCAGAAAATAAGGTACTAGGATAAATTTTATTGTTTGAAGATACTTTCCCTTGAGTTGAAGAATTTTTCCTGAGAATAAATACTTACGTAATCATGCATAATCCTATCATTTCATTGTGCTTCAATCAATTTTTTGTTCATTTCATACACCTAGAGATGGATACTGAAGTTGAATTTCTATGCCTATATAAAATTTGATAAATCATAAGGCCCACAAGTATTTTCTTTATCCTCTAAATGTTTATTGAAACCGAATATGTTGGAACATAATATCTAATAAATCAAACATTAACCGATAATAATAATATCCAATGTTCAATGTAATTCATTCCAAATACATGACTTATTCAAATCAATCATCTATTTATTCTAACATTATATCTCTATATTATTAACATATTAAGGGTTATATTCCCATAAACCATATGTTTTCTAAAAAGGAACTACTACAAAACTAGAATTTAATAGAGATGATATATTTTGCATTAAAATAAAATGGTAATGAATTGCATATTTATCAGTGTTAAAGAATGTGCTGTTTAATTTAACATTTTATCCATGATTTTATTTTATCACAGATATAGGAAACCTTTATTAGTTCTTTATTTTTGGCACTGATAAAGGGTACAATTTACCATCACATTATGTTAATCTTTGATAAATATTTATTTCATTAATAAATTTTTAGCACTGATAATATAAAATAATTAAAATAATAAATCATAACAATTTTTTTTAAAAAAAATATATTACATATGTTATTAATTATATAATTATTGATAAAAAATAATTTATTGATAATAAATGAATAAATATTAAAAATGTAATTAATAATTTAATTATGATAATTAATGTTATTAAATTATTTTTATTAAACATACAGATATATATTAATGTATATAAAAATGATATATAAATTAAAAAAATATTTATGTTTACATTAAATTTTCATATATGTATTGACAAATGCTATCTAATTTAAAATTAAAATAAATTAAAAATATTTAATAATTTCATAGAACTCAACATATAATTGAATGTCTTTATATTTTTAAATTTAATATAGATCAATTATGTGTCATATTTATTTCAAATCAATGTTAATAATTCATTTTTATAAACAATATGCTCACACAGAACATATCTATTTTTTCAATATTGTTATAGTGTACATATATTCTTAATTCATTCAAATTCACTCATTTTCAAAATATATGCATGCACTCATTATTATAAATTCATTAATAATGTAATTGTTTAAAAAAATTATAAATAAATATATTTAGAAATATTTATATTTAGAAATAAATATATTTTAAAATGTACATTCACTATATTTATACAATTATATATTGATAATTATAAAAAATTAATATTTTTTAAAAAGTTTTTATATAGTTATATATAATTAATTAAGTAAATTTAAATAATTATAAAATTTATAATAAATTTACCAAAATACAGAATATATTTAATATTTTTATATATATATATATATTAATTATATATATATATATATCTCTCTCTCTCTGTGTGTGTGTGTGTATAATTATATATATATACACACATACATAATATTTGATATAAATATTTCTACAATTAGAAAAATTAAAAAATTAAAATAAATATATTAAAAAATGGAGAATATTTAATATATTTGTATTTATATATATTTATTAGGTATTTATAAATATTTAAAATATAATAATTATAAATATAAATATAAATAACATAACAATACTTTAGAAAGAAGCGTCGACAAAGGAATCAACATCAAATCTTTTTTCATGCTGATAATAATGAGGATTTATCAACGCTTAAAAAATTCAAGATAAAATGAACCTTTATTAGTGCTATAAATTTAGTAATGATTAATAGTCCTTTTATCAGCGGTTATGTAATAAGAACTGATAAATGTTGCCCGTTCTATTTAAAAAATCCAACCAATTTGCGAACCCATTGTGATATACAAGCTTCCTGTGGATGTTGTCTACTACTAGCTCTCTTCGGTGAATCGAAGGTTGAACCACAACACTCAAGTGAATATGAAAATCACGTTTTACATATGAAGAGGGTCTCATATTTTCTTCAATTTAGAGAGGTAGGCCTTTTAATTTTATTATGTATTTTTTCCGTTTTTTATTTATTATTTTATGATTTTTTATGATTATGATTTGATGTTTACGATCTGTTTGTGATCCGTTGTTTTGGGAATGAATTGTGGTCTATTATTTGTATTGACTACCGATATATGATTTTTTGTTTCTATATGACACTGAACCTTTGATTTATTCATTTATTCATTTCTGTTCTGTTTTATATTTTCGTGCTAAATTATTTTTTCATATATGTATATAAATGTATAGAAATTTTGAGGTATAATCGTGTTCATTAGATACTAAATTGATGCACATTAGTGGTTCCCTAATGATTATATATATGCTAAAACCCTTCATGGACACCATAGTGGGCACGTAACTTGATATGCTATTTTTCAAGATTCATGTTATTGAATTATGTATGTTTCTCTATTGGTTATATATATTATAGGATCTAGTTCCTCTTAAAATTCACTTTGGTCCTTAGTTTTCATATGGAGCATATTCAATGGTTCCATCCTAAGATAAGAACATGATGTTTTTTTACATCAATCCTTCACTTTTTGAATCATTATTGTGCCTTTAGTTCATGTTATGTTTGAATATCATGCTTTTATCAATTTGATATTCCTTATAGAAAATATGTCAATGAGTTCTTGTACTGATGTGATATTTATGTGTCTCTATGTAGATCTTGCATCATTTATTTCCATATTTGTTTGTCTAACAGGTATGCTTATATCATGTATTGATGATTTTGGGTCTGCATATCCATTGACCCCAAGTGCATTGCATTATTTTTTTTCACCAATGGGTATAATTATTTCTATTGGGGGGAACCCATTTATGGTTTTTTTAACCTTATGATTTACCATACTTTAGGTACTTTTAGCTATGTTAGAGGTCATAAGATGATCAGAACTAGGGTTGTTTGGGTAATTCAGGCTTGGATCATTACACTATCCATCTTCCAGTTTACACTTATAATGTTTATTGATAATTTTTTTATTATCTTCCAATATCGACAACTATTTTTTCAAATAATTACATCCCATATTATGGGAATTTGAATATCAAGGTGCTAATATATTCTAGTAGAATGATTCATATTTCCCTTATTATAATTGTCTATAACTTTCATTATGATAATAAATATGTTGTTTGTATATATTTATTTATTGTATTAAATTCATCTTTTATGAACCCAATATGAATGATATGAACAAAAAATAGATTCAAAATAATCATCTAAAAAATGAATATGAATATGGATTTAAACATTTCATCATGATTGAACAAAATAATGTACAAAACACTTATAAAATCATAATTTTTTGTTTATGTTGTTGTTATCCAAGACAAATTATTCCTAAAGGGTTGTATGAGCATTTTTATTTTTCCAAAAATAGTTAAAATATATACATGTTTATGTAAACATATGTAAAAACTGAATGTGGACATAAATTTGGACCATACAATGGTTTATAAATAATTGGATATTAATACCAATGTCAAAGATGTTGGAGATCACATGGAATAAATGTCAATAGAAATTGATGATGAACTTAGTAATTATACAAAGTTGTTTGATGATTTAAATAATTGTTCCAAGAAACCATTTTATACCAATTGTACTAAATACACAACATTCTAAGCTATATTTAAGTTATATAATTTAAAAGATGGAAACATAAAGAGTGACAATAGCTTTACAGAACTACTTGGTATTATAAATGATATGCTCCCGAAAAAAATGAACTACCATTATGAATATATGATTCTAAAAAATGTTATGTTAAATTTGAATGATATCTAAAAATATAATTGCTTGTCCAAACTATTTCTTATGGTTTCTCAAGAACCATGAATCACCCATAAAATTCCCTAAGTGTGGAGTAAACTGATACAAGAAAAGTGAATCAATTACATTGATATATATATATATATTGTACATTCCTATCATTCCATAGTTTAGAAGACTATATGGATGTTAGAAAACTATATGAAAATTAACCAGGCATGTAGATATGATAAATAAAGATGGGAACCTACATCATCTATAAGATACTCCTCAGTGGATGAAAATTCATAACAAGCTTCCGGAATTTGGATAATAGCTGAGGAATTTTGGTCCTGTGTTTTCTACATATGGAATAAATAATTTTGTTGTATAGATTATTACTCACATTACATGACCCATAATTTTTTTTAAAATTATAACTTTCCGCCATGGATATGCATGAATCCCCAATACAATATGTTGTCTCTGGTCATATCTGGACCAAGGAATCCCAATTATTTTATTCGTGTCTAATTTTCTCCATTGATTGAATATCTAAAATTGATGTGGGATTCATGTTTTTCAATATATAATGCTCATATGAGTGAAGAATTAATATTGTGGTCTAGGTTGTATGGAATGAATAATGACATGCCCACTTATGGAAATTTATCCGGCTATAGAATTAATGGAATGTGGGGGTGTCCCACTTCTGAAAAACACACAAACATAGTTTGGTTGAAACATTCCTCAAAGACCTTGTTTTTAAAAAATTAAATATTTTTAACTCAACTACATAGATATTGATCCAAGATAACACAATTTAATTGGAATATCGAATAAGGTAGAACACCACCTCCACCAATGGGAGATAAAATGTAAAAAAATTTAAAAAATATTGAATTTGATTTTCAGTAAACCAATTTAAAAAAAACATTAAAAAATTTGGTTGGAAGAGGAGATCAATTTTCATTGATTTACCATATTGAATTTTTTTTAGTTCAGGCATTTTCTTAATTTCATGCATGTTGAAAACAATGTATATGACAGTTTTATTGTAATGTTACTAAATGTTCATGAAAAAACGATAATGGAATCAATGAACTATTAGACTTGATTAAAATTGGGATAAGAGAGGAGTTGGCACTTGTGAATGGTAAAAGGTATATTATTCTTCATCGAGGAGCTTACAATCTATCCATACTGGAAAAATTTCAATTTTTCCTTTTCCTTATGAATGTAAAAGTTGAACAGTCGTATTCATCAAATAGAAATAATGTTATGTCAATGACTAATTTTCTGTTAAAAGGACTAAAATAAAAAGACTATCATGTTTTAATGGAAGATTTAATGCATATTTCTGTCCATTTCTTTCTGAATCAAAATGTATGACATAAATTCACTAGTCACTGCATCTTTTTCAAAGCCATATGTACTAATTTTATAGACTCGAAATTGTTTTCCATCATGAATAAGGAGATTCCAATCATATTTTTTGAATCAGAAATGTCATTCCCATCATATTTATTAAATGTAACAGTTCACCTGATGTTTCACATGGTCAAAGAGTTTCAACTATGTGGTCATATCCATTACTTAATGATATACTCCATCGAATAGTATTTGATGATTTTGAATTGGTATGTCAATAATTTAAGTCATCTATAAAGTTGTATTGAGAATGATATATTATTGAAGAAGCTATTGAATTCTGTACCGATTACGTATCAGACGTTGAATTCATTAGTCTCCCAAAGTCTAATCATAGTGAACACATTATGGGTGAAATAATTTTTTGGATGAAATGTTGTTACAATTACCTTGACAGAGTGGGATAAAGAACATATTTACATATTACATAATAATGAAGATGTTGATCCATACATTGAATCCCATACATAAATTTTTAGATATTTGAATCCATTAAGGGATGAAATATGGATACTAGTAACAAAAAATTAATAGCTTATAGGATAGTTCAGATACCAAATTTATAAGGAGTTATCTAAATATAAAAATTCAACTACCGAATGACTTCAATGGATACCAAGAGGACCAAATGAATATAGTATATCTTACACTGGGTTCTTAATCGTTGGTTATATGTTCTATACAAAAGAATACAATGAAATTAGCATGATGTAAAATAGTGGTGTTACACTTGTGGAAAAATCGATGTTCATATCTTGTTCCAAGGATATAAATATAATTTATGAAAATATGTCATATATTAGAATTATTGAACAGATATACATGTTGGAATATACAACATTTCAAGTGACACATTAATATTGGAAATGGGTTGACAATATCCAGGGAGTGAAAGTTGATGAAATGTTCTTTGTGAAGGTGAATTTTTGTGTAGAATGGGGAAAAGTGGATCTACTTATAATGGAATCACAATTAGTTCAATTATTTTATGTCTCTATGCTAACAAACAATAATTCACTGATTTTATGGATGGTGACCGAAAAAATTGTTGACTTAGATGAAAATTAATTCGAGGAAGACACTTTTATCTAGCCATAACAATCTATCCATGTTGGTCCCAATGTAGAAAATTTATTTTATGATAGAGGGGACCAAAAATATACTATTTTGATTCTCTAAAGTGGAACTAAATCTTTTAAACCATTAAAAATTAGACTTCAGTGATAAAGTAAATGTGTATTTTAGTATATTATATTTTTCCTCTTTATATTATATGTTCTATACTGCATTGACATAATAAATATGAAATGTTTGAATACACAGGCGAATTATGTCTTCTACACATGATGATATTTCCAATCCCTCTATTGAACAAACAATAAAAAGGGAACCCTTTTTACAAATGGAAATGTAATGTTATGATATAACTTCTCTATATTACAAAAAAAAATTATATAATAGAATATTAATTTAATTTTAATTTTACCTTTGGAGTAAATTTATTTTAGATGTGATTTTTCTAAGTGTCATGTATTTCAATGAAAAGAAATGATGTTTTATCTGCTCAATTAGAGAGGTAATCTTGATTTTTTCATTGTAAAATCATTTCCCAAAGAATTAATATATTATTTAATACTTATGTATAATTGTTTTATTTATGTATGACACACATAATAATTTTTTTCATATATATGTGGATTATTTTGTTCATGTTGGGGTGATATGTCTTACTTGTATGCTTCTTCCCCCATAATACAATTTAACCCATATAGTATATCATTTACCACCTTTATTCATGTTACTTACCCTTCTATTTCAGGAAGTGAAATGACAATTCCTCTTCTCAATTACAGAGGTAATTAATTTATTGTTTCATATTTATTTTTAATTTATTTATCTTCAGAATTACCCAAATTATATTTGTTCGTTATATAGGTGTATTATTTTTTTGAGTTTGGATTCCCTTTCCAACCTTCATGATCCTTCTCCCGTAAAATATTTTAACCCCTTTAGTGGTTCATTTATCATGTTCATTCATGTTATATACACTACCATTGAATCATGTGAAACGATGCTACCCTTGCTCAATTACATATGTAATTTGATGTTGTCATAGTAAAATCATTTTTAATATAATTATTTTATTATTTTATAAGTATTTTTTATTTATTTCTTTTTAGTATCAATCAAATAATAATTGTTTTCTTACTGGTGGATTATTTTGATCATGCTAGGGTTCTTTGTCCATATTGCATCCCTTTCATCATAAAAACCACCACAAACCTCTTCTATCACAAAAACATTCACTCCATTAGTGTTGAAATTTATCACTTTCTTTCAAGTTCCCTCCACTTTTAAATAACAATGTTAATATTGATATTTTAATAGTAAAATCAATTTCCAAAAAATAATTTATTCTATCATATTTGTGTTTAATTTTTTTTCATTTTTGTATTACTTATAATAATTTTTTTCTTATACATGTCGATTATGTTTTTCAATATTAGGTGGTTTGTCCAAAACTAATCATGAAATGTTAGATGATTGTCAAATAAAGACTATGAAAATTATGGTAACATAGAATGCTAGGATTGTTTTTTAAATCTTTATAGGAATTTGTATTTATGTTATTGTATAAAAAATTCTTGAAATGTCCATAATATAGTATTTTTATGGTTTTTGTGTTGTAAATGTCATTTAATATAAATTTTATATTGGGACATGTTTTTGTGGATATTTGATGTGTTTTGGTGTGACTTTGGTTCAATATTGTGGTGTTAAAAAACATTGTTGTGGTGATGTGGTGTTTTGTAATAGTATAATGAATTATGGAGATTTATCAACATTTTTAAATGCACTGATATATATGACCTTTATTTGTGCTTTAAAAAGCTACTATAAAAAACTTTTAACAGTGCTTCTAAAATTGCTGATGAATGGCCTTTATAAGTGGTTTTATAAGCATTAATAAAGGGATTATTTAACTTCGGTAGATTAAAGAATTGATAAATGGGACTTTTATCAATGGTTCTAAAAGTGGTGATAAAGGTTCTATTTATTAGAACGTTTTTTATCCTAATAAACAACTCCTTTATTAGTTCTTTTTCAGTACTGATAAAATTATTGGATTTTAAAATCGCTCCCATTGTCAGCACTGATCTAGCACTGATAAAAGCCATTTATAACACTATTAAATGCTAGTTTAGTAGTAGTGACTCGAAATTTGTACTAAGCCCCTTTTAATGTTCGTACAATACATCATATTATCTAAAATCCATAATCAAAGAGTATTCATGTACAATATTTATATATTCCATAATCATTGATAAAATACATAATTGAAAAAATGCAAGAATCCAAACATAACAACATTAATAATTTATATTTTTCTGTGGTAGTGGCATAATCTTGGCACTGATCCATCAGCCTATTTTTAGGGTATATTACATTTACACATGATACATTTAATTTTTTAGTGTCTCGTGTCTTTGAGGTTGATGCATTGTATATTAGAAAGCATTTTTTAATATTTACAATTAATAAAATGATGGCTATTTTCCCCCACAGTTGTAGAAAAATTCCATTTATTTCATGAAATATCCATAGTTTTTCTTTCCATAATTATTCCATATAAAAAATACTTCATTTCCTTCTTACATTTATCCATATTTTCCCCATATATTGATCTATTCTTATAAATCCCTCTGAATCCATAATACCTTTATTACTCTTTACATGTCTCATTATCAAATGATATTATGTCCTAAAATGAAGATAATTCTTGTAAGACTATTTACCATTAACATATCTTCATAAGACCAAGAAATATATTATTTTTTATTACACATTGGAAAATGTGAAGGGGTTAGGATCACATTCTACTACTATGTTTCATTTCAAAATGATGACGTTGACTAGGTTAGATCATAAAACATAATCATAAAACATAACTTTAAAAATTTATGCGTATCCAGTATCATAATCATAATCATGTTTTCTTTGGGATGACCTTCTATACTTATCCTCCAATTCAACCATTGGATTATGTTTTATAAATTTAATTTCCATGTTTGATGCTAAACATATTCTCCTACCAATTGTAGAACCCTGGACCATAGTATCCTTGATAAAATATCTAATTTTATTATATTGGTATTGATTCCATATTTCAATCTTGAAGGACCGATTAAATTATAATTCTTGTAAAATATTTTACATAAGTAAAACATACATTATAATTCAAGTATAAAAATATAACATAGCGTATCCTTTGAGAACCCCATTATTATACTATATAAACCCTTCATAAAAAACATTATGGAATCCTTGGGAAAATAAAAAATATGTAAGGGGAGAGATCATGTTCATAGTAAGGGAAATAATAAGTCGAGGTGAATAACTTAAAACACATTCCATTAAATCATAATCTTGGCCATAATATGACATAAACAAAATTTCATCAAATAACACCATACATATAATCATATGATAAATTTACATGAAAAAGGATAATCTACTAATTGAATAATCACATGGAATTTAAATAATTCATTTGATAATGAGGTGATGCATTATTCTAGACATATAAAACATACCTTTGAGGCATCAAACATGACATTTGAAAATAAATGGTTAAGGCCTCAACCAATATCAAATCTGAAATTAAATGGGAAGGCCTCGGTGAAGTCCATATCTAGTTTGTCTCAAGAGACCTACCGAGGCATCAAGGGGTTATAACAGTCCATGACAATCTCTTACCACGTCCAGTGAATACCTATTATGAATTATTAAATCTGGAAAAACATAATCATTCGTATTAAAACTAGTATATTAAATGTTAATACCATAACCACAAACTATGATTGGTATCAATATGTCACATCTAGAGTAAAACCAAATCATATATCATTCAATGAAATATGATATATGGTATCATAATATATCATCTTTAATAAAACATACAATCCAATATATTATGTTAACATAGATGAAATACTATAACAAAATCATTAATTTTTTTTGATAAAAAACAAATTGTTACATTCAAATCATTTAATAAAAATTTATTAATTTATAAAATATGACATTTTAATGAATGGACGTTTTAATGAATGTGTCAAATATAAATTTGAAACTTTTGAGAGAAATTTGAATATTAAAATTTTATAATATTCATGTCTTTATAAATAACACCATAATACCGATTTTGAAAACATGGACATGAATGTGAGATATTTAGAAGAATAAATGTAAAAAAATTAAAATGATGTTTAAGATAAATTTTCCCTTGCATAAAACCATAAAAATATTCATCTTTAATTTTTTAGAAAAAAGGATGATTAATATTTTCCATTAAAAACTTACGCATAAACAGTCTTGAATAATAATGAAATTACGAAATTACCCCTTACTATAGGACTGATTCCTTCCATATGTGTACGAAAAACCATTATAGTGTTTTAAAAAAATGTTAAACTGTACCAGAATCTTAATAAAATTAATGATATCATATATGGTTTATTTATGACATTGTATTACTCATTTATTATCAATTTATATTAAAATCATCATTTCATGTAATATTCCCTTTTTTATCGTACAAGTTTTACCTCACTATTATGGATCCTATTACATAGATCATGATTTACTTAATTATAGAATGTATAAAATTATTTATATACCATATATATACAGTATATATATATAAATGATTGATATATAAAATGGAATATACTATTCATTGAGAAAGTAAACTATACATATGCATGAACATCATTTCCATTTTTTATCATACTGAATGGAAGAAAGTTAATGATAGATACACATAATCACACACATATATATTTTTTCAGGAAAAATATTATGGAATATATTTCATATTTATTCATTATAAAAAATTTTATAATAATTCTTGATTTCTTAAAATGGAAGATGAATCTCATCGCTTTGTGGAGAATGTTGGCCATACGTAAGAACAATCAATAATGTCATTTATTTATTGTTAAAAGGACGAGGAATTAGATTATATATTAATTATAAATCATCAATATAATTCCATAATTGTAATTTTTATCCACTATATACATCATTAAACACATCCAAATGATGTGGTGATGAAACCAAATAACCCCACAGCGTGGAGACGATAAGGCGAAACTATGCATGCATGGGGATATTGTTTTTATTATGATGGATTAAAGGAGGAATATGATTTTCCAATAATAATAATAAAATAGAAACATATATATGGTACTTTATTTATTACACAGCTATGGAAAAAACATTGGAGGAGGATGTGCAAGAAATAAAATACATAAATGAATAGGTTGGGTAAAAAAATTACCTCTTCTTAGAAGGAAGTATGGGAGGATCTATAAGGATCAAAGTCATGTGAGGAAGTGAAGAAAGAGGATTTCTTTTATAATTGTGGTGAGGGGCACTTTTGTAAATCCTCATAATATAAAAACAATATAAAACAATTAATGCTATATGTAAATACAAATGGACCATAAATGAAATGTAGAAAACAATTTAGACCATAAAATATCCCCATGTGATTATTTAACATTTTTTACATTTTAAATAATTTAATAATAAATTAATTCAACAAGATATTATAATTTCAAATTTAATAATATTCATGTAAATTGGATTCAAATAAATTTAGACTACATTAGAATTAAAATATAATTATTTAAAACTTATATAATATATATTATAGATATATTAAATTTATTGTACATCCTAAATCATAAAAATATAAAAATTATTATTTTTCATGTCAATAATTTTGTTTTTTTGTAAATCAAAAAAATACATTTTTTGAATTGAATAAACCTATAAGGTAATTGATTAATTTCTAAATATTAAAAACTAAATTATAAAATTACACTAATAGAGTTATTATAATAATTGTCATTTAGGGTTGTTTTATCATTATTTTTTCCCTATATGGACACATGAAATATATTAAAAGAAAAGGGTGAAATATTTTGTAACTATCATGGATTTCAATAATATATAATTTATTTCCATTGAAAAGTGTCAATTGGACATCTAAAAAACAATATTAATGTAATAATGGTAGAATAATATTTATCCAATAATTTTTTGATATGTTTTTATTATTTTTAATACTTCTCTTCTTCTTTTAACCCTTATTCAACTCTTTATGGGATAATATCATTAATATAAAATACTAAATGACCACTAAACAAGACATTCATTACATTCATATTCAAATTATATTAGAGAAATTTATTTCTTTATCTATTTTTTATCATTTATTAAAATAATCTTATATTTTATGATATCTTAAATGTCAATTTTAACAATATTAAATATTTTGTATTATAAAAAAATCAAAACAAGAAGATAAATTCACAAAAAAACCTCTAAAATATTAATAACATGTCTCATTCATCAATTAAAATCATTGATGAAATTAAATCAATCAAATAATATATATAATTATATTTTAAATATAATTTATTTGATAAATCCTTTATTTAAACAAGTACTGCATCATCATTGTGTCACTATTTAAAAAAGTAGTTTTATCATTAAAATTTATATATAATTTACCATGATGTAGATAATAATTTTATAATCAAATGACTATTGACAGTAGAAATTATTATTTTTATAATCTTATCATAAATTTTCTATAGTTATTAAGAATATGAGTACACCATTTTTAACATATCATTAAATATAATATTATAAATGTCACATTTGTACACCAGTAGCTTAAAAAGTTATAATTTTATCCCTAGGTTGATTTTGGTTGAAACCAACTCATCCGAAAAAATATTACATGTTTTAGGGGGACATTAAACTATGAAAATATTATTTTTACCATTAAATGACTAATTTGCCCTTATCCATGGAAAATAAAAATTTACTAAAGTTACTATTCAAAATATAAAAAAATTTATGTTGATCCTTGTAATTGGTTGGACCTCTCTAGTCCATTCCTCTTCGAATATCTAGTGATTGAGGTGTTCAGGTGGTCAATGTGACTTATCCCCAACAATTTCCCAAATTTCCAATTCGATTAATAGTTCTACCGGTGAGACCACTGTGAGTAGTCTCAATGGTAGCCCCAACTTCCTTGGTGAAATTTTGAGTTCATGAACAGTGATTCCTGAAAAGATAGGTTCCAACGGTTGCTTCTATTTCGTTTGCCAAATTTTGAGTTCACGAATAGATTTTCTGAAACAGTGAGGTTCTAACAGTAGCATCTATTTCCTTTTCAAAATTTTGAGTTCATGGATAGTGTTTCTAGAATATTGAGGTTTCAATGGTAGCCTCTATTTCCTTTTCCAAATTTAGAGTTTCTGAACAATGTTTCCATAATGGTGAGGTTTCAAGGGTAGCCTATATTTCCATTCCAAAATTTCTAGTTCATTAATAGAGTTCCCATAATTGTGAGGTTCCAACGGTAAACTCTATATCCTTTGACAATTTTTAAGATCATGAATAGTGTTTCTTGAATGATGAGGTTCCAACGATAGCGTTAATTTCCTTTGCCAAATATTGAGTTCATGAATAGTGTTTCCAGAACAGTGAGGATCTAACAATAGCCTCTTTTCCCATTTCCAAATTTTCAGTTCATGAACAGCGATTCCAGAAGGATAAGGCTCCAATAGTTGCCTCTATTTCATTTTCCAAAATAAATGTTCATGAAAAATGTTTCTATAATGGTGAGGTTCCACCGGTAACCCCTATTTCCTTTAACAAAATTGGAATTCATGAACAGTGTATCAAGTTTCCAAAATTTTCTCCCCATTGACATTTCCTTTCATGTAAATTGCATTTAAAGCCTCGTTTTAAGGACTCTAAGGCTGATTCAAGGGCCATAACTCCTATATTAATTTTTCTAATGCCCGATATGCTTTTACATTGTCAAAAATATTGTTTTAATGTGAAGAATTTTTAAAGTAAAATCCAGTGTATCATAAATCGACGATTCATTAAAACTTCTAATGGGATGATATATCATCCTCCATAGTACTTCCTCTATGTTTTCTAGTGTGAGATGCTCGAACATTTCATTATTTCACATAGGATTTGTGCTATCAAACTTTCCTCCTTGGATTTGTTTCCCTCTTTTTTTATGCAACCAAGAAGTATCAATCAATCTTCGATATAAGGTACGATCTAGAGTCATTCTTTTGGGATCATCTCCTTGTGTTTCTCTTTTCCATTTTATGGAATGCTATCTCCATTTTACAAATTTTCTTTGCTTGTTTGTTGACCGGTGAGGTGGTGAATCTATATCGTTAGGTGGATACAGTTGTCACAGTGGGAGGAGATCGTAACCTGTTGAGTGGGTTGTTCTTGTATAAATAATGTCAAGAACCTTTTGAGTTAGGGGATTCGTTGTTTCTCTTTTCATTTACATGAACTGTAGAGTTTTCATGTTTTATCCAACTACATCATAATGGAATTAAAATATTAAATATTTGAACCTGATAATTAAATTAATAACAATCGTATGTTTTTGCCTCTTGTTTTTCTAGATATTGTGATATCTATGCTTGATTTGTTTTCATTTCATTATAGATGGGAATTTTTAATGAATGTAAAGATTGAATTGATTTATAATTGTATGGATGAAGATAAAGAGGCGTGTTAATTAATCATGTTGTTGTTGTTGTAATTTTATGTTAATAAAATTAAGGCATTAAGCATGTTTAATCAATTTCTGATAGCTTACAGTTTAGGTGTCCCAAATTTTGAACCAATAAATAGTAAATCTGATAATCCAAGATGTATTAAAGAAATAGTTTTTTTGAAAAAATATAATTCCTTATAGGGTTCTGAGTTACCCTCTTTCTTGCATAAGGGCCAAGAGCTGAATTGATATGATGTTTTTTTTCTGGATTAGTTTTTTGTGAGGTGATCCTAGAAGGATTTCGTGATATATAGGGCATATAGGCATATTGATTATAGTAGAAATTATTTCCTAAAGTGGAAAGATGCATCAATTTATGCATTTTGGTGTGAGGGAGGACACCTGAGATGATGGAACAGGATAGTTGTAAATGATTGGATGATTGCTATTTCTTGTTGATTGTTTATCTTCCTTACATTCCGCACTGCTCAAGGAAGTTGTTTTTCTTACCCTCCATCCAAAAGGGATGATGAAGTGCGAGGTATGTCATGTGCTATCTGTGTTTAGATTCGTAATAGAGGTTGGTTCTATGCTCTTTCTATAGGAAGAAATGACTTGACATGTAGTTTATCTACTCACCGTGTTGAGCCCCTTTGTGCTTACTAGCATAGAATGTTTTTATATAATTATTTGTAATATGAGAAATTAATAATATTTGTAACAAATTATTGAATATATTATGTTAAGCCATGGAGTTGGATCTTACTGGGATGCAATGATGAGGTTGAAATTTAATGGAACAATGGACTTTGGGGGTGATGCTAATGAAAAATAGTGTGGAAATTGATAACAGATAATTAATGTTTAATTAATTAATGAGCATAAAGTGAAAATGATAAAAATGTAATGATGTAATGTAAGAAAGCTATTTAAATTGTTTGTTTCTTATAGGGTGCCTTGTCTTAGATGTTTCAGTAGGGTTTCTAAGAGATGTTAGTTATTCTTGAGTCTAAGAATATGTTATGTCAATAGTGTGGTTGTGAGATATAATATATTTTGTAAATTTTTTTGTTTCTACATTCTAGTCAACCCTGTATGTTAGGGAAACTGACTCCCTAATGATTTTGAGCCCTGGTGGGGAATGTTTTCCCTAATATTCTGGAGGTAGGATGGATTGCTTACTACCGCCTTTGGCCCCTCTCTCTTCTCTTAGTAGTTACATGTACTAGTAAGAACAATAGAGAGTTTTCCCCATATATGTCTATAGAGGGATGTAATGGCTTGTGGTTATTAACAGACATATATTCTAGATGTAGTTTCCTATGGAATACTATAGACATAACAGTTATAGGTAGTGATGGATTGGGGATCCTTACTCGATGTATGGGTTGTAATGGCTTGAGGTATAATTCTTGATGTATGATTCATGTTATTCAAGCTGTAGAGGATCGCAGAAACTACCATGTTACTTTTCAAATGTGGACATTGTGTTTTTGTTGCATGAGGTGCATATTGTGGTGAATTACACTCGTGTCTCTGGGAAGACTTTTTGGAAAGAGATGGATTTAGACGTGTGATGTTGTGGAAAAGTGGAAAACCAGTGAGAAATTAGTAGCAGGGTAACCTTCATATTGTTTATTATATTATATACTATTGTTTGCGATACATAGTGAGAGTATCCATGGTGAGACGTGGAACTTAGTATACCGGTTTAGTTGAAGAGTTAGTTTGTCTTGTTGTTCACTGTGCTTTTGCGTGATTACATTACTTTTTCAAGAGAGGATCTAGGTAGGATCATACTAAGTATTTTATCATACTCACCCTATGTATATATAAAATGTTTTCAGGCCACATGGAGGAGGTCGAGATAGGCATCAGTTTGATCCAAAATCTGAAGGAGAACTGGGGGACATTGGTTGAGACGGAGCTGGGTGGTGAAGCGAAGTAGTAGTGGTTTTTGTTCCTAGGGGATTGGGATGAGTCGGTGATCTCATGGTAGGATTTCCATGACAAGTTTAGAGACAAGTGTCATTATTCGACCGCAATGGAATCTCGTCGCTAGGAGATTCGTACCCTTTGATAGGGGGGATCTAGTTTACAAGAGTTTGGAATTTTTTTTTAGGATCCTTTTACTATATGCTTCAGACATGTTTCTAGAAAAAGAGGCCAGGGTAATGCATTTTGAAGAGGCTTTTCATCTAGTGATCCATCGCAAGGTCACCCCATTAATTCTGATAACATATCGTGAGGTGCTGGCGAGTGAAGAGTTCATCGAGATGACATTGGCCCGAATCAGATCATCATGAGAGGGGAGATTTCATGATTCATCACAAAGAAGAGATGTGGGTCGGGGTTCCCAATTTTCATGGATGAAGATTTTCCATTCAGTAGGGGGTAGGTCCCAGCCCTTAGAATAACGTTTCTTCGGGGGTAGTGACTCTCCGGCCTATGTCAAGGGATCATGTGTTTTTTTCTATGGTGGTTGAGGACTTCATCAACGAAAGTACCCAACATTTCAGAGCAGTCATCATGCACAAGGTGTTCTTCTCTTGGTTCCTCCGTTGAGGCAGCTCAGCTGTGGCAACAACAGTAGAGTGAAGCAAATTTATATCAGGTGAGGGTGGATGGGGATGGCATAGGATTGACCCATCATGATCCCTATCCTCATAGAGTTGAGCGTCATTGTGGTAGAGGTCATTATTAGGGTTAGAGAAGTCATGGAGGAGGGAGTGGTCAGCTTCATTCATTATTGATGCTAGCGGAAGGTGAGACAAATGTTATTCTAGGTAACATTTTCTTCTTTTATACCTTGTGTTAGGTATTTTTTGATTCTGTAGCGAGACAGACCTTCATATCATATACGCTTGTCCATGCTTTGGGAATTGAGGTATAGATGCTTCCAATTCGCTTGGTATTAACTACGCATGTTGGAGGTTGAGCTGACTTGTATGAAGTATGTAGAGACTATGAAATAGTGCTAGGGTAGCACCGCTCTGGGGGAGATTTACTATGTTTACAGATACAACCATATGATATCATCCTTTGTATGGATTGTTTGTATTCATTTCAGTCTATCGAGGAGTGATTTAGGAAGCAGGTTGGGTTCTTCGATGTGGATGGAGAGCTAGTGGTGTTTGCGAGTCAGCGAGATCCATAGATGGGTAAGAGGTGTGTTCTTTCCTTATCATACATGATGCCAGAGATGATTCTAATTTCTTTAAAGGTCCATAAGAATGTTTTTCCTAGGGTCATATTATAATTCCCTGATGTCTTTCTAGATGAGTTTGTAGCCCTACCCCCTCGACGGGAGATTGAGTTTGGGATCGAGCTACAACTAGGAGCATCTCCAGTATCTATGTCTCCATATAGGATGTCCCCATTGAGGTTACAGTAGATAATTATTCATATTCGTGGTCTATAACAATGCAGTTTTGTTTGATTGAGTGTGACATTGTGGGGTGCACCGGTTTTGTTCGTGAAGAAGGAGGACTACAGTTTGCGATTGTGTATCAATTATTGTCAGAAAAACAAAGTGACTGTGACGAAACTCTCTCCTCTTCATTGGATTATTGATTAACTAGATAAATTGAAGGTTGATCATTGGTTCTAAAAGATTGACTTCCAGTAAGGATATAATTATATCTGTGTGAAGTTTGAGGATGTCCCGAAGACTTCTTTTTATTATCATCATAGGCATTATGAGTTCTTCGTAATGTCATTCTGTGTGACGAATGACCTAAATGTTTTCAAGGGTTTGATGAACCCTATGTTCCATGAGTTCTTGTATATGTTTTTAGTTGTTTTCATCGATGATATCCTTGTGTACACTGTGTCTGAGGAGGAGCATGAACAGAATCTACACACTGTTTTGGAAGTTCTTCGTCAACCTCATCACTTATGGATGCTATCTAATTGTGATATTTGGGCTCAAGAAGTCATTTTTATCTGAGAATTTTGTGTCCAAACAAGGAGTAGTTGTGGATCCGTCAATGATATAAGGATTTGTGTCTTGGGAATCCCCCAATATAGTGGTAGAGGTGCAATGTTTCCATGGTCTTGCAGGCTAAATCTGAAGGTTGATATCCATTTTTTCTCTAGTTGTGACTCCGTTGACAGCATTTACCATGAAAGATCTGGCATTCATTTGGACTGATTAGTTTCAGGTAGATTTCCAGTTTCTGAGTGAGATGTTAGTATCTTCTCCAATTCATTTTATTCTAGAAGAGGGAGTTCATTTTGATGTTTTCTTCGATTCTTTGCATATGTGGTTTGGATGTGTTCTGATGCAGTAGAGATATGTTGTTTATTATGGGTCTCGTTAGTTGTGTCCCCATGAATGTAACTATGCAACCATGATCATGAGTTGGATATCGGGGTGTTTGATTTGATGTTGTGGTGACATTTCCTCTTTGGTGAGCGCTTTCTAGTTCTCATAGATTGTAAGAGTCAGAGTTATGTTTTCTCGTAGTGTGACATAAAATTGTGACAACATCGATGGATGGAGTTATTAGAGGAATACAATGTTGAAATATCATATAAGCCACATAAGGGAAATTTTGTAGCTAATTCACAAAGTAGGAAGTCATGTAGTGATGTAGCGCCTGAATCTGGTGATTCTTAGAGTGTTATGGAAGAATTTTCAGCATTACATCTCGATATTGTAGAAGTTGGGGGAAAATGTTGTCTTTTTTAGATGATGGTGCATTCATCTCTGGTGAAGTAGGTGGAAGGGTCCCAGTTGGAGGATCTCGAGGAGTAGGTCTGGAAGAGTCTGAGTTGATTTTGGCAAGGCCCCTGATCATTGGTCTGAGGATGAACAACAGTGAGTGTTGTATCAATGAAAGATATTTGTTCCTTTATAAATGTGTGAGATGGTTGTCATATAGTTCCATATTTATCCTTTATAAGTTCATCATGGTGTGATAATGATGTACCGATCATTGAGGAGTCAGTTATTGTGGTCGGGGTTGAAGCGTGAAGTTCTGGAGTTTTTGTCTCGATGTTTAGTCTGGAAAAAATTCAAGGCTGAGCAATGTGTCCCATGTGGTTTGCTCCAACCAATAGATATTCCTCATTAGAAGTGGGAGTCCATTTCAATGGACATTGTTACTGGTTTACCTTGAGCTTGGGGAGGACATGATGTTATTCTAATAGAAGAGGAACGTTTAACAAAATCAGGCCACATTATAGTGATCAATGATTCAAGCTTAATAGAAGTTTTTATGAAGCAATATTTGGAGGAGGTGGTGAGAAATCATGGAGTCCTAAGGATGATAATTCCTGATCATGATTCTCAATTTACCTCCTACTTTTGGAGAGGTATCCATCATGATTTTGATTCATAGTTATGCCTTATCACTAGTTTTCATCCAGAGATGGACGATCAGACAGAGTGGGCTATCCAGCCTCTTGGAGACATGTAACACTCTTGTGTCTAAGATTTTGAAGGTTTGTGGATGTGGAACTTACCCTTGGTGGAGTTATCTTACATAAATATTTTTCACACCCCCATCGGTATGGAACTATTTGAAGCCTTGTATGGATGACCATTACATTCACTGTTATGTTGGACTGGGATCAGAGAGTTAGAAATTCTCTGACCAAAACTAGTGTAGAATAAAATAGAGATTGTTCTTGTGATTAATGAGAGGATGACTACAGTGCATGATCGTTACAAATAAAATTCTGATCAAAGTTGGGAACCCATAGAGTTTGATGTTAGGAATCACTTGTTTCTGAAGGATACTCCCTGACATGGGAAGTGATAGATTGGTTGTGGGTTTATGCTTTCTCCTTAGTTTGTTGGTACTTTTGAGGTGTCGGATCATGTAGGAGCCAGGGAAAATCAAGTAGCACTCCCCCCCACAGATGAGCCACATACACAATGTTTTCCATGTGTCAAAGTTGTGTCATTATATTCCTGATGACTCACATGTCATCGATTGGGGAGAGATCAATGATGATGATGAAACCTTTGAGGAGCAGCCTGTGGAGATCCATGACCGCAAAGAGAAGGTGTTGTGTGGGAATTTTATCTCCTTGGTTCGTGTCTTTTGGAAATGCGGTGGCATCGAGGAGAGTACCTGGGAATGTGAGTCAGAGATATGTGCTCAGTACCCCAAGTGATTTTATTTTTATCTATTTTCATATAAAAAAGGATTCTATTTTTGTATGTTGACATGTTTGTTTATGAGAAGACATTATTTGGATTCTTCTTATGGTTTTCCATCATTTGAAAAGTATCTCAAAGGGTGGTTTCCAAGACCCTGATCAATTTATCTTTAGGTGGGTTTTTAATTCTTGAGGATGAGATTATTTTGAGAGGTATCCGATGTAATGGCTCAGACGTCTCTGGTACACTCCTCTACAAAAATCTAGTGTTTGAGGTGTTCAGGTGGTTAAGGTGACTTTTCCACAAAAGTTTTCCAAATTTCCAATTTGGTGAAAAGTTCCACCAGTGAGACTGGTCTGAATAGTTCCACTGGTGAGACCATTGTAGGCAGTTCCAATGGTAGCCTCTATTTCCTTCTCCAAATTTCGAGTTCATGAACAATGTATCCCGAATGGTGAGGTTCCAAATGTAGCCTTTATTTCCTTTTCCAAATTTAGAGGTCATTATCAATGTTTCCAGAATACTGAGGTTCCAACGGTAGCCTCAATTTCAATTTCCAATTTTTTTTTCAAGAACAATGTTCCCAAAACATTGAGGTTACAATGGTTGCCTCTATTTCCTTTTACAAATTTCTTGTTCATGAACAGTTTTTCCATAATGGTGAGGATCCACTGGTAGCCTCCATTTCATTTGCTAAATTTTGAGTTAATGAATAGTTTTTTCAGAATGGTGAGGCTTTGGTGGTTGCCTCTGTTTCCTTTTCCAAATTTTGAGTTCTGGAATAGTGTTTCCATAACACTAAAGGATTAATGGTAGCCTCTATTTCCTTTTCCAAATTGTGTGTTCATGAATATTTTTCCCATAACATTGTGGTTCCAACGGTAGCCTATATTTCCTTTTCCAAATTTTGAGTTCACAAAATGTGTATCCATAACGGTGTGGATCCAAAGGTAGACTCAATTTCCATTTCAAAAGTATGTTTTCAAGAACTGTGTTTCTAGAATTGTGAGGTTCCAATTATGTCCTCATTTTCCTTTTCCAACATTTTAGTTCATGAAAATTGTTTCCACTATAGTGGTGTTCCAACAGTAGCCTCTATTTCCTTTTCAATGATTCGAGTTAATTAACAGTGTTTACATAACAGTGTGGTTCTAATGGTAGCCTCTATTTCGATTGCCAAATTTTGAGATCATGAATAGTATTTCCAGGATAGTGAAGTTCCAACGGTAACCTCAATTTTATTTTCCAAATTTTATGTTCATGAAGATTGTTTCCAAAACTACGCACTTCCAATTGTATACTCTATATTCTTTTCAAAATTTTGAGTTCATGAATAGTGATTCCAAAATAGTGAAGTTCCAACAGTTGCCTCTATTTCCATAGCCAAATTCTGAGCTAATGAATAGTGTGTCCAGAACAGTGAGGTTCCAATGGTATCCATTATTTCTTTTTCCAAATATTGAGTTTATGATTAGTTTTTTCAGCTTCCTACAGTCTTTACCCTTTGACATTTCCTTTGACTTAAAATGTATTTTAAGCCTCGTTTTAAGGACTATATTTCTGATTAAAAGGCCACAACTCCTTTATTAATTTTTCTAAGGATCGTGATGATTTTACATGGTTAATCCACATTTATTAATGTGATCCACTTTTAATGGAAAATCTATAATTTCAAAAGCACATGATCTGTTAAATATTCTAAAGGGATGAGATATCTTCCTTCTTATTCTCTGGTGTGAGACTCTAAAACTATTCATTCCTTCCCATAGTATTTGTGAAATCAAACATTATTCTTTAGATTGGATCCACACTATTTTTGATGCATCGAAGCAGTATTGATCAATATTCGATATATGGTATGATCTATAGTCATTCATTAGGGTTAATATCATTATGCTTCTCCTTTACCTTTTATGGAATGGTGTTTCCATGTTATTAATAGATTTTCTTGGGCGATGGCTGGTGGTGGTGTCTCTTCATGCTCGGGTGGATACAGTTGTCATGGGGGGAGTAGATCGTAACCCATTGTGTGGCTCGTTCTCGTATAAAGAATGTCAAGAACATTTTGTTGTAGGTTATTCATTTCTTCTCTTTTCATATATTTGAAACTCAAGAGTTAGTCTGTTTTACCCCACTAGATCACAACGGAATTGACATATTTAATATTGACCCGGATAAATAAATTTATATCAATCCTATGTTTTTTCCTCTTGTTCTTCTGGGTAGTTTTATATCTATGGTTAAATTGTTATCATTTCATAATTTAGGTAAATTTTTGATGTGCGTAAAGCGATAATTAATTGATAATTGTATGGTTAATGATAAAGATGCATTTAAATTAAGTTAGTTGTTATTGTTTTGAATTGATATTAATAAAATTGAAGTAGTAAGCATGTTTAATCAATTTTTAATATATTACATTTTAGGATTATAGATGTTGGAACCTATGAATAATAAATCTATTAATCCAAGATGGATTAAGGAACTTGTTGTTTGATAGAAGATAATTCCTTGTAGGGTTTTGAGTTACCATATTTCTTGTTAAAGGGTCAAGATCCCGATTGATATGATGATTTTTTTTCTACTCCTGTTGTGAGGTGAGCTAGGAAGGCAGTTGTGATATGTGGGGTTGGGAGGCCTATTGATTCTGGTATAAGTTGACTCCTAGAGTGGCTAGATGCATCTGTTAATTCATGTGGATGTCACGGAGGACACCAGAGATGATGGAATGGTATAGACGTGTATCTCTAGATGCTTTATGTTACTTGTTGGTTGTTTATCGTCCTTACTTGCCAAAAAACTCAAGAAAGATAGTTTTCTTACCCTCCTTCTAATAGCGGTGATGATGCGTGGGGTATGCCAGATGATTTCCATGTTTAGAATCTTATGGTAGGATGGGCCTACGCTCTTGTTATAGGCCACAAAGACATGACAAGCAGTTCATCTACTCAATGTGTTTATACATCTTTTGTTTAGAAGTTTGAATGTTTTTCTATAATTATTGATAATATGGAAATGTAATAATGTTCTAAATAAATTATTTAATATATCATGTTATCCCATGGGGTTGGAGCTTTCAGCGATACAATACTAAGGTTGAAATTTAAAGGAATAGTGGAATTTGGGTGTGATGCTAATGAAATAGAATGTAGAATTTGTTAATATTTAATTAATGTTTAATGAATTAATAAACATAATGTGAAACTAATAAAATGCATATGATGTAATGTAATCAATTTCATGAAATGGTTGTGTTCCTATAGAATACATAGTCTATGAAGTGGAATCCGGGAGTCCGAGAGACATTAGTTACAGTTGAGTCTAAGACTATGTTATGCCCATGGTGTAGTTGTGAGGTATAGTATATTTTGTACTTTTTTTGTTTCTATAGCTACTCCACCTTGTTAGTTAAGGAAACTGATATCCTAGGTATTCTGATCCCAGGGGGGTGTTTTCCCCAGCATTTCAGATGGAGGATGGATGGATGACAACACCCTTTTCCCCGGTCTCTATTCTTCTTAGTAACTTGTTATGGTAGGCACAACAGTTAGGTTTCCAAATATACATGTGTAGAGGGATATAATGAATTGTGGTTATTCACACACTTATATTATGTATGTAGTTTTCTATGGACTACTATAGGAATAACATGTATAAAATGTGAAGCCTTGAGGATCCTTACACAGTGTATGGGCGGTAATGGTTAGAGGTATAATGCATGCTGAATGTTACATGTTATGCGTGATATGGTGGATGTCAACAACTTCCAGGTTAATTTGAATATGTGGTCATGGTGGTTTTGTTGCATGTGGTGCAAGTTTTGGTGTGTTTCCTAGGTATCTATGGGAATTTCTTTTGGAAAGAAATGGATTAGGACATGCAACATTGGGGTAATGCGGAAAACCAGTGGGGATGTAGTAGCATAGTAACCTTGATATTCATTATTATATTATATACTCTTGTATGTGACACATCGTGTAAGTATATATTTTGAAGTTGGTAACATAGTATACCTATTTAGGTGATGAGTTAGTTTCACATTTGGTTTATTTTGCTTTAGCATGATTTCATTACTTTTGCATGAGAGGCTCTAGGGAGGATCCTACTGAATATACTGTTATACTCACCCAATATATATTTAACCAGTTTTTCATGTCACGTGGAATAGGTGGAAAATCTATCTGGATTTTACTAGCATGGGGGTGCATGAGCTGTTTGGGCTTTTGGTTTCTGTTGATTTTTTACTTTCCTTTGGTACTTGCAGTTTTCCCCTTTCAGTTGTAGTAGTTTTCTAAGACATTAAATATGTGTACGTGGGATTTATTTTATATTACAAGATGACTTGGAGTTGGTTTCTATCAATCTTATATATCCATTTATTATGGGTTCTATTAATGTTAAATATCTCCCATTTTTGTTTTTATTATACCATCGGGGATATTCGCCAACACGAGGCCTAGGTGAGGTAGGACTCAGGAGGTCATTATCTCCCTTCCCACATTACCGGCCCCGGAGGGGTACACCTTGTGTGTAGAAGGATGTGACAATATTATTATTCTCTAAATAAAGTATTTAATAAAACCATGTATTTACATGTTTCCATATTCAATTAATTGAAGTGGCTAAATTAAGTTTAACAAAAAACCAGTACATGTGACAAGAAGATGGGTAAAAAAACATTCATAAGTTTAATAAATGTTTTTATATATTTTGAATATAAAAATTATTCCAATAAACAAAAATGTATTAATATATGTATTATTTATGTATTTTTACTTTAAAAATAAAAATAAATAATAACAATTATTTAAATGAATACCGTTGTTTCTAACTATAATATAGAATTTTTCACTATTCATTAAAAAATGAAACTCCTCAGAAAAATTATACAAATGATCCCTAAGTTAATTTTGAAATTCTGAATTAAAAATTGAATTCTTTTAAAACAAATTATTAAATTTCCAATATTTACTTCTATATTAGGTACACCATTAATAGGTGGAAAATTTTCCCTAAAAACAGTTTTTATTCATAAAATCTGAATTTTTTTCTTATATAATTGTCCATGAAAAACAAAAGATGACTATTAATATTATATATAATATGAATATTATTCTTAATGTGGTTAATACTATTCATAACCTATATTTAAATGGCTAGGTTTATTGATCGTTGTGCGATCAAACATTGTCTTTCGGGCAGATCAAGATATTGAATTTATTTAATAAAACATACCATGAAATTGTATATTATTAAACAGAATCAATGTAAAGAAGATAAAAAATTACTACACACAATAATATATTATAAACAACCCCAGTAATTACTAAACCCTGAACATATCAATAGTGGTCGAACCGAGACTACCAAGATCACTGATGAAGCCTTCTAGGTTTAAAGTAGAAAAGAGATGCGAGATAATGGAATGAGAATAATTCACCAATCACCCTAAAATATAATGTTCGAGAAATTATATAGTTTGTAATTATTTTACATGTTGTGTAATCCATTATGATCAAAAACACCAAAAAAACAATTACCTTTTTATTTAAACCCGATATTTTTTCATTAAACATCATGTATCCATTACATGCTGTGTAACCCATTTACTCTATGAAAACATTTCTAAACATCTATCAAGTGATAAAATACCTACCATGTAATAGACCCATTTACAACATAAAACCTCATAAACAACTCAATAATCCTCTGCACTTGTGGAGAACCTCATAAAACCAATAATGCATTTATATCGTGATTCCATTAATTCAAACAAACATCCATCACTGAAATTTATATCACTTTTCACTGAAAATGTTCTCCATCATAAGGAGTATAAATATAAACCCAATTAAATTGGATAACATTTAGAGAGAATTTAATTACATACAATTTGGTAATTGTATTTTACAAATTTCCTTTCCTATAATTAAATACCCCAGTTTAAGGCTGGGGACTACACGTAAATAATATTATGCACGAAAAAATATAAACCGAAAATACTTGGTTCAATATGATGCTGTGATTGATGTCTCCTTGTCACCGATGATGGTTGGTGTAAGGATCCAATTTATAATCCATATATATCATCTTCATGAGCATCAAAAATTTATGGGATCATTAGTCGTTGAATTCATAATGTTTGGACTAAGATCAGATGACAAAATTGATGTTTCAACGATCACCGCATCGACGTACCTTCGATACATGAGGGAGAGATCGATATAATCACCTATATACATAGATTATATCTCTATAAATAGGGATTGTATATATAATCTAAAAATTATATTCTTTGAATAGTACACAGCAAAGACCCTCTCTCCTCGTAGTTATAGTTTGATTGAAAATTACCCAAATGAGGCTCCCTGGACCAGAATATTTTAGCACACTATAAAAATGATAATTTATGACTACTGAAATGTGTTATAAATATAATTTATATTTTTATACATTTATTTTAATATAATAATATATCACATGATGAAAAATCATATAGAAACTTGAATCTTTGTTATTGAAAATATTTAATGTTCCTTGAATAATTTAAACAAATATTTGTCTGTATAATTCTTACCATGTGTTTAAATTAATACTACTAAATACAATTGACAAAAAAATTATTACTATTTATTCTAAATTCAAATAATATGAATTTATTTATTCCTTTGATATCGTTTTCCCTCAGACCTATCTCAGACCGTAGTGGTGCGGCCCACCATTTCTTATATACCTATTTACCCAAATATGATATATTTTTTAATAGGCTATTGTTTTTTACCCTCTATGAACTTATCTCGATAGTATTTAATATTAGTCACATTCTTAGAGAGGAATCTAGAAAACCATCATGGCCCATAAAGTGATAAGGAGTAGTCATTTCAACGACAACCATCATATGAACAAAAATTGTGTGATATAATATTTTTCTATTTTAATATATTGTAGAGCATGATGCACACTTCTTTTATTTTCCTATAAATCATTATAATTTTTTATCTATCTAAAAAGAATTAATCTCATGTAACATGACCATGTATTTATGAAGGTACTACCATCTTGGTCACCCTATCCTATGATATATTACTTCCTCAACCTAGAATTGAAAATTATATCTTGGCCATTCAATCATTTCTATACCAGTAAAAAATCACCCCACACATGTTTCCTTTACACTATTTCATTATCATGGTTTTTACCATGCATCAATGTATGCAATCAAATGGAAGACATTAATTATGATCTCATGTCAGCATACCAATACACATATTGTAGATAAGAACATCCAATGAAAACCAAAATATGTGTTGTTACTATCTTTGGGTCTTTTAATAAGATCTCATCCACATGATATCACCAACGACGAACATCATGATAAGAAGTCTCAATTTTTATGATCCCCCAACACATCATTAAAATATATATACTATATCCATTTAGTATAATGCATATTGACCATATGAAATTTGATTAATATTAATTTCATGGTATCTATAACATCTCATTTTAGTATGTTATCTTTTATAAACATTTCATATGAAAAATAATCTATGAAAACTATCATTTAAATAGTGGATATAGATATTGTTACCCTTTATTTGTATGAATACATCATGAATATGTAACTATATACATGAAATTTTATGAATATTTTTATATAGTTTGGTCTATAGAACCCACTGTTACAACACTTCAACATGCAGTAGATCTATCATTCTCACCGGCCATGTTAGCTCCCACATGATTATGATCAGGTTTCATATATATTATGAATTTATTTGTAGGGTCATCGATGTCTATATTTCATGTATGGTATGATATGTTCAACATCATCTTCTTTACTAAAACTCCACAATAGATCTTATCCTATAGTATTTTTATTTTTCTCACTATCAAAACATGACATTTTTTCTAGATTGTGTATCATAATTTTCAATATCATAACACGTTACATAATTGTTTCAACTCTGTGTTCTAGAATAAATCATTGAATATTTTATAATTATTTTTAGATTCCTTAAAGATGCAACATACTCTATATTTTTAGGTATGGCTACCACTAGATTATATCAGCTTATCTCCATCATTACCTGATCCTTAATGTTATATTAGATTAAATTGATGGAATGAATACTAGTTTGGGTACCTTTAATATTGTCATCCCTTCCTTTCAAGAAACCTAGTATATAGAATTTTTACTTCTCTTGTTTAATTGTATGGTTTAGATTTGTTCCCTTATATTTATCCAAGATTTAATAGTAATTTTTATACTCTAAATTATATCAAGGAAATATCATTCTTTTTCATGTCAGGTCATACATTTTTTTGCATCCCTGGAGTGTATTGAATTCAACTCCCCACATTAAACTAATTCTAGGCCAATGCTTGTATTCTTAGATATAGATATTCTACGTGACACTTGTAACAATTCTCCCTCAAATTGTTCTATAATTTATTTTTCAATGAATTTATATTATCCGTATTATTTTCTCGGTCTATCAAAATGATTCATATAACATAGTAGAACCTTTTTCAAATGAAATATATTTATACATTAAATAAATCATGAGAGGATTAGTTTCATCATGGTCTTAAATAACAGTAACACGAGTATCAATATTACAAATGTTCCCAAATATATTTCACATGGAAGACAATGGTTCTCCTAGTAACTTCTTGTATAATCCATGAAATGATTCTTTACAAAAGAATATTTTATGATCCTACTGCTTATATTAACAATGAAAATTATTTATGTAACTTAAACCCCTTATTATCACTCTACGATGTAACAATCCCTTTTGGTTTCATCGAATAGATACCTTCCATGATTATTAATCATTAAATTAAATGTTCAATAGAATATCATAGAAATAGATTTCACAAGTACATTTAAAATGAATTTATTCATAAAAACTTCATATTACCCATTAAACCTTATTATTACCATCCTTATAGTACACATGTATATTTGCATTTGAATACACACCTCAGTATTCCAATAAACAAACCTTATTTACTTTGATACATAGAATCCATTATTTAATTTTAATTAATCCCGTAATTTTTGGAAAATTTCTATATACTGTCTACATAAATGATTTATTATTCTCAATGAATAATGTATCACCAACCACACTGAACAAAAAACCTTCATCATTTTTTCCTTCCTACACAGTATGTGTCACTAGAACATTCTACTTTCTTGCCTCTTGTGTAATTCATTCCCATTACTACTACATCTGAACCTATAACATTAACTACAACAAAATCAATTTGGATCCCATTATCTCAAATATTTATGTTCACAAATGCATTGTAGTATATTTCAAACCTAAATTATGTCTTTATATAATAGTGATTTAGGTAATATCCTGGGAATATTTTAGGATAATTACAATAGATTCACATTTTTTCCTTTTTGTAGTTTTTTTTATGTCCTCAACATATTCATTTCATCTAAGACATGTTATTATAAATTAATGGATTTTCATAGTTCTATAACTAATGTGATATCCATTTTCAATTATAGTTTGCTTATGTAAGTGTTATGATGTCATTATTCATAATAAATGTTTTTTAAAATAAGTCTTGTTTCTTAAATTCATAATTATCTCAATCTTGATGCTCATGATACTCACATCATAACTATAACATGTATAAGGATATGAGAATTTAATAATTTAAATGTGATAAATTTTTTATCAATGCAAATATGTATGAACCATAATTTATCCTCATTGTTAACATCATAACCCTTTTGAGGATAAGGTAATGTGAACTTTCGAATTATGCGAGGATACATAATTTTGGTCAATATATGATTGGTCAATATATTATTCAGCAGACAATCCCAATGCATCTTATATATTTTTAAATTTCTTATTCCATATTTCACATATATATTCCTTAATAATAAAATTAATGGATTTTATGATGTATACATATCATAAACATACAGATGGGATTGTTCACTCCCTCTAGCGAAACTAGTTTCAAAAGCATTATGGAATACCATTAATTCTATATGTTTCATTGTAAAAAAACAATGTACATGTGTGTGTAAATAATATGTAAGGTCATTAACTCCGAATAGTCTAAAACTATACTAGGTATATCATTGGAAACTACATAGCTTTCCATCATATTTCTGTAATAGGGTATACATGTCTTATATTTATATTCATCTTATATTGCATTTGATTCATGTATCATTGATCTATTTGATAACTTTTAAAAACCAAAAACAGCATTCATTTTGTATAATAATATAATATATCTTTATGTACAAAGGAAACATGAGATAAAGGCTTCGGTTATACTCAAAAAATGTCCTACCTGAATCATTTGCATGGAAATTAAGAAGTTGGGGGCTTCTAACCACGGATATAGGAACCACCCTTTCCATAATTCATAGAGAATAAACCTTACATCAAGTAGTGTTTCTATTCAAAATTGGATACTGTATTTAAATAAACATATATATTAAAAATATTTTATTTCATATTTACAAATTTTGTGAAAACCGATATGTATAATACATGAATGTACATAACAGAGAATCAATTAATGGAATCATTAATTTGGATTAATGTAATTGAACAATCATTGATTTATTTCATGACATGAAAAGTGTGTATAATTATTTTTAATACCAAATTATTTAAAGGAAAATTATAAAGTTCAATTTGGGATTTTATCCTTGCCGTTCATCTTGTTTACATTAAAAACTTACAATTAATTATTCTTTAAAATTTTTATTACCTGGAAGACATTACCCAAAAGGTAACTATAAATTTTAGTCCAAAAAATTATGTTTATAATATTAAATGAAACTATATTAAATGCATGAAAATGGTATGATAAATGGATATAAGGTAGGATCATGAACCGTCATTCAATTTACAAATATCAATTTCTACCAGAACTTATTCATATCATTCTTCTCTTTCTCCTTGCCAGTATCTTAATGATGAGACTTGATGTTATATCATTCATTTATAGATGTTTTTTTCACAACTCTAATCATTCGTTGATGATGTAACTATGAAAAAAATAAATTTCAAAATACATGAGTCTCCTCTAATTTTTGTTATCACCCTTTCGTCTTAATGTTGATTAACAGCTATTAGGATCACCAACACATTGAAATTAGGATATCATATTACTGGGTACATACTCTATGGAAAATCATGCTAGATAGGAAAATAATAATTTCAAATAAATATCACATTATATCTTGGGAAATTACATACCATTTTCTTAACAAAATTCTACCAGATTACCACTTTTTTATATTGATTAAATTTTAAGACATAGATAAATATGCTAATTGTCTCCAACTATTTTATCAAATTCTAAGAACCCTCTATTCTAGAATTTTATTACTCTATCGCTTTATTATTATAGTTGAAACGATCCCCGAGCATCCCCTCATTGCCTTCCAGATATAGACACAACATTACTCAGAATGTTCAACATTGGTGTTTGGCATCCCAACAACATCATCTCACAGATACTTGATCTGTTTAGTGAAGTACCAACTTGTCCAAATTGTATCATTTATTCCCTAAATTCTTTGGCACCAATGTGATATAATTTTAGCTATGTATAATCCTTAACTTCCAAGTAAATTTAATTCAACCCAACATTCAAATTGTAACTCCCTAGTAGTAGGAGGCAACCTCAACTATGGCTAGTCAAGAACCCTGAAAATTTAGTTGTGTTCAAATTCAAATTATGGAAGGAATTTGTGACATAATAGTTCTTTTAGGATTTTATAATTATTACACGGAATAACGATAAAAATTTGAATCTCATAAGCTCGTACTATGCGATGACACTCACAACTGATCATGCAATAAAATAAAAATATTTTTCGTGTTACATGTGCATTTAATCTAAACATGATTACTTATTATTTTATGTCACCACATGTAAAACAAAACATATATAATATAAATAACCTTACATAAAGAAAATTATAACAATATCATCAGAATATACAAATGGTTAATCCATTTAGTTAATAATGGATCAACCTAGAACCAAGAAGTAACTCCTTGGGTCATGTCATTTGTGACTAGAGAAACAACACTCACCCATCCAATGCATCAAACTCTTTTTTTGTGTCACATGTGCATTTAATATAAACATGACAGCTTATTATTTTATGTGATCACATTTTAAACTAAAAATATATAATATAAATAACCATACATAAAGAAAATTATAAAAATATCATGAGCCTATACTAATGGTTAATCCATTTAGTTAATAATGGATCAACCTATAACCTACAGGTCACTCCTTTGGTCATGTCATTTGTGAAATGAGTAACAATGCTCACCCATCCAATTCATCAAACTATATTATGGTGTGTTTCCAAATCTCAGTGAAAATCAAGACACTACTTGTGTTCATCATTATGTAATAATAAACTCATAATGTAGTGGGAATATCAATAGAACAAAACACAACAGATAAATTTGATATAAAAACCTTTATACATATAATTTTATATAGACTACACACATTTCATCATTTATTAAAATAATTATTACAAAAATGCATTAAAATAATTAATTCACTGACATGCATTGGTCAATCCACGACTAATGATTCTTCAATTAGAAAAAAAACTCACAGTAATAAATTAAATGAATAATTAAAAATTAAACTAGAAAATTCAAGGGGATTATTAATTGAACTATAAATTTAGTCTTATTTTTAATTAAATAATTATTTTTGGTTCTGTTAATTAATTAATTTATATTCCAATATTTAAACTTATCATTAAGCTATTACTTATTAAATTGAATAATTTTAAATTATATATATATATATATATATTCTAAAAATTTAAATAAATTTGAAATATATATGTGTGTGATTATATATATATTTATATATATGTTTTAATATATATATCTTTATTGATATATATATATATAACTACAACACCAATAGGATCGGGCAGGACCCTCCCGTACTTGTTTTGGGAGCTTGTCCCATTTTGGTTCTGACCAATCATGAAAATAAATACTTGTGTGATAACTAAAAATATAATAATTTAAAGTTATAGGAACAAATCATCCACCAGTTAGGGGCCTAGATCATGGTAGATATTTCCAAAGGCAAAGAACTCCATTGGAGGCCGGATCTGTGTTGTCTGAAGTCATGTGACTTACGCAGATGACTAGTGGGACATAATGATGCTATGTGGGGAGAAAAAGGTGTTGTTGATGACTCTAAAGTTGTCCAACGGGCTAGTACATGATGGTGGATGGATGTCATGGTGCGTGGTGCATGTCCATTATGAGGAAGAGCGGAGGTTTCATCCTCTCAGTAGACGGAGCTGGATACAGTGAGCCACAACAGCGATGAGGTTCAGGATCAACCAAATCATGTACGAAAGAGGCATGGATGGGGGAGTGTCAACTGAGAGGAGTGGTTTGAACATGGATGTGTAGAGAATGGTGCCAATTACTATTTGTGGGAGGCCGGTACAAGATCTTATCGGGCTCACGTGATATGTGATGAGGGAGGAAACACCTTCTTGAGCAAAATCGAAATCCTTAGTGGGAGGCACCGATGTGAGATAGAATTGAGGTGGTGGAGGTACAGAAATAGATTGTGAGGTTTATCAAGGAGGAAACATCCGGGACAGTGTGATGTCCGGTAAAAGTGGGGAGGAAGGTCATAGTGGGCTTATGGTTAAGGCCACACCTTCTACTAAAGTACATAGTGTATGAAAATGGGATGGGAACATCCCAAACAGTTCATTGGCGGGGGGGGGGGGGGGCGAGAGAGAGAGATAGTGCGGGGGGTCCATTTGATAACCCCCCCCATTTATGAATTCCTAATGTGAAAATCTATTCAAATTTCTCAATATATCTTGTTTTAAAATTAGTCTCCTTTATGAAATTTCCAAAAAACCCTATATTAACACTTTTTTTATCTATAAAATATTAAATTCTATCAAATTAGGCTTAATATTTGTTTTTCATTCCACAACCGTGTGGAAATATGGGTTACCAAAAAATCCTATAATGTTCACCAGATTTTCATTCATAGTTTCAAGTCAGACGAAATTTATTATGCCGAAAGATTCGGGTAAAACAATAACATATAAATATATATGTTATTCATATTATACACTCAAAATTTTATTTCTATATTTATTTAAAACATTGGATGGAAGAATTATGGACAACTAATCTCAGATTTATCGATCATCTAGGTTTTTGAACCGAAACAACACCCGCTTCAATTTTTAAGGAAAATATGATTTCTTCTACTAGATGAAACATTTCATGCATCCCAATAATAACAATTGAAGGTATTATGGCATGTAGTATAATAAGGGGTTTTGGGATATAGAAATTTTCCATAGCGATCTACGGAACTACACCATAGCCATGATATCAATACTCTAGATTAATATTAAGGATCACACATGGAAATTTTTATTCACAGAAAAATTTAACACATAAATACCTAGTCCAATATGAAGTCATCCTCAACATATAATTTTCACAGGGGATCACTACTCAATGGATCCATAAAATAATACATCTAGACTGCCCACATTCACTTCAAAATTCAACAGGAACATTGATCATCGAATTCTGGGTGTTATCTTGGATATATGACAATGTCTTCGATGTTAAATCTATCTATGCATCAACGTACCATAGATGCATGATGAAGATCATGATCTGATCACATGTATCGAGATATTTATCACTAGAAAATATGAGTGGAGAGAGAAGATATGAATAGATTATATGGAATAGTAAAGAGGCGAGAGCCTCTCTCCACCTATTTGTAGTGTGTTATGAAATACCATAGAAAAGGCTCCCCAACCCAATATATTCTTACCCAGTATAAACACATTATATTTTGACTACATTACACATTCATAAAAATAATTTATAACTTTATCACTTTTCTGTAATATAATTAATATAATACATATTAAAACCCAAAAAACTAACTCAAATCATCATTCCAACAAATATTAATTGAAACATGTATATTTTAAACTAATATTCATTCATATAATATTTTATTTTTATTTTTATTAATAAATGTAAAAAAAATTAATAAATAACAACAATTATTTTTATTTTGAACAAAAATAATAATAATTTATTTATTCCTTGGTAGTCATGAACCATCTGATATATCACATATCCAAGTGGTGCTTCCCACCCTGCCATATATACGTATTCACTATAATAGGTTAGATTCTTGAATTTATAGTGCATGACACTATAGTCCCGTCTCTCAATTGGATAGAATTCTATTCACATCCTATTAGTAGAATCTAGAAACCCATCATAGACCCCACAAGATAAAGAGTCTTCTTAGAAATGAGAATGAACCTACGAACATACACATTGTAATATATCCACTTTATCTTTTTATATCTCATAAATTAGGGTGCACAATATTATAATCATTGTTTCTTGTTTAATTATTTGTTGATCTAACAAGATGGATTTACATTAGAATATCATGGATAGTGATTTATGAAGGTAATTCATCCATATGAACATAGATAGAGATATATTTTCCTCAACATGGAAGATTCAATTTCTCTCTTGACCATTCAACCAAATCCCCACCATCAATTTCACACCCAACACAAGCTACCATTCCAGTATTTCATAATAATATTTTTCCATAAATAAAATTACACAATCAAATGGAACCCAATGATAATTATCTCATGTTTGGAGACCAATGCATGTTTCAATAGATATGAAAATACAATGACATCCAAAAGATTTTGGGTTCCTATTGGTGGGTTTGTCCCCATGACCTCAACTACTATAGATTACCAAATGAGAACATAATGAGAATAATTCTCAATTTTTTGATCCCCATGCACCCGATAGTCAATATTTTTCATGTGCAGTTAGTATAATTTATCTAGACCATAGTACATGTGATTGATATTATTTTCATAGTTTCTCATGGTTCTCATTATATGATGGTATCTACTATAACCTTTTCATATAATAAATAATTCATATAAATTTATAATAAAAATAGTGGATGAGTAAATATAATATTAAAAAATAAAACTGAGTATCTAGATGTATAAATTAAATGGTAAATGAAAGGAACTTCATAGTTAGTTCCAAAAAACCCACTATTACATCATATATGACAATGCCTCGACTTGAGGTATGAGTTTTTGTTTAAAAACTTCTTTCATCAGGACATATGGTCCTTTATACTCCATGACTTTTTTATATGGTGTTTATACTACCAATTCACATACTATATCATGAATCTATCATACATCATAATATTCTATGTTATAATTAATCTACTTCATTAATGAGAGTTTTTATTCAAATGGTTCCACAATGGTAGGAGATTATGTATCAATCAAATGTTAATAGGTAATGTTTATACCTGAATTATTTTAGCCAGAAATTATTTGAACATTGTCTTATAAAGCCATTACATTTTCATCCCCACCAGTTTTTTGTTAAATTTATATGTAATTGAACAATTTTCTTCTATCTGTTACATAAAATTATTGAGAAAATTTTTTCTTGAAAAGATGAAATTGTTTCTATCTTAAATAAATTGTTTTAAACATATTCTAATCATTCCCAGAGTATTTATTAAAGAACGTTTTACCAATTTTGTACTTTTATAAAAATTTTGGAAATGAATCGTATAATTGTTTTATGATGGATACAAATTTTAACATTTTTATAATAGTGTGAAATGATTTTTTATTTAAACTTGTATGACATGATATAAAATACTCTAATCCATGACGACCCAATTCCAAAAATATTACATTATATGTTTTTATTTTTCATTTTAATGTAATTTTTTTTAATTATACATTGAATATTTATGGATTTCAGTAAAGTAATTTCAAATTTAAAGGGTATTCATCTCAAGATATATTCTATGTAATCATTTAAATACACTTTCACCAAATATAAAATTCATTTATGTTATTTATTATTTCTTTATTATTTATATATTGATCGCACATACATAACAAGCATAATTTATTTAATTTGAACGAGTTATACATTCCTTATGTATATTGTTCATTTAACTTTTTTATGAAATTTAATTTGATAATGATATGATACATGGTTTTAAAAATAATTTTATCTCCAATAGAAATTCTTATATTTATGACATATGATTGATTTCCTAATGTGGAACACATATGCATGTACATGAAATTTATGTGATGGGTGTGCCTAAAATTATATATCCCTCAAATGAATTGGGAAACTTTTTTCCTCATGATACATCATGTATGAAATTATTCAGTGAAGATAATTCATTATAGTTCTTTATCCCATATTTGATGTGGTCTCAGCAGTTATCCTAGGCATGTTGTTTTGTAAAATTTTATGTTTCTGCAATATTTCCTATGATTCCATGATATAATGTTACCATGATATTTAGTTTAGTCTCCCATATGATTAAAATTTATCGTAATCTAATATGATATGATGTTATACTTTTTTCACACACGTTTTTCATTCTTATCTTCATTATCACCTTAGTAGGATTTTTATCAAACCACCTTTTGTAGGTATTTCCCATGTTATCCTATGATATTTTAGGGGAATATAAAGGATTTAAGAACTAGTTTTGGAGAATAAAATATAGAACATTATAATACCCCCACTTTTATGTATTATGAAACATGTCTTCCAAACACACTACGCCTCTTTAAAATTAGGTTGTAATTAATATATTATTATGTTAAAAATCATCTCATTATAAGTTTAATAGGATCAGGTCTCTGTAGAAAACATTTAAGACATTATGGAAATGATTAATTGTAATCATTAAATGAATTTTTATATAAACCAATATCCCAAGATTATTATGGGAATTCCATTATATATAAATGGTGACTAATAAAATGAATGATAAAAATTTCAACATCAGTGGTCAATAAAGTGAGGTTCTTCATTATAAAGTCGATTATGCTATTTTTGGTTAAAACTAGATCATAATAATATTAAACTAGTTAACCCAAGTTTTGCTAAATAACCTCACAAAAATAGTGTAACAAACCAATCCACGTTGTTGGGTAAATATGTTGATATTACTTATATGAAAATCTCATTAACCATTCAATAGAAATACAAATCCATTTTTTTCTAAACAAATGCATCATGGTCATAAAAAAGAAACTATTTTTATTATAATGTTTTGAAAAGGAAATGGTCATTAGGGAGGCACATCATCTGATGAAATGTGATGATAAATGTTGTAAACTATTATGAAAACTAATGAGTAAGTAAATAAATATAAAATGAAATGGATGAATTTTGACAATATATTATATGAAAATTAATTTAGTCCTTTGAAAAGGGACAAAGGGAATGAATATCTCTCCAAATGGAGGAGAAAAATATTATAATGTATGAGGGTTATATTTTGAGGTTATCTAAACATGTTGTGAACTATGTATATATACTAGAAATAATTTTTGAACATTAAATTAATAGACTAAATCCGAACCTTCAATGGGAATTATTCTCATATAAATTTTCATTAAATTAGAAAATATACTTAAAATCCATTAATATGGATACTATGTTCTCCAAAAAATTTATTTTCAAATTATATTTAGAGAAGAAGAGGTATACTATGAATAATGAAAATAACCATATTTTTATGGGAACAAAATTAAATAGTTGAATATAGAACATGTAATAACAAGGGATATAAATAATAGGGTACCTACAAAAAGTAAAAGGGTGTTTGTTTCAATGGATGTGAACAATTACATCAGGATCACAAATGAAAATTAAATGAAGAAGTTACTAATGTTTAATGAGTTATCATTAAGGATAAGAAAAATTTCAAAACAATACCTTAATATTAAACAAAATTATCCATAGGAAAGGTTGAGGGAGAATGTCAGATCCTCTATGATGAATACAGTAGAGGATGGAGTACCATGTGGCATGACAAGAAGTACATTGATACTAAATTCAATTTTACTGTTTTCATTATTTGATTCTTGATCTATTTTCAAATTTTTGTCGTCCATGTTTATTTAAAGAATTAATTAATCCCCTAATACTCTATGCATATTGTTCTCAGTTAAGACCCCTAATTGGATTCTTAGTGCATTGAAGATATTTTGAGATTCCTCTATAAAAATTCATAGATTTTCCTCTATGGGAAAAATTATTATTATAACTATTGTTGATTTTGACTTAATTCTTAGTATGTATTATCTCTCAATGTGTTTTGTGAGAATTTATCTTCTAGATAAGGACATTATTATTTGTAATGAGTTTATATAATCACTTATTTCAAGGGAGAGACTTCAACAACCAAGATAATTCTTAAACAACCTCCAGTAGCTCTCCTTAATGAATGTATGGGAGAACATGAAGATAAAAACTATGTTTGGATAGAATGGATATTCTAAGGGTAAAGGATATACCCAATGAAAAAATATATTGATTTTTTCCAATAGAAATTACATGGTCAACCAGTTTGACCTGAAGTATATTTTTACATTGAATTATTTCCTGAAGATATACTGATTTCAAAAACTACACATAGAATATATCCAATAATGGTGGTACAGTTTCAGAAAAAACCAAATTAGTCAAATAAAAATTGGTTTTTACTCCTTCAAGTTCTACCATAAAGATCCCCTATTTTATTTATGAAAAATTGGGAGGGGTTTGTAATATTATTAATATATTATAAGGATATAAATTTCATTAATATAAATAACAAATATCATTTACCCTTTATTGATAATTTATTTGATCAAATTCAATGAGATAAGTATTTTTCAAAGATTAATAATCACATTGATTGTCATTATTTATGATTTAATGAAGATATACCTATGATTAAATTTCATACTATATATAGACAGTATGAGATTACCATAATACCGTTTCAATTGACTAATACACCATTTTTCATAGATATGATAAATTTAGTCTTAATGGATTATTTGGATAACATCATGGTTGTATTCGTTGATGATATCTTCATATAATACAAAACGTTTGATGTTTATGGGAATGATATGTGATTTATTATTATGACCCTTAGAGAAAATGAATTATCACAGAAATTGTGTAACTATTTATTTTGGATCAATGATGTTCCTTTTAATTGTCATATTCTTTCAAAGGATAAAATATTTTTTGATGCCTTTAGTATAAATTTAGTCAAATAATGTGTTACACTGATGAATAAAACTATGAAATGTTGTTTCCTTCATTTATAATCTTATTATCAATAGATTGTTCAATCATTTACTTGTTTGAAAACCCATTAACAAAGTTGAAACATAAAGGAGTTCAATTAAATTGGTCTTTAGAATTTTATGATTTTTTAAAAAGGTAAGGTGGAGATTTCTGTTAAATAATTAATTTTTATTCAGTGAAGGAATAATTTATAACCTACATAGACATATCGAAGAATAGAATGAGATGTGTCCTTATATATAACTATGGAGTGGTCTCTTATGAATCAAGGAAATTGAAGATCCTAAAATGGAACATTCAATCTCGTGAATTCTAGTTAGGGTTATTAATAATTACCTTAATGATATAGAGTCACTATCTCTATAGATAGATATGTGGCATATATATAGACCAAAAAACATTGAATTATATTTTTCATCATAAATAGCTTAACATTAGGAAAAGAATATGGTTGGAGTTGTTAAAAGACTATGATTTCTTAATAGAATATGATCCATTGAAGAAAATATGTTTGTTGATACATTGAGTATGTTGGAACATGGAGTTATGTACGTGATTAGGCATAAAAAGGATAATATATTCATGGATCTAGATAATAATGATATGGTATTTTTTGTGAGTGGAGTTCCATCATTCATTATACATGAAATCACTAACCTATAAATATTGGAATATATATAAAGATCATAATAGGATTATTGTTATTTAATAAGATGGATTAGGGAAACGAATGATGGGTAATTGCTATACTTTATATATAATTATAGTGGAGGGTTTTTTATAGGGGCTATTTTTTATATCTGTACATGAATTGAAGAGGGATCTATAAGATGAAAAATATAACACAAATTTGTCTTTAAGAAATAATTGGACAATTAGGTGTTATTTAGGAGAATATTTTCGAGGGGTTGGTCCGAAGAAGAATATTTTGGATTATTTGTCCAGATGATTAATATTACAATTGAAAATGGATAAAAGATAACATCATAAGATAATGAAAAAACTGTTACCTATAATTTTTCCAAAGTGGAAAAATATTACAATTGATTTTTTCATTTGATGACCAACGAATCCAAGGATGATTTATAATATATTGGTCATTGATTATCACCATACAGGTAATTCACATTTATTAGTATGATGGAAGTATATACCAATTGAGTTCCTTTCCTTACTCTATATCAATGAAATCATGAGACATCAAAGGGAAAATCAAATACATTTATCTAATTGTGACCCTTAGTTTACATTGAAATTAAAAAAGAGAAATCAAAATGATCTCAACATATAATATTTTTTAATCACCTTATATCTTCATCAATACAATTTTAAATCTAAAATGGATCTTAAAAGAATACATGTTGATATCATGTACTCTTGACTTCCCAGGAAAATGAAATTGGTACCTACCATTGGTATAATTTTCATACTATACATTTTCCACTATTGAATCCATATGGAACCATATGATGAGTTGTATGGGAAAATAATTTATGCAATAAATTATTGGGAAGATTTTGGAGAAATGATCTTAGTATAACTAGAACATTTATATGTTACCATTGTGAATGTATGGATCATCCATGTAAAACCCAATTTTTTTGAAATATATTGTTTTCAAATTCATTTATTATTTTTTATAATTTTTCATACATGCAACATTAAGGCTATCTTGCATTACATTAAACATAGATTCTGGATTATGTTATCCACAAAATTGTGTTTTTAATTAATTACATGGAATACTATTATTTTTTTACACACCACATGATGTTTATCTTATGTTGAATGAAATATCAGGTTTAATCAAAAAATGACATACTATTAAAATATTATTATTTAATTTGATTGTTATCACATAGCCGTTTTAATGTAATGTAAGAATAATAATAAATAAATTATTAAAATATATTTGTTAAAAATTTATATAAAATTAATTATTTTTAGAATAATTAATAATAAATTAAAATAAAAAAAATCAAATTAAAGAAATATTTATTTGAAAAACAATTTTTATGCAAAAAAGTGGAATGCGACAATAAAATTAAAAAATTACTTCTTTCCAATGATTTTACTAAAATATAATAATTTTATATTTAATAATTTTTTTCATTAATCCAATGTTTATTCTAGATAATATTTATGAATAAATCCAATTTTACACTTAATGACACGTTATTTTCAAAAAAGTAGTTTTTTCTCTTTTTGAACTATTATTTTAATATTTTAAAAAATATTTAGAAATAAAAAAATTAAATTTTTTTTTTGAAATAACCATTTACAAATACTATTTTCATGAAATCATTAAAATAAAATGAGAAGAGAAATATTTTGATAAATAGTAAAAAAAATTTATTAAGAATTATAGTTTTGTTTAAATAATTTAAAAATAATATAATTTTTTTCAGATGGTTTTAATGGTATACTGTTTTCAATTATATATATATATATATTCAATGTAGTCCATTTGAATCAATTTTATATTGAATTTTGATTTAAAAATGTTTTATACTTTTCAAAATATTCTCTTGGAATTCCTGCTTTCTCATCGCATATGTACGGTTGATTTTAAATTAATATTTTCTACCCATGTAAAATGAATTTGGAAAAATTTATATCAAAATTGGAATTAAAATAATTTATATTTTATAATATTATCAAATTAATTTTTTACCAACATGAATAGGGAAACACTAAACCATAACATATAATTCATCGTCCTAACTCTCGTCTATGCATACTCTTGGTGGTTAAGGATCATATATATAGACTCAATCCAAAATTGAACCATCTCCGGGCCAACCTCTCTAGTGAAAGTCATAACGTGGTGAAATTAGAACTATCTTGTCATGTCAGACATGTTCCACACAACCAACACATTTTTACATTATATAAATAGTATAAAGAGGGAAAATTTATCATGGAACCACACTCCTACTCCTTTACTTATCACCATTGGAGCCCCAAGATCCACTATAGTAGGATCGTTTGAAGCTGTATCATCATGTAGTCCAATAAACTATAATTTTTATAGAGGCATATCTATAATATCATAAACACACATCATACAACACATTACACAACATCAACACATTTACTAAATATGGGTTCACCAAAATACTTAACAATTCATCACCCATTCCCCGCAACATGGACAAAACTAAGGCACCATCACTACCCCAACCATTCCTCATCTAGGTAATGATTAACACAATTTTAAAATTTTCACATTTCAAAGATATCTTTATACACACATTTATCCATTTCATTTACTTCATTTAGAATTATTTTATTGATTTCATATACATATTAGGCATCATTTTTATTAAAACATCGGAAGTAAAGAAAAGAACACTTATTTCAACAAGTCACCCAAAAAACTATTTTTTTGTTAGTACATAAAATCATGCATGTCACAATGATTACAAAGTGCATAATGTTTTGAATCTATACATGACTCACATTCTATACTGGGACATGAAGAAAATATTAAAAAATATTTATAACATCACACAATGAGTGCATCTCCCTTGGAGAAAAAACATCCAACTGTATCAACACTCATCAATAACAATAATCGCATGGTAGGTAATTGGGGGTTCCATATTATATGAGTTATATACTCCTATTAGTGAACTAATGAAAATTGTAATAATCTTCATATAATAATATCAAACAATAATCTATAGTAATATGAAAGAAATAAAAATAAAACTACATTTGATACCACATTTTTATGTCCTTACCCAGGTGACACATAGAGGTATCTTGAGTCGGCTGGTCACATAAACTCAAGCACACCACCCCATATTTCAGATTCTTCCAACTATTAAAAAGGAACTTATATATAACATGGGGAGACAATAACATCATTACCAAATAAGTAAAATAAATAAATAAATTATAATATACAAAAGATGATAACTAGTAATAAGTTTAATAAAATTAAAAACAAAAACTAGTTTAACAAGATTGCAAATAACAGGAAAACAACATCCAAACCAAAACATAATATATTTCATTCCATATATGTGACATGTTTCAATATGAAAAACCAATATAATTACACATTGATGACTCCCCACGTGAATCCTGACATCATGTCCATTTTCAACATCCGTGATCCAACCCCACTGAACTGTATAACGTGGGGTCCTTGTCTCTACACATTCTTGAAATCATGATTTCTATTCAGGTACTGATTAGGAATTCAAGTAGGATGTGAGTACAATTCAGTAGGTCACTACCAATAACATACAAAATAATATCCAGTATATTACAATGAATTTATTTAAATATCTAATAAAATACAATTGATAATGCAAACAGTTTACATAGTTAAATTATTCATTAATTCACCTTGTAAATCCTCATGTTCATGATGACAGCATATCCAACAATATATTTTTTGGAATGTTCCGAAGTCTAATCCATATCACACAGTTAATATCACAATTCATTATACTCTGGGATTTAATTTTTCATTCAATTCCAATTTCATATTAATGAATCCTGGAAATATTTTCGAATGAAAATTTCTTGGTCCTATAACATCATGTCTAATAACCAATTGGTATTTTAATCATCATTCCCTATCCCATAACCCATTTGTATTTGGAGAATCAGTTACTGTTCCACACAATAATATTCACATGCATAAATTTGATCCTATAATGTCATATCTAGCTCCCCATGGTTATTTGGGGAATCATTACCTATCCAACATCCCATTTATCAATAAATAAAACACATATATCACATATATCATATTCATCAAGGTTAATCATAATGAACCCTCTTATCAAACATTATTATCATTTTTATTCAATTTAATCGCATATAATTATCTATATAATTCACCGTTATACAATTTATAACCACTTAATCAAATAAACCATTAACCTCTCAAGCTGAAGCTAAAAAACTGTTTAATTCCCATTATTAATAAATTTATAATCACGTTAAACAACCAATTTCATAATCCCATTAATCATAGAATTTCAATAATCCCATTATTCGACCAACTATATAATTCCATTAATTAATTATCTTATTAAATAATCAAATTCAATATGCATATTGAAAATATGTAAATTTAAATTTCATAATTCCTACATGGAATTAATATCAAGATATTGGTAATTTACATTTGGACTACCTACATCATGATCATTAAAAGATGTTCATCAAACAGAAAATAACCAAATTGAAACCGAACTATCCAAACCACAACTTACTGGAAGATCTATAACCATAACCTAATTTCAATTTCAATATAATTATAATATATCAAAAACAATATCTAAATCCATCACTTATAGAGGATAAAATGTTCCTCTTCATCAGGAATGAGGGCTAAGAAGGAGATAAAATCAAATTGGAAGGAAATAACATACCAATGGAAATACAAACCTTCAAACAGATCATTGACATTTCAATAACAGTGTTTGAATACCCTTTTAATCTATCTAGGATCACCCAAAAATAATAGAAAATGTTTGAACTGGGCAGGAGTGAATTTGGGTTAGTACCAAGGGATTATATAATTTTAAAATTAATTTATGTAGAAATAAATATAGGGACTGTGTTTTCCAAAGATGGGGTGCATGATTTTCTAAACCAAGAACCCTAATAGTGAACCTCACCCTATGGTTTTCATGGTTTCTTCTAATTGGTTTATGATTTGACAAACTACATTCCACTCATGAGAACCCCCTTTATTTGAGAGTAAACTGTTTGATGGTGTCGTGCACATAGTTTGGAAAACTCGTGCTCCAAAAATGTACTACCCAAAACCCATATAAAAAATTATAGAACCCTCGTGAACATATCCAGGACATGCCTCTATAAAATTATGATTAAAATAATAATAAATGAAAACATGAAAATCAATATGAGGCAACTTTAGGATGGACATGATCATACATGTATTCAATATGATTTTTTTTGTTTTGTATATACATACTATTAAAGTATTTTATGATCATATCCTAAATATTATAGTGATTTACATATTCATTTTATGATATATCATTCATGGGTTTTATGGTTTAAAAGACACCAATGTAGTAAATTATTTTTTTGTTAAAATATCATCATATATAAAGAATGTTTATAATTTTTTATCCAAATATTACATCTTTTGATCAATTACATAAGATAATCATTTATTTTATCCACTTTTCATTATTTATTTTGAAGAAATATCTTCCTATATTTTCCCCTCTTTATTTACTAAATATTTCAAAATTATTTTTTAAGAAATGTTTTATGTATTTATCTCTTTAGTTGAAATCACAATTCCTTCCAAAAACATGTTTTTTTAAAATGTTTTAAAAAATGTTTTTATGCATCATAAATTGAATTTGAATGAATTCTTTACCATTTTTTAATTTTTTCAAAATATGTTGTTAGAATAATCATTTCATTTTAATAAAATTCACATTTGGGTTATACTAGAAATGTAAAAGGAATCCTTTCTATAACAAATATTGTATTGCATGAACTTTCATCTGTTAATTCCAATGTGGTTTATTTTATATGTATTCAAGTTAATTTTCAAATAATAGAATTTTCAAAAAATTTATATCTTAAAATATGTTAAAAATAGGTATAGAATATTTTCCTTCATAAAATTTTTAAATTATTTTTAATTATTCTTTTATAATTTACTTGTATTATTTTCAATGTATAGTATTTCCAAAATTTATTATAATTTTTTAGTTTTAAAAAGTTATTTTTGAAAAAAATTATCTTCCTCAATTAATTCCAAATAATTTATATTTTAAAATCATTTTATATTTAAGACAATATCCTCTGATGTATGTCATGCTTTTCTAGTGATATTGACCCTGGATACCATTATTATTCTTTCTATAGATGGTTTTTTATGAAATATAGTTTATGTAACCAATTTCTCTTCTATAGTTTATACCATGTAAAGAATACAATTAAACCTACTTATTTTATCATTGGTTATTCATTATTAAAATTTTGAAATGAATTTAAAAGAAATCTATTTTACATTGGTAATGATATGATGAAATGACCATGAACTAATTTCATTTCATGGGTTATGAAATGATTCATGATTTATAATCTTGTCGAATACATATGTATCATTTTTTATTATATATCTCACAAGATATATATAAATTGAATTGGGAGAATACCTAGTTCAGTAATGGATAATTTTCTTTATAATGGTCATTGGAGTGTACCTTGCCTACTATGATGGTTTAGAGAGTGAAATAATTATACTATGATATATGGGGAAGTGATAATTGACTAATTTTTAAATGATATTCTATAATTTTTTGTTTCCAAAATAACATCTTATTCTGATTTTATGCTCACCTGGCTCATGTTCATTGATTTCATTATGATTCATTTCTCATAAACTCCAAATATTTATACCATCACTAAATATTATGATAATTTATATGAAGAGTTTTGTTTTTAAATGTTATTGTCATTTTATGATACTTTTATGTTCGTGTTATGCTTATATATTTCCCTTGTTTACCATTACTAGGAATACGAGTTCAGCCATTCTTATGTTTCCTTTCCCAATGTTATGAAGAATGGTTATAAGTATGATATGTCTTATGGGAATATTAATGAGTAATATATTTATGGGAGATATTGAATATCATTCACAAAAATATATTATTGTGTACCTAGTCTCCCAATATAGTAAAATATTATCCTTTACATGTGATATTTTTTGTAATATTGTTAATACTAATCTAAAACGACGTAATATATTTATATGAAAATATAGGGCTTCTATTATTGGAATCAGAGGAAAGGATTAGTTAGCCTTTGGAAAATTGATAGATAAATGATTAATGATATAACTAGGAATATTTCTAATGATATGGAAAAGGATATGTCTAAAGATAATTCAAAAGAAGACTCAATGTATAGAAAATCTTCATGGAATTTTGGTACAGGATTGAGTGAATAGATTCAATGAAATTAAACATCATTCTAGATATTTCAACTGAATTTGGATTTGGGGAAGAGTTATCTGGGGTAACTAAATCAAAAAAGACCACATTGATGTGGAATCAATCATCACCTAGTTCGAGACAAGTGGAATTGTGTCACCCCTAGTTTGAAACTCCCAGGGGATATACTTAAAAATTCACAACATTATAATAATCCATCAGGAATTATTTAAATACCTGATGATATTACATGGCTTATTATAATACAATGTTTTCATATATATACATATATAATATGCTTTCATGATTTATATTTCCTATAAATGGGTAATCATTTTTCAGTTGATGATGAAGGTACTATGAATGAAATATGAAAGAAATGAGCTATTAAGGAATAAGGATAAGAATCATAGTTATTGGATTAAGGATAAGGTTGAATATTTGAAATATTTATCTATTATAAATAAATAATTATATTTTATTAATCACTATATATATATATATATATGATTTTTTAGATTTTTTCATTAATTATTTTAATAATATGATGAATTGTACATATTAATTAAAAAATTAATTTAATGAAAAAGGGATATTTTATATAAAATTCATGATTAAGATGAGATAACCCCTAATATGTGTATAATGTTTAAAAAGTGGTGTTTAGTTTAAATAATGATATGACTGAGATATATAAAGTAAATTGTATTTTATTGATTACTATAGAATAAATCGATGATTTATTGACAAATTGGATTATGAATTCATTATTAGAGTTTAATAATTTACTATATGTAGGGAATATATCTAATAATCTATGTTTTATGTAACGAATTTGGAAGCATGTATGTTTTCAGTATTGTTTTATTTTAATTCCATTTATTAAATTAGTTAAATAATATTCATGATAATGGTATTCACTGGTTTGGTATGTTAAAATCAATAACAACATTATGGTATATGTGAGATTAATGTTAAGTTTTTTTTATACATTTAGTAAACTTTAATGTAAATTATATATTTTGGATGTGTTATACTGATAACCATGTACGAAATGGATTGTGTCGATCATTGAATGAGGTTTTATAGATAAATGTATTAATTCACCATATGATCAATTATAATTATTGGAAGTCAATTTCTAACAATTTTATAACTAGAGATAGAAGGAATGAATTTTCATCCTTTTCTAGATCCAGTGATCAACTATTACATTACCATAAAAAAATACATCTTTATTTCTTGGAGTAAGAGATGAATAAGAAATTCAAAAAAGAAAAACCATAGGATGAAATATTTCTTATGATATAAAATAAATATAATCCATAGGTATATTATTCCCTTTTCAAATTTTGATCATATTAGGATGCTAGCATATCAATTAGTTCATCAACCAATTCTCTCTAAAATTCATTATCTGTTCTATGTTTCTCTAATAAGGGTGTAAATACCTAATCCATTACATGTAATGAAATCATATGTTATACCTATAGTGCATGAAATACATAACATGGAATACTATGTAGAAATTCTATATCTAATATATAATTTTCTATGAATGAAGACCAGATACCTTGTTATTTTTTGGAGAAACCAACAGCTTGGGGATTCTATGTGGGTTCCTAAGGATTTAATTTTTAATATGTATCCATATTTGGTGTTACAAATGTGACGAATTAAACTTGTAAAATTCATTCCAATGGGTGTATAATGTAACACACTACGATTTTAGGCAGCAATTGTTTTTCCTATTAATTTAATCATAATGATATTTTTCAATACACACAAAAATGATTTTATCTGATATTACAAGAAACACAAATTTTATAGTCTTACCAAAAATATATATTTATCTTTTGTTACATGCACACCTGAGTTTGTATTGTGTTACTCGCAACACCATGCTTATCATTCATCATATGCAACACCGAGTTTAAACAAAATGTGACACACAATTAAAATATTATTATATTTTATAATAGTTATCACAAAGTCAATTTAATGGAAGGTATGAATATTATTAAATAAATTTTGAAAATATACGAATTATATATTTATATATAAATAATTCTGTTTCTATAAATACTTAAAAGTGAAAATTAAAAATAATTTGAATATAAAAGAAAAATTTATAATAAAAAAAATATATCTTTGTGAAAATTTGTATTTTTACTCAATAATTTATTATTTTTTGATGTATTAGAAAATATTTTATATAATATTTAATCTTAATTTTTTTAACATTAATTTTATTTTTCTTCTAGATTAGAGATTAATATAAATTCAATTTTATGCTAAAAAATAATATTTTTTTCTTAAAAGTATTTTTCTAGCATTTTTCTCAATTATTTGAATATTATTTATTTAATATTTTAGGAAATTTGTTCAAAAATAAATTTTTATTTTTTAAAGAATCATTTGAAAAATAATCATTATGTAAATTCTTTATAATTGTCTGAGAAGATATATTTTTTGATGAAGAGTGAAAAATATTGATTTTAATTCATAGTTGAAATTTCCTTTAAATCATTTAAAAATAAAAAAATTATATTAATTTGGTTATAAAGGTAAAATTAGTTCAATTATATATATATTTTTCTAATTTATGTCATTGGAATCATTTTCTTCTTGAATTTTGATATGTTAAATTTGTAAATATAAGAACATTTTTCTCTTGGAAGACAATCTTTCTCATCACATATATTGTATTAATTTTAAATTAAAAACTTAAAATTTTATTATTGTAATTTTGAATAATGTATTAAATATTTATTACCAGAATAATTTTAATTATCTAGTAATTTAAACATATTTTTTTCCCAAAATAAATATTAATGATATTAAAAATTAATTACCAGAGTCAATGTAAAAATTCATTCACTAGGTGGTCAAAAATAAAAAAATTGTTAAAATGAAGTAAAATCATATATAAAATATATTATATGTACATATATAAAAATATTCATCTATAAGTATCGATAATAATTAATTTTTGACCCTTGTGTCATGTGAAACATGTTGTTACACTTTTTTCATTTAAAAAATTTAATGTGTGCAACTCCCCTCACTTATAAAAGGCCACCCACTCTTCGCTCCTCTTCACACGTCAAAAAAAATTTTGTCTCTCAAATACCTTAAAAAAATTAATTACCTCCCTCATAAAATCCTATAATCATTTTTTGTAATGAATCCATTGTTGAAATATTTTAGGTATATTCCTAAAGAGGCGGTCTGATAAGAGGTAAATTTCATAACTATGACTTTTTTTTATTTCATCCTCCACCCCATTAAACAGTTAGTTAATAAATATTATATAATAGAACAATTATATAACATATATATAGATTTTATTTATTAATTTCATAATATATATATATCACCTTTTCCTAAAAATGGTAAATGACAACATCACTCATGTGTGTGATGGAATACCGCCTCACGAACTGATGTGACATAGTTTCAGTAAACACCTCTCAAATTTAGGTGTGATTATAGATGTAATATATATATAATATTAATAAAATTATTATATATATGAATTAATTATATCTTATATACCTTATTTATATTTCATTTTAGTGGGGATACGATAACATCACTCATATGTACAACAAACTATTGCCTCGCAATGTGATGTGATTTGTTTTTCACTAAATCATTACATGAATATAAATAAGGACGAATTTATAAAATATATGTGATATAAATGAAATAATTACCACATTCATTACATATTTATTATTTTTAAGTGAAACTATATCATTTTTTGTTGTATTTTATCTCTCTTAAAATGATAACATTATTCGTGTACCTGTATACTACCACCATCACAAAGCTATGTGCCTATATTTTCATCACCACACCATAGAGATGATATATATAAATGAAAAAAATAATATTTTATATATGAAAGTATGATTAATATCGAAATATAAAATAATAATTACCTAGTTTCTATAAAGATCATTGACAAATTTGAACATTACTAAGATAAATGTATGACCTACCGCCTACATGATCATAATATACATCCTTTTTACAAAACCAACATTCATTATTTATATTAAATGTATAATTGATATATAAATATCAGAGTTATTAAACAATAACTAATATGTATTCATTTAGATAATTTCCTCACTGACTATTGTTAACATAACAAAACAATTATTGACACAGAATCCTAATGTGGTCAAAACATTTGATGTAAAACTAATTGATATCATCTAAACCCTGATAATATGTGAAATAAAATAAATTATAAACATAAAAAATATTATTAAAAAATTAAAAATTTATCACGAGTTTCTTATTCAGGAATATAAAACATGTATGCGACGCTTCAGACTCAATTTAAGGGATTTCTGGACTCTCTTTTATTTCTAGGAGACATGAAAAATTCAACAATCATATAATTTGTGAGGATTATACCCCGCAAATATTTTATATAATTTTTCACCTATTTTTTATGATATTTAATTTTTCAATTGATATTATCTTTATAGGGTCTTATAATTCAAAAATATTACTAATGTAGTTAGTCATTTATGACTCACATATAACTTTCTGTGCGACACATGTCATATTCACCACATATTTCTCTTATGTGGTGTATATACATCACATGAATTTACTTTAGTATGATTATAATTATATTTATATAGATTTAATAATAAATTTTAGCATCTCATCTTGATGGGTTTTATGTTTACAAATTTACCGAAGAGATGATGGATTTGTTGTTACAATATCAACCTTTATTGGGAATTCTTCTGATTATACAAAAAATTAAAAATTATTATCATATATATCTCAATAAACTCAGGAATTTTCTTCTCCAATATTTTGGAAAAGATAATAAATATTTTACATTAATTTTCATGTATTTATATACTCTTGTGTTTAATATAATTTCTTTATAAAAAATCATTTTGATATATCTCTTCAGTTGGAATTCATTTTTCTTCCAAAACCATGTTTTTTAAGAAAATCCAAAAATGAATATAAATTCATAAAATGTTATATTTATTAATTCCCTATCCTTATAAAACAATTATTACATGATTTTAAGCATAATTATACATCGAATACAAACCAAGGATCTTGAAGCATAGTGTATTTGGAAGACTATATATAAGAACTAAAAAAATTGAAATGTTATAAAACATAATAATATTAATATTCAATTATTATATAATATCTTAATTTTATCTCATATATATTCTTATGATAAACTAGGGAATACATAAGAAAAAGGGATGGGCTAAAAATCCTTAAAGTTTAATAAATAAGGGTATAAATCATATCACATGAGTAAGAAGGAATTAGAAGATGAAATCAAGAGGCATGGAACATCAATAAACATATAAAAGAATAAAATATAAAAAAATTTATCATGTGAAGATGAAAACATAATAATTTTAATGTAATACTTAACATGTAATAAAAACGATTCATGGATAAATTTTTAGAATATATCATATTTTTGTGAATGTTCCATAACGTATTAGGATTACTCGTTAACCCTATGCATGACATTTAAGGAGGCAAAAAATAACCCAATTCATTGAAGGACAGTCTGGGTGAATCCCTAAAAAGATGTTGATGCATATGTTTCCTCCATATATAATAAAACATATAGAATAATCATAAGTGATTACCATATAAACAAATCAGTAACATAATCATGTCAAAAGGCATTGAAAAAGGGTGTATCATAATGGTATCCATGAGATAATGATTTTAAATAATAATTTTAATTTAATATTGGATAATAATAATGGATCATGATAAATTATGTAAAAAATAATGGGAAACATATTATCATACTATTTAAGAATCTTCATAAATGAAACACCACAGGGAAATTTAAGTAAATTATTAAAGAGTCATTAAAGATGAAAAATTAATAATTGTCTGTATAAAACCAGAAATTAAATAATATGGTTGTTAATAATAAAATGATTTATTTTATAAAAATAAAATTGTTTTAGAATAGTTCATTTAGTGTACATGGAAATGGGTATGAAACAAAGATGTTCATTTTAATGGGGCTTGATTGTCAAGAAAATTTGATAAGGGAACACTTTCACACATGTATCTCCACATAATAGAAGTATGAATTAGGATAGATAAATTTTTTGGGAACTATTAAACATAATTTGGAAAAATAATATAAGAATAAAAAAAATACATTAATGTAAAGATAGAGAAAGCATAACCTGAAGGAAAAAATAGAGTATTTGGAGAGATCCCTTACCTTATGTATGAACGTGTTACACATTAACACTTAGTATCCAAGATAATAAAATTAAATCCATTAAATATTTAATTAATAACATATTCTATATTTATTTTTAAAAAATATTTATTAATTTCATTTTTGGTCGTTTATATGAGTTATATGGCTAATTTTTGTTATTCAGGGAGTGTTCGCTTTCATGGTTTCAGGGTTGGTTAACATATTTCATATTTATGGATGTTCTTTTCTAATTGAAGGAAAATTATAGAAGTGGAATGATAATAAATTAATATAATTTCATTGTTTTAAAAGTCCAATATATAATTTTTTCTGATATAAGCATGATTCATTTCATAAAATGTTAATGATAAACATTTAGATTATTTGGGTTGTTTTTTAAACATCTTGAACTAGTATTATATTATAAGTTTATATTTTATATATATATTAGAAAAATAACATGAAATAGGATATAATATAAATATTACAGAAAAAATATCCATAATAATTGTGTTTATACCCATTCTTGAAGGTGGAAATGGAATATAAAAACTTTTCGTCCATGAAGGTGGTGAATCGACTCCTCACGAATGATATTTTCATTTTTAGAATTAAAGGATAATAGAATAGATTTTATGACGAATATTTCATTGATAAAATAAAATTATTTTATATATATCTATATATTATAATATATTTATAATGTATCATTTGAAATCGGAGGAAAAAATGATATAGAAAAAAGGAAGAATTTAAAAGAGAAAGGTGGAGGATTTTACAACTTGAATATCATTTTCTTGAGAACCTCTTTTTGGAACATGGGTTCCAAATATTTTTTGAGACTAAAATCTCTTGAATGTGGGGAGGGTTCTTGGGAATGTAATTTATTATTATTTATACAAGCATCAGTTCTTATAAGGTGTCAGTAGAAGGGCTGGTGAGGGTGGTATTAATATGGGGAGTAGAGGTGTGTGGTTTGATTATTTTATTCAATTTTTTTATTATTTTTTCTCATGACTATCAATAGTCGTGATTACTATGACTATAAAAGAGTAAATGGTTTTGGATAGTTAGAACCAATTTGTTATTAAATCATCCATACATCATCCATGATTAAAAAATTCATGTTTTAGTTATGTAATGTAAATTACCGCATATCATGATTCACTAAAAATTCAACCAGTATAGAAAAATCCATACAATTAACCCTATACATTCATCAAAATTTATATATCAAAAATAGAATATATTTTTTTAAAATATTTGGTTGACTATTATAAATTTAAATCTTAATTAAAATGAACAATTATTAAAAAATACCTACTTTAATATTATTATAGATTTTATGAATCATTCAAAAATTAATTAAGGTACAATAAAATCAACTTATAATTATATGAATATAATAAATATAATTATCAATCTATTTAATTTACTTTTAAATTATTATTTTAAACATTATTTTGTAAAAAAATTATATTTCACAAAAAACCCAGCACATAATTTTTCATTTTTAAAACATTTGTTTATTTATTCCATGATATAAATATTTAATAATTAAATTTATACTATACTGCCATTTTTTAATATTTTCATTTGAATATTATATATTCGAATGGCTAGATTATTATTCCAATCATTCAAATTAATATTTCAATTGCCAGTTTACTTTTCCAATGTTATAGGTTCCACAATTTATATAAATACCACTTATTACTTCATCAATTTCTTGTTTCCTTATGTGATGTTTGAGATTTATACTGTATGACACAATTATAAGAACGGAATTTCTATTGATAACATTTTAAGTTATTATATTCTTCACCCCTATAACATATCCCCCTCAATTGTTTTAGTATATAATAATTTGAAAACATGTGAGGGTACTTATCCTTCATTGTATCCTCTGGTTCGCATTATGCCTCTTCATATTTATGGTTCCTCCAAAGAACATTTACAATGTGAGTTTTGTTTTTTCATAGAATATTATCTATACAGTCCCTGATCTTCACTAGATAAACCTCATCATAGAGTTCATTTTAAATATGTATCACCTTGGGATTCAATACATGTGAGGGGTCTGAAATATACTTCCTTAAGAGGGATACATGGAATACAAGATTCACTTAAGACATGGTTTATAGAAGTTCTTGTCAATATTCCACAACTCCGTCATGGTCAAGAATATTAGGCGCCAATGAACATAGGACATATATTTCATTTCATAAAAAATCTCATGAACCTCTACTATGGAGATATGTAGATGAAACATTTGTCACCAACATCAAACTCTCAATCTCATCAATGATTATATTCATAACTATTTTTTATACTAGGGACTACCTTGATGTGTTGATAAATGGGTTTCACTATTTCTACCACTTATTTGACCATTTAATGTCCCACTTTCATACATTTACTAAAAATATCCCATCATTTTGGTATTCTAAACCTTTCCAATAATGGTCTTCATATGTGGACCTTTGGATGCATGACTGTAAACTATTTTTATAAGAGAACTCAACTAATTGAATATTTTCATCTGATTATTTATTTTAAGTTCAATGAACATTATCTCAATATATCTTCTAACGTCTAAATTATTCTCTCATAATGAACGTTAGTTTGAAGATGATAATCTTCATTGAATCACAAATCAGAATTTAGATCATGTTGGATAATTTTCGAAAACAAGGATGTAAATCATGGATCACGATAAACTAAAATTGATAATGGCACCTTATATAGCCTCACCACTTCTCTAATGTATATCCAGATAAGTTTATTGAGTGATATATAATCATTAATTTCAATAATTTTAGTATTATATATAACATGGTCGACAAAAAACTATATATCATTATATCATCTAGATGATTTTAAAAGGTAGGGGTGGGGCCCCTTTTTATTTATTAAAAAAACAGTGTAAAAAAGAATGAAATATTGTAGAATATATTTAGAACATTTCATCAATGCCCCCTCATGACAACCCAATCATTCCTTAATATTGTCATCGATACCACAAAACCATTTTAGGATGGCTCCTCAATCCATTCCCCGACTGCGACTCCGTCCATGACCCCTATGATGAAGAGATTCCAAGCCTCGCTCATGTTGAATAAGAGTTTTAATGTTTGAATTCTCATACTCTGAGACCTAAAATGGCACCATTGATTTTAGTGACATTTGATATTCCGTTCCACATCCCCTCCAACAATTCCTATCATGTATACCATGCTTAAAAGAGTTATGAAGATTCCATGAGTCATACAGCGCATCGTCCTCTAGTAGGTATCTCCAATGGGGTGATCTATTCTTCCACAGGAAGATCACTAGACTTCATAGGAGCAGAGACCAGGTCATCTCCCTTAGACTTCATGGACGATTCCTCAGTATATTATCCATGAAAAACAATATGAACAACCCGAATATTGGAAGCATTGTTAGGAGCAGGTTCCAATGGGTGTTTGGGAGTTGAAGTGACCACTTCATACGAGGGAACAATAGGTTGCATTACTACATTTAATGAAGGTTGAATAATACAAGGTTGGTTTCCAAAAAAATCCAAAAGAATTTCTCACAATAAGGGTGTCGAGAACAATTCTACCAACCTCTGATATTTCATAAGAACCCAATGGGAAAGAAGAAGAAGCACCTTCATTTTTCATTCTGGAATTACTTCCCTCAATATCACCCAACATCGATGTTTTCAATGTACCAGGCAGTGGGGGAATAACTACTGGACCTCTCACAACAATGGTAACCCATGAGTGGCTTCCCTGAACATTAGTGTTATCTTTAATACATTGTCGAGGGGGTGCATCCTCTATTAAATTCCATTCCAATTTTTTGTTTTTGGCTAGGCTCAGAAGGCTTATCTTGAGTTTTGGTAATCAATGTTTTCTAAATTAAATGATTGATAATTTTTATAGTGTTTTTCATTTTAAATCAAAAACTAATATCATGTCCATGTGATGAAAAAAATTCCCAAAACATCTTACTTATATAATTTGATGAATCATGTTATATGACCCTATAATCTGGGCCACAATGAGGGAGGTTTTCAAACTCAATCATGAGTTTAATTTATTCTTTAACAGTTGATAAATAATTTTTATCAATTAAGAAAGAAATTAAATCAATCTTCATTAGGAATATAGAATAATGGAAATATCTTGGAACATTTGTTTCTTTAAACATTTATATCAGAACCCATGTTGAAAAAGTAAAGCCATACATGATCATAGGATTCCAAAAAAATCTAGTTTAAACTATAAACATTAATACATGTTTTTACTAAGTATTTACTGATTTCTAGAGGATTTAATTTGTTGCCCCGTTCCCAAATTTATAGTACACCGGGTTTGAATAAAACTGTTCCAAATCCCCATGCATGCAACTTCTGTTCATCATAGGGGAAGAGAAGGTGAAAAAGAACTGTCACTAAGGAGACGCACTTCCAGGGGAGAAACACCATATCACTGACAATCATTGGGTAAGGTAATCCATCATCCACTGCATGTAACCCCTGAGCAATATGAGACAAGAAATGATAGAATGAGCCCCAATTTTCAGCCACTCAGATATCGCAACCGAATCTTCTTTAATATGTGAAATTTAACCATTCCATTGAATGCCAACATTCAAACCCCTAAAATGAGAGAAATATTTGTTTTACGAACTAACCTCGATTAGGATTTCATCAGTAGCACCTTATATCATAGGAATTAATTGCCCAAAACCAGATATTTTGTGTTTATATTCATCTATATCCTTCTTCATTTTGTTCAAAAATAATGATCTTAGAGTTATCAATACATATTTGTACCCCCTAGGTGAATAAAGAAGGTAAAGCTATTTAGTCCATTAAAAATATATCTATTTATCTCTATATTAGATGGTACATGAAATCATTACCCACATCTTATAGACCATTCGTCATTTATTTTTATCTATAAGGATTTATCTTTTCTAATGGCTTCCATCTTTTTTTGAATGTCCACAACATTTGTTTTTTCATCTTTTACCATATTTGAAAGGTATGATTGAGAAATAAATTTTAAAATATTAGATGTTGTAGCTTACATTATGATTCCCATGTACATCCTTTAAAAGTCTATTAATAATGGATCCTTATATATTCCCATCATTGATAAAATAACAAGATATTTTCTACAGAGAAAATCTACCTCTATATTGGCATTTCAACGATTTTAATAGGTAGAGATGTCCTAATCCATGATCAGATCATACCATTTTTTATGGAGAATATTATCCTCCTTCTATATGAATACATATTGTGGCTATTATGATCTTCATATACCTCACACATCTCACAATAGAGATAATGTTTTCATATATTCAACATGGAGATAACATCTTCTAACAATAGATCATCAATGGGATAGTTTTAATCACTATCATGAGAACACCATGAGTCATATTATATTAATTCATTATTTTAAAATTTTACTCATCCTATAATTAGGTTTTCATTAACTATATATACCACAAAGTGTTCCCAACATGTTGGTAGTGTGATTACTAGTGTAGTGATAATCCATTGTTTCAACTATTTGAATCAGAATTTAAATTAATAAGTCAAAAAAAATTCTCCCCTCTGATTCATCTTGTTTAGTGGTTTTTAAAATCATTTTTAGTACTTAACAAATCATTGGTAATTACCAAACAGACCATTGAAGCTATGTATCTCCATTATAGAAGATGTTTTGTGCCATAACTTAATTTCATTTACTTTAGAAGTCTCCACATATATTACTTTTAAAGTGATAACATTTACTAAAAATGTTACTTCTCCCATCCAAAATTCACATTTAAAATATTTTTCAAATTGTTTGTACCTATTAAAATTTATTATAACATAAATAAAATTCTCATCATGTGCGTTCGTGATCTTGATGTATATTAGAATTTCATTGATAATGAATACCAAGAATTTGACTATATAATATATAAAAACAACATTCATTAATTCCATACATATTTTTAGAGAACAAGTGACCTTTAATGGAATCACTTGGAACTAATAGTTTTTATGCCTCATTCAAAAGGCAGTTTTGGAAATATCTTCCTTCCTCTACTTTCTTTGGTGATATCCTAACTGAAGGTCTACCTTAAAGAAATACATTTTCACAATTAGATAATAAAACAAATCTTTTATGCCTAGAAGGAAATACTTTTTATTTATCATGTTCATGTCAAGCTCATGATAAAAAATGTAGAGGTGCATCGATCCATCCTTCTTGTTGTGTAAGAGGATAGTTTAACCCATGGTGAAGCAGTAGGGAATATAAAATCCTAGTCCAAATTTTCTTATAATAGCTTCTCTAGTTTATCCATATCACTAGATTCCATTTTATTAGGTGTATTTGATATATGAAGTGATCTAGGAAGAAAATCTATTGAATAAGTAACATATCTATTAGAAGGAAGGAATTCCAATTCTTTAGGGAACACATCAGTTTATTCCCTCATAATGGGAATATCTTCGATAATAATCTTATCATTTGTCTCAATTAGTTTAGCTAAATATCATTCCCATATTGGAATTACATTTCAAATTTTGATTTTTAATATTATTTATATTATTCATCCTTCATACAATTTTACAGAATTGGAGGATTCATCAAGATGAGAAGAGTGATCTGCCTTTCCCAATATATGATTTTGACATTGTATAAAGATATCCAATACCTGACCAATAGGACCTCAAAATCCACCAAAAGAATTTGGACTAGATGGTTTTCGAGGATGGACCCACAATCATTAACCAGGGAGGAGTTATATAATTTGGATCAAATAATTTCCCCATTTTCTATTTTCAAGTATAATTCAACTATTATATTTTGAGGTGGTGTTTGGATAGATCTAATAAACAATAATTTTATTAAATAATGTGTCGAAATATAATCAAAGAGTAAATTTTCTATTCTCAAATGACTAACCAAACAACATTTCACCACATCATTGTCACGATCCACCTTAGTGACAGTAATAGAATATTCAATTCCAGGATGTCTTCAAGATTATAGTTGTTGATTTCCTATAACAACATTATATTAAGGAATTGGATTAATTAATTCCCATGTTTCATGTTGTTGAAACAGTGAAGTAAAGGATATGTGTTGGAAGAATCATTTCTTCCTTATTCAACTTTAGAGATCTTCTGTAAATACATTTGGAAAAAATTATCTTTATATCCTTCTCTTCCATATTTGAAGCATCTCCTTGTCCCCCTTAGACAGTTTCTAGGATTCTTTTTCCCACACTTTTGTCAGTTTGGATGTTTGATTTTTATTCCATCATGGTATTTATATGTTGATCCTCCCATATAACAGTTAATTTTTTTTACCTCTAATCCCACAGGGCCACTTAGATTATCTGATCTCTATTTTAACCTTAAGGAAAATTGTCAAATATCGGCATAGATTTCAATGTCATTAATCAGTAATGAATTTAATATAAAAATCATTAATCCATTACATAAGTTATCCAATATTCATTCGATGTTCTTGAAAAACTCAAAGGTATATAATTTATGCCCTATGATTTTTTCATCATAATCCCTAATAGTCTGAACATTTTTTTCTTAAATAACAAGTACTCCTTCTCCATATGAATATGTAGTCTTTTCCGAAAATATTAATTTATTTTTTTCTTGAATACATCCCAATATATGGATTAAATTTCCTTCAAAAATTTTTAATGGTTTCCACAACTGATTAGCATCCCCATTAAATCAATAAACCTTCATCATGAATTTATATTCCTCTAAGAATTGAATCACAAAGAATATATTCTTAATCGATGTAATCAATTATTCCATAATAATGTTATTAGATGATCCAAAAAATATAAGAGTACATTGTTTCATAATGTATTATACAAAAAATATATCTTCCTTAGTAGAAGGGTGATGTTCAATATAATTCATGTTATTATTCATACCAGTATCTACTTGAGCCAGTACATTAATGATGTTCTAGGCCCCTGTTCTAATTAGATTTAACATCTCATTCGGGAAATAATCACATTTCCTATAAAATTGATTTTTGGAATGGGTTCTCCTATTCCGTAATATTATCTAAGTAAAAATGAAATAAAATTAGTTCGATTGAATATTTAGTTAATAAAAATATAAAAATGAAACCTTGAGAATATAAGTATAAACTTGTAAATGAAAAGTATTTTATATCTTGTGATTCCCTTTGTTTCAATATAGGTTATCATGGCTAATATATTAATCCATAGAGTTTATAATAATTTTCTCAAGTCCTAATCACCAAAAATAAATAGAGAATGTTATAATACCAAATTTGGAGACCATATCATATTACATGTATAGTTATATGATTTTAAGAAAAATAAGCCTTGAAATAAAAAAGGATCATAAAGTATAGTTTATTTGGAATACGATGTTCATAAATTCTAAAATATGGAAATAGAATGAAAAATATTTATATTAATCTTTTATAATGATATCCTAAATTTATTTATGCAGCTAAATCTACATAATATAACATGGGAAAATATGGACAAAAAGATGAGCTAAAAATCAGAGTAATGGGATAAACATATGAATAAATCATAGAACATGGGATAGAAAGCTTACATTGATTAAAAACAAAGTAATATAAGATAAATAAACAAATTAATGAATAATATATAAAACATGGGATCATGTGAATATTGAAACATATGAATGTGGAAGCATCACATAACATGACATAATTATGATTCAAGGATAACTGCCAAGACTATATCACATTGTGGAAAAAGTCCCATAATGGATAATGGTTTCTACCTAACCACATTCTTGACATCTCATTAGACTAAAAATTACCCAATAAATTAGAGTTCTATCATGGTCCACTGATCATAACATTTTAATGAAAATGTGTTCCATAAAAATAATCAAACATAAGGAATAAACATATTGCTTACCAATAGAAATAAATAGGTATCCTAATTAAGTCATAAGGAATAACCAAAATGTTTATCAAAATAATATCCATGAGGAAAAACATATTGATCACAATTGGATATTAATATATTAAAATAGGAATAGATCTTGATCAATAATGTTAATATTAAGTAAATAATGTAATAACAGTGTTTATGAAACATTAGAAATGCTGCACATTAGTTAATATAAAAAAATATTAAAGAGTCCTTAAATAGTAAAGAGGAATTATTTTTTGTATAAAACCAGAAATGAAAAAAAAAATATTTTTTAATGATAAAATAAGTGTTGTGATAAAAATAATGGAAACATAAAATTGTTTATTGAGTTTACTTGAGTATTGATAAGAAATAAAGAAGTTCCCTTTATTTTGGCATGCTTCTCGATAGAAATTGAGATGAGACCCTTTTAAAACATATAATTCCCCTTCAATGAAGGATTAATTGGACTTTATACATATGTTTGGAACATATAAAAATAATTTTCAATAAATTTATAACATAAAATAAGGAAAAATTGAGTTAAAGAGATAAAAATAGCAACCAAATGGAAAAATGGATGTTCAAAGAGATCACATACAATATGTAGGAATGTGTTTTAAACATGCACTTAATGTCATTGATAAAAAACATAGATCCTTTATCTAATTAATTTATAACCTATTATATATGTATTTTATTTTTAGAAATATTATTAACTTAATTTAAAGCCATTTTATGAGTTATATAGTTCAATTTCGTTGTTCTAGTAGTATTCATTTTCATGATTTCATGTTCACTTTTTTATGTATAGAAATTCTTGTAAACAGGATGAAAAATTTAAAATGTGGAATGATATTGTATTAATATAAATTAATAGTTTTAAATTTTCTCATAAATAATTTTTTCTTGATATATGGAATATTCAATTGAAAAATGGTTCTTGATATCCAATTATATTTTTTGATAGATTTTCAATAATCATGACCTAGATTAGTTTTATTATTCAATATGATAAATATATACTACATAGAAATCATAAAAAAATATATCATATACGTAATAATTTTTTTGAAGTATGATAATAGTTTTTATACTTCCCTCAAAGGTGGTAATGGATTACAAAAACTCGTTATCCATGAAGACTATGAATCGACGCCTCACTAAATATGTTTTCATTTTTAAAATAAAGGGGAAGATATGAGATTTTATGATCAATATTTTATAAATGAAATAAAATTTATATATATATAAGATTATATAGTTATCAATTTTATTTGTATGTTTTTGTAATGGAAAAGTTAGATGAATGAAATAGTTTAAAATATAAAGGTGGTGGATTTTTTATCTTCCATATAATCTCCAGGAGAACATACTTACGGATCTTGGGTTTGAACTATTGTTTAGACCAGAATCTCATGGCCATGTGGAAGAGGATTCACAATGAAATTGGAAATAATTTATGAATTATAAAATTTTTATAATGTAAAAGGATAAAAAATGGGGTTAAGTGGTATTTATAGGGGTGGAGAGGTGTGTTTTTGAATATTTGTTTCATTTGATTAATATTTTGGATTGAGACTATCAATAGAAATTATTCATGGGAATAAATATATTTAATGTTTAAGTATTATTATAAACAATGTGTGATTACATTATCCATAAATAATCCATTACTAAAAATTCATGTATTTGTTAAATACCATAAATGACTATATTTCACTATTCAAAAAATATTCAACTATTTGAGGAAAAAATATCCCTGAATATTTTTAGTTGTGTATATTTAAAAAATTGATATGATTTTATGAAAATACATTTTTAAATATTTGAAATTTAATTTTTATTTAAAATCATTTTTATTAAAAAAACGACATTTTTAATATTATAATCGATTTTATAACACTTTGAAATTTTAATCAAGATATCATAAAATTATGTTATAATAATAAGGGGAAAATATTAATATGAAAGAAATATTTTATTAAAATAATTATATTATTTATCAAAATTTCAATTAAAAATTTCATTTCAGAAAAATTCCAATAATTATTTTATCATTTTGACCTTTTATTTACATATTCGATGATATAAATATATAATATTTTAATTTATAAGATACAATGATTTTATTTATAATTTCATTGGTTATTTTGGTATTCTAACTTCCATATTACTATTCTTATCAGTGACTTTAATATTCTTATGGTCAGGTTACTATTTTGATGTATAGGTTCATTAATTATTATAAATACATAATTTCCATTATTTATTTGGTTGTTTCAACATAAGATGTTTGAGACTTATTCTATGTGGATTAATTATAAGAATAGATATTCTATTTATAAAAATCTGGTTCATTAAATTATTAATGGATTTTTACCAATGAATGACTCCTTAAAAATAATAAAAATGTATCTTCATGTAGTTTCCCAAAAAAATAACCATTTGTCTTTTATCAAGTATATAATAAGAATATTTATTAAATCGTTTATGACATGTATAAAATTTCTCACCATCATTTCAATTTAATATTGCATTATATGATTTCATTTTTATATTCAAATAAATGGATTTTGAAAATAATTTATATTTTAAAAAGTGTTTTTAATGTGGAAATGATATTTTCCACCCAAAAAATAAAAGATTTCAAATTTTCCTTTATATGATTTCATGTTTAATTTAAAATAATAATATTTTGAAAACATTACTTAAATTTTTATTATTAAAATTTGATTTATAAAAAATTATCTTCATCATGGAATATTAAAATTTATTTTTCATTCTAATTAATATTTTATCAAAGATGATATTCTTCAATGTAACTTATTCTTTAATTGGGTAATGAACCAATGATACCAATATAATTCATTTACTAAATGGTTTATGATGAAAAGTTGTCTATGAGACTCATTTATATTCCACAGGCTATAACATTATAACATTACTATGGAACCCTCTTCAGTTTCTAAGGGCTATGCAATCATAAAATGATGAAATTATTATGAAACCAATTTCTTTTCATGGGTTTATGATGTGATAAAGTGTTTTTCAATCCCATTTCATTTTATATATTACAATATGTTTAATGTTTTATGATCCTGTGGTAGAAATATGTTTTACTTTCATTATGTTATGGGTAGGACCTATATCTCCCTTTAATGAATTGGGTAAAAATTTATATCTCATGAGATATATAGGACTGCAAGAGGGAGTGAAACAATATCAGTAAGATACTTTATCTACTGTTATGGTCTTGGGTTTGAACATTTACTACAATAATGGTCAGGGGAGTGATCACATATACTATGATAGCCATGGAAATGAGCATTTATGAATATGGAAAAGTTTTCTATGGTTACTTGTTTTCAAAAATTCCATGGCTTATTTAAATGTTATGATCTCATGGATCATGTTGTTTGAATTTAATATGATTCATGTATTATTAAAATCCACCCATTTTTTCAAGAATCAAGATTATGATCATGGATATGAGGGGTATGGTTTTCAAAAATTATTATCATGTTATCATAACCTCATGTTCATGTTATATTGACATATCACTCATGTTTACCCTTTCTGAGAATCAGATCTTACTATTTCTTATGTTTCATATCCCAATGTTATAATGAATGGTTTTTTATTTGTTATGTCTATGAATTGAAATATAGCATATGATCTCCATTGTAGATATTGAATATGATTCAACAAATTAGAATATTTCATACATAGTATCCAAATACACTAATCAATTATTGTCCATAGGAATGTACTTTTGTAATTTATGGAATATTCATCTAAAAATATGTCATTTATATGTATGAAACTCTTAGGTCCCTATAATATTGGATCATATAATATAATCACAATGCAAAAAAATTACCTATGCTGATAATAGAATGATTTTATTGGAAATTAAAGTGTTGGATTATGTATTATTAAGGGTGGCCCTATATCAAAAAATAGAAATAATTTTTAAATGAGATACATTAATCCAATGTTACATTGGGCATCTTGAAATTATAAATAAAATTGGTGTTGTAGCCTATCAATTTTCTATGCAACATAACCTTTATAATGTGCATGACTGATTCCATTTATCGTTATTAATAATTGACACATTGGATCCAACACACATACAAACATATGAGTGAATAGGGTTAGAAACTTACTTTTCAAATATTTATTTTTATGTAAAAATTATTGATGCTAGAAAGAAAGTGTTACATAATTAGAAAACTCAACTGGTGAAATTCTATTAGATATATAAAAAATAGTGGGAATGATATTAGCTTGAAAAATATTTGAATATGTAATACCCATAGTTTTTTAATACATTAAATTTATATAATTTCAAGGACATAATTATTTAATGGGGGTAATATAATACTCAAATCCAAATATAGTAGGAAAACACTACATCCGAAAACTATTACACAATGCACAGTTTAAAGAGAATTATTTAATGATATTATTTATAAGATAAATTTTAATTTTAATTTAATTAATCTTTCAACATTTATGGGTTTATAATTTCAGTGTAATCTTATGATGATTTTTTTTTATGAAATAGATTTTTTTTACAAATAGTGAAAAATATAGTTTTTTCAAATGTGTTTGTTTGTTGAAATTATTATTCTTTGAGAATGATCAATAATTTTATAAAACCATTTAATTGATCAAATATATATTTATGGTGTATAAATTTATATTTTTAAATACTATGTATAATTTTTAATTCCAATCATATTAATTCTCAAATATAAGTAATATATTCCAATATATGACAGAATTTGGTGTTTTTTATTTTAAAATGTTCTTGCTAAAATTTGGCCTTGGATTTCTGTGAAATCAAAAAAAAAATAATTAAAAAATTTATAACATTAAAATAAATGAAATTAATATTTTTATAATATATTAAAATGATAAACATAAAATTATTATTTTTCTAAAAAATGTGTTTTACGTGTATATTTCCAATGGTGAAGTTGAGAATTCATAAAATTAAGATTTTTATCTAATGAAATTTATTTTTCGAATTTAATCAATAGTTAAAAATTATAAAATAATGTAAATTATATTTACATGAATGGATAGAAAATTTCATAGGTTAATATTTGATACCACTTTTAAACCAAAACAAGTTAAATGTTAAAATTGTACGAGTAAAGGACCTAAAAACATGATTAAAGCATGTTTGAGAGTAAATGTTTTGTGGATGATCGACCTTATCTTATCCCACTCTTAATTAAATTCATTTTTTAGATCCACATTTAATTTTAATCATGTACTCACTTTATATATAGTTGAAATATTAAAAAAATTACACTCTCAACACTTATAATAAGGGATTATCACCAAAATTAAGTACCACTAAATGATAAATTTCCTCTATAAAAACATCAGTTATTCCATCCAATATATTTATATTTCTCCATATTACACTTCTAAAAATAATATATTATCATGATACCTTCCATTCCATGGCCCCCTCTAAGGGAAATCCAATGTCTTCAACATGATTCCTAATTTACCATTGTTTATTTGTTCATCTTGATTAATTTTAAAAATATATCAATCGTCATTCATACATAATGAAATTACATTTTATATTATAATTATTATTATAATGATAAGGGTATAACAATTAACAAACAATTCCATCATTCCCTTAATTATAACAAAAATGACATTTCTATGTGTGTGCAGACTACCAACTGATCGAAGAATCGTGTTTTTTTACATTAACTAATTTATATTCATAAAAATAATACATAATATAATAAATATTTATGATATATAAAAAATTATGTATTCTAAAATGGAAAAATAAAATATTTTTCTTCTCTTATATGTAAAATGAAATCATCAACAATGCATATGTTCATACTACCACCTCAATAGAACGGTTGACGTTTTTCATCAAATCCTTCAGTTGTTGTTATTGAGAAATAGATTAAATGATAAATTTGAAATCTATAATATTTTTTTTCAAGAAATAAATATTTATATCCTATTATCAATACAAGAAATAAAAAATACTAGTAAATTCAACCATCCAAAAAAATAAATATAAGAATTTGTTTCCGATGTAATATATTTTTATAGGACATATTCATCTTAAAATTCATTTTAAGTCAATATATATTACAATAATAAATTATAAATAAATTCATAATGTTTCTGATATAATGATATTACAACTGAATAACTTCCTAATCATTTATTAATCATATAATGTTTATATTTGGTTCAGTTTAACAACCTTCTTGATCATTTCTATACATTTATATAATTGAAAAATATAGGAATATGAATTTATTAAATCATATTATTTATATATGAAGATAATAATTTTTATTTTTTTTGTATTAGTATAATTAAAAATAAACTCATTATTTATGATAAAATAATATTTTGTTAAAAATAAACAAAACAAGCTAATATACAATTTCAACTTCTATGATCATAACAAAAATTCCAAAAAGGATGATATTATCTCATCAAATATGACTATAAATACTTTTTTTCATGCACCTAATATTTTGTAGGAATGAATAACATTTCTTGAATACTGAATAACAAAACTATTATTATGAATATTATGAAAAATAAAAAAAATTTCCACACCCAATGTTGTAAATAGATAAACCAAAGTAATATACATGTCAGGATTAATTAAAAATAACATTGAAAATTTTATATTCATGAATAATATTTCAGAATAGGTGGTTTAGATAGTAATTTTTTGCAGGATGTTAGAGATCATTCAACTACATATGATTAATTCAAAGGGTTCTTTGTCTAATATTTGATTTCCTCAAGAAATGATTATGCGATTCACCATGATTTCTATTTCATAGTTTAGTTACTACTTATTAAATATTTCATTTTATTATTATGTCATTATTATTGGTATTTGATGTTATATTTCAAATTATACCATTTAGGGATTTCATTTAATTTTTAAATAATGTATTTATAATGAAAAAAAAATCATAAATTTAGGAACATAATTTGAATGGGTGGTCTTCGTGAAAATAAATCACGTTTCCCATGACCTGCACTACTATATTTGATAGTAATAACTCAAATCATGCATACCCACTTTTCTAATGCCTATAAAATTGTGTATATATACATCCTTACTTACAAAATCATTATTTATTATTACATCTCTAATTACATAAGGATCATTTCAGGTTCATAGATATATAAAATTAAGATAAAAACTTACTTTACCAAGATCATGATACTTTTATCAAACCATAATATTTTCCAGTTATAAAATAAAATACATAATCAATAAGAGGTATTCAACATCTCCCACAAATTCATAAACTAAAGTTATATATGTAGAAATTTAATCTGAATTAATTTTCTTCATAACCGAGGGAAATGGAAACATAAGAATGGGTGAGCAGAAATACTCAGTGTGGTAAAACATACAACTAGTTTAATCATTGAATAAAAAAGGCAAAAATATTATATAAGGATTTAGGAACACTAATTTAGCTATAATAAACTAAATATTAGAGAATATTATATCCTTGATAATAAATTAAAACATGTATATCAATAAATATAATCTCATAAGAATGGAATGCATATTTTGGGCATTAGAAACATGTAATCATGGATTTTTTCATAGAAATTATCAAGATATGGTATGATGTATACAGTAAAATAAGGACTATTTTTTCACCCATGAGACCTGTCAGTTCTTTGAGGAGATATATAATTTAATGCCCCACCATTCACAGAATTTAGTCCAATTCATGCACTATAATAGTCAACAAGACATTTTATAAAATTCCAAAATAATCATATTTTTGAATAAAAACATGGCTATATGTATAATTAATGATATGGAATGTCAATACATAATAAACATTCATTAGTGTATAGTAATCATCCTGAATATCATCAATTTTTCAATGACAATTTGAGGGAAAATAGGATCATAACCCATAAATATAAATAATATGGATTGTCAGTCAATAAATCATCAATATGCCAATAATATTCCATACTAAAATAACAACATATATAATTCCAATAATTTTCTACATGTCAATAAAAAAAATTATTTATGTATGAATGAAATACAAAAAGAATATGTAAAATAACATGTTCACAAATTATAGAGTAATCAATATATGGTTAATAAAATAATAGAATAACATGATTGTAATAAATTTAGAGAAATAATGTCGATGTATTCAAAAGAAAATGTCCCCAAAAAACAAATAAAACATGGTATCGTGATTATATAAATCAAAAAGACCCTCAAAAAAGATTTCATCAAATGGTATCACAAAAGAAGTGATCAGAAATAAAAATTATTGATACAATGAGTTTAATATTGCAAATGGAAATATATATATATATATATATATATATATATATATCTGTGTGTGTGATTTTATTAGGAATGTGAGAACAACAGATAAGTGAAGATGAATCAATGTTGAAATTTTACAAATTCCAATCACATAAAATAAATCATTGAAGATTATTAGATTTTATATCCATTCCAGAATTAAATATCTCAACCATATGATGTATGAAAAATTAGGAATTTAAAATAAATAACACAATATTTATAAGAATCACTCATAATGTGGGTTATTATTTCCTAGTAATGATGACACCCATAATTCAAATGAATTTCCTCTTATTTGAACTAAATTTAAAGTGACCCATCTCACATTAGACTCTTTTTTTCTCTAAAAATTAAATATACTGACTCTTGTTAGATACAAAATATGATTACCATTTGATTCAATATAATAATTTTGGAACCTATATTCCAGAACCATGTATACATGTAATAACCAGTAGTTTTGAATTATTGGAAAAACCACATAATCTCTTGATTTCAAAGAATTTAGGATGTTATTATATACTAATACACAAAAATTTTCATAGGGTAATTTTTTGTAATATATTTTTCCTTAAAATAGTAACCATATATTCTATTGAAATTCCTTTGATTCCAACTCAAATGACCCCAACTCCAGTAACCCAATACTGGTGTCTTCATTATGACATTGAAATATATACAATGGATCAAACCTAGATGCATTGATAAATTTATTAGTTTTAGGGAACTAGATAAATATATGATACACTATTTTAATTTGTGTTAGATAGTAAAATATAATATATAAAAAATCATATGTATATAATCTATTAAAACTCATTCAAAGATATCTACATACTATCCTGGGGAATGGAAACTAAATAAAGGTTATATGAAAATCTCAATAAGGGTTGGGTAAAGTGAATGAGGTTATGAATAAATAAAGAATAATAAATATTTAACAGTAAATAACTAAACACACATGTCATTTAGATATCATGAATGAATGAATAGATAATTCATAATCAATATAGACATATAAATAACTGAAAATAAAATTCTTTTAAAAATAAACTAAAAATGAAATTCATCTAGATATAATGTCATTGTGAAAATATGATTCATAATAATAAATTATTTCTTAATGAATAAAATTATAAATTTTTGGACAAGACGATCTAAGCCATCATGATAGCTCAACTATCATGAACATTCACAAGACATTTTAAATACTATGGCTAGATACCATTTTTATTTGGATAACCTATATATCTCATGATACCTAGTAATTAATTAATGGGTTATATTATATAGACACCCATATTACTATACATGTCCAAATAATTCTCAAAATATTTAATAATTTATTTTATTATTGAATCAATGCACCTTAATATCAAATATCTGTATTGAGTAAATTAAATGGATTTATCAATATTTTCATAGATAATCAAATAACATTTAAAGTAAACAACGCATGTAAAAATGGTTTATATTTAAAAAAAATAATTATATATATCATAAAATAATATAATTATTTAGTATAAATGTATCATCCAATAAAAAGTTATTAAAAAAAAGAGATTATTTCAAGTGAAAGCTAACAAAAAAAGAAACAGATATTGTAGAATAGCTATTACCACATGTTAATTTTAATATCAAATTCCCTTGGATGGAATGATTAACTATAAAAAATTAAATACCCTGAATTAATAATGAATCGTGTTATTAAATTCCAAATGGGTAGTATATACACCTCTTAAAGTGAATTTTTATATAATAATAAATCAGTCTCATAAAAATGAAAATTGTGATGGAATCCCTTACTTCCTAATTTTTCAGGGTGAACTAGATTTAATATCTTATTTAAGGGTTCTAAAAATCTTATTAACATATAATATAATCATATTATTATTTATAATACCATATATTACACCTTTATGACTTCTAATAACCCATTTTGTTAATAATATTTCATAATTTTCATCATTTTTGTTGTTAATTACCTTGTTTCCCCATGCATGTTTTTATATGAAAGATATATTTTCCCCCATATTATATAGTTACCTAATCACCATTATAATAATAATTAAATAATTATAATATTATGATATGAATTATAATATAATTTCTAATAATGAATGATTTTTTTGAGAAATGAAGTATGTTTCGATCCTAGAGAATGCAGGACATACATACTCATGTGAAATGCTTCCATTTTTTAATGATTATAATATAAAGGAGGTATGTAATATTTTATAATTTTATAATTATATAAATAACATATTATTTTTGAAATATAATTATAAATATTATCCATGTGGTGTGGGGATGAAAATATAGTCACATCGCTTTATGAAGGTGGTAGTCTACATGTACATGATTGATGTTATCATCATTAAGTGAGTGAAAAGGAAAGATCTAAAATGATATATTATCCTTTAATAATAATAAAGTAATTATGAATATAATAATTATGTATTTTATAACACATAAATTCATTAAATATATCCTCGTCAGATTTTATGTAATGAATATATGAATGAAAATCACATCAGTTCATGACGTGATAGTCCGTTGTACTAACAGGAGATGTTATCATATATATTACGAATGGAAATTCAAAAATCAATATATATATATATATGACATAATTACTCAAAGGGCAATAATTATTTTATAAATATCACATGTATATATATAATTGTTTTACTTCATCATACCCAGTAGTTAGAGGTTGTAATGAATAAAGAATGACATCTATTTGTGAGCCAGTATTCTGCCATACTCGTGATTGTTGATTTCATGACCCATTGGATGAAATTGAAGAAGAATTTAGGTAGTTACCTTGACATGAAAATTAATCATATATGGAACATAATTATTTTATTATATCATGATGGTTTAATAACAATTGAATGAGTTGGAGTATGAAATGAAATAAAAATTCTAGTTGATGAATGTTACACCCTCTTCTGGTATCATCATAATTTTGTAATATAGTCTTTACATGTTTTTTTTCATCCCAAAATAATGATTATTGTATGAGATAATGGAAATTTTTATTGATTTGGGAAGGATCTTTTCATGCCAAATGGCATTACAGGTGTGAATTTGTGAGAGGATTGAGTTCCATTTTATAATTAAAGAGTGTCATTTTTCAAAATTCAAAAATTTATTCAATAATGGGAGGCCGCTATAAACTAATGTCGATAAAAAATGGATAATTAGAAGATATGTGGGATGGTATGTTCAATACACAGCAAAAATAAAAATAATCCTTTTTATAGATTTTATTCCATTACCATTATTTTTTTTAAACTTTTAACATTTTTATTTTCACCATGGTAAATAGTTTTTTTCAACCGAAGTAACTTATCATTAAAGACAAAAATAAAATGATACTTATCAAGAAAATTTCAACCTACTAAATATTAATGTGACATAAAAATTCTTAAATAATAATCATGGGTGTGTGAAAAATTAATCTTAACATAGTATCATGTACCACGCCAAAACATGTTTTCACATTAATCGTGGTAGTTACATTTCATCTATTTTCAGTAACCATTATGTTCAAAAATTAATTCAACTTATTAGATAATTTTATTTATTTGGATTCCAAATATTTAATCCATTTTTCAAATTGAATTTATTGTAGATAAAATGATAATTTAAAATAAATCCTACAAACTTGATTAGAAAGTGGGTTTTGATAGAGAAAAGTTTTAAATAATTATAATGATTTTATATCGAAATTTATTATAAATATGATTTTAATTATGTAAATTAGATTAAATGTTAAATAATTGAACTAAATTAACATATTATATAATTAAACATATAATTTACGATTTTAAATTATTTAAATGAAATGAGTTATTTAATTTAAAATTATACATTTTTCAATATTCATAAGAAATGATATTTTTATAAAAAATCACAGTAATACACTCTATGATTATTATGAAATTATATTTGAAAATTCTATGAATATTCTATAAAATTATTTCTCTAAAATTTTTAAAAATTAAAATTATGAAATGTCTCAAAAAGGATGAAAAACATCATTTTAGAATGATATAATTTTTTAGCATAAAATTGCATTTTTTCATATATATTTTATAAAAAATATTTTTTATTAAATATAATCATTTGGAAAAACATATAATATAAGAATTTAATTGAAATATTTTATAGATATTGTTCTGGTTAATTTAATTTTGTAAAACACTTTTGTGTTAATAAAAATAGTTTTCCAGAAAAAATATGTCCTTTATTTTAAAACAGGATTTATTTTCAATACAAAATAATAGGTCACTAAAGGATTCACTATAAATAAATGGGTAAACATATTATCATAATTTATTTAATCCTATTCATAACACCATTAAAATTTCTTGTTTATAACTATCTTTATAAATATTAATTAATTAATAAAATGTTATTTTTTGTTTAAACACATTGTTGCATGTAATACATGCTACTAGAGACATTTAATTTTAAACAAAATAAATATATCATAATGTATTGAGGGTTATATTTTATTCTAGTTTGTGTGTTTTATTTCATATACCCTATCAAATATAATGTTCTTATTTTATAATTTTTGGGTATTACCTTCTAACTACATTAAATAAATTATATCCTCAGAATCTAATCTTGAACTGATAAATCTGGGGTTTTATATTTAAAAATAACAATCATTAAATTAAAAATAATGTGAAGTGTTAATAACAGATCCTATTAATAATAGAGGAAGATAAGTTTGATGCTCATGTTGAATAACACATACATTGGTTCCAAATCATATAACATTGGTGGGAAGTGAAAATAAAGGAATATAAGATAAAATAAAATCCTAATTACTAATATAGAGTGATAAATAACATATCTAAGAGGATGATAATGACAATAAATATTAAAAAACATCGGTTTCAAAAGAGATATTTATATAATGAAAAATTATAGAAATATGAAAACATTTATGTTTCAATACCACCATCCTAGACAAGAAGAATTAATTCCATCTCTATGAGTATATGTAAATATAATTACATGACATATATTTACTTCATGGTCATAATTAAATCAATTTTATTAACTTTTACCACTTTGAAAATCATTAATAACTCTTATAAATGAATACCCAAAAATGAATTTTTTAGGCTTGAAGCGAAAAATATCTAATTTAATGGATTGTATGATATATAAAATAGTAATAATATATTTTACCATGATCTATATAAAACCATTATGAAAAAAATATTTCATAAAAAAATAAATATTAGGTTGTTGAATATATTTCATAGATCCAAACATGTTTTAAACTCAATAAAAGGCAACATAAACCATCAAATCTCTAAACAATTTTATGGTCCTGAATAATATCCCATAAAAATAGCATTGTGATTGTTATCTCAACATATTAGACATATTAAAGGATATATTTCCTTAATAATTTGTTTTTGAAAAATTTCAACATGCCACTAAATCATATTTTTTGGTACCATTCAACACATGATTCTAAATCCAATAAGAAATAGTATTGCAGTGAAATAATTTTACATTTTATGATGATTATAATGTGATTATAATCAAAAAAATAGTTTTAGGACCAATTTGAATTTGAAAATAAACCGTTACATTAATCCTTCAACTTTGGTTGTATCAATATCATATGATTCACCTTGATCTGTTATCTTCTTTCTTGGTATACACTCTAGATTCTCAGGGAAATCATTTTTTTGCTACGCCATATCCTTACAAAAGAACAATTTCACATATTATATGTCATTATTCATATTGTAATAAAAGTCAAAATTATGTTTCTCTCCAAACATCAATCAAAATCACATTCACTCCTATTAAGTACCCGTGACTTTCTTTCTTAAATTGTCACATGATGAAAAATAATTCTTTCCCTTCTTCACATTCTGCATTTTTTTCATATCTTCCTATTCTCCTCTTGTATTCATTAAATTACATAAGTCAAGAATAATTCATTCAATATATTAATATAATATAAAACTATTTCATCTTATGAATATAATTATTTAGAGGCCACTTCCCTTCGGATACATTACACAATTCCTTTGAAAAAAATGTCAATCATACACTCAATATTGCATATATAACTTAAATAATACGTAACTAACATTGTAAAGTATGATTTAAATTCTATAACATTGTATTCATACTTTTGGATCAATCTTAGTATCATTATATACATTTCAATATTTCACTCGATTGAAACATTTTTTAATTAATATATCCTTAAATGCTTCTATTCTATGGGTTTTATTTCCTATTATCCCAATGTATCCTTGATGATCCACCACCATAGATCATCATTGTCTTCAAGATAATAAACTACAACTGTAACATTTTAATTTTCATCACATCCCATGGATATAATTATTTTTCTAGAGAATATATTTTTGTAACTAGTTTCTCCATTAGGGTATGGTTATTTTTCATAATATTTTTATTTTCCCAAAATATAGCTCTATTTTTTTGGGTTCCAATACAAAAAATATTGGTTTTATCATTAGTTCAATACATACAATGGCCACATGTATTGTAAACCATCATCCTTCATAGACCCATTTCTAAAAAATAAAATTTAATATATTATCTCAAGAATTTATGAATTTTAAATGTATACATTTAATTCTAAATTAGATGTAACAATTAAGATAAATTTAAAAAAAACTTCTTTATAAACATGGATTCATTTGTAATATCATTATTTTGAAATCCTTAATAATGTTTTGTAAGTAAAAAGTCAATTATCATAAGAATATCCCTTAGGTGTTTGAAACCAGATAAAAATCAAGGCACACTATTTTTCACTTGATGATGACAAGTTCAATGAAAATGTTATATTTTTATAATTATTAACCCTAGGTTCTTCTTTCTGGATACACGTTCACTTGTAGTTTCCAAAAATTGATATATTGAAATGGAAAACCACCTAAAATAATTCATACATAAACTATAGGATGTTATTATATACTTATTTTCAATATATATTAGTGGTTTAATATCTATAATATAGGTTTTCCTTATTCTAATTCCAATGTTTTTTGTTACCCATCCTACGATACCTACTATAATTAAACTAACTCATAAAACCAACAGTAGGTGTCTACTTTTTTACAATACCATTGATACAATGGGACAAACCATGAAGAACCATTTCGTTTAGTAGTTTTACAGAACTATATAAATATATGGTAACCATTTTAATTTTGGAATAGAATATATAATACAATACATTGAAAAATATGATGAATTTAATAATTGAAAAATAATTCGAAGATCTCTTCTTCTTATCATGGGGAAAGGAAACAAAATATGGGTGTGCTAAAATTCTCATTAAGGTAAAGTAAATCATAATGTAATAAAAATAAATAGATAATAGTCAATATGGAAAGGTAAATAACCAAAATCACATATCATTTTAATAAATTGACTTCTTTAATAAACAAGGAAAAAACATTATAGAAAGATAAATAACTAAAACAACATTACATATAATAAACAAATATATAATAAAATGTAACCTGAGATAATGTAATTTTAAATATATCATGGATAATTAGAACTAAATTATTAATTATGTAAATTATTATTTATTGGACTCCATGATATCAGGAATCATGATTCCACTATTTTCAAGACATTTAATATGGCAGTTTAAATAATATATGTAGAAACCAATTTAATTTACGCAACTTATTTTTCCCATGAGACTGATTAATGAATTAAGGTGAAATATAATAATAGTCCCATACCATAACTATAAATCTAAATAATTACTAATAAGATTAATAGTCCATTTATCTCATGAATCAATGTTCCCTATCTTCAAATATCTATATTGTGTAAAGGATACATATATATCTTCATTTCCCCAGTTAATAAAATAACAATCAAAGTAAACATCATATATAAAAAATGTTATATGGTTTTGGAATCATTCATATCCATCATTGATGAATATTTATATTTAATATAAAATTTATTTCAATGTAAAATTATTATGAGGAAGTGATTGTTTCTAGAGAAAAATAACAATCAAAAAACAATGTGAGATTTTACAATAACTTTTACCACTTGGTAATTTTCTGGTGAAATCTCATAGAATGAATTAATAAAAATTGAAACATAAAATAACCCAATATATGAATGAATGATGATATTAAATATCCAATGGGATGTATATACACCACATAAAATTCAAGTGGTTCATAATAACAAAGAAATCTAATTGTGATGTAAATTGAAATGAAATCTCTTACCTCACACTTAATTTTTAATAAAGATTATTTTACCTCATACATATTAGTTTCTGACATATTTTTTTGTTATAAAGGAAACATATTAGTATTTATAATTTTTTGTATGTTACATTTATAAGATATTATCACATTTTTTGTAAATAACTATTCATTATTTGCAAGGATTCGGGTGTAAATTTTCTTCTTCTCTTATGTGTGTTTTGTCATGAATGATCTGTTTCTATTAAAAATTATATAGTTCTATAATCATTATAATAATAATAATCATGATATAATTATAATATTTTTATATCTATTATAATTTTAATTCAAATTATTATTTATTTATTTAAAAATTATGTATGTTGCGATCATTGAGACTATATGTCATATGTACGCATGGGTAGCATTTCCATTTATAAATTATAGTTCTGGAAAGAAGGTGAGTAATATATTAACTTTAAATAATTATCATGATAACATATTATTTATTTAAATATAATTATATATTTCATTGATGCCTTTTGGTGATAAAATGTGTGTAACATTGCTTCGTGAAGTCCTTATTCAACACATAATTGAATGATGTTATCGTCTTTAAGTGAGTGAAAAGATAAGAAAATGATATATTTTCATTTATGAAAAATAAATGTCATAAATTTCACAATTATGAAATTTATATAATATGTATTCATTATCATTATCTGTATCACCTTCATTGTAATGCCTTAGTGAAAGATGAATCACCTCACTTCACAAGGATGTCGTCCACCGTACACACGTGTGAAGTTATCATCTCTCCTATAGAATAAAATGTAGGAAATTTTTATATGAAATAATTATTATAGATGTATAATTGAGTTATTAAACCCATAAATATACTTCATATCCAATATCATACAAAAATGTGTGGGTGGTAATAGAAAGACAAATATCATCAACTCACAAGGTTGAAGTATGTCGTACACACGAATGAAAATTTAGTAAACCATTTGATAGATGTGGAAGATGGATAAATTTATTTACCTTAAATAACTACATATAAGTATATGTTATATATATTTTTACTATGTTATCATTTTTTAATAATATGTGAAGGAGGTAGAGAAAGAAATAAAATAAAAACGCTCTTTGAAGAACATTACCTCTTCTCTGGGTATCGTCTTTATGTTTGTAACAAGGACATAATAGGTATTATTAAATTATAAAATAATGCTTATAGTAAAAGGGTTTAAAATTTGGGGAGTTATTTGGGCTTTGTTTGTTCCAAAATATTGTTTTGGTGGCATTAATAAGTGTGGGGAGTGAGTTACCTTAATAAATAATGTTAAGCATCATTTCCATAAATACCCAAAATTATTCAATAATGGGATGTCCCAATAAAATAATGTGTACAAAAAATTCATAAATAATATATGGTATATATGTTATGGTTGTTCCAGACATCGAGAAAAAAATACATTAAAAAGTTCAACCTTAGCAATTATTTTTTACTCACTTTTACAATTTTAATTATTACCATGTTAACCAGTTTTTTAAGCCTATATATTATAGCATTTAATCATAAAATGAACTGATACATATTAGGAATTTTATAACAACTGATTCAAATTATTATATCCAATTAATTATAAAAAATTCTTCGTTTTATCGAAATTCAATATTAACCAATGATCATGTAATGAGAAGAACCATGTTTTAACCTTAATAAGGGACCATTTTTAAATTTCTTCCATAATAAATATGGTAAAATATTATGTTCACATCGTTAGATAATATAAATTATTTTTATTCCAAATATGGAATCCATTTCACTAAATTTAATTCATATAGTTTAGAAAGATAAATATAAAATTTAACGTTTAAACGCAACGAGAAATAGGTTTTTTAATACTCAAACGTTGAAATGTTTATATTTATTTTATATTGAAATTATATATTAATATTATTTCAATGAAATAAATTTGATAAAATTTATTAATAATTTAAATAAGTATATTTTATAATTAATTAAAAATATTATTAATCAATACAAATAATTTAATCAGAAAATATTTATTCCATTAAAATTTATTATTTCTGAATATTTCTCAAACATAATGAATATGTTTTGAAAAAAAAAAATTCAACATAATATAATTTAATAATTCCTATACAATTTTTTTTATTTTAATATATTAATTATATAAAAATTTTAGAAAGTAATTTTATAACTGCAGTGGAAAAATGAAAAAACATTGTTTTAGAAAGATATAGTTTTTTGGAATAAAAAAATTTATTAATATCACTTGTATAAAAAACACATAAGATGAAAGATAAATATTTGATTGAAAATATAAAATAAAATTTCAAAAAACTCCTTCCAAAATATTCATTTGTTTAATTTATTCATTAAAATATTTATTTTATAATATGATTTCCTATATTTACAAGGGGGTTAAATTTTCAAATGTAATTAATTAGTCGCCAAATAATTAATTATACATACCGTAGTAAACCATAATTTCATAATTTATATAATCATTTTCATACCCACTATTCTAATTTCTAGGTGATAAATAAAATATTAAATAATAATATTTCAGTATTATGTCACAATTCAATTAATCTTAGTGTTTCGTGGAATGTAAGATATTAAATGTATCAAATTTATTTAAAAATAAATATATATAAAATTCTCCAGTTGTTATATTTTCATTTATTTTTTGTGGTTCATGACAAAAACAATATCAAATACAATTTTTTATTTTATAATTTATGGGTGATGTAATGAAATAAAAATCAAATGCCATATCTGGAACTCCCTCTTCATTTTGGATTCATGAATAATTTACTATAATCAGTTATTTAACCTCAACCAATGACCCGTTTTTAAAAAAAAATATCATTTATTCATGAAATATTTAACATTCATTCATTATCATCATTTTTATCATAATGAATCATATATGAATGTTTGGGTTACAACTGGTGGTCCATATCATTGTTGGGGTTCACAACATCTGTTAAAAATTATGAGTATAGTCCCCATATAACATGAGTAGTATGATGATGATGTGTGTAACATCTTGGTTCTGGAAGCTACCCAATGTTGTCCCATACCCAGTTGGTCACATGGCATTAAGAGCATTTTCCCAAATGCTAGAGGCTACCGACTAGAAGCGAGGTCCATGGGTGTGATAGTGGGGACACTATGCCCTCATTGGGGAGTAACACAACGGATGTAAACAAATATACAATAGTAGAAGCTGTAATAATACCATACATTAGTAAATATCGGGAGACTGAATGAATAAACTAGAGCACATATATTTAATGATGATTCATGATACATATGTTTTGGAAAGCAGCCAAGCATGTCACAAGGCTGGAATATAGAAATAACCAAAGTACAAAAGGAATAGATAAACTCCAACTACATCACAAGCCTCAGCTTGGTCCAATTCTATCCATCTCCTCAGGAATCAAGTACCTAATATAGAAGGGTGATTGCCCTTATCTATACCTACATAAATATAATCTTTTTGGGCACAAAATAATAGACTAAACAGGGTGTGAGACTAAATCCAAGTAGGAAACCACAAAAATATTTGTTCCTATCACTTAGTGAATCTATATTGGAGGCAATAATCAAGATGGACCACTAAACAAGGATGTACTCGAAAGAAAATAATCCTACAAATCAAATGTATCCAATTTCCTATATCAAATAAGCAACTAAACAAAGCAGGTAACCCTATGGGATTACTCACTGCCTAACCCCTCTGGTTCAAACAAACAAGAACAGGCAACCCACTGGGAAGAACACACAGTATAACCCCTTTGGATTATCTTAAGCATAGAATCTATGAGGATTCACTCTCCATCAATTCACACTCTAGTATCATATTGGTAATAAAAATGTGCATTGGGGAGTCACTCAACATCCCATTCCCCCTATGGCACACGTCAAGGAACTACAGACACTTTGAGGAAACACTTACATCAATTCCCCCTACAGTCTCACATCGTAACAGTAAACATTACCTTTGGAGAAGCCCTCAATGTCAATTCTATATATGGTCTACTAAAAAAGGTTCTCATGACCCTGTATAAGCCAATAGAGCACATCTATTCATAGTAGCTAAGGAAATCCACAATAACTACTTTTCTAAATATTCAATATCATAATTTCATGTCAGAATACAATCACCTCATCCTACAATAGTAGGCATGGAATGCCAAGAAAAATCCTAATATGCAAAGCTCGACCAAAATGACATAAACAGTACAAGTATGGGAAAACACATCCATAACATGGTAAAAACCCATATTCACAACAATTAACCTCTACTCAAGAATTCTAAGCATATCTGGCATTAACTAGGTCAAAAACCTAAACACGTAATTCCTCAATCAACGGTATTGGGAACCATTGCACATATAGATCAAATACTATCTACAGAATGGAACAAACCACCAACCACCATGTTCTAGTATCAATATACGTGAACCTCAATCCATGAATCACCAAATAACACCATATATCTACAAGAATGATAAAAAATGCAACTGAGGATAAATCTAGAATGAATTTGAATCAGGAAATGAATCTATATAAGAAGGAAGAGATATCGTGGAGATCCCAACACAATTGATATCAGTCGAATTGGAGAATAGATCCTCGATTGAGGACTTAGGGACAGATCAGCGACGTCTGGATGCTCTTGGTTGAAGAAGTTAAAGAAGTAGATTCTTCTTCTAATTAGTCGTGACCCTTATCCGTTTAATGAAAACAATGAATGTACATGGCATGTACTTTAGAAGTACATGGAATGTACATGCCCTTACCGACCCCCGCATTAGGCAGTCATTAGGTCACCAAACATGGATGTGTGCTTGGCTATTACACAGGTGGTACAAGACTATGTGTGGAAACTGAGTGCATGATGTGTACATAAAATTTTTCCAGAAACTCTTCTTTTTCCCAAACTCCAGAAAAGTGAAAAACATACCTGAAAATAAGATCCAGGTTCTTACAAACATCGCCCCATAAAGAACTTCATCCCTGGATTTCTCTAGCAAGGCGACATAGAATAATCATCCTCGAAAAATTCTGGCCACTGTGATCGTACATCAGTTTCCCTCTCCCATGTCTCTTTATGTAATCGAACATGATGTCGTAGCGCTCATACCAGAGGAATAGACCGACCACAGAGAACATTTTCACATCAATAATAAATCCGGATAGAATGCTCCTTGAAAAATGTTTCCACCTCTAACTCAACCTCATTGGGATAAAAAACATGAGAAGGGTTTGAGAAGTAACATCAGAGCTATGAAACATGAAAATCATCAGGCATATCCCTATACCTCTGTGGTAACTAAAACATATAGGAAACTGACCTGACTCTCTCCAACACCTCAAATTTCCAAACATACCTCGGTGAAAGCGTACCATGCCTCCTAATCAAATTGTTTCCTAAACATGGTGTGGAATGTAAGAAGACATAATCTCCGACATCAAGCACCATAGGTCATATTCGTCGATAATCATAAGACTTATGTCATGAATGTGAAGTATCCATCCTCTTATAAATCAAATTTATCTGCTCTGTGGTCTCCTGGACAAGTCGAAGTCCCAACAGAGCTACCTCTCCTACCTCCAGCCAGCATAAGGGTGATCGACATGGACTACCGTACAAATTCTCATATGGTGCCATATGAATAGTTTCTTGAAATGTATTATTTTAGACATACTCCACCGGAGGTATGTACTTCTCCCAAAGACCTCCAAACCCAAGGATTCATGCTTAGAGCATGTCCTCAAGCACCTGAATCATATGATCGGACTGGTCATCTATCAGGGGATGGAATGTTGTGCTCATAAGTACCTATGTATCCAAAGACTTCTACAGTACATGCCAGACACATGAGGTAAAACGAGAATCCTTATCTAAAGAAATGGAGTGTGGAACCCCATGTAGATGTAAAATCTCTCATATGTACAACCGTCCAAGATCATTAACACAAAATTTCTCATTAATAGGTAAGAAGTGAGAAACCTTAATGAGTCTATAAATGAGAACCCAAACTACATAATTCCCTCAAGGTGACCTCGGACAACCTATCACAATTTTCTTCACGACATCATTTCATTTCTACTTGGGACTATGTAACTGCTGCAGAATCCCTACTGGTCGGTGATGCTCTAACTTCACCTACAGACTGGCGGAACACATCCGGACAAAACAAACAACAACCCACTTAATACCTGGAAACCAATACTGATGGTGATAATCTTGATAAATTTTGCTGACACCAGGATAAACTTCCCAAACTGAGGAATAAAATTCCCGTATCAATTCCTCGCATATTTCTACTGACACCTATACGTTCCCATGAAAATGAAAGATCACATCCACGCCTACTGTTAATCTAGGAATAGGGTCCTCTCCTGACATGAATTCCCGTAGAACTATGTCTTCATAATATCATAGATTCTTCATTCTAATTAGATCAATAAGAGTATAGGTAATAACAACTGAGTATAGAAACATCTTCCCATATCTATCGTGAACCTCCAAATAAACCTAAAAGAACAGAGATATAAGATACCACTCACTACATCCCTCTTGAACTGCCTATATCTGATTACACCTTCCTAGTGAATTATCCACTACATTTACTTTCCTAGGAATATATGCAAGCACAATTTTAAATGATTGAATGTACTCAAGCCACCATCGTTATCTCAAATCCTAGTCACGTTGAGTGAATATGTACTTGAGACTTTTGTGGTCTGTGCAAACCAAAAATAACCTCCATAAAGATAATGTCTCTTACAATTTAAATCATGAAAAACTATTTCCATCTCGATATTGTGTGTTGGGTAGTTCCTCTCATGTGGAATAAACGGCCGAGACCCTTACACAACAACTCTTTCACCCTGCATAAGCACCACTCCCAGCACTATACTGAAAGTATCACAGTAAACAATATAGATCATTCCTAGAACTAGAAATTCTAGTATCAGTGCTAAAGTTATCCTCCATTTAAGCTCCAAAAATGCTGACACACAAGAAACTGACCACATGAATTTTCACCCTTCTTCGCCAGGCCCATTAGTGGTGCTACTAATAAAATTATATTTATTTTATTGTGTGTTTGAATTTGTACGATGTAAGATAAGACATAAGGAATGGGAACTTGGTGTCAATGTTCCTTTGTTGAGATGTACATTATTATATGCCACTATATTATTTAAGGATGTTTATATAATTCCCCTTTTGATATGTAATAACATGAATTTATATAATATCTTGATTTTTAAGATTTTTTATTTTATTAATTAATGGAAATTATGATTCAATGTTTCCAAGGTGGTAATTATTTTATGTTACAATCTCATTATTTTTCATGATTGTTTATTATTATGTTTATGTTTATAAAATCTTATTATACATCACATAATAAACACATGAATTTTTTTCTCCAATGGTTATTCATGATATTTTACAGAAATATTTCCATTTTGAACTCATTTATACTTAATAAATATGAGGATATTTTTTATTAAAATTGGAATTTATTTCACTCCGTAATTGATAATATATTATCCCACCAAACCATGATTTATGAAAGTGTTTTCAAAATTTTGTTATAACACTTCAACTATTTTTTGGAATAAATTGTTACTAATTTTTCAATTTTTAAAAATTTATTTTAATTGAATGTTCATATAATTTTTCAAACAATACCCATTTTTATTTTAATGAAAATGTTTAAGATATTTTTTTAACATGTAAAACATAATCAAAAATCTCTATCCTCATGAAAATTATTTTAATGGAAACATCCTTTACAGTTTTGTAATGTAGATTTCAAAGAAAAATATTTTCAAAATTTTTTATGTTTTGAAACGTTTTTTTCAATATGGATATATTCTTTTCAAAAAAATGTATTAAATGGTTGATCAAAATAATTTTTCATCTATGATTATATATTTTTATGTGATCGATACCTTACTAGGGATATGATCTAAGGAAACCATGATTATTCATTCATAGAATGTATTATGTTTATAATGAAATAATTTTTATGAAAACCGTTTCAATTGAATGGGTTATAGAATGATTAAATTCTTACGATAATAACATATTTTTACATGAGTTATACTTTGATGAAATGATAAAATAATTATGAAATGTGTCAGTTTCCATAGGTTAAGATATAATGAAATGTTTACAAAACCTAATTTATTTCATGGTTTATAATGTGATGAATATTTTTTGATCATTTGGAAAATATAAATATTTTTTCTTTATGATCTACGTGGGACCGATATCACCCTCCAATATATTGGGTAATGATTTATATAGTATGAGATAAGAAGGGGTATAATGTGGAGTAAAACTTTTTTAGTAAGGGTCTATTTCTTCATTGATGTTTATGGTCATGAACCTTCACTACTATGATGGTTTGGGGAGTGAACCCATTAACTATGATATATTTTTCAGTGATCCATGAATAATATGGAAATGAGTTTATATTCTTACGTGTATGACAAAAATAAATATCTTATACCAAATGTATGAACTCATGGATCATGTACATTGAATACATTAGGATTATTTCCTTATGAATATCCAATGCTTATTCCATGATTTAATAATATGGTGATTGATATTTATGATATGGTTTTCAAATAAAATTATCATGTTCTCATACCCTTCTGATCCTTTTATGTTTACATATATCCATTTTTTAATCTTATTGTGCAACTAAGATAACCCTTTATTATGTTTCCTCTCCCTAGGTTATAATGAAATGTATTTTGTATGAAATGTCTAATAAGGGTTCAATTTATGAATAACATTGTAACAGATGATGTCGTTTACCTATTGTAATGTTGTTTTTATTTCCAAATCTTCCAAGTCACTATAGTATTATGATCTACATGAGTGTATTTTTAATGTGATGAATATTCATAAAAATTATCTAACATCTATGTATGAAAAAATTGGGCCAATATCGACGGTATTAAAAGATATGTTCCATTAAATTTAGGAAATTTGGATGAAAAAACCATAGTGATATCCCTATGGAAATGTATAAGGATTTGTCTATGTATGTATTAATGTATATATAAAATTTCTGGAATTATTCTAAAGTATAGGGAAATTAGTTTCCTTGAAATATGATCACTATATTGATATTAAAAGTGGATGGTTCACTACCAGAAATCTTTGTAGGGGTAATAACTATGGAAATAGTGCATTTATCTAGGCGTCATTATCAACTGGTGCACAATTATGGGCCTAGATACCCACCAAGTTTGACGCTCTTAAAGAATAAACATTAGAAATTAAAAAAATCATTATGGAATATTTTGAATCATTTAAATAGATAATGACTATTAATGTCCTAGGATAAACAAAAGGGTTCATATATTAAATAAATTTATATGATTTGGAAATCTATAATGTGATTTTTCATGATTATGTGGATCTATACCATGATTATGTTTTAATATAGTTTTATTTTTGGTTTTAGAAAATGGATGGTACTTGAAAGTACCATGTTAATTATGAGTACCATAGAAAATGGAATGATTTTCATCATAAGAATCAAAATGTAATTGGAGATGTGATAAAAAATATGTTTTCTATGCACAATTTTTTTTCTAAATCTATGAATCATGACATATGTGAAAACAAAGAATGGAGGGAACAATATTTTATCTATATCTTGGTGAGGTAACAACCACCTTATTTTTGTTTGTATTTTGATCCACTAGTTGGTGAACATTCATCAACAATAATGAAATGATATTTTCAATTGCCTCATGTTTGGATCATGAAAATGTAATTTTATTTATCTACTATTTAGAATGTGAATATAATCAATGGTGGACTTCTACCAAAATTATGAGGAAACGAGATAAAATTGACGCCATATATTCATTCATGTTTATGAACTCATTTTTGTATAAGTACATTTCTCATATTTTTTAAAGGAAGATGTATAAGGAGTTCCTTGAGATTAAGAAAATGGGTGAAGGATTTTTCGGTACCTATAGGAACATTTCTACAATAATTTTGAGGAAGTATTCTCATATTGTCCTTCATCCTGAATGTAGGGATGATAGATTATAAAGTGGATTAAAACAAATTCTACGAAGGGTTTTAGAAATAATATAATTCATTAGATATAAAGAGATCCATTATTCTAAATAAATGTATAAATGGATGTTATAGTTACATATAAATATCATGGTTTTGATAAGAATTGAAAAATTGAATTCAGAGGAAAATATATGAACCATAGAGTGAAAAATATGTGATTTCTGTTATGCTCAAAGTGCAGGAAATAGAATGGAGGAAATTATCACAAGGGGAATAGAATGTTTTTATGTGTGGAAATGAGGATCATATGGAAATTTACTGCCAAATTGATGGGATAAAGTTAGATAACATTGAATGTAAAATGTAATCTATACAGAATGAACAATACAAACTCTTGTGTTTTAAATTATAGGAGTATGGGAATTATGATAACTAATGACCAAATATGATGGTTATTGGTATCGATCGATGTGAGAAACCTCTAAATCAATGATATTTATTGGAATAAAATGTGACAACTATTTTTAATGAGGTGGTTCTATAATGAAATAGTTAAAGGTACACATTCCATCCACTATAGAACTGATCATGTCTTATTTTTATATAGATCTACCCATTTATTTATATCTATATAAATTTTTATGGGTATCAATATGTCACATAAACTGTTACATGATAAAATTGTTTTGAAAACACATATTGGTATGATGATGTAATCTAATGTCTATGATTCCTCTTCGATTGACATTTACAGGATTGGACTTCCAACATGTATTATCATTCTTACTATGGATGAATTTGATGTTATCATGAGAATGTATTGGATTTATTAACATAAATACAATATAAATTTTTGTATAGGGGAAGTCTAATTTTATTTTAAAAAATATCCTATAATAATCTATCAATGTGATGATAATTATAAACATATGATATAGATCCAATCCATTGTATATGTCTTAATTCTCATTCATAAGGGTAATTTATCTCACATGCATGGGGAGGAATTTGACATAAATGATATTCCTATTGCAGGGGATTTCTTTTATAAACATTCAAAATAGTTTTATAGTATTCTAAAAAACATGATGTTAATTTGTCAATATAATTCATGCATGGTTCAACACCAATTTAAAAACTCTATATATATTGGCCCTGATTGAGTAATAAAAATTGATGATGTATCTCTAGGAAAGCAATGAAAATGGATTCATTCGGATATGTATTTTACCTTGTAGTTTAAATTTTCAATTTTTTAAAAATAAATATAAGTCAATGTGGCTTAGTAATTATTATTAAGTGAGTGAAAACATCATAATTATGATCAAGTATAATATTACCCATACTGATCACCTTAATGATAAACTATGTGGAGATCAATACTTTTCTATGAATTACCATCATTCTGAATGACATCAATTGAGGGTATAGATAGAGGATATTCTTAAATCTACATTCCCTAAAAGGTATATACTCTGAATATATATTGATTCTATTTGGTCTTATTAATGCTTATGCTATCACGGTTGATTTAATGAATTGATTCATTAGAGATTACCTTGACATGTTTTAATTAATATTTATAGACTATATTCTTATATATTAAAAGATATAGTAAGATAATGAAAACCTCAATATAATTATACTAAAGACACTGAGTTAGAAGAATATATATAAAGAATTTAAAAAGGTTAAATTTTTGATTTAGAAGGGTTCATTTTTGGCCATATAATCTCAATAGATGGTATATCAGTTGATATAGAAAGATGGTGGATATTTAAAGTTATACCAGACCAACAAAAATGATTGAGATCAATAGTTTTCTTATTTTATCGGTATATTATTGATATGTTTTGGATAATTTTTCCTACAATATAATCCTTTAACCTGGTTAACTCGGGTGGGGGACATGCTCTTATAGATTATTTAATATGAGGAAAATTACAATGAATTGAAAACAATATTATTTAGTGAACATGTCCTTACATATCCCTATAGTAGAGAAGGGTCTGTAACTTATAAGGATGAATCCATGAAGATATTGGGATGTTTTCTTCTGTATAATGACATGGTTATAGCTTATACCTTTAGAAAATTGGTGAAACATTAGGAAAACTACCCAACTTAGGATTTCAACATAGTTGTTGTAATTTACACATTAATGATATAAAGGAATTAACATTATAGAGAATTTTTTTTATACCAATCATAAAATTTTAGTGTATATAATCACATAGAAAGAGTTGAACATGTTGTAATGAATATGGTTAGATATTCTTAATGATTACAAATTCTCAATAAATTACCACCCTAGGAAAGCACACAAGGTGTCCAATGATTTGAGTTAAAGGGATCTTGATATGTTTTCCATGATAAGATTAAAATAGATCCAATATTTTTGTACATCAAAATTAATGATATGGAAATCTAAAATGAAGGGTAAAAAAAATCTTTCGTAATTGAATATTTACCCATTTATCCTCGTAATGATTAAACTAGTGTAAAAGGAATACATGGAGTAAAAATATATGGTTAGAAGTTACCATGATTAAAACCATGATCATGATGAAATGATAATGTTCAAAAAATGTGTATGTGTTATGTGCACACTAGAAATGAAGAAGGTGTTTCTAGAGAAAACTCAATGTTCTTCAGGCTCTATTCATCCAGTAGATATATTGATGTATATAGACGTCAAAGAGTATTTCTGGCAGGGTGGAATGATGAGAGATATCAGAGAGTTTGTATCTCAATGCATTGAAAATTGTTATGTTATGGATGAATGAAAAAAATTCTAAGGGGTTGTTTCATCCACTACCCATACAAACTTGGAAATGGGTAAACATCACCATTGATTTTATAGTTGGACTAATAAAAAAATCTAATGGGAATAATGCTATATGAGATATATAAGATTTATCTACTCATTCATCATACATCATTGTTATTAATGAATAAATCTCTCTAGGTCAACATTACATTATATACATTAATAAACATGTATTGTTTCATGGTGTAGCACATTAAAATGGTTATGGTTAGGATACATGGTTCACCATAATGTTTTAGTTAATTATTTAGAAATATCATTAAAAGGAGTTGAGTCTCAGCATTGAATATCATCCATATATATATGGTCAGTCTGATAGAAAAATTAAAATCCTATAGGATATGCTGAGGAATTTATCATTGGATTTCAAAGGTGGTTGTGATCAACACCGTCGTCTACTTGAGTGTTTATATTACATTATATTTCTCTTAAGCATTAAGATATCTCCTTATAAATTCATATGTGGAATAAAATTGAGTTATCCAATATGATGTAATTTATTTTGATATATGAGATAACTTATGAAATGGTAGAGAAGGTTAAATCCCTATAGAAAGACAATAAGAAAGCTTAGAGTTTTCAAAACATTATAATGATAGTCACCAGTGTGATTATTAATTTGATATTAGTGACATGGTGTTTCTATGAATTTCTCTATGGAAAAAGGTTATCTGATCCGAGAAGAAATGAAAACTAATTCGTTTTTATTTTTTTACCTTTAAAATTATTGATCATATCTGGACTATATCTTGTCACGTATAGCTTCCACGAAACCTTTCTCTAGTATACGATGTGTTGCATGAATATCTTATTATGATTTAAATACCATACCCTTCCCTTGTAATGAACTTATATGCCATACAATTATTGAAATATTTTTTTAGGAACAAATAATTGAGATTCTACACCATATAGTAAAATTTCTTTGAAAAAAAATCTCAATAGGTCATTATTTTTTGAAAAACCCACCAGTTTGATGAAGCCACAAGAGAACCTGAGGAAATAATGAAGAACCAGTGTCATTAGTTTCTTATATCAGATTAATTAATTTTTAAAGGGATTTTCATTTTAATGGTTTTAGAGTGCAAGACCTTAATATCTTATTATTTTCAGATAAAATTAATTTTCATGGTAGATTTTGATACACACAACATCGAGTTAAGATTTTTTTACATGAAACACTATGTATAGCGTGCGCTTGATGAAATTCCATGTTTTAAAAAAATACGATATATTATTAATATAATCAAAATATATATTATATTAACCTAGTTGGTAATCATAGAGATATGAATATTAATAACTACATGTAAAAAAGTATTTATAAAATTTTATATAAAGGAAATATATTGATAACAGAATTACTTAATATTCAATAAATTCTATATATGTTTCAAAAATAATATTTTTTCAAAAAATTGTCATTTTTTATTTTTATTAAATTTTGAGAATACAAATAAAATTAATATTTTTAAATTTTATAATTAAGTATGATGAAAATAAATTCATTTCATAGAACCAAATTTCAAAACGATAATAGGGTGAATTTTGGATATTTTTTCGAAACAAATCATTGGTTGATGAATAGTGAAAATAAAAAATTATAATATCACGATGTCTTTTCAATTAAAATATTTAGTGTTATATTATTTGTTAAATTGGAATGAAAGTTAAATTAGTACATTAATATATAAATTAATCATATTTAGTTAAATTTAGTCAATTTGACATAGATTTTTTACATTAAATATTACAAATGTTTGACCTTTTTTCTCTTTAAAAACACAATTTCTCGTCATAGATAAGAGATAAATTTAAAATTATATTTTACAAGTTATCGTGATGAAATTTGTAAAAATAGTTTCCATATTTGTAATAATAATAATCTCAATTATCTAGTATGTTCAAATTAGTTTTTTAATAAAATTAATAGTAAAACAGAAAAAATTATTTAACATGGTTAATGTAAAAAATGTTTTACCTAAGATGGTTATACTAAAACATAAACAGTTTAAAATAACCCAAAAATTTCGTAAAACTCGTTTTATTTTTATATATCGACATTATCTCTTCTGTTATTAATGTTGTCCCAATATTTGAGAAATGTTACATGAAACAGGTATGGGTGGAATTCTTTCATTAAAAAAATTACAAGTGTACAACTCACCTCACCTATAAAAGGCCACCAATTATCCACTCCTCTTAAAATATCAATACCATTTTTTAAGTAATTATATGGCCTAAACCATTCCCAATTTGTTTATTTTCATCATTGAATCATTATTATTGATATAAATATAAATTAGGATGGATTATTTTCCAAACCTAAGGAGGTTACCTTAAGAATAGATAATGTTCATCAACGAGAGTATTTGTTTTAATTATTCCTCCTAATCCATCAATTATTATTATATAATGTTATATAATACACATACACTCTTAAATATATTTTTATTTTCTTATTTTAGGTTCCAAACATAATCCCATATCCACTAACATCAAATGGGTTATGAAATCATCATTCTGGTGTATGGTAGACTACCGTCTCACAAACCGATGTCATTGGATTTTAAATTAACAACTCTAAAGGATGGAAATAATTATGGATAGTTTATTTATATATTATATATATATATGATATTATTATACTTATATAATTATTATGTCACACAAAACCTCATACTTTCTATTTTGGGTGAATAAGATAATGCAACACGTGTGTACGGAAGACTACCGCTTTGTGATGTGATGGCATTCATTCAAGATATACATGGAAGGTAATAAGGATTTCTTTAATGAAAATATGTGATATATATGACATAAAAAATAATATATAATCATAATATAACATTTTCCATTATTTTTTATATCAAAAATGAAGATGGAAATATCATTCATGCATTCAAATGGCTTTCCATATCCATGAATGATGTATTTAATTTTCTATATCTAAAACTTATCTATTAAAAAACTATATATATATTTAATATATATGTTATTTATTTCATGTTTTAAATTATCTATAAAAAGAAAATTGTTATCAAGGTATGATGATCAATATCAAAAATAAAAACTTATCAAAATATAAACCTTGAATTTTCTAAAATATATATCTCGCATGGAATTTAAAAAAAATTGGTACTAAAAGTTTATAAAAAACCATATAGGTTATTGTTTATAATATTTTTTGTAATAGATGTATAATAAATATATGATTATTTTACATGAGGTTTTAATGTGTACAATCAATGTCAAAAAATAAGGTATGGAAATTTTGTATCATTTTTACTTTATTGAGGCTTACATTATTTAATGTGCCTATATTCATTCAAAAGGTGTAAATACAGCCCCTAAGAAACATAATTCCATGAAAATATATACTCATTATAATTTATATTCCATTTTATTTTAATCATTCATTTTATTACAATTTAATTTTATCGATGTTGTAATGATATTATGTTAAAAACTAATTATTTGTTACTATTGTTTAAGATTAAGTTTCTCATGATAAAATATTATGATCCAATTATAAAACCACTCTTGAATTTTAATATCATGTGGTTATTAGAGATATTTTATTATAATAGTCCAATTTTCATCTCATTAATACCAAAAATAATGGATAAATGTTTTTAAGAAAATATTACTTCTTCTTACTCATTAGTTAGAAATAAAATTTCATCTAACACCATGTCTTCCAAAATTGTTTCCAAAAATGTGTTATTATTAAAAAATGTTACTTAAAAAGTAATTATTACCATTATTTTATATTTTACAAAAATACATTTAAAATAATAGTCATTTCATCTTTTGAACAATTACTAGTTGGATTTAACCTAAAATGTGAAATGAATCATTATTTTTATGTATATGGAATGAATGGGACATAGCGTCATCCTTTCCAGTATTTGACTTGATTTTTCCTTAATATTGTTTCAAGTTAATTATTATATAAAAAAAATTTCAAAATTTTATATGATTAAATAAGTTTTTTTGAAAAATAAAAATATATTTTTCTCATGATATATTTGAAATAATAAATCAAATTAATTTTCCATCTATTTTATAATCCATTGATGTTACATATTCCTTACCAGGGATATCATCCATGGATACTGTTATTACTATCTCTCTCTGAATGGCCTATATCAATTATGGAATGATGTTTATGAATCATTTTTCTCTTCCTCATTTTATACCATGGTAAAATTCACATGAAACCCACTTTTTAATGTGATATTCTATGATAAAATGATGTATTGATTATGAATACTATATCATTTACATTGGTTATGATATTATGAAATTTTTATAAAACCCATTTCATTTCATGGGTTATGATACGATGAACGGTTTATGATATTATGTATAAACAAAATTTATATTTCATTATGATATGGGTGGGACCTATATCTCCATCCAATTAATTTGGTGATGATTTATATATCATGAAATATATTGAAGTAGAATGGGGAATGAGCCTACTTTTATAAAGGACTTTTTCCACTATGATGGTCTTGGGAGTGTGCCTTGACTAATATGATGATTTGGGGAGTGAACCCATTCCACCATGGTATCCTTGTATGTGATCATTGACTATTATGGAAATGATTTTATATTAATATGTGTATATAAAAAATTAATGACTTATGCAACTTTTTTTCTCTCATAGATCTTGTTCTCTGATTCCCTTATAATGTTCTCCTACACTTATGGTAATGTTAGGCTTATAAATCCCACTTGTTTTCCTATACTAAGAATATTAAATCACCTTTTATTATGTTTACATTCCCTAGGTTAAAGAGAAATTTATTTCGTATGAAATTTATGTGAATTGTTGTAGTTATGACGATCATCATAAGATATGATATAGTTTACATATGGGGTAGCTGTTTATGATTCCATGATTCTAATGACACTAAATTGTTACTTTTAATTGTCATACTTTTGTCTAATTTAATGAATATTCATAGAAAATGATGTAATATAGATGTAATATACTACTGTGTAGCTATAGTATTGATGGAATATGACACATAATTATATACAATATAATGGATAAAATTGTACCATGGGTAACAAATTAATTACATCCATTCATCCCACAATCATGTTGTAGAATGTGAAAAAATATAGGCCATCAACAAGTCAAAATCATATACAGTCTACAAAATGTTGGATATAGACATGATGTACTAGATAGAAAAGCAGTGTCATGATTTATATGCCAACTATACCACCATGTGCACATCTACACATGAAATCCCAAAATTATTAGTTTAAGATACAAAATCAGAATTTCCCACAGAAATAAAGTTTCCCAATATATGAATATATATTTGTGGACAACACTTATATTGTAAGGAAACAAAAAATGGATGAATGAGTTATATTTTCTCTATGATAAATGGTTATGTACACTGCACAACCTCAATTTTCATTAAAATCACGTCAAGTTATCCATTAATAAAAATGTTATGCTATTCTTGTTCATTAAATTATAATTGATATTGTCTTTCATAATGGTAATGATTCCAAGGAAAAAACCAGAAATGGTGGAAACCATTGGGGAGTGTCCATACATCATAAATATGTTTTATTCCAATGGATCATACTCCATGGTCATAATGGATGGAGATAACGTTAGACCCATCACCAAGGTAAGGATTAAAAAAATATACTTTTCACACAAATCATTATGGATTTAAATTTCTAATGATATGACTTTAAAATGCAAAAAATAATTCTTCATTACCACATCTTAGAAAATTACACAGAAGTCTTCTATACTATATGAGGATAAATTTCACAGAATATGTCCTCACGTTATTATGTTATGTTACATCAAATACATCCTTTTCTAATGACGTTAAACTAAATATATAACATTAATTCATAGATGCTTCACAACATGTAATATTGATCTATGTGAATAAAAATTGTGTACTCCCATCCTTATGTGTGTGTTAGATCCATATATATAATCTCACAATTAATGAATTATGCTTCTCTAAATTGTTTCTATCATAAGATATGTAGTGAAACCCATATCCCCAATCCTATATCTCGATGAAATAACAAAGGAAAAAAATACACCCTCCTCATATGGGTCAGAAGTTTGTGGATTGTTTTCATTTCATATACTACATGTGGATTCATTTATGATATCCCATTGTATGTAGTAACACTCATATCCCATATCCTAGGCCTGGCTGCAATATCAATGGTGAAAATTTACCTTTTGAATATTCGTATGACATGCATCGATATTTTTCCAGTAATGTTCTCTGTAGGCATTGATTTCTTTAAAATTTGGATATGTAGTGGCATCAAAATCTCGAAATCATGGTTGCATCATGAATATCAATGAGGAAAATCCACCTATTCATATGGGTTAGAGCGGGGTGGAGTGTTTTCCATTCACAAACTACTTGTGGCTATATTATTTCTATTATAGAATACGTAGTGACCCCCAAATCCCATATAAATGTTTCCTCAATAATATAAATGAATGAAATCCCCCCTCTACATTTCGGTCTAATATGGATGGAGTGTCTTTCATACATGAACTACTTATGGATCGATTCATATTAAAATAGGATGTGTAGTGATGTTGGGATCTACAATTCATGGTCTAGAAAAAATACATTTATTAATAAAATTATACCCTTGAAATGTTAGTTTTACATGTATTAGGAACTATCTATGAATAATTTTTGGGTTGATTCCAACAATCATGGAATACAATGGGACTCTTGGATACTCAATTTCATTTCCAACCATGGGATTCTATATCCACAAATTATATTTCTCCATGAGATTAATATAAATTAAGGGTCTTCACTCCCCAATAAACAATGAAAAACCACATGTTTTATCTACCAAGCACTCTCCCACAGATTAATAAACTTCCCAGTTATTAATTATTTCTCACTCAATGCATGGATCCTGTGATCGTAGGGAACCATGTAATCAACAATAGTCTAAAAGAATGATATTTTTCATGGATAGGTAATGTAAAGACCCGTAAATTTCAAGTAAATTTTTTTCTTAATTTTCTTTGGAATTTTAAAAGAATGCAGTTTCTGACGGCACCTGATTCTGAGGCCCGGTGTGCCCGGAATCATTTTCCGAAGTTTGGCTCAGGTACGTTCAGCGAACGGACGAGCGGGGTTTTCTAACTTTTGAACCGATGCCCAGAATCGAATTTTGAGGGCACCGATGGAATTGCAGTGCCGGTATTTGCTTAGAAACGCCTCTTCCGGAGTTGCGTTTGCTCAGGTGTGGTTTTTAATTTTTGGGCTTAATGTTCAGAAATAAAATAAATTGTTTGACAAACATTATTTTATTTCTCTTTATCCACTTGAAGCCACATGAAAGCCACTTAAACTGAGTTGACACTGATAGGGTACTATCCAAAAATATCCTACCCTCTTGGTAGGAAATTTGTGAGGTGGGGCCCGCATGAGCCCCACCGTTTCTTTTCCGCTAAGTAACGCACCCACGAAAACCCGTCATTATGAAAGTCAACTGACGCGTTTTCTTAAAATCTTAATGCACCATTTAATTGGGCGGTTTATTTCGTGAATTAAATGGGCGGTTTATTTCGTTGAATTAATTCTGCGAATTTATTGGTCGTTAATTACCTCTTTTCGTTTGTTAGCGTAATAATAAAATAATACCAAAATGACTTTTGGAGGATTACTCGTTGAGAGGTTTCTGACAGAGGTTCTTGTGCCTTCACCCTTCTTCGCGAAGAATGCGAAGAACACGAAGAAGGAGAAGAACGCGAAGAACGCCGGCCTCCGACGAAGAACGCCGAACCCGCGGAAATCTCCAACGCGACGCCGTGTACCGCAACGCCGACATTCCCTCTTCCGCGACATTCTTCTGCAACGTTCCTTCCTTCGCGACAAAAACCTTCAGTCATCCGTTGAGGTGAGGGTTTCGGTTTTATTTTAATTTTTTCCTTTGTGGTTTTTAATTTAGAAGGATTTAATTATTATTAATTAAATCATTCTGTTCTTGAACCTCGGAGTTCGTCGACGCGACACCCTTCCGCGACGACGCGACGCCGGATACCGCAACGACGCGACGATCCCCAATTCCATAAAGAACCCGCGAGCGACGACTTGACGAGGTAAGGATTTGTTTTAAAAATGCCCTTATTCCCGTGAACGCTTCATTAAAAATTAATGAACCAGATTCAAATGAACAATTTTAATTTATTAAAATTGTTATTTCATGTGTTGAATATTTATCCCGTTGTTTTTATCTAACGCGGAGGGTGAGGGCCAAACGAACACGTCCCGACAACCCTCCGTCGTTCTTCGTTGTTGTGCGGATTTGACGGGTGACGAAGGAACATGACGCAAAAGAAATTTGATGGTTCCACAGTGAAGAACGAGTCCCCGGAGGAGCAGCGGCGCAGACGGGAACGGAATCGGACCACCTGAGCGACTCCGGTGGCCCGCGGAAGCCGCCGGCGGCACGGGTCGCCGGCGCGGCGGCACCGGCAGCTGGGGGCGGCGGCGCCGGCAGCCGGGGGCGGCGGCACCCCAGCGCGCCACCGGACATGGCCGCCGCGGACCCGCGGCCACGCGGTTCCGGAGCACTTGGACGCGGCAAAGCCGCGTCCTTTGATCCATCGCGGCCCCACGCGGGGGGGCCACGACACATCCGACCCGCGGGGGCAGTGCCCCACTGCAGCCCCTCGTCCGAGCCGAGCCGGACCGGCCGGCTGAGCCAGGCCGCGCCCTGGCCAGACCGGACCGGGTCCTGCCGTGTCGGACCGGGTCGGGTCAACCCCGTTCGGCCGACCAGGGGGGGTCGGGCCGGGTCGGCCCGGGCACGGACCCCCCGTCTTCGGAATATTTTTGGTCAAATTCCCGTAACATGAGCTACGGGACTCCAAACGACTCGATGTCAGTGGAAACGCGATCCATGGATCGATACGGTCGTTTCTGTATATCGCACTCAAGGTTTCAGAATACTTTGAGTTCGGCCGGGTTGGTTCGTACACGAAACCAACCGGGCCCTCGGAGCGGAAATGCTCATATCTTGAGCTTCACACGTCTGATTGACGTACCGTCGACTTCGTTGAATTCCTCTAAGTGAGACGGATCTTTTGGTATACTCCGCCCGAGGATTGGACGCAGGTGGAGTACGGTCGGGTTGGTTTTTCCTTATAAACCAACCGGGCCCGTAGGACGAAAAAGCCAATAACTCTCAGACTGGGCGTCCGATTGACGCGCCGTCTGCGGAGTTGAGTTCCTGTTGACGATACAGATCTTTTGAATACATCAACTTCGGACTTTGTGACAGTTGATGTATCGGCCTCTCGGTTCGTGGAGCGGACCCTCCCGAACGAGCTTGCTGTGTGTGGGATCCCTAGAGCTGGTTGCGACTGCTACTTCGACAGCGACGACTGTGCAGAGATCCCCAGTGGATTGCGACGACGACTGTGCAGAGATCCTCAGTGTACTGCAATGACTACAGCACTTAGCGATCCTACGTGGATCAGTGCTACAGGTCCTGTGTGGGCCCGATCCTGTGTGGGTCCGATCTTGTGTGGGTCAGCGCTCAATGGTTCTGTGTGAGCCAGCGCCTACAGGTCCTGTGTGGGCCTGATCCTGTGTGGGTCATTGCGGGGGTTAGTTACCTATCGATCCTTTGTGGGTCCGACGACTTAGATGGATCAGTGATCATCTTTATCGTCATCTGAAAAGTATACCTGTGTGAGCTGAATCTTGAGTTACTCTCCTTTGTGGATTGTGTTGAGCTATCCTGTGTGGATTTACTGTTTACTCTCCTTTGTGGATTGTGTTGAGCTATCCTGTGTGGATTTACTGTTTACTCTCCTTTGTGGAATGTGTTGAGCTATCTTGTGTGGGTATACGTTTGCTTTCCTGTGTGGACTGGGTTGTTCTTGGGCTCGGACATTGGAGCCGAACGGGAATTGATGACTTAGGTATATGTATGGCAATATACCTAAGCCGTGTAAGATGTTACTTCATGATTGTATCATTCCTTTTTGGTTTATCCATTGTGGATTTCGGGAGACCTTCGGGGGTCTCGGGGTCCCTACTGAGTAGTTTATACCCACCCATGCACGGGCTATGCCCGCACTACGTTGTGTTGGTTGCAGACGACAGACAGTGCTGATCGTGGTGGGGGCTTGCGGAGCAGGATGGTACCTAGAGGTGGACCACTGGGCGGGACATACTCGGAGCGGTCAGGTGGACCGGAGGAGCAGTGGAGGCTATCTGTACCCACCCTTCAGGTGGGACTTCCAGAGGATGGCTCAATGCTGTGGCTTTTCTTTTCAGTTGCTATTTTTTCCTTCAGTTGTACATTACAGTTGGGCTTGTATTTCCGGCCCCTTTTACTCTCAGCACAGCTTGTTACAGTTTTTACTTAGTGTTTACTTTTCCGCTTGCTTACTTTGTGGTGCTTGTTTACTTTTCAAAGGAAATTCCTTCCCTTTTTTGGGATTTACGCCTTGGTGCTAGTCACCAGCCCCTGGCCTATGGAAGGTGGGCTTGGGGTAGTCACGGCACGGGCCCCGAGGACGGGTCGTGAAAAATTGGTATCAATGGTGGTCGGTTCTACCGCAGACTCTGATCTTTCTTCTATGTGAAGCAATAGTGTTTATTTTAATGAGTGTGGTTATCAGTCCAGGGAGTCCAGTGTTGGTGCGGCGGCCAACGTATCCGTACACAAGGACCCTAACTTCCGATTTCCGACTTAATGCACGAAAACATTGATTGCATGTGTGTTTCATGTTTTCTTTGTGATTACTTGTGTCAGCTCACCAGGTATAATGTTCTGACCATGGTGCACTTGTTTCCTTTTTAAGATGGCCCCACCACGGCATCCAGCTAGGTTTTCGAGATTAGAGCACGACAACAGCCCATCGAGCAACGAGGCCTCGGTGCAGGGCCTGTTGACAGCAGAGGCACCAGCGGTACCTTTACACGCCGAGCCCCCGATGCTTCCATCACCTACCGCTGACGATGCACGTCGCCTTGGAGCTCTACATGAGTTCCAGCGCCAGTGACCACCCAGGTTTCGTGGGGAGATGGACCCCCACGCAGTCGAGGACTAGCTAGAGGCGGTCGTCCGAGTTTTCAGGCTAGCGAGGACACAAGTAGACCTCATGGTGATCCTCACGGCGAGCCTACTGCACGCAACAGCAGGACGATGGTGGAGCTTGATGCTCTAGGTACACGATGAGGCGTCTCTTCTCTAGGTGGACTTCGAGAGCCTCTTCAGCTCAGAGTTCGTCCCAGCCACCCTCTGTGCGGTGCGCATCCAGGAGCTTCTTCAGCTGCGGCAGGGCAGCTTGACGGTCGCCCAGTACGCGGCGAGGTTCACCGATCTTTCTCTCTACTCGACCGACATGGTACGAGTCCCATTATTCCGGGCCCGGACCTTTGAGCAGGGTTTGAGAGACGGGATCTGGGCATCGCTAATCTCCCTCAGCATCCCGAACCAGGCAGGAGTGCTGGAGCGAGACCTTCTGTTCGAGAGATTTCTGGCTGAGTCCACAGCGAGACCTATCGTAGGGTGGCAGGTAGCGGAGTCTTCGGCAGCTGGTAACCGATAGATGACTCAGGGTTCTAGGCAGACCAGACCTTCCAGCAGACAACCTCGGGACACTGGCTCAGCAGTGCGGGGCACACAGTGCAGAGCCAGTCTTCCGAGAGGCAGGCAGTGCTACGCGTGCGGCGGGCAGGGCCACATGGCTCGTGACTGCCCGACCCGCCGTACCGAGGAGCAGCAAACGGTGGAGCAGCCACCCAGGCAGAGGAAGAGGGTCGACCGTGGTGGTCCGCAGGGAGGAGGCGGATGAGGCAGAGGAGCTGGCCGAGCAGCAGGTGGTGGGTGATGCTTTGAGGCTCTGCCACCACCACCACCAGGAGGTCCGCCCCGACCACAGGGAGCTGGTGGGCAGAGACAGGCATAGCTCTAGGAAGTGGAGGCCTATGACCACAGCGAGCCAGAGATGATTTGAGGTATGATCTGTGTCTATTCCAACCTTGTTGCAGTTCTTATAGACACAGGAGCGAGTCAATCTTTCATAACCGCTGCCCTTGTTCGGAGCTCGGAGATTCCGACAGAGCCGTTGGCTCGATCCTTACGGCTAGAGACCCCTACGAGAGAAGACTCGACGATTACGCACTAGTGCCGGTAGTGTGAGCTTACTCTAGGAGGCGAGAGCTTCGGCTGGGATCTTCTTGTAGCGGCGTCGAGGCCTTACGACTTCATCTTGGGCATGGATTGGTCATCTACAGTCCATGCTCAGATTGACTGTTTTAGGCGCAAGGTGCAATGTGTGCGCATTGACAGGAGCAGGTTCACCTTCACCGACGAGAAGGGAGCCTTTGTAGCACAGGATGGACTCTCGCAGTGGAGGGGACAACCCATCACTCATCAGTTGGCTAGCCCCATCCTTGGAGCAGTTGACGTGCGAATTCCTAGTTTTCCTGCAGTGGTGGATCAGTATACGGACGTCTTCCCCGACGAAGTTCTAGGGCTACCTCCTCGCAGAGAGGTAGACTTTTATATTGATCTGTACCCCGGGACAACCCCGATATCCACTCCAGCGTATCGGATGGCCCCCGCTGAGCTTCGAGAGCTTCGGGTATAGTTGGAGGACTTGCAGGGCAAGGGGTTCATCCGACCCAGTGTTTCACCCTGGGCTTCCCTGATTTTGTTCGCCAAGAAGGTAGACAGGAGCTTCCGACTGTGTGTGGACTATCGTCGCCAGAACCAGGTGATAGTGAGGAACAAGTATCCGCTATCGAGGATTTATGACCTCTTCGATCAGCTTAAGGGAGCACGGTGGTTCTCGAAGATAGACCTCAGGTTAGGCTATCATCTGCTCAGTGTTCGAGACGAGGACGTGCAGAAGATGGCCTTCAGGTGTCGGTATGGCCACTATGAGTTCTTGTTTATGCCTTTCGGAGAAACCAATGCTCCAGTAGTGTTCATGAGCCTCATGAACAGGATCTTCCAGCCATACCTCGATCGATTTGTCATGGTCTTCATCGACGACATTTTTGTGTACTCGACCACGGAGGAGGAGCACCCCTACCACTTGCGGGTTGTACTGGAAACACTCTGAGAGCACCAGCTTTATTGAAATCTCTCGAAGTGTCAGTTCTGGTTACGTGAGGTCCACTTCTTGGGGAACGTCATTTCTGAGGCGGGAGTTGCGGTGGATCCCGCAAAGATTGAGGCAGTGCTACCTTGGGAGCCACCCAGGAGCGTGACGGAGGTGCATAGTTTCTTGGGTCTAGCCGGATACTATCGGAGATTTGTGACAGACTTCTAAAGAGTTGCGGCGCCACTCTCAGCTTTGACAAAGAAAGCGAAACCCATTGTGTGGTCAGAAAGATGTCAGCAGAGCTTCCAGGAGCTGAGACAGAGATTGACCAGCACACCTATCTTGAGGTTGCCTGAGGAGGGAGTTGGATACATAGTCTACTGCAATGCATCAGGGACCGGACTCAGGTGTGTCCTGATGCAGGAGCGAGCCATGATTGCCTATGGATCACATCAGTTGATTCCGCATAAGCAGAAATATGCTACCCATGATCTGGAGTTAGCAGTAGTGGTCTTCGCTCTGAAGACATGGCGACACTATCTGATGGGCGAGCGCTTTACAGCCTTTTCTGACCACCAGAGTCTCAGCTACATCTTCTCGCAGAAGGACATGAACCTGAGACAGCGGCGATGGCTCGAGTTCCTCCAGGACTATGACATTGTGATAGTATATACTCCTGGGAAGGGGAACGTGGTAGCCGATGCCCTTAGCAGGAGGACGGCCATCCAGCTACTTGAGGAGGAGACAGAGAAGCTAGACGCTTTGCATATATCATTCGTGGATAGGGAGAGAGTAACCTTCCTTCATTCTCTCACCGTCTCTCCTCCACTTCTACAGCGGGTCAGAGAGGCTGAGCGTGGGGATGCTGACTGTGAGACACGGCGTGCACAGATATCCTCGGGATAGGCACCTGATGGTTTCTCCCTTGGAGAAGATCATGATGTCCTTTTTAGAGTACTTACCCTGGTACCCGTCGCTTTACGAGAGGAGGTGCTGAGAGAGTTTCACACTTATCCTTTGGCGGTACATCCTGGAGTGGAGAAGATGTACCAGGATCACAGATGACAACACTAGTGGCCGGGCATGAAGAATGTTGTGGCATAGATCGTTTCACGGTGCCTCACCTGCCAGCAGGTGAAGGCAGAGCATCAGGTACCAGCAGGATTGGTACAGCCCTTGGAGGTCCCGGAGTGGAAGTGGGATGACATATCTATGGACTTCGTGACTGGACTTCCACGCACTTCTAGAGGTCACGACTCCATTTGGGTGATTGTTGACCAACTCACCATGTTGGCAAACTTCTTGCCCATCCGAGAGAAGGGCTCAGTGGAGAGCTTGGGGCGTCTCTACATTCAGGAGATTGTGTGGCTTCACGGTGTGACATCGTCTATCGTCTCTGATCGGGACGCTCGATTTACTTCCTGGATTTAGAAGGGGTTGCATGAGGCGTTCGGGATGCGTGTAACGCCCCGACCCTAGTTACCCAGAGTCGGTGCATTATTACATAACATTGGCATGATCAAAAGAAAGATCAAATCTCGAAAGACCGATTGTTTTAGTTGCCTTGGAAACACTAGATATATTTATAAGTTTTACATTACATCATAAAGTGAAAAACTACTACGACAACATAATGTTTCCATAGTCCACACAATTATCCCCTCATAATATCCCTGCAGGTCATTCATAACTTACTATTTCACATCCTCGGAAAAATAAAACATAGAAAAGGGGTGAGCTCAAATGCCCAGTATGGATAACAATATTGCGGAACATTCAAAAATAAGCATAAACATTTAAGGCAATGCATTACTAAAACAAAAGCCTTTTAAACTTGATCTTCAACATAGTATGGAAAAAGTAAAATGAAATAATGCCATTTACTTATTCAAATGGATATTCTACTAATCTAATAATCACATGCAATACCAATAACCACTTTCATAATGTCGGAATGCATAATGATGAACTTTAATTTCTTTGTCAAGGCCTCGTCCCAAGACCTAGGGGCTAACTGTAACCGGAATCCAACCCGGAGTGCCTCTAATAACTGGACACCAACCCGGAGTGCCTCTAATAACTGGACACCAAACCGGAGTTCCTCTAATAACCAGAGACCAAACCAGAGGTCCTCTAATAACCGGAGACCAAACCGGAGGGCTTACTTTTACCGGTCCCCAACCCGGAACATACTTGTCTAACACATTCATCTGAATGAAAGGTTGAAATATAACATAAACATTCGGATTAAAATAACTTATGAAATGTCAATACTCTAAACAAAAACCATGAGTGACATAAGAATAACTTATCCACAGTAAAAAATATCACAAAACTTTCAATAAAATATGGATGTTTTGTATCATAATAAATCAACTTCAAATAAGCTTTAAATCCATCAAAGGATGTTGACATGGATGAAATAAAGACTATTTTAGAAAAATATCTCTTTCTATTTTGAAATCATTTAAGAGTCTTATATTTATGAAATAAAATATTTTTTTGAAAACATTCTAATTATCTTGTAAGGGAAGCTTCAACGATTTTATAACGGCGGAAAATAACCGCACCCGCCGTATAAGTTAAAAAAACATTCTTACCTTAATTCTGTCGAAAAGGTTAAAAAGCACCTTATTTGGAAAACGACGGAAAGATTCCTTTATAAACCTCTTACAAAAAGACAAAAAAGGTATAAATGACTTTAACCCACATTATAGTAAATAGTAAAAATGTTTTGAAATTTTTTTTTAAGAAACATGGATGTGGATGATAAAGAGATCCCTGTAGATTATTACGTATAAACAACCTCGGATAATGAAGAGATTGCAAAATAACCCTTACCAATTTGGTAACATAAGAAACATACAACCCATGAAAAAGGTATCATACAATGAATATGTAAATACACATAAATTAGAGTTTATTACACAAAGAATATAATTATGGACAGTACATACACCACAAAAAAGGTAATGGTGGCAATATAGCATGAATCTCACGGGAATAAGGAGTGAGATGAAAACCCCTTACCTTGTAATTTTCCGTGGTTGGGGTAGGTTAACCTCCTAAATAGTTTTGAAATAATTTTTATCAAATTATAAAAGAGTCATATACATTAATATGATATCATATATGATCTTTTAATATTGACTTGATAATAATATCTTAGTATTATCGTTGTTTCCGGTGTTAACTTACTTGTTTTATTTTATATGTTTTGTAACGTAAGACATGTTTGTAATGGATAGGTTGTATATTATTCATATCTAGAATGATATCTAGTCCTTAAACATCATTTTTAAATTATCAAATGATAATTATACTTGAATGGATACGATGAAGAATGAATCTCATCACGTTCGTGGAGACGGTAGTCCATACGTAGGCACGAGCGACAATATCATTCTTTTGAAATAATACATAAATGGTTGTTATATCATATATACAGAATCATTAACATGTTATATTTATTATTTACATGAGTTACATATCATTATTATACCCATCCAAATAATAATATATTGAATAACAATTACACCACGACGTGGAGACGGTAAGCCGTACGTACGCACGTATGGTGACATGTTATTCAAAGGGTGGATAGAATACTGAATATGGTTGTACCATATTTATAATAACATCAGAGTATATATATGATAATGGATTTATTATTTTAGAATGGTAATAACAAAGGAAGAAGAAGTGGAAGAAGAAAGGAACTTGGAAAAGGGTGGTGAAATCATTACCTCTTCTTCGGGTTCTTCCTTTTGATTTGATCAAAAGGGCTCCTTAGGTTGGCTTTCTGATCAAACTAAGGCCTCTAGGTTGTAGTGAGGGAAGTTGGGAGAGTATTTGGGCAGAGTTTTGCCGAACCAAAAGGTTTTTAAGGTGTGAATAAATGAGAAGAAGGAGTGCCCTTTTATAAGAGGGGTGAGGGGCACCTTTGGAAAAGCTAGAAATATTAGTTTATAATAAATTAATATTCGGTTTATAATGGCCCCAAAGTTGATTATTTAAATTTTAAGGTGTGTATGGGTCGAAAAAAACTCAACCAATAGAATTTAGACTAGTTTGGGTACTTATATTAACCTTATCTTTAATTATTAACTCTAAGTTAATTAGTTTCACTTTTACAATTTCTCTTTGTATTTTTATATAATATGGTCAATAAACATACTATATACATCCTAGTGACCCCCAAGTGGTCCAGTATTGATGAACCTATCATTATATAAGTCTCTTTGCCGATCCTTAGATTTTTAGGAATTTAATATCAATTAATAATACAATATTTGTTTTAAGAACTCTTTTATGTCAATTTTTACACTATTCAATAGTTGATTTTTTTTGAAACTCATAACAGATTTATTACTTCTAAAAAAGTAAATTAAATCAATACTAATATATCATATTATCCTATAAAATTAGTTTAATTCATTAAAAGTTTCATATTATATTTATTTGGGTATTTATAATATCAATTATTTTAATTTTTACTATTATAATAATTAATTCATCATCATTGTGTCATATATAAATTACATTATATAATGTCTAAAAATTATAAATAAAATATCATTATGTAAGAAATCTTTTTATCTTTCTAATGAATATTTATAATCTAAAATCCAACATATATAACCCTATTTAAAAATTGTTTTTCTAAAAGATATATGCTTGTGTCATTTTTGTATTCATTTTAACTTAATTAAAATAAAGTGTCCCTATCACCTACAAGTGGCACCATGGGGTCCCAAAATCAACCCAAGGATGCCTATGGTCGAACATGCATCAAACAATAAGTCTAGGACACGTTTTTGGGTAATTTAGTATTATTATAATATTATTTTGTAACCCTTATTTACCGGATTTACCTTTAACCATGATAAATAAAATATTTACCGCAGTAATTATTCAAAATGTCTAAAAAAAAGTTACATATTTACACAATTTTAAAATCCTGATTCCAAATATGGAATCCATTTTTCTAAATTCAAAACACAGAAGTGGCAGAAATTAATTTAAAACTAATTCCCGTTTTCAAGACAAAAAGCGTGTTTTTAAGAGATAATAACTATCAAAAGATTGACACTTGTTTATGTTCGGTTTAATTGTAAAATTATGTCCAATGACCAAAATTATATTAAATGGTAAAAATATATTCTAAATATACTTTAAACCCACTCAAATTCATAATTTATCACTATTAATTATTTTGATTAAAAAAGTTGTTTTTAAATAAAATTTAGTAATTTTCACTATTCATCAAAATATGAAAGTTATCTGAAAAGTACCAAAATTTCACCTTAGGCTAAATTCGATACTAATAATCCAAAAATGAGGTCCATTTTGATAGATAAAATTTCTAGAATTTTAAAAGGTAGGTATTACTATTCATAACGGCTAGTTTGATTGGTTGTGGTGTGTTAGAACTCGAAGTTGCGTAAAACACACGCTACTGTATTATTCAAAGGAAAGTGTACCGTGGAATCTTGGGATGTTTCATTTTAAATTTTTTGATGTCCCCCATTTAGTAAAAAAGTTTAAAATATTGTATTAAAAAGGTTTCACTATTAAAAGTTGATAAAAGTGCAATACTAAAAATGAATCTGTTCTTGCATTATGTCTAAGAAACTCATAATATGGATTCTAAAATTATAAGGATTATATAATGTTTAAAATTTAGTTAATACTATTCATAACCTCTTTTGAATGGATTTTTTTTGGTAAGTCATGGTGTGATTGAACTCGGTGTTGCGTGTAGTGCAAGTTATTGAATTATTTTGAAGAAATAACACACTATGAAATCTTGGGGTGTTACATTCTCCCCTCCTTCAATAAATTTCATCCTCGCAATTTGAAATTGTTCTTAGAAAATAAAAGGTTGAAAATAGAAAATATATTTGTGGGTAAACCCACATCGGAAATTGCTTTACTAAAATTTATTCTTAATATGAGGAAAAGAGAAATGAAAGGGTCACCACCAAATTATGATCTCGATTAGGAGAACATTGGTGGCAATTAGAGACATATAATTGGAGGAAAACCGTAAATATTTATAGGTAGTGATTGAGGTCATAAATCACAAACAAGTATAAAATTGAGGTCCTTAAACTCATCAATCTACGATGATTTGAAATACCATCGGTTCAACAAAATAGAGGGTACCTGGATAACACAATTTTGACGTTTCAAAATATCATAGTTGAAATCCCACATCGTAAAATGAATTAATGAGGCATCTATTTAAAATAAAGAGTGGAAAGTATGAAGATTACCGAAAATGACACATACTAGGGTTCCATGTAGGAAAATATGGATATGGAAGAGAAATCTAACCATCAATTATTTGATGGAGAGTGGTAGAGAACATGGCTATGAAAAGGCCTAAAATCCCAAAGCCGTAAATTAGTGATGATTTAAGGTACCATCTAGGACAACATTTTTGTTCTATGTTCCTTTTATTAATGTTGAGGAATTTATTTATGAGATTGGATAATATCGTAAAGAGATATACTTACTTTATAATTAGAGTTTTATCCATTAATAAATTTCTACCACAAACTCATCTTTCACTCTAAAAAATAATAGAATGTAAATTTTTTTTCTATTTATACTATTCGTACAGGGTTCCAAAATAAATGAATTTATAATTCATCTACCAGATCTTTTAAAAAAACTACATTATTTAATCTAGGACATCTCGTGGGCCAGTGGTAGGTGATACACCCTTGTCACCCTTCGGTTGCGGGTTCAAGTCTCGCAGCCTTGCCGGGCGCGACGGGTTGTCGCCCGACCTCCGGGTTGTCCTTTTATGGCAATCCAAAATAATCCAAACTAGAACTATCCAAAATACTTCTGTCCAAACTCACAGTCCAACATTTATAAAGAATGTAAACATAATGTAGATCCTTTTTACCCCGTAATAGCAAATTAATACCTTCATCATGTATTCTTTTAATACACTGAAACATCCTGAATTACCATATTCCTTATTGATTACATTCATGCTCCCTCATTCCATATAGAATGCTGGATATACTTAATCAATCCAAAAATGTTTTAAACCCCAACAATGATGGAACATTCAAATCATTAATCAGTTCCAAGGTAGTCAAGAATATCCAATATAATTTATCCAAAACAACCATGTATTATTCCAAAATCACTACCTCAGTATCAAAACTGTATTATGGTTTATCATTCTCTCAACCATATATTTTCCAAAAATTTATCCTGCTATTGAGTCACTTTTCTTTGTTCCACACAATCTCATGTCCTTAATGAAATAGTACTGCAGTACAATCCTTATATACTCCATAATTATTATAGCAAGAACATTGTTGATACAACACTCAATTGACATAATCAACATAAGAACTCAAATCATTCATCTTCATCTGTGGTAGTATCATAACTTGATTATTATCTAATAGCATCATTTGCGACTTGGTTTGATTACTGGGACATAGGTTTGCGTAGTGTCCAAACTCCTTGCAAATGAAGCATTGTAAATTTGAAACCATTTTCTTACCCTTGCAGTCACGTAATTTGTGCTCTTTTCCTCCACACTTATAACAAACTCCCATTGCTTTCTGGCAAGTTCCAGGGTGTTTCTTTCCACAGTTCTCACATATGGGAAAATTCTTCTTTTCCCTCTTCCCTTTACCCATCTTTCTCTCTTCCATCCTTTTCTTCTCTTGCTTCGCTTCAAAGCCATAGGACTCAGTAAACTCTTTACTTATCTTATCAACACATGATATTATTTCTTCATATGATGATAATACATGCGAGACTATTTCTCTTGTAAATTCTGGCTTAAGACCATGAAATATATTATCCTTCTTTCTCTTTGTATCATGTGCATTGCTAGAGTTCTCATTCCTTCTACTGGGCGCCATTTCTGAACAATGTCATACACTAGATTAGTTTATGAATAACAATACCAAATCCCAAACTTGTAAGACACATAACATAAATTAAATAGTTTATGGATATAATCCATAATCATAAAAATTTCTCCTTTGAGAATGTAAATCCACATAAACCCTTTATAATGGTTTGTAAAGAAAATGAGAATTATCCTAATCATATCCCCCGGGAGTGTCGTAACCAAGAGTGCAGCAAGGCCCGTTGTCGTGCACCAGTTCCCGTTCGAGTCTAGCTCAAACGGTGTTTTCGGGTTTTACCCCTAGGTACATCTGTGCCAGAGCCGCCTCTACCTTCTCGTATCCAGACAGGGATGTATTGCTCAGAAAACTCACAAAATCTCTACAATACCAAAATTCTAGGATGTTCTTCTATACTAATCCTCAATGTTCATCTTAGGTCTACATGCTATAATCAGAGTTTATCTAAATCTAGCTTCCATGGTTTGTACTAAACTTCCTCTGATACCAACTGTAACGCGCCAACCCTATTTACCCAGAGTCGGTGCATTATTACATAACATTGGCATGATCACAAGAAAGATCAAATATCGAAAGACCGATTGGTTTAGTAGCCTTGGAAACACTAGATATATTCATAAGTTTCACATTACATCATAAAGTGAAAAACTACTACGACAACATAATGTTTCCATAGTCCACACTATTATCCCCTCATAATATCCCTGCAGGTCATTCATAACTTACTTCTTCACATCCTGGGAAAAATAAAACATAGAAAAGGGGTGAGCTCGAATGCCCAGTAAGGATAACAATATTGCGGAACATTCAAAAATAAGCATAAACATTTAAGGAAATGCATTACTAAAACAAAAGCCTTTTAAACTTGAACTTCAACATAGTATGGCAAAAGTAAAATGAAATAATTCCATTTACTTATTCACATGGATATTCTACTAATCGAATAATCACATGCAATATCAATAACCACATTCATAATGTCGGAATTCATAATGCTGAACTTTAATTTCTTTGTCAAGGCCTCGTCCCAAGACCTAGGGGCTAGCTGTGACCGGAACCCAACCCGGAGTGCCTCTAATAACCGGACACCAACCCGGAGTGCCTCTAATAACCAGACACCAACCCAGAGTTCCTCTAATTACCGGAGACCAAACCGGAGTTCCTCTAATAACCGGAGACCAAACCGGAGGGCTTACTTTTACCGGTCCCCAACCCAGAACATACTTTTCTAACACATTCATCTGAAGGAAAGGTTGAAATATAACATAATCATTCGGATTTCAAATAACTTATGAAATGCCAATACTCTAAAAAAACCATGAGTGACATAAGAATAACATATCCACAGTCAAAAATATCACAAAACCTTCAATAAAATATGGATGTTTTGTATCATAATAAATCAACATCAAATATGCTTAAAATCCATCAAAGGATGTTGACATAGATGAAATAAAGACAACTTTAGAAAAATATCTCTTTCTATTTTGAAATCATTTACGAGTCTTATATTTATGAAATAAACCTTTTTTTTTTGAAAATATTCTTATTATCTTCTAAGGGAAGCTTCTGACGATTTTATAACGGCGGAAAATAACCGCACCCGCCGTATAAGTTAAAAAAACATTCTTTCCTTAATTCTGTCGAAAAGGTTAAAAAGCACCTTGTTTGGAAAATGACGGAAAAATTCCTTTATAAACCTCTTATAAAAAGTCAAAAAAGGGTATAAATGACATTAACCCACATTATAGTAAATATTAAAAATGTTTTGAAATTATTTTTTAAGAAACATGGATGTGGATGATAAAGAGATCCCAGTAGATTATTACGTATAAACAATCTCGGATAATGAAGAGATTGCGAAATAACCCTTACCAATTTGGTAACTTATGAAACATACAACCCATGAAAGAGGTATCATACAATTAATATGTAAATACACATAAATTACAGTGTATTACAAAATGAATATAATTATGGACAGTACATACACCACACAAAAGGTAATGGTGGCAATATGGCATGAATCTCACGGGAATAAGGAGTGAGATTAAAACCCCTTACCTTGTACTTTTACTTGGTTGGGGTAGGTTAACCTCCTGTATAATTGTGAAATAATTGTTATTAAATTATACAAGAATCATATACATTAATATGATATCATATATGATCTTTTAATATTGATTTGATAATAATATCTTAGTATTATCATTGTTTCGAGTGTTAACTTACTTGTTTTATTTTATATGTTTTGTTATGTAAGCCATGTTTGTAATGGATAGGTTGTATATTATTCATATCCAGAATGATATCAAGTCCTTAAACATCATTTTTAAATTATCAAATTATAATTATACTTGAATGGATACGATGGAGGATTAATATCATTGCGTTCGTGGAGACGGTAGTCCGTACGTACGCATGAGCGACAATATCATTCTTTTGAAATAATACATAAATGGTTGTTATATCATATATACAGAATCATTAACATGTTATATTTATTATTTAAATGAGTTACATATCTTTATTATACCCATCCAAATAATAATATATTGAATAACAATTACACCACGACGTGGAGATGGTAAGCCGTACGTACGCACGTATGGTGACATGTTATTCAAAGGGTGGATAGAATATTGAATATGGTTGTACCATATTTATAATAAAATCAAAGTATATATATGATACTGGAGTTATTATTTTATAATGGTAATCACAAATGAAGAATAAGTGGAAGAAGAAAGGAACTTGGAAAAGGGTTGTGAAATCATTACCTCTTCTTCGGGTTCTTCCTTTTGATTTGATCAAAAGGGCTCCTTAGGTTGCCTTTCTGGTAAAACTAATGACTCTAGGATGTAGTGAGGGAAGTTGGGAGAGTATTTGGGCAGAGTTTTGCGGAACCAAAAGGTTTTGAAGGTGTGAATAAATGAGAAGGAGGAGTGCCCTTTTATAAGAGGGGTGAGAGGCACCTTTGGAAAAGCTAGAAATATTAGTTTATAATAAATTCATATTCGGTTTCTAATGTCTCAAAAGTTGATTATTTAAATTTTAAGGTGGGTATGGGTCGAAAAAAGCTCAACCAATAGAATTTAGACAGGTTTGGGTACTTATAATAACCATATCTTTAAGTATTAACTCTAAGTTAATTAGTTTCACTTTTACAATGTCTCTTTGTATTTTTATATAATATGGTTATTAAACAAACTATATGCTTCCAAGCGACCCCCAAGTGGTCCATTTATGATGAAACTATCATGATATAAGTCTCTTGTCCGAACCTTAGATTTTTAGAAATTTAATATCGATAAATAATATATTTTTTATTTTAAGAACTCTTTTATGTCAATTTTGACACTATTCAATAGTTGATTTTTGTGAAACTCATAACAGATTTATTAATTCGAAAAAAGTAAATTAAATCAATCCTAATATATCATATTATCCTATAAAATTATTTTAATTCATTAAAAGTGTCATATTATATTTATTTGGGTATTTATAATATCAATTATTTTAATTTTTCAATATTACAGTAATTAATTCATCATCATTGTGTCATATATAAATTAAATTATTTAATGTCTAAAAATTATAAATGAAATATCATTATGTATAAAATATTTTTATATTCCTAATTAATATTTATAATCTGAAATCCAACATATATAACCCTATGTAAATTTTTTTTTTCTAAAAGATATATGCTTGTGTCATTTTTGTATTCATTTTAACTTTATTAAAATAAAGTGTCCCTATCACCTACAAGTGGCACCATGGGGTCCCAAAATCGACCCAAATATGGATATGGACGAACATGCATCAACCAATAAGGCTAGGACACGTTTTAGGGTAATTTAGTATTATTATAATATTATTTGTTAACCCTTATTTACCGGATTTACCCTTAACCATGGTAAATAAAATATTAGAGCAGTAATTATTCAAAATGTGTAAAAATAAAAGTTACCTATTTACACAATTTTAAAATCCTGATTCCAAATATGGAATCCATTTTTCTAAATTCAAAGAACAAAAGTGGTAGAAATTAATTTAAAACTAATTCCCGTTGTCAAGACAAAAAGCGTGTTTTTAAGAGATAATAACTATCAAAAGATTGACACTTGTTTATGTTCGGTTTAATTGTAAAATTTTGTCCAATGACCAACATTATATTATATGGAAAAAATATATTCTAAATATACTTTAAAACCACTAAAATTCATAATTTATCACTATTAATTACTTTGATTAAAAAAGTTGTTTTTAATTAGAATTTAGTAATTTTCACTATTCATCAAAATATGAAAGTTATCCGAAAAGTACCAAAATTTCACCTTAGGCTAAATTCGATACTCCGAATCCAAAAATGAAGTCCATTTTGAGAGATAAAATTTCTAAAATTTTAAAAGGTAGGTATTACTATTCATAACGGCTAGTTTGATTGGTTGTGGTGTGTTAGAACTCGAAGTTACGTACAACACACGCTACTGTATTATTCAAAGGAAAGCGTACCATGGAAGCATGGGATGTTTCATTTTAAATTTTTTGATGTCCCCCATTAAGTCAAAATGTTTAAAATATTTTATTAAAAAGGTTTCACTATTAAAAGTTGATAAAAGTGCAATACTGAAAATGAATCTATTCTTGCATTATGTCTAAGAAACTCATAATATGGATTCTAAAATTATAAGGATTATATAATGTTTTAAATTTAGTTAATACTATTCATAACCTCTTTTGAATGGCTTTTCTTTTTGGTAATTCATGGTGTGATTGAACTCGGTGTTGCATGTAGTGCAAGTTATTTAATTATTTTGAAGAAATAACACACTATGAAATCATGGGGTGTTACAACGCGGCTATGTCTGAGCACCGCCTTTCACCCTCAGATGGATGGTCAGACGGAGAGGACCATTCAGACTCTCGAGGACATGCTCTGCGCATGTGTCCTTGACTTTGGTCGCAGCTGGGAGGACCACCTACCCTTGGTGGAGTTCGCGTACAACAACAGCTACCACTCCACCATCGGGATGGCACCTTACGAGGCGTAGTACGGCAGGCCTTGCAGATCTCCTTTGTGCAGGACAGACCCTGGGGAGTCAGCACTTGTGGGACCAGAGATGGTTCGGACCACGACAGAGAAGGTCCAGGTCATCCAGGAGAGGATGAGGACAGCTCAGAGCTGGCAGAAGTCTTATGCTGACAGGAGGTAGAGGCCACTAGAGTTCGAAGAGGGCGACCACGTCTTCTTGCGTGTCTCACCTCGACGTGGATTACAAAGATTTGGCTGAGGCGGCATGTTGTCTCCATGCTTCATCGTACCATTCCAGGTCCTCAGTAGGATTGGCGAGGTGGCTTATCGCCTGGCTCTACCACCACAGTTTCCCTGGGTGCACGACGTCTTCCACATATCTCAGCTGAGGAGATACGTGCACGACCCGATGCACATCATTGACCATGGGGAGCTAGATGTGGATGATGGGGTGACTTTTACGGAGGTCCCAGTGGAGATAGAGGATCAACAGGAGCGGGTCCTACGTGGGTGATCGATTCCTCTTGTGCACATCAGATGGCAGCACGGGAACCTCCAGGAGAGGACATGGGAGCGGGAGGCTCAGATGCGTGCTCAGTACCCACATTTGTTTCCCTAGTTTATAATGTATCTTTATGGGGACGTAAATCCCTGAGGTGGGAGTGATGTAAAGACCCGTAAATTTCAAGGGAATTTTTTTCTTAATTTTCTATGGAATTTTACAAGAACGCTGTTTCTGACGGCACCTGATTCTGAGGCCCGGTGTGCCCGGAATCATTTTCCGAAGTTTGGCTCGGGTACGTTCAGTGAACGGACGAGCTTGTTTTTCTAACTTCTGAACTGGTTCCTGGAATCAAATTCTGAGGGCATCGATGGAATCGCAGTGCCGATATTTTCTTAGAAACGCCTCTTCCGGAGTTGCGTTTGCTCGGGTGTGGTTTTTAATTTTTTGGCTTAAAGTTAAGAAATAAAATAAATTGTCCAAAAAACTTTATTTTATTTCTCTTAAGCCACTTGAAGCCACTTGAAATCCACTTAAACTGAGTTGACATGGATAGGGTACTATCCAAAAATATCCTACCCTCTTGGTAGGATATTTTTGAGGTGGGGCCCGCACGAGCCTCTCCTTTTCTTTTCAACTAAGTAACGCACCCGCGAAAACACGTCATTATGAAAGTCAACTTACGCGTTTTCTTAAAATCTTAATGCAATATTTAATTGGGCGGTTTATTCCGTGAATTAAATGGGCGGTTTCTTTTGTTGAATTAATTCTGCGAATTCATGGGTCGTTACTTACCTCTTTTTCGTTTGTTGGCGTAATAATAAAATAAGACCAACATGAATTTTGGAGGATTACTCGTTGAGAGGTTTTTGACAGAGGTTCTTGTGCCTTCACCCTTATTCATGAGGAAAGTGAAGAACGCGAAGAACGCGAAGAACGCCGCCCTCCGACGAAGAACGCTGAACCCGCGGAAATCGACGACGCGATGCCATGTACCGCGACGCCGACGTTCCCTCTTCCGCGACGTTCTTCTGCGACGTTCCTTCCTCCACGAAAAAAACCTTCGGTCATCCTTTGAGGTGAGGGTTTTGGTTTTATTTTTATTTTTTCCTTTGTGGTTTTAATTCAGAAGGATTTAATTATTATTAATTAAATCTTTTTGTTCTTGAACCTCGGAGTTCGTCGACGCGACACCCTTCCGCGACGACGCGATGCCGGATACCGCGACGACGCGACGATCCCCAATTCCGCGAAGAACCCGCGAGCGACGACTTGACGAGGTAGGGATTTGTTTTTAAAATTCCCTTATTCCCGTGAACGCTTCTTTAAAAATTAAAGAACCGGATTCAAATTAAGAATTTTAATTTATTAAAATTTTTGTTTCATGTGTTGAATATTTCTCCCGTGGTTTTTATCTAACGCGGAGGGTGCGGGCGAAACGAACACGGCCCAACAACCCTCCGCTGTTTTTCGTTGATGTGCTGATTTGACGGGTGATGACGGAACATGCCGAAACAGAAATTTGATGGTTCCGCAGTGAAGAACGAGTCCCGGGAGGAGCAGCGGCGCAGACGGGAACGGAATCGGACCACCGGAGCGACTGCGGGGGCCCGCGGAAGCCGCCGGCGGTGCGGGCCGCCGGCGCGGCGGTGCCCGCAGACCCGCGGCCACGGGGGTCCGCCGCACTCGGACGCGGAAAAGCCACGTCCTTTGATCCATCGCGGCCCCATGCGAGGAGGCCGCGAGACTTCCGACCCGCGGGCGCAGCGCCCCGCGGCAGCCGCTCGGCCGCTCGGCCGGGCCGAGCCGGGCCGGCCTGCCGAGCCAGGCCGCGCCCTGGGCAGACCAGACTGGGTCCGCCGGGTCGGCCCGGGTTGGGTCGACCCGGTTCGGCCGACCTAGGGGGGTCGGGCCGGGTCGGCCCGGGCCCGAACCCCCCCGTCCGGTTCTCTGTCAAATGCAAGTAACTTGAGCTACGAGCCTCCAAACAACTCGCTGTCCGCGGGGACACGATCCTTGAATCGAGACGATCATTTCAATATATTGCACTCAAAGTTTCGGAATACTTTGTGTTCGGCCGGGTTGGCTCGTACACAAAACCAACCGGGCCCTCGGAGCGGAAACGCTCATATCTTGAGCTTCGGACGTCCGATTGACGTACCGTCGACTTCGTTGAATTCCTCTAAGTGAGACGGATCTTTTGGCATAATCTGCCCGAGGATTGGATGCAGGTGGAGTATGATTGGGTTTGTTTTGCCTTAAAAACCAACCGGGCCCCTAGGGCGAAAAAGTCAATAACTCTCAGACCGGGCGTCCGATTGACGCGCCGTCTGCGGCGTTGAGTTCCTGTTGATGATACAGAAATATTGGATACATCAACTTCGGACTTTGTGACAGTTGATGTATCGGCCTCTCGGATCGTGGAGCAGACCCTCCCGAACGAGCTTGCTGTGTGCGGGAACCCAAGAGCTGGCTGCGGCTGCTACTTCGACAGCGACGACTGTGCAGAGATCCTCAGTGGACTGCGACGACGACTGTGCAGAGATCCTCAGTGGACTGCGACGACTACATCAATCAGTGATCCTACGTGGATCAGTGCTATAGGTCCTGTGTGTGCCCGATCCTGTGTGGGACCGATCCTGTGTGGGTCAGCGCTCAGCGTTTCTGTGTGACCCAGCGCCTACAGGTCCTGTGTGGGCACGAACCTGTGTGGGTCATTGCGGGGGTTAGTTACCTATCGATCCTTTGTGGGTCCAACAACTTAGATGGATCAGTGATCATCTTTATCGTCATCCGAAGAAGTATACATGTGTGAGCTGAATCTTGAGTTACTCTCCTTTGTTGATTGTGTTGAGATATCCTGTGTGGATTTACTGTTTACTCTCCTTTGTGGATTGTGTTGAGCTATCCTATGTGGATTTACTGTTTACTCTCCTTTGTGGATTGTGTTGAGCTATCCTATGTGGGTATACATTTTCTTGCCTGTGTGCACTGGATTGTGCTTGGGCTCGGACGTTGGAGCCGAACGGGAAATGATGACTTAGGTATATGTATGAGAATATACCTAAGCCGTGTCAGATGTTACTTCCTGATTGTATCTTTCCTTTGTGGTTTATCCTTTTTGGATTTCGGGAGACCTTCGGGGGTCTCGGGGTCCCTACTGAGTAACTTATACTCACCCCTACACGGGCTATGCCCGCACTACGTTGTGTTGGATGTAGATGACGGACAACGCTGATCATGGTGGAGGCTTGCAGAGCACGACGGTACCTAGAGGTGGACCACTGGGCGGGACGTACTCAGAGCGGTCAGGTGGACCCGAGGAGCAGTAGAGGATATACATACCCACCCTTCAGGTGGGACTTCCAGAGGACAGCTCGACGCTGCGGCATTTCTTTTCAGTTGTTGTTTTTCCCTTCAGTTTTACTTTACAGTTTGTCTTGTATTTCCGGCCCCTTTTACTTTTAGCACAGCTTGTTATCGTTTTTACTTAGTTTTTACTTTTCTGCTTGCTTACTCTGTGGTCCTTGTTTACTTTTCAAAGGAAATGCCTTCCCTTTTTTTGGGATTTACGCCTTGGTGCTAGTCGCCAGCCCCTGGCCTATGGAAGGCGGGCTTGGGGTATTTACGACACGGGCCTCGAGGACGGTTCGTGACAGGTAACATGGTCATAGTCATGTAAAACTAGACAACATGGAAATTTCCTTTTCACATGATGATAAATCACATTAAAACAACCTAGTCACACGATGTTGAACTATATGAAAAGAGGACATCATTGAAAACAGACCATCTCCCATATGACTATGTATTGAACAAATTCATCCATCATCCTTTCACCCCAAAATTTTTTTCAATAGAATTTGACATAACATTTACAGTACTCTAACCATCCCAGAATTTTACATTACCCATAAACCAACTTCATATCTTATATAAATGAGTTAATACCAAAAAAATCCTTTAGTTAATATCATACTCTTGGAACCACAAGTCCCTTGGGATCACTTTATCATATTTATCGTCTATAAAATATAATTATAGGTACTGTCTAATTAAATAGGACCCCACTAATATTCAATGGTGAATAAAACAATGACTAATATATTCTTCCAAGAAGATGTTTGTTCCCCTAATAGATTTTCCACTTAAATCCTGGAGTTATTGTCCTGACTCCATGGAATATGGTATTACTCTATAATCAATAGATCACCTACCCAAAAAAATTTACGCCTCTAGTTAACTCAAATATTCCATGGTTCTGATTTACACCTTTTGTAACCCACCAATATACGGGTATTCAAATACTCTCGACGTTACACATGTGTGAATCCTACACATATTCAAAGAAGGATTCTCTAATCATATCTATTTTCAAATCCATTTTGGGGTATGAATCTTCTATAAATTCATACTTTCTACAATTTAGTCTCTTCCCATTCCCATACATCTTTGTTTTATGAAATAAAACTAAATTACATCTTGTCCACCCTTCACAACCTAAAATTTCATAGAGTGGGAAGTCCTATCCAGGAATTAGTGCTCCATATGAATTTTTCGACCTCTATTACAGATTGAAATATATGAACTTACCATACTTGTGCGTGAGATAGACCACTGTATATGAAACCATATTTGACCTTAGTGTTGACTCTCACTAAGGGATTAAAGTAGAATACCCCACATCCTTATATATGAGTTAGAACTATACGGAGGGATCTCATTAATGGATTTGATTATGGAATAATTATTTCAATTAAAATATGAATTTGGATATCTAGGAAAGACCATATATTCAAATAAAATATACATTTTTTTAAATTGATATTACATATAGACTTGCACTGCCAACAGAGGTGTCAGATCTACATATCGCTTACTTGCGTATGAGATGAAACTATGTAAGATGTTATCCATTATATATACACCCATTAATATTTTTGTTCATGAATAATAAATGTTTCTTATATCTAAATTTCCTTAACTATTGAATATAATCTCCAATGATATGTTTTCACAATTTAACATCGGTTAGTACATCCATACCATATGATGCTAAATTGTACGGAATATTTCGTAATAACATGATGTTAATCTATTCCAACCAAGTATCCCAACTAAAAGATGATAAATTATACATACCTGCATCCATTACCACTCTTTATCAATGAACTATAAGATCATTACCGTATTCAACCAATTTTTGGGATTCTTTCTTCTCCATGTTGAGATGCTTAATTCAAAATTCACAATTCATGTCTGGATCACCATGGGTTTCTACATACCATTAATGGCCTATGTATGGAAGAATGGAATCCTATATTTGACCATGAATGTGGGGGATTTTCATAATATCCATATACCCTTCAACCAAATCCTTCTTGTCCCTACAGTATCTGCATCATGATCCTATTGAGCCCCAATACCATCACAATGGAGCTCGTCACAATAGAGTGATTCACGATCATATTTTGTATGAACGTATCATACCATTATTCCTTACATGTGAACATTGAGATTTTATTTAAAATACTCTCCTATTATTATAAAAAATAATTGGTATTATAGACTATAGGAATCCTAATTAGGCTATCGTGTAACACTTTCCTCATACCAGGTATATGTTCATCATCACCTTAAACTGTATGCACCTTTTTCAAATTTGAATGACCTTAAAATTTGTCCTTTGATGGATAATATAAAAATAACTTAAACATATAGGGATTTAGACATAAATATTGTTAGTCTAAAAGATTTTATATAGAGGTATGAAAATAATTCAAGAATATTCTCACTAAACTCTTCATCCTTCGATTTTAGGAAAAATATAGAGTAGAAATAAATTTGGAATAAATAATAGGGGTCCCACCAAATTGATTTGTTATGGTCTAATTTATTATCATCGTATAAAATGGTCTAAGGAAGAGTTACTGAAATTATTTATCAAATATCTCCACCAAGATAATGTTTCCACTAGGAAACGACACAACATTTCGTGTTCTTGAACCCTTCATGAATATTATGTTTTCTATAAACCACATTCATGTATTTTATGACTGATATAACACTAAAAATACCATCTATTTATATTCATTTCATGGAAACTGATAGAATTTATTTACTTCTCCTGGTATTCCCCTCTAGGAAGATTGAAATATGGACTAGTTGATCCAATGGGACCCCAAAAGAAACCACTAAGGAATGACATAATTTGTAATTTATTGTTCAGATATGATGTTTTTCCTATAGGAGAGACCCATCAAAGCCAAAATTAATTACCCAGATGGTGCAATCTATGGGATTCGTCCATTATCTATTGATAACTTGTACCCACCAGTTCCTACCTTTAGTTAACTCACAAATTCTTATACCATTACTTAAAATCCCAATTACTATAATACATAAGTATATTCAACGTTAACAATTTTATGACACCTTGTATTGTAAAATTTATCAATGAAAGAATGTGATATTACATTCCCTAATGTTTTTATGGACCAAACCATATGGATAAAATCCACATGGATTAGAGACTAAGAATCCAAACAAGGGGCTACATGTCTTTACGGTGACAAAACCCTTCTGGGATAGTTGTTTTCTCTATATCCTACTTCATCATCCAAACCCTTGATTATTCAAAATTATTTTGTGCCCCATGGAAAAGAGTTAGGGACCTTCTACATGACCATGGATATAATCCAGATGGGATCATTTATAAGGGTCTCTTACCCATAAACTAGTGGCATATCATCCTTGTTTGAATGGTACTTCAATCCTAATGAGACCCATTAACATTGTGGTGGAACTCAACACCATAGGGTGTCGTTCAGTCATCCCCAAAAATCATCATCTTTTAATAATAACAAATTTCAATCTATTAGACAAGTGATTTCCATAATCCATAGTCCAACTATACATGTGATCTTATAATACCAAATTTTTTACCACACATCATACCAAATCATGGAAAAGATTCAAGGTCCAATAAACAATCACATATATCCACCATTAATGTTTCTTACAAGAATGTTGGATTCATGAAATCTCCATAATAATTAATTCCTAATAATATCTATTAATAATTATGTATATATGAATCCTTTTTTGGACACTAATTATTCAAAATCCTATCAAGGATGTATGGTTATTGATCACTTCATGAATAAACATCTGTCATTTGCAGTAATAGTTAAACTGAGCGAGATGACCTAGAACTATAAAACTAGATGGTATGAGGTAAAATTACTCACACTATAATAATATACTTTCCAATATATAAGACCTAAAACTAATAATTTCTATATATTGAGAAAAAATACCATATTTCATAGAAATAGTTAGTTTATGCTAAAATACCCTAAACTAAAAAAACATATCATCTTGTCTAAAATTACCTAGAATATAGAAACATATAGTCCAAGATAAATTACCCTAAATGATTGATGGTTAGAGATAAATGACCACAAACTATGAAAATAGAATGACTGTTCTAAATGACCCTAAACTAATGTAATATATCATTCAAGAAAAATGACCCTAAACTATAGTAATATATAGTATGAGCTATAAGAACAAAAACTATATAATATAAATTTATTTTGAAGACAATAAATTCCTAATTGAAAGACAAAAAATTCATTCATTGTTGAAAACAAAATAATGATACCCCAGGAAAAAAATTCATGTCAATCCTCATGGGACACAGAATCTATATGTTATAGGAAACATTGAGCACTTATAAAATATAAAAGGCAAAAAACCAGTCATGTTGAAAAGATGTAAAAGTATATCAAGACCACAATACATAACCATTCCATATTTGAAATCCCTATATAATGCTTATTAATAACATATGGAAATATATAATAATAAAATTATAGTTTGGATCGTTATTTGTTCCTCGAAAAATAATGTAATGATCATTAAGTCCACTGAAATAGAAAGAAGTTGATGTACTCACCCTCTAGAACACATGCTTATCAAAGGTACCATTTTGAATTTGATTGTATTATAATGACCAGATTAGATTCATCAATGTGGAATCTCATGAAAATTTTCATTCATGTGAAATTATAATGGAAAATCTAATACAATTCAAGAATTAAAATACTAGGATTTGCGTTTAAATAAATTTATACTTAAGATGTGCACTTATGATGCTATATAAGGAACTATGTTAATAAAATGCAATGCCCATCTTCACTGGAAGAAACCACGGTAAAGACATTTAAGTTCCAATGGATATGTTCATTGATAATGTAATTATTATAGAGGAATCTCGACATTTTAGAGTCTCTCCAAGAGCCCGTAATTGTTTTTTCTATATAATAATGAAATCATATCGGAAGTGGTTTCTAAATAATTTTGTGTTTGGGGAGAGGTTTCGATTGATTATTAAAGTGTTTTCCACTGCATTTTAACATATACCACCTAAGTATGAAGAATCATAATAAATAAATATAAATCATAACCTCCTCTCTACATGGTCATGAAAAAGTATGACGAAATAAAATTATGAGACCTTGCATGTACTGTGATCTCTTTGTAGGTTGGTATCTATGCAGTTGTGTCATCTATTTGGGCATGAAAAAGGGATACCGTCATATATCTCTATTCAAGATCATTCTAATATTCTATTGATAATTCAACCAATGGATTCCAAAAATCAATTACATTAAATTCCATCTCATTGTTGTCAAATTGTTTTTGAGATATCACAATCTATAGAATGATATCATGCAGCTATATATGTTCCAATAAACTGACTCCCAACTCATTAATATGATGTCAAAGGCATTCTTCATGGTCATGAATGTTCTCAGAGGAATATTCATATTCTTCATGTGATTTTTATGCCATATTAGTATTCATGTTATCAATTATATTGAATGAGGGATCATCTATGATGACAAATAAGTAAGATAAAGAGTCTATGGTATTTCTACAATAACCACTAAATCATCTATCAATTTCACTGAATATATTTTTTCCTCAAAAAAACGGGCCCTATTAATGATAGGTTCATCCATATAGAAAAATATCCTTCCTGGGGGCCCTATGAATGCTAAGAGGACTCAATTACTACTATTGATAACGGTCTTGGGAATTCTATGGGGTTTTCCTTCTAAAAGATCAGTTGATTCGACACACCACTTGGGTATGCATGGACACATTCTTAGGCATAGTCACGAGACATGAAGATAGGGTCATCTAGAGGAGGAATATTTTATTTAGAATAATTATTTGCATGACATAATGATAAAAAATTATAGAATAATATAAGGATGTAATTTCACATACATTATAGCTAAGGGGAGGATGAAACCACCAGAATATATAAAAAATAATGATCAAATCAAAAATGGGTTTATGGTTCATAAAAAATAATCTCATCTATGTGAGCTATAAGAACCCCATCTAGAAGAGATGTTTTTTATAACCTATTATTGAGAGAACAAGTGCCATTATAAATAATTATCCTGGTCAGTGTATGATATGGAAAGATGTTATTCCTATCAAATCAATATTTCAAAAACCTCATTAGGGCCTAATGGAATCACTTCAACCCATGAAACATTATATAACTATGGATGGAATTAATAATGAGGGATATTGAGTGATTTTGGATATTCAAACCACTGTAAATGTTATCCAATCCAACGAAATGTCAATTGGAAAGGGCCTCCAATATGATAGGGGATGTTTCCTTGTTTAATATGAACAAGGAGAAAATAATGACATGGAAGCGTCTAAATGAATAGATTAAGAGTCCACCCATCTACCTGATGGCATGGGGGTATGTCTTGTCTCACCTTTTATACCCTTGAGGAATTATTTCCAGCTTCCAGAATGACCCTGTAAGATTAAATGTTTCCCCCAACATATCATGAATGGAATATCTGGGGGAGTAATGTGGTATTAAAATACCCTATATGATTAATGTAGATGTTTATGTAATTCAAGAAAATAAAAATTGCCAATAGGTTTACATTCTTCCGTAACTTCCACTCCACAATAGTGAGCTTTTCTCATAAAAGCATTGTATATTTTTCAGGTTCATTCTAAATCTATAATATTGGATGGAATTAATTATTAATATACCTAAAAGTATGTATCCATCCCAATTTATACTAATCCTATAAGATGACACCTAATTATCCCTTGGGAAAATGAAATATGTTTGTACCGAAACACCAGTGGTTAATAATCTCTTTGAAGAGTTTTTGTTGATGGTCCATGAAAAATGAGGAAATTAATTTCTCCTTGTACATAGGTATATCCATCAATGGATCAAAGAATGCTAATATATGCACCCTAAACTAAAATGTCCATGCCTATTCGAATGATATGTTATCACTAGGATAGAAGTATCAATTTGAACTCCATCATCATTTGGTATTGTTTAAATAGAATTAATGTATGTTTGAGTATCTCTAATAAATATATTGATGGGTGGGACCATGACTATATGGAATTATATAGAAGTTAACCATCATATAGGATAGCATATGGATTTGTATAATATAAATTTATTATCTCCTACAATTATTATGAATGTAATTGGGATAACATGACCCATTTAATTCCTCATGATCATATGATTTGATTTAAATCATTGCAATCATTTGACCATATAGATTTCATGTGAATTTCTTAATTATCATGTGATCATGGAAGAAAAAACTATTAGTCTATGAAAAGCACACAAGAACTCCCCAAAGTCAAAAATGTGTACCATAGCTCAAGGAAATGATTTTTTATTAGAGAAATAGATGAAGAAAGACATTGTGATAAGGAGGTCATGTGGAAATATTGGGTGATTAGATATAATGATTTTTTCTTGTAGTAGGGGTTACATGAAGCCGTCATGAAATGATGTCAAGGGAGAGAGAAGGTTGAAAGATATTAGAAGGTATGAGTCACCAGTGAGGTGAAAGGCCCCTCATAAGACTCTTTATACGGTTCCCAAATAAAATTAAAAGGGTCGCCCAAAATAAGAAAAACGCTTTGTACACCAACCATTGGAATCCTAGGTGATTTAGGTAGGCATTTTCATTCCTTTGAAGTGATTCCTTATCCCTATGGACCTCACTCTTATGGGTGGCAATTTATTGATCCCACTAAATGAGAATAATAAATACATGAATAATTTAGATTATTTTCTATGTATATGAATGAAATGATCAACATGGATTGAATGATCTCAGGTGAATGAATCACATGAATAATGTGAAGAATAAGAATAAATGTGATCGTATGACCTTGGGAATATCATGATAATGATTCATTCACATCATTTGACCTATTCACGATTATATGAAGCCCATAAAAAATACCTCATGATCATGAAAACGATACCAGAATATTTCCTCTGATCAGGTGGCATGCCAACCAATAGTTGCATGAAAAACACATCAAACTCGTTATAAAATAAAACCTAAAAAAGGGAGGAATCATCAACTGATGAATTTAAATTGTTCAAGCATGAATTTATTATATAGATAATGTGATAAGTTCAATGATCACGCAAGATCCATTGTGTGATGTCATCAATTTCCCAAAAAATCCTTTTAGTATGTCACCTTTATCATACAAAATCTTTTAGAGACTTCCATTCAATCAAATGATCCATATTCTGATCTATGTACAAGTAGATTGAATAATTGTGGCTATACTACCATGCCGTAATGACATCCATCATTGATAAAATGATGCACCATATAAAATTGGAATAACCACCAATTACAATAATATTATTTCTTTATGTGATCCATTATTGATCATTTGTTTCTCTAATTGAAAAATAATGGGAAAAAGTAAAAGTTATATGAAATTAGTAGAAAATATGGTAGAAAATGTTTAAGCCTTGAGATAATGTGTGTAATGTTTTTTCTATTGTGAAGGGTGAATGTGTCTTTCATGAGTATTCCATTGATCATTGGAATTCCATGTCAGTATATCATTTACATCACAAAATGGCTTATGAACATGTCATGTAATTTCTTTGGAATGATCTCATACATACCCATTAGATATTAGGATTCTCTAATAAGAAATTTTTAGGTGATCTCAATAGGAATTTTAAAATAAAATAATTTTTTTTATAATCCATTATTAGAAGGGAGATACATTTTTTCATCTAATGACTCACCAATGAACCAAAAAGATCCTATGAATTGCCCCTAAAAGTCTACCATGATCACAAAAAGCCTCTTAAATAGAAATATTTATCTCATAATGAATCATTGACGTGATATCATGTTCTTATGAAGGAAAATTGAAATGTCAAATTTATTCTGTGAAATCCCTTCGACAATCCATTCGTCTAATAATGTCAGAGATGACAAAGTGATTACATGGTCTTAATTTCTGTCACACCACAAAGATTACAACTTGGATGACCCATGAAGGGTTCACATAAAATTTTAGATTCTCCAATGAATCAAGACCATATTATAAAAACACATTTTGTATGATGTGTCATATATCCATGGTTTAAATCCTTATGAATTCCATCTTATCATCATAAAAATTAGTCATATGATAGAACATAGGAAAGAGTGGAATTATCAGAGCAATAAACCACACAATATCAAGGGTCTTCTAGTACGTTAACTAGGGGAATAAATTAAGGGATTATATATATATATGATGCTCATAATCTCCATGTTTATCATCTGATGTAATTTCGGTACACTGAATGAATTATGAAAATGATTTTTTCTGCATCGACTTGGTTACACAATGTCTCAATAGGATAATTTTTGATGATCATTGAAAATTTTATGTGAGAAAGTCTAAATAAGATACAATAATTTTGAAAGGATAAGTATTATGATTATCATGTGAAAATATCATGCACATTGTGTGACCTATTAATTAGTCATGATACAACGACAAGACATATCATTTAGATCATGTGAAAGCCCTTGGAAATGTTATCCATATCATGTGAAAATACCCAAAAATGTCATCTAGTGAATGAAACAGTCCTCTCGACATGTCATTGATGTCATGTGACATCAATCATTCATGTCATACAATGAACATGAATCCAAAGAAACATATAATCCCATTCATTTTAAGCCCCTGGTACCTATCATTCATGTGAAATGAATTCATTCAGATATATAAGCCAAGTCACGTGATGTCTTCTAGGCATTTCTTCGAATTCATAGGAAATCATCTAGCCATATCATCTAGAATCATGCCTCACCCTCAGACATGCCTATGTAAATCACATTAATTCTCCCCATAAATGTAATTTGAGTCCTGATTCAACCCACACACATGTTATATATGTCTCGCAATTACCTAAGGATATGTAAGATAATTCCCACAAACCCCTTTAGACATTTCATCCAAGTCATGTGATAGACCTCTAGACATGGCATACTGATCACGAGGCATCCATCTAACCTGTCATACATGATCCTGGAAAAGGCCATTTACATGTTTTATTTGATCATACCAAACACCTCAGACATTTCTTCATTATAATTCAATATTCCTTTTATATGTCAACATCAATCATGAGAAGAAACCTAAGACATGTAATATATTATTGGAAATCAATCATGAAATATTGATAAGATACCCAGAATATGTCAGTTAGCCACACTGAAAATGTCAGGATGACATTATAGACATATCAAGAAGACAATTAAGACATGTCAGGAGGACCCCACATGAAATTTCGTACATTCCCACAAGAATACCAGGGAATGTTCCCTCAAAGCATGAGAAACCCAAACCATAATCCATTGGATGGGAATTCTGATTTAATATGGTAGTTATCTATAATGGGATATGAATGTATACTAAATTATTAATATGGTCTTATGGAATATTTATGACATCCATACATACTCTATTACCCACTCTTGGTTTATACTCATTATCCGTTAGAGGGTATGATTCAAATGACTTCTAATGGGAAAGCGCTAGGGTAAAAGTACCTCCATTTCTTAGACACTCTAACCCATGGGAACTAAAATTGTATATGGTTTTATCATTCCTTCTTAACCATCATCTAATTGATATGCTAATTGAACTATGATTACACTAATTACTACTATATGAAGGATATGTAGGATTCATTCCTAAGGCCATAGCTCCATATAAAATTCCCCATTAGGCCCACACCAGTACATAAATCCCATATCCCTATATGGTGATTCATATCACATACAATACCTTGTTTCTATATCTGAGGATAGCTGACACAGGCTTATGATTTTTCAATTATCATATCACTCACATCATAAATATACCCCTTCTAAGGAAACCTCAATGTGTAATGTATCAAAAATGTTTTTCATGAAATATTTTTTAAAATAAATTAAATTTATTCTTTGTATTTTTTTACACTTTACACAAAGTTACGGAATCATTACAGTCTACAACATGTTAAGCTTATGCTACATGCAATAATGGATTAGCTAGGGATACACAGAATAATGATTTCTATGAAGCAACATATTGTGGTTATAATTTTTTAAATAAGATAGTTATAACATAGATATTAATCATTATAACCTAAAATGTTATAAATAATTTTTTAATATTATTTATAATTTTTAACATAAATAAAACGTATTGATAATATTATAAAATTTATATTATTTCTTTTTACAATATTAAAAATCTATTCTATCATAAAAATTATATTTTTATATTTTTGAAAAAAATAATAAAATTAATTTTTTTACATTGATAGAAAATTAGTTTGATAAATTAAGATTAAATTTTTAATTTTTATTTTTAAAATTATCTTTGGATTACCTTTTTTATGAAATACTTCAATTTTGGTGAAATTGAAAAATACAGAATTTTTATTGTTTAATTTATTTGTATAGTAAAATTATATTTTAATTTATTTTTAAATATTATTTATATAAATTATAGATAAATTAATCCAATTTTTTTCTCTTTTATAAATTTAAAATTTAAATCATATATATAAATATATTTCAATCATTTGATTTTTTCAATTTAAAAACATATCATCTCATCCCATACGCGGGATAAATTTTAAATTAATTTATGCAACTTCTAGGATTATAATTTCAAAAAATTAATTACCTATTTGTAACTAGACTAATTTATAATTTATAGTAAGTATAACTTAGTTTTTCACAGTATTTATTAGTGCAATAAATTAAAATTAGCTATAGAGATTAATAGAAAAAACGGCATTACTAACGGACTAAATAATAATCATAAACATATAAATGAAATAGAAACATATAAAAAAGACACTGGATGGAAATATTTCGACCATATACCACCTTTTATCGAATTTATACCACTATTGGATTGACATGATGCATTAGAGACATTTTAATACTGTTTACATTTTAGATTTACAAGAATGTCACTTTTCCTCTACTATAAAAAGGGCACTCGCACATTAAATTATTCACAGATTTCATGAATTTTAGGGTCAAAAAAACTTCCCAAATATCTTACTAAATTTTATCAATTCATTATAGATGACTCTCATTGGGCATAAATCCATCCAAATAATTCATTTGGTTAAAACCAAAATTAGTTACCCAAAGAAGAGGCAATGTTCCTCAATAAATGTCGATGTTTTATTATTTTACTTAAACACATTAAATTTTTATATATAAATATTATATAATATCATAATTTTTAAAAATATAATTATATTATTAATGTTATGTTTAATACCAACATCTTCACGCACTCATATTAATATGGGTTATGCAATCACCATTCGTGATTACAGTGGACTACTACCTTGCGAACATGTATTATACATTCAATAATTAAAAACCATTATTGTTGTTAATAATGGTGGAAATAATATTTTTATGTGATATATATGTTATTGGTTATTAATAAATGATTATAAAATTTTTATATAACATATACTTTCATTCTTTCCTTTTTTTTGGAATATGATATTATTGTTTCTGGATGATTTGACTACCGCCTCCACAAAGCGATGTGATTCATTCAGGATTTTTTTGAAGTGTAATAATTATGGTTTTATTAAAAATATATGATATTTATTAAATAATAATTCTACTATAATGATAATTTTTATAAATATATACCAACATTATGTATCGTTATTTCTTTCATGACGAGAAGACAATCGAAACAACACTCACGCATAAGTATGACCTAACGTCCCAAGAATGGTATATTTCAGTTAAATTTATATAGTTTATATATTATTAAACAAATATTATACATATATATATATCATATTTATATAATAATTTTCATTTATTAAATATTAAAATCATGATCTATTTAACATGCCCATGATTAATAAGTCAAAACACATACGAAAAAATAGGTTATTAACCGAAATGTAACTTTAACAAGTAATTGTTACTAAAAGAATAATGAAAAGTCATAAGTAAAAAATATATGTTATTATATATATTTATGAATGTTTTTACTTTATATACATTTAATAGTTTTATATTTGTTATATAAAATGTTTGATTAATTATGAACAATGAAAAGAATTAAGGTATGGTGATTTCTAGTCTTGTTTTAATATCTGGGAGACATATTCCTTATTCCCCACTCATTTATATTATGTTTTGAACATACTGACTAGTAATGTAATACATGAATCTTAAACACAAATTCTTGGGTATTAAAAAATCTATTTTATTATTTTTCTTTCATGGGGTTTATGGGTCACAATTTACAAAATTGGTAAAGTAATTATGTTTCAATTTTCTTTCTTTGAGACACTTGTTACATTATAAACATATATTCATTTACGAGGTATATAAATATACATTATAAATTATTTATAATTTATATACTTCTTTTAATAATATTCTAAATTTAATTAAAAGATATTATATCTTGGGGATTAGGATTCAATATACCCAATGTTTTGAGGGTTTATTTCTACAGTCTCATCGTTTATGGAGATTATTTTTTATTATGCTTCCATTGATAAATTCATATGATTTATATCTCACGATAACTCATGAAATTTATTATATATTGTTATTTGTGATATATTCATGTAATGGTAATATTTTCACTCTATTTGGAATGAAATTCAATAAAGATAATGTTTCTAAAATAATCTGACTTTATTTCTCTCATTGGTCAGAAATATTTTTTATTCAAAATTCATGATTTCTAAAAAAAAATTAAATTATATATTAAGATAATTTTCAATGGAATTATTTTTCAATTGATTTTCTGTCTTAAAACTATATTTTCATTAAATATCATATGTTATTTTTCTAAAAACAATTGAAAAGAACATTGAAAATTAATTTCAATATAATATGGAATTTGTTCGTGTTACTCATGTATTTCTAGGGATATTATCCATGGTTTCCATTCATATTAATTCCATAAATAGATTATGTTTAAATGTAATTATTTTTATTAAACACAATTCTCATTTAGTGGTATAATATTTAATAAACCTATTTCTACTTCATGAGATATATTATTATGAATACAACCTCAATTCACTGGTCATGTTTTCATGAAATTATTATTAAACCTATTACTTTTCGGTAGGTTATGATATGAAGAAATAATTGAGATTCCATTTTACATTTCATCGGTTATAATTTTATTTTTTCTAATCTTTGGGATCATGTATGTATTCATTCATTATGTGATGGGTGGGACCTATATCTCCTTCCAATACATTGGGGGATGATTTTTATCTTATGAGATAAAAATGAATAGAATGGGTAGTGATCATAGTCCTATAAATTAATCTTTCTTCTATGATGGCCATGGGAGAAAGACATGACTACTAAGATGGTTTACCGAGTAAAATCATAATTCCAATATTGCCTTGGACATGAACATTAACTACTACAGAAATCATTTTATATGTTTATGGGTCTTTTACAATTTCATGTTTTATTTCTATATTATGATTTCATAGATTATTGTACCCATTTAATTAACATTAAATTATTATGAAATCCCAAGATTTATTCAATGAATCTTGATTATGATTTTTAATATGAAGGTTATGATCTTATAATGTTATACTCACTTGCGCAATAACCTTGTTCTCATGAGTATTCTTACACATATCCCTTGTTTACCCTTAATGTTCATTTGGTCTCACACTTTATTAGCATTATGTTCCCCTAGTTATGATGATATGTGTTATGTATCATTTTTATAATAAAGGTGATAGTCATGGAAAACATAGTGGGAGATAATATAGCTCACTTATGTATTTGTGTTTATTGTTCCAAGTTTCCAAAGGCACTAAACAAATATTGAATTTGGGCCAATGTTTGTGTATTGCACCAAATGTTTTGAAAAAAATGAAGTAATGTACATGTATGATATGAGAGGGTCACTATAGTTGGTATTAGAGAAAATATTTACTCATACTTTTGAAGGTAAGATGATAAAACATTAGTGAGTACCCTAAGGACATGTCTAAGTATAATTTAATGGATTGGTCAATGTATATTAAAATGTACTAGATATATATTTATGGATTGATATTGAGATTTCATATGAAGGCCTCCATTTACACATACTGGAAGTGGATGTGGATTTGGAAAATATTTACATAGGGGTGAAAACTATAAAAACATTGGGTTGATCGAGACTCTCTCGGGAACTAGTGAATGACAACAAGCCTTTGTACACACCTAGTTTGACACTCCTAGGGGATATTTATTGGGAATTAAAAAACAAAATATAAACCATTATGTAAGATTTAAATATGTTTTGCCTATGTTTAACCAAGGATAAACCTATGAATTCATTGTTTAAAAATGGTTTTATTACATAGGCTTCTTATAAGTGATTTCCATGACATTGTAGTTTCCCCATTATGATAATTATTTCTTACATTATGTTTTTTGGTTTTAATAAATGGATATAACCTGAAGGAACTATGTTCATAATGAGTTCGATGGAAAATTAAATGATATTCCTCTAGATAATTAAAATGTAATGGGGGATATAATGAAAAACATCATTGTTATGATCACACAACATTCTTATGCTCTTAATAATGATAAACATCCAAATGATAATTAGAAGGAACACATTATTTTTATTATATCATGAGGAAACATCCACTATCTATAAATGGGTCTTTTGATCTAGTAGAATCTGAATAATTTATCGGTAACACTGAAAATATATTTTATGTCCATTAGTGTTCAGAACCTGAAAAATGAATTTTGGATGTTTAACGTTTAAAATGTGAAGTATATCAGTGGTGGAATCTAATAAAGAATACAAAGTAGTAAGATGAAATTAAATGCATGGGTTGGGATGAGTTCAGGGACATATTTTTCTATATTCACATTAATTTTTTTCCATATATAATGATAGATAATGAGTTCATAGAATAAAAGAGAATGGATGATGAATCTGTTGGTACTTAAGACACTAATTTTAAAAGAATTGTTTTGTATGCTTCTTTTTTTATAATCCAAACTAAAATTAATGTTGACCTATTCATTAGTGTCTTATAGAAATGACTCATAAGGGCATTATCCCTATGAAAAATTAATATATATGAATATAATTTTCTTTTTTTTCTGTCATTGTAGATGTGGAGGTTGGAGTAATCTATCAAAATCATGGTTTTGACATGGAAAGGAAGATGGAGTTTAAAGGGAAATACAAATACCAAGGAGAGAAAAAGATGATTTTTTCTTTTATGATTAATTTTTTGGAAGAATCATAGGGAAATTTGTCTTATTTGGTCTAATAAATGTTTCATGTGTGGAAGGGAAGGTCATCAGGAATTGTATTTTTGATCAAATGAGAAGAAGTCAACTAACAGTATGAAGCAAGAGAAATCTAAAAAGATTGAACCTACCCCACTTTAGTTATTCTAGTGTAAAGATAATTTTCATTATGCTTACCAAATATCTACCCCAATGTTTAATGATGATTATCAATGCCATCAATCTATTAAGTCAATGGAGTAGGGTAAATCTCATTCGATCACTATTTCGATTAGGGGATAAATAAATACATGGTAAAATCTAAACATTCCATCTAATGTATAACATATAATGAATTATTTGACTCTAGATCACCCATTCATTCATATATTACAAATTTTCTAAGTGTAATAAGACTTGAACATAAATATTCATTATGGTATTAGTAGTGAAAACCCCTAATAGTATAAGGATTTTTTATCAAGTATATGATTACTCTCCAACTAATATTTATGGGGATGTTCTTCCTGTAAATGTTTTCATTATTACTATGGTTGAATTTAATGTCATCATAGACATGAATACGAATTATCCTCATAAAACTAACTTAAATTATTGATGAAGAGAATTTACATCTGATTTTTAAAACTGACCTATGCTTTAATTTCAAAGAGAACATAAATATGAACATCATATTGATATCACGTCCACCGTATGGGTTTTAATTCATTTTTAGAAAGAGTATTTTTCTCAAATGGTTGGTGAGGTACATAATATTGATGATATTCTTGTGTTTTGTCAATTTTTGAATTAATATCATGAATAATTCCATAGTATTACGACATAACATGATGTTTATTTCTCAATATAACTCATACCTATTGCCAAACCAATTTTAATGGCTCACTATAGAATTTCCCCAATTGAGATTATGAATTAAAGGAGAAACTCCTAAAAAATCTATGATAAGGGATTCATTTAGATTTGGGTGTCACCTTAGGGTGAACCAATTATTTTTTTGAAAAATATATACGAATCTATTTGACTAGGCATTGATTTTCAGGAGGTGAACATGATCACAATTAAGAACAAGTATCCTCTTCCATGTAATGATTTCATTTTTGATCAACTATGTAGAGTTCAATAGTTTTTCATGATTTATATTCATTCTAGTTATAAGTAGTTTAAAATTAATAAGTGGGATATACCAAAGAAATAATTCCATACTAGTTTTGGAAATATAAAAATATAGTGATTCATTTTGGTTTTATTAATTCCCCTAAAATATTAATGGATTTGATGATTAAATTATTTATATATTACCTTAATCATTTTGTGGTAGTCATTATAAACGATATTATTATATATTAATTGATAATGGAAGTTCATGAAGAACAAATTAGAATTGTACTAATGTCTCTAAGGATAAACTATATGAAAAATTTAGAAACTATGAATTTTACTGCCTATGGTTTAATTTTTGAGTCTTATATCACAAGAGAGGGTATATCATAAGATCCTTCAAACAAAGAAGCTGTTGAACATTGGCATAGACTGAAAAAAGTAAATTAGATCTAATGTTACCTTGTATTGGATCAATAATATCAATCGTTAGTGGATAATTTATCATGAATTTCCCATCCCATTACCATGTTAAATTGGCAGGGTGCCATATTCCATTGGATAGATGAATGTTAGGATATTTCAAGGAACTGGAGAGAATGAAACTCAATACACCTATGCTTACATTACAATTTAGTAGATAATAGTCTATAATATATATTGATACATCAAATAAGGTATTGGGATTTATTATTATGAATAATAACATTGTTATATCTTATTCCTCCCAACAATTTAAAAATCATGTGAAAAATTATCCCAATATTTATTTTGAGTTAGTTTTATTAAAACATTCATTAAATATATGTTTGAATTATCATTACAGATAATTTTTGGATATTTATACCTATCAAAATAAGTTTCAATTATGTATTAAAATAAAAATAGCTAAACATGTTCCAATGAAGATTGTTAGAGATAATAAATTATTATGGCTACTCAATACATTAACACCATGGTACTGATTTCATGTGGTCAATTATTTGAGGTGAAAGGAAGTTGTTAAATTATCCATGACGAGGATAAAAATTTATCTAATATTACTATATTTTTAAAGGATAGAACTAAAAATTCCGAAGGAATGGTAAAAATATTATATTTCCCAAATTAATGTTCTACCATCTATAAATGTTATGAATAAAGAGAGATGGATGTAATGTTTAGTGTAGCAATATATGGTTATAAATGTTTTTGAGTTTTACTCGGATCATGATGGAATGAGAAGGTCTTTGAACAATGTATTTATTCCTTCCATTCTATATTTGAAGAAGGATGTATTAAAGGAAGCTCATAGTTCTTCATTTTCAATTCATCTTAGAAGTATGAAGATATATAGTGTCTTGAAATAATATTATTTTTGAGATAGAATGATGAGAAATAAAAATAATTTTCAAATCATGTCATGGTATTCCATCATATTAATGATGGAATAAAAAATTCTAAGGGGATGTTTCATCCATTATCCACACCAGAATGGTAATTGGAGATCATCACCATGTATTTTGTCACTAGTTTCCCCAAAAAATATAAAGGGAATAATTATATATTTGTTGTTGTATATCACCTTAATTAGTCAGCATAATTCATCTTTATCATTGGATATATATCCCTGGATAATCTTTGCAAAATATACATTAAGGCGGTTTTAAGGTTCCATGGAGTATCGCATTCTATTATGTCTGACCGAGATCTGAGTTTTATGTCAATGTTTTGGAGAACTACTCACCAAGACTTTGATATGGAATTTAGTTTCAAAACATTATATACTACCCAATGAATTGTTATTGTAAAATTAAAAATTTAAATGTAAAGTATACGTAGAGATATTGGATTGTAGATTTAAATGGTCGTTGGGATAAACACCTTCAATTAGTTGCGTTTTTATATAATAACAACATCCACAAAATAATTCCTATTTCATATAATGAATACTAATATAGAAAGAAATGTATAAATCCATCAAGCTATAATGAAGATGGATAAAGAATGTAATTTGGACATGAGATCATTGATTAAATTATACATAATTATAGAAATATTTCACATTATAATATGGAAGATCTAAGTCGCTGGAAAAGTTTTTCTGATAACTATTGGTGTGATCTAGAATTTGTTGTCTGTGAGAATTTGTTTCTATTAATATCTCCATAGAATAAGGATATGATATTCTTCAATTAAGAAAAAATAATCCATAGGTCAATCAGTCCTATTTAAATTTATGATCACATTGATATGGTGTCCAATAACTAGGAACTTACACCAAATATCACTCAGGTATTAGACGTGTTAAATGTATCAATCATGAAGTAGTTAATACATTTCCATTTACTTGTACTAAAAATATTAGTCATACTACAAGAGTAGGATCTTTCATATGTGGAATAACTAGTTGAAAATATATATCATATATAAAAAGATCTATGAGACAAGATCTATCACCTAGTCAGTGTTTTGTGAAGAAATAACCAGTTAGAAGATGAATTTTCCGTAACATTATGATATGATGAGGCGAAAGTAACCACATATTTTTGTATTAGACTAATTTATTTTAAGGGATAAATTCATTTTACAGGCCGTAGAATGCAACACCCTGAGTTTTAATAAAATTATTTTTTCCATTAAATTTTATTTCATTGAAATTTTACATTGAAATATTAATGATACTAAGAATTCATTTCACTCTCCACTAATATAATATTCCACTACATTCAACATTAGATTATATTTTGTTACACACAACGTTGAGTTTCTAATAAATGAAAATTTATTAATATAAATATTTAAACATGATAGTTATAAAGTTTTCATTTAACAATATAATTATAAGTTTAATAAATAATTTTTAGATATTATTTTTAATGGTTTTATATAATTAAAAAATATATAATAAAATATAGAATTCTTTGTAAAGTCTATAAAAGATTTGGAATTAATATTATTAGAAAATTTACTCTTTTTTATATTTGTGAACTATAATAAAATTAATTTTTGACACATATAGAAATTTATTTTTAGAAAATAATCTTTTTTAGTAATCCATTATTTTAATGTTATATTATTTTGAATTTTTTAATAAAATACTTCTTGTTGACTGAATAGCTATAAATAAGGAATTATAATTGAAATGTTAGTTTTTTAAATTTATTTATATAGTTAAATTTAGTATAAATTTTGTTTCAAACTATAATTATATAAATTAAAGAAAAATTAATCTATTTAATTTCATTTTAATCATTTTCACATTGAAATACGATGTAAAAATATTTCAATCTTTTGATATTTTCAAATTAATAACTCATCACCTCATACTGATTAGAAAATGATAGAGATTACTTTTAATTGATTATATTATAAAATTCATGTTCTTTATTAATCATAAACACCATTTTTAGTGCAATTTACACTTTAACCATTATTTCATTTTATAATTTTAATTCCTCCTTTAAATGTACTATTACATGGTACATTTTTAACACCATATACTATAAAAAATGGTCTTGATTTTGTTTTAATGTTAAATTTTATGGTTTCTCATTAAATTGGAAGAAATTCATACTTTTGGAGTACTTTAAGAGCCACCTTGGAAGACCACCAAATTGGGCACTCATACCAACACATTCTAGGCAAAGTAAACTAGATAACAACCCAATAAAGAGAATGTACCGTCCAGGATACAAGACCAATGATTCTAAAAAATTACCGAAGATATAGGAAATCATAGATAATATTAAATCCAAAAATTATAATATATAATTATGATTTTCTTTAATAGAGTTCCATGTGGAGAATATTAGTGAAAATATTCTGGTCCAGATTCTGCATCACAAAAAAATATACCTCAATTTTACACATATCTCATAATACATAAACTATTTTCAGCTGAAAATACCAATATAGTTAAGGGAAATATGAAGCTTCAGTGTATCCTCCTACGACACACTCCAATTCGGAAATCTATAAATTCATTTAGGAAATTCTGTTTTGTAGATGTATAATGGATGTCATTTCAGGTCAATGGTGGAAACCTCTAAATTCAACAAACATTCCAACACACTAGGCCTACCATACTCAATTGGAAAAACATGGAAAATTTGGTGATTGAACCAAGCATATTTAAATTTCTATTTAAGGTACTGGTGGTGGATGAGAATATTATCCTTTCAGTTTGGTTTTATTGTTGTGTTATGCTGGCGCTTTTTGTGTGTAATCACATTTCTTTCTCTTGTATCTTGTTCAATTCACCTCATATTCTAAATAAAAGTTATTCATTTCATCTTATTATATTTTTATCTAGATCAAATTTATATTGTTTCCACATGGGGTGAATTTATTCACACCATAAATTGTGAAATTTATCACCCAACAGTGAAGTGATTTTAATTTTCTTGTTTTTTCTTCTTCAATTCCACTATCGTATGTCTACTTCCCACTGCAATTAAAAACATGACATTAAAGGAGGGATAACTCTTTTATGGGTAGGTCCAATGGAGTATAAAGGTTCTATATTTGAAATATTATCTCACTCCATTAATTTCTATTCAATTATTTTAATTGGGAATTTTGTTTGATGATATTTAAACTCCTCTGTCCTTGTTGAATCTAAGGCCACACACTCGATGTGCTAATACTACCTGTTACCTTGGAGTGATCAAAACAATAATCTTTCAAGTGTATTGGTTATAAATTCAAGTGTGTTTAGTAATCAAACTGGTATGTGACTATGTTGTCTAATCTTATTAAATTAACCCATATCAAATATATGAAATTGAAATAGTTGATATAGGGAATGCATCTAATCCACCCAAAGTGATGTCCTTGGTTCAGCTCATTATTTTAAATTTAATTCACTTATGTCTTTTATTTTTCAGTTAAACCCATATAAAATGAACCATATTAGGACAATTAAGAGCCAAAAAACCCATAAAATTTATGTGTCTAAAGGTTACCTCTTAGGTCTCTGAGGATTCGAAAACCCAAGTTAAACTAAAAGAGACCGCTTATCCCTAAAATCATGGTTAATCTAGGGAATGAAATTTTTTTGGAACTATTTATAGGGTCCCAATTAAGTTATCTCAACACCAAATATATTCTCCCCCATATCACTTTTCTGACCCGAAATTATCTTATCATTTCCCTTTATTGATTTTTTATCTTTTGGTGCATGTCCTCCTACACCAGCTATAACTCAAACAGATTAGTTATGGTGGAATGTGTTGGGATTGTAGTGTAAAGAACACTAATAGGTCTCTTACCATTATATTAAAATATTCATAATAATCTAGATTCAAAAATTGATGCAATTTAAATTGAGGATCTTCAATAAAATCAACTCATAAACCCATGTGGGAACCAAAATGGAAATCCAAATGATGCAGCCCCAATCATGGGGGATGCAGTCGATCAAACCATGAATGGATACCTCACACCTTCCTAGACCAATGTACCCCCCTTGAAATAGGTTTTCTTCACTAGGTGAATCCCACAATGTTTTCACACCACATGTCCTAAACAACCTTCCAACCTTCCTTGGGATGGAGTCAGAAATGTCATAACTTAATATTGAAGAGTTCAACGAAATTATTGAATCCATGTACCCCTCACATCAACCTTAGTTAGCTATGATGAGGCTCTTTAATTTAATATTTAATTATCAATAATTTAATTGGATTAAATATCTGAAACTTTCATCAATCAACTCTTGGGACAAATTGAAAATATAATTCTTGAAAAAATACTCCCACAAAAAAAAATTGAACTTTAAAAAAAATCCCACACTTTATTGGAAAAGAATGGAGTCGTTTTATGAATCCATTGAATGGTTCAAAGACACACTCCACGTGGTACCTTACCATGTATTTTCGTACATAGAACATGTCTTATTTTTCTATGAAGTGTTGGGTCCAAGAAACAAACAATTCATTGACATGATGTGTAATGGAATCTTAAAAAACAAATCCAAAAATGATACTTACGAGTATATGGAAGGACTGGAAAAAATCCCAATCATAAGGGACATGAACATACTATGAGAATCCACAAAAATCTTCTGAAATTCACACATATAGGTAGGATTAAATCCATAAAATGAAACTCACATCAGTCATTAGGGAAATTGGGGAGATCTATCTTTGGAAGGTCCATGAAATTAAAATTGTAGACCCTGTTTTCACAATTTGTGAAAAACATGACCAGAATACTGACATCTGCCCAAAAACATTCAATCCAAGGTATAAATACCTTCCAAGATTCCATTGGAATGATAACCAACAACCCAACCAACAACCAAGTTATGCACAACGACCAAACCCATACCCTACACAAAATATTCAATACAATAACAACTTTCAACCACAAAAGGTCGAATACCAACACCATCCTATACAATACCAACAACACATCCAAAAACCCATGAAACAAAAAATACAATAACCAATGTAACCACCTAGGAGAAACCAACCATAAAAATCTCCTACTCTGTCTATCCCTCTTTAGATCCTCAACAAGTTATGTAAAAAGATGTAGAAAATGAACTCAGATGTCTAATTCCACAAAAATGAATTAGAAACCATTGAAACATGGAAGTCAAACATTCATACTCATGCGGTACCATCCAAAACATTAAGGCAAGAATCTCGTTACACACAAAACTCTCCTAAGAACTCAAAGCAGTGATAATATTATGACACTGGAAAACCATTATGAAACCTGAAAAAGACTTTCAAAAACCATTACATGATCCTAAATTCAGGAAAATGATGAAGCCCCACCAAAAAAATCTGAAAAAACCTTATACAAATTTGAATGAACTAGAACCATAACAAATAAGTAAAAAAAATGATCCCTTCCCTCAATGAATTAGAGGAAAATCAAAACCTGAACTAAATGAAACTATAAGGGGAATATTTTCTCGAGTTAATCTGATCATTCCACATCTCAATAAAATTCAAATCATTATATACTAATCAATATAATTTAAATACATCTGTACTTTTAATGTAAATTTTAACATTAAAAGCAAGTCCTTTTGGCTACTATTGTGAGTACAACCATTTAAGGGACCATTCCTCCAATGTTGAAAGATCCAAGATGTCCTTACAAAAACGTTGAGTTTGGAGATAAAAAAGTGGTAAAATCCCTTTATGATATAAGTTCCAGTTTTAACATAATTCATTATGCCATGTATTATCTGTTAGGGCTCAAATAACTCCAACCTGCATTTTTCACTCTTTAACATCATGATCACAGTGTTAGAGTTCATAAGGGGGACTTAAAGGATGTCTTTGTGAAAGATGAAAATTTCTTTTACCCAGATGACTTCATTACCCTTGAAAATAACCAAATATTAGGTCTTAAAGAGAAAACCCCAATCATTCAAGGCCATCCCTTCTATGCAACAATTTACTCTATTATCCGAGTTCAAAATGGGAACATGACCATCACCTTTGGATACATGATTCTATAATTGAACATTTATAATGAAAACTATCAAATTGGGGATGACAAAGATATCTATAATTTTAATTGTATAGATAGTGTTGATAGTGAACTCAAGGAACATCAAGGAATTACTGATGTATGTTTATGTGAAGTGGAGATTGATTTTATTTTTTCACATGAGAGAAATTTGTCTCCTCAACTTGTTTCTTTTATAAATAGCTCTATTGATGATTTTTTGGAATCACCAATAAATGATAACATGTATAAAATCAATAACATTAAGTCCATACCCATTCATGATACTTATCTGGTCAATTTAGAGGATGAAATTTTTTTTCACAAGGATCCTATTCTATCAGGATATTTGAACAATGAAATCGAGTTCAATAAAAATTCCCATTCTTTCATGGAAAGTGATAACCAATCTGATTTTGAATATAAGGTATGACCATCATCACTAAAGTATGAATTCATAGGGGACAATAATCCCTTTCCTCTTGTAATTTTTTCCTCTATTGTGGAAAATCAAGAGATGAGGGTTCTGGATGTCCGAAGAAAGCATAAAAAATAAATTGGATGAACACATTCTGTTATTCTTGTGAGTATCCCACTCATCAAAACACGTTGGATTGTTCATGAATCTGAATCCAAACTAGGTTTTCAACCTTAGTAAAGACTCAATCCAAATCTTATTTATGTGTTTAGGAAATAACATCTTATGTATTTGAAAGTTCATATCTGCTACCCCATTGATGAGAGTGAGTGGCTTATCCAAATTCATGTTCTGCCAAAGAAAGATAGAGTCTCTATATTCACCAATGATAATGGTGAACATCTCCCACAAGGGTCATAAGTGTATGGAGAGTCTATATTGACTATAGGTAGATCAACTCTTATACCATGAAAGACCATTTTCCTTTCCATTTATTGATCAAGTTCTCGAGTGAGTGGCAGACCATCAATTTTGCAGCTTCCTAGATTGATTCTCAGCGTATAGTCAAATCGATGTCTCTTCCATTAAGTACATGCCCATTGGGTTATGTAATTCCCTAGGTACCTTCCATTGGTTCATGATGGTCAGGTCCTTACATAATGCATAAGGTGTACCCCCATGGGGCTGTAGAAATTCAAGATATCACCAATTTTCATACTTTTAATGTTAATGGTCATTGAGTCAAAACATTCATTAAACAAATCCAAAAATAGTAATTTGATGAAGGCTTGTGTGAACCAACCCTATATGTGGAAAATACTAAAACAATTAGGGTTATGTGTCGATCTAGAATTGTTAAAAAAGCACTTCGTGGGACGAAACTTGTGGGTTTCATGGTTCCAATCATTGTGGACCATCTTCATTTTTCGAACAGTATTAATAAATCAATTCGATATTTAAAATGATTAATCAATAAATTTTGAATATGATCGCACCTTAGATAGTTGATATGTTCTTCTAGTATGAGTGTGGAATGGTAAGAAAGGGAAACACCATATTCTTCTGTGTGATGTAGTGTGATCGTTGAGTAATACCTTACCCAGAAATTTAAAAATAAGACATTGTATCAAAAGTTAATTTACTTCTATAGTAGGTTAAAAGAAATATAAACATATAATGAATAAAAAAAATTAAAAGGACATGTCATAGGTCATGGGGAAATCCCCTTCACAATCGGCGAAGCCACGGGGACTCAAACACATGACCGAAGGGAGACATAGGAGGGAACCTTCCACTAACCTATAGCTTATAGTGTTTCTTTATTCTATTTTATTTATTTATATACATATATTTTAAAATATTTATATCAATATATATATATATATATTATTATAATGTTTACTTGTTCCAAATATCAGTCTTTGGCATTATTAAATAAACATGTGTGTTTTTTCCTTTCTTTTTATTTTTGTTTATATAAAGGAACCCCAAGGGGTTTCCATTGTGCTCTAATTGTGTTGCGTTTGAGATTCAGGGGATTCTGAGTTGATGGAGTATTAAGAACATCATCTTCAACAACTATTCAACTTCATTCCACGATCCTCATTTTTTATTTCCTTTTAAAACTCCCCTTCTCTACCTCTATCCCCTTCTAAATATTCTTCTCTTAAAACACTGAAGATAGTGTTATTTTATGTTGGGGGTGGATGAGATTACATAAAAAATTCATTTGTGTGCAAAAAAACATTACTTTTGTGTGAAAAAACTGATTTGAAAACAAAATTGTGTCTTAATGGAAGGAAAAGTTCCTTTAACTTTGAACTTGATAATATATATTTTATCATTTAAAAATTGAATATTGAATAATTTTTCATGCCTTTATTATGATTTTAATGCACGTTTATGTTCATGTGCATTGATTTTGAATTTTTTTTGTCTGATTTGATTTTTCACCGTTTATATTTTCATCCATATAATAGAAAAACACAATGCACATCCTCTAGATTGTGGGGTATTATTTTGAGTTCATGGGGTCCCCCAAATAAATACCATATGCTTGGTGATCATTTTAGTTTTATTATGTGTATTCAATAAAAATTGTAATAAACAATAAAGATGCTTGTAGATCAATGAAAATACCTATTGCACGAATGTCGGCACTTGGGGATCATGACTCTACAGTTATCTTGAATAGTGTTACTAATTTTATCACTTTTGTGGTAATTTGACATTGTTTTTGATTGAGTTAACTATATGATTCTCGAGTATGTGGGATTCACCTAGTACACTATGGTCATTGATCCTGGGACTCATCAGCAATGTCTCGCTAGAAAGGTTGACTATTTTGAGTACAATTTCAATTAGCAATGGTAATTTTAAAAAAAAATACAAAATAAGTAAAACAATATATATATATTGAATACTTTTCATAATATAGAAATTTGATTCTACCTAGAGATTTTATCATTTCCACTAGAATACAGATTAACCCCCCATGTCTGTTGAGATACACAACACATCATCATACATAATTTATATAAAATGAAATATGACAGTGAATTTGAAAAATGGAATGGACTTTGGATTGGGATATTTTTTATGAAAATATATTGTATTAAAATAGTTTTATGGGTTTCATGATTTTATGGTACAAGGGTTCTTGGTTATCATTGTGTAATAAAATGTTTTGGAAAAGAGAATTCAATTTTCACATTTTTCAGATATATTTTTTTCGGGACTATAAAAACTCAAGTTGGGTGGTGTTATTATCCCCTGAAAGAGAATAATATTCATTGTTTTTATTATAATATTCACTTGATTTATTAATAATAAACACAATTTTCAGTGCATTTTACACTTTGAACATTTTTTCATATTATAATTAAAATACCTTATTAAAAATCACTAATGCATGATACAATTTTGAACACATTTTATAACACCCAATATTGTTGATTTTATTTTATTATTTAATTTTCAGGTTTATAGTTAAATTGGGAACAATTCATAATTTTGTAGTACTTGATGATTCACATTGTAAAATGACCAAAATGGGCATCCATGGAAACACATTCTTGGAAAATTAAACTGGGCAACAACCTAATAAAGAGACTATATCGAGAAATACAAAATCCAAATGACTATAAAATTTTACCTGAATATATAAGATATCATGGAGAACATATCATCCAAAATAGACAAGATATAATAAATATTTTTAATGGATTTCTAGGCAGCCTAATTTAGAGATAATTTTCGGGCATAGATTCGGTGTCGCTAAAACATTGCCCACCATTTTTCACATATCTCATAAAATACAAAATATTTTGGGATGAAAAAAATACATAAATTTATGGGAATTCCAGAGATTGATTTTAGTATTCTATGGACCACTAAAATTCAGCTGTATAAAATCTCAATTTTGAACATCTTTTTTGAGGATGCAAGCTAGATGTCATTTCTGGTCAATGGTAGAAAATTTTAAATTCAACAATCATTACACCACCCTAGGCCTACCATACTCAAGTGGAAGGACTTGTAATATTGGGGGATCTACACCATCCTTTTTGAATGTTTATTTATGTTAGTGGTTGTGTTAGTTTTTATCAACTGTTTTGATTGGTTTCATTGTAGTGTTATGCTACCACTTTGTGTTTGTAATCACATCTATTTCTCTTGTATGTTTTTCTATTGACAATAATTTCTTAATAAATGTTCATCCTTTCCTATTATTTTATTCTTACACATATCATATTTATTATATTTCTTCTAGGTGTGAATTTATTCACTCCATACCTTGTTAAATTTAATCCAAAATGGTGGAGTGACTATTATTTTGTTGCGTTAACATCTTCTATTCCACCATTGTAAGCCTACATCTTTCGTCCATTGACAACATGTCATCAATGGAGGGATAACTCTTTTATTGGTTGATTAAAGGTAGAAGAATGGTTGCAAATTTATTGTTATTTCTCACTACATTAATGACTAATATCTTTTTTAAATTTAGAATTTTGTCTGAAAATATTTATACTCTTTCTTCCATGTTGAATTTAAGGCCACAAAAATCAAGTGCTAATAAAAAAAATTCCCTTAGAGTTCTCAATACATTGATCTTACAAGTGTATAAGTGATTAGTATCGGGGTGTGTAGGAATAAAACTAGCAACTAATGATGTTTTTTGATCTTATTAAATGATTCCATCTCAAATATAAGAAATTTAAATATATTAACAAGGGAATTCATCCAATCCACCACAAGTGATAACCAAGGATCAACCCATTATTTTAAATTGAATCCATATACGTCTCTTAGGGTTATATTAAACCCATGTAAAATCAACCCAAGATGGCCACTTCACAACCAAAAAATCCCATATAATGTACATCTCTATAGGTTTTTTATTAGGTCTATGAGGTTTCAACAACCCAAGATAAACTACTATTGACCTCCTAAAACCAAATTCTTGGGTTAATTTGGGAGATACCACATACATTATATGGGATAAAGTTTTATTTAATTTCATTAAATTATACGATTAGAAATAGGAAAAATGGATTCAATATTTTTAATAAGAATAATTTCTAATATCATATGTAGAACATATTTTTTTACAAAAAATATTAGTGAATGTAATTTTAATTAATTAAAACGATTAAGAGAAAAAAGATTTTATTAAGGGATAAAAAATTTATCATAAAAGCCTAAATTACCTAGAAACATGACTAAAATACATTTTATGTCCTTTTATAGAGAATTAAACCAATTTTATAGAATATGTAACATCATTGGATTAACATTATATAAGGGATACCTTTCAATATTTTTTACCTTTTTATATTAACAAGAATGGAACTCCTCAACTATAAAAATGTCACTCACCCATCACTTATAAACAACTTCCAAGAAATTTTTTATAGAATAAAATACCTCAAATATCCTCCTAACATCCACACATTCATGTTAGATGCATGATATTTAGCATAAATCCATAAAATTAATTCCTTTGAAGAAAACCATATGGAGTTACCTAAAGAATAGGTAACATTCTTGAACAAATGTATATGAATTATTTCTTCCCTAAAACCATTTAATTCATCTTATAAAAATGTTATATAATAACCTTGGTATCATAAATATAATGATATATTTTTATGTTATTGATATAAACAACATATTGAAACACTTCCATCAAACTAAAAACATAATCATCATTCATGTGCACGAAGAACTACCACATCATGAACTAATGTATTTAATTATTCTATTACCATATTTAAATGTAGAAAATAATTATTTACATACAGTTTTTTATATAAAATATATGATATTTTTGATTTATTAACGAATATTTAATATTTTTATAAAACATAACTTCATGATTTTTCTTTTTTGTGAATACGATAACATCGTTTGTGGATGTGTAGACTACCACATACTCAATGTGATGTTATTTATTCACGCTTTACTTGGAATGTAATAAGGACTGGTGTATTAAAAATATATGTTATTGATGAAAAAAAATTCTAATGTGATTATAATATATATATATATACATTATGTACCATTCCTTATCTCAAAATTAAATAAAAATGGAAAGGGTTTCCATTGGTACGTTTGGCCTACAAGTCTATTAACTGTGTAATTAATTTAATTATTTTATAGATTATATTAAATATATATATTTAATATATATATATATATATATATATGGAATTTATATAATTGTTTTCATTCTATAAATAACTAAAACATGATATTAGTAAGAGGACTACTAATAACAAGTCAAAAAATGTTTGAAAAAAAGAAGGTATTTCCCTTAATGTATCATTATCATATAATTTATTATAAATGGAAAATGAAAAGTCGTAATTATATCATATACGGTATTATATATATGAATATAGTTCTTTTATTGATTTATTATAAAATAACATTATTATATAAGTTTTATAAACAACCCTTTAAAATGTAATATCATGAGTATTCATCTTTCATGATATTTTAAATTTCATATTACATAATTCCCTAATGGGTATTATGATTTGAAGTTACCAAATTGGTATTGTTTTATTTCTAATATCTCATAATTTAATACGACTGTTTATGATTATTATTCCATTAAAGAAAGAATCTGATCAGTCTCTCATGAACACTCGTGTAATTTCTTCTAACATGGTTATTCATGATTTTTAATATAATGGTACCATATTGCCACTATTTTTTAATTTGTATAATTAATAAATTTAATAAAAAAACTAAATTTCGCTCATTAGTTGGAAGTTAGTTTTATCCAAAATCCATATATTCTAAAAAAATTCAAAAATATTTTTAAATGATATTTTAGATCATTAACAAATAAAAATGTTTTTTCATTTAAAAATAGTTTTGATTAAAATAGCCAAGGATATTTTCCTCAGGAAATTTTTTAAAAATATCGTTCAAAATTATTTTCCCTCAATGATGACATCTATTTGTGTTACTCATGCCTTACTAGGGACATGATCCAAGGGTTCCATTATTATTAATTCTCTAAATGGTTTATGTTTTGATGTCATGATTTTTATGAAACCCATTTATTTTTCATGTGTTTTGTGTTTATGAATCATAATTTTCGTTCATGGGTTATATTATAATGAAACAATATTCCTTTCATTGGTAATTAATTTTGAAATGATAATGAAACCTATATCATTTTCACATGTTGAAGTGCCCAGATCAGTGTGAATCACTGAGAGGGGGAGGGGGTGAATCAGTGATCCTTTAAAGCTTTTTACTAATTGATTCTTAATCAATTAAACCTCTATGGCTGGTTAAAGCCTCGATCCACTCTTCTTGTATCTCTCAACCTTTCCCGGATAATGCAGTAATGAAAAGGCACAGGACACAAGGATTTACAAGGTTCGGCACCAAAGGCCTACATCCTTGCCATGCTCTCCAAGCATGGATTCTCCATTATAACCTGTTAAAATTACAATGGTCGATACAGAGTCCCACTGTATCTCTCCTGAGTCCCACAGGAGGGTCTTTATACTGCGTCCCACAGTGTTACCAGAGTCCCACTGGCCTGCTCCAGAATCCCACTGAAGACTTCTTCTCCCTGAGTCCCACAGGGTCTTCTCCTGGCTCCTCGAGTCACACGAGTAGCTCTTCTTCACTTCAAGTTCTTCAAGTAACTTCAACAGCCTGGGATAAAGGCTGCTGGCCTTGCTCTTCTTCTGATCACTTGTGGTGAACATGTCTTCTCGTCTAGCTCAGGCTTTATCTCCTTCTTCAGGAAGACCTGGCTTCTCTCTTCAACTACTGAATACTCAGACAAATAATATCTTTAACTTCAGTCTGGTCCAGTCTCAGTTTCACTACAACTTCATGCACCGAATGCATGGCATCATAATATCTTCAAGATCTTCTGGTCTTGGACTCCTCAGATGCACACCACTGATTTAGCACTGTTCACATGTGCACGTGCATGCATGCATGCATGCACTCCCCTTCTTCTTCTCTTGGTGCAACAAACCCACAAAGGGTGTAATCACTTTTGAGCACACACCTACTTCTCAGACTTCACACACTTTATGCAATTTTCTTACACACTTAGAGTGTGTTCTACTTTAGTGTGGAACTTCTTCTTCTAAGTGTATACACACTTCTTAGTGCACACACCTAGGTTCGGCCTTCTTTGTCACTTGTTCATATACTCATAAATTGTTCTTTGTTTTGCACACACTTGACTTTGGCCTCTTCCCTCTTCTTGTTGCACACCCTTAACCCGTAGGTTGTTCTTCAATTTTGCACATACAAAATGTGTCTTCACTTGGTGCACACACAAGGTCACAACCCTCGGCCTCTTCAAATGCACACACGGCCAAGTGTGCTCTTCTTTATTCAAATGCACAAGCAAGACTATGAATTATTCAATGCTTACACACACACAAAGTGTGGTCTTCCACTTTACTTGGCACACACCACTTGGTGTTGTCTTTTGTGCACACACATGGCCTTGGGTTGTTCTCCTCCACTTGGCACACACACACACGAGGCAAGGCCTCGGCTTTCTTCTCCCTTCTTGCACACACACCCGAGTGTGTCCTTCCCCACTTATGCACACACACTGCCTTCTTCTCACTTTGCACACACAAGGGGCAAAGCCTCGGGTTCTCTTCTGTTTTTGCACACAAGGCTCAAAGCCTTGGCCTTCCACTGCCTTTGCACACACTGCCCGAACTTCAGGAGGCGCCCAAGAGGGTGCAGCCAATCTTCCTCAACACTGGCGCAAGTTCTTGCAAGGGGCAGTCGCGCAAGGTGCATGAGCACAGGGGCGCGCAAGCTCCTCCTGCCGCGGGGCGCGCAAGTGCAACACCCGCGGGGCTTCAACCGTGGGCGCGCAAGATGTTGCGGCCACGGGTTCTTCCTGTCGCGCAAGGAGTGCGGGCAGGGGACTCCTCTTCTTGTCGCGCAAAGATGTTGCGCGCAAGGGACTTCACCGCGCAAGGGTGCGCGGGGCTTCATCTTCGCGAGGCAGAGAGCTCTCACGGATCAACAGGTCTTCAACAAAAACATCAGCGAGCTCAATGAGAGCCACGAGCTCTCCTTATATAGGAAGAGGAATGCCTTTGATCATCCGCGTTCAAAATCTTGAATCACCGAAGATTTCGGATCTTCAAAATCTTTCCAAAGTTTTGCGTTTTATCCTCTGTTTCACGCGGGATCTTTTATTTTCTCTTCTCCTCGTGCATGCGATTTATAACGCATGCACGGCCTTCGCCTCTTCTATCCCATGCATGCAAAGCCTCTGTTAAAACCCATTCCATGCAAAGGCACGAACTCACCGAATGGCCTCGCACCTCCGGTTGCTTCGGCCTTGCTCGAAATCCTCCACAAGTTGCATGCATGCCTTTTTTATTGCATGAATGTGATCAGTAGGCTCAGACGATCCTCAAGGATCTTTCGTCTTCGAAAATGGTGGCCGGGAGCTCGAAAACTGTCTTCGGGAGGCTCCTGGTTCGAGCGGAGACGTCGCGGGTGGCTTCGCATGGCGCGGGGAAGAAGACGCGCGGAGAGCCGTTGGATTAAAGATTTGGACGGCCGCGATTAGGCTGGGCCGCGGCGGATTAGATGGGCGGTCCAGATCGAGCGCGCGATGAATCGTGCCGCTGGGATTCGTTCCCGGTGAAAATTGCGCGTCCCACATCGAATTCTCTCGCGGAATTTCCGCGGTTAATAACCCTGCCGCTCCCTCATCCCGACAATTGAATTCTCTCCCTCCACGGTGCCGCCCCGCACCGTGTTCACCCTGCGGGCGCGCTCTGCGCCCACTCTTGCTCCCTGCGGGCGCGCTCCTAGCGCCCGCCATGCACTCTCCGGGCGCGCGAGCTTCACCACTGCGTGCCCTCGGGGGCTTATACACGGCCCCCCCTGCCTCTCGAGCTTGCACCATGGGATCCCCCATGGGCGTGGTGCCTAGTGCCCATATGAGCCGTGGGGTTGAACCCGTGGGCTGGCTTGAGATGGCCAATTTTTTGGCAAAGGACAGAACCTAGACTTTGTAAAAACAAAGTCCTTCTCCATATTAAAACATGCCAAATGCCAAATGCCTCCTTCTTCTTCTAAGCCATTCTTCCTCCTCTTTATTTCTTCTTCTTCATTAGAATTCATCATCCTTCTTCAACATATATTCATCATTTAAGAATGGAATTCTCGAAGGGTCTTCATCTTCAACTGAGCTCCTAAATCACTTAAATTCTCCAATGTGCTTCATTGACCTAATCAGAGATCAATTTCAAATTCACATGCACTAAGAGTTAGTACATGGACTTCATTAAACCACTTCATCCACTTAGAAGTAGTGAATGGATCATCTTGCTCTCCTCATGCATTGTCAATACAATGCATGGTCTTCTAATCATTGGTATGACATTGTATCATCAGGATACAAGTTCTTGGAACTTAATGATCAGCTCAACAATCGTCAGATATACATGGGGAATGTTTCAACCGTATTCTCCAATGCCACTTAGTGAATCTCCTAAGTGACACTCCTCTAAGTTCCATGGCCATTCTCCTTCACCACCAACACCATCACAACCTTTTTCATTCACATCTTGACAATCCTTGACTTCCATTCATTGTAAGACAACAACATGCCTCATTGACAACCTCATTGACAACAAATGCAACACAATGCACTTCAATCTCCCCCTTTGTATTTGTTGTCAATACACTCCTTCAGCACATATGAATGGGTCAATATGTGTGCCAATATTTCTCCCCCTTATTGGCAATCAAATGCAAAGGTGTGGTGTGGTTCTCTTCCAAAAATATCTTCCTCCCATTGAAAAGTATCTTCTTGAAAAACACTAGGAGAGGGATGATGTCACATGTTCTCTTTAGCAAAGAACCTTTAGTAAATCAGCTCTAAGTCTACTTGGGCTAACCCGGTGTAGAAAACAAGAGTGATATAACCAAGGTACACAATGCTGTCCAACATTCTCTACACATGTGAGATCATGCTTAGGGGTTTGAAATTTTTCAGATATAACAATGAATTGCTAAATCCTGCACATACTTCACCAAACACATTAGAAAGTTCAGTGCAAAGATAAAGCTCCCCCTTTCATCCATTTGTCTTCAATCCATACTCCCCCTTAATTGACAAGATAAACTCAATTAAGAAACAAGGGATGAAAGTATGATTGGAATACCTTCACTTTCTCAAGATGATATTAATTTTTGAACATCATCTTCTTCAGATTTGCTCCCCCTCAAGGGGTGCACTCCATTCTTTTCAAACCATCCTCCACTTGAGAATGATCATCATCTTCAATTCCCTGCAATGTCAGCACATGTAAATACCAATAGTATAAGGGAATAAGATGGAACCTCCTTGGTTCATCAATGTGAACAATAAGGTTGAGAAGATTCTCTCAACCGAGATGTCCCATTTTCACCAGTCTTCACACTTGCACATTTGATCTTCATTGATGATTGTGCTGGTGTGGTTCTCAAAACATCTTCATGTGAAACCTTCTTCTTCCCTTTTGCCTTAGCAATTGCCAGAACTTTATCTTCAGCTTTTTGTAGATCTTTGGCAAGTTGCAACTGATTTGGCCATATGACTAGTAAATCATTTGGAAGAGTGGCCTCAGTTTTGGAAATTCCACATGGTTCTTTTGATGCTGTCAAGCTACCTCTCTTAGGCAACTTGTTTTCAATCACTCCCTTCTGCTTCTTCTGGATTGATTGTCTGTTGGAGTTCAGTCTGCTTCTATTTAGTTTCATGGCTTCTTTACAAAGGTCCATGATGTGTCCTTTCTTTCCACAGTAGAAGCATTTCTTGGTGGTCCTTCTGGATGACTCACCCTTCTTGGATTTAGACTCCAAGGACTTCTCTTCATTCTTCAAACTCTTCTTGGGAGCATCTTCCACTTTCTTCTGCTTGCTTCCCAAGGAATCTCTCTGAGCCAGGTTCAGTGATCTTTTCTTCTTTTGAGCTCTGGATACAGTTGGAGATTGACATGTATCTTTTTGACCACTTTTGCAATCATCCCAGATGTTGTCAAGTAATCCAAATCTACTTGCAGTAAACAGATGTCTCTGGACCTGTGGATGCTGCTTCTTTCCTTCTGGCTTGCTCCCCCTTGGCATGGGCTTCCTCTGTGCTTTGGCATTCAGTGGATTGTACCAACAATCCTTTGCACAATGCCCATACTTGATACAACACCAGCATTGTCCCACGAATCTTGACCTTTTCAGTCCTTCTGATTGTAGGGTACTTTTCTTGACCTGTTGTGCTGTTTCAGGAGAGCTCTCTTTCTTTACTGTCTTCATCCATACTTGTTTGGATTCATTCTTCCATCCTGCACTTTTAGTAGAAACACTTTTAGAAGCATGAGTACAAGATGGTATGGATGGTACCTTCTTTCTAGAAGATGTTGCACTTTTATTGGAGGATGTCTTTCTCTTAGAATCATCCTGCTCAAGGTTCACTTGAGTAGCAACATTTCTTCTTTCAGCTGACTGGGAGGATTCAGCTTTGGGTGATTGCTGATTTTTCAATATCACCTCTAGTTCTAAACACTTCATGTTGAGGGAGTTCTTCTCATCCTCAACAGTTCTTAGCTTTCCTTCCCATTTCTCTTCCAGCTGTTTTATCTGGTCTTCATGCATCTGCTTCATTTCAAGCAATGAGTTGTCAAGCTTCTTCACCCTTTTGACTTTGTCTTCTAGTTGAGCATCCCTGACAACCATTGACACTTTGTGCCTCTTTTCTAGTGCATGGACAACATCTTTGATCATTATCATAAAGATGTCTTTCTCAGAAAGGCTTCTTTGCAATTCTTCAGCAGTGTCTTCATATCTTTCATTGCAAAGGGATACTGTTTCATCTTTAGCATTTACCAGCTTTCTGAGAGTGTTGGTTATGCCAACCCTTTTTGCCAATTGGACTTCTAGAGAATTGGCTTCATCTTCTAGCTGTAATTTTTCTTCTTGAAGATCAAGGAGGCCTGTATCTATACACATTGCAATTTCCTTGGGGACTCTCTTCTGAAGATATTTGATTGCATTTAGAAGATCATTGTTTCTTCCATCTTCATCACAGCTAGAGCAGGCTTCATCAGAAGAATGATAAAAGGAATTGTCATCTGATGTGACTTTCACATTTCTTTCCATAGAAGGAGTTTCTCTGATTGCAGCAACCTTCTTCCTCATCTTCTTTGCCTGTTTCTTCATTCTGTTTTTCAGAGTCTTGGCAGATATCTCCATTTGAGGCTGTTCTATCATTTCCTCAAATCTGCACTCCATATAGACTCCCTTGGATCTTTTAGAGGTAACCTCCCTCTGATACCAATTGAAGTGCCCAGATCAGTGTGAATCACTGAGAGGGGGAGGGGGTGAATCAGTGATCCTTTAAAGCTTTTTACTAATTGATTCTTAATCAATTAAACCTCTATGGCTGGTTAAAGCCTCGATCCACTCTTCTTGTATCTCTCAACCTTTCCCGGATAATGCAGTAATGAAAAGGCACAGGACACAAGGATTTACAAGGTTCGGCACCAAAGGCCTACATCCTTGCCATGCTCTCCAAGCATGGATTCTCCATTATAACCTGTTAAAATTACAATGGTCGATACAGAGTCCCACTGTATCTCTCCTGAGTCCCACAGGAGGGTCTTTATACTGCGTCCCACAGTGTTACCAGAGTCCCACTGGCCTGCTCCAGAATCCCACTGAAGACTTCTTCTCCCTGAGTCCCACAGGGTCTTCTCCTGGCTCCTCGAGTCACACGAGTAGCTCTTCTTCACTTCAAGTTCTTCAAGTAACTTCAACAGCCTGGGATAAAGGCTGCTGGCCTTGCTCTTCTTCTGATCACTTGTGGTGAACAGGTCTTCTCGTCTAGCTCAGGCTTTATCTCCTTCTTCAGGAAGACCTGGCTTCTCTCTTCAACTACTGAATACTCAGACAAATAATATCTTTAACTTCAGTCCGGTCCAGTCTCAGTTTCACTACAACTTCATGCACTGAATGCATGGCATCATAATATCTTCAAGATCTTCTGGTCTTGGACTCCTCAGATGCACACCACTGATTTAGCACTGTTCACATGTGCACGTGCATGCATGCATGCATGCACTCCCCTTCTTCTTCTCTTGGTGCAACAAACCCACAAAGGGTGTAATCACTTTTGAGCACACACCTACTTCTCAGACTTCACACACTTTATGCAATTTGCTTACACACTTAGAGTGTGTTCTACTTTAGTGTGGAACTTCTTCTTCTAAGTGTATACACACTTCTTAGTGCACACACCTAGGTTCGGCCTTCTTTGTCACTTGTTCATGTACTCATAAATTGTTCTTTGTTTTGCACACACTTGACTTTGGCCTCTTCCCTCTTCTTGTTGCACACCCTTAACCCGTAGGTTGTTCTTCAATTTTGCACACACAAAATGTGTCTTCACTTGGTGCACACACAAGGTCACAACCCTCGGCCTCTTCAAATGCACACACGGCCAAGTGTGCTCTTCTTTATTCAAATGCACAAGCAAGACTATGAATTATTCAATGCTTACACACACACAAAGTGTGGTCTTCCACTTTACTTGGCACACACCACTTGGTGTTGTCTTTTGTGCACACACATGGCCTTGGGTTGTTCTCCTCCACTTGGCACACACACACACGAGGCAAGGCCTCGGCTTTCTTCTCCCTTCTTGCACACACACCCGAGTGTGTCCTTCCCCACTTATGCACACACACTGCCTTCTTCTCACTTTGCACACACAAGGGGCAAAGCCTCGGGTTCTCTTCTGTTTTTGCACACAAGGCTCAAAGCCTTGGCCTTCCACTGCCTTTGCACACACTGCCCGAACTTCAGGAGGCGCGCAAGAGGGTGCAGCCAATCTTCCTCAACACTGGCGCAAGTTCTTGCAAGGGGCAGTCGCGCAAGGTGCATGAGCACAGGGGCGCGCAAGCTCCTCCTGCCGCGGGGCGCGCAAGTGCAACACCTGCGGGGCTTCAACCGTGGGCGCGCAAGATGTTGCGGCCACGGGTTCTTCCTGCCGCGCAAGGAGTGCGGGCAGGGGACTCCTCTTCTTGTCGCGCAAAGATGTTGCGCGCAAGGGACTTCACCGCGCAAGGGTGCGCGGGGCTTCGTCTTCGCGAGGCAGAGAGCTCTCACGGATCAACAGGTCTTCAACAAAAACATCAGCGAGCTCAATGAGAGCCACGAGCTCTCCTTATATAGGCAGAGGAATGCCTTTGATCATCCGCGTTCAAAATCTTGAATCACCGAAGATTTCGGATCTTCAAAATCTTTCCAAAGTTTTGCGTTTTATCCTCTGTTTCACGCGGGATCTTTTATTTTCTCTTCTCCTCGTGCATGCGATTTATAACGCATGCACGGCCTTCGCCTCTTCTATCCCATGCATGAAAAGCCTCTGTTAAAACCCATTCCATTCAAAGGCACGAACTCACCGAATGGCCTCGCACCTCCGGTTGCTTCGGCCTTGCTCGAAATCCTCCACAACTTGCATGCATGCCTTTTTTATTGCATGAATGTGATCAGTAGGCTCAGACGATCCTCAAGGAGCTTTCGTCTTCGAAAATGGTGGCCGGGAGCTCGAAAACTGTCTTCGGGAGGCTCCTGGTTCGAGCGGAGACGTCGCGGGTGGCTTCGCATGGCGCGGGGAAGAAGACGCGCGGAGAGCCGTTGGATTAAAGATTTGGACGGCCGCGATCAGGCTGGGCCGCGGCGGATTAGATGGGCGGTCCAGATCGAGCGCGCGATGAATCGTGCGGCTGGGATTCGTTCCCGGTGAAAATCGCGCGTCCCACATCGAATTCTCTCGCGGAATTTCCGCGGTTAATAACCCTGCCGCTCCCTCATCCCGGCAATTGAATTCTCTCCCTCCACGGTGCCGCCCCGCACCGTGTTCACCCTGCGGGCGCGCTCTGCGCCCACTCTTGCTCCCTGCGGGCGCGCTCCTAGCGCCCGCCATGCACTCTCCGGGCGCGCGGGCTTCACCACTGCGTGCCCTCGGGGGCTTATACACGGCCCCCCCTGCCTCTCGAGCTTGCACCATGGGATCCCCCATGGGCGTGGCGCCTAGTGCCCATATGAGCCGTGGGGTTGAACCCGTGGGCTGGCTTGAGATGGCCAATTTTTTGGCAAAGGACAGAACCTAGACTTTGTAAAAACAAAGTCCTTCTCCATATTAAAACATGCCAAATGCCAAATGCCTCCTTCTTCTTCTAAGCCATTCTTCCTCCTCTTTATTTCTTCTTCTTCATTAGAATTCATCATCCTTCTTCAACATATATTCATCATTTAAGAATGGAATTCTCGAAGGGTCTTCATCTTCAACTGAGCTCCTAAATCACTTAAATTCTCCAATGTGCTTCATTGACCTAATCAGAGATCAATTTCAAATTCACATGCACTAAGAGTTAGTACATGGACTTCATTAAACCACTTCATCCACTTAGAAGTAGTGAATGGATCATCTTGCTCTCCTCATGCATTGTCAATACAATGCATGGTCTTCTAATCATTGGTATGACATTGTATCATCAGGATACAAGTTCTTGGAACTTAATGATCAGCTCAACAATCGTCAGATATACATGGGGAATGTTTCAACCATATTCTCCAATGCCACTTAGTGAATCTCCTAAGTGACACTCCTCTAAGTTCCATGGCCATTCTCCTTCACCACCAACACCATCACAACCTTTTTCATTCACATCTTGACAATCCTTGACTTCCATTCATTGTAAGACAACAACATGCCTCATTGACAACCTCATTGACAACAAATGCAACACAATGCACTTCACATGTTATTATATGATTACATTTTTATGATACCCATTTTATTTCGTGTGTCATGATATGATTTTTTATGATCTTATGGAACATGTATATATGATTTCATTATGTGGCAGGTCTGATATATATCTCTCTATAATGTATGGGGTAAATATTTATATCTCATCATATAAAAATCCATGGAATGTGGAGTCTGCACAGTTTTGATAAGGAATTTTATATAAAGATGACATTATATATGAATGTTTACTAAAATGATGGTTTGGGTATTGAACCCGAACTACTACCATGGCCTTGTATGTGAGCCTTGACTACTATGAAAATAATTTTATTGGTTATGTTGATTACACATTTCCTTTTTTCTGATGTTATGAGTTTATCTATAATACTCTTAATTCTATAATGATTCATGAATTATGAATATCCAATCATTATGATAGGACTCTTGATTATGATTTTTTATATTTTGGTTATGATCTTATACTTTTATACTCATGATATCAAACTTGTATACTGATTATTATTCTTACACATCGCCCCTATTTACTATATTAGGCATCTGAGATCACCCTATAATATGATTCTATTACCTAGGTTATGAACATACATATTATGTATTATGTGTCTAATGATGGTATCCGTAATAGAGAATGTTGTGGTTGATAATGTAGCTAACTTATGTATCAGTATTTTTGTTTCCAGGTTTTAGGGGACTAAACTAATGTGGTCTTTGTGCACGGGTTTGTGTAATGTACTAGATGTTTCCAAAAAATGTTGTAATTGCTATGTATGAAAAGTGAGTTTGACTATATGTAAGACTCATTTAGTGATATTATTTTATTTACCAAACACATTTTAATACACTCAAATGAATTTTTATATTGGTAAACTATATGGAAATAACCCTTATAAGATCTAATTATATGTCACCTCCCATCAGTGAGAAATAGACATATCGAACTATGAAGACAATGATTAATACAATGCTTAGGATATATACAGAGCCTTAATAATTCTCATGAACCATTCTTAGTTCTTATATACCCTCATATATATCATTTATTTATAACATTAAACTCAACATATTTTCCATTAAATAAGTACAAGGGTTTTATTATTATTAAAAAGTTGATATGTAAGACAGCTCATGAAAGTTCAATGACATTATCAAACCAATACCTACCTCCCTAGATTCTATTAAACTCAATATTTACTGTTTATATTGATTAGAAATGTATAAAGCTACATATTGGTAATAAATAATGGGAAAATAATGATAATTGGACACAAACGAATGGTTGAAAATTAAAAACCCCTTTTTATTCAGAAGGATTCAACATCCGATCATTTTATTAGGATTAATAGTCCTATATTATGATTTATAATATATTCCTGTAAATTTCATAAATCTATATGGGAGTTCCAATATAGGAAATAATTCAATTAAAAAGGATGTGATGAGCCTGAAATCAAATTCCCCAGATGGGTCGTGCATTCTGGGTAGAATAAGAGTTGGTGGTGTGGTACGAAACACCAGGTGGAATATCATTATAGCCATTATGGATACATATGAAAATGGGGACCCTATTCAAGATGAGGGGAGTGATATGTTGATAGGATTATCCCTATAAAGACAGAAAAACCATGAGATATCCCAAGTGGAAATTGACTCTTTTATCCTCCATGACACCTGGAATGAAATACATGGTACCCCTTGTCCATATCATATATAATCAGAAAGTGGAAGCATTTTATAAACAACAATACAGAGATGTATCACAAATGAAGAGAGGGGGACAAGGTTGAGAATCAACATGCCTCTATAGTGAACTCATGGTTTAATATTCTTTCTAATGACCACACATTCTAGCTGGAGGGGGCCCACAAGATTAGAGGATATTATCTGGGTCTTGATTATTTTATACCCGTATAGACATTGTTTCTATTTTCATATTAATAAAAAAATTGAAGTTGGATGGATGAAATTAGTAACCATTTTGATGTTGTAAGAAAGATAAAAATTCAATACTCTTTGTGATGGATTTTCCAACAATACATGAACCGCCTAGACACAAAATCAATCATCATAGATCATACATATTTTGAAGGGAAAATTAGTTGTCCCAATGTGAAAACATGTATGGAAAAATAATTAGATCATTATAGCAATTTTGTATCATGTATCATAAATTGGGGAAACATACGATCTTTCACAATGAAAAATATTGAAAGGTGAATATGAATGTAGGCTACCCATGGCTGGTTTCTAGTTCAAAATAATTGGACACTTCATAGTTAGATATCCATAAAAATTTAATAGTGATGGAGAAAAAATAGAATCTATTAAATATCCCATAAAAATGGTTCCCTATAGAATTAATGTTATTCAAGGTATGTTTTCTACAAATATGTTTCAAATAAGTAATCTTTTGTGAATATAAAAAGAGGGTAATGATGAGTAAAAAAAATAACAAATCGTGTTTATGTTAAAAAATGAGGATGCTATGATGGCCATGGAAGAAAAAGAAAAATCAGAATTAGAGTATGGTCTTGAGAAAGATGCAATGGTTAAACTATAAGTATAATTAGAAGGATACTTTGAGATAATTATATTCAAATAAATTAATATTTATGAATTAGTACCTAAATAAAATAATTTATTGAATATGGGTATCAATTTGAAGAAAAAATACATTATACATAATAATATTTAAATGATCAATAATTAGTTTATATAGTTTTTAGATAACTGAATGAATGTGAAAAAAAAATTGATAAATGAATTAAATATTATGATGTTATAAATTTCTTTAAAATGGAAAAATTTTATTGAATTAAATCCCTAGAAGATTAAGTTGTAACCTAAAAAATTATTTTAAAAACTAAAATAACTAAAAAATTCATAGAATTTGAGTGTAGAATGTGTGGTTGAAACTATTAACTATGAAAAAGAACAAGGTGGACTAATTAAGAACCTAATTGAAATAAAAATCTCTTCAAAATAAAAAGTTGATGAGAGGTAAAAATAATCTTTTAGAAGATGTAGTCAGATATATTTGAGTAAAACACTCTGGTCTAATATACAGGGTGATCATACCACATTAAAGGTAATATAAATATTATAAATAATTTGAATGAAATAATTTATGGTATTATTGGAATCTATAATTATGGGAAATATAAAATAAAAGTAAACAATATTACAAGACTCGTAGAATAAAATATCAAGAACATATAAGTGCTCCTATTGAATTGCATGATACATAACATCATGAGTGTAATATAACATTGAAACTAAGGACTAAATGTTAAATTCAATTAGAATTTTTATTTCATCAAAACCAAAAGAGAAAATTCTCTTACGATAGTATAATGAACCAAAAATTATATGTATTGAATTTATAATAGGTAAAGAACATGATTCATCAATACAGATGATGAAAATAATTTGTGGAATCAGATGATGGGATATATTTTCTAATATATGATGGATAATATTTCATGAAAGACTATGTTGTGAAAATATCTATTCCTAATATTGATAGAGAAAGAACATGATATGGATGAATATAGGGTAAGATGGTTTGTAACCCATACATTATTATGTGGATGACTATATCAAACAGGCTTTATCGGGTCCATATCGATGTATGTGGACCTTCAAATATAACGGGGTCATATTTAGAGGCATATTTTGTACTCATTGATGATTTTTATAGACGAAGGGCCTTTTTTATGTTTGTGTAGAAAAAAGGGAAGTGATGGAATTAATTATGAGATATAGAAGAGTTGATAAATAAAATATTTTTTCAATCATGACACTCTGATGTCAAAAATTAATAAAATAGAAATATGTTGAATTATATAATTATCTATAAAACATTATATCATGATAGAAATTACATAAATTATATATTCATAATAAAATAATTTGGTAGAATGTTAAAACAGGATGGGGAATAGTATTTCTAAGAAAATTTTTATTAAAAGTGTATTTTATAGTGCAATAGGATAGAGGTAGTTAAATTGGATTTACACTCAAAACCAATAATTACTAATACCCAAATAGGAATGCATTCTATATGAGATATGGAATAGTAGAAAATATTTTTAAACCACATTTATTGTTTTCTGAAGTGAGTGTTACATTTAAAAAAAGGTTAACCACGATAAATATTGTGATATGGTATATGAATATTTATTTTTTCAATATTTAATGAATTATATGGATTTTATATTAAGGTTAACAATAATATATATTATTATCATAAGTAATTATTTAAAATTTAATAATGAGTGAGATGAAAAGGAAACTAAAAGACCATTTATTGATGAATTTTGTAAGCAATATGTACACTACAATTCAAATGAGGAAACTATTCAAAATCATTTTAGATTAAGAAACTCAATATATATATATATTATAAAACCTAATTCTAAATAATCTAAGGATATATAAAATATAGTAAACAAGTGTAGGGATGTAAATAAATCAAATATCATTTGAGGTATGGATACACCAACATTGAAAAAATGGATGCTTTCAATGAAACATTTGAATCTGCATCCTACAATGGACCAGTAATCATAAAATAAGTTATATTTGATGATTCTTTGAAAATATAAATAAATTATTATTAAGAAAATATATATTGAAATTAGATATAATATATCGTGGAGAGAAACATATGAAACATTTTATTAAAACTGTGTTTTTATTTTAAAATAAAATTTATGAATAAGTTTTTAAGGATAAAATTAATTATTAGTTCATATAAAAATTCTATAAAAATATTAAATTTGTGAATGTAGAGGTTACATTTTCACTAGTGGTTTGGATAGATTTTTTCAAGAAATTCTTAACTATGGAAATACAATGAATCTATAACATATATTTTATAGATGTGAAGACATATTTATTGAATAGGGTTCTTATGGTAGTTCTATATATAGATAATACCATGTCTTACTTTTTTAGAAGTGATGATAATAAAAATTTCATATAGTAGAATGGAATTTGTAGATTAAAATAATAACCTCATCCTAGATATGATGCATAACTTAAGAAAGTATAATTTAAGGTGTTGTTAATAATAATTAAAATGAGAAGATTTAATAATTGGAATAGTTTAGGGATTTTATATTGGAATAATACATTATAAATTGAGAAATTAATAAATATTATTCTATTAATCTTTATATTTATTAGATTAGAGTATTATATGTCAAATATAAGTTTTTTTTAACAAAATATTGGTTTTTATGGTCATCCAAAAAATAGATTTCATTTATCTCACTATGAAAGTATACATTTGATCTTGTTAGAAAATTTTATATGAATGAATAAATGCCTAAATTAATCCCCACTTCTATTGGACGTAAGATAGGTATGTATAGTGATTGAAAGGTATTTCATCTTGTTATTTTTAAAGAATCATTGTAAATATTCTTTGTCTGATTGCTCATATATGTTATATTGCGTATGAAGCCAATATGGATACTTATTTACAATGTAATATTGAATAATAACAATTATAAATCGTAAAAAATAATTATGAGACACATTACATTTACTCTTGATCATGTATTACACTTATTTTTAGAAAAATATCATGTTTTGAAGAAATTTTATGACACTGATTGGGTTACTAATGTTGTAAATAGAAAATCCAATAGTGGAGTATCATTTTTCAATGGAACTACATGTGTGGGATATCTAATAATTAATTTAAGGAATCACTTAGTACAAAAATACAGTGTGAATATCTATTACAAAGTCACATACATTGGTTTCGTGGATGGGGTTATAGATAAATGGTCTATTTTAATTGGTAAACAACATATACCTACCATCTATAAAAATGGTATTATTATTGAGATTATTAATAATATTGTGTAATTCTTCACTAATATGAACATATAATACAGGTATAATTTTATAAATATAATATAGAAAATAGAATATTAAATAAGGAGTTTCTCGGGAACAATTAATAGTAAGCATACATTATGAGAACACCATTTTCTACTTTTATTTTTTAGAAACATATGAATAAGCTTGTAGTTCATCCAAATCCGTCAAAAAATTATTTTATGTATGTCTACCTATATCCCCATTATATATAATTATTTCCATTCGTTGGTTGTATTATTATATAGGATCTTATTTTAATATCTCTGACTTTGTGGAGTTATGAATGTGATTATATTTTGGATTAAATCTCTTATGTTTTGTTAATTAAATGATCAATAGGAGTACAAGGAATCGTGGTGGTGTTTTAAGGGCTAGATACATGATATAAATGGGAATCGAGCCATTCTGTGCATGTTGCACGGTTTTCACATGGTTAGTGCATTCCATGTGAGGGGAGAGCCAAACCATCCAGTTCAAGACAATGGAATTTTTCATTGTTGGTTCATGGTTTTTCAAACCATGTGGCCCTCCCCAGGTAACTGTGTGACTCAAATCCTCTTGGGGAAAATCAGGTTAACAGTTGGAGCATGGTTTGTAAAACTATGCCTTTAAAACGCATGCCCTTAAAAAAGTGCAATTTTTCAGTTTTCCCCCTCTAGATTTTTAGGTTCTCCCCAATTTTTTCATCTTATTAATTCTCATCCAGAACATATGATGACCCAAATATCCTAGTATCTACCACGAATTTATCTCCTTCATATCTTTGAGGGATGGAGGTTAATTAGTTTTCGATTGAATCTCTGGGTATGTCTAATACTCATCTTACTTCTTTTCTCATGATTTGGTTATTTTACTTTGGGAATTCTTCTTCTGAATCAATAAAACCATTTTTCCCATGTTATTTATGATGAATCATTAAGAGGTTTTTGAATACATATATAATAAAACATTACGAGTGCATTTTCCATTGGATTTGAGGCACCTGGTCTATAATTAATATCTTATATTTTCATTATATATTTGTGCATGTTTGTTTTTTTATGGATTTATCTAGGGGTTATCTCAAGGCCATTGGTGTGTTTTTGTAAAATGGGTGTCCAAATTTTGAATATATACTCTCAAGGTCCCCATGGGATGCATTAGGGATGATTTGACTGATTTAGGGCCATCCATAGGGTGGGCCGATACCCCCTGTCTAGAAATTGGTTAACCAATTGCATGTTCATGGTGTGATAATGTAGAACCCTTGTGAAGTATGTTGATATATTTAATGTATGTGAAAATATAGGATTGGTATTGTGAAGATATTTGGTAATTTCATTAGTCCTAGTTTGGGATGGTGTGGAAATTAGTTAATTGAGATCATGACCTATGGTTTACAAATTATGTTAGAAATTTTTGATAGAGTTTGTGCATATGAATTGGTGAATATGTTAATTTGGAAATGGTATGTGAATGGGAATGTGTAAATTGGAATTCATAAGAGAGTTGATTATTATTTAATATTGCTTTATATAAGGGAATTTTTTATTATGATCAGGGATCTAGGAATGAATATAGAAAATTGGTTAATAGGCTAAGTAACATAAATGGAAAACATGTTAATGGGTTATGGAATAATATTAATTTCCCATATTGATTGTTATGGGTTATGATTGTAATTTTATTGGTTGTGTTTATTAATGATATGTTTATTTCATGGTGAATGGATGAATAATACTGTGCACAAAGATTTAGGTGTGGGAAAAAGGACTGAAGCTACTCCCATGGATTGAGTAGGAATGATGCTATAACTCCACCCATAATTCAGGAGTTAGGTAGGTTGAAATGGATATATTCAAATAATTGTTGCATTCCACCCATACTGAGGCTTCAATGTGGGGACATTGTGATGGTATGATGCATTATCTTTAGAGAGATATGGACATTATTTATTTCCTTATGCCACATGATAAATGTTATGACTCTGTGTGAATGATAAAAATTCCCAACTAATGGATTAATTTTTGATGATGAAATAATTAATGAATATGGTTCAGATAATAATATTGGAAAAGTCGGTGGTAATAGATAAGTAGATAGTGTTCAATTTATCCCCAAAACTATGAGTATTTAATTATTAATTGTTTAATATTTTCATGCACAATTTTTTTAGAATAGATATTTCATAGACACAATTGGTGGTGGCCTGCTGAGTTGTACTCACACCCTTCTCAGACTAGCATTGGGTTACCAATAATATTACACGATTCCATATAAAGAATAGAGAAATGGCCTTGTTATTGGGAGTTGATTCATGCCTGAGAGGTATATGGAGGAGGTTATATACTTGGAGTTAGGACCATTTTAGGGATACTGTTTTCACCCTCTGTTTTTAGGCATTGTCCACTTTCCTTATATCATGATACTAAATATTTACAATTTGTGTGGCTTTGTACCTTGTTTTTCATACTTTTTATTTATGCATGTTCATTGGACATTCTATGCCGTTTTTTTTCTATTTATTTTCTTTTGTTGTTTACTCTTATAAAGAATGTTTAATGTCCTCACATGAAATTTAGTCCCTAACTACTTTTCTTCAACCTCTGGAATAAGGGGAGGTGAACACAAGGTCGTTTGGAGACTAGCTCACACCACCAGTTTAGTGGATTCCAGGTAAGGGATGTTTCAATGTCGTATGAGATACATGTATTTTCCATGGAATACTATTAGGTAATGTATAATGAAGGTTAGGAAGGTTTCGATCCTTGGGGATGAGATCATTCAGGGGATTATCTATCCCATATACAAGGTAAAAACAATGTCACCTACGGTCGTAACTATTTTTCTTGTTTTGTGTTGTTACATTTGATGATATTTAACCATATGGTTATGCACTTATTGTGTGATGTGATAGTTTTATGATATTTCTATCATGGTCATAATGACATGAGGTTGAGCATCGATTCATATTTATATGAACCTATGTATTCAAATGGCATGAATCATGGTATGCACCCACATGTAATATGGGTGTGTGGGATGTAAAAGGGTGGGCTGCTTTTGTTATTATTGAATGAAATGATTATTGTGTCTAATAAAATGATGAAAATTTCATAAAAAGGATGTAAAAAATATAAATAATGATTAGAGAATTATTCTTAATAAAGTGGTGCATGTGAGTTAAAATTCATCTAATGTAAGTTGTGATATTGAAACAATTTTAAATTGGTGACCAGTGATTGGTAGTCATGGATTATGTTGGTCTACAAGTGTTTTCCATAGACCATGGTATCGATTGTCAGGGGTAGTGTTATGGGTATGAGAAGGCATTTTCGATAGTGTATGCAAAATGATTTTTTGGGGGTAAGTATATGGCCTTCCATTACGTAATCTGGAAGATGTATGGTTTGTGTTCTAAAGATCATGTTTGTAATTATACAGAATTGCCACCATTATAAAATTTCCCACATTAGAGACAACATGAAATTTAAAAAAATGATCCCCTGGTAGTGGAGTAAAAATATAAAATTATTTATGATAATCGGGAAGAGAATTTATGTGATAAAATTTCTCATTTTAAGAAGATGATGGAATGTGTCTTAGGGCAGGTTTCACTGAGTATGTTTGAGCTAACCAGGTAATTTCAAAAGTAGAACCTCCAAAATTTACAAGAGAGGTTGGTATAGAGGAATCCAAGTTATGGATATATTCTTTCCTGATGATTCATAACCACCTAGATATTCCTTCAAAGAAGTGATTAAGGTTAACAATCCATATGTTGTGGTTATATGAAATGTATTGGGGATACATTATGGTTTTGACGGAACACAATGAAAGAATAATATAAATGGGTTTTTAGAAAATGTTTCTAGATAAATATTACCCAGAGATATTGAGGTAGGAGGAGGATTTGGAGTTTATGAGTCATAACTTGGGGTTATGTTAGTGATGGATTATTCTAGTCATTTTATTGGACTATGTCTCTTCATCTCGACATTGAATAGACATGAGACAATTATGGATAAATGATTTAGGATGGGATCATACATGAGATCAGGTCCTAGGTGAATATATTCTGTATAAACTATATTGAATATTTGGTGGGCCACATCCTTATCTCCAAAGGGAACCTAAAAAAGAGATTTAGTTGGTGGAATTGTGATGATATCCAGGTGGATGAGTTGTGAAGATTATGAGAGAAGGAATCATTGTATTTGAAATTTCTAGGAGGTAGAAAGTGTATAGATTATAAAAAGGGGGGAATCCTTATGGGTGGTGATCTGGTGTTATGATACCAGTTTGATAGGATGGGGCACAAGTAGGGGATGTGTCCCCGACCACCAGTTGTGTATCAGTTATGTAGTAGGTTGGGACTTAGAAAAAGGTTCTATAGGATCCATAAATAGTTGGGAACTGATACAGGTTAGATCCAGATGTCCATTATGGGTAGGTGGTCGGTCACCCTGTACTATGTGTTTAGTTTGAGCTCTAGGGTCGTACCGGTATGGGTGGTGGATGTGAAACCCCAGGGAGACATCATCCATACCAGCAGGGTGGTGTAGTGTAGGGTAATCATGGTGGAACATATGGTAGAGGGGTAGGTCAATTTTTTGAAGTTCAGTCTACATTTAGAGGTGAAGATGCTACACCATCTATTGTTCTATATATGATTCTTGTATTATACACACTTACGAGTGCATTATTTGACACATGTGCCACATATTATTTTATTTTTTTCATAGTATTTAGATTATCTGGGTCTATCCATGGAATTTATGGGTGGTATTATTTCAATGGATACTCCATTGGGGGTACAAGTTGAGAATATTAAAAAATACAAATTTTTTACTTTGGAACATGGTAGAAAACATTTTCTGTGGAATCTATTATTCATTATGTAGTTAGGTATTGACTTGATTTTGGGTATGTGATGGCTTGTGATATATCAAAACAATATCTATTATCACTGATTTAACGTGACTTTTACATATCTTGGTAGAGGTACATATGGACTTTGTGGTGAGTGGGATGTTTGAGATGACAGTGCAGGTCCATTTTTCAAGAAACTAGGGGAACTCACAAACCAAGTGGATGGTATTATAGTAGATGAAGGATGAATGGAGAAACTAGTCATTCCACCTATTGTGTATGTATTTCAAGATGTGTTTCCATATTACTTTTTAGGGGTACCACCTGAGGGAAATGTTGAGTTTACAATTGAGCTATTTCTTGTGGAAAACCGTTTCTTATCTGCAATATCAAACGGCACATAAAAAACACTAGGATCATAAGACTTAGCAAGAAGAGATGGAGTGAAAGGGGTTCATCTATCCTATTATGTCGTTCTATCTAACCAATGTACCAAAAACATTCATGGAATTGATTAATTGAATATTTACCCCCAATTTGGATAAATTCCTATTTTTTTCAATGACATCATAGTGTACTAGAAGGATATTTATGATCATTCCAAACATCTAGAAATCATCTTGAGTAAAGTAAGTGAGAATAGGTTATACATTAATCCATCCAAATATCATTTTTTAATCGATAAGTGCATTTTTTGGGTGACATAATTTATGAGGAATGAATTTTAGTGGACATGATGAATGTGATGGAAGATTTCTTTTGTCATTTTCCCAAGAGTGATTATAATGTCTGGAGTTCTCATAGATCAACATGCTACAATCTAAGGTTCATTTATGAATTTTCCCATTTTGAAACACCTCTTTCGGTCATGATCACAAATGGAATCACGTTTAATGGTCATAATCATCTGAGAATGATTTCTACGAGTTAATGAAGTGGTTGAATACTACAACAATTATGATCATTCATGAGATATGAAAGGATTATATATTATTTTTTAATGTTTTTGGTGTTGGTCTAGGATTTCTGATGATAGAAGATGATTTTCTTATAGTACATGGTTCATGGAGTTTAAGGCCTCAAGATTGAAATTATCCCACTCAATATCTTGATTTGGCCGCAATTTTGTATTCTATGAAGTGTTAAAGGATATAATTTTTGGAAGACAAGTTCGTTGTATATTCCAGTAATAAAATTATGAATTATGTATTCTCTAATTGTGATTTGAATATTTTTAAATATATATTTTTTATTCACATGCCGAATTTTGATTTTGAGTGGTAAATGGGTATAATGTTACAGATTCACTCAGTTAAAAAACTGTAAGTGAGGTGGGTCAGGAGTCCTTCTAAAAGTGGATGGTGATGTAATTATTTAATGATATTCATCAAGAGACACATTATGGTAATGGCCATATGAGACTTGGATCCATAAAACATGATTTTTCACTTTTGATAAGGGTAAAGGAGAGTCATCTTGAGGATCCAATGACTTCGGCTAAGAGGGAAGGTATTAAAGGTGGGGAGTCACCTTGTAGTTGGTATATTGGGAATTGTTGAATAATTTACATTGAAGACAATGTTGTGGTGACAACATGTGCATGAGAAGAGTTTATGTAAACTTATCATGAATCCATTTGGGATGTGTACCCTAGTTTGAATAACATGTATTATAAAGGTGGAGAGTCACTATCATTCTCTATCAACATTCTGAAAATATATTTTCATATCTATATTTTTCATGAAACATCGTCCATTATTTAATAGATAATATATAAAATAATTTGATTCCTCAAATTATTTTCATCATCCATATTGATAAATCATGTTCTTTCCCTATTATCAATTCATTACATGTTATATTTGTTTCATTATCATCTCATAAGAAAATTTCCTCTTTTTCATTAGATGAAATAAAAATTCCAATTGAATGTAACTTTGTGGTTTTAGTTTCAATATTATATTACACTCAAGATATTATTTATTAAGCAATTAAATTGGAGAACTTATGTGTTCTTGATCTCTTATTCTGTCGATCCTGTAATATTGTTTCCTTTAATTTTCAATGTCCTATCATTATAGAGTAAAATAGTAACATAAATTATTTCATTGAAATTATTTTTAACATTTATATTACCTTTCATAGGGGATTATCACCATGTATAATGGACTAGAGTGTTTTATTCAAATATATGTCACTGAATCTTCTATTGTGTGATCATCCAAACACGAAAGGTAATTTCAATATTCTAAATAATTTGAAGGAAATGTTTTGTGGTACTATTTGACTATATATTGATGGGACATTGAAAATAAAAGGAAATAATATTTCAATACCGACATAATAAGAGATCAAGAACTCATAAGTTCTCCTATTGAATTTCCTACGAAATAATATCATGAGTGTAATATAACATTGAAACTAATGACTCAAATTTACATTCAATTGTAATTTTTATTTCATCAGAACCAATAGAGGAAATTCTATTATTATAGTATAATGAACCAAAAATAATATGTATTTAATTGATAACATAGAAATAACATGATTCATTAATATGGATGATGAAAGTAATATTTTTAATCAAATTATGGGATATATTCTGTAATAAATCATGGATATTATTTCATGAAAAACATATATGTGAAAATCTATATTAAGAATATTGATATAGATAGAAAATGATATGGATTAATGTAGGGTAAAATGTTTTTTATCCCTTACATTAATATGTGGAAGAATATATCAAGCAATTTTTTTCGGGTCTATATCTATGTATGTGGTCATGAATGATTTTTACAGATGAAGGCACATTTTTATGATTATGTAGAATAAAGGGAATTTATGGAATACAATTTGAGATATATGAGAGTAGGTAAATAATTTATTTATTCCCTCGTGACTCTCTGATGTCAAAATTGAATAAAATATATGTATGATGAAATATATAATTATCTATTAAAACATGATATCATGATTGAAATTCACTTTATTATAGAATCAAAAAAAAATTTGTGGTGGAATGTCTAAACTGGATGGGGAATAATATTTGTAAGATAATCCTTATTGATTGTGGTATCTTATGGTGATATGGGAATGTGGTAGTTAATGTTGATTTTACAGTAAAAACTAAAAGTTACTAATCCAAAAATAGGAATATATTCCCTATGTGAAATGGAGTAGTCTAAAATATTATTTAACCACTCTTTTTTGTTCTATGAAGTGAGTTTTAAATTTAAAAAAAATTGGTATCCACAGTAATTATGGTGATATAGAAGGTGAAGAATTATTTTTGGAATACTCTATGAAGGTTAAAACATATAAATTCCAGAAAAAAATTATAGATAATGTTTACATAAGTAATTATTTCAAATTTAGTGTTGAGGGAGATGAATAGAAAAATAAACGACCATATATGGATGAATATTTTCAGGAATATGTAGATTGAAAATCAAATGCATGAACTATTGAAAATAATTTGAGAGAAAAACACTTAATGTATATATATTATACAAAACACAATTATAAATAAAGTTTGGCTATATCAAATTCATTTAAAAAGAGAAGGGATGTAAATAAATCCAATACCATTAGAGCTATGGCAGCTCTAACATATACAGAAAGGTTGAGTTCAGTGAAACATTTGACTCCACATCCTACAATGGAGTATTAATCATTCTAATAAGAAACATTGGATGATTCATGTATAAGTGAAATATATTAAAATCATGAAAAATATGATAGAAATTTTATATGAAATATGGTGGAGATAACCAAAAAACACATTTTATTAGAACTAAGTTGTTATTTAAAAATAAATTTAATGAAAAATGTGTTGTGTTTAAAAATAATTATTAGTTATTATAAAATGTCTATAAAAATCTCTAATTAGGGAATGTAGTGGTTACCTATTCAAAAGTGGGTTGGATAGATTCAGTCAATCTACTCTTAACTATTGAAATACAATAAATCTATAAAATATATTTTATATATGTGAAGTCATATTTTATGAATATGGTTCTTATGGAAGTTCTAGATGTAGATAATCCCATGTGTTTGTTTTTTAGAATTGATGATTGTAAAATTTTCATAATGTTGAAGGAAATATGTATATTAAAATAATAACCTCATGCATGGTATCTTAGACTTGATGCATAAACTAAGAAACTATAATTTAAAGGAGGTGTTAATAATAATTCAAATGTGAATAATTCATTACAGAAATAGTTTATAATTTTTATATATGTATAATAAATTTTATTTTTAGAAAATAAAAAATTTTAATTGGAGTAATTTTATATATTTATGAGTTTATAGTATTATATGTAAAATATATGATATTTTAACAAAATTTGGTTCTGAAGGGTTATCCAAAAAAGAGATATACATTTGTGTCACTAGGAATGTATACAATTGATCTTCTTAGAAAATTTTATACGTATGAAAAAATCCCAAATTAACCACCATTACTACTAAAATTAAGATATGGATGTATAATTATTGAAAGGTATTCAATCTTAATATTTTTTAAAGAATAATTGGTAATATTATCTATCAGATTGCTCGTATATATGATATTTCATGTGAAACCAAAATGGATAGTTCTTTCCAATGTAACTTCAATAATAACAACAATCAATGGTATTAAATAATTATGAGATGCATTATATGTACTCCTCACATGGATTACACTTAATTATAAAAAAAATATCTTGTTTTAAGGAAATTTTATGACATTGATAGGGTTATTGATGTGGTAAGAAGAATATCTACAAGTGGAGTATCATTTTTTAATGGAACTAGGTGTGTGGGATATCTATGAAATATGTAAGTGAATCACTTAGTAAAAAAATACAGAGTGACTTTCTATTACAAAGGTATGTAGATTGGTTTTGTGTGCAAGGTTATAGTTAATTGATCTATGTGAATAGGTAAGAAACATATATCTACCATCTATAAAAATGGTAGTGTTATTTTTCTTAATAAAAATATATTGTAATACTTCAAGAATAGGAACATATCAAATGGGTATCATTTTATAAATATAATATTGTTAAATGAGTTTTCAATAAGTCGTTTGTAGGAACTAATTAATAGTAAGCTTACATTGCAATAAAACATTTTTCTACTATTATCTTTTAGAAACATTTTATTAAACATATAGTTCATCCAGCTCTATCAAACAATATAATAATTTATTATTTTCCTACATCCTCTTTATATATATGGTTTTCACTATGGTGGTTGTATTTTTATATAGGCTCTTATTGTAAGATCATGGACTCTGTGGAGGTATGAATTTGAATAAATTTATGTTTTAGTCACTTATTATTGGTTAATTAAATGTTAAAAGGGTGTAAAAGTAATCTTGGGGTTTTTTAAGGGATCAAGACATTAAAGAAATGGGAATCGAGCCATTCTGTTCATGTTTAATGGTTTTCAAAAGTTCAGTGCAATCCGTTTGAGGGGGGAGCCATACCTCGTAGATTGAGATAGTCGAATAATGCATGGTTGGAACATGGTTTTTCATAACACATGGACCTCCCCATGAATATCAGTTACTCAAATATTCTTAGATAATGATAGGATAATAGTTGGAGCATGGTTTTAAAAACCATGCATTCAAACTGTGTTCCCTTTAAAAAGAGCAATTTTTTAGTTTTTCCCATCAGTCTTTTTTGGTTATCTCGTGATTTTTCATCCCATTTATTCTCCACCAGCCCTTATGAAAATTGAAATCTCCTAGGATTTCCAAATGATCGATCTTATTCATATCTAGGCAGTTTGGAGTGTCCTTAGTTGTGGACTGTACCTCCGGGTAAGTCTAATCCTCATCTAACATAATTTTTCTAGATTAGTTTTTTTATATTTTAAAATCTACTTCCAAATCACTAAAACTCATTCTTTAAATGCAATCATGGATAAAAAATTAAAAGGTGTCATAATACGTATAGAAGATATCTTTATGAGTTCTTTCTCAATTGGATTCGAGGAAGGAAATCTAAAAGTTATATCCCATATTTTCATTGTATATTTTTCCATGATCATTTATGTTCATGGTTATATCACATGGTTCTCTTGATTCCTTTGGTGAGGTTTGGTAAAATGTGTTTATAAATTTTGAATATAAACCCTCATGTTCCCCATGGTATGTGCCAGGGATGATTTGACTGATTTAGAGACACCCATGGAGTGGGCCAACACCCCCCCCCCCGGATTAGAAATTGGTTAATCAAGTGCATGGTCATGGTGTGATAATGTAGATCCTTTGTTGAGTATTTTGAAATGTTGAACTAAATTGAAAATTTATTTTTGGTAGTGTTTATATATTTGGTAATTGATTAAGGGGTTTTTAGGGATGGTGTGGAATTAAGATGATTGAGATTATGACATGTGGTTTACAAATTAACTTATAAATGCTTGTGAGAGTTAGTACATATAAAGCGGTGATTAAGTAAAATTGAAAATTGAAAGTGAATGGAAATGTGTAAATGAGGTTAGAGAAGAAAATTGATGAATATTTAATATATGTTGATATAAGGGAATTATTTATTATGAATAGTACGCTAGAAATTAGAATAGAAAATTGGCTAAATATGCTAAAAATCATAAATGGAAAATGTGTTAATGGGTTATGGAATAATATTAATTTCTCATGATGATTTTTTGGATTACGATTGTAATTTTTTTTGTTGTGTTTGGTTGTGATATGGTTCTTTTGTGATGAATGGAAGAATAAGAATGTGAAAACTGATTTAGGTGTGGGAAAAAGGAATGAGGGTACTCCCATGGGTTGAGTATGACTGTTTCTCTAACTGCACCAATAATGCACGATTTACGTAAGGGGAAAAATCTCAATTCTTATAATAGTTACATTCCACCCAGACTAAGGCTTGAAGGTGAGGACATTTTGATGTTGTGATACGTTATCTCTAGTGAGATAGGTTATTATATTATTCACATATGCCAGATGATAAACATCATGAATCATTGTGTCAATAATTTAAATTACCAACTGATGCATTATATGTTGATGATGAAATAATTAATGAATAAGGTTCACATAATGAATTTGGAACAGTGGGTGGTAACACATAAGTATAAATTGTTCAATTATTTCCCCACAATAGTCCTTATTTAATTTTTAGTTGTTTAATATTTTCATCCTCTATCTTTTAAGAATTGATATTTTATAGACACCATTGTTGGTGGCCTACTGAGTTGTACTCACACCCTTCCCAGGAAACCATTGAGTACCCGAGCATATTTATTGATTACATATCAAAAAAACTAAAAGGGCCATATGATTGGTAGTTGAGTCATGCATGAGAGGTAAATGGATGAGGTTCTAGAATTGGAGTTATGACTATTTTAGAGATACTATATTCTATCTTTTTTTTGGTTTTATGCACTTAAACTATAGCATGATAAGAAATATTTACTTTTGGTAGTGGTTGGTACCTAGTTTTTTGAGCTTTTTATTTATGCATGATTATTAGTCCTTCTATGTCGTTTATGCTATTAAATTTATTTCTGATTGTGTTTTACTCTAGTAATGAGTGTATAATGTCCCCAAATGACATTAAGACCCAAACATCTTGTTATAAACCTCTGGCATACATGGAGGTTCACTTGAGGTCATGTGGGGACTAGCTCGGACAACCGATTTAGTGGATCCCATGTCAGGGATGTCACAATGTGGTACTTGATGCAGGTCTATTGCATGGATTACTATTTTGGAATGTTTAATGTAGGTTATAATTGTGTCAGGCATTGGTAATGAGATAATTACTGGGAGTATCTATCCCATGTATGAGCGAAAAACCAATTCACCTGGGCTTGTATTTGTTGTTCTTGTTGTGCATTGTTGCATTTTATGATATTTCACCATTAGGTTATGCACTTATTGAGTGATGAGGTAGTTTTATGATACTTTTTTCATGGCCGAAATGGCATGGGGATGAGCATCCATGTATCATTCTATGGACCTATGTATAAAAGTGGCATAAATCATGTTATTCACACACGCGAGATGGGTGTGTGTAATGTAAGTGGGTGTTATGAATTGGATATTCCAGAATGACCTGATTATGGTGTAAAATGAAATTATGAAAATTAATAAAAAGGTAAGTAAAATGTTAAATATTTATTATAAAATTCTGCGTAATAAAGTTGTGTAAGTTAATTAAAATACTATTGAAGTAAGTTGTGATATGGAAACAGTTTTGAAATGGTTACCAATGATAGGTAGTAACAGATTTGGTTGGTCTATCAATGTTATCTGTATACAATGTTTTGTATGGTCCAGGTTAGTGTTCCAGGTATGATATGACATGTTTTCACAGTTTATATGAATTGGTTTGTTATTGATATGTGGATATACATCCAATATAATTTGTGGATGTTGTATGGTTTGTGTTCTAAAATTAATGTATGGAATTATAGAGAAATTCCACCATGAATAAATGTTCCAGCTAAGATACAAGAGTACGTTGCCAAAACACATCCCCTATTAGTGGAGTAAAAAGATACAATGATTCATGATAATAGGGAAGAGGCGTTGTGTGATAACTTTTCTCATTTTTTATAGATGATACAATGGGACCTAGGGCGGGTTTCACCGAGTATGTTAGACCTAACCATAGAGTTTCATAAGTAGAACATCCATATTTTATTAGAGAGGGTGGTCTAGAGGAATCAATGTTATGGATGGAGTCTATCCAGATGATTTATGATCTCCTAGATACTTCTTCTAATATGTGATTAATATTACTGGTATTTATGTTTTGGGTCAAAAAAAAGTTATAGTGGGACATTATGGTTCAGACAAAGATTGATGAAAGAATGGCATAGAAGAATTTTTAGACAATGTTTCTGGAAAAATATTACACAGAGTTATTGATGTAGGTGAATGATTTAGAGTTTATGTGTTTTACCTAGGGGGTTGTGTTAGTAATGGATTGTGAAAGTCATTTTATTGGTCTACGCCGCATCATTCCGACATTGGAATGAGATGAGATGAATATGGAGAAATTATTTTCATATGGGATTAGGAATGAGACTATGTCCTAGGTAAATATATTATATATGAAGAAGTTCTCATATGTGGTTTTCCATGCCCTTATCTCCATGGGGAAACAGAAGAGATCATTAGTTTTTGGACATGTGATGATATTAGGGTTGATGAGTGGTGAGGCTTATTGGATAAGGAATCATTGTTTTGGAAATTTTCAGGAGGGTCAAGGTTCTATAATTAGAAATAAGAGAGGGATAATCTCTATGGGTGGTGATTAGTTGATATGATACCAGTGTGACAGGTCAGGGACCATTTGGGTTAAGTGTCCCTTCCCACAAGTTGAGTATCTATCATGCTGTAGGATGGGATTTATAAAAAGGTTCTATAAGAGCCCTAAAAAATTGGGCACTGATAGATGTCATAGGAATATTTTCGATACTAGTGTGAGGTCAGTCACCCTATAAAAGGTGTGTAGTTGGAGCTACATGGGTCATACTAGTATAGGTGGTGGATGTGGAACCCTAGGGTGAGATCATCCATACAGACAGGGTATTCTATTGTAGGGTAATCAGGATGTAACCTAGGGTATAAGGGTTGGTCATGTTTTTTAGTTCAATCTACACCTAGAGGATGAGAGGTAAGATGATCTATTGTTTGAGGTATAATTTTTGTAGAAAACACAAATTCTAGTGCTTTATATGACACATGTGCCAGATATTCATTTATTTTTTTATTTATTTAGTTTATTTGGGCCTATCCTTAGAACATATGTGTGGGGTTATTTCAATAGATCCTTATTCAGAGGTACAAGTTGAGGATATTAAAAAATATAAATTTTTTTATTTTTAAAATGGTAGATATATTTTTATCTGGACTCTATTTTTCTATAAGATTCCATGTATAGAATTGATTTTGGGTATAAGATGGCTAGTGTTATATAAATACCATATCAAATGTCACAGACATTTTGTGACTTTAATATCTCCTGATAGAGGCCCTAATGTTGTTTGTGGTGACTGGATTGTTTGAGCTGACAGTGCAAGTCCATTTTTCTATAAATTTTGGGAACTCAAAACCCATGTTGCTTGTATTGTGCTAGATAAAGGATGAATAGAGAAACTTGTATTCCCACCCATTGTGGATTTATTTCAAGATGTGTTTTCTAATGACTTCTAAAGGGTACCAACTAAGGTAAATGTTGAGTTTACAATTAAGCTCCTTCCTAGGGGGAAATGGTTTCTATTCCATAATATCAAAAGTCATGGGGATAACACTATGGACATACGTTTTATCTAAAAGAGTTGGAGTTAAATGGGTTCATATGTCCTATTATGCTACCTTGGGGATATCCCATGCGGTTTTCCAAGATGATAGATGGGTTGTTTATATTATTTTTTTATTATAGAAGGGTGAATCAGATGACAATTAGTAACTGATACTTGATTCCCATAATCTATGTCCTATTTAAAAAAATGAGTGTTTCTTCAATGTTCTCCAAGATCAATTTTAGATAAGGATTCCATCAATTGAAGTTGAGACCTTCTGATATATAGAGGAAAACATTACGGAGCATGTTCATGTTGAATGAGATTGGGGTGATGTCATTCGGTTAGACAAATGCACCAAAGAAATCATGGATTTGATGAATGGAATCATTAAACCTTATATAGATCAATTATTATTTTTTAAATGACAACTTAGTGTACTCTAAGACTCATGATGACCATTTCAAATAGATAGAAATCTTTTTTGAGTAATCTTAGAGGGAATAATCTATACACTAAGCCATCCAAATTTCATTTTTGAATCGATAAGTGATTTTATGGGTGAAATAATTTTTGCGGAAGGAATTTCAGTGGACCCCAAAAAAAGTTCTGGATGATTTCATTTGGGATTATCAAAAAAATGATTCTAATGTATGGAGTTTTCGGGTTTAACAGGCTATAATCAATGGTTCATTATTGATATCTCCCATTTGGAAACACCTCTTTCAGATATGACCAATAATGGAATCAATTTATAATCGTCAAAATCATGTTATAATGATTTCAATGAGTTAGAAAATTGGTTGAATACTACACCAGTTATGATCATTCCTTAGATAGGTTAGTTATATACCTTATTTTGTGATGATTTATGGGTTGGTATAGGATCTTGATGATACAAGTAGGTTTGGTTATAGAACATGGGTCTTGGATTTTGAGGCCTCATGATTGAAATTGTCCCACTCATGATCTTGATTTGGCTGCAGTGGTGTTTTCTATGATGTGTTGGAGGAACTAATTGTTGGTAGAGAAGTTCACAGTGTTTTCTAATTATAAATGTATGATGTATGTCTTCTCTCATTTTTATTGGACTATTTGGAAATTTATATGTTTTACGTACATGTAGTCTTTTTATTTTGAGTAGGATTACACATTGTTAAGGGGGAATAACGTTGCAGATTCACAGAGTCAGAAAACTCAAAGTGAGGTGGTTCAGGAGTCCATCTACATGTGGAAGATGATGTCATTATTTAATGACATTCTTCTAGAGGCACATGCTGGGAAGGTCTAGATGACCCATGGATCCATAACCCAAAAAATTTCAATTTTGATATGGGTCAAAGGGAGTCAGATTGAAGATCCGTAGTGTTTTTCTATGAGGGATGGAATTAAATGTGGGGAGTTATCTTATGGTTGGTCTATTGTGGATTGTATAATAATGTACATTCACGACCATGTTGTGGTTCCAAATTGTTCATGATAAGTGTTTATGTGAACTTATCATGCATCAAGGTGAGTTTTACACCCTAGATTGACTAATATGTATTGAAATATTTTTAGTTTGTATTGAATACTAGGAATGAAGAAATAGATTGTGGGTTTTGTGGCGTGATGCCTTTCCTCTCAGCAGGTTGATGATGGGAATTAGCACCTATGTGTTTTTGTAAAAACCATTTCCCAGTATGAAGTGGAAGTAAAAAAATGTAATTATGGATTTTTTAATTCTTCTTCTGAGGATTCCATATAATAATGATGAAATCTTGGTGGTTTTGAATCAGTTGACTAAATTGGATCATTTCTTATCAATCTAGGAGACTTAAACAATTAATCCTTGTGGTGAGTTTTATTTTCAAGAGATATAACAGTTAAATTGTGTGCATGAGAACTATAGTTTTGTATCATGAACGACATTATATATCAGGTTCCTGAAAAAGGAATATAAAAGTTACTTGGTATCCATTTATTAGAGTAAAACATTTCACCTGCAAAAATATGGGTAGTCGGAGCGTACAAATTATGTTTTTGAGGACATTTGAGGGATTGTGCCTTATATTTTGGTGGTTCATGGGATAAAACAAGTCACATTCTGAGTTTTCCAAAAAACAAAATTTTTTATGATATGATTCTAACGGAACAATTTGAACCACTCTATGGGAGAATTTGTCGATCTCCTTTGTGTTGGATAGAAGCTAGAGAGTCTGATCTATTGGGATTGAGTCTCATGTAGGAGATGTCAGAAATGTTTTGATTGATTTAGAAGCGCATGATAATTTATCAGAGTAGGTAGAAGTCATTGGTTGATCGACACCATTGACCTATTGATTCCGTGGTGGCTGAGAGTGTGTTCCTTCGGGTGTCACAAAGGATGGCTCATTATCAAATTCAGAAAAAGGGAATGTTATTACCATTTAATGTGGGGTCATTTGAGATTTTGGATAGGATAATACCAATGAATTAAAAATTATAGCTTAAATAATTGTATATTATAACGCGCAATATATTTCATTTTATACTCTTTGGAGATATAACCCTAATCTATCTCATGTAATCGATGATTAGGTGGTGAATCTTGATGCTGATGTGTCATTCTAGGAACTTCAAGTTCATGTTGTGGGAATAAGAGAAAAATTATTATGGGGTAAGTTTGTGCCTCTAGATATAATTTTGTGTCATCATGATAATGTTCAGAAAGAAACATGGGAGTGTTAATCGAATGGTCAAGACCATTGGACAGATCTATTTTACCTAAAATCTCAATGATTCTCAAGGACGAGACATTATAAGATGGGGAGGTTGTAAGATCCCACTCCTCATTGAGGTTTGTCGTTCCTTAAATTTTTGTTTAATAACATTATTTATTTAATTAAATGTTCACAATGTGTGCGAAGAAGCTTGAAGGTGTTCATGGGGATCATGGGATGAATGAAAAGGGAATGGGTCCATTTTGACCATGTTTCATAGTTTGTGCACAGATATTGTAAACCATGTGAGGGTAGAGCCAAAGAATTCAATATGAGAGTGTGTAATTCCTCTTTGTTGGAACATGGTTTTTCAAACGGTGTAGCTCTCTTATGGATACAATGCGACTAAATTCATCTTATACTGAGGCAAGCACATGTTTTGTGAATGATTTGGAAAATTGTGCAACCATACCATGATCCCTTGAAAAAGTGGAAATTTTCAGTCCCCCCACCAAAATTTTTAGGTTCTCCTCCACCTTTTATTACCATTTCATATCCTATAGAACATGTGACAAACCAAATCTCCAATGATATCCCATTTATAAAAATCATTCAAATGTATTCCATTTGGAGAATCGTCAGTTGTATATAGATTCTTTGGGTATGTTTAATACTCCTTTAACTTCCTTTTTTAGGTTTTGGTTTTGTACCAATGGAAATCATCTTACGAATCATTAAATCAACTATTGTTTATGGTGGTATCTAGTTAAAATCATTTATATTTAGTTTAATATGGATATAATTTAATATTTAAAAGTATATTTTCCACCATATTTTTGGTAGTTGGACAACATGTTATATCCCATATTTAAAAGTATATTTTCCACCATATTTTCGTTATCCAATTGCAAGGATTTGTAAAATGGGTGTTTAATGTTGAGCAGAAATCCCCATGTTCCCCATGGGACACATAGAGGTTTATTTGACTAATTTTGGCCCACCCATGGGGTGCATCGATACCCAATCTGTCTAGAAATTGGATATAAGAGTACATAGTTGTGGTTTCATAATGTAATGTCATGTTAATTATTATGATATGTTTATTGTATATTCAAATAGAATTTGGTGGTGTGTATAGATTTGGTAATGAATTAAGGGGTTTTTGGAATGACATGACAATAAGTTTATTTAGTTAATTGGTTATCATGATATGCAGTTTATGAATTAGGTTAGAAATGCCTATGAGTGTCAGTGCATATAAAGAATTGAATATTTAAAATTGGTAATGGTATGTGAATAGGATTATGTAAATGAAATTTTATAAAGGAATATATGATTATGTGAAATTGGTTGATATAAGTGAATTATTGATTATGCATAGTGAGCTATGAATGAGAATGGAAAAATGGCTTGATGGGATAATTTACAAAAATAGAAAATGGGTTATTATGTTATGTAAAAATATTATATTCCCATGTTTATAGTTATGGATTATGATTATTATATGTATTGTTTTTTATTGGCTGTGGTATGGTTTTTCCATGGTTAATGGACAAATAATCATGTTCATGTTGTCTTAGGTGTGGGATAATGGACTGACACTCCTCCCATGGGTTGAGTTGTAATGTTGGACTAACTCCATCCACAATGCATAGGTTTGGTAAGGGGGTGGATATTTATTCCCTTAATGGTTTAGTTTCACTAGGACCGATGCTACATGGTGACTGTATTGTGATGGTATGATGTATAATATAGAGTGATATATGGAATGACTTAATAACTTATATAGAATGATAAATTTTATGATCCTTTGTGTGAATGACGTAAATTCCCCACCCATAGATTACATGTTGTAGATGAAGTAATTAATGTAAAATGTGAACATAACAAATTTTCAATTGTTGGTGGTAGTAACTAAAAATATATTTTTTAGTTGTGGCCCCCAAACATTTATTTATTTAATTTTCAAATTTGTAATATTTCAGGCAATGTCTATTTAGACTGGAGATTTGGTTGAAGTTTATTGGGGTGGCCAATTGAATTTATTCACATTCTTCTCATGACATCATTTGGTACCCGAGATTATTACATGAATTAATTTCTTTAAATATTAATGTACCATTTTCTTAGAATTTGAGTCATGTGCCGACCAAGCTCGGGGCTCCAGTATTGTGGCCCTCGAGTTGGGGAGGTTAATCGTATATTCCATTTTATTTATCAAGGAAGCAGGAGAAACTATTCATGATTTCTTTTAAAAGTAATGTGTAAACATTCTTATATTATATGGATAAATTTTCTATTATTTTTATATTTTCTGTATTCCTATTTAGAGATTAATCTCATGTAGTAATTGAGAGTGTATTTATGACACATTTCACAGTTATGATCATGATTAAAGTGAAACATGTTAAAAACCATATCTAGAAGAAGAATCCACAATGATATTTTTTATCAAATAGGGTAAGTTAAAATAATGATATAATCATTGGAAATGAGAAGGAAAGCATGAAAATAAAAATTATTTTGATGAAATTTAATATCATAATTAAAGGTAGAGAATATCATCATAAAGGGTGATGTTTGTTAGATATTTTTATCAAAGAGAGTAGTTCATGGAATCATTTCATTTTTTCAGGTTGATAGAAATGGCAATTGAATTTAAGAGTATGTATGATGTTTTTGTTAAAAAAATTTGTATTATGAAACTTTTTAATTTTTAGGATCATGTATATGATGAAATAATCAAACTCAATAATTTATTTATTTTTATATTCCTATAAATATCTGGTATGATAATGGGTATGTCTGGTCTTATAGGAAGATGAATTTTTTGTACTGACGAAAGAAGAATATAAAAAATACTCTATGTAATATCTTGAGATTATAAATGAAATACTATCCACTAGAATACAATATAAACAACACAAAGCGTAAAAAAGCCACAAAATATTAATATTTAAAGATGAAAATTATACCATAGTTATTGAATTTGTTGGTATGAATATTATTTACCAAACTATGAATTATGTGTATAAATTTCCAATGGAAAAAATTAGTGATATTGTATTAGTGAATACTCACAATTTTTCGAAAATTAATTTTATCAGTCAAAATTGGTATTAATCAACCTTCACTAATTAATATTATAATTAATTTAAAAATAATTTGAGAAATAGATTTGACAAAATAAATACCCTTCTTGTGAATAATAATATAAATACATTTATAAGGATTAATTTTTTGATGTTTTCGAAATAATTGATATTTTAGTAAATAACGATAAATTTGGAATTTTTAAAAAAAATAATTTTCTATTATTATGTATTGAAAATTTAATATTATATTTTAGATTAGTTTAAAAATTATATTACTTCACCTTGATAAAAAATTATTATATTATTTTCATTATATGTAATTTTAAACATTAATTTTCTATTAAAAAAGTTTATAAATAAAAATATATTAAAAAAATTATTTTCATCATGTTTTGATAGTTTAATTTTAAATTAAATTCTATCCCTTAAAGATATTAAATATTTAAAATTTATTTATATATTTATAATAAATAATTAATTTCTTTAAATATGGACCTTTTATTTTTTATCATTTTAAATAGTACCTTATATGAACTTTAGTCACTTCATTAATGGTAAATCAAATAATTAAAGAAATAAATAATATTAAAATGAATAAAAAATGAGACAAAAAATTATTTTATTTTATAGGATGAGTATATTTCATCCATTATCTTCTTAAAATTGAATGTGTGTTCTTCTTGTTCAATTTATCTTTGATTATAACCTTTATAATATTTAAGTATATGATAAATTCAAAAATGTTACTTAATTGTTTTTAATATCTTTATTATTTTTTGACATCGATAAAAACATTTTTTGTTTAATGAATTTTTATTTGAAATAAAACTAATTCATGGGAGTTTATTTATAATTTTTATTGATTAAATTATTATCTAAAATATTCATGTAACACATACATATAATTTGGTGAATTGATAAAATATTTAACAAATGAATTTAAAAATATTAAGGGTAATTGAATTTTTTTGAATTTTTTTTATTCCCAATTTATTTAGAAAAATATAAAATATTTGGGAAGTTTAAAATAATTATATATTAATTTATTTTTTACATGTTTTTTTCAAATTCAAATTAAATTAATATCTCTAAAACATGAAATTAATTATATTTTATAAGAAATAATGTTTTATTAATATAATCATGATTTTTTAAAATTACTCTATTAAAAAAAGTGAATGGGATGTGGTTGAAAATATCAAACATGGAGTTTTATGAGTCACATTTCCTTTTATAGTAAATTTATCGACTATTTAGTGTTAAATAATTTTACTCCACCATAAGTATCAAAAGGGTTGATGGGGGTCCAAAAAAACAATATAAGGGTGAAAACATTATCTACTCATATCAAAATTTTATTTTATTATTTTATATTTACGTATAATCATCGTAAATTAATATTTTATCAGTTTTTAACCTTAATAAATTGGAAATTAATTTATAAAAATTTAATATTTTGAGTATTTCCAAGAGATTCCCTCCCCTTAGTTATAAAAAGTAATCTACACTCTTATTTCCATCAAATTTAAAAATAATATTTGACCAAAAAACCATATCCATATACCATACATAGATCCACACAGTATTCATAGAGGTATTTTTTATTCATGAAACCATCATAGGAACACTTTTTTTGTTTAATAAAAAGGATTTTGGTCGCTGAAAATTATAGTTCTCAACTATGAATTTTCAATTGAAATCTACTTTTTACTCCACAGACTCTTCTTTAACCTTACATGAACAAAAAAAATAAATTTAATCAATATATTATGTTGATATTATGAAAATTTAATATCTTATATCCATATCCCATTCCATCTTATGTGAAACGAATCCATCAATAATTTGTACAACGAACTAACACCACAAGAAAATGTAATCTTATTCCATCACCACAGCTCACAACTAGTTATAATGATGGATTTAATGTATATATATGATATTAATCTCATTTTTTCATTATATAATGTTAATATATAATTTAATTTCATACTTATACATCCATCAATAAATAATAATGGCATTTGTGCGTATATACATATTACAAACTTAACGGAGAAATGTCATTCATATTTCATAACTACATCACATGGATTATATATTTAACTATATTTATATAAATAATATTATATTTAATGTATAATCATCCTTATGAAAATATGAAACAATAATTTCTTTATTTCCATTATGATCTTAAAATAATAGAAATGTTACTCCAACATATGTACGACCTACCGTCTCCATGATGGTAACATAGTTCAATTTTTATATCAAATATTCATAGATGGATTTAAAATAATAATATATTTATGAAAATTATAAATAATTTATTTTTATTTTTTGAGAGATGATGTAATAATTAATTCTTATACCATAATAAAATTTATTAAATTCCTGTTGGAAATATGATCTGAATATCATCAAAATATCACACATGAACTTAATTGAATAAGTTAATATATTTGACATGAAACAAAATAAAATAAAATAGATAATATATATGAAAACTATTCATGAGAAATTTATTAAAAACATAATTTTATTATTCTAGATGATTAGGGATGCAAATGATGAGTCAGACTCATGGTAAGGGGCTCTTTACTTTTGAACCCCACATTTTAAATATTTTGAAGGTTTATTTTCAAATGTTTTTATATTCTATATACATATTCCAAAATATTATTTTATTTCTGTATTTATATGTACATTAACTAATTATAAAAGAAATTTTATTTCACTTATTAATTTAATTAAATTTTTCAAAATGAATCTGTTTATACAATGAATTGAAAAAAATACAATTTTTTTATCATATACATCATCAAGAGTTTTTTACACCACCATAATTGTTATTTATTTTTTTATTCAATTAAAATATTAATAGTTTTATTCAATGATATAAATTATATAAATTTCTTTTTTTTATTTTCTATAATGTTCTTCAATGGAGTATATATTTTAATATATACAATTTTTTTTCTTATGGGTGAAAAGAATATTTTAAGGAGTATATTGTAGTCAAAAAAAAGTTTATATATTAATTATTTATGTTTTGGTTATTTTAGTTTTTTGTAATGATGTTTGTTTCCATTAAAAACTATGGAAGTTTGATTCCATTATAAATAAACGACTCTTGGTTCTATTATAATCCATGGATAAATGGGTGTCTGATACCACTCCAATGCATTTGGTGGGAATTATGTATAAAGTTAAGAAAATTAGTTATTATACTTGTAAGAGTGATATTAAGAGTTATATTAAATTGATCTCCCAAATTAACTATATGTTTTATATTTTCATTCATTTTATTTTTATATAAGTACTATTATTATATAAGGTAAGATAAATTATTTCTCTTAAATAGAATGATTACACTAATTATTAAGGGGGAAATTTACAACATTTTCAAAATATTTTCATGATTTTTTTTGTCATTTAAAATATTCCTTTATAAGATTTATTTTATAATTAAGATTTATAATGAACTGTATTATTATATTCGTTGGGTAGTGATATTGATTTATTTTTTAAGAAAATGCATATTTTAAACCCAGTGTTTGTTCTGGAAGGTAAATATTTAACAATAATTAATGTACAAACGTGAATATTAATTTCATTTAAAGTTGTTTACAATGAATTTTTTGTTATATCATGTTTTAAAATCTTATTCATTGGGTTTTATGTAATGGTGATAGATTAATTATCTAAATCTCTTAATAATAAATATTGTTAATAGTGTGAGAAATATATATTTACATAATACAAAATATTATATAACATATAAGGGAAGTCCCTTAATATTTATATCATATTTTAGTTTAAATATATATATATATATATTTAGACTTTTTTTAGATTAAGATAAAATTAATAAATACCAAAAAAATCAGTATGATAGTAATAATTATGGCTGTTTTAGAAAAAATAAAGGATTTTAATATAGGATGAAATGGGTATGGATATATTCATGTTTATATGTCACATCATATTGTTTATTATTGATTTTTTTTAAATACATGCATGATCCTTTTTGTTTTATTAAATGGATTGAACCATAAGAATATGAAAAAAAATCTGTGAATAAAAATGTGATGAATTTCTGAATGATAAACAGAATGAAATGATAGAATTACTAAAAAATCATTACTTTTAACAAGATATCACATTTTATAATTAATTATATTAACCTTGGTGAGTTATGTAATGAATAGATTGATGGATAATGATGTTCACTAGATTTTTAGGTTATAAATATCATAATGGTTAAATAATTGAAAATCGTAACCACCATGATCATTGTAAGTAGAACCAAAGGAAAATTATTAAAATAATCATAATATGTATTTTATATGATAAAGGATATCCGTCATAATGCAACAATCAACCATGGGAAATGAAATATTTTAGTTATCTCCATGAAGGGAATAATGTTCTTCCCAGTATATAAATTGAATTTTTTAAATCTATAGAGTAAGACAATTATGAAAATCAATTTCATAGGGAAAAATATCAGGGAAACTATCCAAAATACTATATTATAAATGTTCAAAAATTAGTAATTCCATTACAATATATGATCATGAAATTTCAAATAATATATAAATGGTATGTACTGAATAATGACAAAATTTTAATATTTGATAAATATTAGAATATTATTATTATTTTTCATTTTAGGAATAAAGTATTAAGAAAAAATATTGAAAATATTATTTAATGGATTATGAAAACTATTTAATGATTTTCAACTCAACATAATGAGATTTAAGAGTTATGATGTAGTGGAGTATTTAAGGATAACAATAAGATAAAAATAAATAATAATATTTTGATTTATTATGTTATGAATTTTCAATGGAAATATATATTTAGTATTGTTATATGTTTTTGGTTTATTTCAACAGTATGTTTAACATGTTAAAATTTAATTTGAGAAAATGTCATTAAATTTGGTGGGATTCAGTTTAAATGTAATGATAAACATTAGGGTTTAAATGATCACTAATATTGTTGTAATTATAGTTTGTAAACATTTGGAGAACATTTGTTTTATCATATAACTAACAATGTGGATTTAAATTGATTTTCTAATTATGTTATAAATTTTATTTCATATGAACTTCATGATTTTTAGGATAAATCAGAATATTTTGAATAATTTGGAATTTATATGAAAAATTATTGGTGAACTATCCTTTTGAAAAATATAAGATTTTAATTTTTCATTTTGGGGATTTAGGTTATTTTTTGGGAATTATTAATTTTATATAGTGATTATATGAAAAGGGAATACCCATTTCTCATATGAAACTTTATGAGGGATAGCTATTAGTTATAAAAAAATGAAAAATTATTATTGGAAGAATGTGTGATTAATTAATTATAATATTTGGGATTAAATATTATTCAAGAATATTTTGACGTATTTTAATAATTATTAATTATGGAATGTTTTGGTTTGAACATTGAGTATTACTATATAATTTTGGGGATTAATAACATTCTTTCATGTGAAGGTTTATTCATTTATGAAATTATCCTATATTGTGTTATACAATTAAGTTCTGGTTAATTTTTGTTGATTGTAAGAATATGTTATTATAAATTTATCATATTTTATGACCCATTAGTTCTTAATATTTTTTCCTCAGTCATGAAAAATTCATCTTGAATACTCATCCTCTGGAGAAAAATTTGAGATTGCGAGGGAAATTTTCTTTATGGATTAGATTAATGTATTCATGTAAGAATCATTTCATATGTTATTTTTCTATATGGTAAACAAATTCCATAGCATTGGAAAAAGATATCATAGAACAAAAATATTATCCTATTATCATCATTTATAATGAAAATCGATATTCTTTGAATATATCTTTTTTATGGTTATTTGGCCATTATCATTCCCTTGACCAATACCTTTCTCGTGATCAATAATTTCTATTATTTTCCATTGATATTTGGAAATTATGTTTTTCCTAAATTACAATATTTTCACATAAAACTAATATTATATTATTTTCAAACCTAGTTTTGTGTTAAACCAGAAGACCTTTGTACTTCCCTTTATCTCTTTGAAAAATAAATATATATTAACCCTTTTTATTATGTTGGATTTGAAGTAAATAATTTAAAAATGTAATTCCCTTTTTCAGAGAACCCATGCCTAAATTATAAGGATTAGATTATTTAAAGAGGGTGAATTTAATATATTGAGATCGTAAAATAAATAACATTTTCAATGGTGTTCAAGATATTCAATAGTAAGATTAAACGATCTATTAAATATTATTGTTTATATATAATTTTTTTAATAGAGACAATTAGTTTTCATATTTATTTGTTTTTATTGATTAATGTCATAATGATTTCCTAAAACATATATAATTTTTTCTGATAAAATAATATTTTATTCATTAATAATTATATCAATATTATCATGTGATGAAATTTTTTGTTTATTATAAAAAGACTTTATTTCTCTGAATAATGAAAAATATTGTTTTTTATAAACTAAAATTTATAACCAAGATAAAAATTCTTATTATATTATGGTTTTTTTTACAATTTTTGTACTTTTTCATTTCTTAAAAATTGTCTTAATAACTATTTATGATGAATGAAAAGATGAATTTGGTAAAAAAAAACATTATGCATATTAAAGATCTTTTTCTGAGAAACTCCTTTTAATAATCTTTTTTGGGATTAGTTAAAATTGAAATTCATCCACTTATTTGAATTTAATCACGAAAAATTATTCACATTTTTGGAATTTTAAGGTCAAAATTTCGTAAATATAACCCTTTTATTTTTGGTTACTATGAATTGTTACCTGAGTAAAAAAATAACCTTTATAAGGGAAAATCAATAAATTAAGATTAAACATTATGTGATAAAGAAAAAAATTAGACACAAAAAACTAAATTATTTCATTGTATGATTATAAATCATACATAATAATACAATTTTTTAAGATTTTTTTTTTCAAATTTGCAATGATTTTTCCCCTTACAAAATTTATGTGATGAATAATGTCCAAAATGTAAATATCTTGTTTTTGATATCTATAAAATTTTGATATATAGATAAGTAAAACATATGTTCCATTAAAAGTTGTTATTTGAAATATAAATAATTTTTATGGATGAAATAATTACATTAATATCATATTTAACGTCAATAAAATATATAATCAATTAATTGAAAATTAAAATAATTTATTTTTAAAATATTAAATATAATATAATTAGAATGAATTACTGTGTTCAAGGAATATTTAAAAAAAAATTGTTAAGTCGATTTTGAAATAATATATTATTATTCATTTTTTATGTTGTTTAAATAGTAAAATGAAACAAATAGTTAAATAATGAAATTTCAGATATTTTATAAAAAATAGTGTTTTATTAAATCAAATTAAATTCATAAAAATATCATCTATAGAAAAATATGTTAGATTTTTCTCATAATGTCAAAAATATATATGATATGGGACAAATTTTCTTTTTATAATAAATTTCTTGGCTACATTATTGAAAAGGAAATTATTATGATGGTTAGTGTCAGAAGGGTTAACTAGGATTTATAATATATAGATAAGGGATAAAATATATTATAAACATATAAAAAATTATATATATGTGATTATTTATACTCAAACAAATCTTATCATAATATTATATTAGTTTTTATCATTTTTCAATGAATTTTAATGTATTTTAAATTAATATTATATTTAATTCCAAGAGTTACCCTCCCAACAATTATAAAGGGGAACAACCTCTACTATTTTCCTCATGCATAAATGTAATTTTTTTATTCTAATAAATACCCAAATAACTTCCTTAAATACCTCCTCTCATACTAGAAGAATATTTATGTTAGAAAATAATCATAGGGTATCTTTTTGGGAAAACATTAAGAGTTTATCTGAAGTACATTTATAATTATTAACCAAGACATTTTAATTTATTTATTCTTCCACCACCTTAAAATATTATACAACCACACCTAATTATTAAAATAATTATATTATATATAATTAAATGTCATTGTCCTGCAAAAATAACATATATCCATGTTATCTTATATCAAATGGGAAATTGAAAAATCATTCATGTATACCGAGGACTATCTCCACACAAAGAAAAGAAATTCCTTTTCGATTACTGAATCCCATGGTTGGTTATAAATATTTATTTAACATATATATGATATTTATGAAATATTAACCATTTTTTATATATAATATATCTTCTAATTTTTTAAATTTACATCCATCGAATAACTATAAAAACATTTGAGTGCCCTTAGCAACTACCACCTCCACAATGCGATATAATTTGTATTCATAATTACATCACATGGATGATATATATGTTTATTTAAATAAATAATTTAATATTTATGATATAATCACAGTTATATAATGATAAAATAATATTTTCCATCTTTCTATCTACATTGTTGAAAAATGGAAACATTACTCACGTACATGTGAGGACTACCATCTCCATGATTGTAACACAGTTCATTTTTCATAACCATGTTTATGTGATGGTTCTAAAATTATAATTATTGTATAAAAAATATAACTATTTAATTATTATTATTCTATAAATGAGGTAAAAAAGACCTTATTGGCCACATTCGGACAACCAAATTCATTTTGGACATATTATCTAAATATAATCAAAATAATCAATGGGAACATAATTGATTGTGTTATTATATATGTTTTAGTTATAGATTAAATAATGAAAATAAAAAACATGTATATAAGAAATGTACAAAAACTTTCAGACTCGAAGTAAGGGATTCAATACTTTAAAAACATCATATTATATTATTAATGGTTAAATTTATAAATATTTTTTCCCTTATTCATGTTATTATAATTATTTTGTTAATATATATATATATATATGGATATTAATGAATTATAGAGTAAATTTCATGTCAACTATGAATTTATTTAAAAGGGTTTAAAAATAAATCTTTTTATTGATTTTTTTTGATAACATATCAATATTAACGTATATGGAATCAGTGGATTTTTTCAGGTCCATAACTGTTATTTGACATTTGAATTAAAATAAAATAATTCATGTTTTCATAAAATTAAACCCTTATTTTAATTGGTTTTGGGAATTTTAAAAAATATTTTAAAATGTAATTGACATTATTAAATCCAATAATGTATTATTATGTATGAACAGAATATTTTAATGAGTGTAATTCTTAAAATTTATATCTTTTATGAGTTATTATTATTTTATAGTCCTTGGGAATTATTTATGATAAAACAAGCTTCCATTATTAGAAATGTATTTGTGGTCACATTATAAACCAATTGTTATTGGTTCTGTTATAAACCAAATATTGGTGGGTATATGTTATCTCCATAATGAATACGATGAGAATTATATTGGAAGTCAACCACAATTTTTTTACACTTTTAATAGTGATTGTAAAATTTTCTTTAAATTTATTTAATATGTTAACTATATTATTTATCGATTAATTACTTGAATATATTTTTTTTAAATATTATGATTTCATATTTTTAGGTCATGGGAATATGTTTAATGATATTTATATGATACATTTTGAGGGTGAAATATATATCTTTTAGAAAATTTTATGAATATTTATTCATGACTTCAAAAAATAATTTTGGCGATTTATTATTTATTTAATATTAATTATGAAATATATTAAGAATATATTTAGGAAGAGATTCATGTTTATTATGTATTATAATGTTTATCTTGAGACAATATTTATTTTTATGATGGAAAAATATTATAATTATCTATCCAATAATGGGTTTAATTATTTATATTATGTCACATAATAATCTTTTGTGATACTAAAAAATTATTTTATAATAGTTAATGAAAATAAATATTTGTTTGGAATGAATAAAATTGTAATTTTCTTCAAATGAAACTTCCATGGTTCAATTTTTATCAAAGTTGAAAGTATTCTGTAACCAAAAATTTAAAAATTCAGCAATACCAAATAGAATAGAATTTTAAATAATTAAATGGATAAATAAATAAATCATCTAATAATTATATCTTAAATAATTGAAAGCTCATCATGGATTGAGTGTTTATTTTATAGACCATTTAGTATAAAATATTATGAGACTAATTCCAAAAAAATCATTTTCCATGAAAATAATAAATCGTATTCGAAAAATTTAACCAAAATATATATTTTTCAAGAGGTTAAATAAAATTTACACTAAATTAAATTCATCATTACAAATAATTATTATCTTTATTATTGTTAAATAAAATAAATCAAATTTCAAAAAATATTTCAAAAAAACTAGAAAATATACAATCAATAATTTTAATGTTTGAAATAATTTCATGTATATTTTATATAAATACATTTATGATAGTTAAAAAAAATTAATAACTCTCTACACACATAAAAATTAGTTTTTTCCTTATCATATAAATACTAATGTAGATTTAAAAATTAAAATAGGTTTTTTCCAAAATCATATTTTCAAATTCATAATGGGAAATTTTGAAATAGGTTAACAAGGAATTAAAAATTTTATTTCATACATAATATCTTCAACATAATAAATATATAATAATTCATTATATTTATCCAAATAAAACCTCCTTCTGACCCTTGTAAATTAGTTTAAATTTATAACAAGCAGATCAACATATCACTATGAATCCCTTCTGCCATGAATCTTTCAAATAACAATGGAGAAAATAAATTAAATATAGAAACCCGAAAAAATAAAAGTTGAAAATTAACATATAATGAACATATAATCAACTATAATTGAGAAAAACCACATTGATAATAAAGAACAATAAATTAACATGTAGAAAAAAACTAAATTCTTTTTGGAAGAACACATTTTGAAAATCCATTCGATCATAAGTGACAATCAACCACATAGGTAGTGAATCATGAAAAGATACCACATGAACAACTAATCATGGAATGATAACATTCAAAAAAAATTATAAACTATTGGATAGACCACATGTTGAATTAAACTTATTCTTTTAGAAATGACAATCAACTCCACATTGGATATTCTACCAAGTTATGGTTTAGTCCTTTGAGTTTATTAGAATAAAGAATAAGTGAATTATTTCCTTTAAATATTAGGATATTTTATATAAAACATGGTATAAATTCATGATTACATGTTTTTCAATTTTTTAAAATAAAATAATACGAAGGTTCATGGGTTGAATTCCTGAAGCACTAATTTTACTATCCTATTTTTAATCTTTTCATGATCGTGTTTCTTGTACATAAATAGTATCCAAGACCTCTGGATTCACCTCCAAGTAATGTTTTATCTTCCTCCCATCAATAATAAATGATATGTTTTCATGTATAAATAATTACACTGCTCCATTAATGTGTAATATAAATATGGTGAATTTTCTAGGTTCTTCGGTTATTAGTTTTTCTAGAAAAATATGTATTATGTATTTGAAAATTATGAAAATTATTCTAACCATAATGTTCTCATTTTGAATTATAGGGTCATGAAAAAATTGTTTTGTTTAATTATATATATATATATATTAATTTCATATGAATATATTAAAATATCATCTAGCTCACTAAAATATAATATTCTCTTATCAATTTTTGTTTTAAAATCATTGTTAAAGGCTCTCATTTAATAATAATAATTGTGATATAATTCCATAATAAAATAAATTTTTTTATAAAATATAATTATATTTGGTGAAATTTCTATGGGGTACTTATAAGAATTCTTGTAAGACAAAAAAGCCCCATCAAATTTAATTGAACAATCATTCTTATATATAGACCATGTTTTTTTATATTATTTTATTATTCAATGTATTATAAATTTCATCTTTTCCACTAGAATATGGGTGATACATTCTAGTTCTATTAACAGTGAAATTGATTTAAATAAATGATTTGAAACAATGTTTTTTTAATGAGTTCCTTTACTAGTAATTAATGCCTTGGGATCTTGTAATCTAAAATAAATTCTCTTTTTAATGAATTAAACCACATTATAGGATTTGTTATTCAAAATTTACATATCCTCTGTGCACATAGATACAAAATATAATCCCACAAAAATATTATCATTCCCATTAAATGATTTAAATTTACCCATAAAATCCTTTTACCAATCATATAAAATGTATACCTCTAAAATCCCCATTTTATAAATTCATGTTTCTTAGACATATTTTTTAATAATGAAATTTTTTTGAAACCTACTATAACACTCCCAAAACCCACAAAAAATATTCTCCAATAAAAATCCATCCTTAAGGCATTTTATATTTTTCTCTAATCCCCATTGTGAATAGTAGAAACAATCATTAATGGGTAACATCAACCCTTTAGGCACACGTCTCATAATTATACCATCACAACACCTTATAAAATCAACAAATCATCCGAAAAGAAGTAATTCTAAATAATAATAAATTTATACAATTAATTTTTTTAGATGTTCCAATGAATAAATATTATATCTAGAAAATTAACTTAATAGAAATACCAAGAAAACTATTTTTGAAAAACTAATTATAATTGTTCATATGAAGAATGGTATTTATCTATCCTTGTTCATTATCTCTATTTTGTGTAAACTATAATGTTTTTTTGAATATATGTCTCCATATCTATTAGAATCCATGATTTCATAATTAAATTTTTGTAAAATATTGGTCAATATCTTTGATTGTATTCTATTTAGAAAAAATATACAATAGAGGAAAATTATTATTCAATATTATATCCTTGTAAATGATTAAATAATGACTAAATGTGTCAATGTAAAAAATAATTGTTGATTTATCCTTTCTCATAGTGGTGTGAGTATTTTAAAAATCATATAACCATTGTTTTGAATGTATACCGTAGATATCCTCCTCTTCATTCATTTCCCAAACAATTATCCAGCAAAAACATCTCTAGATTTATATATTACGTCAAATGAAATTTTCAATTAGGGGTAGTAATAATTGGTGATGAGGTTTTATGTACCTTAATAAAATTAAATTTTTATAAGAAACACTAATAAAGAAAAAAAATTGATCCTCAAATAAAAGATCGAAAATGTACATTTTGATCTTAGAAACATTTATAATAAATATATAGTAAAAATTGGAATTTCATATAAGGCATTAAATCCCAATAACAAATACCACATGTGTTCGATTATAGATCTCTTCAATCATATACTTTTACACCCTAATTCCCCTGCTAGATATATTATGACAAAGCAATGTTTTTTTATTCACTATTAACAAACATTTTTATACTTTAAAATATATTTTTTTGATTTCGAATCATTGAAAAATTATTCTTGTTTCATAAGATAGTTTTCAAAATTTTTTGTAAATTCTAAAAAACCATAGTCGAATACCTAAATTTTAATTTCAATTATATTTGAAAATATTTCCTTCACACGCCCCTAAAAGGTTTATTATTTCTACATAAACCAACTGATAATCTACAGTAATATAATTTTCCAAATGGGATGGTTATGGTGGAATCTTATTAAATCTTCTCTGCTATTGGATCCTAGTTATAACCAGAATAGCTATCAAGAAAACATAAACTATTATTTCCTTCCAACCTATTAAGAATTTAATAAAAAAAATGTGAAATTGGTCTTTTGATGTGTAATAAATATATGTATAAATAATTATTTTTCTAACTCTCATACATTTTACTATCAATACATAGATTTTTTTTCATTCTATTAATTTTTTATAATATTCACCGCACATTATTTGGGTCCCCTAGTTAATACCCATGGCCCATCTAAAATATGAATGGTTATTCATAGATATATAATTTTTTTCTCTTTCTCCCTAACCACATATTTAATGTTGGGATTTATTCTTCCATTAACATAAACTATTAGTCTATTATCAAGTTGAACAAAAATTTTATATATGTGTTATAAAGATGTTATGAAATTTTTATCACCTAGAATATGAAAAATAAGAAAACTAAACATCCCAGAGATATTGAAAAATTTATCATCTTTATTTCTCATAATAATTATTAGATGATGACAGGTGGTGAATATCACTCACTAAAAATGGTTATTTTGGGTGTCAATGAAGGTGTTGGAGCTTAAACATCAGTGCTTACTAAATATAGTTATGGCACATAATCCTTATATATACAATGTACTATTGATGGATATTAAAGGAAGCATGAAATAAGACATCCTTTTATTCCTTTTGTGCTGAAAAAATACTCTTTATATTTAGAATTCATTTCTAATTTCAAAATGAATTCTAGGGAAAAATCATTTAGGTGATCTAAGAACTCCCCCTCAAACTTGTCTAAAGGATCTTATTATTAAATTGACAATATTACAATTAAATATTTTATATAGATTGGATTTCTATTAATCCCAAAAATAGTACTCATTGACTATTAATCTTTATTATCAAAATGTTACATGAATTCTAGAATATTTTAGATTGAACATATTTTTTACATATGTGATATTCGTGATTTTTTTAAAATAACTAATTCTTATTTTTTATTATATTAAAAATAACATAACCCTTAGGAACAACTATAATAACTCCACTTATTTTATATTATGTACTAACAAGGAATATAAGATATTTTATTTTGTACTCCATGTCTATAATTATTAAAATATAAGGTATGTACAACTTTCCTACACATATAAGAAATTCATTCCCTCTCTGAATTGTTAAAGTAATACATAGGACTTCTAACTATAAGAAAACTATAGTATAATTTGTATATTTTAATTTCATGTGTTGGAATAATGATAGTGGGATCATATTAATTCACGCACTAGCCTCATAAAAATAGATAAAAAGGACACTATCTCCCACAATTCATTGAATAAAAAACATCATATATGTAGAATTTTTAATATAAATTTTTTTTAAAGATAATAATGAACTACTATATTAGGTTATATGTAACAAATTCAACCATGTGTTTTTTATTTTTATGAATATAATTGAAATATATATAAAAAATTATAGTATTAGAAAATTTTATTCAACAAAATTAATATGAATTTAAAATTTCTTGAAAATATATAGAATCATTATAAGATCTAGTTAATGAATATTTATCTTAATTTTTTAAGAGAATTGAATGGTAAGGGTGAAATTCTTCAAAAAAAATTACATTGCATTAATATCATCTTCAAAAAGAATTCAACATATTCTATATATTTTCAATAATTTTATCTTTTAATTTTTAGTTCGAACAATAATGGTGAATTAATTTTCAACATTACTCTATATAAATAAAAATTCTCGAAATTGAAAACTTATAGATTCAAAATCAAGAAAAAGGCATATTTTTATTGTTTTTAGGTTCAATTTTAGCTTCCAAATTAATTTAAATACCACTCCATGATTTTATATCCGTCAAATTTTCTAATGATTATTTTAATATGTGATTAAATGTTTTCAATTATCATTACCTCTGAATTATGTATCCATTTAATAAATTTGAGTTTATTAATTGTTCATTTCAATTATATGGTTAATAATATTTTTTTCTTATAAGTTATATTTTTACACAACTAAAGATCAATTACACATTACTTTTTTTGTATTATTACATCTAGATGTACTTGGTTGTTAAAATAATCATCCCATTGATGGTTTTGAAATTGTTGTTTTGGATATTCTTAGAACCCAAGGGGAGAAATTGGTCTAAGACCTCTTTTTTCATTAGATTGATGGTTTACAAGGGCTTCAAAACCCAATTTGAAATTATTATAGAAACAGTTATAATTAGGTTACCTACTTTTTCCATTCATTGAAAAATTAACATTTTATGGTGATAGACCAATATTTGAATGTTGTACAATAAGATTTTCAATAATCTAACACACCAAAATGGTGACATTGAAAAATAAATAAATTTTGACGAAATTAACTGAAAAAACAAGTGGCTTGGAATTTATATCTTGGAATTAGGTGGGATTATTTTTTACCCATGGTTTTTATTTTAAATTACTTATGTTATTAATTTTTTGGATGTTTATTAAAATTCTTCAATACATCTTAAGAAATTTGGTGATTGAAATATTATGTGGATGATTATTGTACATGAGTTTTTTGGTATAGAAGGAGGATACAACCAAAGAGTATTATATTATATTTTGGAGTACAATTGTTGTTTAGAAACATCCTAATTATATATTAAAATCAATTCCTAGCATTATGGGAAATCCATTCCTCGGGTTGGATAAAACTATTGATCTTATACCAAATATGAATTTTCATTATACATTGGTAAAAAATCATTATAAAATAATTAATAATATTATCTTGTGATTAAAAATATTTCTTCACTAATGAGTAAAACTTGGTTGTAGAATTTCCCTTCTTGAAAATTGGGAATAAAAAAATGTATCACATCCAAACTCATTTAAAAAACAATAAATTAATTACCCATAGTATATATGTAGTTAATAATGTTAAGATAATATTTATTAGGGTATTTAATATCTGATGAAAATATATATATGGGAATTTTTTATATATTGGTTTCATCAACTAGTGGTTTTACTAATGAATTAGGTATTACTATAAATAGAAGGCACATAAAAATCCCTAATTAGGACTCTCCCAATGAATTTATATATATGAAAATGTGGGATTATGTTTTCATTGTGGTTTTTTTGGAAAAAGACATTCATTGTTTAATTAGATGTTCTTCCTAGAAATAGTTTTAAAATATGAATTAATAATTGGAGTGAAAATATATCTTTTTTTTCTTATAATTTATTACTAATGATTTGGGTCAAACCGTCAGGGAAATTTTATTGGCGTACTAATCAAATATACAAAAAAAATTGAATTAAAAAATGATGATAACCTGAAACATGAATTATGAATGAATCATTATTCAGAACACGTTAATGCTTGAATAGAGAAAAGAATTCCAAAAAAAGAAAAAGAATTAAAATTAATGTTAAAGCGGAATTCAATTGGTAGGATTTAAAAATATTCTAATTCATTAATTCACTAAGAGAATCAATGGAATAGAAAGAAAAAAAGCTGAATAAATTTTTATATTTGATAATTTTTTATTGATTAAATACTATAAATTTTCACCTACATATATCTTTTGATCAAAAATGGATGAAATTAATATTCCCCAAGATAAAAATTATATTTTATCAAAGTGTGTTACAATCATGTGTATAATTATTATTATATTAATAACAAAAAATTTATGTAATTAATTTTATTTTTATCATTATCCATTATCATTGGATCTCATTGTTTTAAAGTGAGAAATACCCATGAATAATGTAATGTTTAAAATTTACCAATAAAATAACAATGATATATAATAGATAACTAGATCAATATTATTTTCCATTTATTTTTAGTTGTAGATCATTTTTTAAAAATCATATTAAATAACATCATTATAAGATAAAATAGAAATAATGAATAAATCGAAGGAATATTCTTTATCAAGGACCTCTAATTTTGGCTCAATCCACAACCCAATTTCCAAGATCATTCCTATTAGTCCCAAGAAATAGTGGTATATTTTGAATAAACATCTATTCATTAATTTTCTCTATTTACAATAGAATCCATATAATAAATTAAAATTTCCTCACCATGGTTGTTTACATTATTTTTATTTCTCTTTTTTATGATCACTAATATATCTCACTACATTAACAATGAAAATATCTATATTTTTATAATTTTCCTTGTTTTTAATATCACTATAGTTTCAAAAAAGTTTAAAAATTATAACACATCACATAATATAAAATATAATTTTTTTAATTTGTTTAGTTAACATGAATGGTAATTCTTTCCACGATATTAACAATAAAATTATATGAGAACATTGATCATAATAATCTATTAATAAATTTTATAAAAAAAATACTATAACAAAAATAGGTTTGATCCTTCTGGTAAGTTTAATGTGTACACTAAACAATGAAACAAATATAATGACTTATAAAATAAATAGTGATAATAAAAATAATAAGATTTTTGAATGAAGAAGTATTGATATTAGGTAAATACTTGATGTGAGGAAAAAACCATAGACATGATAAATTAAATAATTAATTATGGAAGATAATTAAATTAACTATATTTTCCAATATTTTTATTCATTCATTTATTTAGAGAAGAAATAGATTAGAAATAAAAGAATCCATAAATCATTTCATACTCTAAAAATGTGAAAAACAAATACAATACTTTACAAATCTAAATATCACTCAATCATAATTTTGATGAAATAAATTTTCCATAAGATCAAAATCATATTTCATCCTTTTTTTTCTATCATTTGATTCTCTCATGTCATATTAATTAAAAAATATTGATAAACATAATATGATTTATATGAGGATTAATAATTAGTGACATGGTGATTTTGAAATATTAAATATCTATGAAGGAAGTAAACATTATCATGTAGTAGTAAATGAATAATTGAATTAAAATTTTTATCCAGGTAATTTTTACTTCCTATTGAAATTTATAATGATCATTTTTTCTGTAATTATATTAAATAACTACATAGTAATAAACACAAAAAACATGATAAAAGGGAAGAAATATTATATATCAATTAGATCCATGTTAAACTCAAGTGTCCACACAATCACAAGGATCCTTTCCAAAAGTTATATACAACTGTGGTTTATATAAAATCTCCCTCTCTTGAGTCATGATCCTTTTTCTCTATAAAAATCATAATATAAATGAATCATAACTTTGTTAGTTGATATAACCAAACAAATCATAGTATATAATTACATTTTATCCAAGATAATCTTTATATTTTTTACATAGGTATCATTTACAATTCTTCACCTTCACGATAGTACTCATCCAAATATCATCTAAAAAATTCATACCATTAAATGTTATATTATTACATGAAACTATATACCACACCTTTTCACAAATAAATATTGTTTTTAACTTTCATTATCTTCATCAATGGTCTCATTATTTCCCATGAAGTCTTCTTCAAACACAACATCATTTTTTCTTTTAATGATCCAACACAAAAATTTATTTTATGGAAGTTGACAGATTTCCATAATAATTAAAACATTAACTATTAAAATAAAAAAATCCAATGATATATTATTTAGAAAAATTTTAACATTGAAAGAATTATTCGTCAAGCATTATTATTTCTAAAATCTTCAGAAATAACATTATAATATAATTTCATAAAAATCCAATAAAATGTGTTTTTAAAACAAATAAAAAATGAAGCAATGAAAATTTTATATTTAAAACCATCAAAATATACCCATACCCTAAATAATATCAAATAATAACATTTTCCAATTAAAAAAATTAAAATTTAGTAAATATCCCTGAAAATATTATGTTCACATTTTAAATAAAATTACTAATTTGTTACGATGAAATATATTTTTTTAAAATTAAGACCACATCAAAATACATTTAATGAATTATCTTGAAAAAAATAAGTATTTCATATTAAATATGTTTTTTTCATATGACATAATATTTCTAAAAGGTATGAATTTCTCCCAATGTGTTAAATAATTTTTTATTTATCTCTATAAGACACTTTAGTGTGACTTCATAAGTGTATTTTCCGGGATCCACATGGATCAACAAATTTCATGTTTTCAAAGATCGAGGTGCTCATAGAAGGCTAAGAATATGTTTGGATGAGTTTGGTTGTGAGAAGCTAAAAACAGCGGGTATGCGATGTGAACCTGGAGGGAACGACATATACCATTCTAGTTTCAGAGAAACAAAAAAATATATTTGAGGTGATGTGTCTTTCGATGTTTGTTGCCTCAATACGGTATACAACATGGTCATGCAGTGCCCCTCTGCTATGTTTTTTAATAAGCCCCAAACCCTCAATTTTTTTAAACACTACATCTTGATCACACCCCCTCTCGACTCCAAAGGACCAAACACATCCCTCTTCAACTATTTGGGTTTCCATTAACATGGATTGGTTATCGGATTCCTCTATCGATCCTTCTTCAATCTGAGGAAATATCTAACTCGGTTTTATGGTTTTTTATCTATTTTCTCCTAGTTCTCTTTTCCATGCTATGGAATTTGTTCACCATGGTTCTAAGGGGGTTTATTTTGTTATTGTTGATGTGGTTGTGCTACGAAATTCTCAGAATTACGTACTTGTTGTGGAGAAGGTGACCATGATCCCTTGCGTGGATATTTTTCGTGTAAAGAAATTCGAGAATCATCGATAGTAATAGATTCATTGATTCTCTATTATTTTATGTGAAACTGTACATTTTGCATGATTGAGCCCTTTGAATCAAAAATGTAAATGATGTAATTAAATACCTAAACTAGAATAAATGAATTTGTTTGATCACATATTTTTGTATTGCACCATGATAATGGTTTTCCTCTTGATTTGATAGACAATGTGATACTTATGCATTACTTGTTATCAAATTGTTTATGATGAAATTCATAAAGAACATAAATAAGGAATAAATTGATAATTATTTAGATAATGATATTTTGGAATTTAATTGAATTTGATTATTATTATTGTCAACTGATTGTAATAAAATTTATGTTGAAAGAATATTTAATTATTTTTGATACCCATGATAAATTTTTGTTTAGGGTTCCAATAGTTTAAACCTACTAATGATGAATTGGTTAATTTAAGTTGAATTAATGTATTGGTTGTTTGATAAAATATAATTCTTGGTAGGCTTATCAGTTACCCTCTTACTTGTAAGGCGGAGTTCCTTATGCATCATAGGTAGGAGTGATAATTAATTATGAAGGTGGGATGGCTTGTTTAAGGGAAAAGAGCCCAGTAGATAAGATGTTGTTTCCTAATTCTTATATATTGATGTGATCTTCAATCGCTATGGTGATATGTGGGAACATGGGGGCTAATTTTTTGTGGTAGCTATTGATGATTAGAGTGGAAATATGTATTAGTTTATTCTTGTGGGTGTCAGGGAGGACACAAGAGATGATGAAATGGGTTAAATGTGAATGTTGGATGACTGATCAATCATGTTGGTTGCTTACCTTCTTTAGTTTTCCAACTTCTCAATGTTGATGGTCTTTATTACCCTCTTTCCAAATGTAGAGAAGATTCACAGGGTATTCCATGTGCTTTTTATGATTATATTCTCAAGGGAGGATGGGTCTACACTCCAACTATATGTGGAAAATATATGACGGGTAGTTCATCTAGGCACCGTATTTATCCACCTTGGGTTTCGTAGCGTAGAATGTTTTTCTAGAATGCCTCTGAACATGGGAATGTAATAATGTTGTTAAAAAATTATTGAATAGATGATGTTGACCCATGGGGTTAGAGCTTACTAGTACAAAATGTCGAGGTTACAATTTAAAGGAACATTGGGCATTTTGTGTGATGCATATGATCTATAATGTTGAATCGATTAGGGTTAATTATTGATTAATGAATTAATTGATGTAAATTGTAACTGATAAAAAGGGAATGAAGTAATTTAATAAATCTCATCCAGTGGTTATGTGCTTATAAGTTACCTAGTCCAAGAAGTGGGAGATGGGAGTCTGAGAGATGTTAGTTACAATTGAGTCTAAGACTACATTATGCTTATAGTGTGGTCGTAAGATATAGTAAATTATGTACTTTTTTTTTCTTATACGCTACTCCACCTAGGCAGTTAGGGAAACTGACATCCCATGTATTCTGAGCCCTAGGGGAGTATTCCGCAATATTATGTTGCGAAGATGGATGTATTACTACCCTCAATGGACTTACTCTCTTCTCTTGGTAGTTACTAGTGCTAGTAGGCAGAAGGGTTTGTTTTCTACAAATATGTGTGTATAGGTTTTTAATGGATCATGGTTGTTCACACACATATATTCTGGATATATTTTCTTACATTATATTATATGTATAATGTGTATAGGATTTCATGGATTGAGGATCCTAACTCGATGTATGATCTATATTGGATTCAGTTGTTTTAACTGATGTGTGATACACATTATGCAAGCTATGGTGGCTCTTGAAAAATAACTTGTTTCTTCTCATTGTGTGGATGGTGTCATGATTTACCCAGGTGTTTTTCGGGAAACCGTGTCTTTCATGAGGTCTAGTTTGTGGTGTTCTCCTTGCTGTCATCTGGCTTGTATTTTTGAGAGAGTTTCTTCAGACGCGCGACATTTGGGAAAAGAGGAAAACCAAAAGGGGTGTAGTAGCGGGGTACCCTTGATATTCTATATTATATAATATAATCATGTATAAGATAATTTGTATGAGTAACCATGGTGAGGATAAGAACATCATTTACCATTATAGGTGAAAATTTACTTTCACTCATTGTTCATAATGCATTAGCATGATTATTTTAAATTTTTTAGGAGAGGATACAGGGATGATCTTATAGAGTATATTGTTATTCTCACCGTATGTATATAAAAATATTTTTTAATTGCAATTGTAGAAGGCTGGTGATCAAGATGGTAACTATTATCATGGGGTTACAAGAGTTGTTGAGGCTTTGTCTTCACTAATTTTTATACTATCTTTTTGTATTCAAGTATTCAATTATAGTTCAATAAGTTTTACATGACAATAAATATGTGTACATGGGATTAATTTCATTTTGATTGTTTAGATGGATTTGGTTGGTTACAATGTTATACCTCACTTCGGAATGTATTATCTTAGTTGGTGATTCCTCCGATTTGTGTGTTCATTATACCCCCGGTGTTAGTCTCATACTCGGGACCTACTGGGGGCAGGAATCGGGTGGTCACAATCTACCCTCTTACATTGATGGCCCAGGATGGGACACCTTGGGGGAGGGGTTCATGAAAAAGTGGTTTCATATGTCTAGTTGAGGTATATGATATAGATTTAGTGTTTGGAACATGTGTGGTTTCATGTGCTAAAAGGGAAACAATGTCAGTCAAGTTTAGAATATGATGAAAACATTTGTGACTGGTTGTGACATTTCCATTTAGGTCCCCCTATGATCTGATGCCCAGAACTTTATGTTTAATATGAATACTAAATGATGTGATAATAGTTTCAGGGTATAGAACTAGGAATATTTAATGAATCATTATTTTTTGCACCTATTTTTGAATGGTTGGTCTTTGGGATTGGTTTACATAAAATGAATAAAAAATGAAATTAATTAATTAATGTTGAGTCTTCTATATTACATGTTTAAGAGCTCTGACTATTCTTTATTTTGCAGGTATGGATCCATGTTAACAGCCTCATCATGTGTGAATAGAAGACATCTGGTAGGCTGTGCTAGGAGATCATTATAGAGTAGAGGTGGATTAAAGAATAATCTTGGGGGAGGAAACTATGAGAGTTTTAGTTCCAGAGTCTGCAAAATTATGAGGGTTTTATTTTGGATGAAGTCATATAATAATGGTTATAGGAGGTTGATATAGCCTTCAGTTTGATCCATGTTCAAAAGGGGAAATGGGTGTCATTGGTTGTGAGGACACTGTGTGGGGTATTGAGGCAGTGGTTGTTCGTGTTTCTCGTGGATCGTGAGGAGTCCACAATCTCATTGGAGGTGTTTCGAGACATGTTCAAAGTCGAGTTTCTTTCTACGACTGAGAATGCATCCAGTTGACAAGAGATTTTTACCATTAAATAGGGGATATAAAGTGTGAAAGAGTTTGGAATCAATTTTAAGAACCTTTTACGACATGCTTCAGATCTATTATTATACGAGGAGTCCAAGTTGAGGCATTTTGAGGAGGCTTTGCATACAAATATCCAGCACCATGTCAACCCATTTATGTTTAAGACATATCTTGAGGTTATGGAGGGGGAAGAGTTCATCGATAAGAAATTAGCTAGGAATGGATCGTCATGGGAGTGGAGTAATAAGGATTACTTGCGAGGTAGAGATGTGGTACGAGGTTACTTATTTTCTGGGTATAAGTGTTTTTTTCCAGTGGTAGGTCCCATACCTAAGCATCTTGTTTCTCTGGGGTCAGCGAATCTGAGGCCTATGAAATGATATCATATGTTTTTTTTATTGTAGAGGCCAATTTCATCAGTAGGGAGAGTGTGTGACTTTTTATAGTGATCATCGTGCACCAGGTGTTCCACCTTAGGTTCATCTGTTGAGGTAGTTCTAGCCAAAGTAGCAGCAGAAGGTTGCACTTGCATTAGATAAAAAGAGAGAATATGGGGAAGGTATAGGATAGACCCATGACACTTTCCATCCTCATAGTGTAGATCATAGCCATGGTGGTGATCATCCTCAGGGTTAGAGAGGTCATGGAGTAGGTCGCGGTCAGCTTAATGCTTTTGTGTTTCCAACATTAGGCAAACCATACATCATTCGAGGTATCCTTTTCTTGTTTTCTAATGGTTCTATGAATTTATTAATTCAAGAGAGACACACTCCTTCATATCACCTTCACTTGTCCATGGATTGGGAAATGAGGTTGAGAGGTTTCCAGTTCCCTTGGCATTGATTATGCCAGTGGGAGGCTGATGTAACTTGTTTGAAGTATGTAGATACTGTGAGCTAGTGGTGGGGAAGCACCGCTATTGGGGATATTTCTTATGGTTTCATATTCATCCATATGATGTAGTCCTCAACATGGATTGTTTATATTCAGTGTAGGATATAATGGATTAATTTAGTAATAAGGTGGTGTTATTCGATGCTGATTGAGAGCCAACAATGTTTGTTAGGGAGAGAGAAAATCAGATGGGTGAGAGGTGTGTTCCATCCTTTTCAATATTTGGGGTTGAACTAATGCAAATTATTCATAGTTTCAATAGTTGTTGTTTACCAGTTTTGTAGGAGAGTACATTGTGGTCGTTCTTGAAGAGGTGTTAGAATTACCCCCTTGATGGGAGATCATGATGGGATTTGAGCTATAACCAGGAGAGTCTCATCAATCTATGTCTCCGTATAGGATGTCCCCTTCTGAGTTACAAGAGTTGTGTATGAATCTCAATATTATGTTATTGTGCGTTATTATTTGGCCGAGTGTGTCACTTGGAAGTGAAGTAGTTTTCTTTTAGAATGAGGATGATGACATTTCGCAGTTGTGTATCGATTAACATTTCTTAAAAAACAGATGATGAATAATAATTATCCTCTTCCACAGATTAATGATTTATTTGGTCAACTAAAGGTTGTTTGTTGGTTCATGAAGATCGAATTGTGGTTGATGTTTAATCTTATGCATGTGATGGATGAATATATCCCAAATACTGTTTTCTATTTTCATCATGGGAATTATGAGTTCATTGTAATGATACCTAGTGTTACTAATTCTCAAGTCGTGTTTAGGGGATTGGTGAATGTTGTGTTCCATCAGCTCCAAGATTAGTTCTTGATGGGTTTCATTGAAGACATCCTTTTGTAATCCATGTTTGATGAGGAGCATGTAGATCAACTGCAAACTATTTTGGGAGTTCTTCACCAACAACAACTGTTTGGGAAGTTTTCAATGTTTGAGTTTTTAAAAAGATATTTTCATTTCTTGGTTTTTGTGGTGTCCAATTATAGAGCATTTTTTGGATCCTCTGTTGATATATACGGTTATGTTTTGGGCAGCCTCCAAGGCAGCGGTAGAGGTGCAATGTTTTCTTGGTTATTCATGATACTAATGGAGGTTCATATCCGATTTCTCTCAGGTTGGGAATCCAATAACAACATTTACCATGAAGGAACTAGCGTTTATATCGACTGATCAGTGCCAAGTAGCTTTTATGTATCTCTAGGAGAAGTTGGTCACTACTCCAGTTCTTTCTCCCTCAGTAGTGGGTGTTCAGTTTTATGTTTTCTATGATTCATCATGTCTACAGTTAGGCTACATTCTAATGTAGTAGAGTTTAGTTTTTTATCGTGTGTCTTGTTAGATTCATCCCCATGAATGAAAATATTCCACCCAAGATCTTGTGTTATCAACAGTTGTGAAATCTCTAATGCTGTGGAGACATTACCTAATTAATGAGGGCTTTTTGGTTTTCACTGATCATAAGAGCATGAGGTATGTTTTCTCCCATAATGAATTTAACTTGAAATAGAGTATCTAGATGGAGTTATGAATGTAATTAAAAATCAAAATATCATGTACACCTATAAAGAAAAATGTTGTAGCTGATGCACTAAGAAAGGATTCACGTAACGATTCCATGCATGAATTTGGAGATTCCTTGATAGTTATTGAAGAATATTCAGCATTACATGATGATATGGAAGATATTGGGGGTAGGGGAGCTCTTTTTTGATGAAAATGCAGTCATTCCTAGTGCAGCATGTGGAAGAGTCCTAGTTTTGGGATCATGAGGTGGTCGTTTGGACAGAATGAGTTTTTTGTGGAAAATACCTTATGGATAGTATGAGTATGAACAACACAATGTGTTGTTTGAGGGATGAATTTTTCGTCATTCAGTGATGCATGGTAAAGATCTATGAGAGCTCTATAGTTCTCCTTTAAGGGTGTATCCCTACATGGCCATGATTGTATTGATCCTCGAAGAGTCAGTTTTGGTGGCTTGGGCTGAAGCGTGAAACAACATGGTCAGTTATTGGATGTTCGGTTTTCAAGAAGGTTAAGTGAGGGAACCATGAACCTAGTGGTTTGTTCATGCTATTAGATATTCCTCAGTGGAAGTGGGAGGACATCTCAATTGACATTGTTACTAGTTTACCTCGATTTTAGGGTGGCAATTTCTTTATTTTCATGGTAGTGGATTGTTTAATGAAATCATCACACATCATAGTGATCATGGATTCATGATCAATAGAGGATTTGTTGAGGTGGTATATGGTGGGGGTGGTGAGACTCCATGGATCCCTGGTAATGATCATTTTTAATTATTATCATCGTTTTACCTATAGGGTGTGGAGAGGTCCCATCATTCCTTCAATTATCCTATATTCCGTATCAATTATTATATCCTACAAACGGACGATCAGACGGAGTGGACCACCGAGACTGATGAGGACATGTTGTGCTCTTGTGTCATGGATTTTTTAGGATTGTGGATGAAGCACTTACCCATGGTGGATTTTTCTTACAACATTAGTTTTCAATCCACCATTGGTATGGCGATGTTTCAGGCATTGTATGGATGCCCATTCTGTTCTATATTTTGTTGGACTGATGATAGGGGTTCATCAGTTCTCTGATAGATTTTTGGTTAGTTTTTCCAAATTTGGATCATAAAATAATGAATTGGTTAATTCAAGAAGGATTAAAGAACTATATTTTTGAAAAAATATTATGCCTGATAGGGTTTTGAGATACCCTTTTTCTTGAAAGTCTGAGTTCCTTGTGCTTTAGATCGATGAGTGATCATTCGGTATGATGGAGGGACTCCTTGTATATTTGAAAGGACCACAATTGAAATGATGTTGTTTCATAATGATTGTTTTGTGATGTTATGTTAGATGGATGTTGTGATATGTGTGGGTAGGGAGGCCCATTGGTTGTTGTAGTAGATGACACCTAATGTGGCGAGCTGCATTAGTTTATGTGTGTGGGTGTTGGGGAGGACACTAGAGATGATGAAATGGGTGGGATGATTGCTAAATCATATTGGTTGTTTAACTTATTCACTATCCCCACTACTCAAGGAATCATGTCTTACATACCCTCCTTCCAAAAGGGAACAAGACACATGGGGGATGCTCTGTGCCTTCCGTGTTTATATTCTCGAAGGAGGATGGGTCTACGGTCTTGATATAGGTGGAAAAAGCTTGATAGGTAGTTCATCTACCCATCGTCTTTATCCTCCATGTGTTTGGTAGCATATAATTTTTTATAGAATGACTAGGAATATGGGAATTAAAAAATTATATTACTAAATGATTGAATAAATCATGTTAACCCATGGGGTGGGTGATTACTAGGATGAAATGTTGAGGTTACAATTTAATGGAAGAATGGACATTGTATGTGATGCTAATGATTTATAATGTTGAATATATAATGGTTAATTAATGATTCAAAAATTAACTAACTTAATGTTCTAATGATTAAATGGGAATCATTAAATGTAATAATGCTCATTGATTGGTTTTTTGATTATAGGATACCTAGTTAGAGTGGTGGTATTTGGATGTTTGATAAACATTAGCTTTAGTTGAGTCTAAGACTATGATATGAAAATAGTGTGGTTGTGATATAAAGTATATTTAGTACTATTTGGGTTTTTATATGCTACTCAAACATGTGAGTTAGGGAAACTGACACCTTGAGCATTCTGCACCCTAGGGTTTTTGTAGAGACCTGAAGCCTGACGTACATGGACATTACATTACTTTTGCGGAATACATAGTACATAACAAAAACACACACACAAGGAACATAATAGCTTATTGTCTTTGGAAACTCGGAACGTAATCTTCAAATCATGGTGAAAGATCTTCAACATCTCCCATAAAGATATTCCTTTTTTATACCTAAAACCTTTCTTTATATCCTGGGGAAAAGAAAACATAAATGGGTGAGCTCAAATGATCAGTAAGGGTAAACAAAAGAAATATCAATCACATCATATACATAAGCACACAACATTTGGAAATCTTAACCTGTAAAAGGGATCATAATTTCATAAACTGGGATAACTCATGGCAGTGAAATGTAATCACAATAATCATAACATAAAACATTGAACTTTGTGGCATACACACATAATCATAGAGAATCATTTCTTATTAGTCAAGACTCATTGCCAAGACTATCTTAGTGGTCAAAGTCCATTTCTGAACCGAGTCACCCTCGTTTCAGTCCTGTTTCACTGAACCGGTATAACCTACCATTCCAGCCATGTCTATCTCATGAGATATAAAATCTTTAACCAATGAATTTAATGGAGATATAGGTCCCACCCATCTCATAATGAAACAATTCTTATGTGTTTCACAAAATCGTAAATCATATATCATTGCATAACCCATGTAATAAAAATGGGAATCTTAAACATCATGACATCAAAAAACAATTCATATAAGATAAAGGAATTCATAAAAATATTTCCATCACAACATAATCAAATCCATGTAATAATAGGGATAGAATAATAACCCTTTATTATCTTATATGGAAAATAATTTTGATAAAACACTTGAACTCCATTCTTGAGGAAAATATCCTTTCTACTTCAAAAACAATTTCCATGCTTAACATGTCTTCCAATTTTAAACTAAAAGAAGTTTATTGAAAATAAACATTAAAACTTTTAAAGGAAGCATCTTGGAAATAATGTTTTAAAAATCCATTCATGTCGTATAAGTTAAAAAAAATATTCTTCGTACTTTTGTCGGAATAGTAAAAAAGTACCTCGTACGAAAAACGAAAAAATATTCCTTTCATATCCTTTACAAAAAACTCACCGAAGGGTAAAATTGGATTTAAACAATTGTAGGTGAATGGAAATAATATTACATATTGAGGAAACATGGATGTGGATGATAAAATACACCCCAGTAAATACCAAAGTATAAACAATCTCGGATAAAAATGAGATTGTGATATTTCCCCTTACCTTAGGTCCGATTTTCTTCGAAAGTGTCCGAACCTCCTGTATAATGATTTAAATAATGACATTGACTTATTAAAGAATCATATTCATTGTTATGATATCATATATGGTTCACTTATGATTTTATATTACCCGTTCTTTTGTAAATTCCATGTTAAAGAGCGTTTTGGGTAAAATTGTTTCATTTTTCGTCCGTGTTTTGACTTGTAATTATTCATATGATTACTTAGATCATGATTAATTAATTCCAGAATATAAAACATGATTTATATATATATATATATTCAGAATATAAATATATATAATAAATCATTAAATGGAAATAAATACACCGTTCATGGAGACGGTAGGCCATACGTACGCATGAACGTTGTTTTCGTTTCCTTATTGAGTTGAACGGAATTAAGTAGATGACATAAATATATATACAAATAAATCCAGTATCATTATTATGTAATATATTTCATGATTACTTATTATATATACTTTATAATCATACATGAATGGTTAAAGTGGAGAATGAATCTCATCGCGTCGTGGAGACGATATTCCGTACGTACGCACGCGCGATGATTTCTTTTTGTGTAGGATGGATAGATGGTGAAATAGGGTTGTTTCATACTTATAATAACATAACCGTATATGATTGATACTTATGTTATTACTTCATAATGAAACAACCTATGAAGAAGAAGTGGAAGAAGAAATAAAGGTGAAAGAATCGGTAACGGAAATTACCTCTTCTTTGAAGCGCCTCTTTGAGACCTACTCTTAGGAAACTAAAAATGGTCTTTGAGGAAGACCAGAACCTCTAGGATGTTTCTAGGGAAGTGGAGAAGATAATTAGGTAGGGGTTGGCCGAGCTTGAAGGCTCAAAGTTGTGTGAGAAACAGAGGTAGGAGGTGCCCTTTTATAAGGGAGGAGAGGGGCACCTTTGGAATAACTAAAAATATTATTTTATTATAAAGTCATGCTCGGTTTTAAATAGCTCCAAATTGATTTATTTCTAGGCTAAGGTGGGGATGGGTCGCAATCCTCTCATCCAATAGAATTTAGACAAGTTTAGGTTTCTATTTTAACCTTATCATTTAGATTTAACATTAAGTTAAATAATTTTACTTTTACAGTGTCTTCTTGTGTTCTTATAATATAAGGTTAATAAACTTACTATATCAAGCCAAACTAACCCCAAGTAATTTATTATTAATATATATAACCTTATCTAAGTAATTTGGCCGAACCTTAGATTTTTAGAAATAAAATAACAATTAATAATATAATATTTGTTTTAAAATCAATTTTATGTCAATTTTGACACTAATTAGTAATTGATTTTTGTGAAAATCATAATAGAATGATTAGTTCGAAAAAAGTTAATTTAAACTATAATAACATGTCATATTAACCTATAAAATTAGTGTAATTCATAAAAAGTCAAAAATTATATTTCTTTTGGTATTTATAACATCAATTATGTAAATATTTCATTAATAAGATAATTACTGCATCATCTTTGTGTCATAAATAAATTAATTTTTTTAATTTCTAAAAATTACAATTAAAATACCATTATGTAGGAAATAATTTTATCTTTCTAATGAATATTTATAGTCGAATTTATCTTATGTATAACCCTATATTAAAATAAATATACTTATTAAACATTGATTTTAACTATTTTAACCCTTCTTTAAATAAATTAATAATAAATGTCCTAATCTAATCCATGTGGGCCTAAATGGTCATATTTTATTTCTAAGGTTTTTTTGGGTCGAATTACACTTATCCAATAGAATTATGACATGTGTTAGGGTAATAATAATATCATTTTTACCCTTAATTACCCTATTTACTTTTAATCGTGGTTAAAAAAAGTAAAAACTTACTATTCACCAAAAATTATTTTCATCTCATTGAACCACATTTTACTTACTGAAATCAACCATGTCTCTCGGATTTTTGAAATTCCACTCACAGAAGCGGTAAAATTAAGTTTTATGAAAAATTCATTTTTTTAACTACCACTTAGTGGTTTCACTATTCATCAAAAAATGAAAGTTTCCAGAAAAATACCAAAAATTAGGCCTAATCTATATTTGATATTATGAAGCCAAAAATGATTTCTAATTTAACAAATTCAAAACATATCAGTTGCATTAATGAATTTAAAAATTAATTCTCATCGTCAAAACAAATAGCGTGTTTTTAAGAGATAATAACTACCAAAAGATTGACACTTGTTTATGTCTCGTTTAAATGTGAAATTACATCCAATGACCAAAATTGTATTAAATTGTAAAAATATATTCTAAATATACTTTGAAACCACTCAAATTAATAATTTATCACTGTTAATTATTTCGATTAAAAAGGTTGTTTTTAATTGAAATTTAGGAATTTTCACTATTTATCAGAAAATGAAAGTTATCCAAAAAGTACCAAAATTTCACCCTAAGCAAATTTCGATATTCCGAATCCAGAAATGAAGACCATTTTGAAAAATAAAAATTACAAAATTTTAAAAAGTGGTTATTACTATTCATAACGGCTAGTTTTTATAATATTTTAATAGCATATCGTTATTTAGTGAAACCCTGTATTGCGTACTACACACGCTATCGAGGAAGGTCGCGATTGCGTGTAAGGCAAGGCATGTCAAGGATGCGTGTTGTGCAAGCTTCTTTTGGTGTTGCGTACAACATAAGACATTAATGAATTTAAAAAGAATATTTTTCATAAAATCTCGGGGTGTTACATTCTACCCCCCTTAAAATGAATTTCGACCTCGAAATTCGTCGGGGTTATAAATGGTTTACTATTCGAAATTTTCTTTAATAGAAACCCACATCGTAAAAAGGAATACTAAAACCAATCATTAAAAACAAATGTATGAAACATAACAGTAACCCAAATGAACTAATCACCGGGTTTCCACATAGGTGAAAATATGGATATGGAAGAGAAATCTAACCATCATGTTCTGATGGAGAGTGGTAGAGAACATGGCTATGGAAAATCCAGAAATCACAAAGCCCTAAATTTGTGACGATCTACGGTACCATCTGATTCATCAGATATAAGAGCACTAGGAAAACATTTTTGGTTTTCAAGATCATTTCCCTAAAGTTGATGAAATTTGAATTAGACGAAATAATTTCGTGATTTTGGTATAGTCTCACCGTTTGTCATTCTTTGGACAATTTCCACTTCATCTCTTAAAGAAATGAGGTTGAATTTTTAATTCGTGATGTGTTATCAGATCATGTGATAGAATGATGGGTCATTCCATCTATCTCAAACAAAAGGTTAGAAAAGTTATCAAAAAATACATATGTCCATATATAGTGAGATTAATCATATATAGTTCCAAAAATGGACATATATTTCATATATCATACTTCTCAATATAATAAAACTATTTTCTATTAAACAGGGAATTCCTGTAGGCCAGTGGTAGGCGATAAAGGCCAGTCGCACTTCGGTTGTGGGTTCGATTCCTACGACCTTGTCTGACGCGATTGGTTGTCGCCCGTCCTGCATGTTGTCCTTTTTCTAAAACTATATTACTATAACATCCCATCAATAATATCGAAAACAAACTTCTATCCTTAAACAATAATAACTTATGTCCAACATAATCCATTCTAATCGTTAGGATTATCCATAATACTGCAGTACATTCTCATAATATAGTGAAAATGATTACCAGAGATTTAATACAATCGTTGATCCCCATATATCATAAGATAATTCTTGTTGGTCACATTCCAAACATTCAAAGGCCTTAATCAAGTATTCTATTGAATACCCATTGAATCTTAGTAAAAACATGAGTGTTGTCAAAAGTTAACTCATTCCACATACAAAAAACCCAAAATTCTATATACTCAAAACATGATATAACTATTTCCTTATATCAGTCATGAGCTCATGAATACTATCAAACATTTAATTTTCTCCTTATCCCTTCATTATGCGCATATCATCTACATTCCAAAAATATCTAAATAACCTTTCATGGATACTGGTACCATTAATCATTCACTTTCAAAACTCAAGGAAAGACAACAGTGTAACAATCCTTAGATGTCTCTTTATTCCATAGTACCATGAGATTACTTACAAAACATTACACATGATAAACATGTAATCATTCCACTCCATTCTTAAACCATTGATCGAGCTTCAACAATTCTTTCATCTCACATATCATTTGTAGTCTCCTCATCATCATCAACATAAATACTACCCATACGACCATACTTATTCTCTTCATGAGACTTTCCCTTAGGGCATTGGTTTGCATAATGCCCGTACATTCCACATTTAAAACATTTAACCATTGTTGATGTCGTAGCAATACCATTATCCTCATCCCTGGTGTTAACTGAAACTTTTCATTTGCACTTACTGGCTTTGTGTCCTTCTTTTCCACACCCAAAGCATCTTCCACTTCCTTTGAGACATTCTCCTTGATGCCTCTTCCCACATGATTTACATAGGGGGAATTGAACTTTCTTTCCTCTATGATCATCATGAAACTCCATCTTTCTCTTATTAGCCGTGTTAGTAAACTTACCAAATTTTACTTTATTGATCATATTAGGAGATTTCTGATTCGGCATAATAATGATGTTTGGACTTCCAAATCCCATTTCATTTGGTTTCTCATGAATAATATCATTACATTTTCCATCATATCCTCCATTATCATGAATCATCTTGTTTCCAGCCATTTTCTAAAACCCAAAAGAATAGTGTTAGTGGAAAAAATCTTAATAAAGGGGGAGTAACTTCAATATCTAACATATTTGGTTTAATATAATATCGTTACCATAGTTATAGGACTATATCCTATACGTATAATTATCCTTAGGGACATCCCTAGACATACATTAGAAATATCTCTAGGGATCTCACTAACGTTTTCGCGTCCTAGTTTCCAAAGGTTGACTAAACCTTTCCTCTGATACCAACTGTAGAGACCTGAAGCCTGACATACATGGACATTACATTACTTTTGTGGAATACATAGTACATACCAAAAACACGCACACAAGGAACGTAATTGTTTAGTGTCTTTTGAAACTCGGAACGTAATCTTCTAATCATGGTGAATGAACTTCAACATCTCCCATAAAGATCATCCTTTTTTTATACCCAAAACAACTATTTATATCCTGGGGAAAAGAAAACATAAAAGGGTGAGCTCAAATGATCAGTAAGGGTAGACAAAAGAAATATCAATCACATCATATACATAAGCACAAAACTTTTGGAAATATTAACCTGTAAAAGAGATCATAATTTCATAACCTGGGATAACTCATGGCAGTGAAATGTAATCACAATAATCATAACATTAAACATTAAACATTGTTTCATACACACATAATCATAGAGAATCATTTCTTATTAGTCAAGACTCATTTCCAAGACTATCTTAGTGGACAAAGTCCATTTCTGAATCGAGTCACCCTTGTTTCAGTCCTGTTTCACTGAACCGGTATAACCTACCATTCCAGCCATGTCTATCTCATGAGATATAAAATCTTTATCCAATGCATTGGAGGGATATATAGGTACCACCCATCTCATAATTAAACCATTCTTATGTGTGCCACAAAATCATAAATCATATATCATTGCATAACCCATGTAATAAAAATGGGAATCTTAAACATCATGACATCATAAAACAATTCATATAAGATAAAGGAATTCGTAAAAATATTTCCATCACAACATAATCAAATCCATGTAAAAATAGGGATAGAAACATAACCCTTTTTTATCTTAGATTGAAAATAATTTTGATAAAACACTTGAGCTCCATTCTTGAGGAAAATATCCTTTCTACTTAAAAAACCTTTTCCTTTCTTAACATGTCTTAAAATTTTAAACTAAAAGAAGTTTATTAAAAATAAACTTGAAAACATGTAAAGGAATCTTCTTGGAAATAATGTTTTAAAAATCCATTCATGCCGTATAAGTTAAAAAAACATTCTTCGTACTTTTCTCGGAATAGCCAAAAAGTACCTCATACGAAAAACGACAAAAGATTCCTTTCATATCCTTTACTAAAAACTCACCGAAGGGTAAAAATGGATTTAAAAAATTTTAGGTGAATAGAAATAATATTACATATTGAGTAAACATGTATGTGGATGATAAAATACACCCCAGTAAATACCAAAGTATAAACAATCTCCGATAAAAATGAGATTGTGATATTTCCCCTTACCATAGGTCCGATTTGATTTGTAAGTGTCCAAACCTCCTGTATAATGATTTAAATAATGTCATTGACTTATTAATGAATCATATTAATTTTTATGATATCATATATGGTTCACTTATGACTTTATATTACCCGTTCTTTTGTAAATTCCATGTTAAAGAGCGTTTTGGGTAAAAATGTTTCATTTGTCGTCCGTGTTTTGACTTGTAATTATTCATATGATTACTTAGATCATGATTAATTAATTCCAGAATATAAAACATGATTCATATATATATATTCAGAATATAAATATATATAATAATTCAGTAAATGGAAAGAAATACACCGTTCATGGAGACGGTAGGCCGTATGTACGCATGAACGTTGTTTTCGTTTCCTTATTGAGTTGAACGGAATTAAGTAGATGACATACATATATATACACATAAATCCAGTATCATTATTATGTCATATATTTCATTATTACTTATTATATATACTTTATAATCATTCATGAATGGTTAAAGTGGAGAATGAATCTCATCGCGTCGTGGAGACTGTATTCCGTACGTACGCACGCGCGATGATTTCTTTTTCCGTAGGATGGATAGATAGTGAAATAGGGTTGTTTCATAATTATAATAACATATAAGTATATGAGTGATACTGATGTTATTACTTCATAATAAAACAACCTAATAAGAAGAAGTGGAAGAAGAAATAAAGGTGAATGAATCGGTAATGGAAATTACCTCTTCTTTGAAGCGCCTCTTTGAGACCTCCTCTTAGGGCACTAAAATTTGTCTTTGATGAAGACCAGAACCTCTAGAATGTTTCTAGGGAAGTGGAGAAGAGAATTTGGCAGGGGTTGGCCGATCTTGAAGGCTGAATGTTGTGTGAGGAAGAGAGGGAGGAGGTGCCCTTTTATAAGGGAGGAGAGGGGCACCTTTGGAATAACTAAAACTATTATTTTATTATAAATTCAATTTCGGTTTTAAATAGCTCCAAATTGATTTATTTATAGGATAAGGTGGGGATGGGTCGAAATACGCTCATCCAATAGAATTTAGACAAGTTTCGGTTCCTATTTTAACCTTTTCATTTATATTTAACATTAAGTTAAATAATTTTACTTTTACCGTGTCTTCTTTTGTTCTTATACTATAAGGTTAATAAACTTACTATATCAAGAAAACTAACCCCAAGTTGTTTATTATTAATATATATAACCTTATCTATGTCATTTGGCTGAACCTTAGATTTTTAGGAATAAAATAACAATTAATAATATAATATTTTTTTAAAAAACTATTTTATGTCAATTTTGACACTATTTAGTAATTGATTTTTGTGAAAATAATAAAAGAATGATTAGTTCAAAAAAAGTTAATTTAAACTATAATAACATGTCATATTAACCTATAAAATTAGTGGAATTAATAAAAGGTCAAAAATTTCATTTATTTTGGTATTTATAACATCAATTATGTCAATATTTCATTAATAAGATAATTACTGAATCATCATTGTGTCATAAATAAATTAAATTATTTAATGTCTAAAAATTAAAAATAAAATACCATTATGTAGGAAATCTTTTTATCTTTCTAAATAATATTTATAGTCGAATTTATCTTATGTATAACCCTATATTAAAAATAATATACTTATTAAACTTTGATTTTAACTTTTTTAACCCTTCTTTAAATAAATTAATAATAAATGTCCCAATCTAATCCAAGTGGGCCTAAATGGTCATATTTTATTCCTAAGGTTGTTTTTAGTCTAATTACATTTATCCAATAGAATTAGGACATGTTTTATGGTAATAATAATATCATTTTTACCCTTAATTACCCTATTTACTTTTAACCGTGGTAAAAAAAGTAAAAAGTTACTATTCACCAAAAATTATTTTCATCTCATTGAACTAAATTTTACTTACTGAAATCAACCATGTCTCTCATATTTTTTTAAATTCCACTCACAGAAGCGGTAAAATTAAGTTTAATGAAAAATTCATTTTTTTAACTACCACTTAGTGGTTTCACTATTCATCAAAATATGAAAGTTTCCAGAAAAATACCAAAAATTAGGCCTATGCTATATTTGATATTATGAACTCAAAAATGATGTCTATTTTACCAAATTAAAAACATATCAGTTGCATTATTTAATTTAAAAATTAATTCTCGTCGTCAAAACAAATAGCGTGTTTTTAAGAGATAATAACTACCAAAAGATTGACACTTGTTTATATCTGGTTTAAATGTGAAATTACATCCAATGACCAAAATTGTATTGAATTGTAAAAATATATTCTAAATATACTTTGAAACCACTCAAATTAATAATTTATCCCTATTATTTATTTTGATTAAAAATGTTGTTTTTAATTAAAATTTAGTAATTTTCACTATTCATCAGAAAATGAAAGTTATCCGAAAAGTACCAAAATTTCACCCAAAGCTAATTTTGATATTCCGAATCCAGAAATGAAGTCCATTTAAAAAAATAAAAATTTCAAAATTTCAAAATGTTGTTAATACTATTCATAACTGCTAGTTTTAATAATATTTTACTAGCATATCGTTGTTTAGTGAATCTCGGTATTGCGTACTACACACGCTATCGAGGAAGGTCGCGATTGTGTGTAATGCAAGGCCTGTCAAGGATGCGTGTTGTGCAAGATCTTTATGGTGTTGCGTACAACACAAGACATTAATGAAATTAAAAAGTATATTTTTCATAAAATCTCGGGGTGTTACAGTTTTCCCCTCAACAATTTTGGTTGGAGGATGGATGGATGACTAACCCTTTTGGCCCAACACACATCTCTTTGTAGTTACAAGGGATGTTAGTAACAATGGTTTGTTTTCCCCAGATATGTGTATAGGGGGATGTAATTTAATGTGGTTGTTTCAAACACATATATTCTGGATATTGTTTTATGTCAACAAATATAGGTATAACCTGTATTGGATGTGATGGATTGAGTATCCTTACTAAGTGTTTGAGCTGTAGTAGCTTGATGTGTAATACCCAATGTATGATACACATTATGTTGTCTATAGAGGATCCCAGAAATTTCTTGGTAACATAGGGTTGTGGGGATTGAATGGTGATTTTCACAGGTTTTTGTGGGAATGCCTTTGTTGTATGAGGTTCATGTTGTTGTGCTCACCTAGGTGTCTTTAGCATAACCTTTTTGAGAATGATTCTAAGGAAGTGAGACGTTGGGGCCAAGAGGAAAACCAATGGGGACGTAGTGGCGGGGTACCCATGAAATTCTTTATTAAATTATATACTCTTGTGTGAGATACCTGTTGAGATTTTCCGTGGCATTGTTGGGAACTTAGTATAAATGTTTAGGTGATGAGTAGATTTACTTGTTGTTCACTGTTCTTTAGCATGATTCCTTTACCTTTTCATAAGAGGCGTCAGGGGGGATCCTACTGAGTATACTATTATACTCACTATATGTATATATAATATATTTTTAGGTCACTTCGTGTAGGTTGGATATCAGGATAGTTACTACTAGTTTGGGGTTACATGAGATGTTCTGTCTTCGTGTTTGATGTTGTTTTTACTTTCTTTAGGTACTTTCAGTTTTCCCATCAATTTATAGTAGTTTGGAATTAACTTACTTAGATGTACTTGGGATTTATTTTATATTACGGTATAATAAGTATTTGGTTGGTTTTTGTCTTATCTTTCTCTTCTATATGTGTTCTTTTAGTGGTAAATGCCTCCCATATCTTTTTTTACCAAACCCGCGATTCTAGTCACGAAATCGAATCCTACTAGTGGTGAGACAGGTGTGGTCACAATTTCCCTTCTCAGATTACCATCCTAGGAGTTTTATATCTTGTGGGTAGGGGGTCGTGTAAATAATACTCGATTGTATGAATCCATAAGAATTATTTTTATGTTCATTAGACTTATATTGATATTTTAAATACTTTTATGAATTTATAAATATTTGTTGTAGTTCATAAAAAATTTCAAGAATTTCATAATTCATTGACGAAGTTAATTATTCATTTTTTTACATCAAAACAATATGTCCATTTTGAAGTTTGACAATCATAAGGGAGATCAATGGATTATATAGAAATGTAATAACCTTAATCATTATCACTAAAGGATATAACAAATAGTTTAATATTTTTTTATTATAAAATATTTTTTAGTCAAACCCAAAATTTAGGAAACAGATTAAATTGAAAAATTAAAAAATGTTATTTGAGAGAAATATAATATGAGTATGGAATTAAAGGATTCATACTTGAATCATATCTGTAAGATGATACTACATTGATAATTATTGGGATTCCATTTATGAATATGTGCATTATTTTATACATTATATTAGAGATACTAGTGTTAGAATTTTTGGACTTTTCATTTTCAAATTATGAGTAAATATCTAATGTGATATTAACGAATAGACCGGAAAAATAAAAAAAACCATGGACACATAAAAATTGAATTATTTAAATATTTAGATTATAGGTGGATTATATTCTTAATATATATAATATAATAAAACTTGAATAACATAACGATATTATAAAAATATAAGGGATATATATAATTATGCATCTATTGAAACATTTTTTTAAATATAGATAAATTACAGTAAAAACAAGAAAATCACATATCATAGAAGATCTGGATTTGAAGAGGAAAAAGTAGATAAATAGTAGAATGATAACACTGAATATATTTTTTTATATTATTTAAATACATTAAAAATACTATAATATACATATTATTTTCATCATTTGGATTTCCTATACAAGAGAAACACATAGCCGTCAAATATTATGGAGTGAACATGTGATCGGTACTGAACACGTATTAAATAATTATGAAATATAAAATACTCTATATTATAACCATTTATATTGACACCGTGTTGATGTATTCTCTATTGAATAACACATATTTTCAAAGTAAGTAATATTTTCTATCCTTGAAACAACTTCCTATATTTTAATGTTTCATATATGTATGTAAAAACTATCTTCAAAATTATATTGATAAAACTAGATAATGATGTAAAAATATAAACAAAATTCTCACCCAAATTCTCCCTCCCAGCATAATATGTATCGATCTATGGTTAAAAAAATTTGTTATGATGAAGGGGTGACTAATGTCATGACAGTTATAATGACCCCGTCTTTTGGGTCACTAATTTTTCATTATCTCTAGTTTGTTGACCGTTTTACTATGGAAATTATAATGGTGATATAGAATCTATCTTAATATAGAAAATTAAATAAATCTATTATCATAGTTTGAGAATAAATATTGCACAATATATACTCTATTTATTGTAATTTCGAGTGAATGAGATTTACAATGAAATGGATCATACCCTCCTGGATTTTTCTTTATGTTTTCCCATGTCTTTGTGGTACTAAGAGGAAGTTAAAATAATCTTTAGAGGATCGATAAGTATTATGACCAATAAATGGGAAACCACACCCTATTTAAGGGTTTTTATGTTTCCTTATTTTCCATAGACAGTCTTTTTATAAAACAAAATGACAAAAATATCCACGGTGATGGCATAAAGCAGTGAATAATCTCATGTCCAAAATGAATGAGAGAATCTGACCAAACTATTTCATTATGAATATTGAGGATAAAATGATATTGAATGTAGTATCAAACATGGGTAGATGTTGTGATAGTATAATACGTTCATGAACACCACGGTCATGGTGGAGTCCATAGTGGAGGTCGTAATGATGGTTGAGATGGATTTGAGCATCCAAAAAGGACATTGTTAGTCATAGATATTGGAATGTCCCGAGGGGAAAATTTGTTCTAGGATATAAAGAGTATTATATTAATTTTAAATTTATTTCCCCTATGAATCAATCCATATTATCTTCTTTAATGTTTCTTCGATTTACAGACACAAAAGGGGAACCTAGGGCATGGTTGGGTAGTTTTCTCTTTTTGAGGATCCATTGATAGAAATTATCATTGGGTAACTGTTATTTATACACACTCAGTGCACTTTTGATCGAATACATAAGGATTATAACCCTTGGATCCTATATTATCCATTTATGTTAGTTTAGGTAATCATATATCCTTATTTCTCTCTCGATTCATCTTTTTTCCTTAATTATCATTTTAATAATCTCTATAGTTTACGGGTTAAATATTGATCGTGGTTTCATGGTGGCTTGATCTTGATAGATTCATGTGAATATTCCATAATTTGTAGTGTTTTTTAAAAATATATCACCAATTCATTCTCAACGAATGGTGACCATCTAAATAAATTTTAATGATTCATTGTTACTCCTTACTATTATCCCATTGTAAACATATCATGATTTATATGAATGGGTAATGATGTAATAAACATTATTGATTATTGAAATGAACTAATGAATGAATTTTGGTTTCATTTTTATTTATTTCATGTGTTTATTTAGTTTTAAAAATTTCTTTATGGTTTTCCAGTTACTGTTCCATCATCACTTTATGGTATAAATTTATATTGTTGTTATATGGGAATTGGAAAAATAATATAATTATGATAATTCTCATGGGATAAATAATTAAATAGACATGTTTAATTTTTAAAATTATTCTTGTAATTTGTTGAAATAAATGATATATTTGAGGAATGTTTTATAAATTGATGATTGTTTATATCGTTGTTTTATATTTCCAATGGTATTAACTTCTGATAATTTATTCAGTTACATCATGATTATAGACAAATATTATTATGTGAATTTTAAATTCATTTCCCCTATAAGTCAATCCATAATAACTTCTTCAATGTTTCCTCAATTTACAGACACAACAGATGAACCTAGGGCATGGATGGGTAGTTTTATCCTGGTGAGGATCCATTTATAGATATTATCATTTGGTTATTGTTATTTATACACACCTGGTACACTTTTTATTGAATCCATATGGATTATAACCCCTAAATCAGGTATTATCAATTTATTTTGGTCTATGTAATCATATATCCCTATTTCTCCCTCTATTCATATTTTTTTCCTAGTGATTATTTTAGGAATATAAATAGTTTGGGGGATTAATTTTGATCATGGTTTAATGGTGTCTTGATCTTCATATATTCATGTGAATATTCCATAATTTTTTGTGTTTTTAAACCTAGTTCATTAATTCATTCTCAAGGATTGGTGAGCTTCTAAATCGATTTAGAGGATTCATTGATACTCTTTATTATTATACAATTGTGAACTTATAATGATTTGTATAAATGGGTAATGGTTTAATTAACATTAATCATTATTGAACTAAACTAATGAATGAAGTTTGGTTTCATTTTTATTGATTTCATGTGTTTATTTAGTTTTAATTATTTCTGTATGGTTTTCCAGTTACTTTTCTATCTATAGGTTATGGTATAAATTTATATGGTTGTTATGTGGGAATTGGAAAATAATATAATTATGGTAATTCTTATGGGATAAATAATTGAAGAGAGATGTTTAATTTTTAAAATTATTCTTGTTATTTGATAGAAATCAATGTTATATTTGAGGTATGTTTTATTAATTAATGATTGTTTATATCTATTGATTTATATTTCCATTGTTTGAACCTATTATAATTGATTCAGTTACATCATGATTATAAACAATTTGTATTATGTGAATTTAAAATTATTTCTCACTATGAATCAATCCATAAAATCATCTTGAATGTTTCATCGATTTATAGATACAACAGATGAACCTAGGTCATGGTTGGGTAGTATTCTCTTATTGATGATCCATTTATACATATTAACATTTGGTAATTGTTATTTATACACACTCGATACACTTTTTATCGAATCCATAAGGATTATAACCCTTGGATATTCTATTATCAATTTATGTTGGTTTAGGTAATCATATATCATTATTTCTCCCTCCATTAATTTTTTCCCTAGTGATTATATTAGGAATCTCTATAGTTTGGGGGATAAATTTTGAGCATGGTTTCATGGTTTCTTGATCTTGATAGATTCATGTAAATATTCTATAATTTTTAGTTTTTTTTAAAATATAGCAGCAATTTATTATCTACGAATGGTGAGATTCTAAATCGATTTAGAGGATTCATTTTTACTCTTTATTATTACACAATTATAAACTTATCTTGATTTATATGAATGGGTAATGATGTAATTAACATTAATGATTATTGAACAGAACTGATGGATGAATTTTGGTTTCATTTTTATTGATTTCAAGTGTTTATTTAGTTTATTAATTTCCGTATGGTTTTCTAGTTAGTGTTCCATCATTTGGTTACGGTATAAATTTATATGTTTGTTATGTGGGAATTATAAAAATAATATAAATATGGTATTTTTTATGGGACAATTAATAATTTAAGAGACATGTATAATTTTTAAAATTATTCGTGTAATTTTATGGAAATCAATGTGATATTTGAGGAATGTATTATTCATTGATGATTATTTATATCTTTTGTTTTATATTTACAATGGTTTTAACCTGTGATAATTGATTCAGTAACATCATAATTAGAGACAATTAGTTTTCCAATAATGTATATTTTTGGGGGACATGCATTCCCATTTTTTTATAAAGGATAGATTCTTTGGTTTTATGGCTTAATAACCATGTTGAATACATTTGTTTCGTATTTCCTTGTGTGATATATATGGACAAGGTGTTTTTTATGTTACATTATCTGAGCAAGGGATGGATGAATAATTTTTAATAATGAGTGGAGATTCCAAGGTTAATGGAAGTAGTTTTCGCATGTGATGGCGAGATGGATGGTGATATGGATAGTAGTTTCGGGGAATATACTGGGACTGATGGAATGGGGTGATGCCTATATTTCCCATTTTGTAATTTCCAAAAATCTATGATACATTCTAAATAAGAAACTGTATTTAAAGGTTATATGGTTGAGTTTCATTTTATTTATTCATTTTCCCACTACATAACACAACTATATGAACGTGGTTTATGAATTTTTTATTGATGATTAGGAAATGTACTAGAATACGTAGAATTATGTAATGATAAAAATGTCAAATAATTTAACCCAAGTGGTTGGTGGATTAATGTAATATTGATTGATGATAAATATTGGGAAACTATATAATTGGTTGGAATATTCTTAGGGGGAATATGATTTGAATAATTGTTTTGTAAGTAATAAATTTTATGCGGAATGAAATAAAAGATAGCCTATTGAAATAATTTTGTGATTTTTTGATATATAGTCCTTAGTAGTGGTAGTCGGGTGTCCATGAGATGATAACTATAGCCATATCTAATTCTAAGTTGTATCCTCTAGTTTGGATGTGAGTAATGATTACATTCCTATGTTTTGTGATTTCATACACTACCCAAATAATGTTGATAGAGAACCTAACAACCAGTGGTCCTTGAGACGGAATGTTTCCAAACATCAATGTTAGTGTGGATTGGAAATCATACTACTAACACATTCCCAACTATCTTCTCTCGTTGTTATTACATGTTGGTTTCCATGCTAGTTATCATTCCCATATATGTGTGTAGAGGGTTGTAATGGCTTGTGGTTATTTCACAGACATGTAAATACAGATATAGTATTCATGGATTATAATTAGTTTGCATTATATCAGTTGTGATTGATTCAAATATAATACATGATATATTGGGGGATGTGGATCCTAATAAATAATCAAATAAAATCATGAGATTTGGATGTATATGGGGAGATAATTTGACACATGAGGTCCATGTCATGTTATCATTTCTCATCTATTTTTTGTGAAGGCTTATATTTAGAGATATATGGTTTATGACATATTGTATTATGGTAGAGTTGAGAACCAATGGGAAATTGGTAGGGGGATTTTTTTTATTAAAAATTTAAATTGATAATATATTATTAATTATTAGTGATCCATTTTGAGAGATCCATTGAAAATTTAGGTACATATATATCCTATTTAGGTGATGTGTTAGAATAACTAGTTTATTCACAAGATTTTAGTGTGCATTCACTACAATTTTCAGAAGATCCTTCCTGTTGATTCTACAAATTATTCTTATTATCATCACCCTTTGTATGTATTACCATTTTTAGGTCTCTATGATCATTTTATTTTTCAGACTAGACATCACAAGGATGGGGTGTAGTTTATGAGTTGTTTAGGGTTAGTGGATGATATCGAGGTTTTTCTATAAGAGCAATAATTTTACATTTTAATGTTTATTAATTTGTATGAAATTACATGAATATTTTGGGATCACATGGTTTTTTTGTAAATATGATTTTTTTCCTTGTTTTATCTTTTATTATCACTCATTCCTCATGTACTTCACAAAGGTAAATGTATGAAATTAATTTTTATGATATAACCTTGGTGATTTTTACAAAACCATAAAATATTAGATATGGAAATCATAAATAATTATTTACCTTCTATCATTATCTTTTTAGGGGGTGTACCTTTGCTGTGAGGATTTATGATAGAATATTATCAGAGCCTCAGGTAGAAAAATATAATGATTTTTGAGATAAAAATATTTAATAACTACACAAGATGATAGTAAATTAGTTTCATATTATATTATAATATTATATAGGAAATGTATACCAAATATGATGATATTATTTAGGCCCCCTATGACTTGATGAGATTTACAGTGTGTTTACTAACCCTACTACTAGAATTGATATTGGTTGTGGGGTAGAGACCTATGAATGTATCATGCATCTTTCATCTTTTTTCACACATTTGAAATTAGTAAAACACAATGTTAGGTTGATCTATATTTAATTATTATTATTAATTACATTGTATTCTTATTTGAATATCCCAAAATATTTTTTCTTCTGTAGTATTGGATCTAGGTTGTTGTCCTCATTAGGTTCCCATTAATGATTATCAACACGATGTTCTAGAAGATCACAATAGAGTTGAGGTTGACTCCAATGACACATTATGGAGGAAAAATTATTATTTGAAGTTATAGAGTATATATATATGTATGAAATATCAATTTTGATTCATTGATATTGGATTGGTTGGTGATGGTGGATAAAGAAGTTAGTTTTATCCATTCTCAAGAGGTGTGTTGGGTTTTGTTGCTAGTAATGATGCAATGAGGGGAAGACTAGAAGGGGTGGTTCATATTAAATGAGGATCATGGGAAGTGTTATATTACAAGGGAAAACAACATATAATTATTCTTAAATGTGTTCCTTTATTCACCATAAAATTAAAAATAATATTTGGAGTTTTTTACCATTTGACCGGGAAGTTCTATAGTTCATGAGTTTGAGAACAAATTTTGGAATTTTTTGTAATATGCTTCAGAAATATTTCAAAATTAGTATACTATGTTAAGTCATATCAAGGAATATTTTTTAAAAAAAATCTAATTACATGTTACCCATTTTTGGATATTGATATATCTAAATGAACTAGATAAATAAATTTTTATTAAGGGGATACTTGCAAAAGCTATCTTGACATGGGAGATATTCATTAGGATTCTCCACATAGAATTGATATTTTTTAAGGTTCATAGGTTCCCTGAAATAGTTATTTTTGAATAGCCAAGGTATTTCCAAACTCTCTCCACCTCATTTATATAAGAGTGGTGGCCCTCAAACCTCTACAAAGGGATCATATTTTTATTTTTATTATAGAGGTTGTGTCCATAAATGATGATATTGAACATCCTATCAGATTATAAATTTAGTGGTTGGAGTACCATTTTAGGATCTCCCATTGTAGCACTTCCAGTATTGGTAGTATGTATATGGAGCGACTACCATTGAACCATAGTGGTGGGAAGGGTCATGAAGTGGATTGGCACATTATTTTCCTCTTCCATATAGGGAAGATCACAACAATGGGGGTGGTTATTACTAGGGCCAGAGAGGATAATTATTGCATTGTGATATAATGTATGATATATAGTTTTTATTATTAGGTGATCCATCCATTAATTGAGGTACCATTTTTTTCTACTTTATATTATCCATTGTTTTATTCAATGTCTATATACTACATTCCACCTACCATGACGCATAATTTTGGTCATGAGGTGGAGATATTTATAGTTCTTTTTTCTTTAAATAAACTAATTAGAGGTATATATTTTCATTATAAATAATGATTGCATTGTGTGATACTGTTAGGGAATTATCACTCTTCCGGAGACATCATATTTTTCCAAACGATACCATACAACATCATACCTAATTTACAATGATTTCATTTTGGGTAGGATATCATAGATTGGTTCAGGAGGTAGATTTTACTCTATGATGTTTATTGAGAATTATTGTATTTTTATATAGTAATACCGACGAATTGGACAAAGGTGTGTAATTTTTATATCATCCCCTATGACGGAGTTTATGTTGAGACTTCCAATGTTCCTTCAAATAGTGATTCCCACAGGTTTTTAAAGAGTATAAAAATGATTTTATTGAGGAGGTTGTGCCACTACCCCCTTAATGGAGATTAAGTATTGGATAGAGCTACATAAAAAAATATCTAATCGCACTGTCATAAAATTCGATGGTAAATTCTTTGTTTTGGTATATTTGATTTTATATCGATAATATCTTGTAGTGTTGTTTTGTTGAGCCATGGGTGTCACCTGGGACTGATCTGGTTTTTCATGATGTAGGTCAATTTTATTATGATATTATATATCTATTATCATCACTAAATTGGGTGAAATAGAAAAACCATTCTCCAATTCCATGTATTAATAGTTTATTCTAGGATTTGAAAGGATCTATACAATTCATAAATAGTGATCTTCAGTTAAGATACCATCATATGTAGGTGAAATCTGTTGATATTATAATGACTTCTTTTAGATGTCCATAAGATCATAATGATTTTATTGTAATGTAATGTCACGACCCTTCCGCGGGGCCCATTCCATGACTACCGAAAGCCCACCTTCCAAAGGTCAGGGGCTGGCGACTAGCACCAAAGACGTAAATCTCGATAAAAGGGAAGGCATTGCCTTTATATAAGAAAACAGACACGACAGATTATAGAAGATGTTGTAAGAACTACATAGACTGAGTATAAAAGTCAGTGTTGGAAGGTAAATGGGATATAATAAAAACCCAACTGAAAGTACAATACAACTGAAAAGAAAGTACATCAGGAGTAAAGTAAATCAGCATCCATCGAGTCATCCTTCGGCTATCCCAGATGATGGGTGGGTACAGATGGTCTCATAGGAACCTTGGGTCCATCTGTCTGCACTGTGTACATTCCGCCAGATATTCCACCTATGGGTTCCATTCCGCTCTACAAGCCTTAACCACGATCAGCGTTGTCCATTTTCTGATACCAACACAACTTAGTGCGGGCATAGCCCGTGTAGGGGTGAGTATATGATACTCATTAGGGACCCTGAGACTCACGAAGGTCTCCCAGAATCCATGAAGGATAAAACACAAAGGAAAGACACAATCATGAAGTATCAACCAACTCTACTTAGGTGTATGCTCATATATATCCCTAAGTCATCAATTCCAGTTGTACTCCAACTCACGAGACAAAGTTCAACCCAGTCCACACAAGAAAGTACAACCCAATCCACACAGAAAAGAACAACCCAATCCACAAAGGATAGTAAGTCAATCATATCTAATATAATGATTGAAAGTCAATAATCATCTCACAAATGTATACTAATCACGAAGAGGGATGAAGATGATTAGATGTAGCCTCTAAATTATCTTCTATGCCGAAACCACATACGATCCCAGTACAGAATTCATCGCTGTCGAACCTACGTAGGATCCAAGTATAGTATCCATTTTTTTCGAACCCACATAGGATCCATGTATAGTCATCATCATTGCCGAACCCACGTAGGATCCAAGTGTAGTAACCATCACTGTCGAACCCACGTAGGATCCAAGTACAGTCGTCATCATCGTCGTAGTCGCAGGTAGCTCTTGGGTTCCCCGCACATAGCACGCTCGATTCAGGGAGTGTCCACTCCAAGCACCAAGGGGTCGATACATCAACTACAACAAATTCCAGAGTTGATGTATCACAAATTTCTGTCACGTCAATAGGAACTCAATGCGACAGACGGTGCGTCAATCGGACGCCCAGTCTGAGAGTTATTGGCTTTTTCATCCTAGGGGCCCGGTTGGTTTTGAAGTTAAGAAAAACCTGACTTTACTCCATCTGTGTCCAAAAATAAAGAAGAGTAAGCCAAATAAACTATCTCACTAAGAGGAAAACAACGTGGTTGATGGTACCTCATTCGGACATCCAGTCGTTAAGTTATAAGCATTTCCGCTCCAAGGGCCCGGTTGGTTTCAGGTTCAAAACAACCTGGAAATATCCAAAATTTACCTAAAGCTTGAATGTAATATACTGAAACAGCCATCATGATCCAAGGATCCCGACGCAACTGATGTTGCATCGATCAGAGGTCTGTAGCCCATGTTATGGGTGTTTGAACATATCTGTCCGAGAATAGGGGGTTCGGGCCCGGTCTGACCCGTCCCAATACCCCCTGGGTCGTCCCGAACCGGGTCGACCTGACCCGGGTCCATGTCTGGCCCATTTGGGCACATCCTGGACCGCGGACGGGCATGGCATGCAGTCTTGCTCAGAGGCCTGCCGCGGCTCGGCTCGCTGCCGAGCGAGGTGCGATGGTGGGGGGGGGGGGGGGGCGCCCCCCTGTTTCCTAAACGGATGGCCATTAAGGCTGGCCTTTTGTAACCATGGACTCGAGGGGGTCCCTCCTCCATGTGGTGCCGATGGCCGGCTCCGCCAGCCGCCCCTTTGCACAACCTCCATGTCCAAAGGCCATGGCTCTTGTCCGACCGGCACGGCGCGACGGCGCCGCGCCCCTCCATCGTGGCCCGCCCCGGTCATGCCCCCCATGAATCTCGGGCGCGGTGCGACGACACTTCGCCCCTCCACCGGATCCCTCTCCTGGCATTGGACTCCTTCGGCCACACCGGTGCGGCGTGATGGCACCGCGCACCATCTTCGGCGCCCTCTACGGTCACGGACCTTTTCGTTTCCACGCGGTGCAACGACACCACACCTCCTTCACCGCAAAGTTCAACAAGGATCAACAAATAAAAGGGGAGGAGGATAGGCCGTGTTTGTGCAGTACGATCTCCTCCAGTTATGTTGATAACAATCGTCCAAATTAATTAACGAAGAATGTTAAACTAATCATTAACGTAAATAACCCGTACCTCAAGAAACGATGTCGAAAATCGATGTTGCGGTTGACGGGGTCTCGTGGTGAGATTTCATAGATGTCGACGAAGAGCATCCTAGGAGTTAGCGGTGTCTCCTCTTTTTATCATGGTGTGAATGAAGCGTAACACCGTTGGAAAATTCCCGCATCGTTGTTTCCATCCTTTCTACGAAGGAGGAAAATAAAGAAGAATTTGGGGTCACCGAGTCGATGTTCATCGTCAGAGTCTTGGCATTCTTCAACGAAGGATATGAAGTTCTTCAAGACACAAGAGCTCTCTCCACTTTCTGTAAACACAACAAGACTACCACCCAAAATAAAATAAGGCATCCCCTTATTTTATTATTTTCCATGCATTACAAATACATAAAATTAAAAACCAAAATCAGTTAATTAATTAAACGTGAGTTCTCTAATTAATTGGGTGTTATGTTGGCAAGTATAATGAGGGTGAGAGAGAGAGTTACTCAGATAATGGGGGGAGTTAGGGAGTTAGGGAAAGTGAAGGGTTGGGCTCGTGTGGTCCTTACCTCACCATAATCTTCTCTTCGATAGTTAGTAAGTAGTGGGTACCACCACAACTCCCACTCCTAGGATGTAACCTTTAGATAAAGATAATAAAATTGTACAACAATTTTATTTACTTCACATTTAATCCTCAATTTTTAACAACTCCTCCCGAGAAAACGCACCTTCGGGAATGGTCATCTTAAGCAATTACCGGCCCTACGATTCCATCAGTGCCCTCAAATTTCAATTTTGAGTACTGATTCAAAAGATAGGTAACCCCGCTCATTCGTTTACTCAACGTACCCAAGTTAAACTTCAGAAATAGCTTCCAGGCACACCGGGCCTTGGAATCAGGTGCCTTCAGAAACTGCGTACTTGTAAAATCCCAAAGAATTTGAAAAAAAAAATCATTTAATTTTACGGGTCTTTACATTACTCCCACATCAGGTCTTTACATCCTTTTAAAGATTCATCACATACTACGTAAACAAATGAGGGTAATGAGTACGCATCTGAGACTCCTGATCCCATGTGATCTCCTGGAGGTTCCCGTACTGCAATCTGATTTGCACTAGAGGAATCTACCATCCACGTAGGACCCGCTCCTGTCGATCCACGATCTCTATCGGGACCTCCGTAAAGGTCTCCCCGTCATCAATGTCCAGCTCTCCATGAACAATGATATGCGTCTGGTCGTGCACGTATCTCCTAATCTGAGATACATGGAAGACATCGTGCACCCGGTGCAACTGAGGTGGAAGAGATAGGCTATAAGACACCTCACCTATCCTGCTAAGAACCTGGAATGGTCCGATGAAGCGCAGAGATAACTTGTCGCCATGGCCAATTCTCCATAATCCATATCGAGGTGAGTCCCGTAAGAAATCATGATCTCCATCCTTGAACTCTAGTGGTCTCCGCCTCCTGTCAGCATAGGACATATGTCGGCTCTGAGCAGTCCTCACCCGCTCCTGTTTTTCAATTTGTCCTGACCCGTCCTCGGGGCCCGTGTCGTGACTACCCCAATCCCGCCTTTCATTGTCCAGGGGCTGGCGACTAGCACCAAAGGCGTAAATCCTGATAAATGGGAAGGAATTGCCGTTATATAAGAAAACAAACACCATAGAGTACGCAAGCTTAAGTAAACACTATGTAAACTGAGTAAAAAAGTTAGACATGGAATGTAAATGGACCAGAATAAAAACCCAACTGAAAGTACAATACAACTAAAAACAAAGAACACTAATAGTAAAGTAAATTAGTAACCATTGAGTTGACTTCTGGCTATACCACATGTAGGGTGGGTACAGAGGGTCTCGTAGGCTCCTCGGGTCCGTCCGTCCGCTCTGTGTATGTTCTGCCATATAATCCTCCTCCCGATACCGTCCCACTCCACAAGCCTCAACCACGATCAGCGTTGTCTGTCATCTGCAAACAACACAACATAGTGCGGGCATAGCCCGTGCAGGGGTGAGTATATGATACTTAATAGGGACCCCGAGACACTCGAAGGTCTCCCAGAATCCAAAAAGGATAAACCACAAAGGAAAGATACAATCATGAAGTATCAACCAACTCTACTTAGGTATATGCTTAAACAAATACGTAAGTCATCAATTCTAGTTTTAATCCAACTCACGAGCCCATGTTCAACCCAGTCCACACAGGAAAGTACAAACCAATCCACACAGGAAAGAACAACCCAATCCACATAGGATAGCAAGTCAATCATATAGAAGATAATGATTGAAAGTCATGAGTCATCTCACACAGGTATACTACGCTTGAAGATGGATGGAGATGATTAGATGTAGCCTCTGAATCATCTCCTCTGCCAAACCCACTTACGATCCAAGTACAGAAGCCGTCGTTTCCGAACCCACGTAGGATCCAAATACAGTAACCATCGCTGCTGAACCCACATAGGATCCAAGTACATTCTTCATCACTATCGAACCCATGTATGACTCAAGTACAGTAACAATCGCTGCCGAACCCACGTAGGATCCAAGTACATTCTTCATCGTCGTCGCAGTCGCAGCCAGCTCTAGGGTTCCTGCACACAACACACTCGATTCCGGGACGGTCCGCTACACGAGCCAGAGGATCGATACATAAACTATCACTAAGTACAGAGATGATTTATCACAAATTTCCATCACGTTAATAGGAACTCAGCACCACAGACGGTGCATCAATCGGATGCCCGGTCTGAGAGTTATTGGCTTTTCGTCCAAGGGGACCGGTTGGTTTTTAATTTTAAACCAACCTGACCGTACTCATGCTATGAACAAACCTTGAGCGGAGTAAGACAAAATAAACATCTCACTAAGAAGAAAACAAATTGATCGATGGTACGTCAATCGGGGGTCTGGTCGTTACGTTATAAGCGTTTCCGATCCAAGGACCCGGTTGGTTTCGGGTTCGAACCAACCCGGACGCACCCAAACATTACCGAAAGCTTGAGTGTAATATGACGAAACGACAGTCTCCATCCAATAATCTTGACGCAACTGAAGGTGCGTCGATCGGAGGTCAGTAGCCCATGTAATGGGCGTATGAACCAATCTGCCCGAGAATAGGGGGTTCGGGCCTGGTCCGACCAGGCCCGATACCTCCTAGTTTGGTCCGAACTGGGTCGACCCGACCCGAGACCGGGTTTGGCCCATTTGGGAACGGCCCGGCACGGCCGGGTGCGTCCCGGCCCGTGGCAGGGCGCGGCCTGCGGCCCGGCTGGGAGGCAGGTCGCGGCTCGGCCCGCGGCCGAGCGGGCTGCGAAGGGGGGGGGGGGTGTCGCCCCCCTATTTCCGAAACGTCTGGCCATAAAGGGCAGACTTTTGTAACCATGGGACCCAAGGGGGTCCCCCCTCTAGATGGCACCGGCGGCCGGCTCTCCAGGCTGCGCCTTTGCAGAACCGCCACAACTCCTGTCCGACCGGTGCAGTACGACGGCGCTGCACCCCTCCGCCACAGCCCGGTCTTGGATGCGGCCCTTTTCGTTTTCCCTCGGTGCAACGGCACCATGCCGCCTTCACCGCAATGTTCAACAAGGATCAACAAATAAAATGGGAGGAGGATCAGCCATGTTTGTGCGGTCCGATCTCCTCCTGTTATGTTTTTAACAATAGGCCATATTAAATAAAGAATAATGTTAAATTAACCATTAACGTAAATAACCCCTACCTCAACAAACGATGTTGAACGTCGGTTTTGCGGTTGACGGCGTCACGTTGTGAGGTTTCATAGATGTCGATCAAGAGCGTTCGAGGAGGAAGTGGCTTCTTCTCTTTTTATCATGATGTGAATGAAGTGTGATGTCATTGGCGAAATCCCGCGTTGTTGCTTCCTTCCATTCCACGATGGAGAAAAAGGAGGAAGAATCTGAGGTCACCGAGTCGATGTTCTTCGTCAGAGTCTTGGCGTTCTTCAACGAAGGAGATGAAGTTCTTCAAGACACAAGAGCTCTCTCCCCATTCTCTCAACACAACAAGACTTACCCCCAAAATAAAATAAGGCATCCCCTTATTTTACTATTTTCCAAGCATTTCAAATACTCAAAATTCAAAAACAAAATCACTTAATTGATTAAACATGATTTGTTTAATTAATTGGTTGTTATATTGGCAAGTATAAAGAGGGTGAGAGAGAGAGTTACTCACATAAAGGGGGCAGTTTGGGAGTTAGGCAAAGTGAAGGGTTGGGCTCATGTGGGCCCCACCTCACCTTAATCCTCTCATGGGTAGTTAGTAATTAGTGGGTCCCACCCCAACTCCCTCTGTTAGGATATAAACATTAGATAAAGAAAATAAAACTATACCACAATTTTATTTACTTCACATTTAATCCTCAATTTTTAACAACTCCTCCCGAGAAAACGCACCTTCAGGATACGTCATCTTAAGAAATTATCAGTGCTGCAGTTCCATCAGTTCCCTAGTATTTAAATTACGGGCACCGGTTCAAAAGATAGAAAAACCTGCTCGTTCGTTTACTGAATGTACCCGAGCTAAACTTTGGAAATTGATTCCGGGCACACCAGGCCTCGGAATCAGGTGCCGTCAACAACTGCATACTCGTAAAATCCCAAATAATGAATGAAAAATAAATCGTGAAATTTACGGGTCTTTACATGTAATATGGTGTGAATAATTACCTATAAGTATTGTTGTGTTTTCTGAATATAGTTTATTAATATTTTTTAGACCAGTTCATGGTGGTTTTCATCAATGAAATCCATTTGTACTCCATGCCTGAAGAGAAGCATACGAATTATCCATAGGCTATTTTTGTAGTTCTTATTGTTCAATAAATATTAATGAATATGTAAAAAATTGAGTTTATTCCTTGATAAGTGCATTTATTTTGGATTCATATGTCCCAATATTGATTATTTTTTAATCCTTCAATGATAGTGGAGGTTGTTTCTTAGGGACCCCTTAAGAGTATTATAGAGGGGATAATTTTCCTCAATATATTAGGATATTATTGAATGTTTATAAAAAATATCTTGTGGATTGTGACACCTATGATAGATTAAAAAATTAGGGATAAGGTGTTTCTTCAAAGTTGACACATATATGTTTCAACCATGTATTTAAATGATAATATGGAAAACACCCTGAATCGTTTTTTTCTATATGATAGATCCAAGATCTAGGTCTACTATGAGGATTCATGTCATGGCCTTGGATGTGTCCTGATGTGGTAGATGGCAATTTTTTAGTAGTTATCAGCTTTAATGACCTCAAAAAATATCTAAACCACCCATTAAATTGACTAGGAATGATTTGTGTTTGTATTGAGGTTGTGGTGAGACTGACACATTGGATAATTCATTATGGTTGTCAATGATCATAAGAATATAATGCTTGTATTCTCATGGAACAAACATTAAATTTTAATGTTATGGTTGATGAAATTATTTAATGACTATAAATTATTCATTTATTATATAACAAAAAGGTTAATTTAATAGATGATATTATAACTAGAATATCACATAGATATTTGGAGAATTATTTTTTATATTCTTAGAGGGTAATGGATGTTATTTTAATGAATGATCATGATATTAGAGAAGTCATTTTTTGAGTATTCATTTTAATATGAATGTGTAGTCATCTATGATGGTGTCTTTTGATGAGTCCACTCTAGTTGATTTTGAGGTGGAGGTATGATAAGATTTGATTATCAATTTTGAATACATTGATTATTAGTATAGGGATGGTCAACGACAGTTTTGGTTCCATGGGATGAATTTCATTCCTTTGAGGATGCATGAGGTATGGGAAATTTAATTATCTTATAAAAATATTTCATGATTTATTACAGACAAAAGAGCATAATACAATCCAATAATATTAAAATTCCCAGTTTCTTCAATAAATTTGATACATATTATATAAATTTAAACTAGGGAACAATGACATTTTTTAATACACCATATCATGCATTTTTATTTCCATAACTCTTATACAACTGTACCAATAACCTGGGAATGTAAAAAAGAAAGAGTTGTTTATAAAGTTAAATTAGTGAATAATGGATGCATAAAATGATAAATTTAATATAAATGATTGAAGAATAATTTCAAGGTTACATTAAATGGTGATAATCATAATCATGATCATCAAGGTCTGATAGTATTTGGTAATATAAAGGAAACATAAGGAATGGAGAAAAAATAAAAAACATGATATCAATATTATAAGTGAAGGAAAATCATTGTGATGAAATAACATAACATTCTAATTATAACTTCATATTCACCAGACATGGTATCATATTTAATAAAAACAATACCCAATTCAATGAAAGGCTATATAAATTAGGGCCCACTAGTCACATTTGTATCATTTACATGAATCAATGTTCGATATAGATTATACGAAATAAGAAAATATTTCATCATATTAAATCCAATGATTAGGGATTGTGGGTTAAATAAATTTAGTTCCCAAATAAATGAAGCATATTTATGTTTAGGTGAATACCATTGAGTAAATATTGGGAAGGATATTCATTGCACAAATTTTTGGCATGGAAAATCAATGAATAATTTTAGCAGCATAATAGGTGTACATAAAGATTCATATAAGTTTGTAATTAGAGATAAATTTGGCCTGTAAGAAAATTTAAATCATAATGATAAAAACAATTATGTGTAAAAACTTATTCCAACATGAATAATTGGAAATAAAAAGGTATAATACAAAGAAAGTGCAGGTATAAAGATAGAGAGGAGATAATCCTTCACCATCGAAGGGTTATTCATTGAACATGCAATGAAATTATTATATGATATTGAAAAAACATGGTGAATGTTTAGAGAGGTATAATGAGAATATGTTTATGATAAATGAGGATTGATGTAATTGTAGTGGTATTTTGGGGGGTTATTTATAGAAAATAGAGGGGTATTTATTATTAATTACCAGAAAAAGGTTTTCCTCTTTATATAATAAAATAATCAAAGTTACAATAATAAATCAGTTTCAACTAAATTGATGGTTTTTTTTATTTTTTTATATTTCTAATACTATAACTCTTAAAAATAATTACATTGGTTATGTGTAAGTGTATCATGACTATAGTGAATTAATTTTAAAACAATAATATATAATAGATTTTTTTGGGGATTCAATAAAGGTTTATAAATTTGATCAAATAATCTCGAAATACATTATTTTGGAGGGGATTTTATACTTCTTATTAGATATGAATTATTTGGAGTTTATTACACCAATTTTAATATTTTATGAGTTCATAATAAATAATATATATTTATACCATATTTATTTTTTATAGAAAAAATAAATTATAAAAGTATATTATGAATAATTAACCAGAGTATAATATCAATGTGACGACTTAAAAAATTAAAATATATTTTATAAAAACAATTATCTAAAATTGATAAATTTTCCCAATAATTAAAAAACCAATTTTATTAAAAATAATCCTTTTTTGATAATGAAAATTTGTTGAACCTTAAAATTATTATTTTGGAATTCATAAAGTAATATTATCAATTGTATATAAAAATATATTATTTAACACATATATTTCATGAAAATTTAATTTATTAAAAAATTTATAAATTTTTTAAAAATAGTTTGTTACTTAAAAAAATATTTTTCAACAATATAATTTATATTTATTGGAATAGAAATATATTTTTTTATCGAAATAATTATATATTCTTGTATAAATAAATAATATTGAGGACTAAATAGAGTATTGTTTCAATTTAATATAAACTTTTAAAATTCATATCATCGGGGTCTTGATACCTATCACCTTATGACACCTTCGTATACCCAAAGGGTATGTTGTGCGACTGTGACAAATTCTTTAGGTGGTTTGGAAATCATGTTTTTAGTGTTGATCTCAATATAAATTAACTTCTAATGTAACTAGTTTCTATATTATTTCATTTCTGGTATATTAGTATTTTCTTGGTCATGAAAAAATTATAGTGATTCAATCTCCCCTGAAAACTCAAATAAATGTTACTCATACGGTATGATTCTATTTGCTGAGGAAATCACTTCACCCAACAGTTTTAATAAACAAAACACATAACCATTAATAAATTACTAACATATTTGTAATTGTAAAAATGATATATTATCAATGGTTATGATTAAAAGTGTTATATTAATTTTTATTTGTTGTATTAGTCCAAAAATAAATGTAGTGCATGTGTTTTGAATAATTACCTTACACAAAAAGAAATTTACTAATTCAAAAAGTGAATTTCTTTAATATAATTTTTTGTCATTAAATTATGACCCACCAAAATTTACAGCCTTGAAATTTTCATTCATACTCTGAAAAAGAAGATGGTACATATGTTTCATCACTGTATATAGTTCACAAGTTTCTTCCATAAAGTTGTTTTTCCCAAACACTTTTACCAGTTGAGTTGTCCTGTTAAAATTTTCTCTATAATCTATACTATTCACTAGCTACCATTAATATGAGTGATCATTCTATATGGGAACTACCTATGGATCTTGTACATATATGGTATCTGGTATGAACATTCTCAATAGGGATACATTGAACACATAATGTACTTCATATAGGTTTGGTGGGTGTTCATGTCGATAAGACATAGCTCCAATATAATCCAGGATCTCAATTATGGTAATGTGTCTAGGAATAAAAATTATCATCTTCCTAACCATCTTGAAATTATTTCAAGATGACGTATGAATGAAAACTTTTTCTTTTAACATCAAACTCTAGGGCACAGAGAAGTTTTCAGGTAAATATTTTATTTCCACTTTTCATGGATTTTATATTCAATTGAATGGTGTGAACATTATATATTATATTTTAGAAAAGATCATATCCAAATTTATTTTTCTCCCAAAAATCTTCACAAAAATTCACAGTTCCATACTTATTCCTATACATAACCTAACAATGTGCCATTTTAATCATAGAAAAGAACATGTTGTTATATTATAACTTCTGTTGGGGAAGGTGATAATGCCAATATCCATGGAAATTCATTGAACAAGATCGTAATATTTTTAAAAGTGATTGAATGTTTTTTTCATACTGTAAATATATTTTTGAGTTATATCTAGTACATAAAGATGGATCTTTATAAATTTCTTAATGATGGAATCTTTCGAAAAACGACATATAACATGGAACTTGATTTTATACAATGCAGAGTATTCTTTAGGAATTCATAACACATCCTTTATATACATCATGCTGATATGGTTTGGATGTAAATATCCCTTGATATTAGTGAAATCAATTTACATTGTAAGGTGATTGAATACCACCTCAATGTTATTATATTAATTACATATACTTGATAGTACTACAAAAAAAATCCATGGTTATGATTTCCCATTTCTATATTGGTGTGGGAAATGGTTTCATCATACACCTATACATATTTATTTTACCATTGACTTATGTACTTACCATGAATAGAGATAAAAATTATATAATATCCCACTTTAATTCATCCCACAAGATGTTTTTATTATATTTATTTATTTCATAGAGATTCTTTGATGAATAGTGAATTCTATGCAATATAAAGAATATTGATGTTCCCTTTTCAGCTATTTTTCCAATGGGACACATATCTGGTTTTCAATCCTTATTATTCTATCGTTATAGACATTTCAATAATTAATATTTTCTACCATTATCTATAACACCCCATTGTTTTTTATCTTCATTTACCCTATAATGAATTGTTGGTCGGGTTGTTATTAGAGAAAGGTCATATTAGTATCCTTTTATCATTCACATGTCTGTCCTTTCCACTTCCTATAATATTAGGTCCTTATCGATACTTATCATTGATAGGATTATAGGATCCTATATTCATTGGGAATATACCACCTTGTTTTCCTTTCTTGGATGGTAATGGATTGATCAAGAAAAATCCTAGTCCAGAACATTCCCCCACTATTGGAAAATATTGAGATACTTTTTGGTTAGTATATAACATTGGAATTTAAGATCCATATTTATCTCACACTTCTCCCAGTAGAGATAATTTTATAGAATCATTAATACGAAGATAAATGTAGAAAAATATAGATCATGGGTTCAATAGTTCAACTTATGGATTATTAATTCTCTAGGGGAATAGGATATTTTATTTTTATTTTTAGTGAGTACATAACCCAATCCCTTCTTAAATGCATTGGTGTCGGTAAAAAATTATTCCCCACAAGTAAAAAATGTGATCAAAGGTTCATTGATTAACCTCTTATTTAAATACATAAATCTATCCTCTTAATCAACGATGCAAACAAACATCACATCCTTCCAAGTTATCATGGTTATTGGGATTTCCAATTTTCATATGATTTCCACAAATTGACGATAGTTACCATTTAATCTAAGGAAACTATGGATCTCTGTCAAATAAGATTATTCGTTCCATCATTCAATTATTTTTTTTAAAGTATCCATTGACATCCAATTTTTTGTGATATTATGCCCCAAAAATATTACATTTTATTTAACAAACTCACTATCACTATATTTTGATTATAAATTTTCATTTCCCATGATCATCAGTACAACATTCAAATTTTTCTAATTTTCCTTCTTACTTTTTTCGTAGATTAGAATAGCCTCTAAATAATTTACCTCCATTATATATAGGTATTTCATAAAAATAATATATTATGGCCATCAATATTTCAAGGGAAATAGAGATTTCAAATGGAATCACTGTGAAAATTTATTTCACTTATCATATATAAAAAATATTCTTGGAGATATCATCCTTCTATACATTTAATAAAAAAATATAATGAATGTTGCCCTTCCATAGAGATGTACTGAGTTTCACATGGATGATTGAATATGTCACTAATCGGTGTAAGATGAAACATTATCATAACCATGATCTTGTTATACTCCCAATTATAAATTAATAAGAACACTAACTCATTATTTTTCTGGAAGGAGATGACCGATGCACCCCAACGTGAAGCACTTGGGAATATTAACCCTTTTTCTGGATTATCCTTAGTTTATTGTTTAGAATTTACTGTTCAATAATTACCATTATATTTGGATTCATGGATATTAGAAAAGCATTAATTATATGAAGGACAGATAACTTGACCTCTCAATTATAAGGAAAACCAAGAAATTCTCTAGTGGTACATGAGTTTTTTCCCTCACAATGGGAATTCAAACAAGGAAGGTCTATTCATTAGTCTCAATTATTTGAAATATGTACAATTACTTGTATGAAAATAATTTCTATGTTTGATAAGATAATCCCAAATGAGATTCATACTCCTAATTTCACATGTAAAAACACAATTGGATATCTTTATATAGGGGGTTATTTCCTTCATAGAGCAATTTAATTTGGATCTGTAAAAGGAAATATAATATATATCTAGAACAATTTAAAATTATTCTAAATGGAGTATCCCAAGTTTCACATATAATTTCATCCAAACAATATTTATATGAGACGATTTATGTACATGGGATTCAATAATTAACCTATCTATCATCTTTGGAAATATCTCAATATCATTGTTTTGAGGCGGTGTTTGAATAGTTATTAAAAACGTATGTCCTATGAATGAATTCATCAATCCATAGTAAAATTGGACATTTTATGTTCCTCAATGGATAAAAATACTATCTCTCACTATATAATTCTAGTTATAATCAATTTATTTTTCATACATAATAAAAATGATGGAAAATTTCAAACAATACAATAGAGAAAATGAAAACTAGGAAATTCGAAGGGATAACCCAAAAATGAATTATATTCATTGAACTATGAATTTATATGTTTCATTCTAAGTTTTTCATGTATATTTCTTCTCATAGAGTTATAAAGGAATTTTTTTAATTTATAATACTATGTAAGAAGAATATAAATTTTTGAAATCATATCACTTGGGATTGTAAAACTCGGTGTGTAGTAAGCCCATTTTTCGTCCACCACGTTATGAAAAATTTAACACCAATACAACATTTTTAGGATATTACACATAAATACAACTATTCAATAGTGACATCCTCATATATTATATATTAATGGATTTTTTTGAAATACTCATTCAATATTATTTACTTAAATATAGGGATGTTTTCCAATGATTAGTATTATACCCTAGTATATTATTATGGTTTTCTAATACAAATATTAAAAAATAACTAGCCTTTCATATTATTCCATATAGAAAAACCATTACCTATATATTCCATATTGCCTGATTTAATACATAATGATGCACATAATAATATTCTTGAAGATTGAGAGTCCTATTGTATTTGGTAAATTAGATATATAAAACTATAAAATAAAACAGGGATAAAAAGAATTTATTTAATAATCATTAAAATGATTTTAATATTCCATTTCTCTTCTAAAACAACACATGATAACCTGTAAAAAAATATAAGAAATGTGTGACATAAAATCATGGTGTGTGATTAATAATATAATATCATATTAAAAGTAATAAATGTTACTCAATAGTTATACAAGGGTGAAATTGATATGTGAGAATCATAATAATGAACATTGAACCAAGCTATTATATGATATCATCTAGTCCACAAATAGAATTTTTGAAATAATGTAAAAAATGACATCGAAAGAATAATTCAAGTATAACATTTATACATAGTGCATAATCATATTAAGATAATATATCATTCACCCTATATGGTATCTCATGATATAAAAACTTGATATAATGCATTGGACAAATATATAATTCTGGACTTTCCCATCACATTCATATCATGTACATGTATTAGAGTGCCACATAACATATATAACATAAGAAATAATTTAATCAAAATAAATACCATGAAAAATATGTTTTTTCAATGATGGAAAAAAGAAATGATGGATAGGTATTTCTAGTTAAATACACTTGAATGGAAACGGGGATGGACATGGACTAAACAATTGTAATGGTAAAAGAAATTGTAGGATAATTTTGGCAGAATATAGTTGGGAATACTGATTACTATAAGTGATTAATGATAATTAATGGTGGTATGCCATTAAATTGAGATTATAAAAATATTATAACGTTCTTGAGAAAACATATTCTAGCAGGAAAAATTGGAAATCAATTGGAAGAATATAAAAAATTTCTCTACAAAAGGGGAGATGAGAATGTCGTACCTTGGGAGACTGATTCTAAACTCTAAATATTATGTTATTAAGAATAGGGAACACCATGGGAGGACTTTATAGAGGGGTAGGGAGTGTAAATTCATGATAAATTTATTTTTACTGATTCATACTGGGTTATTGGGTTGGTATTTAAAGATATATTAAAGGGGACTCTATTTATTTATAAACATATGTTTTTTCTCTATTACAAAAAATTTAAAAAAAATAACATACCATTGTATTTCCCACGGATTCTACCATATTATATTTCTTTTACATAATTTAAACCTCTAATAATTAAAATCATTAAAGTAATAAAATTGGTGCGCTACAAAAATTAATTAGTTAGAGACAGTTTATTAGCTCCAGTTTTATTAACAACAACAAAATAAACTTGGTTTTAAAAAATAAAAATATAATGGTGGTTTCCATTAAATCATATAAAAATGTTTCTAAAACCCCATAATTTCTCCCCCTCCCCCACTCCCTATAAAAGACCTATCCCATACCTCTATCCTCCCCCACCCTCTATGTAACCCTCTCCATGTTACCACCTACACCCTTAGATGTCCCTCTACCTAGGGCTGACATGACAACCATAGACCTCCCTCCTCCATCCTTATTAGTAACCCTAGCCCCCACAACCCCCTAAATCCTCTCTCTTCCCAATAGTGATGCAGACCCCCCCCCCCTCACCCTCCTTCCTCCTTCTCATAGGGTGGGTCCCCTCGTCTTAGAAATTTAGGGCTTTTTTAGCCTCGTTGTGGTGATGTATTGCCCCATTATGTGGATGTGGAAGCTAAAAGGTTGTTTTTATCTATTACATAGTTCATTAAATTAAATTAAAACATGTTTATTTCCATTTTAATATTTGTTTTAGATTCAAAAAAAATTATTATATGTGTATATAAATTAATTATAATGAAAACAATGTTTATCTTATTTTCCATTGAATTAAAAAAATTATATTTAAACACGTGTTTAAAATTTATTTTTCAAATACCATACACACATATAAATTTATACAATATTAAAATTATTTTTATTATGTGATTTCTTGACATTAAAATATTTTTTTATGCTTAAAATAATATTTATCGGAAACTCAAGACATCCTCGGATGTGCATGGATTTATTAGAACCAATATTGGGTCACCTTGAATATAGTGACTTTATAATGATTTGGTATTTTATATTTCAAAGGAAATTTAATATATAGGTTCCTCAAAGTGTATTAAATTTTATAATCCATCCCTAAATGTTATTTTATTGGTTATAATATACATAATTGTAATCTATTGAATTATGTTGAAATTTTTCATAATAATTGGTTGCAAAAGGACACTTAGTTATACCCATATAAATTAATGTCAATTCTACACCATGATGGTTTTTTACATTAGTTTTCTTTTCGTCAATACTTCTTTTACTCCCTAATATTGATTAAATCAATTCACTTAGTCTTCCTTTTTTATATTCCACAATAAATTCATAATCATGAGATTTTAGTTGAAATTTTATCCCCTAATTTTGTAACTTTCCCAAAAGTAGAATTTTCCTAGATCAAAATTTTTAAATAAGAGATTCCAATTATGAAGACATCAATCATAAGAGTAAAAATGAAAAACAAATTGGGAGAGATAAGAAATGTATTAATCTATAAACTTAATATTACACTATGTACACTAGATACATGGTAATAGTTGCAAAATAAGACTATGATTGAAGAATAATTATATATCACATTGGGTAAATTTTTTATTTTTATATATTTTTATTTGAAATACCTAACTAATATGGTGTAGTAAGTTTCTAGTAAATTTTAACCACACATATGGATTTTTATGAAACAAAGGTTCGCATATAATATGACCTTAAATAGAATAATGAAATATAATCACATATAACAACCTAAAAATTCAGATTTTTTTAGTTTTATCCATCAAATATTGAGTAATATCCAAATAAAATATAATTCACATTCATATTTTTTAAGGGGTGGTATTTATCTTATTTTTGACCATGGTATGTGCTTTAACATTGATCAATGTATCAAATTTTTTAATAGAATGAACCTACCTTAGTTACAACACTAATGTATAACAAACTAATATCTTTATCTCCCATAAGAATAATGTTGACATATAAAATATAAAAAATTGATACATATTTATAATATTTAATTTAGATGTTCTTTTAAACACTTTCATAAATAAATATTAATTCATTAAATCTTTTATCAAACTTTAAATACTATGAAATTTAGTCTTATCTTAACCCACATATATTCTTATATAATTTTTATTGTACATGTTTGTTTAAAAATTTAGAACGTTATATTTTAATGTATATGTATGATAAAATATGATAAATATGGATAAAATTTAAATTAATTTACCTCAATATACACATTTTTTGTATAAGGTATTGGAAGATTTTATTGATTATTCAATTGAAAACCGATCAATGGGTGGTAGAATAAATGGTTCGTGTCCCGATGCTAAATTCATGGAATAGTTGAATTGAAATGAATTATATGATTATTTGATATTAAAATAGTTTTTTTCTCGATTTTCATGTTGCATTTGGCATGGCAATTCATATGTTGTAAAAATCAATAACTATGAATATACTTTTAAAGAAATACATAGTGACTTGTTAGAAGAGAATTCAATTTAAAATTTGAATAATGAAGAATTTGGTTTTTCCAAATATAATTACAATGATTTAAATTGTAACGACCCAATGTTTTATCAATGGAAATACATTTCTTATAAATATGTCATATAATCAAATAATATAAATAAATAATGAGAAACTAATTACAATGTGACATTTAAACATAATTTTGACACTTCTTCGTTTTGATTTTCAAAAATCTGACATACACAGTTATGATCAGTATGATGTTTGGTTTCTAATAGAACCAATGTAATTATTTTGTGAATATTAATCAACCATTATGAATAATGACATACCCTTATGAATAATGATACAACCAAATGTATAGAAACCATTTATTTGATTGTATATAAATAAGATTCAAGTGGTATTATGAAATACCTATATATTGGAATAAGAAAATAAATGTTTGTAATTTGTTATTTTTTCTAATATGTTATGATTTTAACTAAATATTGAATTATTTAAATTTAGAAAATAATTTTTGAAAAATGGAAAAAAAAAAATTTGATTCTAAACGTTGAAAAATTCTTTGGGTGAATAATTGGGATTTTTCTGAAAAACATGATTTTTTTTGTGATAATTAAAATACATTAATTTACCATATAAATAAATTATAATTCAAATACACTATTATTAACATAATAAGTATGTAAGAAACCTAATATCTAACACACATTTATTTATTAATACTCTACGCTGTGGAATACTCACTATTTCATGTCATGTGAATAAATAAGAAATTAATGATAAAAATATTATGAAAACCCTTCTCCCCTATACTATATATTCAACCCATTATTACCTCTTTTAGTCACTCCTCTCAGGCCTTGTAAATTTCCAATATTCTTCCCAAATATCTTCCCATGCTACATCCCCATGTCTATCAGCCTTTGGTCACTTCAAAATACTAAAACCACTCCCCTTAAGATGTACTCGAAGTAGATAAACTCAAGAGGTAAATTCATCTTTCTATTTCATTTATTTCAATTCAAGTTCTTCTCACATCATTATTTCCCTCACCAACCTTCAGCCAAATAGTATGATAAATCTTGTAACATACATGTACAATAATTTCTTTATGATAATGGGATACGTATTTATCATTTCTCCATCACTCTTCTTTTATTTTAGTAGTAAAAACACCATCAGAGAAGTGTTAATTTATCACATTCAAGGATCATGGTTTATCAATTTCATTTACCATATTATATTTTGGTCATGAAACCACTCATATCATTGAGGGAAAACTATTAAATATTCATTTTAACATTATATTGTGTTCTTGAGTCCCCTTGCATAGTAGATATAAAATAACAATGAAAAAAAGGTGATTATTAACAAAATCACCAAATTAATTCAAGATCATGTCATTAATGTTTTATATAATGATTCATCATTACTCCAAGTAACCAAATTAAATTTTCAACAATATAACCTTATATAAGTTCAATAATAAAATATAACTTCAATTCTGGACAACCACCTTTATCTTATATGTTTATCTCAACACAAATATAAGTGATTCTATCATTTAAACCAAGTAAGAAAACAGACTCGAACAATGAAATTGAGCCTCATAACAAATATAAATAGTTATAAATGAACATAAAAATATTAGAATAAATATTTTACCAAAATAATAGGTTATGTAACTATTAATTAATGAACCCAATTTGACTATTCACGTCATTGATATCAAGTGGAGAACAACAACATACTTAAGTTAAGGGATCCTCTTCATTTCCCTTTAATTCACGACTTTACTCTATGTTATATCATATAATGTGTAATACCTAATGATGGTGATTGATTTTTTACCTCCCCCATATTTCTATTATGATTTATAAAATACGAGAAACCCATTTATCTTCGAAAAATCCCTCTTAAGTACACCCAATATTGTGCTGATAATCCGTAAGAAATTATACCTGGACAAACTTTATTCTGTCAAATTTCTCTATCTGCCTTTTTACACAAATGAAATTGTATATTATTATTATGTAAAACTATTACATTCTTTTTGTATTACCCAAACTAATTCTTTAACGATCCATACCAAATTCAATTTTAGGGATAGAAATTCTTTTATGTGATTCCCTCCTCGATACATTCTAATGGGAAAACACATTTTAAAGGAACATTCCAAATTTATTACCCATTTTCAAATGCACTCTATGCTATATTTCAAGAAAAAAATGTATTAATAAAATTATACTTTTTATTTTGAAACCTTTTTTGGTTAACATTAGTTTTTATATAAAAGATTATTCCATTTTCTATTTTCAAAGCTCTATAGTATTTTCTTTTAAACCACACAAAAATATTTTAATGAAAAACATTCTCAAGTTAATTTCTTATATGTTTTCAATTCTATTTGAAATCTATTACCCTGATATATTCCTATTTTACATTATGAATATCCATGTATGTTCTAATTCCTTTCTTTCATAGACAATTTCATGATACACACATTGGTTATGCATTATGTCATTACTATGGTTCACAAATTTTTTTCAATGGGTAACCATTATGTTATTGTATGATTGAGTATGTATTATTATTTATGTGGAAAAAATATTCATGAAATTTAAGATGGGTGTGCCTAGAGAGTGCTCTAATTTATAGAGTAATGTTGGGACTCATGAGACACTCTCTGCCACGATCTTGGCTGTTAGCATTGGCTTGTGCTCATATGTTCAATGGCCTTGGCGTTTAGCCTTGGCTTGCGATACTATGTGAATCAATATTGGTGGTTAGCCTTGACTCATACTAAATTCATGTTTAATGATTTTGAAACATTTATATGATTCCATGTTTATATAATCGCATGATTATAAATTACTATTCAATATGTTAAATGATATATATATATATATGTAATCATTTCATTCCATCTATACCACTTACTAATGCTTTGTTCTTAGGGTTATTCCCTTAATAGGCTTTTCTCTCATCCCTTTCTCGTGTTATCCACAAGATATCCTATGAAGATGTATGAGCACAATGGAAGATATGATCTCCTTATAGAGGTTAAAAAAAATTTAAAAAATATTTATTATGTACTTAGTACACCGAGAAAATAGACATTACGATACTTGTCTTGTACTATGATGTATAATTATACTTAAAATCATGTAATGTTAAATGTAAAAGGACAGGGATTCTATTGTTGGTATCAGATGATGTTCTGGTTATTTTTTGAGATTAGTAATAAACAACCATAGTTAGAAACTTAATAATGAGACGATGTATAAGAAAACACCCCAATATTTTGGTAAGTATATATTAAGTGGTCTATCAAAAAAATATGTCCCTATCTGAATACAAATAACCAGAGGCAACTCTGGTATAGATCTACCTTGGAGTTAAAACTCCAACAATGAGTTTTAAGCTTGACATAGGGTATCATACTACATGAAAAAAGGCCTTACTTTACTCTTTGTTTGACACTAATGGGTGATATGATTTTTTAAATTCATGATATAAGTACAAACCATTTTCAATGAAATAAAAAAATCAACTACAAATATAATATAAGAAATAGATCGAGGATAACCTAGATTTAATCCTAAGGAACCATAAGTCAGGATATACATATACTCTACACGATTATCCTTTTATGTTCAAAAGTGGCCTTTTTAATATATAATAACTGTGTATTCTAGCCCTCTAATTGTACACACTTTTTCATAGTAAACGGGTAGAAATTTAAGAACACGTTCCAAAAAACAATGTGATAGGCAATGTGAAGATTGCTATAATTAAATGACTGATATATTGGGATAAGGTCCTCAAAAAAAGGTGATAATACTTTCTCATCTCTCTTATGTTGTGAGTTATAACATGAATCATGTGGAACACCCTTCTACTCTAATGAAAGATCAAGTTTCCATAGAATACTTAATGCGACAAAGGCCTCCCATGCTTAGCGGAACATCTGATCCACTCTACATAAAATAGTGGATTAGATCCATTGAATGTAATTTATTAAACCTCTTGTGCTCAGAAGAAGAGAAAGATGAACTTTTGGTTTATCGTTTTGATGGAAATATGATCATCAGTGGACACTGATCAAGAATACCAAGTCCCAAAATGAAACTGGTTCCCTTAATTGGGAGGAATTCCAGAGGATTTTTATCAATAAATATTTTCCATGAACCCTCCATCTCAAGATTGAATGAATGTTCCTCGGTCAAAAGTAAAATTAAGATGATTCTGTTGGGGAGTATGAAGAAATCATTAAAATAATTGCATGGTACGCCTCTTGAATTTTCATGAACAACCAAAGTAAGGTGGATTTATTCATTAGAAGAAAAAATTTGAGTCTATGAAAATCATTGGGGATTCGATACGTTGGATGTTATGATTTGATTGTATGTTGTGGCCTCAAGGATAAAATGGTTATTGGAGACCCTCAATTGTCTCGTGGGTCTGTTGATAAGAAGAAAAAAATATAGAAAAACATTGGTGTTTCAAAAAAATCCCATGAGGGAAGGAAGTCTGAATCTCCCACTGATAAAATTTGGTGGAAGCATCATGGGAACTGTCTAATGGGACCCTGGAATTTCTTAAAATGTAAATTGCTAGTAAATATGGACAAGAACTGCCTAAAGGATATGAAAAATCCCCTTAATGTTTATGAATAAATGATTGTTTATATCAATGCTCAGCTATTGGTGCAATGTTACAACATCAAAGAGAATGGTATTTATGTAAAAACTTTGTCTAAGCAAAGGGTTGTTGGAGGAAATCATCAAAAACGTCCATGAAAACAAATAATGGCTTAGTCTATCACTACTGGTGATGTGCAGTCGGACAACGATGCAATGATTGGTATTCTAGGTATTTATTCAATAAAAGTGAATGTACTATTTGTTTCTTGTTCTACACATTCTTTAATATATTGCAAGTTTAATATAACTATTAGAACTCCACCTAAAAATTTGGAGGAAAATTTATCTGTGAGAATATTGAATCGGGTAATTATTGTGTCTATGGTTTATAACTCCTCTAGGATTAATGTTTGTGGACTGAAACTCTTAGAAATTTTATTCATATGCATTTTAGTAGTGTTTAACAGTATTTTCAGAATGGATTTTATATCGTTATACAAATCCAACATCAACTGTCAGGAAACGGATATCACTCTTCACATCCCGAAAATCCTCCAATTTATTAAAATTTTAAAGAGGATGATGAATCTTATATATAATCATCGTCCCATGTATGGATATTTCATCATTATGAAAAAGCATATCTAGCCCAAATTATTAAGAAAAAGGAGAGAGTCATACTTTAAGGCAAGCTAATCAGGAAATATTACACTGATGTATTCCCTAATGAGTTTCATGGCCATCCTTATGACCGAGAGGTTGAGTTCTCAATTGAACATATTCTTGGATCCCTAACTATATCAAATACACCATATATAATAACCACTGCCTAGATGGAAGAGCTGATGAAGTAGTTGCAGGATAATATCGACAAGGGTTTTATATGCCCATGTGCATCACAATGGGGTGCTCGAGTCCTCTTCACCACGAAGAAGGATAAATCAAGGTGCCTCTGCATTGATTATCGTGAGCTAAATAAAATCATGATAATGAACAAGTATCCACTACATTGGATTGATTTTTTGATCGATCCACTTCGTGGGGATTTTAATTTCTCGTAGGTGGTCCTTCGATCTAGATATCACCAATTAATGGTGAGGAAACAAGATATTCCCATGTCTTCCTTTCAAATGAGGTATGGACACTAGGAGTTCATAGTGATTACCTTCAGACTCAATAATTCTTTATAAATTTTCATGGATTTAATGAATGGAGTCTTTAGAGAATACCTCAAAAAATTTGGGGTAGTCTTTATTGATTATTTTCTAATATACACCAAGTGCAGGAGGAAGATGAAGAAAATTTGTATACTATGATAAAAAAATTCCAAGGGATAAGTTATATTAAAAGTTCTATAATTGAGAGTTCTAGGAGGAGGATGTATCTTTTTGGGTGCATTTTATCACAAGGTAAGTGATATCTATGGACCCTTCCAAGAAAAAGTAAATTGATGTATGGACTATGCCAACATTTATAACCAAGATCCACTTATTTTTGGGAATTGATTGATATTATCGACAATTTGTGAAGAACCTTTCAATGTTGTAAAACCCAATGACCAAGATGACTTAGAAGGGTGTAATGTTTTTCTGGAATTAGGAATGTGAAGATTGTTTCAAGGAGCTGAAAAATTGTTTATCACTGTGCAAATACTCAAACTCCCAACAAGTGGTGAACTCTTTGTGTTGTACAAAGATTATTCAAAGATGGTATTATGAGTTGTGATAATGAAAAATGATAAAGTTATAGCATACTCCTCAAGAAAACAAAAAATACATGAACAAAACAATCCCACACAGTATTTGGTGTTAGTGGTTGTGATCATCACATTGAAAATTAAGCAGCATTATCTCTATGGGAAGAAGTGTCAGATATATACTAATCACAAGATTCTCAAATATATATTGACATATGAAGAGATTAATATGAATCAATGATTATGGATAGATCTTATCCTGGATAATTACTTCTCAAACCACTACTACCCTAATAAGGAAAATAAGGTGGATGACACTATAATCTGAAAGGATCTTGAATCATTATAATTTATGATAATTGAAAAGTATCCAATATTATTTTATTTATAGAGGATGGACATGGGAATACATAAGGGAGGAACATCATCAATCCACATTTAAATGATTGCTCAACCACCCCTCATAGATAAAATAATGGATGCTCAAAGAAAAGGTGTGGAAATTAAATAAATAGTGGTTGCTGTCAAAATTGGGAAATCCTCTGTGTTTTTGATTGATGAAGAAGGTGGTGTAAAATTTGGGTCACGATTATATGTACCATATGATCCATAGATAACGAATTACTTATTTAATGAAGAACATATTTTGAACTTCCTTATTCACCTAGGAATAAAAAAGATGTATCATGTTCTCTGAGAAAACTATTGTGGGATAATATGAAAAGGTTGATAGCTGAATATACATCAAAGTGCCTGGTATGTCATAAAGTGAATGATGAGAGACAAAATTCAAAGGGAAGATGCAACTAATACTCATACCGGCATGGATGTGGGAGATCATTACCATGGAAATTGTCACTAGACAACAAAGGATATCTAGATGTAACAATGCTATATGGGTCATAGCAGATCGAATTATGAATACTGTTCATTTTATCACAATTCTATAGGACATCCCATTGGATCAACTTGTATGGATTTACATAAATGAATTATTAAGTCCGCATGATGTACCAAAATCTATCGTATCAGATATTGTTATGAGATTTACCTAGATGTTCTAGAAATGTCTCAAACACGCTGTAGAACTGAATTAAACTTTAGTACAACCTATTATCCTCAAACTGATGGCCAATGTGACTGAAATATTCAGACACTAGGAAATTTGTTGAGATCATGTTCTATGAACTTAATAGAAGGATGGCACCAACATATTCCACTATTTGAATTTTCCTACAACAACAGTTTCAACTCTAATATATGAATGGCACCATATGAATCCCTTTGTGGAAAAAGGATATGAACATTGGAGTGTTATAATGACATTGGTGATAATAAGCTTCTTGGAACATAAATGGTAAAAAAATGGTGTAGAAGGTGGAAACCATTTAGCATCACATCAAGGTGGCCCAAATTTGACAGAAGAGTTATGCAGACAATCATTGATGAGACCTTGAGTTCAAATTTTGATTCATGGTATTTCTACCTATATATCTCGGGATGATGTTCGTGAGATTTTGGAAGAAATTGATGTTATGTACTAGTTACATCGACCCCATCAAGATCCTTGATCATGTCCGAGGAGTGGCCAATCGACTAGAACGTCTGCCTACCATGTCCAAAGTACCAGATGTATTTCATGTATCCCTCTAATGTATGTAGATACCAGATCCTTCACATGTACTCTCTTCGGAGGTAGTACAATTTGTGGATGGTCTTTCTTACGAGGAGAATCTAGTGATGTTCTTGGATCCTACAGATAATGTGCCACGTAACAAGAATAATCACATGGCCAATGTACTGTGCCAGAACAACAATAATGAATATGCATCATGGGAACTATATGATCCAATGAATGAAACATACCCGCACCTGTTTATGACATAGAATGTAAAACTGAATTTTGAGGGAGAAATTTTGTAATGGTGGAAGAATGCAACAACCCAATATTTTATCAATGGAAATTAATTTCTTATAAATATTTCATATAATCACATTAAATCACAAAATAAATTAACTTTTAATTACTATGTCACCATTAAAAATAATATTTACACTTCTTTGTATTGAATTTAAAAAATCTGAAATACAGGGTTGCGATCAGTAAGATGTTTGGAGTCTAATGGAACAAAAATGTTATTTTTTTGTTGAATAGTAGCCTCCCCTTATGAATAATAAAACACCCTCATGAATATTGATATACCCAAATGAACAGTAACCTTACCAATGATAGTATCTAAATAATATACAAGTGTAAGTATGGTATACCTATATCATAGAATATGAAAATAATTGTTTTAAAAAATTTATTTTTACAAATAATATATTATTTTAATTAAATATTAAACTAATCATTTTTAGAAAATTATAATTGAAAAATGGATTTCATTTTAGGATTCTATATGTTGAAAAATGGTTTTGGTGAATTTTATGGATTTTTTTTAAATACATGTGTTTTTGGTGAATAATAAAATACATTAATTTATCGTATAAATACATTATAATATAAATTCACTGTTACTAACATCATAATTTATGTATTCACCCAAATGTGTAAATCACCGACATTTAATTATATTATAGGTCATAAAATTTAAAAAAATTATTTTCTTGTGATGCAATAATAAATTAATGATTATAATATTATGAAAACCCTCCTCCCCTCCACTATAAATACCCCACATCCTTACATATTATATAAACTCCTCTCATGCCTTGTTCTTTGCCATTATTATACCAAAATATCTTTCCAAGATCCTTCTCAAACTCCATGAGCCTTTGGTCTCCTCAAAATACCAAATCCTCTCCACTTAAGTGGTTCTCAAAGGAGATAAACTCAATAGATAAATTCAAGTTTATAATCCATTTATTTACATTAAGGTTATTTGCATTTATTTTTCCACTACTACCTTCACCTAAATGGTATGATAACTCTAGAAAAATATATTTATTGGAATTTTTCTATTATAATGGGATAATTCCTTATCATCCCTCTCTAACTATTCATTTAGTTTAGTAGTAAAAACATTTTCTAGGAGGTGTTAATTTTTCACATTCAAGGACGACGTTTTATCAATTTCTGTTAACATATTCTATTCTTTACAAGAAATAATTTTTATGGATGAAATATACTATTAGATGTGTATTTTATCTTACATGTTGTTCTGGAATTCTCTTCGCACACCTGATGTAAAATAACAATGCAAAAAAACTTAATTATGATCAAAATCACCAAGTTAATTCAAGTGTTTATCACTAATGTTTTATATAATGATTCAACTTCACTCCATGTGACCAATTTAAATTTTAAACCATTTATCCTTCTTCGACTTCAATAATAAAATATAACATATATTTTGGAAAATCTCTTTCATTTTACATGTTTATCTGAAGATCATAATAAGTCAACCGATCATTAAAACCAAGTAAGAAAACAGAATCGAACAATGAAGTTGAATCTCAAAAGAAATAAAAATGGTTATAAATGAAAATAAAAATATAATAAAAATTAATATAATTATATAATAGGTTATTTAGTTTTTAATTAATGAACCTATATTGACTATTCAAACAATTGTTATCAATTGGATAAAACCAACGAAATTATTGTAAGGGATCATCTTTATTTCGCTTTAATTCAAGACTCTCCTCTATGCAATACCATTATATGTGTAATACCTAATGATGGGTTATGATTTCTCACCTCCCCCATACTTTACCCATGAGGTATAAATGCTTATAAATGATTTTATCTCACAAAAAAACCTTTTAAGTGCACCTGATACCATTCCGATAATCCGTAAGGAATTCAACCTGAAGTCCCTTTATTCCATCGGGTTGCTCTATAATTATTTTATCCAAAATAAACATGTCTTTTATTTTTATGTAAAAATAATAAAATCCCTACATATGTTCTAAACTCATATTTCATTATCCACCCGTCATTCTGTTTTAGTAATATCCATGCTTTAAATTGATTCCCTCCTTGATACATCCCAATAGGAAAAATCATTTTATGGGAACAGCCCTAAATATTTTCCCAATTTCAGGTGCAACATATCATGTGTTCTAATCCACCATTGAAATTATAAATTTATTATTTTTATAAAAAAATCTTTATTTCTCTACTTTTGGTTTTATATGAATGATTTTTCCATTTTCTAGTTTGAAAGCTCTTTAGTATTTTCGTTAAAACAGCAAAAAAATTATTTAATGCTAAAATTTTAAAACTTCATTTCATATATTGTTTCACTTATATTTGAAATTAAAAACAATTATATATTCCTATTTTATAGTATGAACATCCTATAATATTCTAATTCTTTTCTTTCTGGGACACTTTCATCAACATTCTTGGACTTGACTATAAAAAGAAACATGAACTCCCTAATGATTACATGATTTACTAGGGATAAGGGTATGATAAATAATAATGTTCAATATGTCATATAATAAGATGGATTTCCATTAGAAATAGTTACATTATAAATCAATGCAATCCCAGGAAGAATCAAGGGATGAAAAATATGTTAAAGGTATTTTGATAATTTCATATGAAACCACACATTAAAAGATTATTGAGGTCATCTAAGACTAAAGATGACATGAATTTTCATGCCCAGGATAGTATCAATAGCCTAATAAGACATCTAAATGATTCAAATTCTTGGACTGTGTTTGATTAACTATATCCATATTTTTCTTTGGATTCTATGAATGTAATTTTGGGATTAGATTCTGACGGGTTCAACTCTTTTGGTATATTAAGTACTAATTATAGAATTTGGACAGTTTTTTTAACCCCTATATTCTTTCTCCATGGATGTGTTTAATGAAAACATATTCCATTATTTCTATAACTATTACTTGATTGAATGTTTCTAGAAATGAAATTATGTGTACCATCAACCTATACTAAATGATTTGTGATAATTATTTGATTACAGCATAGAAACACACAATTCTTTGTTGAGAAAAAAATCAAAAAGCATGCTTCTTTAATGTGGAGAATTAGTGAATTTTATAAAAAAGGAAACTGATATGGTTTGAACACCCATATTGGTTTGACTTTTCCAGTTTGAAATTTTGATTTTGAACCTCAATTATTACCTCATAAATAAAAATGTTGTTTTATGTGTCATCGTAGATTTCAATATTATCCTTATAAATTATGGTCAGATAAGACACAAATCAATTGATACATTTAAATTATAAAGTCAAAAATGGTGTTATCTGGTTCATAAATATTGGGACCATAAATTAATTTCACTAATGAATTTGGAAAATGTCATCAGTTTAATGTAGGGGATAATATTATGATATAATGTATCAGAAGAAGCCGGAACACAAAATTTTTTGAAAAAGAGATTATATTTAAAATATCTAGGACTAGAAAATTTATCTCGTTTGAAGTAATTCATATTCAGAAAAAGGCCCATAAAATTGCAGTTTTTACAGTGCTCAATGAGCAAGGAAAATTGAAGTATAACCTTAAGGCTCATAAGGATTTAGATATAAATAATATAAATTATGGTTTCAAGGAAAATGATAATGGAAAGTATCCTTTAACAATTATTTCAATTAAAAATCATGATAAGGATGTATTTTTCTGAAATAAAAGAATGTAAAATTACTAGATGGATATTCATGTAACATATCATGGTGTTTTTACATAAATAACTAAAAATTAAATTGATTTAATTTCACGGATCATATATTTTTTCATAGAATTTGATTCCATTGGTATTTTCATAATAATTTTCAAGTAAATGTATCTTTGTTTCTAGTTTATTTTTGTAACTTTTTCAAGGACATTTATTAAAAATTATTAAATCCAACCAAACATGATATACTTGAAGAAATATATTTTTTAAAATATGTCAATAAAGATGTTTTACCCCCTTCATTATTCAAATTCATGATTGATTTGACTTTTCTTTTGGTTGAAGAGGAAAATATTGGAGGACTTATACAGTATCGATGGTTGTATCCAATCGAGAGGTACATTGACATTTTTATTTTTATTGGTGAATTTGTTTTTATCAAATTAGTGTGTTATTTTTCTAATATTTTTCATATTATTTTCATTAGGTACATAGCTCATTTGAAGTAATATGTATGGAATACATCTCAAGCATAAGTCTCTATTACTTAATGTTACATAGATAAAGTGTTCATGAACTTCTATCCAAGGTACATGGATAGGATTGATAATCGAGTCCATCATTTTGGAAGTGCTGATGACATCTCCTCTAATTCTAGTTATGAAATGCTATCATCAGTATTTTCAACTATTAGAAGACCAGTTGGAAAGGGGTCAAATTGTATACATAATGAATTGATGTTGGTACATTCCTATATACAGGTGGTACTCGATAGTGTCATTTTAAATCCATTTATTGATTAATTGTTACTAAAAACAAGGATTCAACCAAGGGGTCATGCCCGAATGCATATGTAATAAAAAATTGTTAATAAGGAGCTTGCCAAATGGTTCACATTTCATGTAAGTATATACTCATATTTATTTTATTAACATGTGGTTATTTATTTGTTGTTAAATGAAACAATTATATCTTTTTTAAATATATAGGATTTTTAAAATTGAGATGAAATATCTAATGATTTGATGTTTTTGGATCGAGGTCCTCAATGACTGGAAATGATATTGGATGCTTACAATATTCATGGCTATTGGTTTTATATAACGTATTATGAAGAATATTTGAAAACATAGTATATTAGTATCCTTACATTTTTATAGGTGGGATACTATGTTATGGTATTTAATATAATTGAAATAAACTATCATGGATAGTTTTTAAAAGTCATATTCAAATGAACGTGGGTTAACATAGATAGGGTTATAATGAAATATTAATTTCATTTTACTTATATCAACTTACCTTACATGTTGTATATTGGATAGCATGAAGAAAATGATTCATTTATCATATATTCGTATGGGAAGATTGTTTATTATATAGATGATGAATTACTTGAATGTTTGAGTGTTATTGTAAACTTATATGTAGAAAATTATACGATATGGTCGATGATGATTAATTGGAAATTGGGATTGTAAAACTTATCAAAAACAAAATATTGAATAGTTATTTATTAAATATATTGAAAATATATAACTTACATAAGAGGGTAAAAATTGAGGATGCTTAACCATAATGGTTGATAACAATGAATATAAGGAAGATAAAGGTAATTAAATGAATAAATTTGAAATTAAATTATATTACAATTTCTCATTCATACGTGTTTCGTATATATATATATATATATATAATTCTAGTTTTTTTTTAAAATATTTTATTTTTACAATATTTATATATTTAATATACCGTAACCCTTTGAAATGAATGAATGTTGATAAAAAAATTAGGATTATTGATCATTAGCATCGCGTTGCAAATCACTAACACCATCATTTTTTATGGATCATAGTGATTACTTTGTAACTGAGAATAATAGTGAGACAACCATTTCCCCAACATTTGTCAGTAGCCCATCACCTTAATAACCTTTGGTTATGGAGTAGTTGGTTATCCATCCATCTCAGGGAAATTGGTGGGTTACCATTACTTGTACGTATGTCATTTTTCAAATAAATAATATATATTTTAATAATTGTATAATTAATTTTACTAATGGATAAATACAGTCATATAAGGGATACAAATATGAAAAATAGTGTAATGAGACCAGAATTAATCCATGATTATCATTACATTTGATGAGTTTGAGGTTTTTATAGGTGACGTTGTCGGAATATATGGGTAGATTCTTGGGAATATTCTATGTAACATAGTGAGATTTCGAATTAATTTTAATATTTGGTGGCATATTCGTACAAGTCAAAAAAATAATGTATTTTATACTCAACTAAAGGTAAATTTTATTTGATATTCCTTGATATAAAATTAAAATGCCATGATTAATTTTTTTAATATAATTATAAAATGTTATATTTTATATTTCTAAATATTTTTTTTCATTTTGATTTCCCTCACTAAGTTTCACAACAATAGACATTGTAAAGAACACATACAGAATCAATAAAAACTATAAAATAAAACTTTTATATAGTAACCATGAATTTCAAGGTATACTGACCACATATTTTCTTATATTGACATTTGGTTCATTCCCACACATCAAAAATAAATTATTTATATTTATCTGTAAGTTTAGAAATAATCTATGTTTTGTTTCTCAGTTATGACTCTATAAACACTTATGAAAGTAATAAATGAATTAAAAAAATGTTTCATGGGGTCAATACTAGGTAAAAAAACATATGATTGTCCTGAAATCAGGGTACATCAACTGTGTATTTAACCGTGAAATATAGGATCTAAAGGTAAGTCATTACGGATTATTCATTTCATGTTATGGTCGTAAACACATTTTTAATGTTTTAAATCTCTAAAAAGAGAATGGAACAATAAAATCATAAGAAATGACAACATATTATCCTGAAATTAGGGGAAAATAGCCATATATTTAATATACAAATCTAATAATTTAGAACACACCATTTCAAATGATGGTTTTCTCATTAACGTCGTAAATAAATTTTTTGTCTTTTAAAATATTAACACATGTCTGAAATGGTAAAAACAAATAAAACGATGTAAAATTGACCTGAAATAAATGGAAACAAATCACTTATTTTTTTAACATATATATATAGAAAACATTCCAATATGAAGTGCACTGTGATAAGAATTACATTGTAAAAATTTATTAATGGTACAAAAACTATTAAAAATATTTGTAGGGCGGTCAAAACATGGGAATGGTCACAATTTTTTCTTGAAATCCTGGTAATAGGACCATATATTTAATTTTGAAATGTCGGAATCGACGACAAGTCATTCCCAATGATGTTTTTCTGTTATGTCTGTAAAGGTGTTTTTAGTGTTTTAAAACACTAAAATATGTATGGAATGGTTAAAATTGACAAATAATGTTGTATTTTCCTAAAATCATTGTAAAAAACCATAGATTTAATTTTGAAATTCATAAACTGAAGTCATTTCATTCAAAGTGATGGTTTACCCATTATGGATCTAAATGCCTTTCAGTGTTTTAACACATGAAAATACGCATGGAATGGTCCAAACTATAAAGAAGACATATTTTCTTGAAATCAACATAAAATGACCATATATTTAATTTTGAAATATAAGAAATGATGAGACATCATTCTGATAGATGGTTTTCCCATTATGGTTGTAATTGAATTTTATTATTTTTCGACACTAAAACATATGTGTAATGGTCAAAACTAATAAAATGATAATGGATGTTCCAAAACATTTCGGGAAGAGAATTTAGGTTTAAATATCAAATGTATGAATTATTGGTACATAATTCTTAGTGACGATTTTTCCATTAGGTTCTAAACATGTTTTATGGTTTTTAAAACACAAAAACATCCATAGAAAGGTAAAAAATAATATTAGATTGTCCTAAAAACATGGTAAAACCACTATTGATATGGTTTTGAAATTTTTTATGTAATGAAGTTTTTTTATCAGTGAGATTTTTCACATTACGGTATTAAATGTGTTTTTTGTTTTAGATCACAAATGAATTCATGGAATTGTTAAAACTCGGAAAATAGCATCATATAGTCCTGAAATCAAGTAGAAATAACTTTATATTTAATTTATAAATATATGATCTGAGGAAATTTCATTATGAATAATTGTTTTTCGGTTATTTAAATAATTTTTTTTAGTGTTTTAAAACACAATATTATGTGTTGAATGGTAAAAACCAAGAAAACAATGTGGGATTGTCCTAAAATCAATGGAAAATTAATGAATACTTTATTTTAAAATTTAGGAAATGAAAACAAGTCATTCCTTCTGACAGTTTTCCAATTATGTATGTAAATATGTTTTTTATTTTTTCTTAACAATACAATGTTAATGGAACGGTAAAAAAATAGAAAAATACGTCATATTGATGTTAAATCCTAGGAAAACCACATTTTAGTTGTTTTCGAATTATATTACATTCAATAATATCAAAAAAAATTAAAAATTGTTAAATAAATTTCAATCACACCAGACGTTGCATTAAAAATAAATTATAATATTTACTTATCCCTTTTTTGTTTCATGTGTTGATTCTTTTCTTAAATAGTTCGGTTTCCTTTTTAAAATTTTCTAATTAAAAAGTAAATTTTTATGTTTAAATGGTTCTTTTTGGAATAAACAAAAAAAATATTATTTCTATCATTCTAAATATATTCTATGTCTTTTCGTTTTCTCATTTCCATTCATAAATGTACTAGTTTTCATTGTAGGTGGATGATACTGGAATGTATGTAAGAGGTTATCCATTATGATCAAGGACATTATACATAAGGCTGTCATGGAGGATCTTATTTATCATGCTATGTTATTTTTTTTCAATTTATCTATTGTAATTCTGATTTATTTTTTTTAGTTTTATTTTTTGTTTCATTTTTTGTAACAACTTGTGAGATGATGTGGTTAGTTTCAGTGGATGAGATGATGTGGAAGCAGAAAAATGCAGTAGAGGACAAGCTATAGATACATATTAGGAATGGGTTGTCATTAAACAATTTATATATGCACATATTTATTTTTGGGGTATTATTTGATGTATGGGGTGATTGAGACGTTGGTTATGATGATCATGGATGTTTGTGTAGATATATATCTAAGATGTATGAATGATGGGTTTATCATATATTTACGATTGTGTTTATTTCATGTTACATTTTTTATATTTATATTTCATTATTAAATATATTTTTTAATAAAAATAAAATGAGATTTAGAGGTGGTTTCTGAAACCAACACTATGATATACTATTTTCTGTATTTTGTAGTGGTAAATATTAACCAATGCTAAATATAATCACCGCTAAATTCATTGTATTAGTTATCTATTTATTATTTAAATTTCCATAGTATTTTTTAATTAAGATTCATATGTTAATAAAACATCAAACCTTGGTTAAGTTTTACAAGAATGAAACTTAATAAAACATTCCTGAAATTAAATAAACTACCACTAATTGACTATTTACTATGAAATATGATGTGGTTTTAGGAAAAAACACTAAATAATTATGAAGTGGTTTAAACTGACACTTGACTAATAAATAACTTCATCTAAATGATACTTTTTTGAATTAGTGATATGGAATTCATTCACGTTCATAAGGAAATGATTTTGGAAAAAAATATAATATAATATTTTGGGGATTCATTAATAGTTTATAATATTTATCAAATTAAATAAAAACAATTTCTTTTAAAAGAGTAATATATATAAGGTCTTTTATTACATATATGATATATATTGAATCACTTTTTAGATTTGATGTTGTCATAATACAATATATATTTATTTACAACAAATTTAATATTTACCCAAAAATATTACTATGATAGAAAATTCTGAAAATATTTCCATGTGATAATTATGATGACTTGATTTAATATATAAAAATTATGTTATCCAAATAATTTTCTAAATATAATAATTTAAATCTCTAAATTAAAAACCTCATTTATTATAAAATTAAATTTTTTAGAAAATTATAATTTTCTGACCGATATAATCATTAAGTTATATTTTCACTTATATTTAAATAAATATTATCCAATAAGGATACATCATGATAGTATCATGTATTTATAAATTATTTAAGTTATCAAAAAGAATGTTTTAATTAAAACAAGATATTTTCAATAAAATATAGTTTTGGTTTCTTCTGTAAAAATCTACTTATTATCAAACTCGTTATATATTCATTTATTAATTAATAATAAAGTGGAATAAATATAGATATTATTTCATTTAAATTTATATATAATGATTCATACATATTGGACCTAAACATATGATCACTTATTACACTCTCATACATCCAAATAGTAAGGTTTTCGATGATGAAACATTGTGGTGGTGGTTCGACAAACATGTTTTTTAGATGTTCTCAATAGGCTTGAACATCTCCCATAAATAGTTTCTATATTTTATAATTTTTTTGTTCTTAGATTTTAGGTGGGAAATCAAAACTTCCTGTGATACCATCTCCTTCGAAGACTCTAGTAAATGGGATTTAAAGGGTATGATCTTATTATTCGAGGACATCACTTTTCCTGTACATGTCAACCACATATTTTTCAAAACCATTAATATATTATAATCATAGAAATCACTATAATATTAATATGTTGTCCATAGTTATTATGCTGAATATATTGTTAAATCATAATGGCTATAACAGTCCAAAAAACATAGTAGTACATGTGTTTTTTGTAATTGTGTTAATTAAGAATGCATCTATTCATTTATTAAGAAAATATAATTTATATATGTTTTTTTTCATTGCCGATGTGTTTTTCTATGACTTTAACAATTAACTTTTAGGATATATCCTGGAATTAAAATATGTACCATGATTTGGGAGGTTAGTTTTGGTGGCCATGGATGAAATTTTTAGTTGTAATGTTCTTATATAGATGTTCACTTCTAGAAGGTGAATGTTAAATGATATGTTATCGATGGTTTTCTCCAAATCTGATATGTTTCTCAGTTGAAGTGGGTAGAAATTTTGATGGAATTCCTCATTCGTATACTAAAATAAGAAGGGGGATTATATTATATATGGGTTATAGTGGCCGATATGTCATAATATACTAAATTATTAGAGTCATGGAGTTTATATCAATGAAGGTTTTATCGAGGTAGCATTAATAGGTGGTGGTGAGGCTTTAAAAGGTCCTAGGGATGATTATAAATGAATGTGATCCTCATTATTCCACATGTTTTTAGAGAGGCCTTAATCATGCTTTTCCCCCTTTATTGATCTGGAAAACATATTTTCATTTGATGATGGATGATCATATACAGTCAACCATCTTTAAATTTGAGGAAATGTTGCTTGTTTTTGTATGGATTTTTGAGTATCATGGGTGAGTAATCTATGTTTGGTTGTATTTTCTTTTATCAATCATTTTCACCCAACAATTTTTACGTTAAAATATGAAGAATTTTGCAGAAGATCTTATTTTCCACATCTTCGTATATATGATCAAATAGTTCGGAATTCTAGGTAAAAATTAATATATAGCCTGAATGATATATTTCATGTGATTCGTGAGTGGATAGAGGCACCATAACATCATTATATGTCCCTTTTCAACCATATAACGGGACTAATGGAGCATCATGTTAGAGATCATGTGTTTTTTATGGTGACACATAATCATTGGTAATGATGTTTTGGTCATGGGAGAAAGAATTATCTAGACTTTATTAGGACTTTTGTTGTGTTTTCTTGTGTTTGGGTCATTACATATCAGATAGAAATTACCTAATAGATAATCGTAATTGATGATTTTTTTCATGTGTCACATCTCCCTGATAATATCCATTTAATAAATTTTTTCATAATTAATTTTAATTCTATTGAGACCATAAAGTATAATGATTTGTAGTTCTAGGAAAACCATGAAAAGGTGTATTATAGGTGTGGTTTCCCATAGTTTTTGTTATTTGGAATCATGACGAGATGGAAACGAAAACCTAATAACATGTTTTTTAGATATTATATTATTGTCATATGCTATTTCATTATTTTGTATTACATTGTATCAATCATTTGGTGTTTTTTCATTTATCTACTGGCGTGTTGGGGTAAAAAAATGATCATGTATGGAAATAATCATTGCAATATTTTGTGTCGGGCTTATGCATTCGTGAAAAAAACATCCATGGTGGAGGAAAACTAGGAAGTTCTGGCTATAGTAAGGGTGTATGATTGTGTTCAGAACAACCATCATTCATTTAGGATATTTACCTGTTCAAATGGGGAAACACGTGTTATGTTATAAAGGGTATTAAATGTGTTTTTAGTTAATTTTTCCATATTAATTGATCAATAAAATCCTTAATAAAAGTCCCAATTATTTACAGATGCACTAGAAAAACCGAGTGTATTTTTGGGTCATTTATCATGTTGAGACAATGTTGATAGAAACTTTGATTGGGTAATTTTACATTGTCCCCTCCCCCTTATATCACTTTTTACTTTTTTGATTAAGTTATTTTAACCCTTAAATCATATATATTAGAGTCCTCTTCATTCATGTATTCTTATTTTTCAATTTCTCCTTTAATTCAACCTTTTTTATAGAGTATTTTTTTGTTGCAAAACCCACTATTTTGGTGGTAGTGATTTCGGTTTGGTTTATTGGAGGATTATTAGTGATACGTTTCTATGAATATTTCCTTAGATTTTGTGTTGTTTAATCCTTGATCATTTGTTATTTCCTAGAGAATGTTGAAGTACTATATTAAGGTAGGTAATTCTTTTTCTACTTATTTTCTATTAAATGATAATGTTATCATATTATCTTACTCGGTAAATATTCAATTAACCATATTTAAGATTAATATAGATTAAATAGTTATTTCTTTGTTTGGTTTTAGTGATGTCATGTGTTTATACCATGTTAATGATTTTCCACGTTATAATTAGTTTTTGTGTCATATTTTTTTTACATTGATTAGTATGGTTGTTATGGTGTAATTGGATAACTAACATAATGTGGGTAATACTTATTGGAAAAATAATTTAATATTATTGTTTAATTGATATAATTTTACATTTAATTTTACTTAAATAAAGGTGAATCCTTGTGATTTCTTTTTCAATTCATTATAGATTACATCTGATGCCTTACATGACTTGTTCTTGTAAACTGTGATAATTAAATCAGTATAATCATGATACTAAAAAAATTGGATGATTAATAAATAATATTTTTGGGTTTGACTTAGTATATCTTATATTGAAGTTCAGATACCATGGATAGAGGGACTTTTTTCATATTGATAATATATTGTGTTCTTTATTCCTTATATGATTCATCTAGATAATGAGCATTTATTTATGAATGATTTGATCCTGATATTGATGATGTGTTTTCAATAATTTTTATAGAGATCATGGATTTTGGAAATAGATTGAACTGATGGTATCTGGATGGATGAGGATACGAATTGTTTCATCATTAATGGAACATAGACAAGTGTAATGTATCAAAGGTGATCAATCCAATTGTATGTTATTCTAATTGTTGAGAAGATTCCTTTAGAATGAATCTTTTTTAAAGGTAAGGTGTGTATGTTTATTTTTTCATCCCTTTCCTCACTGCACAATATAGATGGTTATGCCTATTTTTTCATATTTTGTGGTATCATAGGAGGAGAAATATATTACATATAATTATGGAATGATACTAAATGAAATTTAATTTAAAATAAGGGTTGGAGGCTTAATTGAATGATTAGTTATGATAGATCAAAAGGAATTTTGTGTGAGGTTAGATAGTTTTTTTGAGGGCATGGGTTTCAAATGGTAATTAACATACCTATTAAATTCTTAATCTCCGGAATTAATAGAAACACGATTATAATTATTATGTTCTTTTTGGATATCCAGTCTATAATAGTGGATTCTCGGGGTATAAGATACAATATTTTTTGTTGAGAATAAGGATATGATATTTTCTGTAGTGTTATTGTGAGCTATATTTATATTGCTATTTTAGGTGATTTAATATTCAACCCCACCCATGTTTTTCATTTTAAACACTATATTATAACCCTAAAACCCCATGGGGATCTATATGTACTTTATTTTAGTTGTTTATTCATAACAATATATACAAAAAAAAAATAACTCATCGACATATCAATGAATCCACATTTTTAACAACTAAATTTATTTATTATATGTTTTATCATCATGTCACTTTTCAATGGTATCAGTTCGCTTTTCATTTTACCTCTTATTTTATCCATATTTTCTGTTGTATAATGTTTAATCCCCATGTTATTAATTCAATTTTATAGAACTCCATTATTATTTTTGATTATATTATTTCTAGATGTTATAGAAAATTTACCATAGTGAATCAAATGTATCACTCATGTTTCTTATACTTCATATAATTTCATTGAAGTGTTTAATGAAATAATTTTTTTTATAATTTAGTAAATAAAAATATTATGAGAATACAACTTATTACATCAGGCCTTAATTTTCCATTCATTATTATTTTTTTAGATTAAATACATATTCATAACATATTCATAAAGGGTCAGGTCATTGATAATTTGGGGATGAGTGAATCTAATTAAAATGGAAATTTTTTATATAATAAAATATTTATTAATATAATCTATTTATGGTTTTAATATTTTGGTTTTATTTTATATTATTTTATGTATTGATAACATCATATGTTAATGATTTCATTATTTTTTTGTTCATTGAAAAGATTTTATACAAAATCCATCTTATTAGTAATATAGGATTTGTATTAATATTTTGTCTCCATACATTCCAACATCATTTAGAAAAACATTAATGTTTATATTATTTTTAATTTTTTTAATTTATTCATTTAAAACCTATGTGATCAAGTTTGGGATGGGTACTTAAGTAAGGTCTATAATATTATTATTTATTATCTTCTGAATGGAATATTAATATATATATATATATAATATTTCTATATGTTCTTTGGTAGGTACTTATATTATCAATTTATAATTTAGTGGTATGGTATAGCCTTGTATTAAATTGACAATAATATAACCCTTTACATATCATGTGGGTAGGTATTGTACCCTAACATCCTTATGAGACCATTATACGATAGCCATTTAATAACCAAGATCATGTGACACAGTCCTTATTATCCTTATTGTGATTATTTACAAACCATTACTCTATTAATTATATTATTAGAGATTCTAGGTCAAGTCCATAAGATTGTAATTTATGTATGGATCCCCCCAATTTTGGGGTCCACTGTTATTATTTATGTCAATGTTGAATAATTTTGGAATATAATGTTCCATGTTTTGTTTCTGATTCTTCTGTTAATATAATATTCTTTTATGGTTTTTATATTCTAAAAGGAATATAGTTGTGGGGTGGGGGCTACCAACTAATTATTTTAAGCTCTCACCCAACATGTAAATCACTTTGGACATGTGTAGGTCTAATGTTTCGTTATACTAGGTGGGAAAATATGTTAGAGGATAGGAGATTTTGGAACCTATAGATGATATTTTTTGAGAATTGTTTTTTATATCTTGAATTGTTGGATTTAGTGTGGATATAATAATATTCTCATATGTTTACATGGGTAGTTCCAGTTTTGGGATGTCTCTATATTCATTGAAAATGGAATTTTTGTGACCTTTTTCATCTATATACATTTATAAATTGATTTTACTATGTTTCTTACATTATTTTGACAAATATAACTTTATTTTTATAGGAATATAAATATATTATTTTAATATTTTATATCCAGATGACTCAATAAATGTGTTCTTTTTAATTTTTCATCTGTATTTTTGTTCTTATGCATGATGATCCAAATGTTCATTCTAAAATTTCTGTATATATTTTAAATTATTTATTTTTAAATCAATGAATGTATAAAATCTCCAACATTGAATTTCATAAATCCTCTAGGTTTTCACAACCATTTATTGTTCAACAGGTTTTCATATGGTGATGTGATGGCGGGGTTTATATCGATTGGTTAATAATGACATGGAAATTATATATAGGGGTGGAAAAGTTGGTAAACCAATTAGCAAAATTAATTATGTATAATATGTTTAGAATAGACATCATGACCTTGTTTATTAAAAATATAATGTGGTTCTCGTATTAGGATATATTAATCAAGGTATAGGGTTGTACCGCGTATGTGCTCATCCGTCCAGAGATTTTGGTGGATCGCTAGAGTGCATGATGAACCACAGTTTCTATACTGAAAGGGAAACATTCCCTATATCCATTACCAATAACTTGTTTCATATAAGTATTTAATGTGGGTATAAGGTATTTTAGGGATATATATTTCATAGGGCCTAGGTATAGGTGTTTGGAGCTGTACAACTAAATTGATTATCTATATAAGTGTTGCGAAGATAAATATATAGTGTGAGGATATTTAGTTACTCTACTATATTTTTTATCCATTTTTTTCATTTCCCATGATGAATTTTATACATGTTTCTTTGGTGAGGTGAATAAATCTCATGAATGAAGATGAAATAGGACCTATGAATTAGTGTGTAGAGACACCTCAATGATCTGTTCTTCTTTATTTTAATGGGATGGTATACATGAGAATGTTATGACCACCATTGACTATAATATACAGTTTTGGTTATATTTCCCTTTTATCATAACATTTTATTATTAATGTGAGTATGAATGGTCTAATATAAATATTGGCTAAAGTGGGTGGGTTATGTTTTGGGGTTTCCTTTTTAAAAATCGTTGAGCTTACATGGATTCTTTTATACTTTCATTAATTAAATTATTTATTTTCCATGATTAATATAACTGTATATTATGATATTATTGAGGAACCCTATTTGTGATATCCTACATATATTTATTTCTAAATACATCCATGGGAAATGTGGTGCACATTCCAAACATTTGTTCAGGTTATAAGTAACATGTTTTCCTTAGGATCAGGTCACTGTACCTAGTTGGAAGATTATAGAAGCGTTCATAATGAACGCTTCTCTTATTTTTTCATTATAAAAACTTTTTAAGAAGAGACAAATGACTAGAAAGCGTATACCATCAATACATTTCAAGAAATATTGCACACTTTTTCCCAGATTTTACTGATTTCTTTTTGCGACACAAACCATTGGGTTCGTTTTCAATTGATAATATATTACAATCCATAATTGGAATGTAAAAATTTGAAGGTTTGTATGGAAGTCATTGTTATTATCCATTATTCTAGACAAGGTTCAGAGAGAGGTCGAATCTCAAGATGGAAATAATGATTAACTTGATTGAAAGGGATCAGGTGATCCATACGTGGATGAATGAAACCAAGGATCATCTAATATTGTATGCTGACCATAGGATTTGACCATTATAATTTTAAATAAGAGACCATGCATTATTTAAGGTGAATCATCATCAATGGTATTGAAGGAATTCTCCTATGATTAGGAATTCATCTTATTTTTACACCTTTTTTGAGTTTTTTTTCTCATGTTGGATTCATTTCATATTAATTATAACATCCCTCCTAGATGATAGTAATTCTTCATTTTTTTCATGTGTCATAACATGGACTGGAACTCCATGATGATTCCCACATCATCAATTTGGGTATGATCCATATTAATGTTAATGTGGACTTCATGGTGTGGCCTTTAGAGATCCATGACCACCATGAGATGGTTATTCCTAGTAATTTTATTCCCTTAGTTCATGTTCTAAGGAAATATGATTGTGTGAAAGCGATAACCTAAGAACTTGATTTTTAGATATTTGTTCAGTATCCTATGTTATTTGATGCTTGATTATACTTTTAATACATGATTTCATTTTATTAACCATTTTTTACTCTATGAGATACTTATAAATTCATTGATGCATAATGGGAAGATTTGTTCCTATTTTAGGGGCATCAGTAATATAAGAGTGTTGGGAAGCTGTTTGTTTGTGAAATCTCGTTTTTATCACTATCCCACCTCCAGGAATATTGGATATAATTGGTGGAAGAAAAGATCACCATATAGCTTCCTTGGTTGGCAGGGGAGAAAATGTGATGGAATGTGGAAATATTCACTTGAATATTCCATGTTAGGAAGATAAATTTGAGATCACCAAATCTATGGTATAGTCCATTAGAAAGGATGTGGTAGTGGTTAGGCCATATTTGAGAGGATGAAACATCCAACATTATCCATGGATGTTTACCTTATCAAATAGGGGAAAATTTGAAGCTTATTAATTCTCATAAATGATTTTTTACATCATTATTTCCCCTATTAATCAATGCCTTCTTCTCATCTTAATGTTTTTTTGATTACTATATTCCCCAGATGGACCTAGGGTGTGGTTGGGTCATTTAATCCCTTTGAGTCTGCATTGATAGAAATTATTATTGGGTATTTGAAAATTCAACACTACACCTTAGTGATACATTGATCTATTTATTAAGGATTGAAACCCCTAGATGATAGTGATTATATTTCTTTTCATTAAAGGTATCTTCCTTACCATTTATCCCTTTGTTCTCCCCTTATTCCTAGGGATTTTTATGGTTAATACCACAATTTTGAGGATGATATTTGAAATTGGTATATTTGTGTCTTATTAGTTTTATGTTTTGGATAATCATCTATTAATTTTTTTAGGTTAACCATTTAGCCTCTATTCATTCTCAATGAATGTTCAAATAATATATTAGTTTCGGTAATTTTTTTTCTTCACCATAATTAATGAAAAATATTCAAGTTATCATACATTATCTCTCTTTGTAACTATGGAAATAACCACAATGAAAATTAGGATTGACTAAATAATAAATTTTTTGGTATTTTATTTATAGACCATAGGCTTTGATACAATGATAACAATTTTTTTCTTGAATTTCTAGTTAGTCTATTATTATTTGATTACTATATTTAGTAGTATGCTATTTATGTTGGAATTTGTTATCTAACATAAAGATAATAATACTTATTAATATTAATATTAAAAAAAAATTAATTGTAACCATTATTCATGTATTTTTTTTGAATTGAAGGAGATATTTGAAACATGTATTATCAATTCATATTTATTTATAGGTGGTGGCTTTAGATACCTTTTTCTATAAGAAATAAAAACATAATCAGTTAAATAATGATTTTAAATAATTGTATGATTAATAAATTACTATTTTGGGTTTTATTGAGCCCAACTTCTAATGAATGTATGATACCTTGGTTATAGGTCCATGTTTCTCTATTAACTATGTATTGTTTTCTTTCAAAATTGTGGTAGTTTTTTGGATGATGAGCCATGTATTATTGGGTGTTTTGATTGTATAATGGATGATGTTGTTCATAAAAGGAAATGGAGGCCCAATATTGTGGAAATAGGTAGAACTTATGATGGTGGGATAAATGATGATGTGATTAGTTGTATAAGGGAATGAATAAGGACTAATGAATGAGTTTTTTATGGGATATTGAGTTTTTCCCTAAAATTTGAGATACATTAATGATAATTAGTCTCCCTTAATGCCTATGTGGCCATGTTTCTTGATTCAGTATTACATTCCCCATATAATGATATACGTAGTTTGTCTTGGATTATGGATCATTTATTATATCTTATGACAAGTTTTAGGTTACTTGTAATTACTAATTGGCAATGAATGATAAATAATTTAAACAAAGGGGTGGAGGATTAATGAAATGTTGAATGATGATAAAACATTAGAACATAGTAATTGGTTTCATTATGCATGTAGGAAATGGATTTTCAATGGTAATTAATGTAATCATAAAAAGATCAATCAGACAAATTAAATAAAATATTCTTATAATTATTTTGTTCTTTTATGATATGTAGTTCTTATCAATGGATGTCTGATTTTTTAGAGATAATAGCAATTTTTAATTCAAACACGAGTTTATTTTCTATATTTTGGTTGTGACGTATATTTACATTCCTATGTTATGTGATTTCATACACTACCACACCAAAGTTGGTATCACAATTGATGCCTTTTTTACTATAGAATGTTTTTTAGCTAACATGTAGGTTTGGAAAGAACAAAAAATTGACTCACCACTACTTCCACACTCTTTCCTCCTATTTTTATAATGTATATGTACTCATGGTTGTTGTATTGACTATTAATTTTTGTAGAGGGATGTAATGGGTAATGGTTATTTCAGACATGTACACCTCATTAAAAAATATAAAAAAATTTATAATAAGTTTATTGTTTTGTGAATGTAATGTATTAAGGTGTAATAAATGACATTTGGGTTGTTGTGGCTCTTGTAAACTACTCGGTTACTCTCCAAATATGTAGATATTAAGTATGAGATGGTGTGATCCATCGGGTTCAAGTATATGTTATAAATTTTTAGGAGTTTTTTGAAATATGTATATTCTAAGTGGGGTGGATTAGGATGTGTGACATTTGTATAGAGTGGAAAACCAATGGGGAAGTGCTTATGGGGTACCATTATTTGATATTATATTGGAAATTATTTTATTATAGGTATGGAATATGTAGTGGGATATCAATGGAGAGGTTGTAAACATAGATTACCTATTTATGCAATTAGTATTCACTTTTTTATATTTATAAATAGCGTGATTTCTATATATTTTTAAAATATTCTCAATATAGGACCCAACATTGTTTACCTAATATTCTCACTATATGAATTTGTAAATTATTTTCCATTTCCACATGAGATTATTGTTAATTATACTCGACATTACTTGATTGAGTAGATGTTTAAGAGATTTTTAATTGTTTTGGGTGGACACAAATATTTTTCTTTTGGTACAAGTAGATTATTTTTTTAGATTCTCTAGATGTATGCAATTATATACATGTCTTAGGATCTCATTAATCTTTAATATGAAGGACTAGTTTTGTGGTTTAACATTATATCTCATTCCTCTTATTATTCATAGAGGGTAATTCGTTATTTTTTTTGTGATACACCATTTTTGATTGTCTCCAACTCGCGGCCTGTTGGAGACACTTCATTGGATACATTATCTACCCTCACTCACTATCATCTTAGGAAGGATTCCTTTAGTGAGTGGGGTAATTTCGCAGATGAATTTTTAGGGTAATTAGTAGAAGGATGTTAGGGGAAAGGGTGTAGAAAATGCATTTTTTATCCATTGATCTTGTATTTGGTACCTAGGGGGGTGTAGTGGGGTTAGTGGTTTTTGTTGAAAACATAGAGTTATGAGATACCATATACATGGTACACAACATACACCAATGCATAATACATTATAAAAACATTTCTTTTTTCATTTTGAAACTTAAAATTATAATAATAATGTAATGTGGGATCAGGATTTACATTATTATTTTTGTTTGTCCATCTCATTCGTACAACAAATAAATCCACAACATCTCCATGAATCAGACATTGTAAGCCCCTACTGGATTAATTATATGTTGTCTCATCATGTAATAATATAGAATTTATTGTTTGGTTTTTTAATATACATTTAATTTTCTATATATATTATCCATGTATTAATGATCAATCCATATCGTAATCATTATATGTCTTCTAACTCTATTTTTACTTTTTGGTTCTCATAAATCTCGTAGTTTAAAATTATAAACCATACTGAATCGAATTTATTTCCATTTTTTTCTGATTCCATTGAATTTTTTGAAGTGGAAAAAGAATAAAAAATATTTTATTATTGTTTGATTGAATATTCATGTTGGAATACAACATTACCTCTATGATTTAATGTTTTATTATTCTATAGATTTTGTTGGTGAACTCCATCTTCTTATAATATTCAAAACAAATTAGGTTATTAAAAGATTTTGTTTGAGTGAATAAATTAAAATTGGAATTTTTTAATCTAATAATATTTTTATTTATGAAAGTTAATAGTGGATACTATAATGTGATGTCCTCAACCAAATTCAGTCATTAGTAAGTAAACCGAGATGAACATATGACCTCAATCATGCCTCCATGTATGTCAGCGGCTCTCGAATACCAAACAGGGCCCATGGTGAAAAAGTGGGGAGAGTAAAACCTTACAATCAGATTGTAATTAAGTGATATTATCATATCAAACACTAGAAGAAGAAAAAGGATAACTGATAAAATGATGAATAAACATTGATCATATAAATAATAGTATAGTCCCATACAAAATTTTCATATAAAAAATAATGACCATTGCATGCTATATTGAATTAAAATACATGGGGATGAGGAGAATAAAAATATACAACATGCTATAAAAAATTGAATAAAATACCCAATGATATATCTAATAAAATATTTAGTATATTATTTGACATCTTCCCCAAACAAAATCCTATTAAGGGAATCAAGCATCCAAAGTATTTCACTTTCCCTTATCTGAACCTTCATCCACCATATATATCATAGTATAGAATGGTGTCCCACCAAAGGTGTAAGATAAACTCAATTGACTACCAAAAACGGTGTCCAATGGATTATTGTAATTTAATATATAATATGTAGTCTGTAGCTAAAAAAACTGGAAATAAGGTTTGGTAATAAATGAACCACATATGACAAAGTTCCCATGGAACACCAATCCACTATTAACTGATTCGGCCTAAGATTGAATATCTCTTTGTATTGAGTCAGTAATGATTTAACAAATAATAATGTGTTGTGTCCAAGAACATAGCCCAAGAATCCTCCTTAAATAAAATGTGATCATGATATTTATAATAATACCATCATTATATAGTAATTCTATGATTGAATATAGGATTGAGATTTTGGTTGGAAGACACAACTTATAATATCTATTTCTTTAATTCAAGATAACAATAAACTACCATTGTAGTTCATAATTTGGAACCCGGGTATCAATTCGGGAATAACATGAACCCAACACCATATAATAATGACCTAGTAATTACACATATGGACATTATTTCTCTCTTGGTGTGGTATTAATTCACAAACCTTTTAGCCCATCCCAAGAAGACCACTAAGGGATCCAAAGTGTCACGCATGGAATATCAAATAATTATCCAACTTATTCTGTACATAGTAGTACACATAGGGAGTAAAATTATCACCCATAAAATAATAATAGTCAACCCTTTAGAACACAACTTGGAATTCAACATATGGATTCCAATTAATAGTAATGGAACATATAAACCATCTACCATGTGATTCCATCCATCATATCATCTAAGGGAAGATGTGTCACCCGTGAAAAGTCATAGATTCATTTACACTTCATTTTATAAAATAAGACCAACATGTACATTCATAATGTTCATGATGTAAACCCATATATCACTTTTCTAATAGAAATAAAATTTTTCAATGTACAAAAGACTAATAATACCAATTATGTCATAATTATCTAAATTTGGATTATATATTATATAAACAATACGCTCACCTAAAAATATGTCTCAAATATTAGAATAGTTTTAGATAGACTAGAATCCCATTAATTCTCTCATTCACTAAATTTTTATGTATTTATTTTAAGGACATATCAAACCTATTCGGGCTGATGCATTTGTGAACAACACATACATGATGGAGGCCATCTAGGAAGTTGTGGATATATTAAGGCTATATTTTTGTGTTCAGAACATCAATCATTCATCTTGGATATTTACATGTTCAAATGGGGAAACACGTGTTATGTTATAATGAGTATTAAATGTATGTTTAGTTAATTTTCCCATGTTAATTGATCAATAACAACCTTTATAAAATTCCCAATGATTTACAAATTCACAAGACAAACCAAGGGTATTGTTGGGTCATTTTATCATGTTGAGACTTTGTTGATAGAAACTATTATTGGGTAATTTTACATTCTCCCCTCCCCCTTATATCACCCTTTATTTTTTTGATATGTTATTAAAACCCTTATATCGTATAGATTATATTCTTCTTCATTCATGTTATTTTATTTTTCAATTTCTCATTTAATTCATCCTTTTTTATAGAGTATTTTTTGTTGAAATACGCACTATTATGGGGTTAGATATTTCGGATTGGTTTATTGGATGATTATTAGTGATAAGTTTTTATAAATATTTCTTTAGATTTTGTGGTTTTTAATCCTTGATCATTCGTTATTTCCTAGAGAATTTTGAACAACTACATTAAGGAAGGGAATTTGATTTCTACTTATTTTGTTTTAAATGATAATGTTATCGTATTATCTCACTGGATTAATATTCAATTAACCATAATTAGGATTAAAATAGATTAAATAGTATATTATTTGTTTTGTTTTAGTGAAAACATGTGTTTATACCATGTTAATGATTTTCCTAATGATAATTAGTTTTTGTCCCATATTTTTTTATTATATTGATTATTATGGTGGTTATGGTGTAATGGGATAACTAACATAATATTGGTAATACTTATTTGATAAATAATTTAAGATTATTGTTTAATTGGTATCATTTTACTATTAATTTTACATAATTAAGGTGAAGCCAAGTAAATTTTTTTTAATTCATTATAGTTTACAATTGATGGCTTAAGTTACCTGTTCTTGTAAAATGTTATAATTAAATCAATATAATCATGATACTTAAAATATTTGTTGATTAATATATTAATTTTTTTTGTTCGACATAGTACATCTTATAATGAAGGTCATATACCATGGATATAGGGCCTTTTTTCATATTGATAATATATTGTCATCATTATGCCTTATATGATTCTTTTAGATAAGGATAATTTTTATGGCGTGATTTGATCCTGATATTGATGATGTGTTTTCAATAATTTGTTTAGAGATCATGGATTTTGGCAATAGATTTAACATATGGTATCAGTATGGATGAGGATACACATTGTGGCAATGATGATGGAACATGGACTGGTGTAATGTTTCAAATTTGATAAATCTAATTTTATGTTATTCTAATTCATGAGATAGTTCCATTTACAATGAATCTTTTTTAAAGGCAAGGTTTGTATGTTTCTTTATTTTTCATCTCTTTCCTCACTACACGATATAGTTGGTTGTGCCTATTTTATTCATATTTTGTGGTATCATAGGATGAGGACTATATTTCATATAATTATGGAATGATACTAAATGAAATTTAATTTAAAATAGGTGTTGGAGGCTAAATTTACTGATGAATTATGATAGATTAAAAGGATATTTGTTTGAGGTTAGATAGTTTTTTGAGGGAAAAGGTTTCAAATGGTAATTAACATACCTATTAAATTCTTTATCTCCGGAATTAAAATAATCACAATTATAATTATTATGTTCATTTAGGATATCCAGTAAATAGTAGCGGATGCTCGGGGTATAAGATACAATAGTTGTATTTGAGTATAAGGATATGATATTTTCTATAGTGTTTTTGTGAGCTATATTTATATTCAAATGTTAAGTGATTTAATATTCAACCCCACACATGTTTTTCATTTTGAACACTATATTATAACCCTGAAACCCCATGGGATTCTATATTTACATTATTTTATTTGTTTATTCATTCATATCTATACAAAGAATCAATCCTTAACATATTAATTAATCCCCCTTTTTAAAAACTCAATCTATTTATTATATGTTTTTTGAACATGTTACTTTTTAATGGTATCATTTGGTTTTTCATTTTACCTCTTATTTAATCAATATTTTCCATTGTATAATGTTTAATCACCATCTTATTAATTAAATTTTTTAGAACTCCATTTTTATTTTTTATTATCTTCACTCTATATTATATAGAAGATAAACCATAGTGAATCAAATGTATCACTCATGTTTCTTATACTCCTTATAAATTTAATGAAATGTTAAAACAAATAATTTTTTTATAATTTATAAATTAAAAATAATATTCTAATTCATTTTATTACATTAGGCATTAATGTTCCATTAATTTTTAGCTATGTTAGATGAAATCCATATTCATATCATATACATAAAGGGTCGGGTCATTAATAATTTCTGTATGATTGGATCTAATTAAAATTGAAATTTTAAAAATTATAATATATTTATTAATTTAATCAAATTTTGGTTTGAAAATTTTGGTTTAACTTTATATTTTTTAGGTCTCGATAACTTCATATGTTAATTATTTTTTTATTTGGGTTTTCACTGAAAATATTTTATACAAAATCTATCTTATGAGTAATTTAGGATATGTATTAATAATTTGTGTCCCTAAATTCTAACATCATTTAGAAAAACATTAAAGTGTATATTATATTTAAAATATTTTAATTTATTGATTGAAAACCTATGTGATCATGTTTGGAATGGGACCACAAGTAATGTATATAATATTATTATTTATCCTCTTTTTAATGGTATATTAATATGTATATATATTATTTCTATGTGATCATGTGTAGGTAAATATATAATAAATTTATATTTTGGAGGCATGAGATAGCCTTGTATTAAATTGACTATGGTATAACCCTTTCCATATCATGTGGGTAGGTATTATACCCAATCTTCATCATGTGACCATTATGTGATGGTCATGTAATAACCAAAATCATGTGACACAATCCCTATTTTCCTTATTGTGATTATTTCGAAACCATTACTCTAGTAATTATATTATTAAAGATTATAGGTTAAGTCCATAAGAATGTAATTTATGTATGGATCCCCCCAATTTTGGGGTCTGCTATTATTATTTATGTCAATGTTGAATAATTTTTGTATATAATGTTCCATGTTTTGTTTCTGATTCTTTTGTTAATATAAAAATCTTTTTATGGTTTTTATATTTTAAAAGTAATATAATTGATGGGTGGGGGCTACCAACTATGTATTTTAGGCTCTCACCTAACATGTAACTCTCTTTGGACATGTGTAGTTCTAATGTTACATGATACTAGGTGAGAAAATAAGTTAGAGGATAGGTGATTTTGGAACCTATAGATGATATTCTTTGTGAATTTTTTTAGATATAGAATTGTTGGAATGAGTGTGGATATAAGAATATTCTCATATGTTGACATGGGTAATTCTAGTTTTGGGATGTCTCCATATTCAATAAAAATGGAATTTTTTAACCTTTTCAACTATATACATGTATAAATTGATTTTACAATCTTTTTTAAATTATTATGACATATATACCTTTATTTGAATATGAATTTATATATATTATTTTCATATTTTATATCAATATAACTCAATAAATGTGTTCTTTTTTATTTATAATTTGTATTTTGGTTCTTATGCTTGATGATCCAAATGTCCATGCTAAAATTTATGTATACATTTTACATTAATTATTTTGAAATCAATGAAGTTAGAACATCTCCAAAATTAAATTTCATAGAGCCTCTATGTTTTCACAATAATTTATTGATCAATAGTTTTCCCTATGGTGATGTGTGGTGTGGTTTAATATCTATTTGTTATGTATGTCATGGAAATTATATATAGGGGTGAAAAAGTTGGTAAAAAAACCTTCTAAATGAATTATGTATTATATGTTTATAATATATATCATTCCCTTTTGTTCAATATATAATGTGGTTCTCGTATAAGGATATAATAATCAAGGTATATGGTTGCACTGTGTATGTGTTCATCCATCCAGATGTTTTGGTGGATCACTAATGTATATGATGACCCACAGTTTCTATACTAACTGGGCATCATTATCTCTATCCATTCAAAATGACATGTTTGTTAAATGTAATTATTGTGGGTATAAGCTATTTCAGAGATTGATATTTCATAGGGCCTAGGTATAGGTGTTTGGAGTTGTACAACTAAATTGTTTATCTATATAAGAGGTGTGATAATCAATATAGAGTGTGAGGATATGTAGTTACTATACTATATTTTTTTATCAATTTTTTCCTTTTCCCATGATGACTTTTCTACACTTTTCTTTGGTGAGGTGAAGAAATATCATAAATGAAGATGGAATAGGACATGTGAATTATTGTGTGGAGACACATCATCGATGTGTTCTTTTTCATTTTAATAGGTGGGAATACATGAGAATGATATGACCCCTATTGAATATATTATAATGTTCTGGTTATATTTGTCTTTTATCATAATTTATTATTATTAATGTGAGTATGAATGGTCTAACATAAAAATTTTCTAAAGTGGGAAGGTTATTTTTTGGGGTTTCGTTTTTAAAAATCGATGAGCTGACATGGATTCTTTTACACTTTCGTTAATTAAATTATGTATGTTGAATTATTAATATAATTGTATATTATGCTATTTTTGAGGAACCCTATTTGTGATGTCTTATGTATATTTATTTCTAAATCCATAAATGTCAACAATAGTGCACATTCCAACCATTTTTTCAGGTTATAAGTAACATGTTTTCATTAGGATCTGGTCAATATACATAGTTGGGTGATTGTTGAAGCCTTAATAATGAACTCTTATCTTATATTATCATTATAAATACTTTTCACTAAGAGAGAAATGACTTGAAAGAGTAGACCATCAATACATTTGAAGACATATTTCACTATTTTTCCCAGATTATAGTGATTTCTTTGTTCAACACATACCATTGGACTATTTTTCATATAAAAATATATTACAATTCATAATGGTAATGTAAAAATTTTATGGTTTGTATAGAAATCATTGTTATTATCCATTATTCTAGACATGGTTCAGAGAGTGGTCCAATCTTAGGTTGGAAATAATGATGAACTTGAAAAAAATGGCTCGGGTGATTCATAAGTGGATTATGGAAACCAAGGATCATATAATATTGTATGTTGACCATAGGATTGGACCTTTGTAATTTTAAATCAGAGGCCATGCATTCTTGAAGGTGAATCATTATCATGGGTAATGAAGGATTTCTCCTATGATTAATAATTCTCCTTATTTTTATGCCTTTTTAAGGTGTTTTCTCAAGTTGGAGTCATTTCATATTAATTACAACATCCCCCGTAGATGATAATAATTATTCAATTTTTTAAGGTTTTATAACATGTCCTCTAACTCCATGATGATTCCTACATTATCAATTTGGGTATGATCCATATTAATGTTACTGTGGACTTCAAGTTGTGTCCTCTAGAGATCCATGACCACTAGGTAATTCTTATTCATAGGAATTTTTTCCCATAGTTCATGTTCTTTGGAAATAAGATGGTGTGAAATAAAGCACCTAAGAACTTGTTTTTTAGATATATGTTCAGTGTCATATGTTATTTGATGCATGATTCTACTTTTTTATCAATGATTTTATTTTATTAACCATTGTGTACTTTATGAGATACTTATAACTTCTTTGATGCATAGTTGACAGATTTCATCCTATTTTAGAGGCATCGACAACATGAGAGTGTTTGGAAGCTATTTGTTTGTGAAATGTATTTTGGATCATTATCCCACCTCTAGGTATATTGGATCTAATTGTTGGAAGATAACATCGCAAAATAGTGTCCTTGGTTGTGCATGGGAGAAAATGTGATGGAATGTGGAAATATTCACTTGAATATTCCATGTCAAGAAGTTAATTTTGAGAACACCACATCTATGGTTTAGTCCATTAGAAAGGATGTGGTAGTGGTTAGGCCATATTTGAGTGGATGAAACATCCACCATTATTCATGGATTCTTACTTTATCAAATGGGGGAAATTTGAAGCATATTAATTGTCATAAATGAATTTACAATTCATTATTTCCCTTATTAATCAACCCCTAATTCCCATCTTAATGTTCTTTTGATTTCTATATTCCCATGAAAAACCTAGGGTGTGGTTGGGTTATTTAATCCCATTGAGTCTGCATTGATAGAAATTATTATTGGGTATTTTACAATTCAACACTATGCCTTAGTGATACATTGATTTATTTTTTAAGTATTTTAACCCCTAGATGATAGATATAATATTTATTCTCATTCAAGATATCTTTCTCACCTTTTCTCCCTTAGTTCATCCCTTTTTTGAAGTTATTTTTATGATTAGTACCTCTATTTTGGGAATGATATTTGAAATTTGTATATTTGTGTCTTACTAGATTTATGTTTTGAAGAATCATATATTCATTTTTATATAGGTTAACCATTGATCCTATATTAATTCTCAAATAATTATAATCTTATATATCAATGTAGGTAATTATTTTGTCACCTTATTTTATGAAAAATCATCAAGTTATCATACAATATCTCTCCGTGTAACTATGGAACCAACCAAAATTAAAATTACGGTTGGATAAATAATAAATGTTTTGGTATTTTATATATATATCATTGTTGGCGCCAAAAATGTGGCCCGAAAGGAAGGAACGAAAAAGACAGCTGGCGCGCTGCCTCGCGAAGCACAGCCACGAAGCATAGCCGCGAAGCCCCGCCGCGAAGCGCCCCAACCATGGCGACCCCGCGAAGCTCCGGAGGCGGTAATCCTCCGCGAACCCGTTTGACGTTCGCGAGCCGCCGCGAAGCTCCGGAGGCGGTAATCCTCCGTGAACCCGTTTGACATTCGCGAGCCGCCGCGAAGCACCGGAGGCGGCACGTGAGCCCTGCTTCGCGGCGCCCCTTCCCTATAAATACTCGACTCCCCTTGAGTCCCGAGGACGGACAATCCGACCTTTCGGCTTCTCCTCTCCCGAATCGCGAAGCACGCTTAGCCCCGGTAATCATGAGCTCCGCGAGGTATTTCTACTTCGCGAGATGACTCTGATTTGTTTCGTTTTGAGCCCCTCTTCCGAGAGGGATGCCCTTCGCGAAGCTCAAGGGAGTTCGCAAAGGAAGGGGATTCCCAAGGGAACCCGGGCAGCCGCGGAGCACTTGTGCTTCGCGAAACACCCAACCCATACGAGTAATACCTATGTTAAGGAAGGATCGCTCCATTTCGCAAAGTACACTGCTTGGCAGGACCCTGCTTCGCGAACCACTCCTTCTTCGCGAGGCAGTGCTCCGCGAACACTGTTCCACTTCGCGAAGCACCTCCCGCTCCCACATATGCCCCATGATAAGGCCAAGGCACCCCACGTCACGAATCACACTCCTCTGCTTAGTGATTCCTCTTTCCATGCAACCCTCCAGGTTTGCACGATGTGATTTCAAAGTCCCATGGACAACACCTCCCGTAGCGTTGCTTCGCCTAATTCTTCTTCGCATAGGAACGCTAACGGCTATTGCTTCTTCGCATAGCCACGCTAACGTGGACCCCTCGATGGTTCGTCCCACGACCCCCTTTACCATGGCCTTACCGGTACCTTCCCTTCCCCTAGGACCAGAGGGTACCGGTTATGTAAGTCCTAGGGGTGTGGAGTGAACCCACCTCGTCCGAGCTGCAGGACGTTAAACTGCCAAGCACCACATCCTCAACACATGAAGTTAAACTGTGACCCAACCTTGTCTCCCTCACAAAGGGTCCCCCCAGCTCGAACATTCATTACACCACTTGTCTCCACGGGAATGGAACTCTTCCGCACATGGAATGAGATCCTCCTTGTCAGAGTGGTGTATGTTCGCAGGGGAAGGGCTGCCTCAGAGCGTAAGCCCCTAACCTTTGGTACGGATGATTGAACTCGTGTATCTCTGTACTTCCCCACTACCAAGGTCAGTGGAGGATGTGATAGGGAACGAGGCACCCCCCTCTGGGCCTCCATCCTGGAGTAAGTCCCAACACCATGGGCCGCTCAACGCGTAAGCCCCTCTTCGCTTCTCACGGACGCACCCTTCGCGACGTGATCGTCAGGTCCTTGCAACCTCTTGTTTCTCACACCGAGCATGACTCACGTGGGCTTAGAGTGAGCACCGACCCTGACAAACCCACCTTTTGATCTACGAGGTCTTTGATCCATGTCAAGTCATGGTACGTAGGAAGCCTCTACGAGGTTCAAGCCCGCCCGTCTTTCACGTCGGGTTTCACCCCCGTCCAGCACGACGTTAAACTGCAATCCCGGTCCCGTGGTAAGCCATTGCGACCCCCCCCCATCTGAACTACGAGGTCTTTGATCCATGTCAAGGCATGGTACGTAGGAAGCCTCCCCGAGGTTCAAGCCCACCAATAGAGGACCAAGGTCTACTTTCACGTCAGTTCACCGACACACCCCACCTGAACTACGAGGTCTTTCATCCATATCAAGGCATGGTACGTAGGAAGCCTCCACGAGGTTCAATCCCACCCGTCGTTCATTCACGTCGGGGTTCACTATCGTCCCGCATGACGTTAAACTGTATTCTCTGAACTACGAGGTCTTTGATCCATGTCAAGGCATGGTACGTAGGAAGCCTCCACGAGGTTCAAGCCCACCAATAGTGGACCAAGGTCTACATTCACGTCGGTTCACCGACACACCCACCCGTCGTTCATTCACGTCGGGACCCATCTTCATCCGGCATGACGTTAAACTCCATCACCTTTTGAACTACGAGGTCTTTGATCCATGTCAAGGCATGGTACGTAGGAAGCCTCCACGAGGTTCAAGCCCACCAATAGTGGACCAAGGTCTACTTTCACGTCGGTTCACCGACAAACCCATTTGAACTACGGGGAATTTGATCCGTGTTACGGCATGGTATGTAGGAAGCCTCCACGAGGTTCAAGCCCACCCATCACCCGTCATTCACGTCGGGTCTTCCCTTTTGAACAATGAGGTCTTTGATCCATGTCAAGGCATGGTACGTAGGAAGCCTCTACGAGGTTCAAGCCCGCTCGTCTTTCACGTCAGGTTTCACCCCCGTCCAGCACGACGTTAAACTGCAATCCCGGTCCAGTGGTAAGCCATTGCGACCCCCCATCTGAACTACGAGGTCTTTGATCCATGTCAAGGCATGGTACGTAGGAAGCCTCCACGAGGTTCAAGCCCACCAATAGTGGACCAAGGTCTACTTTCACGTCGGCTCACCGACACACCCCACCTGAACTACGAGGTCTTTGATCCATGTCAAGGCATGGTACGTAGGAAGCCTCCACGAGGTTCAAGCCCACCCGTCGTTCATTCATGTCGGGGTTCACTATCGTCCCGCATGATGTTAAACTGTATTCTCTGAACTACGAGGTCTTTGATCCATGTCAAGGCATGGTACGTAGGAAGCCTCCACGAGGTTCAAGCCCACCAATAGTGGACCAAGGTCTACTTTCACGTCGTTTCAACCGACAAAGCCCCATCTGAACTACGAGGTCTTTGATCCATGTCAAGGCATGGTACGTAGGAAGCCTTTCTGAGGTTCAAGCCCATCTGTCACTCACGTCGGGTTTCACCCCGTCCAGCATGACGTTAAACTGCACACTCCCGTCCAGCATGACGTTAAACTGCACATTCACGCCCAGGATGACGCTAAACTGCAATTCCCGTCCGACGGCACGCCGTTGTGACCACCTGAACTATGAGGTATTTGATCCATGTCAAGTCATGATACGTAGGAAGCCTCCACGAGGTTCAGGCCCACCCATAGTGGACCAAGGTCTACTTCCACGTCGGTTCACCGGCGAAACCCCTTTTGAACTACGAGGTCTTTGATCCATGTCAAGGCATGGTATGTAGGAAGCCTCCACGAGGTTCAAGCCCACCCATCACCCAATTCACGTCGTGTTATACCTACGTCCAGCATGACGTTAAACTACAATCTGGTCCAGTGGTAAGCCGTTGCGACCCAACCATTTGAACTACGAGGAATTTGATCCATGTCAAGGAATGGTACGTAGGAATCCTCCCAGAGGTTCAAGCCCAACTCCCCTCGGACCAAGGTCCAGCTTCACGTCGGTTTACCGGCACCATCCCGAACTACGCGGACTTTGATTCCCTGCCAAGGGGATACGTAGGAAGCCTCTTCAAGGCTCAAGCCCAACTTCACTGTCGCCCCCCTGCGATGGTCCCATTTCATTCTCACCCGTCTCCGCTAGACGTTAAACTCGCGGCATACCCTGTGTTGAACACGGGAAGCTGAGGAAAACCTCAGATACGTGTCTATGACATGTAATTCCCCGCGCTCGATGTGGGATGCCTCGGGCTTCCACGCCCTCGAGAAGCCTTGTGATCAAGGATAACAGACAGACATGCCAGGTACCCCAGCATCCAGACACGCTACTGATACCTCAAACGTGATTACTCCCCTGACCGAAGGTTACTGCCCTGACTGGACCCTTTGGAATGTCCCGACAGAAGCAGTGTAATTAACCGGTGTCCATGGAATCATGGCACTGGGAAGAGTTTCACGAACTACGTATTAAATCTATAAGGGAGACCCGGACTAGGTGACGAGTTCTGATGAGGAATCCACGGAAGGAAGAACCGACATCCCATCATCCCGTTTCGATCAAGGATCAGACGTCCCTGAATAAGGAGCGAATGTCGCCCGCCTTTGGAAAGCGGGAATGCGGGGCAACAAAGCCGCGCGTCCCCCCCCCCCTGACGGACGGATGCGCGCGCGCCCCGGCGAAAGCGTCAGAAACAGAAATGGTGAACCCGACGTGATATTCTTCTCCTCAGCATGGAGATTAGTAGCATTCGAGACACCAGTAGATTGACGTGTCACCGGATCCAGATATCAGTTGCCTGGTCCCGCGAAGCAAATAGCGGGCCTGTCGTGAAACTCACCGTCAGTCGGGGTAGTAGAGCGTGGGGCACTCCGCTCTGCAGCGTGTTGGCGTGGATCCTTCTCACAGACATGGAGGACGGAAGAACGCTGGGGCACTGGCTTTCAATCCTTTTCCTCTCAGCACTGATGAGTTGATCCCTTCGTTTGCCCGGAACCAGGTTGCTATTTCATACATGCGGTCACCATCCGCTCCTCGCCCGCGCAAGGGCAGGGGCAACACCACGACAACCACTCCACATGGCGCCACCACCGCCACAACGGCTGCCATGTCACGGGATGCGGGACGTCCACGTCCCCTTTCCCCATCAGTGGTCATCCAACGAAGGGTGATCAACAGCCTCGTGCGCAGGTATGAGGAACAAGGGGTCATCCCGACCAGGGATATGGCCCGCTTGGACCTGGAGGCCTCCAGGCCCCGCCATCAACACCGCCCTAACAGGCCGCGCAGGGATCCCCTGCTCCCCACCCAGACATTCAATCGTTTCGGGAGCCTATCCCCGGAACGCCTTGACGACACTTCGCCTTACGCTGAAGAGGCAGGTGCTGTCCGGCTCAGTCCGCTCAGGGTCCCGACCCGGGGCCCCCAGGCGAGAGATCCCGTCCAGCCACGTCAGCGCCGTCGTCCGGCCCCGCAGGAAGAGCAGGCAGACTACGTCCCTGCACCACCTGCACCGGCCCGCCTGACCCGACGTCAGCGCCGGGCCCGGGCTGAGGACGCTCGCCTAGGCGCGTCCACGTCGACAGCTACAGTGGCCCGAGCCACCGCCGACGTACATTATGAAGCCCCCGCGTACATTGAGCAGGGGCACCCCTTCGCCCAACCAGGATCGAGACCCCAACCGCCCCACGGGTAGGCTGGGTTGACTCTCCGGGTTGCAGGCCCCAGTGATGATCGCCGCGAGCTAACCCGCGGTGATGCCACCCCGTACGGAGGTCCTCCCCGTACCACTACTCCACAGAGCGTGGGCCTTCCCCGCTCCGAGGTTCGTCATGGAGGCATGCCTCGTGCTGCCCCCATCCTACAGGAGGACCTGCCCCGTGGCAGTGATGCTCAGCGCAGAAATATTTCCCGCACCTGCTGTACAGGGTATGGAGTCCATCTTTCTGAAGGCACCGTCCATCCGGTCCTTCTTCGACATGGGGGTCCCCCCTACGTCCTCTCTGCGACTGGCGAAGGTCCTCCTCGCCCCAGCAACTCGAGGAGTGAAGGTCAGCCTCGCTCCACTCGCATCGACCATGGAGGCCTTCCCCATGCTCCTGCCTGTTCCAACAGAGGCCCTGCCCACGTGGGTACTGTTCATGGAGGTCCTCCCCATGTACCCTATGACATTTGCCCTGGTGCCCCTCGCACCCCGGCTGTCTCGAGTGGGGGCCCTCTCCGCCACGGCGCCAGCGCCACCCCAAGGCTGCCTGATAGGGGTCAACCCTATCCCGAAGAGCCACCCAGGGGCAGAAGAGCGGGTCGTCGCCACCACAAGAAGAATCCTGGGAAGGCCCAGGGGGAGATCAAACCTGCCCGCTTCTCCGATTCGGAAGCGGAATGCGATTCAGCGATGGAACCTTCTCCCAACTCCTCCGTATCAAGGACTGGGGCAGGAACCAGATGCGTCAGCCTCGTTCTCCCGGAATTTGAGGTCCACCGGATTCCCGTCTCTCTCCGCAGGTACATCCAGGAGGAAGAAATCCTAGGAATTCCGCAGGTTTCGACCGCGTAGTCACCGCCATCGTCACCCGAAGCGCCCTCTACCTCTACTCGGGATCACGAGGAGCTGTTTTGGGGGTCAACGGTGGTAGAGCCACGACATGACCGGACACCGGTAACGGCGATTCCCGTACCCGAAGCAGTGGCTGTTAGCCCGTCCTATCGTGAAATTGTGGTCAGGTCACCTTGCTCTTCAGAAGAAGGCCCAGAATTCGGTGGCCAGTCTGCTCGCTCGCCGTATTCTCCACCGCCGAGTTTGCTATCCCAGAGGTCCACCTCGGTACCGCTACCGGTCCCTCAGCCACCCCCGGTTGATGAGTGGGGAAATGTAGGGACGAACCCCGAGGACGAACCCAGGAGCTTCTGGAGTATTCTTGCAGCAGACTACTTCCCAGAGAAGCTCTGGCCCACGGCGGCGCTGAATTTCCGCGTACCCGAGTCGCTTACCCTTGAAGAAGTGGGATGCTTTTGTCGAACCCTGTGGGAGACGCACTTCCGCCTCCACTGTGAACGGGTAGTATACCCTAGGAGCCGAGAGCACTTCGAGGAGATTGGCAAACAGTTCCACCTGATTGATGCAGCGGCGCTCCTTGTGGCCCAGCACCCCGAGTGGCCCGGTCACCAGAGTGCCCTCCAACGAATAATGCGTTCAGAGTTTCAAGGCACTCCGCAAGATCATCAGGGAAGCCACCCCCCATGTTCAAATCCGTGGTTGGGGACGCTATGCCGCTCTCCTCTTCGACCCTATCCGACGACAACCCGATTCGCTATGCGACATTGAGGATATGCCCTCAAGAGGGGTCACAGTCCACATGGCCGACGTTGTGGATAAGGAAGATGAGCTTGAGTTCCTTGATGGAGACTTACCATCCGAGGGCGTACCTCCACTACTCGACCCATCAGGGAGAGTTACCCGTCATCAGAGGAACCTGCTAGGCCTCCCAGTACCCACCGAGTCGCTGGCACTCGGTCGAAGCACTGGCAAGGGAAAGGAGCACGTCGGAATAGTCAAGCATTCCGACTCGTCCGCCTCTGTGCAGAAAACAGACGAAGATCCTGAGAAGGACATGTTGCGCCAGCATCTTGTTGAGCAGAAGAGGCTGGTTGACGAACTCTTGGCTGAACGCGCCGCGGAGCGACAACCCGACTATGGTAATCCCTGGCCGGGGTAGCAGGGGCAGGAACAACTTCCCCCCGGTGAGATGCCTCCGGGAAACCCTGATCATGCTACTGTCGCGGACAGGGCAGAAGCCGGAACGTACGGCAAGAGGGCGCGATATGTCTCGCCAAACCCCCCTGAGCGACGGGGTAATCTGAAGAATCCAACCCGGGTTCCCCCAGTCGCCCAGTAGGTCGTCCGGCCAGTCGACCCGCGAGCAGCCGAAGCCGTCTACCATGTTGAAGAACCCGGCAATGCGCTTGTGGTTAGGGATCCCCGTCAAGACAGGGACCCCCAACCGGAGGACCTTATTGCGGCACTCACAGCCCGCCTCGAGGCATTGGAAACACGGCATGTGGCGGTCCCACCGGATGGCAAGCCTTATCCCGCGTGGGTGGATGATATGCCCGCACCTCCGGGTTTTGGGAACCCCATTTTCTCGCCTTTTAACGGGACAGGGGACCCACCCCAGCACTTGGCTCATTTCTCTTCCAGGTGTGGCCCCATGCTGGGGACCCCGGCTCAGCAAGAAGCTGCTAAACTCCGATGTTTTGTACAGACATTGGAAGGTCCGGCAATCGTCTGGTATAGCCAGCTCCCTATCGGATCAGTGACCGGTTGGGAGGATCTTCGCCGGCAGTTCTTATACCAGTTCAGCCCCACCATGCGAAAGACCAGCATTTCGGACCTCTTCAAGTGAAAACAGAGGCCTGATGAGCGGGTTGCAGACTTCATCGCCCGGTGGAAAGGACTTACGTATTCCCTCGATATGCCACTGACTCAGGAGCAATTACTGACGATGTGTGTGGAGAACATCAAGACAGAGCTGGTACCCTCCTTGATTACCCATAACTACCCTGGAGGGTTCAGAGATTTCTCGGATAAGGCCCAGCGCCTCGAGGAGGCCCTGCAACAGGCTAGTCAGGCACGTTTTCTGCCCCCTATGATCCCAGCCAGGAGGGCCGCCAGGGCTGAACCCACCGCGGTGGCTCAAATAGAAGCCCCGAGGCAGCTGGAATTGCTACCGGAGGCACCACCCCTGCAACCCCGCAGAGGTCCTCCACCTCAAGCACATGCTCCTACCCAGCAGCGACCTCCTCAGAACCGACAGGTTCCCCCACGCAATGTGCCGCCGCCACCTAGGTGAGACAACCAGGCTCTGCCCCCTCGGCAGGCCCCTCCGGTCCCTCGACAGGACCAGGCCCCCAGGGCTCCTTACCCGGAAAGAAAGTACCATACCTATTCGTTCAACGAAAATCAAGTCCCTGTTTACTTCCGAACTGCTCTAGAGAAAGGGATCGTGTGTCTGCCTGAGTGCAGAAGGCTGGCAGAGGCGCATCTCACCAATCACCCCAACTACTGCCCTTATCATCGGATCCTGGGGCACACCCTCAAGCGATGCTATGTGTTTAAATACTGGCTTCAGGACCAGGTCAACAACAACATAGTCAAGTTGGGCCCAGCGCCAGGGCAAGTGGCAGGCGTCTTTGCGGGATCAGAAATCGGCAGTGACAGCGAGGGTGAGTGGCAGCAGGTCCCTAGCCGCGGGTCCCAGAAATACGACAACTGGATGGCTCGAAAAACCGTCGTTCGTGCCCAGGGTATCATCCAGGCATGCCTGAAGGAGCCGGAACCTTCAGAAGAAGTAGCCGGTTCCTCAGCATCGTCTGCACAGTCGACCTCTGCCCAAAAGGGCAAGCAGCGGCGACGCAAGAAGAAGCAACGTGCACCGCCAGTGTCGTCGTCATCCCGCACTCTTGGCGACTTTATGCCTCCCGAAATGGGCATTCCTCCCAGAATCCGCCCAGCAGTGGATGAATCTTCGAGCGACAGTCAAGGGTACGCTTAGGTTAACACCGTGGAGCTGGTAAAGCCCTATATGACCCCCGACGAGGGGGAAACCCAGGCAGACCACCCCAATGTTTCCAGCCGACGTCAACGTCAGCGGAATCGCAATCGCACCAGTCACCGAGGTATGTTTGCAGGCACTTGTGACCAAGCCGTGCATGCTACCGAGACCAGGCAGCAGGCTCAGCGCAGATCTCAGCACGCGCAGACCCATCCAACATCCTCGGCTCTACCTCCACCGCTGTTCGTGTTGCTGGATCGGGGAGAGCCGCCTCGTTCGTATCACATCCAGTCTCACCCGGCGAGGGGCCAGCCTCCGCTATCCGATCTTAGCCCGGCGGCTACTCTCCAGGCTTCTACTAGTAGGCGGCAGGATTCACCCAGTGCTAGCCGACCGCCAGTTCAACCGGCAGGACCCGCTATGCCTCCAAATGCCGAAAAAACCCATGTAAGCATAGGTTCGCGTTTGGCACGCAAGTATGATGTCCTAAATCACCTGGCCGGCATTCCGGCGAGGCTTTCCATCCTCGAGTCCCTTCGTCTGTCATCTGAAATGCGCGAGGCACTTGTCGATGCCCTAAGGAGCCCCCTCCAGTTCGAGACGGAAGTGGCAGCCGCGGAAGCCTTCCATACCGAGACGATCGAAAACACCGAATGTCAGGAGGTTATCTCATTCTCCGGCGAAGATGAGGACCCCCCTATACAGGGACACATTCGCCCGCTGTATATCACTGGCCACTTCAACGGTGTGGAAGTCTGTCACTGCCTCGTTGACACGGGATCTGGAATCAATCTAATTCCGACCCGGACGCTGCGAAAGATGGGTCTGTCCGAAGGTGATTTGACTCCCTCTGACCTCTGGATCCAGGGGTACGACATGATAGAGCAAACCTCGGTCGGCAAGATCTGCCTGAAGACCCAGTTCGGTGGCTTAATTGCCAGCACCGAGTTCATGGTTGTTTCTCAGGACACCGCCTACAACGCATTGATGGGTAGGCCATGGCTCCATCTGCATGCAGCGGTCCCCTCGTCGTATCACCAGTGCCTTAAGTACTCGCTCAACGGTCTAGTAGGCGTGCTCCAAGGAGACGCATCCCCTTTCGCTTCTTGTGAGGCCCTCTATCTGGATGCGGGTTATTACAAAAGTAAGGACAAGCAAATCCTGGTCAGCGAGGATGAGCCCGCCCTGATCACAAGTGATCCCTGGGCGAGCATGGACGACGCCTATATCCTCCCGATCCACCGGTTGGAGGCCACAACCCCCGACATGGGACAATGTTTCTTTGTTTCGGGTACGCAAGGAAGGCATGTTCCTGTGTCCAAGCGGCGGCGGAGAATCACCTCGTACTCCGACATCAACCAGGCTCGGGTCATCCCGGAACTTCCTACCCCTGTACGATACCGGGACCTCAAGCTCATGACAACGGCAGTGCGCCATATGATTCTATTTCGCCGGGATGGAATTAACCGACTCAGGCCGACATGTCACCACTACTTTGATATCATCAAGCATGGCCCCTTAGGCCGAAGGCCAGATGGGATCGGATCAAATGCATTCATTGCTATGGTCTCAACGACGAGTGAGTCTCCTGATGTGATGACCGCTGCTGCCCAAGCCGGCACCAGTTGCCCCTCGGGTTTTGAGAGCCCAGAAGCATCTTCCGTCACAAGAAGTCCCCCCATGGCTGGGGAGGATGACTTGGAGGATGCTCCCCCAGCCTTTGAAGAAGGCGTCTCTACCACGGTTGATGAACTGGTACAGGTGAACCTTGGTAGCGAGGTAGATCCAAGACCCACGTTGATCAGTGCGGCCATGTCCCTCGAGGAGCGACAGCAGTATGTAGACTTCCTCAAACAGCACCGCGATGTGTTTGCCTGGAGTTACGATGAGATGCCAGGGCTGGATCCCCAAGTGGTTGTCCACCGTTTGGGTCTCCCGGCAAAACATCGGGGGTTCAAGAAGCCTCCCAGGAAAATGCACCCTTCTCATGGTGCTATGGTTGAGTCCGAAGTTGACAAGCTTATCAAAGCCAACTTCATTAAGGAGGTCCAGTACCCCAAATGGCTCGCCAACATTGTGCCGGTCAGGAAGAAGAATGGGCAGATCAGAGTCTGCATCGACTTCCGCGATCTCAATCGCCACTGCCCAAAGGATTACTTCCCACTCCCAGTGACGAAGCTGTTGATTGACGCCACGGCCGGGTTCCAAGCCCTCTCTTTCATGGATGGGTATTCCGGGTATAACCAGATCCGGATGGCCCCCGAAGACGAGGAGTCCACTGCCTTTAGGGCTCCCCAGGGTACCTTTTGCTACCAGGTAATGCCATTCGGTTTGAAAAATACAGGTGCCACTTATCAGAGGGCCATGCATCGCATATTCAAACCTATCCTCGGGACATTGGTGGAATGCTACATGGATGACCTTGTAGTCAAATCACGCCAGCGCCAGGACCATCTCAAAGACCTTGAGAAAGTGTTCGGTTTCCTCCTTTCCCGTCACCTGAAGATGAACCCGCTGAAGTGTGCCTTCGGAGTCACCTCCGGGATGTTTCTGGGCTTCGTTTTCAGATACCGAGGTATCGAGATCGACCCGGAGAAGATCAAGGCCATCAGCCAAATTCCTCCCCCAAACAAAATTCGGGAGCTTCGAGGCCTGCAAGTCCACTTAGACTATATACGCCGATTCATTGCGAATTTGGCCGGCAAGTGTAAGCCCTTTTCCCGGCTCATGAAGAAAGACGCTGCCTACGAATGGGATGAGGAGTGTCGGGCCGCCTTCGAGGAAATCGAGCAGTATCTGCTCCAACCACCGGTCTTGATGCCACCCGTCTCCGGAAAGACGTTGGTCCTTTATGTGACCGCCCTGGAGAGATCCCTCGGTGCGCTGCTCGCCCAGAAGAATAACTAGGGTACTCAGAACAGTCTCTACTATCTCAGCCGCATGCTTCTCGATACGGAGGTCAGATACTCCCCTATCGAAAAGAGCTTCCTTGCGCTCGTCTTCGCTTTGCAGAAGTTGTGGCACTACCTGCAACACCACGAGGTACAATTGATCTCTCGGGTAGATCCGTTGAAGTACATCCTGAACCGCCCCATGCTGACTGGCCGACTAGCACGGTGGGAGGTGATTCTCCAGCAGTTTGACATCAGGTTTGTGCCTCAGAAGGTCGTTAAGGGACAGGCGTTGGCATACTTTTTAGCTGCCCATCGAACCTCCGCGGATCAATCCCTGGACCTGGATTTCCCCGACGAGATGATCCTCTCGGTCGATCATGTTGTCCCGTGTTGGCAAATGCATTTCGACGGCGCCTCCCGGATCCCCACTGGTAGAATGCTCAACGACCCCAAGCTCAACAGAGTGGGTCTGGGTATTCTTTTCATTACCCCGGCGCAAGCAGTCCTGCCGTACTCGTTCCTGTTGTCAGAAGGTTGTACGAACAACGATGCAGAGTACCAAGCTCTCATCACCGGCCTCGAGTTGGCCCTTGAGATCCATGTACCCCATCTACATATGAAGGGAGATTCTGAGCTGGTGATCAAACAGGTTAATGGGGACTACGTCGTCCGGAAGCCAGAGCTTGCACTGTTGCTGGAGTACACCCTCCTCTTAATGGCCCAGTTCTCTCCTCGGCCAGAGGTTACCCATGTCCCACGGTCGCAGAACGGTCAAGCGGACGCCCTGGCTGGCTTATCCGCATCGCTCGCAGAACCCGAGCAAGATGATTTGGTCATACACGTGGCCCACCGGAGAGTCATTGCTCCTGTTACCCAAGAGGACCGTGATAGCCTGTGACTAAGTCATCTCACCGCCGGACCCTCCATATCGGGAGTCCCGGGTTCATCAGACGCAGTGGTTGAAACCACCCCCGACTGGAGAGCACCTTTTGTCGAGTATCTCCAAAATGGTCAGCTCCCGGACGACCGGGACGAACGCGAGCGAATCTGACGCCGCGCGCTGCAATTTACCCTCCAGAGCGGCCCCCGTCTTGAGCAGATCCTCTATAAACGGAGTTTCGATGGTGTCCTCCTCTGTTTCATCCAAGGAGTAGAGATACCCCAGGTTATGCAAGAGGTTCACGCCGGTTCCTGTGGCGCCCATCAAGCTGGGCCGAAGCTGTCCCAACAAATCCGGAGGTTAGGGTACTTCTGGCCCTCCATGATCCACGATTGTATTGGATACGCCAAGAGATGCCACGCGTGCCAAGTGCACGCCAACTTCTTGCATCGGCCGCCAGAACCCCTCCACCCCACCAATTACTCTTGGCCATTTGCGGTATGGGGACTCGATGTAGTGGGACCGTATCCGCCGGCAACAACCCGCCAGTGTAGGTTCATCCTGACTGCTACAGATTTCTTCTCCAAGTGGGCAGAAGCAGTTCTGATCAAAGAAGTCAAGGCCCGTTCCATCGTTGACTTTGTGAGCTCTAACATTATCCACCGGTTTGGAGTCCCTCAAACCGTCCTCACTGATAATGGCACCAACTTCCGAGCAGCTGAATTGAAGAAATTGTACGCAAAGTACGACATCCAGTCAAACCATACCTCCCGCTACCACGTGCAGGCGAATGGACAGATCGAGGCGTTCAACAAGACCCTCTCTAACATTCTGCAGAAGATGGTTGGTCAGAACAAGAAGAGTTGGCCGGACAAGCTCCCCAACGCCCTCTGGGCTTACCGGACGACGACTCGCAACTCTACCCAGGTGACCCCATATTCCCTGGTGTATGGAGCTGAGGCCGTCCTACCCATCGAGATCCAGCTGTCGTCGCTACGCACTGCAGTTTATGATCACCAGACATTAGATGAGGTAGCCGAGATCCGTCTATCTGAATTAGAGGCACTGGAGGAGAACCGACTTCGTGCCCTGCACAATCTGGAAAGGCATCAGGACAAGATAGCGAGAGCTTTTGATAAGAAGGTTCGTCTCCGCTCTTTTCTACAGGGTGACCTGGTACTGGCCCTGCGAGCGCCAATGATCCCCGGTAGGAAACCACCCAAGTTAGAACCCAAATGGGAAGGGCCTTATATCATCCATAAGGTTTACCCCAACGGAGCATACTCCTTGGTGACCACAGATGGAGAGCGTGTAACTCCTCCCACCAATGCCAAATTCCTCAAGCGATACTTTTCCTAGGGCAAAAAAGTGGTCCTGCACGACCCTAAACTGCGAGAGGGTCCCTCACGACATTAAACTGCAGTGGTCCTGCACGACCTTAAACTGCGAGAGGGTCCTGCACGACCCTAAACTGCGACTTGGTCCCGCATGACCTTAAACTGCATCTCTATCCTCACTACAAGACGTTAGACTGCAAGTCAGTCAGGTCTCCCTGACCGAGGCTCAGCCTCAGGCCCCTCGGCCTCTTTGGGCCCCTGGCCCCGTTTCCACCGAGGTTTGGCCCCAGGCCCCCTCGTTTCTCTCCGACTTACCCTCTTACGGGATCGTACGGTACAGTGTAGGACTACGTCCTCACGTTGGGATCATGTACCATGCCGTACACATCCCCGAACGAGATGCCCCTCGTCCCGCATGATGTTAAACTGCATGTCAAGAACTACGTACAGCTTGATTCCCATCTTTATGGGATACGTAGGAACGCTCGGATGCCTCGTCTTGAGCCCAGCCTCAAGCTTTTCTCTTCCGCTATTTCCCCTGGGGATAGTCTCCTTGGAGGATCTTTGTGTAGCAGGGAGTGGGCTTTCTTGGCCCCGCTCACGCAACCCCACTCGCGCAAAGATTGTAAAGGCCGCTCCATGCGCCCACTCCCGTTCTTCTACCCTCCCATGTCCTCACCGCATGACGCTAAACTGTATGGCCTTCAAGAACTACGTATGGCTTGATTCTCGTCCTTATGAGATACGTAGGAACGCCCGGACATTTCGTCCGTCGGCCCATCCCAAAACCCAAAATCTTCCCCTCGGGTCAAGACATGGAAGGGTGCACACTTTTTCCCTAACCCACGTCGATCAAGCCTCGACCCGGCTGCACATTCCCCCCTGGAGGTGTTTTCCCCTTTCGTGGATGGATTCACACCCGGAGGGACCCCCAAGAACGGCCTGGATACTACGCCTAAGGGATCTCCTACCGATACGGGCCAATGCCCCCGAGGGTTTCTCAAGCAACAAATCGATACAAGTCCCCCGTTGCGAATTTGGTCAGCGGTCGACGCTCATTTATTGCCCCCATGCAGGTCACCATAGGAACGCTGTGTTTCGAATATGGTCAATAGTGTCCTGGATTTTCAGGTCCACCCCGAGATGTCCCAGGCATCAAGAACAGCGATTCATTCTGCCCCATCCCGAGGTGACAAACTTCCCCCAGGTGGTGCTAGTGATCGGGCCCACGGCCCAGGATTCTTCACCTGGAGTGTACGATGTGTTGTGGGACTACGTCCACATTCACGTCGGGATCATGTGCCATGCCGTGCAACTCCCCTTACGAGGCCCAGCCTCAGGCCCCTTGGCCTCCTCGGGCCCCTGGCCCCCCGTCCTCATGTAAGACGTTAAACTACAAACCAGTCAGGCCTTCCTGACCAAAGCTCAGCCCCAGGCCCCTTGGCCTTTCTGGGCCGCGGCCCAGGACCTATCTTATAGGATCGTATGGTGTGACGTAGGAATACATCTTTATTCACGACGGCTTCTTTACCATGCCATACACCTCCCTTGTTTAGGGGTATATTACTCCCCTCCTCGTCCAGTATGACGTTAAACTACATTTCAAGAACTACGTGTGGCTTGATTCCCATCTTAATGGGATACGTAGGACCACCTGAACGTCTAGGCTTCGTGTCCATCCCCATCTCTCGGGAATCCTCATCCCATATTGGCCCCTTAGCCCATCCTTCCTCCATGAGGGGATCATATGGTGCGGTGTGGGATTATGTCCTCATTCACGACAGTCTCGTGATGACCACGCCATGCTCCCACCCCCCTACTGAGCTCTTTCATCGACCCCTTTTTTCGGCGGTTCACCAATGTACTTAAGAGTACTCTGGTTCATTACCTGGAACGCCAAGCTTTACTCGGACACGTCCGCACCCGCTTTCCAGGCTTTGTGTATCCCCACATCAGGGCTTTCACCATCCTTCACACCCGGAGGGACCCCCAAGAACGGCCTGGATACAATTCCCAAGGGCTCTCCTGCCGATACGGGCCAACGCCGCCGAGGGTTTCAAACAACAAATCGATAAAATCCCGCGTTGCGAATATGGTCAGCGGTCGATGCTCGTTTGTTGTTCCCACCTCAGGCTAATGCGATACAGACGCTGTGTTTCCGTCATGGATAACAGTTTTCCTCTTTCGTCACGCCAACCCATTAAGCCCAAATGCCGGGTACACAATTCACACCCTTCATCACTTCATCATGTCCAAGTAGAGTCTCAGGACTCTTGGTACTTTTCCCCCGTGCATGTCTGTGAGCTCGAGGAACAAGATACATCAAAGGTGTCCTTCGAAACTCTCTGCTGACTCTCCATTGGTGGACGCCCCAGGTACTGCGATGAGGATACCCCCCTTGTTTCCCACACCGAGTTTATCTCACGTGGGCTTAGGGATTGGGTTGACATCTATGCTTACTCGGGAGTTGTCACCACCCATGGTCCGAGCTCTAAGACCATAAACTAAGACCTTCATCTGGGACTACGTTCAAGACCCCTTGTCTTCGGACCCATCTTGAGTTCAGCAAATTTACCTCTCTAATCCTCTTTTCAGGACCCTGATCACAGGACTGTGTGGCGCAGTGCAGGACTACGTCCTCATTCACGTCGGGTATGCAATAGCTGCACCACGCACGCCCCCATTCTGAGGTTCAGTCCTCCTGTTCCCTGTCCTGCATGACATTAAAAGGCATCCTTCAGAACTACGTATGGCTTGATTCCCATCCTAATGGGATATGTAGGACCACCTGAATGTCTAAGATTCGGGTCCAGCCCCCCCTCTGGGAGATCTCCTAATTTCCCGGTCACCTAGGCCGCTTGGTCCATCCCTCTCAAGCGGGGGGTGTGTAGGTATGATACAAGGTTTTGGGCATCATGCCCCCCTTCCCCTGGGAATCTGCCATCTCTCGATAACCCTCAAGGTTGAGTCCCGTGACTCCCTGCAGTGGTTCACCCATGTATCAAGAGCACTCTAGTCTAGGACCAAGAATGTCAGATTCAACTTGATCAAGTTCCTTCCACTTGTCAAGCTTTGTATTCCCCTGTATTCGGACTTCCATCATCTTTCACACTCGGAGGGACCCCCAAGAACGGCCTGGAGACTACGCCCAAGGGATATCCTACCGATACGGGCCAACTCCCTCCAGGGTTTCGGACAACAAATCGATAAAATCCCGCGTTGCGAATATGGTCAGCGGTCGATGCTCGTTTTGTTAGTCGTCATTTCAGGCTAACGCGACAGGATGCTGTGTTGCGAACATGGTCAGCAGTAATCCTTTGTCGTCACGCCAGCCCCTTCGGTCCTTGAATGTTGGTTGCATGATTCACATCATTTTCCACCCCATCATGTCCAGGTGGAATCTCGACACTTTTGGCGCTATCCCTCAGTGCACCTTTGCATGCTAGGGGGACAAAGCTGCAATCTGGCATCCTTTGGGACTCCCATGGTCCGAGCTCTAAGACCATAAACTAAGACCAATTCGGGACTACGTTCAAATTCCCATCCTCATGGGATACGTAGGACCGCCCAGACGCCCTGTCTCTGGGTACAACCCATTCAAGAAGCCAGTCTCTCTCCCTGTTTCACCTCCGGATGGCGTACAATCTGATGTGGGATCATGTCTCCGTCAATTGTGTTTTATAACACTGCGCACATTTCCCGCCTAACATCGTCCCTGCTACGTCTGCGCTGCATAACGATAAAATGCATTCTTGGTCCTATCATACGACCCTAAACTGTGACATTATCGTCCTGGCCGCACGACGAAAAACAGCATCGCATTGTGGTGACCTCGCTGTAGAGGACATCACGTTGGGTATTGGTCATGTGCCATGCCATTTGTCAACGCCCATCACGGCTTGATTCTTGGGGCGAAATCACGACCTACTGTTCTAGGCCTGTCGCTTCACAAAAAAAACCATTCACCTTAAAGAACAAACAAGATACATCAAATTCCGCTTCTTTAGTGCAAAGGCCACGTCCGCACTCCCCTTTTCCCCTAGCACTGGTACCTTACCGTGCCACCTTCCAGAACTACGTATGGATTGATTCTCATCCTTATGAGATACGTAGGAGCGCCCGGGTGCTTCCCCGCGGGCCCAGCCTAACCCTGGTGTTCGGTCCCTCGACTCGAGCATTTCCTCGGAGAACGCATAGTAAGTAGGACTATGTCCTCATTCACGTCAGGTTTTGATGTCATGCGTCCCCTGATCCCTTTTCCCATCCATGGTCCGAATTCTATGACCCTAAACTAAGATCACCCCAAGGGAAAGGAATCTGCTCCCTCTCTCTAATACGTTTCGTCGCCGTATTCAGATGTGTTTTGACAAAAAGCCCGAGGTGTGGGATTTTCACAGGGACATTCCCCTCATCTCATGACCAAGCTTAGTGAGCTCGCTATTTGGATCCTCATCCTCTTCCACATCCAAAAGGACCCTCGGACGACGTGGATACTAAGCTTAAGGGCTCTCCATGAATGCTGGACCTAAGGGCCCTTCAATCGTTTCAGGCCGACGTCCCTACAGATATCTGACAACATTTGTGACATGGTCCCGTGTTTCGAACATGGTCAACGGTCGACCCTCGTTTGTTTTTCCCCATTTCAGGCTAATGCGATAGGATGCTGTGTTGCGAACATGGTCAGCAGTAATCCTCTATCGCCACGCCGCCATCATCGTGATCCGAATCTCGAGCGTCATGATTCACACATTTCCACTTCCTCATGTTCAAGTGGAATTCTGTCATACTCGGATCTTTCTCTTCGCGCATATAGGTGCGCTGAATGATCGTGTTAGTGTCATCGGGCCGGTAGTCACCGAGCATCCCTTTTCCCCAACCTGCCCCTCTCTGCGTCGGGAAATTCCCACCACTACTGCTTGTTTCCCACACCGAGCACGACTCACGTGGGCTTAGTAGTTTTTGCTGGATGTGTACCAACACGGTCAGGATGCTCCTCGTCCAGTATGACGTTAAACTGTGCTTCATGAACTACGTGCGGCTTGATTCCCATCATCACGTGGGATACGTAGAGACACCCAGGCTTTTCACCAAGGGTTCAGCCCCTGGAATCACGAAATCTTGTTCCTCCCCATTTCTAGCCCTCGCCAGAGGCCCTGTCTGGAAGAAGGAATGATCCATGATCAGGCCAATGCGCCCAATTTGGCGTACTCCCTCCACGGTGGTGCAACTACCAAGGTGTTGGATTCTGTTTGAACAAACCACCACTCCATGTTCCACGATTTGCGTGTCCCTTATTCGGACCCTCGTCCTCTTTCATGTCTGATGGAACCCCCTAACGGCCTGGTCTTATGCAGCATCGGCTCACCTACCGTCCTGGGCCAACGTTCCAGAAGACTGGTCATGTCTGGAAGGACCCCCTAACAGTATGGATGTCTGACCTATGGTCCACCAACTGTCCTGGGCCAACGTCCTGAAATATTGATCGACAACAAATTGATAAAATCCCGCGTTGCGAATACGGTCAGCGGTCGATGCTCATTTGTTGTCCCCATTTCACGCTAACGCAGTAAGGATACCGTCTGTCCACCACGGTTAGCGGTTGTCCTTTATTGTCACGCCATCCCCACAGTGTTCAGAATTTGGGCATCGTGATTCACACTTCCCATTTTCATCTGTTTGAACCGATTTCAGCGCCCCTGGCATTGCCCCGTTCGTGCATAAGAGCACGTTGAAGAAACAATAGTTCGGCTATCCTGGAAGTTCCTCCTCCGATCAAGCCTTCCACACCTTTCAGAAATCTGGACTGGCTTGAGGAATTGTCGTCAAACGTCCCGCAAACATTGTAGGGATGTAACAAGGCAATTCAACAGTGGAAATCATGCGTGCTACAGAACTCAAAACAAAGGAGAAAGAAAGAGTTGAAGCAAAAAAGTGTTAATAAAAGCTTCTTTCGGGTTTGTTACAATACTCGGGGGTCGACTTCCCCCATGGACGGGTTGACCCCGTCAAAGGAGGGTTGCAGCTCCGCCACCCGTTGACTTGCGGCGTCCAAATCATGTTGCCGCTGATTCAACTCCCGCTCCACTTCAGCAGCGGCGGGGCGTTGTAACGCCCCGACCCTAGTTACCCAGAGTCGGTGCATTATTACATAACATTGGCATGATCATGAGAAAGATCAAGTCTCGAAAGACCGATTAGTTTAGTAGCCTTGGAATAACTAGATACATCCATAAATTTTTACATTACATCATAAAAAAACATTTTGTCTTCACATCCCATCATACTATCCCTGCAGGTCATTCATAAATTACTTCTTCATAATCCTGGGAAAAAAAAATAAAACATTGAAAGGGGTGAGCTCGGATTCTCAGTAAGGATAACATTATAGCATAAGCTTTCATAAATAATCATAAACACTTAAGGCAATTTATAACTAAAACAAAAGCCTTTGAAACTTGAACATTCAACATGGTATGGCATAAATAAAATGAAATAATGCCATTTACTTAATCACATGGATATTCTACTAGTCGAATGATCACATGAAATATCAATAACCACTTTCATAATGATGGAATGCATAATGCCAGACTATCATAACCACATAGCCAAGGCCTCGTGCCAAGACTACAAATAAGATTTTGCCAAGGCCTTGTGCCAAGACACTAGTTTGTCTCATGAGACCTACCGATGCATCGAGGAGCTATAGCGGGCTCCACCCATCACTTATTAAGTCCAATGCATTCCTCATATGAATAGGTTTAATCATAAAATAAACATTCGTATTAAAACTAGCATACGAAATGTCAATACTTTAACCACAAACCATGAATGGTATAAAAATAGAACATCCACAGTCAAATATAACTCATTTGATACAATATGGAATATTGTTTTGTATCACATTAACCTCAATCATGAATAATGAAGGATGTTGACATAGATGAAAATAATCATCAAAACTATTTGAGAGAAATATCCCCCTTTTCATGAAAACATTTAAAAGTCACACTATTTGTCAAGAAGCCATTTAAAAATATATTTTTGAATCAAAGTGTCCCATACCACTTTGAAACCTTTTAAAAGGATTTTTAATTTCTAAACTTTAATGTCCATATAAATAAATCCTTAAAACCATTTTTAAAACATGGACATTAATGAGAACGATTTAGATGAATAGGTCTTTAAAACATTTAAAAATGGTATTTCAGTTAGAGATTCTAACCAAAAGAGAGACACTTGAATGAAAATAATTGAGGTAATAAAAACATTGTAATATCATGAGAATAAAGGGAATTCATGATATACTATGTCAAAGTACATTATATACACCACATAAAAGTGATTTGGTGTATATCAACAAAGAAGTCTCAATGGATTGTAAGTTGAGATGAAATCTCTCATAAAGGCCATATCATTAGGTTAAGGATAAATCAACAACATAATTATGTGTGAAAAATATAAATACAATAAATATGATTGGATATTCAGTGTAAAACAATCAAATTATATTCACAAATATTCCTGTAAAAAAAACACCAACGAATTGGATGTTTAACTCAACAAATGGTGAAAGAGTTAAAATTACTCTTATCAAATTCATATCAATGACTTGAGAATTTTCAATGGAGTGATTATGTGTATCAAAAGTATATCCACAGGAAGGGGAGTGGAAAATTATGACATAATCAAATTAATAGTGATTCCACACATAATCTTGGGGTAATATAATCAATGAAATATGCGTAAAGCCAAATGAGTGGAAATTGAAATCTCAAATTCCCTTATTGATTAGGTAACTTAAGAAACAAACACCCATGAAAGAAAGATCATACCATGATGATGTAAATACCAATAAAATAAAGTATATTACACAATTAATACAATCATGGGTAGTACACATACACCACATGCAATAATTAAGTGGTGATCAATGGAATTCTCACGGAATTAAAAGTGAGACAAGAAACCCCTTACCACATTAATCAACTGAGTCGCATGGCCAAAAGTTAATAACCACCAAATGATTTACAGAATAACATGAATATAAATTGAATCATGATAATATATATCAAATGTAAGTACACAATACACCACTTTCAATAATTTAGTAGCGAACAATGGAAATCTCACGGAATTGAAAGTGAGATAAGAGAATCCCTTACTTTGTACTTTTTCCTTGGTCGATGGTAGGTTTACCTCCTGTATAATGGTGAAATAATTGTTATTGAATAATACAAGAATCAGTTACTTTAATATGATATCATATATGATCTTTTAACATTGATTTGTTAATAATATCTTAGAATTATCGTCATTTCAGGTGTTAACGGGTTCATTTTATTTTATAGTCTTTGTTATGTGAGCCATATTCGTTTTTAATGGGATGTATATTATTCATATCCATAATGGTATCATGTCCTTAAACATCATTTTTAAATCATCAAATGATAATTATACTTGAATGGATACGATGGAGAATGAATCACATCGCGTTCGTGGAGACGGTAGTCCGTACGTACGCACGAATGCTACTTCCATTTAATTTTTATTTTAAAAGAATCGAATCCAAATGATACATAGGTATATTACTATTCCAGTAAAATATAATATTCTATATATGTTACTTAAGTTCATTAACACCATCCTTTATACGTTCCATGTGTGGTATGAACGAGTCATATCATTTTAAGGGGGCGGTAGTCCGCACTTCCTCAAATGAAATTATCGTATGTATATACAACATGAAACGAATAATTGTATGAAATAAAATGGAATTACATAAGCTTATATATAAAATATATATCATTAATATCATATTTAATTACAGTGACATCCTAATGGCCACCATGAGAGGCGGTAAGATGTATTTGAACAATCATCGTTTCGTGAGGCGTTAGTTTGCCATCCACAGAAACATTATGTTCATCATCCATTAGATGGAGTTGTGTGAATGTGTAGTTTGAATACTTCTTATAAGAACATCCTAGTATATTTTGGATACTGGTGTTGTTACAAAAGAAAGTAAATAAAAAGAGTTTGGGGGTTGGAGAAGCAAAATAATTGAAAATAATTTAAGAGAAAATGTTACCTTTAATTTAGGTAACTCTCTTTGGTTGGAACCAAAGGACTTTTTGAAATGCTTTCTGCCTAAGGGGAAGCTTTAAGGAGGAGGAGAGGGATGTGGGGAGCTTAGTTGGCCAGAGTTTGGACGAGCCAAGTGGCTTGAGAGGTGTGAGGAATGAGTAGAAGTGGTCTCCTTTTATAAGGGAGAGGAGGGGCTCTTTAGGAAAGAGTGAAAGTATTACTTTATAATATAATTATATTCGGTTTATAATGGTCAAAAAATCATTGAGGTCGAAGATAATATGACTCATATTCTAAATAACATCAACCAATAAGAATTGGACAGGTTTTAGATAATATTTTAATCACTATAATCTTATTTATTTAAATGATTTATTAATGAGGTAAACATTGCATCATTATTGTGTCATTAATAATTTAAATTATTTGATGTCTAAAAATTATAAATAAAATATCATTATGTAGGAAATATTTTTATCTTTCTAATGAATATTTATAATCGAAAATCCAACATGTATAACACTATGTAAAAATTGTTCTTTTAAAAGATGTAAGCTTATGCCATTTTTGTATTCATTTTAACTTAATTAAAATAAAGTGTCATTATCACTTACAAGTGGATAAATGGGGTCCCAAAATTGACCCATAGATGCCCATGGTCGACCATGTATCAACCAATAGTGTTAAGACACGTTTTAGGGTAATTTAGTATTATTATAATATTATTTGTTAACCCTTATTTACCGGATTTACCCTTAACCATGGTAAATAAAATATTTACCGCAGTGATTAATCAAAATGTCTAAAAATAAAAGTTACCTATTTACACAATTTGAACATCCTGATTCCAAATATGTAATCCATTTTTCTAAATTCAAAACACAGAAGTGGCAGAAATTAATTTAAAATTAATTCCCGCTGTCAAAACAAAAAGCGTGTTTTTAAGAGATAATAACTATCAAAAGATTGACACTTGTTTATGTTCGGTTTAATTGTAAAATTATGTCCAATGAACAAAATTATATTAAATGGTAAAAATATATTCTAAATATATTTTAAAACCACTCAAATTCATAATTTATCACTATTAATTATTTTGATTAAAAAAGTTGTTTTTAATTAAAATTTAGTAATTTTTACTATTCATAAAAATATGAAAGTTATCCGAAAAGTACCAAAATTTTACCTTAGGCTAAATTTGATATTCCGAATCCAAAAATGAAGTCCATTTTGAAATATAAAATATATATAATTTCAAAAAATTAAGTATTACTATTCATAACGGCTAGTTTGATCGGTTGTGGTTTGTGTTAAAACTCGAAGTTGCGTACAACACACGCTATTGTTTTATTCAAAGGAAAGCATACCGTGGAAGCTTGGGATGTTTTATTTTAAATTTTTTGATGTCCCCATTTAGTCAAAAAGTTTAAAATATTTTATTTAAAAAGGGTTCACTATTAAAAGATGGTAAAACTACAATACTGAAGATGAATTTGTTCTTACATTATGTCTAAGAAACTCATAATATGGATTCTAAAATTATAAGGATTATATAAAGTTTAAAATTTAGTTAATACTATTCATAACCTTTTTTGAACGGCTTGTTTGGTAAGTCATGGTGCGCTTGAACTCGGTGTTGCGTGTAGTGCAAGTTATTGAATTATTTTTAAGAAATAACACACTATGAAATCTTGGGGTGTTACATTCTCCCCTCCTTCAATAAATTGTGTCCTCGCAATTTGAAATTGTTCTTCGAAAATAAAAGGTTGAAAATAGAAAATATATTTGTGGGAAAACCCACATCGGAAATTGGTTTACTAAAATTTAGTCTTAATATGAGGAAAAGAGAAATGAAAGGGTCACCACCAAATTATGATCTCGATTAGGAGAACATTGGTGGCAATTAGAGACATATAATTGGAGGAAAAACGTAAATATTTATAGGTAGTGTTTGAGGTCATCAATCACAAACAAGTATAAAATTGAGGTCCTTAAACTCATCAATCTATGATGATTTGAAGTACCATCGGTTCAACAAAATATAGGGTATTGGGATCACACATTTTTGACATTTCAAAATATCTTAGTTGAAATCCCACATCGAAAAATGAATTAATGAGGCCTCTATTTAAAATAAAGAGTGGAAAGTATGAAGATTACCGAAAATAACACATACTAGGGTTCCATGTAGGAAAATATGGATATGGAGGAGAAATCTAACCATCAATTATCTGATGGAGAGTTGTAGAGAACATGGCTATGAAAAGGCCAACAATCCCAAAGCCATAAATTAGTGATGATTTAAGGTACCATCTAGGACAACATTTTTTTTAAAGTTACTTTACATAAGGAATAGGAATTAATTTATGATATTGACTAAGAACATTATGAGATATACTTAAATTTTAAGTAGATTTTCATTCTTTAATAAATTTCCACCACTAACTCAATTTTTTTAAACGATGAGTATTCAAGAAGACTTGGTCACACTGGAAGAGCTAGAATAAACTTCTATAGAATCACATGATCCATGCAGGATAAACCATATATTTACATTGTCTTTGAAGATTAATCAAAAACAAAATGGTTAGTGAATGATCTAATGATCCCCCAAAAGGATATTCATTGAGATAAATATGCACTAATCTTAATTTCTAAAATTAAACCAACAATACCCCAAAGTTAAATAGATACCATTCAATAACCAATTGTCCTTAAAATCCTTTAATATAATCCAAACTAATATTGAAACCCAAAACATAGAAGAATTTGATTATGTAGTCTCCCATGTTACATTGTATCTCCAAATGACATCAAATACTCTTAAAGTCACATACTTAAAAGTAATTAACATCATCACATATTCTCTGTTATAGGTTAATCATTTCCATAAATAACCCAAATCACTATAAATCAACAATAAAAATGTAGATAAAAATCCACCATTACTCTACAAATGAAACCTCATTGTATTCTATTTTCCTTGGGCATATAGTGTTCCTAACAAAACAAACATCTTCCAAAATAACATTTGTCACTTAATAACCAAATCATTTTCCTATACCAAGGGTATTCATTTGATAAGACATAAGAACCCAAATCATCTTATTATTGATCAATAAAATCATTTAACAAAAAAATAGTCATACTAACCATGGACTTCACGTAGTCCAGTGGTAGGCGATAAATCCCAATCGCACTTTGGTTGTGGGTTCGATTCCCACAGCTTTGTCCGACGCGACGGGTTGTCACACGGTCTACGTGTTGTCCTATTTCAAAAACTATATTCTATAATATTACCAAAATGAGATAAATTTTTCAAAATAACATAATTTAACCACAAATGTTATATCATACTTTGCATTTTCATCCCAAATTATAATAACTTATCATTTTCTCAAACCCCAATGATCATATAAAACCAAATGGTTATTTATACCTATATCCACAAGAGAAGAGACAATTATTCCTCAAATATCATTCTCACATGGCAAACTGAGGGGTTACAAATACAAGAGAAAATTATTCCAAAGTAAACCCACCAACAAGGAGTGCTAATACTTTTTAAATTTTTCTCCAACCATTTATTTCCGCATAGCTTCTTCTTTGAGCAAGAAAATATCCTATAAAATAGGACATTCACTCGGGTAATGGCCAGGTCCCCTACATTTACGGCAAATGACTGTAAATGGACTCTTGGGACCATTTTTATCTTCTTCCATAGTACTCTTCATTTTTCTTCGGCAATTCTTCACTTTATGTCCTTCCTTCCCGCACGTAAAACATTTCGTTGTCCCATTGAGACACTTTCCTGGGTGTCTCTTTCCACAATTCCTGCATGATGAAAATTGAGGTTTCTTTTCTCCATGGTCTCCATTGCTGGAGATCTTATCATTTATCACCTTTCTCTTCCTTGTTGAGTCTGGAAGTTGGTTAATATATATGTTGTTGATCATATTTTTGGAAAACTGATTTGGCATAAAGACGATATCTTTTACGCCTATCAACATTCCATTTTGTTGCTCATTTCCACCACCGTTCCCACCTTGTACATCATTCTCAAAGTCACTATGACTTCCTTGGAATCCAGCCATTGACTAAAACCAGAAAGCATTGTGTGAGTAATAGTAGTCGTAAAATCATTTAGAGATTAAAATGTCACCATATTCTCAATTTGAAACATATTAGGATTAACCAAGGTCATTTACTCTCATCTTATGTATATATTACTTAAATCGGTTTTTAAAGAAAATGTAAATTATCCTAAGCATATCCCCCGGGAGTGTCGTAACCAAGAGTGCAGCAAGGCCCGTTGTCGTGCACCAGTTCCCGTTCGAGTCTAGCTCAAAGCGGTGTTTTCGGGTTTTACCCCTAGGTACATCTGTACCAGAGCCGCCTCTACCTGTTCGTATCCAGACAGGGATGTATTGCTCGGAAAACTCACAAAATGTCTACAATACCAAAATTCTAGGAAGTTCTTTTATACTAATCCTCAAAGTTCATCTTAGGTCTACGTGCTCTAATCAGAGTTTATCTAAATCTAGCTACCAAGGTTTGTACTAAACATCCTCTGATACCAACTGTAACGCCCTGACCCTAGTTACCCAGAGTCGGTGCATAATTACATAACATTGGCATGATCATGAGAAAGATCAAGTCTCCAAAGACCGATTAGTTTAGTAGCCTTGGAATAACTAGATACATCCATAAATTTTTACATTACATCATAAAAAAAACATTTTGTCTTCATATCCCCTCATACTATCCCTGCAGGTCATTCATAAATTACTTCTTCATAATCCTGGGAAAAAAAATAAAACATTGAAAGGGGTGACCTCGGATGCTCAGTAAGGATAACATTATAGCAGAAGCTTTCATAAATAATCATAAACACTTAAGGGAATTTATAACTAAAACAAAAGCCTTTGAAACTTGAACTTTCAACATGGTATGGCATAAATAAAATGAAATAATGCCATTTACTTACTCACATGGATATTCTACTAGTCTAATGATCACATGCAATATCAATAACCACTTTCATAATGATGGAATGCATAATGCCAGACTATCATAACCACATAGCCAAGGCCTCGTGCCAAGACTACAAATAAGATTTTGCTAAGGCCTTGTGCCAAGACACTAGTTTGTCTCATGAGACCTACCGATGCATCGAGGAGCTATAGCGGGCTCCACCCGTCACTTATTAAGTCCAATGCATTCCTCATATGAATAGGATTAAGCATAAAATAAACATTCGTATTAAAACTAGCATACGAAATGTCAATACTTTAACCACAAACCATGAATGGTATAAAAATAGAACATCCACAGTCAAATATAACTCATTTGATACAATATGGAATATTGTATTGTATCACATTAACCTCAATCATGAATAATGAAGGATGTTGACAGAGATGAAAATAATCATCAAAACTATTTGAGAGAAATATCCCCCTTTTCTTGAAAACATTTAAAAGTCACACTATTTTTCAAAAAGCCATTTAAAAATATATTTTTGAATCAAAGTGTCCCATACCACTTTGAAACCTTTTAAAAGGATTTTTAATTTCTAAACTTTAATGTCCATATAAATAAATCCTTAAAACCATTTTTAAAACATGGACATTAATGAGAAAGATTTAGATGAATAAGTCTTTAAAACATTTAAAAATGGTATTTCAGTTAGAGATTCTAACCAAAAGAGAGACACTTGAATGAAAATAATTGAGGTAATCAAAACATTGTAATATCATGAGAATAAAGGGAATTCATGATATACTATGTCAAAGTACATTATATACACCACATAAAAGTGATTTGGTGTATATCAACAAAGAAGTCTCAATGGTTTGTAAGTTGAGATGAAATCTCTCATAAAGGCCATATCATTAGGTTAAGGATAAATCAACAACATAATTATGTGTGAAAAATATAAATACACTAAATATGATTGGATATTCAGTGTAAAACAATCAAAGTATATTCACACATATTCCTGTAAAAACAACACCAACGAATTGGATGTTTAACTCAACAAATGGTGAAAGAGTTAAAATTACTCTTATCAAATTCATATCAATGACTTGAGAATTTTCAATGGAGTGATTATGTGTATCAAAAGTATATCCACAGGAAGGGGAGTGGAAAATTATGACATAATCAAATTAATAGTGATTCCACACATAATCTTGGGGTAATATAATCAATGAAATATGCGTAAAGCCAAATGAGTGGAAATTGAAAACTCAAATTCCCTTATTGATTAGGTAACTTAAGAAACAAACACCCATGAAAGAAAGATCATACCATGATGATGTAAATACCAATAAAATAAAGTATATTACACAATGAATACAATCATGGGTAGTACACATACACCACATGCAATAATTAAGTGGTGATCAATGGAATTCTCACGGAATTAAAAGTGAGACAAGAAACCCCTTACCACGTTAATCAACTGAGTCGCATGGCCAAAAGTTAATAACCACCAAATGATTTACAGAATAACATGAATATAAATTGAATCATGATAATATATATCAAATGGAAGTACACAATACACCACTTTAAATAATTTAGTAGCGAACAATGGAAATCTCACGGAATTGAAAGTGAGATAAGAGAATCCCTTACTTTGTACTTTTTCCTTGGTCGATGGTAGGTTTACCTCCTGTATAATGGTGAAATAATTGTTATTGAATAATAAAAGAATCAGTTACTTTAATATGATATCATATATGATCTTTTAACATTGATTTGTTAATAATATCTTAGAATTATCGTCATTTCAGGTGTTAACGGGTTCATTTTATTTTATATTCTTTGTTATGTGAGCCATATTCGTTTTTAATGGGATGTATATTATTCATATCCAGAATGGTATCAAGTCCTTAAACATCATTTTTAAATCATCAAATGATAATTATACTTGAATGGATACGATGGAAAATGAATCACATCGCGTTCGTGGAGACGGTAGTCCGTACGTACGCACGAATGCTACTTCCATTTAATTTTTAATTTAAAAGAATCGAATCCAAATGATACATAGGTATATTACTATTCCAGTAAAATATAATATTCTATATATTTTACTTAAGTTCATTAACACCATCCTTTATACGTTCCATGTGTGATATGAACGAGTCATATCATTTTAAGGGGGCGGTAGTCTGCACTTCCTCAAATGAAATTATCGTATGTATATACAACATGAAACGAATAATTGTATGAAATAAAATGGAATTACAGAAGCTTATATATAAAATATATATCATTAATATCATATTTAATTACAGTGCCATCCTAATGGCCACCATGAGAGGCGGTAAGATGTATTTGAACAATCATCGTTTCGTGAGGCGTTAGTTTTCCATCCAGAGAAACATTATGTTCATCATCCATTAGATGGAGTTGTGTGAATGTGTAGTTTGAATACTTCTTATAACAACATCCTAGTATATTTTGGATACTGGTGTTGTTACAAAAGAAAGGAAATAAAAAGAGTTTGGGGGTTGGAGAAGAAAAATAATTGAAAATAATTTAAGAGAAAATGTTACCTTTAATTTAGGTAACTCACTTTGGTTGGAACCAAAGGACTTCTTGAAATGCTTTCTGCCTAAGGGGAAGCTTCAAGGAGGAGGAGAGGGATGTGGGGAGCTTATTTGGGCAGAGTTTGGACGAGCCAAGTGGCTTGAGAGATGTGAGGAATGAGTAGAAGTGGTCTCCTTTTATAAGGGAGAGGAGGGGCTCTTTAGGAAAGAGTGAAAGTATTACTTTATAATATAATTATATTCGGTTTATAATGGTCCAAAAATCATTGAGGTCGAAGCTAATATGACTAATATTCTAAATAACATCAACCAATAAGAATTGGACAGGTTTTAGATAATATTTTAATCATTATAATCTTATTTATTTAAATGATTTATTAATGAGGTAAACATTGCATCATTATTGTGTCATTAATAATTTAAATTCTTTGATGTCTAAAAATTATAAATAAAATATCATTATGTAGGAAATCGTTTTATCTTTCTAATGAATATTTATAATCGAAAATCCAACATGTATAACCCTATGTAAAAATTGTTATTTTAAAAGATGTAAGCTTATGCCATTTTTGTATTCATTTTAACTTAATTAAAATAAAGTGTCATTATCACTTACAAGTGGATCAATGGGGTCCCAAAATTGACCCATAGATGCCCATGGTCGACCATGTATCAACCAATAGGGTTAAGACACGTTTTAGGGTAATTTAGTATTATTATAATATTATTTGTTAACCCTTATTTACCGGATTTACCCTTAACCATGGTAAATAAAATATTTACCGCAGTGATTATTCAAAATGTCTAAAAATAAAAGTTACCTATTTACACAATTTGAACATCCTGATTCCAAATATGGAATCCATTTTTCTAAATTCAAAACACAGAAGTGGCAGAAATTAATTTAAAATTAATTCCCGCTGTCAAAACAAAAAGCGTGTTTTTAAGAGATAATAACTATCAAAAGATTGACACTTGTTTATGTTCGGTTTAATTGTAAAATTATGTCCAATGAACAAAATTATATTAAATGGTAAAAATATATTCTAAATATATTTTAAAACCACTCAAATTCATAATTTATCACTATTAATTATTTTGATTAAAAAAGTTGTTTTTAATTAAAATTTAGTAATTTTTACTATTCATAAAAATATGAAAGTTATCCGAAAAGTACCAAAATTTTACCTTAGGCTAAATTTGATATCCCGAATCCAAAAATGAAGTCTATTTTGAAATATAAAATATATATAATTTCAAAAAATTAAGTATTACTATTCATAACGGCTAGTTTGATCGGTTGTGGTTTGTGTTAAAACTCGAAGTTGCGTACAACACACGCTACTGTTTTATTCAAAGGAAAGCGTACCGTGGAAGCTTGGGATGTTTTATTTTAAATTTTTTGATGTCCCCATTTAGTCAAAAAGTTTAAAATATTTTATTTAAAAAGGGTTCACTATTAAAAGTTGGTAAAACTACAATACTGAAGATGAATTTGTTCTTACATTATGTCTAAGAAACTCATAATATGGATTCTAAAATTATAAGGATTATATAAAGTTTAAAATTTAGTTAATACTATTCATAACCTTTTTTGAACGGCTTGTTTGGTAAGTCATGGTGCGCTTGAACTCGGTGTTGCGTGTAGTGCAAGTTATTGAATTATTTTGAAGAAATAACACACTATGAAATCTTGGGGTGTTACATTCTCCCCTCTTTCAATAAATTGTGTCCTCGCAATTTGAAATTGTTCTTCGAAAATAAAAGGTTGAAAATAGAAAATATATTTGTGGGAAAACCCACATCGGAAATTGGTTTAATAAAATTTAGTCTTAATATGAGGAAAAGAGAAATGAAAGGGTCACCACCAAATTATGATCTCGATTAGGAGAACATTGGTGGCAATTAGAGAAATATAATTGGAGGAAAAACGTAAATATTTATAGGTAGTGTTTGAGGTCATCAATCACAAACAAGTATAAAATTGAGGTCCTTAAACTCATCAATCTATGATGATTTGAAGTACCATCGGTTCAACAAAATATAGGGTATTGGGATCACACATTTTTGACATTTCAAAATATCTTAGTTGAAATCCCACATCGAAAAATGAATTAATGAGGCCTCTATTTAAAATAAAGAGTGGAAAGTATGAAGATTACCGAAAATAACACATACTAGGGTTCCATGTAGGAAAATATGGATATGGAGGAGAAATCTAACCATCAATTATCTGATGGAGAGTGGTAGAGAACATGGCTATGAAAAGGCCAACAATCCCAAAGCCATAAATTAGTGATGATTTAAGGTACCATCTAGGACAACATTTTTTTTAAGTTACATTACATAAGGAAGAGGAATTAATTTATGATATTGACTAAGAACATTATGAGATATACTTAAATTTTAAGTAGATTTTCATTCTTTAATAAATTTCCACCACTAACTCAATTTTTTTAAACGATGAGTATTCAAGAAGACTTGGTCACACTGGAAGAGCTAGAATAAACTTCTATAGAATCACATGATCCATGCAGGATAAACCATATATTTACATTGTCATTAAAGATTAATCAAAACCAAAATGGTTAGTGAATGATCTAATGATCCCCCAAAAGGATATTCATTGAGATAAATATGCACTAATCTTAATTTCTAAAATTAAACCAACAATACCCCAAAGTTAAATAGATACCATTCAATAACCAATTGTCCTTAAAATCCTTTAATATAATCCAAACTAATATTGAAACCCAAAACATAGAAGAATTTGATTATGTAGTCTCCCATGTTACATTGTATCTCCAAATGACATCAAATACTCTTAAAGTCACATACTTAAAAGTAATTAACATCATCACATATTCTCTGTTATAGGTTAATCATTTCCATAAATAACCCAAATCACTATAAATCAACAATAAAAATGTAGATAAAAATCCACCATTACTCTACAAATGAAACCTCATTGTATTCTATTTTCCTTGGGCATATAGTGTTCCTAACAAAACAAACATCTTCCAAAATAACATTTATCACTTAATCACCAAATCATTTTCCTATACCAAGGGTATTCATTTGATAAGACATAAGAACCCAAATCATCTTATTATTGATCAATAAAATCATTTAACAAAAAAATAGTCATACTAACCAGGGACTTCACGTAGTCCAGTGGTAGGCGATAAATCCCAATCGCACTTTGGTTGTGGGTTCGATTCCCACAGCTTTGTCCAACGCGACGGGTTGTCACACGGTCTACGTGTTGTCCTTTTTCAAAAACTATATTCTATAATATTACCAAAATGAGATAAATTTTTCAAAATAACATAATTTAACCACAAATGTTATATCATACATTGCATTTTCATCCCAAATTATAATAACTTATCATTTTCTCAAACCCCAATGATCATATAAAACCAAATGGTTATTTATACCTATATCCACAAGAGAAGAGACAATTATTCCTCAAATATCATTCTCACATGGCAAACTGAGGGGTTACAAATACAAGAGAAAATTATTCCAAAGTAAACCCATCAACAAGGAGTGCTAATACTTTTTAAATTTTTCTCCAACCATTTATTTCCGCATAGCTTCTTCTTTGAGCAAGAAAATATCCTATAAAATAGGACATTCACTCGGGTAATGGCCAGGTCCCCTACATTTACGGCAAATGACTGTAAATGGACTCTTGGGACCATTTTTATCTTCTTCCATAGTACTCTTCATTTTTCTTCGGCAATTCTTCACTTTATGTCCTTCCTTCCCGCACGTAAAACATTTCGTTGTCCCATTGAGACACTTTCCTGGGTGTCTCTTTCCACAATTCCTGCATGATGAAAATTGAGGTTTCTTTTCTCCATGGTCTCCATTGCTGGAGATCTTATCATTTATCACCTTTCTCTTCCTTGTTGAGTCTGGAAGTTGGTTAATATATATGTTGTTGATCATATTTTTGGAAAACTGATTTGGCATAAAGACGATATCTTTTACGCCTATCAACATTCCATTTTGTTGCTCATTTCCACCACCGTTCCCACCTTGTACATCATTCTCAAAGTCACTATGACTTCCTTGGAATCCAGCCATTGACTAAAACCAGAAAGCATTGTGTGAGTAATAGTAGTCGTAAAATCATTTAGAGATTAAAATGTCACCATATTCTCAATTTGAAACATATTCGGATTAACCAAGGTCATTTACTCTCATCTTATGTATATATTACTTAAATCGGTTTGTAAAGAAAATGTAAATTATCCTAAGCATATCCCCCGAGAGTGTCGTAACCAAGAGTGCAGCAAGGCCCGTTGTCGTGCACCAGTTCCCGTTCGAGTCTAGCTCAAAGCGGTGTTTTCAGGTTTTACCCCTAGGTACATTTGTGCCAGAGCCGCCTCTACCTGCTCGTATCCAGACAGGGATGTATTGCTCGGAAAACTCACAAAATCTCTACAATACCAAAATTCTAGGAAGTTCTTTTATACTAATCCTCAAAGTTCATCATAGGTCTACGTGCTCTAATCAGAGTTTATCTAAATCTAGCTACCAAGGTTTGTACTAAACTTCCTCTGATACCAACTGTAACGCCCCGACCCTAGTTACCCAGAGTCGGTGCATTATTACATAACATTGGCATGATCATGAGAAAGATCAAGTCTCGAAAGACCGATTAGTTTAGTAGCCTTGGAATAACTAGATACATCCATAAATTTTTACATTACATCATAAAAAAACATTTTGTCTTCATATCCCCTCATATTATCCCTGCAGGTCATTCATAAATTACTTCTTCATAATCCTGGGAAAAAAAATAAAACATTGAAAGGGGTGAGCTCGGATGCTCAGTAAGGATAACATTATAGCAGAAGCTTTCATAAATAATCATAAACACATAAGGCAATTTATAACTAAAACAAAAGCCTTTGAAACTTGAACTTTCAACATGTTATGGCATAAATAAAATGAAATAATTCCATTTACTTACTCACATGGATATTCTACTAGTCGAATGATCACATGCAATATCAATAACCACTTTCATAATGATGGAATGCATAATGCCAGACTATCATAACCACATAGCCAAGGCCTCGTGCCAAGACTACAAATAAGATTTTGCCAAGGCCTTGTGCCAAGACACTAGTTTGTCTCATGAGACCTACCGATGCATCGAGGAGATATAGCGGGCTCCACCCGTCACTTATTAAGTCCAATGCATTCCTCATATGAATAGGTTTAAGCATAAAATAAACATTCGTATTAAAACTAGCATACGAAATGTCAATACTTTAACCACAAACCATGAATGGTATAAAAATAGAACATCCACAGTCAAATATAACTCATTTGATACAATATGGAATATTGTATTGTATCACATTAACCTCAATCATGAATAATGAAGGATGTTGACATAGATGAAAATAATCATCAAAACTATTTGAGAGAAATATCCCCCTTTTCTTGAAAACTTTTAAAAGTCACACTATTTGTCAAGAAGCCATTTAAAAATATATTTTTGAATCAAAGTGTCCCATACCACTTTGAAACCTTTTAAAAGGATTTTTAATTTCTAAACTTTAATTTCCATATAAATAAATCCTTAAAACCATTTTTAAAACATGGACATTAATGAGAAAGATTTAGATGAATAAGTCTTTAAAACATTTAAAAATGGTATTTCAGTTAGAGATTCTAACCAAAAGAGAGACACTTGAATGAAAATAATTGAGGTAATAAAAACATTGTAATATCATGAGAATAATGGGAATTCATGATATACTATGTTAAAGTACATTATATACACCACATAAAAGTGATTTGGTGTATATCAACATAGAAGTCTCAATGGATTGTAAGTTGAGATGAAATCTCTCATAAAGGCCATATCCTTAGGTTAAGGATAAATCAACAACATAATTATGTGTGAAAAATATAAATACACTAAATATGATTGGATATTCAGTGTAAAACAATCAAAGTATATTCACACATATTCCTGTAAAAACAACACCAACGAATTGGATGTTTAACTCAACAAATGGTGAAAGAGTTAAAATTACTCTTATCAAATTCATATCAATGACTTGAGAATTTTAAATGGAGTGATTATGTGTATCAAAAGTATATCCACAGGAAGGGGAGTGGAAAATTATGACATAATCAAATTAATAGTGATTCCACACATAATCTTGGGGTAATATAATCAATGAAATATGCGTAAAGCCAAATGAGTGGAAATTGAAATCTCAAATTCCCTTATTGATTAGGTAACTTAAGAAACAAACACCCATGAAAGAAAGATCATACCATGATGATGTAAATACCAATAAAATAAAGTATATTACACAATGAATACAATCATGGGTAGTACACATACACCACATGCAATAATTAAGTGGTGATCAATGGAATTCTCACGGAATTAAAAGTGAGACAAGAAACCCCTTACCACGTTAATCAACTGAGTCGCATGGATAAAAGTTAATAACCACCAAATGATTTACAGAATAACACGAATATAAAGTGAATCATGATAATATATATCAAATGGAAGTACATAATACACCACTTTCAATAATTTAGTAGCGAACAATGGAAATCTCACGGAATTGAAAGTGAGATAAGAGAATCCCTTACTTTGTACTTTTTCCTTGGTCGATGGTAGGTTTACCTCCTGTATAATGGTTAAATAATTGTTATTGAATAATACAAGAATAAGTTACTTTAATATGATATCATATATGATCTTTTAACATTGATTTGTTAATAATATCTTAGAATTATCGTCATTTCAGGTGTTAACGGGTTCATTTTATTTTATATTCTTTGTTATGTGAGCCATATTCGTTTTTAATGGGATGTATATTATTCATATCCAGAATGGTATCAAGTCCTTAAACATCATTTTTAAATCATCAAATGATAATTATACTTGAATGGATACGATGGAGAATGAATCACATCGCGTTCGTGGAGACGGTAGTCCGTACGTACGCACGAATGCTACTTCCATTTAATTTTTATTTTAAAAGAATCGAATCCAAATGATACATAGGTATATTACTATTCCAGTAAAATATAATATTATATATATGTTACTTAAGTTCATTAACACCATCCTTTATACGTTCCATGTGTGGTATGAACGAGTCATATCATTTTAAGGGGGCGGTAGTCCGCACTTCCTCAAATGAAATTATCGTATGTATATACAACATGAAACGAATAATTGTATGAAATAAAATGGAATTACATAGCTTATATATAAAATATATATCATTAATATCATATTTAATTACAGTGCCATCCTAATGGCCACCATGAGAGGCGGTAAGATGTATTTGAACAATCATCGTTTCGTGAGGCGTTAGTTTGCCATCCACAGAAACATTATGTTCATCATCCATTAGATGTAGTTGTGTGAATGTGTAGTTTGAATACTTCTTATAACAACATCCTAGTATATTTTGGATACTGGTGTTGTTACAAAAGAAAGGAAATAAAAAGAGTTTGGGGGTTGGAGAAGCAAAATAATTGAAAATAATTTAAGAGAAAATGTTACCTTTAATTTAGGTAACTCACTTTGGTTGGAACCAAAGGACTTCTTGAAATGCTTTCTGCCTAAGGGGAAGCTTCAAGGATGAGGAGAGGGATGTGGGGAGATTAGTTGTGCAGAGTTTGGACGAGCCAAGTGGCTTGAGAGGTGTGAGGAATGAGTAGAATTGGTCTCCTTTTATAAGGGAGAGGAGGGGCTCTTTAGGAAAGAGTGAAAGTATTACTTTATAATATAAATATATTCGGTTTATAATGGTCAAAAAAATCATTGAGGTCGAAGATAAGATGACTCATATTCTAAATAACATCAACCAATAAGAATTGGACAGGTTTTAGATAATATTTTAATCATTATAATCTTATTTATTTAAATGATTTATTAATGAGGTAAACATTGCATCATTATTGTGTCATTAATAATTTAAATTATTTGATGTCTAAAAATTATAAATAAAATATCATTATGTAGTAAATCTTTTTAGCTTTCTAATTAATATTTATAATCGAAAATCCAACATGTATAACCCTATGTAAAAATTGTTCTTTTAAAAGATGTAAGCTTATGCCATTTTTGTATTCATTTTAACTTAATTAAAATAAAGTGTCATTATCACTTACAAGTGGATCAATGGGGTACCAAAATTGACCCAAATATGCCCATGGTCGACCATGTATCAACCAATAGGGTTAAGACACGTTTTAGGGTAATTTAGTATTATTATAATATTATTTTTTAACCCTTATTTACCGGATTTACCCTTAACCATGGTAAATAAAATATTTACCGCAGTAATTATTCAAAATGTCTAAAAATAAAAGTTACCTATTTACACAATTTGAACATCCTGATTCCAAATATGGAATCCATTTTTCTAAATTCAAAACACAGAAGTGGCAGAAATTAATTTAAAATTAATTCCCGCTGTCAAAACAAAAAGCGTGTTTTTAAGAGATAATAACTATCAAAAGATTGACACTTGTTTATGTTCGGTTTAATTGTAAAATTATGTCCAATGAACAAAATTATATTAAATGGTAAAAATATATTCTAAATATATTTTAAAACCACTCAAATTCATAATTTATCACTATTAATTATTTTGATTAAAAAAGTTGTTTTTAATTAAAATTTAGTAATTTTTACTATTCATAAAAATTTGAAAGTTATCCGAAAAGTACCAAAATTTTACCTTAGGCTAAATTTGATATTCCGAATCCAAAAATGAAGTCCATTTTGAAATATAAAATATATATAATTTCAAAAAATTAAGTATTACTATTCATAACGGTTAGTTTGATCGGTTGTGGTTTGTGTTAAAACTCGAAGTTGCGTACAACACACGCTACTGTTTTATTCAAAGGAAAGTGTACCGTGGAAGCTTGGGATGTTTTATTTTAAATTTTTTGATGTCCCCATTTAGTCAAAAAGTTTACAATATTTTATTTAAAAAGGGTTCACTATTAAAAGTTGGTAAAACTACAATACTAAAGATGAATTTGTTCTTACATTATGTCTAAGAAACTCATAATATGGATTCTAAAATTATAAGGATTATATAAAGTTTAAAATTTAGTTAATACTATTCATAACCTTTTTTGAACAGCTTATTTGGTAAGTCATGGTGCGCTTGAACTCGGTGTTGCGTGTAGTGCAAGTTATTGAATTATTTTGAAGAAATAACACACTATGAAATCTTGGGGTGTTACATTCTCCCCTCCTTCAATAAATTGTGTCCTCGCAATTTGAAATTGTTCTTCGAAAATAAAAGGTTGAAAATAGAAAATATATTTGTGGGAAAACCCACATCGGAAATTGGTTTACTAAAATTTAGTCTTAATATGAGGAAAAGAGAAATGAAAGGGTCACCACCAAATTATGATCTCGATTAGGAGAACATTGGTGGCAATTAGAGACATATAATTGGAGGAAAAACGTAAATATTTATAGGTAGTGTTTGAGGTCATCTATCACAAACAAGTATAAAATTGAGGTCCTTAAACTCATCAATCTATGATGATTTGAAGTACCATCGGTTCAACAAAATATAGGGTATTGGGATCACACATTTTTGACATTTCAAAATATCTTAGTTGAAATCCCACATCGAAAAATGAATTAATGAGGTCTCTATTTAAAATAAAGAGTGGAAAGTATGAAGATTACCGAAAATAACACATACTAGGGTTCTATGTAGGAAAATATGGATATGGAGGAGAAATCTAACCATCAATTATCTGATGGAGAGTGGTAGAGAACATGGCTATGAAAAGGCCAACAATCCCAAAGCCATAAATTAGTGATGATTTAAGGTACCATCTAGGACAACATTTTTTTTTAAAAGTTACATTACATAAGGAAGAGGAATTAATTTATGATATTGACTAAGAACATTATGAGATATACTTAAATTTTAAGTAGATTTTCATTCTTTAATAAATTTCCACCACTAACTCAATTTTTTTAAACGATAAGTATTCAAGAAGACTTGGTCACACTGGAAGAGCTAGAATAAACTTCTATAGAATCACATGATCCATGCAGGATAAACCATATATTTACATTGTCTTTGAAGATTAATCAAAACCAAAATGGTTAGTGAATGATCTAATGATCCCCCAAAAGGATATTCATTGAGATAAATATGCACTAATCTTTATTTCTAAAATTAAACCAACAATACCCCAAAGTTAAATAGATACCATTCAATAACCAATTGTCCTTAAAATCCTTTAATATAATCCAAACTAATATTGAAACCCAAAACATAGAAGAATTTGATTATGTAGTCTCCCATGTTACATTGTATCTCCAAATGACATCAAATAATCTTAAAGTCACATACTTAAAAGTAATTAAAATCATCACATATTCTCTGTTATAGGTTAATCATTTCCATAAATAACCCAAATCACTATAAATCAACAATAAAAATGTAGATAAAAATCCACCATTACTCTACAAATGAAACCTCATTGTATTCTATCTTCCTTGGGCATATAGTGTTCCTAACAAAACAAACATCTTCCAAAATAACATTTATCACTTAATCACCAAATCATTTTCATATACCAAGGGTATTCATTTGATAAGACATAAGAACCCAAATCATCTTATTATTGATCAATAAAATCATTTAACAAAAAAATAGTCATACTAACCAGGGACTTCACGTAGTCCAGTGGTAGGCGATAAATCCCAATCGCACTTTGGTTGTGGGTTCGATTCCCACAGCTTTGTCCGACGCGACGGGTTGTCACACGGTCTACATGTTGTCCTTTTTCAAAAACTATATTCTATAATATTACCAAAATGAGATAAATTTTTCAAAATAACATAATTTAACCACAAATGTTATATCATACTTTGCATTTTCATCCCAAATTATAATAACTTATCATTTTCTCAAACCCCAATGATCATATAAAACCAAATGGTTATTTATACCTATATCCACAAGAGAAGAGACAATTATTCCTCAAATATCATTCTCACATGGCAATCTGAGGGGTTACAAATACAAGAGAAAATTATTCCAAAGTAAACCCATCAACAAGGAGTGCTAATACTTTTTAAATTTTTCTCCAACCATTTATTTCCGCATAGCTTCTTCTTTGAGCAAGAAAATATCCTATAAAATAGGACATTCACTCGGGTAATGGCCAGGTCCCCTACATTTACGGCAAATGACTGTAAATGGACTCTTGGGACCATTTTTATCTTCTTCCATAGTACTCTTCATTTTTTTTCGGCAATTCTTCACTTTATGTCCTTCCTTCCCGCACGTAAAACATTTCGTTGTCCCATTGAGACACTTTCCTGGGTGTCTCTTTCCACAATTCCTGCATGATGAAAATTGAGGTTTCTTTTCTCCATGGTCTCCATTGCTGGAGATCTTATCATTTATCACCTTTCTCTTCCTTGTTGAGTCTGGAAGTTGGTTAATATATATGTTGTTGATCATATTTTTGGAAAACTGATTTGGCATAAAGACGATATCTTTTACGCCTATCAACATTCCATTTTGTTGCTCATTTCCACCACCGTTCCCACCTTGTACATCATTCTCAAAGTCACTATGACTTCCTTGGAATCCAGCCATTGACTAAAACCAGAAAGCATTGTGTGAGTAATAGTAGTCGTAAAATCATTTAGAGATTAAAATGTCACCATATTCTCAATTTGAAACATATTAGGATTAACCAAGGTCATTTACTCTCATCTTATGTATATATTACTTAAATCGGTTTGTAAAGAAAATGTAAATTATCCTAAGCATATCCCCCGGGAGTGTCGTAACCAAGAGTGCAGCAAGGCCCGTTGTCGTGCACCAGTTCCCGTTCGAGTCTAGCTCAAAGCGGTGTTTTCGGGTTTTACCCCTAGGTACATCTGTGCCAGAGCCGCCTCTACCTGCTCGTATCCAGACAGGGATGTATTGCTCGGAAAACTCACAAAATCTCTACAATACCAAAATTCTAGGAAGTTCTTTTATACTAATCCTCAAAGTTCATCTTAGGTCTACGTGCTCTAATCAGAGTTTATCTAAATCTAGCTACCAAGGTTTGTACTAAACTTCCTCTGATACCAACTGTAACGCCCCGACCCTAGTTACCCAGAGTCGGTGCATTATTACATAACATTGGCATGATCATGAGAATGATCAATTCTCGAAAGACCGATTAGTTTAGTAGCCTTGGAATAACTAGATACATCCATAAATTTTTACATTACATCATAAAAAAAACATTTTGTCTTCATATCCCCTCATACTATCCCTGCAGGTCATTCATAAATTACTTCTTCATAATCCTGGGAAAAAAAATAAAACATTGAAAGGGGAGAGCTCGGATGCTCAGTAAGGATAACATTATAGAAGAAGCTTTCATAAATAATCATAAACACTTAAGGCAATTTATAACTAAAACAAAAGCCTTTGTAACTTGAACTTTCAACATGGTATGGAATAAATAAAATGAAATAATGCCATTTACTTACTCACATGGATATTCTACTAGTCGAATGATCACATGCAATATCAATAACCACTTTCATAATGATGGAATGCATAATGCCAGACTATCATAACCACATAGCCAAGGCCTCGTGCCAAGACTACAAATAAGATTTTGCCAAGGCCTTGTTCCAAGACACTAGTTTGTCTCATGAGACCTACCGATGCATCGAGGAGCTATAGCGGGCTCCACCCGTCACTTATTAAGTCCAATGCATTCCTCATATGAATAGGTTTAAGCATAAATTAAACATTCGTATTAAAACTAGCATACGAAATGTCAATACTTTAACCACAAACCATGAATGGTATAAAAATAGAACATCCACAGTCAAATATAACTCATTTGATACAATATGGAATATTGTATTGTATCACATTAACCTCAATCATGAATAATGAAGGATGTTGACATAGATGAAAATAATCATCAAAACTATTTGAGAGAAATATCCCCCTTTTCTTGAAAACATTTAAAAGTCACACTATTTGTCAAGAAGCCATTTAAAAATATATTTTTGAATCAAAGTGTCCCATACCACTTTGAAACCTTTTAAAAGGATTTTTAATTTCTAAACTTTAATGTCCATATAAATAAATCCTTAAAACCATTTTTAAAACATGGACATTAATGAGAATGATTTAGATGAATAAGTCTTTAAAACATTTGAAAATGGTATTTCAGTTAGAGATTCTAACCAAAAGAGAGACACTTGAATGAAAATAATTGAGGTAATCAAAACATTGTAATATCATGAGAATAAAGGGAATTCATGATATACTATGTCAAAGTACATTATATACACCACATAAAAGTGATTTGGTGTATATCAACAAAGAAGTCTCAATGGATTGTAAGTTGAGATGAAATCTCTCATAAAGGACATATCGTTAGGTTAAGGATAAATCAACAACATAATTATGTGTGAAAAATATAAATACACTAAATATGATTGGATATTCAGTGTAAAACAATCAAAGTATATTCACACATATTCCTGTAAAAACAACACCAACGAATTGGATGTTTAACTCAACAAATGGTGAAAGAGTTAAAATTACTCTTATCAAATTCATATCAATGACTTGAGAATTTTCAATGGAGTGATTATGTGTATCAAAAGTATATCCACAGGAAGGGGAGTGGAAAATTATGACATAATCAAATTAATAGTGATTCCACACATAATCTTGGGGTAATATAATCAATGAAATATGCGTAAAGCCAAATGAGTGGAAATTGAAATCTCAAATTCCCTTATTGATTAGGTAACTTAAGAAACAAACACCCATGAAAGAAAGATCATACCATGATGATGTAAATACCAATAAAATAAAGTATATTACACAATGAATACAATCATGGGTAGTACACATACACCACATTCAATAATTAAGTGGTGATCAATGGAATTCTCACGGAATTAAATGTGAGACAAGAAACCCCTTACCACGTTAATCAACTGAGTCGCATGGCCAAAAGTTAATAACCACCAAATGATTTACAGAATAACATGAATATAAAGTGAATCATGATAATATATATCAAATGGAAGTACACAATACACCACTTTCAATAATTTAGTAGGGAACAATGGAAATCTCACGGAATTGAAAGTGAGATAAGAGAATCCCTTACTTTGTACTTTTTCCTTGGTCGATGGTAGGTTTAACTCCTGTATAATGGTTCAATAATTTTTATTGAATAATACAAGAATCATTTACTTTCATATGATATCATATATGATCTTTTAACATTGATTTGTTAATAATATCTTAGAATTATCGTCATTTCAGGTGTTAACGGGTTCATTTTATTTTATATTCTTTGTTATGTGAGCCATATTCGTTTTTAATGGGATTTATATTATTCATATCCAGAATGGTATCAAGTCCTTAAACATCATTTTTAAATCATAAAATGATAATTATACTTGAATGGATACGATGGATAATGAATCACATCGCGTTCGTGGAGACGGTAGTCCGTACGTACGCACGAATGCTACTTCCATTTAATTTTTATTTTAAAATAATAGAATCCAAATGATACATAGGTATATTACTATTCCAGTAAAATATTATATTCTATATATGTTACTTAAGTTCATTAACACCATCCTTTATACGTTCCATGTGTGGTATGAACGAGTCATATCATTTTAAGGGGGCGGTAGTCCGCACTTCCTCAAATGAAATTATCGTATGTATATACAACATGAAACGAATAATTGTATGAAATAAAATTGAATTACAGAAGCTTATATATAAAATATATATCATTAATATCATATTTAATTACAGTTCCATCCTAATGGCCACCATGAGAGGCGGTAAGATGTATTTGAACAATCATCGTTTCGTGAGGCGTTAGTTTGCCATCCACAGAAACATTATGTTCATCATCCATTAGATGGAGTTGTGTGAATGTGTAGTTTGAATACTTCTTATAACAACATCCTAGTATATTTTGTATACTGGTGTTGTTACAAAAGAAAGGAAATAAAAAGAGTTTGGGGGTTGGAGAAGCAAAATAATTGAAAATAATTTAAGAGAAAATGTTACATTTAATTTAGGTAACTCAATTTGGTTGGAACCAAAGGACTTCTTGAAATGCTTTCTGCCTAAGGGGAAGCTTCAAAGAGGAGGATAGGGATGTGGGGAGCTTATTTGTGTAGAGTTTGGACGAGCCAAGTGGCTTGAGAGGTGTGAGGAATGAGTAGAAGTGGTCTCCTTTTATAAGGGAGAGGAGGGGCTCTTTAGGAAAGAGTGAAAGTATTACTTTATAATATAATTATATTCGGTTTATAATGGTCAAAAAATCATTGAGGTCGAAGATAAGATGACTAATATTCTAAATAACATCAACCAATAAGAATTGGACAGGTTTTAGATAATATTTTAATCATTATAATCTTATTTATTTAAATGATTTATTAATGAGGTAAACATTGCATCATTATTGTGTCATTAATAATTTAAATTATTTGATGTCTAAAAATTATAAATAAAATATCATTATGTAGGAAATCTTGTTATCTTTCTAATTAATATTTATAATCGAAAATCCAACATGTATAACCCAATGTAAAAATTGTTATTTTAAAAGATGTAAGCTTATGCCATTTTTGTATTCATTTTAACTTAATTAAAATAAAGTGTCATTATCACTTACAAGTGGATCAATGGGGTCCCAAAATTGACCCAAAGATTACCATGGTCGACCATGTATCAACCAATAGGGTTAAGACACGTTTTAGGGTAATTTAGTATTATTATAATATTATTTTTTAACCTTTATTTACCGGATTTACCCTTAACCATGGTAAATTAAATATTTACCGCAGTAATTATTCAAAATGTCTAAAAATAAAAGTTACCTATTTACACAATTTGAACATCCTGATTCCAAATATGGAATCCATTTTTCTAAATTCAAAACACAGAAGTGGCAGAAATTAATTTAAAATTAATTCCCGCTGTCAAAACAAAAAGCGTGTTTTTAAGAGATAATAACTATCAAAAGATTGACACTTGTTTATGTTCGGTTTAATTGTAAAATTATGTCCAATGACCAAAATTATATTAAATGGTAAAAATATATTCTAAATATACTTTAAAACCACTCAAATTCACAATTTATCACTATTAATTATTTTGATTAAAAAAGTTGTTTTTAATAAAAATTTAGTAATTTTTACTATTCATCAAAATATGAAAGTTATCCGAAAAGTACCAAAATTTTACCTTAGGCTAAATTTGATATTCCGAATCCAAAAATGATGTCCATTTTGAATTATAAAATATATATAATTTCAAAAAATTAAGTATTACTATTCATAACGGCTAGTTTGATCGGATGTGTTGTGTGTTAAAACTCGAAGTTGCGTACAACACACGCTACTGTTTTATTCAAAGGAAAGCGTACCGTGGAAGCTTGGGATGTTTTATTTTAAATTTTTTGATGTCCCCATTTAGTCAAAAAGTTTAAAATATTTTATTTAAAAAGGGTTCACTATTAAAAGTTGGTAAAACTACAATACTGAAGATGAATTTGTTCTTACATTATGTCTAAGAAACTCATAATATGAATTCTAAAATTATAAGGATTATATAAAGTTTAAAATTTAGTTAATACTATTCATAACCTTTTTTGAACGGCTTGTTTGGTAAGACATGGTGCGCTTGAACTCGGTGTTGCGTGTAGTGCAAGTTATTGAATTATTTTGAAGAAATAACACACTATGAAATCTTGGGGTGTTACAGGCGTAATTCGTCAACCCTGGCCCTGGCCCTTTCTACCTCGGCCTGAACGGCAGCCATCCTTCCTGAGGTATTCCCCATGTGCTCCTCAGCCTCTGGTAGCTGGGTCTTCAATCGTGAGACTAGCTCAGACTGCACATCGAGAGTGGCTGAAAGCTCGTTGGCCCGGATCTGCATCTGTTGGACCTCGCCTTCAGCCTCCTGGAGCTTCCTAATGCTGGTCGCCTTCCTCCGCTGCCATCCCACGCTCAGCCCACGATCATGCTCTCGGATCTTCTCAGCCATGAGGTCTCGGATGAGCGCGTGAGGGCGTTGGGCATCCACTCCCCCGGCACACAGTTCCCTCAACCGCGAGCAGAGCCTATCCATTTCGGCCAGCCATTGCGCTTGGGGAGTGTCCCTGATAAAGCGCGTGATCAGCTTCCACGACCGGCTGCGGACTATGCTGCTGTCTTCCTCATCAGAGGTCGTTTCGTCCCAATCCACGCGGTCGGCAGGATCGTACGCAGGATATGCCTGCAGGAATTCCTCAGCGGGATCTGCATCGGGTGTTGAGTCTAGTACGACACCTGACGCCGGCGTAGGCACGACAGGACTGGGACCGACCGGTTGATCCACTACCTCAGAGTCCACCTCGATGACTTCAGGTATGGCCCTGCTGGTGGTCCCACCAGTGATGGTGTGCGCCACAGCTTGAGGAGGTGAAGGGACTATCGTCACCATCACCAGCATGCCCCTGGGAGGGACGCCGCCAGACATCCCAACCAGCCTAGCTGCAGCAGCCCACACCAGTCGGATAACTGTATGACAGAAAGAGACATAAACGTTAGTTGGCATGGCCCACGTGTGGTAACGAGGAGACCGGTGGAGGAGACTTACGAAGATCGACTTCCGAGCGCTGCTCCTGGGCCGGTACTGATGGGACTCCGAGACGAGGCCCCCCGTATACTGTTGGAAGGCCTGGAGAGTCCAGATGAGCCACCTCAGACCCCCTGGTCCCACCAGATGCAGAACTAGACGCAGCCATGGGCGCGGGTCCTAAAGGTCCCGCGACATCACCCGCCAAGGAGCGAGAACGAGGTCTACGAACAAGTCCCTCCTGCATGGCTCGAACATTGGTGAGAAGTCCATAGGGATTCAAGAACAGATCGTCAGAAGAGAAGTTCGGAATGCTACCTCGAGAGCCTCCGCGAAGTCATCGGATTCTGAGCTTCGGTCTCCAACCTCGCCCTCCTCCAACAGGCTCCCTCCTCCAGCCTTGTCCCCCTGAGAAGAGTCCCCTGATTCCTCCGGCAAGGGGAAGCGCTCCCTCAGATCGGCAGCCGATAACTGTGGGGGCACCGTCTGATTCAACAGTACCCTCACTCGATCTGTCATTGGGCGAGGAACACCGCTGGCGTGGATGTAATCCTCCAGCTCGTTCAAGTATTGCTCTGCCTCCGCCGGAGACACCATGAATCCAGCCCGAACTGGGCCTATGCCCGACAGTTTCATCCCGAGGCGATTCAGGTGGGCCCACATCTCGGGTGGGCTGAGGAATTGCCAGTTGACATCCCAAATGTCCCAAGCTTCCGGAAAGACGGCATCTTTTTCCATGTCGATGTGACGCAGCCGCTTCCCCGGAGCCTGAGCGGATATCCGACGGAATCCCCTCGGTGGCCGCCCCTCCGGATGACCCTGCTCTCCCGGAACCACCGGATCCGCCGCTGCTGCCATACCCTCGGCCGGTGCGGGTCTCTCTGCCATGGCAGCCCCGCTGCCGCGAGCAGCCCTAGCTGCCCTCCGACCTCGACCTCGAGATAGAGGATGCCCACCATCGCCAACCCGAATCGTTGGTTGCTTCAGCATCTCTCTGGGATAAGCGGCCTCCCAGCTGATGGCGTACTCCTTCACTAAGCTGAAGGCGGCGGTGGGCGGAGGCAATGCGATCTGCATCTTTCCATCCTCACGTGTGAACATGAGCCACAGCTGCCTCATCACACACGGGTGCTCCTCATGACGCACCTCCCAGTATACCTGCGGGGTAAGCCGCTGGAGGCATCGGAACTGCCTCACAAAACGATACGGGGTGTACGGTTCACAGATTGGCTCACGGTCTATCCGAGCCACCAAAACTCCACCTCGGAAGGCCAGGAGGTAAGCCTGATGTTCTTCCGTCCCCCGTCCATCATCAGTAAGCCTCCCCGTCCGCAGTGGGAAGGGATGAAAGTTGAACTCGTCCGCCCTCCACACCCTATTCAGCACCATCGGAACGACCAGTTTGAATGGGAAGCTCCCAACTGCGTTCAGAATGGAGGGGCGAAAGTCTGATCCCGGCGGCGAAATGGGGTTTGGATACTCGTAAATCCCCCTGATATGCGCCGCGATCCACCCATACAGGAGGTGGAAGGGCCCACATATTCTTGGAGGCTTCTTTCCCTCGCTAATACGCCGCAGCATTCTGTATAGTTTGGCGATCATCGGGATCCCCAGGTTGATCCGCTGCCCCATGGCCAACATCGATGCCATGATGAACGAGCTGGGATTTACCCCCATGCTTGTATCTCTCACTGGTAGGATCCACCCACAGATGAGAGCCGCGATGAACGCCGCCAGCCTGACTATTGGCTGTTGTTCGGTGCTGACGCTGAAACCCCAAGTCTTCCATTGGCTGTCCTCCAAAACCCGCCAATACGAGTGTCCCTTGCCCCGCTGGGCTGCCCTCGGACAAGTTTGGGGCCTTGGAGGAAACTCTCGATCTTCTGGGAAGTTCAGGAAGCGTTTGAACCATCTTCTGAAGTGGACATCCCTCACTGCTTCCTTGTCCTCTCCAGGGACAAGCGCCATCAGCGCTGACGCCAGTCGCGACATTTGTTCAGCATCTCCCCACATGCTGGCAACAGGGAGGAATTAGTCATACATGGCCCCCAAGATCGGGACCCCGGAAATCTGGTGGACATCCCACAGGCTGATGCCCACCTCCCCGTGATGCAGGTGAAAAGTGTTGGTTCTGGATGACCATCTACTCAACAGTTCTGGCATCAGTTGCTTTGGTTGATAAATGTGGAACTGGGAGGCCCATGCCGCCTCATACAGTCCCACTCTCCTCAGCTCGGCCTCGAACTCCTCGCATTAGGCGCCTACCCAGTAGGCCCAGGCCCAGTCATCGGTAAAGTTGCCGCCCTGGCGCAGGTCCCACTCATCGGACCATCCCTTCTTTGGATCCTGCAGAGCCGCTTTCAGCATGGTGCGGTAGAGAGGAGGGGACGTCTCCGGTTGCAGTGGCCTCCCGTCAAAATTGTTCACATGATTGTAGAGGAAATCAGCGGTGACGGGTGTGAAATCCTCCTGTGCATGACCATCGGCCGCCCTGAACCATTGGTGCTGGCATGGTGTGCTCCTGAACCAGCAAGCTGGTTCATCCCTTCTTGCCTCAGGGATGAAGACGTCATCCCTTAGCCCGATGCCGTACAACGGCAGTTTCTTGCACTGCGGGTAATCCCTCTGACCTTCCGACAGCAGGTCTGTCAAGGAAGTGTGGTCCGAGTGGCTCCGAACCATTTCCACCAAGCCTGGATGGTTGGCCATCTCATCTCGACGAGCAGCATCTGCGAGGACCCCCAAGACAGCTTCTTGATGGGCCATTTTAACTCTGTCCCTCAGAAAAGGATTCTTCCGGATGGATCGTGAAGCTCGATCGCGAAGCTCGATTGTGAATCCAGATCGTGAAGGTTGTCGCAAGATCAAACCGCAAAGTCTGGCAAAGGCAGACAAGCAAAGGTTCGCTTGGCGCGGACGCGAAGTCGGAGACCCGCGGTTCGCCGCGAAGCTCGATTCGCGGAGGGCTGTCGCGGAGTACGCGGAGCTTCGTGAAATCGAGAACACAAAAAGACAAGGAAGGAACGTAAAGACAAAAGAGGGAAGACCCCCTATTTATAGGCGACGACCCCGGGGCATCGCGGCACGCCTCACCCGCGCGAAGCATCGCGGCGCGTCCAGATCCGCGGCCCCGACGAGCAGCGCGGGCCCCCCTTCGCGATGCTGCATCGCGAACCACCGACAGTTTTGGCGATTGTCCCTCAGACTTCGACCCTTCTCCCTCCTCGGCTCCAAGTCTGAGGGGGGGCATTTGTTGGCGCCAAAAATGTGGCCCGAAAGGACGGAACGAAAAAGACAGCCGGCGCGCTGCCTCGCGAAGCACAGCCGCGAAGCACAGCCGCGAAGCCCCGCCGCGAAGCGCCCCAACCATGGCGACCCCGCGAAGCTCCGGAGGCGGTAATCCTCCGCGAACCCGTTTGACGTTCGCGAGCCGCCGTGAAGCTCCGGAGGCGGTAATCCTCCGCGAACCCATTTGACGTTCGCGAGCCGCCGCGAAGCACCGTAGGCGGCGCGCGAGCCCTGCTTCGTGGCGCCCCTTCCCTATAAATACTCGACTCCCCCTGAGTCCCGAGGACGGACAATCCGACCTTTCGGCCTCTCCTCTCCCGAATCGCGAAGCACGCTTTTCCCCAGGAATCATGAGCTCCACGAGGTATTTCTACTTCGTGAGACGACTCTGATTTGTTTCGTTTTGAGCCCCTCTTCCGAGAGGGATGCCCTTCGCGAAGCTCAAGGGCGTTCGCAAAGGAAGGGGATTCCCAAGGGAACCCGGGCAGCCACGGAGCACTTGTGCTTCGCGAAACACCCAACCCATACGAGTAATCCCTATGCTAAGGCGGGATCGCTCCACTTCGCGATGTACACTGCTTGGTAGGACCCTGCTTCGCGAACCACTCCTTCTTCGCGAGGCAGTGCTCCGCGAACACTGTTCCACTTCACGAATCACCTCCCACTCCCACCTATGCCCCATGCTAAGGCCAAGGCACCCCACTTCGCGAAGCACACTCCTATGCTTAGCGATTCCTCTTTCCGTGCGACCCTCCAGGTTTGCACGATGTGATTTCAAAGTCCCATGGACAACACCTCCCGTAGCATTGCTTCGCCTAATGCTTCTTCACATAGGAACGCTAACGGCTATTGCTTCTTCGCATAGCCACGCTAACGTGGACCCCTCGATGGTTCGTCCCACGACCCCCCTTTACCATGGCCTTACCGGTACCTTCCCTTACCCAAGGACCAGAGGGTACCGGTTATGTATGTCCTAGGGGTGTGGAGTGAACCCAACTCGTCCGAGCTGCAGGACGTTAAACTGCCAAGCACCACGTCCTCAACACATGACGTTAAACTGTGACCCAACCTCGTATCCCTCACGAAGGGTCCCCCCAGCTCGAACATTCATTACACCACTCGTCTCCATGGTAATTGAACTCTTCCGCACATGGAATGAGATCCTCCTTGTCGGAGTGGTGTATGTTCGTAGGGGAAGGGCTGCCTCAGAGCGTAATCCCCTAACCTTTGGTACGGATGATTGCACCCGTGCATCTCTGTACTTCCCCACTACCAAGGTTAGTGGAGGAAGTGATAGGGAACGAGGCACCCCCCTCTGGGCCTCCATCCTGGAGTAAGTCCCAACACCATGGGCCGCTCAACGGGTAAGCCCCTCTTCGCTTCTCGCGGACGCACCCTTCGCGACGTGATCGTTAGGTCCTTGCAACCTCTTGTTTCTCACACCGAGCATGACTCACGTGGGCTTAGAGTGAGCACCGACCCTGACAAACCCACCTTTTGAACTACGATGTATTTGATCCTTGTCAAGGCATGGTACGTAGGAAGCCTCTACGAGGTTCAAGCCCGCCCGTCTTTCACGTCGGGTTTCACCCCCGTCCAGCACGACGTTAAACTGCAATCCCGGTCCAGTGGTAAGCCATTGCGACCCCCCCATCTGAACTACGAGGTCTTTGATCCATGTCAAGGCATGGTACGTAGGAAGCCTCCACGAGGTTCAAGCCCACCAATAGTGGACCATGGTCTACTTTCACGTCGGTTCACTGACACACCCCACCTTAACTACGAGGTCTTTGATCCATGTCAAGGCATGGTACGTAGGAAGCCTCCATGAGGTTCAAGCCCAGCCGTTGTTCATTCACGTCGGGGTTCACTATCGTCCCGCATGACGTTAAACTGTATTCTCTGAACTACGAGGTCTTTGATCCTAGTAAAGGTATGGTACGTAGGAAGCCTCCACGAGGTTCAAGCCCACCAATAGTGGACCAAGGTCTACATTCACGTCGGTTCACCGACACACCCACCCGTCGTTCATTCACGTCGGGACCCATCTTCGTCCAGCATGACGTTAAACTCCATCACCTTTTGAACTACGAGGTCTTTGATCCATGTCAAGGCATGGTACGTAGGAAGCCTCCACGAGGTTCAAGGCCACCAATAGTGGACCAAGGTCTTCTTTCACTTCGGGTCACTGACAAACCCATTTGAACTACGGGGACTTTGATCCGTGTTAAGGCATGGTACGTAGGAAGCCTCCACGAGGTTCAAGCCCACCCATCACTCGTCATTCACGTCGGGTCTTCCCTTTTAAACTACGAGGTCTTTGATCCATGTCAAGGCATGGTACGTAGGAATCCTTTACGAGGGTCAAGCCCGCCCGTCTTTCACGTCGGGTTTCACCCCCGTCCAGCACGACGTTAAACTGCAATCCCGGTCTAGTGGTAAGCCATTGCGACCCCCCCATCTGAACTACGAGGTCTTTGATCCATATCAAGGCATGGTACGTAGGAAGCCTCCACGAGGTTCAAGCCCACCAATAGTGGACCAAGGTCTACTTTCACGTCGGTTCACCGAAACACCCCACCTGAACTACGAGGTCTTTGATCCATGTCAAGGCGTGGTACGTAGGAAGCCTCCACGAGGTTCAAGCCCACCCGTCGTTCATTCACGTCGGGGTTCACTATCGTCTCGCATGACGTTAAACTGTATTCTCTGAACTACGAGGTCTTTGATCCATGTCAAGGCATGGTACGTAGGAAGCCTCCACGGGGTTCAAGCCCACCAATAGTGGACCAAGGTCTACTTTCACGTCAGTTCAACCGAAAAAGACCCATCTGAACTACGAGGTCTTTGATCCATGTCAAGGCATGGTATGTAGGAAGCCTTTCTGAGGTTCAAGCCCATCCGTCACTCACGTCGGGTTTCACCCCGTCCAGCATGACGTTAAACTGCACACTCCCGTCCAGCATGACGTTAAACTGCACACTCACGTCCAGCATGACGCTAAACTGCAATTCCCATCCGACGGCACGCCGTTGTGACCACCTGAACTACGAGGTCGTTGATCCATGTCAAGGCATGGTACGTAGGAAGCCTCCACGAGGTTCAGGCCCACCCATAGTGGACCAAGGTCTACTTCTACGTCGGTTCACCGGCGAAACCCCTTTTGAACTACGAGGTCTTTGATCCATGTCAAGGCATGGTACGTAGGAAGCCTCCACGAGGTTCAAGCCCACCCATCACCCAATTCACGTCGTGTTCTACCTACGTCCAGCATGACGTTAAACTGCAATCTAGTCCAGTGGTAAGCCATTGCGACCCAAAAATTTGAACTGCGAGGACTTTGATCCATGTCAAGGCATGGTACGTAGGAATCCTCCCAGAGGTTCAAGACCAACTCCCCTTGGACCAAGGTCCAGCTTCACGTCGGTTTACCGGCACCATCCCGAACTACGCGGACTTTGATTCCCTACCACGGGGATACGTAGGAAGCCTCTTCAAGGCTCAAGCCCAACTTCATTGTCGCCCCCCTGCGATGGTCCCATTTCATTCTCACCCGTCTCCGCTAGACGTTAAACTCACGGCATACCCTGTGTTGAACACGGGAAGCTGAGGAAAACCTCAGATACGTTTCTATGACATGTAATTCCCCGCGCTCGATGTGGGATGCCTCGGGCTTCCACGCCCTCGAGAAGCCTTGTGATCAAGGATAACAGACAGAAATGCCAGGTACCCCAGCATCCAGACACGCTACTGATGCCTCAAACGGGATTACTCCCCTGACCGAATGTTGCTGCCCTGACTGGACCCTTTGGAATGTCCCGACAGAAGCAGTGTAATTAACCGGTGTCCATGGAAACATGGCACTGGGAAGAGTTTCATGAACTACGTATTAAATCTATAAGGGAGACCCGGACTAGGTGACGAGTTCTGAGGAGGAATCCACGGAAGGAAGAACCGACATCCCATCATCCTGTTTCGATCAAGGAGCAGACGTCCCTGAATAAGGAGCGAATGCCACCCGCCGTTGGAAAGCGGGAATGCGGGGCAATAAAGCCGTGCGTCCCCCCTGACGGACGGATGCGCACGCGCCCCGGCGAAAGCGCCGGAAACAATCATTTGATTTGATAAAATGTTAACAATTTTCCTCCTGAATTTCTAGATAGTTTGTTATATTTTGTTTACTGTATTTATTAGTATGCTATTTATGTGGGAATTTTCTATCTAACAAAAATATAATTATACACTTTAAATTAAATATTAAAAACAAATTTTAAATGTTACCATTATTCATGTAAATTTTTTGAAATTAAGGAGATATTTGAAGCATGTATTATCAATTCATATTTATTTATAGGTGATGCCTTTGGATACCTTTTTCTATAAGAACTAAAACAATAATTAGTTAAATAATGCTGCTAAATAATTGTATGATTAATAAATATTTTTTTGGGTTTCACTAAGCCCTGCTTCTAATGAATGTATGATACCTTGGTTATAGGTCCATGTTTCTCTATTAACTATGTATTTTTTTCTTTCTTACTTATTTTAGTTTTTTGGATGATGAGCCATTTAGTATTGGGTGTTGTTATCATAGGATGGATGATGTTTTTCAGGAAAGGATAGGGAGGACCAAGATTATTGAAATAGTTGGATCTTATGATGGTGGGATAAATGATGATATGCTTAGTTGTATAAGGGAACGAATAAAGACTACTGATTGGGTTTATTATGTGATATTGAGTTGTTTATTCCTAAAATTTGAGATAGATTATAGAAAATTAGTCTCCCTTAATGCCTATGTGGCCAGGTTTCTTGATTCTGTATTCCATTCCCCAAACCACGATATACCTATTTTTTCATGGATTATGGATCATTTATTATATCTTAGGAAAAATCCTAGAGTACTTGTAATTATTAATTGACAGTGAATGATAAATAATTTAAACAATGGGGTGGAGGATTTTTGAAATGATGAATGATGATAAATCTTAAGAATATAGTATTTGGTTTCATTATGCATGTAGGGAATGGATTTTTAATGGAAATTTATGTAATTATAAAAAAACATAATCACAGAAATTAAATGAAATATTCGTATAATTATTGTGTTCTTTTAGGATATGTATTTCTTATCAGTAGATGTCTGATTTTTGAGAGATAATATATATTGTTAATTCAAATGTGAGTTTATTTTATATAGTTTGGTTGTGACATATGTTTACATTCTGATGTTATGTGATTTCATACACTACAAAAACAATGTTGGTAGTGAAATTGAGGCCTTTTTTTACTCTAGAATGTTGTTTTACCTAACATATAGGTTTGGAACGAACAAAATATTGACTGAACACTACTTTCACACTCTTGTCTCCAATTTGTATAATGTACATGTACTCATGGTTGTTGTATTAACTATTAATATTTGTAGATGGTTATAATGTATTATGGTTATTTCATACATGAACACCTCAATAAACAGTATAAAATTTATAATAATAAGTTTATTGTGTTGTGAATGTGATGTATAATGGTGTAATAAATGACATTTGGGTTGTTCTGGCTCTTGGAAACTACTCGGTTACTATCCAAATATGTAGATATTAAGGATGAGATGATGTGATCCATCGGGTTCTAGTATATGTTATAATTTTGTAGGATTTTTTGGAGATATGTAAATTCTGAGAGGGGTGGATTAGGATGTGTGACATTGGTAAATAGTGGGGAACTAGTGGGGAAGTGCTTGTGGGGTACCTTAATTTAATATTATATTGAACATTATATTATTATAGGTATGCAATATATAGTGGGAGATCAATGGAGATGTTGTGAACATAGATTACCAGTTTAGGCAATTAGTCCTCACATGTTTATTAATTTATTGATAGCATGATTTCTGTATATTAAGTAAAATATTTTCAAGATAGGACCCTACATTGTTTACCTAATATTCTCAGTATATGATTTTGTATACAATTTTACATTTCCACATGATATTGTTTTTTATTATACTTGACATTACATGCTTGAAGATATGTTTAATAGATTTTTATGTGATTGGGTAGACTCAAATATTTTTCTATTGGTACATGTAGATTAATTTTTTAGATTATCTAGATGTATGAAATTATATGCACGTTTTAGGATCTCAGTAATTTTTAATGTTATGAGCTGGTTTCATGGTTTTACAATATCTTTCATTCTTCTTAGTCTTCATAGTGGGTAATTCATTATTTTTTTACGATACAACAATTGTGATTGTCTCCAACTCGCGGCCTGTTTGAGCCACTCCTTTGGATAAATTATCTACCCTCTCCCACTATCATCCCAGGAAGGATTCCTTTAGTGAGTGGGGTAATTTCAAAGTTGAATTTTGGGTGTAATTAGTTGATGTAAGTAAAGGGAAAGGGTGTAGAAAATGCATTTGTTTCCATTGATCTTGTATTTGGTACCTAGTGGGGGTCTAGTGGGGTTAGTGGTTTTTGTTGAAAACATAGAGTTATGAGATACCATATACGTGGTACACAACATACACCTATGCATAATACATTATAAAAAATTTCTTTTTTCAATTTTGAAACATTAAATTATAATATTAAAATATTATGGGATCAGGATTTACATTATTATATTTGTTTCTCCATATCATTCGTACAACAAATAACTCCTTAACATATCCAAGAATCAGACTTTGTAACTCGTTACTGGATTAATTATATGTAGTCTCATCATGTAATGATATGGAATTTATTTTTTGGGTTTTCAATATACCTATTATTTTCTGTATATATTATCCATGCACGAATGTTCAATCCATATCATAATAAACATATGTATTGGAACTCTATTTTCACTTTTTGGTTCTTATATCTCTTGTAGTTTAAAATTATAAACCATAGTGAATTGAATGTATTGCCAATTTTTTCAGATTCCCATGAATTTTTTGTAGTGGTAAAAGAATAATTTTTTTTATTATAGGTCGATTGATAATTAATTAGGGAATATAACTTTACATCTATGATTTAATGTTCTATTCTTCTACATATTTTTTGGTGAACTCTATCTTCTTTTAATATTCAAAAATAGTTACGTAAGTAAATGTTTTTGTATTAGTGATTAAAATAAAATAGGAATTTTTTTATCTAACTATATTTTTATTTATGAAAGATAGTAGTGGATTCTAAAATGTGATTTCCTGGACCAAATTCAGTCATTAGTTATGAAACCCAGATGAACATATGACCTCAATCATTCCTCCCCGAATGTCAGCGGTTGCCGAATACCAAAGAGATCCCATGGGGAAATAATGAGGAGAGTAAAACGTCACAATCATATTGTAAAGTATCGATATTATCATATCAAAAAATAGAAGAAGAAAAATGATAACTGATAAAATTCTGAATAAACATTGATCATATAAATAGTAGTATAGTCTCATACAACATTTCCATATAAAAAATAATGATCATTGCGTGCTATATTGAATTAAAATACTAATGGATGTGGAGAATAAAAATATACAACATGCTATAAAAATGAATAAAATATCCAATGTTATATCTAATAAAATATTTAGTATATATTTTAGACCTATTCCCCAAAAATCATCCTATAAAGGTAATAATGAATCCAATGTATTTCACCTTCCATTATCTGAACCTTCATCCATCATGTATATCATGGAACAAAATGGTGTCCCACCATTGGTGTAAGATAAACATAGTAGTCTTCCAAAAATGGTGTCCAATGCTTTACAGTAATTTTATATATAATATGTAGTGTGTAGTTAAAAATAAAACTGCAAATAAGGTTAGGTAATAAATGACCCACATATGACTAAGTTCCCATGGAACACCCATCCTCTATTACCTGATTTAGCCTAAGATTGAATACCTCTATGTATTGAGTCAGTAATGATTTAACATATAATAAAGTGTTAGGTCCATGAATAAAGACAAATAATCCACCTTAAATCATTAGTAATCATGATATTTATAATAGTACCATCAATATATGATCATTCTATAATCAAATATAGGATTGAGATTTGGATTGGTAGACACGTCTTATAATATTTCATTATTTAACTCACTATAACAATAACCCACCATTGTAGTTCATAATTTGGAACCCAGGTATCAGTCCAGGCATAACAAGAACCCAAAACCTTATAAGAATTAGCTAGTAATAGCTCATATAGACCATTATTTCTTTCTTGGTGTGGTATAAATTCACCACCCAATGAGCCCATCCCCTGAAGAACACTAAGGTATCCAAAGTTTCACTCATAGAATATCTTATATTGTTCCCACTGATTCTGTCAACATTATTACACATAGGGAGTCAAAGTATCCCCCATAAAATAATAATAGTCATCCCTTTAGAACCCATCTTGTAACTCAACATATGGATTACAATTAATATTAATGGAACATATAAACTGTCTAACATGTGATTCCACCCATCATATCATTTAAGGACTCATGTGTCACCTGTGAAAAGTAATAAATTCATTTACACTTCATTTAACAAAATAAGTAAAATGTGTACATTCATAATGTGCAGGATGGAAACCAATATTTCACTTTTGTAATGGAAATATAAATTTTCAAGGTAACAAAGTCTAATAATACCATTTAATTTCATAATTTTCTAAATTTGGATTAAATTTAAATAAACAATACACTCACCTAAAAATATGTCACAAATATTAGATAGTATTAGATTGACAAGAAACACATTAATTATCTCATTCACTTAATTTGGGAGTATTTATTTTAAGAACATATCAAAGATATGATAGAGGGAAAAATATTGTACTAGGTCATAAGAACATGGTATTCCATTCACTATTTTATTTAATTCATCTTACAAGTCTTTCAATTCAATTGAAATCCCTTAATCATGGGGTAAAATAAAATCCATAAAATGTGAATCAAATCATAGGACATACTTTTTTCATTTATCCATTTTTCCCCACACCAAAGATGTGGTTCAATTAATGGTCCCCAACTACCACTAATTTATAAATAGTTCTTGTGGGTCATATATGTTATTCAAACCAATTTAATTATATAATCCGTTCATTTAATAAGTTATTTGTTGAAAATATGGTGCAAAACAAAACATTATATATATATACACACATAAATACATTGATGGAAAATAATGAAATCATATACCTTATCTTATTGGTGAACTCATCATATATTATTAGCCTCTAATTTGAGCTATAATAGAAAAAATTTAAGAAATACAAACTCTCCCTGAAAATATGGCATATGATATCACAATAAAATAACTTTTATAATAAGATAAAAAATTTAATGGGTATGAGGAATAAAGATCACACCCCTAGCTATCAAATGATACCAGAAAAAACAAATTCTGAGTGTTGGTGAGGGAGATATCACCATGGAACGATTAAAGAATGAAGTATGATTTAAATATATATGGGAAATGTTTTAAGGATGGAAATGAAAGAAAAGGAGTGATAAGTCAAATATAAAGTGGGGTAAAATGGTAAATATCCCATTTTTATGTGGTCTCATAGTTTGGAAGCATTGTTTGAAAAAACATGTGCAAACCTAGCGTACCCCACTACCCAAGGAGCACACCTCGCACGGCCTACAATGCATACTTACAAAAACCACATACTTCTTATGAAAAACCTCCAAATCTACCCCGCACTGTCCAAAAAACACTCTCATTATATAGTAAGAATATGTGGCACCTTAACTAGGCCACATGATCTGATGTTCATAGTTAACACTAACTATGTGCTAACTATGTGCCATTGTTTTATGAAAACCGGATCTCTGTACTCTGAAAACCCCCTGACACTCTTTACCCATTTATTAAACAAAAGGGTATATTTATATGGATAAAATAAAGATTTAAAACAATAATTTAAAGGGTATATAACTCATATAAATATCAGGTTTATTTTATATTATGACATAAATAAACACATCCAAATGATTCCCATCTAATCCGGTGAAGGAAAATCTTGGAGTATCTCCAACCACTAGCCCCGTACATCCACCTCTCGCTCCAAAGTCATGTGTTTTACACACCAAAAATTAAATAAAACCAGTAATTGTGAAACTGACTATCCTCGTAGAACCTTCATTCCCTGATCAACAACACAAATTGGATGCTCCTAAAACGATTCATCAACCCCTAACTAAAACTACTCAATTTGAAGAATATAAGATGGTTGAGAATGATATATTCTAAAATGAGATAGATGGAAGATGTCATGCATGGAATGATAACTTTATGGTAAAAGAAAAAAATATACTATCAGCCTAACTCTCTCTTGAATGTCGAAGGTACCAATGAATAGAGGTGATATGCTCCCTTATTTTTGAATCTTTATATTCCCCATTATTGTATAAATCCAAATGAAAAATTAAAAACCCACCTCAAACTCTAGTGGATGATGGAGGCAATTGGTGTATACTTATTCCAGGATTGAGATATAGAAATATTCTTCTAAATAATATGTACCTACTATGAGGTCTCTTGAATAAGGCGATGACCCAATATCCCAACCTCTTACACATCTACCATGCATAGTGGTGAATGGAATGACCTACAATATAGTGATTTTTATGGGCCTATCTTTATTGGATCCAAGAATCATTTATTATAACAAAACTCAATGACCGGTAGGTGATTATCCTAGGAACCCCTAAAATCAATGGTCCATGATTTGAATGTGTCCTCTAAAACCTATATCATATTCTTGTGGTGATTTTTGATCTATGGGTGGTAGGATATACACTATTTTAGTTATAATCAATGTGCCATCTACAATACCTTCTACAGACATGGGGGGAATTAAGCATGTTTTTCATATATGATAGAATGTGTAAAATCATTTATGTATATTATCTCAGTAATTTAGAGCCTCTTGAGTTCATCCATTTAAAATTTCACTCGAATAAGTATGAAATGGGTAAAATTTTCAATATTTCTATGATTACCCATATAATGTCATTTCCCATAGTATATCTATGAATTCCCATCATGAAATCCAATGTGATGTCATCCAACTTCTACTGAGGAATAGGGCATGGATGTAAAATCTTTATTTTTTTCTCATGTCCTACCTTCCTCTACTAATATGTATAATATGGAGTGAAAAACTTTTTATTGGGGGAGCCATAAACCTTATCCATCCAACTAATATTGGGGAGACTTCTTACCCATATCTAGTACAAGTTCATATGAACACTCCGAAAAATAATTCCATAAAATATGGCCAATGAAACTAATTCAACCAATTATATAAAACAATTTTTTATTGAAAACCCTTTAAAACAACAATTTCAACAAAACAAGTTCATTTATTGAATCCAATTCAACAAAATTATTTTCCATATTTATAAAAAATCCACAGTTTAAAATCCATATTTTAAAATCATTAAACCAAAGCGCTTGAAAAACCAATTTTGAGTAAACTGCAAAATACAGAAACCATTAATATAGGGGGTTTTAACAATGATATGAATACAAATATGACAACCAAAATTTATCAATATACCAATATGATACTAAGACGTCATGTTCTAAATATATGTGTCAATAATGAATATAAAGAAAAATTTTTTTGTGAAGAAAACATAGAATGACACGACAATGCAAAATAAACTATGTTGAATCTCCAAAACCCCATTAATTATCTCTTCTACTATAATAAAAATTGTTAAACATAAAAACATTTATAATACAAAAACATGGATATACCAATAGAAAATGTTGATCTATGAAAATGAGAGATATAAAGAGATGTATATCTATATAAGACACCAAAAACAATAGAATAACAATGTCATACCTTGAGAATGGAGCTTGATTTCACCAAACAATACCTTTAGAAAGCTTCCAATTCAATGTGGAGAGGTTCTCCTATCATTGGGAATGAAAAATCCAAAATTATGACCATTTTTGGGAAATATTAGGTATTAAAACACTATGCTGAGTTAGAACCATTTTTTATGATCTGGTTTTCTAACTATGCACCAGATGCTAACTCATGGATGAACCTCACATTATTCATTCACATGGGTTAAAAATCATGAACCAGCCATGCCAAATCCCACTATCTGAAGTGCCACAATTTCTTCAAGGATTCCCCATAGTTTATAAAAATCATGCATTCATATGTCCCTTACCTTTATCCCATGATTCAATGTTCACGGTTTCTTATAGGTGTTTCAACGTTTTCCAAAGCCATGAACCAACCATTCACCTATTGAAAATATCCAAAACATCTCAAAAGTTCCTCAAACTCTATTAAACAACACCCATAAACTTTAAATAATAAACAATAATAAGGAAATAGTTACTTATAATAAAATGAGGGGTGCTACATCATTGAACTAGATCGTTGTAAAATAATACATCTATCCCTGGAGGTATCCTCGAAAAAAAAATCATGAAAACATAACAGATATTATCTACAACAAGACGGATATATTACTAATGTGTTACATGATCTTCTAGATATAAGATAAAAATGTTGTAATACCCCAAGATTTTATGAGATATATTATTTTTAATTTAAATGATTTATTCTATTTTACAGTACACAAATATTAGCTTGTACTATAAACAATATCGTATTAGCTTGCAGTATACGCAACACAATTCTTGGCTCATGTTACACACAATTTCAGGTTCATTTTGTGGAAATTATTCTATGCAACTTTAAATATAGATTTTGTTTAATGTATAAATGAAATATGTTTTCATTATGTTTTGAAACACCAAAGGGAGCTTGCACTACATGCAACCCTAAGTTGGCTTGTGTTACACGCAAGATAAACCTTCCTCGATAGCTTTCATTCTACTCAAAATCAGGTTTCACTAAACAAAGATATGTCATTAAAATATTATATAAACTAGCCTTTATGAATAGTAATACCCACATTTTGAAATTTTATAAATTTTATCATTCAAAATGGAAGTCATTTTTCGATTCTGAATATCAAAATTATCTTAGGGTGAATTTTTCATATTTTTCGGAAAACAATCAATTTTTGAGGAATAGTCAAAACACTGAGTTATTGATTAAAACTGACTATATATTTAAATAATCATTTTTTTTTTAAAATTTATTTTAGGTTAAAATAGATACATAATACCTATATAAGTTCAAGGTAATTAATTGGAGTCATTTTATAATAATTTTAGATATATACAAATTTTATTGAACTTTTTACTGTCTTTTACCCACCTCCTAGGAGCATTTGCAAATATTCATAAAAAATAATTTTACCAGTACTATGAGTTGAATTTCTAAAATCTGAAAGACACAATTAATATCAAGGAGTAAAATGTGGTTCAATAAGATAAAAATAATTTTTGGTGAATAGTAACTTTTTATTTTTATTTACCACGGTTAAAAGTAAATAGTCTAATTAAGGGTCATAATGGTATTATTTTTACCCTAACACATGCCTTACTCTATTGGATAAGTATAATTCGACAAAAAACCAACTTAGGAATAAAATATTAACCACTTTGGTCCACATGGATTAGATTAGGACACTTATTATTATTTTATTTAAAGAATAGTTAAAATAGTTAAAATCAATGATTAATAATTAAAACATTTTTTAATATAGGGTTATACATAAGATAGATTTGCCTATAAATATTCATTTGAAATAGAAAAATGTTTCCTACTTAGTTTAATTTTATTTATATTTTTTGGACATTAAATAATTAAATTTATTTATGACACAATAATGATGCAGTAATTTCCTTATTAATGAAATATAAACATAATTGACATTATAAATGCCCAAATAAATGTAATTTGAGAGTTTTTATGAATTAAACGAATTTTCGAGGTTAATATAACATATTAGGTATGGTTAGATGATTTTTTTAGAATTAATAATGATTTTATGAATTTAGAGAAAACAAAATACCAACATGTTTCAAAATTGACATAAAAGAGTTTTTAAAACAAATATTATATTATTAATAGATATAATGGTCTTAAAAATCTATGGATTGGAAAAGAGACTTATATAATAATATATATGACATTAATGAAACAATTGGGGTTCGATTGGAATCTTATTGTATGTTTATTAACCATATAGTGTAAGCATACAAAAAGACACGGTAAAAGTTAAATCATTTAACGTAGAGCTAAATCTAAATGATAAGGTTAAAATGGTAATCTAAACATGTCTAAAATTGTTTAAAATGGTGCCCCTCTCCTCCCTTATAAAATGGAACCTCCTCCATCTCCACTTTTAACAATTTTGAGCCTTAATGCTCAGAAAAAAATGACCAATTTATATTCTAAACCACTCTAGTTACATCATAGTGGTTTGAGTCTTCTCAAAAGACCAACACTAGTTCCCTAAGAGGAAGTTTAAAAGAGGAACATTTAAGAAGAGGTAATATCTTCTATCAATTCGTTCATGTTTCTTTCTTATTATACTTCCTATTGATTAGTTGTTTCATTATAACGTAATAATATCAGTATTACTTATATACCGATATGTTATTATAAATATGAAACAACCATATTTCACCTTCTATCGATCCTACAAAATACAAAATCAATGCATGTGTGTATGTACAGAATACAGTCTCCATGCTGTGGTGTAATATGTTTTTCTACCACCACCATACTTGGATGGGTATAATGGTGTAAATAATAACTATATATGATTATTATAACATTATACAAGTTCATAGATATTATATCATCCACTACAATTCTATTCAATAATTATGGGAATGATATCATCGCTCGTTCGTACACACGGATTACCGTTTCCACGATGTGATGGGATTCATTCTCCATGTTAACCATTCAAGAATCATTATAAAGTATATATAATGAATAATAACGAAATATATGACATAATAAAGAAACTGGATTTATGTGTGTGTGTGTATATATGTCATCTACCTACTTCCATTCAAGTCAATAAGGAAAATAAAACAATGTTCATGCGTACGTACGACCTACCATCTCTAGGAACAGTGTATTTCATTTCACTTATCTATCTAATATATATATATATATATATCAAATATATATATGATATATAAATCATGATTTACATTCTGGAAGTATGTAAATCATGATATAAGTAATAATAATATCATGAACAACAAGTCCAACCACGTACGATAAATGAAATGATTTTACCCAAAACACTACTTTAACATGGAATTGACAAATGAACTGTTAATATAAAGTCATAAGTGAATAATATATGATATCATAAATATTATTATCATTATGTTACAAGATAATAATATGTTTAAACCCAGTATACAGGAGTCTCAAACACATACGTAAGAAATTGGGCATAAGTTAAGCGATAATTTTTCAATATCATTTTTATCTGAGATTGATTATAGGTAAGTATTAAATGGGGTTATATTTTTTGTCAACATCCATAAAATGTTTTTCATAAATTGTTTAATATTCTTCCAAGTATTTTAAAGTCATTTTAACCCCTCTTTGACTTTTACTTTGTGTTATTGAAGGAATCATTTTTTTACCATACATGGTACTTTTTGACATCTCCGTTAAAAGTACGAGGAGAATGTTTTTTTAACTTATATGGAATGAACACATTTTTACGGTTTCATATCTCCTTGTATTTATGAAGCTTACTATATAGGATTTCAATATTATTTTTAATAAAATCCTTTTTTTAAATTGCGTGGCATTTTGTGAAAAGTAAATGATTTTGAAGATGAAAGGATATTTTTTCATCAATAAATCATTTCAAGTGTTTTATTAAAAATATTTTCCTTATAAGATGTTATTATTTAGTATATTTATGATTCAAGTATAATTTATCCATTATTTACACTGTTTTATTTTTTTTATGATGAAATGATATCTATTTGTTATATATGGATTATGTTATGATGGGATGATGTTTATGAAAACCATTTTATTCTTTGGGTTATGATGAATTATTTATGTTTATTTTGAGGCACATGTAAGAATGATTTAAATATGAGATGGGTGGGAACTATATCTACTTCCAATGAATTGGGTAATGATTTATATCTCATGAGATAGACATGGATAGAACGGAAAGATAATCTGGTTCAGTGATACAGGAGTGGAATGAGGAGTGGCCTTGATTCAGTAAGGGACTGTGTCCACTAGGATGGTCTTGGAAGCAGTTCCTTGGCTACTAGGGAAATCATATCATGTTATTAATGGTTTTACACAATTACATGTTTTATTACCCATGATATTTTAGCATGATTGATGTTCCATTATGATCTATGCCTTACGTACTTCCATGTTTTATGTCATTGCTCAATATTTTGATGTTTCATCATTAAGTTCAGGGTATTTATTAATTCAAATGTAAATGGTTTGTTTCATTATATCCCTACTTACCCTTACTAAGCATTTTATCTCACCATTTATATGTTTTATTTTCCCTAGGATATAAAGAAAGGTTTTATGTAAGAAAACAAACGAGGGAGATCTTTATGGGAGATGTTGAAGATCTTTCACCATGATTAGAAGATTATGTTCTGAGTTTCCAAATACACTAAACTAATAGGGTCTCTGGGTGTCTGTTTTGTCATGTTTTAAATTTTCCGAAAAAGTAATGTAATTTCTATGTACGTCAAGTATGGGTCTCTACAGTTGGCATCAGAGTAAAGGTTTAGTTAACCTTTGGAAACTAGGATGTGAAAACTATATATCCCTAGAAAAATTTCTAAGGTATGTCTAGGGATTTCCCTAAGGTTATGTATAAGTATAGGTTATAGACCTAGAATTACGGTAAATTTTATATAATTAAACCTATGATTTTAGAGATTGAAAGTACTCCGCTTTTTTTATGTGGTTCTTATAGCAAGATTTTTTCCTCTCACGCTATTCTTTTTGGGTTTTATAAAATGGCTGGAAAGTGGAATATTCATGATAATGGAGAATATAATGGACAATGTAATGATATTATTCATGAGCAACCAAATGAAACAGGAATTGGATTTCCAAACATCGTTATTATGCCTAATCATCAATCTCATAATATGATCAATAATATCAACTTTGGTATGTTTCTTGACTCGACTAATATGAGAAAGATGGTTTTTCATGATGATCATAGGGGAAATAAAGTTCAATTTACATCATGTAAATCATGTGTTAAGAGGCATCAGGGAGAATGTTTCAAAGGAACTAAAAGATTTTTTGGGTGTGAAAAAGAAGGACACTATGACAGTAATTGCAAAGTAAAAGGTTCAGTTAACACCATGGACAAGGATAATGGTATTTCTATGACATCAACATCGGTTAAATGTTTTAAATGTGGAATGTACAAGAATTATGCAAACCAGTTCTCTAAGGGAAAATTTCATGCAGAGAATCAGCATGGTCGTATGGGTAGTATTTATCTTGATGAAGATTAGGAGACTACAAATGATATATGAGATGAAAGAAGTGTTGAAGGTTGGTTAATGGTTTAAGAAGGTAGTGGAATGATTGTTTGTTTATCAAGAGTTATGTTGTATTGTAAATTTAATGGTACTATGGAATAAATAAGCATCTAAGGATTGTTACACTATTGTTTTTTCTTATGTAGTGAATGTAAATGTTTAATAGTACTGGTAACCATGAAAATTTATTAAAAAAAATTCGGAAAGAATATGATATTTGCATAATGAAGGGATAAAGAGATAATGAAATTTTTTATATTATTAATGAGCTCATTACAGACATAAGGACAAAGTGATATCGTGGTTTGAGTATATAGAAATTTTGGGATTTGGGTATGTGGAAAGAGTTAACTTTTGACAACATTCATGTTTTCACTACTGTTTAATAGGTATTCATTTTTCATGAGAATAACTGATTAAGGTATTCAAACATTTGGAATGTGACCAAAATGATATATCTTATAATATATGGGAGATAGATGATGGTATTCACATGCTTTGTAGATGACCTTTCTAGTAATCATTTTTGTTATACTATGAGATTGGACAATAGTATTTTTGATAAAACTAAAGGTTGGAATGGATTATGTTGGACATTAGATAGTATTGTTTATGAGTAAAATATTTTTTTCTAGAATGTTATAATAGTGTAGTTTTAGAAAAAAGACATCATGCAGGACTGGAGACAACCCATCGCATCAGACAAGGTTTGGGAATCAAACCCACAACCGAAGTGCGACATCCCTTTATCTCCTACAACGTTCCTACAAGAAGTCCCCAATTAGTAAAAACTAGTTATATTTTTTTAAGCAGGATGACTGATGAAGTATAAGTCCATTTTTGGATTCATATATAATTAAAATCTCCATAGATGGACATATATATATTTGATAACTTTTGATAAATATTTTTTTTGATATAGATGGAATGACCCATCATTCTATCACATGTTCTTCTGACACTTCTCGAATGATAAATTCAACTTCATTTCATAAAGATATGAAGTGGAAATTGTTCATTGAACGACCAACGATGATATTGTACCAAATTAATGTATGTATTTCTTCAAATTCAAAATTTTAAACTTTAGGGAAATGATATTGAAAACCACAAATGTTGTCCTAGTACCCTCATATCTGATGAATCATATTGTACCTTAGATCAACACAAATTTATGGCTTTCTGATGGTGGGATTTTTCATAACCATGTTCTCCACCACTCTCTTTTAGAACTTGATGGTAAGATTTATCTTCTATATCCATATTTTCACCTATATTCCCCTATGTGGAAACCCAGTTATAAGTTACTTTTGGCATCTATTATGTTTGTAATGTTCCTTTTTAAAAATTATGTTTTATTATTCATTTTTACGATGAGGGTTTCTATGAATGAAACTTTCAAGTTGAAAACCATTTATAAACCCGATGAATTTCACGGGAGAAATTCATTTTAAGGGGATAGAATGTAACACCCAGAGATTTTATGAGATATATTCGTTTTAATTTCTTTGATGTCTTCTATTTTACACTACACCAAGATTATCTTGTACTCTACACAACACCGTATTAGCTTGCAGTATATGCAACACTATTCTTGGCTCATGTTACACACAATTTCATGTTTGTTTTGTGGAAATTATTCTACACAACATTAAGTATTAATTTTTTTTAATGTATAAATCAAATAAGATTTGATTATGATATACGCAACACAAAAGTGAGCTTTCACTACACGCAGTTCTGACTTGTCTTGCGTTACACGTAAGAGAGACCTTCCTCGGTAGCTTGTGTTGTACGCAATACCAAGTTTCACTAAACAACTATATGTCATTAAAATATTATATAAACTAGCTGTTATGAATATTAATACCCACTTTTTGAAATTTTATAAATTTTAACATTCAAAATGGACTTCATTTTTGGATTCCAAAAAATAGAAATTAGCTTACGGTGAATTGTTGGTATTTTTCTGAAAACATTCAATTTTTGATGAATATGTAAAACACTGAGTTATTGGTTAAAACCAAATTTTTATTTAAATAATCCTTTATATTATTTAAATTTATATTAGGTCAAAATAGATACATAATATCTATATAAATTCAATTTAATTCATTGGAGTCATTTTATAATAATTTTAAATATATAAAAATTTTATAGAACTTTTTACCTTCTTTTACCCACCTCCTAGTAGCATTTGCAAAATTACATAAAACATAATTTTACTGATTTTGTGAGTTGAATTTAGAAAATCTGAGAGATACGGTTAATATCATGGACTAAAATTTGGTTCAATAAGATAAAAATACTTTTTTCTGAATAGTTATTTTTTACTTTTATTTACCATGGTTAAAAGTTAATAGGGTAATTAAGGGTTAAAATGTAATTATTATTACCCTAAACCATGTCCTAATTCTATTGGATAAGTTTAATTCGACAAAAAAAACCATTATGAAGAAAATATGATCCTCTTTGGTCCACTTGTATTAGAGTAGGACAGTTATTATTATCTTATTTAAAGAAGAGTTAAAATAGTTGAAATCAATGTTTAATGAATAAAAAAAATTTAATATACGGTTATACATAAGATCAAATAGACTATAAATTTTCATTAGAAATATAAAAATATTTCCTACATAATGGTATTTTGTTTATATTTTTTAGACATTATATAATTTAATATATTTATGACACAATGATGATGCAGTGAATACCTTATTAATGAAATATTAACGTAATTGATATTATAAATACCCAAATAAATGTAATTTGTGACTTTTTATGAATTACACTAATTTTTCAGGTTAATATCACATATTAGGGTTTTTTAGTTGAATTTGTTTCAAAGTAATAATGCTGTTATAAATTTAGGGAAAACAGAATATCAAATAGTGTCAAAATTGACATAAAAGAGTATTTAAATCAAATATTATAATATTAATTTATATAATGGTCCTAAAAACCTAAGGCTCATCCAAAATACTTATATAATAATATATATGACATTAATTAACCATTTGGGGTTCGATTGGCTATTTATGGTATGTTTATTAACCATATAGTGTAAGAATAAAAGAAGACACGGTAAAAGCTAAATTATATAACATATAGTTAAATCTAAATGATAAGGTTAAAATGGTAACATAAACTGGTTTAAAACCTATTGGCTGAGAGGATTGCGACCCATCACCACCCTATTCTCGAAATAAGTCACTTTATATCCATTATAAATCGAATATGTTTTTTTTATAAAATAATATTTTGAGTTTTTCCAAAGGTTCCCCGCTCCTCCCTTATAAAAGGGCACATCATCTCTCTCCACTTTACAGAATTTTGAGCCTTCATGCTCGGAAAAACCCTACCAATTTCTCTTCTCAACCTCTCTAGTTCCATCATAGAGGTTTTTGTAGCAGTACCCCTGGTTTAAGGAATGTGCCATCTGTTTATGCATTTTTCTATGTTTAAAGTGCATGGGATGAGTTGGGAAGAGGATGGGAGTGTTTGGAATGGTTATGGATGAGTTCAAGGGCATTTAAATAGGTTCATGGTTTGAGAACTATTAGTGGAAACATTTCAGATTCCCCTGGAAACCGTGGAAGGGAGACAGTAGGCTTCGCACGACCTGCACATGGTTTTCCAAACCGTGCGAGGCAACCGTGCAAACCCTTGCTCCCCAGGCAGTAGAGTGCACACGGTTAGCGCACGGTGTTCCAAACTGTGCGGGCTAACCATGAGGCCACATAAAAATAGAGTTATATGTTCCAGGATCACTCGGGATTCCCTAATTTCACTCCAATCTTCCTCCCACTCGAGCCTCACTCAGGATATTGGGTTCTCAGGGGATAAGGGTGCTCTCCCGCTCGATTTGGAAGCGTTTCAAAGGTGTTTCAATGCATATTGAAGGTGGTTTATCCCGGGTAAGTCTCTCCTCTGATTTCTCTTGTGTTTTACTCTAGATCTACTTCCCGTTCTTTCGTGGTTTTCTCAATCTACACTTTTTGTCTATAGATCTAGGGTTGTGGTTGCCTTGGATGTTAATATTAAGGATTTTGGATGTTTGGGAAAGGGATCTAGAGAGGTTTCGGTGGTGAGTTCGCCAGATTTGAGGTATGGTGGCTTGTGGATCAATTTCTTAAGAACCATAAAGGTATGTTGCTTCTCTCTCGACTCCAATTGGTTAGAACTAGTGGTTCCTTGTTACAAATAATATATGTGCTGAAAATTAATTGTGAATTGTTATGCGAAATTGGATGTAAATACCTTGGGTGTTGTTTTGGTGATTATTGGTAAAAAGGTTGTTTTATGGAGAAATTCTATTCTTTTGGATTTTAAAATGAAGATTTTAAAATAGGATGATATGGTTGATTTGTGAAAATTATTGATGGAAAGGGTTTTCAATAAAAGGGTTGTTTTATTGAAATGTTTTTTGTCATGGAAAATTCTTCTCAATAAATTTTTGATTTAATTAAGTGGATTGATGTGTAATGGAATAGGTTTATTACATGATATTGTGGCCTTGGCGGGTTTATTCTTGCTTTGGATTGATTAAAATGTTTTATGGAAGTGGGAAGGAAGTCTCACTATAAAAATGGGATGGATAGTGGTCAGAAGAACCAACATATGAGTAGTGGTTGGGAAGTACTGCTAGTTCTGATTGGGTGAACGGGTTGGGTGGAAGTACCACCATTTTTATTGTTTTGGTGTGAATGGGTGAACTGGTTGGGCGGAAGTCCCACCATTTTGGTTGATTGTTGTGCATTTCTTTTAAAGATGGAATTGTTGTGCTAATGTGTAAATATTGGGATGATTGTGGCTTGTTTGGTTGGATTTCCCTTGGTTTCTTGGTTTGGGTGTATTGGGTTGGTAAGAGCATGGTTGGATTATGGGAATGGATTCACTTGTGATCATCTTATATAAACTATTTTATATAAATTTGCTAACAGTTTTATCCTAGTGGAGTGTGTAGGGAAGTCATTTGGTAAATCCTATTGAGTCTTAGTACTCACCCCTACATTGGCACGGTGGTGTCTTTTCAGATGTTGTGTACCTTGATGGGGGAATAGGTAAGGCATCTCCTTCCCTTAGTGGAGCATTGTGATCCCTTGGTGGAGCTTGGTGCTTGGAGTGTGGCATGGAGTAGTGGTGGTGTCATGGCTTGTGGTGTTTGATTGTTTAGTTTCATTAGTGTACTCTAATGTTGTGTGGACATGTTTGGTTGTATTGGTTTAGAGTTGTGTTGTGGAAAAACATGGTTGTATTTTGGAAATGCTTGGTTGGGTAATGAAGTTGATATGCATCATATAGTGGATGTTAGTGGATGGTTTGATTGGTTTTTTCTTAAGTGAAAATCATTCCCAAACTTTATCATGAAGCCCTCGACATTTGTTGCTAGCCTTTGGTGCCTTGGTAATGTCTCTTATGGACAAGTAGCCCTCACCGCCTCCTCAAGCCAATTAGGTAGGGGAGGGGTGTTACATGTGGTATCAGATTTTTTGGTCCTTTGGATTTGATCTTCGGATTTGGTGTTGACATTCGTTGAGTTACATTCCTTGAGTCGCGATGGTAGCAAGGCATTGGAATGTCGGAACTTGGAATGTATAGAATAAAAGAATTTAGCTAACCCTTTTATGCTGAAATTCATGTTACCAGGGAGTTGGGTGCATAAGTGTTTTGGAGACACTTATAGGCATTGGAAATCTCATTGTCGTGGGTGTAGCCAATGAGATGAGCATGGAATTCATGGTAGAAATGACTTCCCACTAGGATAATTATTTAATTGAGGTATAATGTTTTATGATGTTATATGAATGTGTGAAATTGAAATGTGAATAAATTTATTTATTGAAAATGGTTTGGTTTTCCAAATGGTGAAACATGGATAATTTGAAAAATGGTGGAAAGCCTTGTTGTGATAATGTTGTGTAATGTGATTTTAAATGGGATTTCATGAGGTCTATGGAAGTGAGACTCATCATTGTTTACTTTAGGTTTATAGAACTGGCACCGGGTAGGCGTCGTAGAGACCATACAGAGGAGGTTGCCAAGAATGTGGTATCACCTGAGCTTTAGGTGAACCGACAGTTAGTGCAAAAAATAGTTCATGCTTTCCAAGAAGTGGAAATTGGAAACAAAATTGATGAACCATGGAATGTGGATCATGCAGTTCAGTTTCAAAAGAATAATTCACCCATCTTCAGGGGGGATTCAGAGTCAGAGAGGGTAGAAGCATGGATGAATATAATGAACAAGATCTTCGAGTTCTTGGGAACATTGGTAGAGTTAAAAGTGATGTTGGTGACATATATCGTTGATGATCTTTCCCTTCTTTGGTGGGAGTTGGTAGTCCAAGCTAGGACTGACCAAGGTATGATGTGGGGAAGAATTGAGGAATTTTTTAACAAACAATTCTACCCACATACATTCAGAATTCAATGTACGACTAATTTCTTATGATTGAAGAAATATCTTATGTTTGTGACGATGTATGTAGCTATGTTTATGACCTTAGTACGGTTTTCACCCGTGGAGGCGGGTATCACGTCATTGAAGGAAAGGATTATTGAAGCATGATCAAGGCAAGAAATCCGTTCAAATATAGTGGTGCTGTGTATAGATGATTACACAGAGATGGTAAATAGATCCTCGGTGGCTGAGCGGGATCTGTTGGGAGCTCTGAGTGGGGGAATCATGGTGGTACCCATGGGGAATAGTGGGAACTCTAACGCTGGGTTCAAGAGGAAGAGGGACACTTATTCACAGGGTGGGAATATGACATATAATCCGACCATAGGATCGGTAAATCTTCCTTCAAATCCCCAGAGCAAGTAGGGGTGTTTTTAGTGTGGTTCTACGAGCAACATCAAGTGGGATTGTACAGAACAACCTCGAGCATGTCATAATTGTAATAAGATGGTTCATATTTAGCGTTATTGTCAGAATGCTCCATGTTCGGGTGTGCATGAAACTCCTCAGGGATCGTAGATATTGTATGCTTTGACGGGACATGGAAAACAACAAACCCCTTTGTCAGTAGAGTAATGTGGGTCATGTTGATTCTCAGAATACCACGACGCCTCAGTAGAGCTATAATGTAACAACCCGATATTTTATGAGAATTATTATTATTTAATTTCATTGATGTCTTGTGTTTTACACTACACCAAAATTAGATAGTGATATATGCAACACCGTATTTTCTTGCAGTATACACAAAAATATTCTTGGCTCGTGTTACACACAATTTCAAATACATTTTGTAGAAACTGTTCTACGCAATATTATGTATAGACTTTGTTTTATGTATAAATTAAATAAGTTTTGATTATGTTATATGCACCACCAAACATAGCTTTCACTACACGCAGCCCTGACTTGTCTTGCATTACACGCCATAAAGACCTTCCTCGATAGCGTGTGTAGTATGCAATAACGAGATTTACTAAACGAGATATTTTTATAATATTATTATGAACTAGCCATTATGAATATTAATACCCACTTTTTAAAATTTTATAAATTTTACCTTTCAAAGTGGAATTTATTTTTGGATTCGAAATATCAAAATTAGACTAGGGTGAATTTTTGGTATTTTTCATAAAACATTCAATTTTTTATGAATTGTGAAAACACTGGGTTACTATTTAAAAACCAACTTTTTATTAAATAACTATTTATTTTATATAAATTTATTTTAGGTCAAAATTGATACATAATACCTATATATGTTTAATTTAATTCATTAGAGTCGTTTTATAATAATTTTAGATATATATATATTTTTTGAACTTTTCACCGTCTTTTACTCACCTCCTAGGAAAATTTATAAATTCACATAAAACATACTTTTACCGCATCTATGAGTAGAATATCGAATATCTAAGAGACACGGTTAATATCAAGGACTAAAATGTTGTTCAATGAGATGAAAATAATTTTTGATGAATAGTAACTTTTTACTTTTATTTACCACGGTTAAAAGTAAATAGGGCCATTAAGGGTAAAAATGATATTATTATGATCCTAACACATGGACTAATTCTATTGGATAAGTGCAATTCGACCAAAAAAAACCTTAGTAATAAAATAGGAACATTTAGGTCCACTTGGATTAGATTAAGACATTTATTATTAATTTATTTAAAGAAGGGTTAAAATAATTAAAAATAATGTTTAATTACTAAAACATTTTTAATATAGGGTTATACATAAGAAATATTCGACTATAGATATTAATTAGAACTATAAAACGATTTCCTACATAATGGTATTTTATTTATGATTATTAGAAATTATATAATTTAATTTATTAATGACACAATGCTGATGTAGTAATTATCTTATTAATAAAATATTAACATAATTAGCGTTATAACTACCCAAATAAAATAATTTGATACTTTTTATGAATTACACTAATTTTATAGGTTAATATGTCATGTTAGTAATGATTTAATTAACTTTTTTCGAACTAATAATTATGTTATGAGTTTCACAAAAATCAATTACGAAATAGTGTCAAAATTGACATAAAATAGTTTTTAAAAAACATATTATATTATTAATTGTTATTTTATTCCTAAAAATATAAGGTTCTACAAAATGACTTATATAAGGTTTTATATATTAATAATAAACAACTTGGGGTTCTTTTGTCTTGTTATAGTATCTTTATTAACCTTATAGTGTAAGAAAACAAGAAGGCACAAAAAATGTAAAATTAGTTAACTTAAAGTTAAATCTAAATGATAAGGTTAAAATAGAAACCTAAACTTGTCTAAATTATATTGGATGAAATTATTTCGACCCACCACCACTTTAGATTCGAAATAAATCAATTTGGAGCTATTATAAATAAATTATGAATTTATTATAAAATAAAATTTCGAGTTTTTCCAAAGTAGCCCCTCTCCTCCATTATAAAAAGGGCACCCCTTCTCTCTTCTCTTCACAACCTTTTGATCCTTAAAGCTCGTCCAAACCCTACCCATTTCACTTATCCACTTCCCTCGAAACATTTTGGAGGTTCTGGTATTCTCAAAAGACCAACTCTACTTCCTTAAGAGAAAGCTTAAAGGAGGTGCGTCGAAGAAGAGGTAATCTCTTCTTTTGATTATCTCATGTTTCATTCTTATTCAAATTATTCTTATTTAGTAGTTTCATTATAAATTAATAACATCAGTATCAAAAATATAATTATATGTTATTATTAATATAAAACAACCCTATTTCACCTTCTATCCATCCTACGGAAAATGAAATAACCACGCGTGCGTACGTACGGAATACTGTCTCCACGCCATGGTGTAATCAATTTTTCTACCACCACCTTACATGGATGGGTATAATGGTGTAAAGAGATAACTATATATGGCTATTTTAAAGTGATATTGATTCTATAATATTATACATACACTTCAATACAATTCGACGATCATGGGAATGATATCATCGCTCGTGCGTACGTACGGACTACCGTCTCGACGAAAGCGATGAGATTCATTTTCAATGATTACCCATTCAAAAATAATTATAAAGAATATATAATGAATAATAATGAAATATATGAAATAATGAAGCTACTGGATTTATGTGTATATATATATATATATTTCATCTACTTACTTCCATTCAAGTCAACAAAGAAAGCAAAACAGCGTTCATGCGTACGTACGACCTACCGTCTACCTGAACGGTGTGTTTCATTTCATTTATCTATCTATTATATATATATATATACTGAACATATATGATATTTAAATCATTTTTTACATTCTGGGAGTAATTAAATCATGATATATTTAATAATAATATCAAGAACATCAATTCCAAACATGTACGATAAATGAAACAATTTTACCCAAAACGCTACTTTAACATGGAATTGACAAATGAACGGGAAATATAAATGCCTAATTAAACCATATATGATATAATAACAATGAATATGACTCTATAATATGTCAATTACATTATTTCAATAAATATACATGATTTTCGGATACATACGAAGCATATGAGATATAAGGTAAGTGAAAATCTTGCAATCTCATTTTTATCCGAGATTGATTATACATCAAAATTTACTGGGGAATATTTATCATCCACATCCATGTTTCCTTAATATGTAATATTATTTCCATCCTCCTAAAATTTTTTAAATCCAATTTTACCAATTGGTGAGTTTTTAGTAAAAGATATGAATGGAATCATTTGTCGATTTTAGTACGAGGTACTTTTTGACTTTTCCGGGAAAAGTACAAGAAGAAATTTTTTTAACATATAAGACATGAATAGATTTTTATGATTTCATAGAACACTATTTCCTTTAATATTCCTTTAATTGTTTTAATGTTTATTTTTAATCAACTTCTTTTAGTTTAAAATTGTATGACATGTTAAGAATGGAAAAATGTTTATGAAGTAGAAAGGATATTTTCCTCAAGAATGGAGTTCAAGTGTATTATCAAAATTATTTTCTATATAAGATAATATAGGGTTCTATTTCTATCCCTATTTTTACATTGATTTGATTATGTTATTATGGAATTAATTTTATGATGTCCTTTTGTCTTACATAGATTATGTTATGATGGGATGAAGTTTAAGAATCTGATTTTAATTACATGGGTTATGCTATGATATATGATTTATGATTTTATGGAACACATAATAATGGTATCATTATGAGATGTGTGGGACCTATATCTCCCACCAATTCATTGGGTAAAGATTTATATCTCATGTGATTGACATGGATGGAATGGTAATTTAATCATGTTCAGTAATATAGGACTGGAACGAGGTGTGAACTCGATTCAGAAAGGGACTTTGTTCACTAAGATGGTCTTGGCAGTAATGTCTTGTCTACAATGGAAATCATAACATGTGCTGAATGGTTTCCACAATTACATGTTTTATTCCCATTATATTTGATCATGGTTGATGTTCCATTATGATATATGCCTTACGTACTTCCACGATTCATGTCTTTGCTCATGATATTGATGTTTAAATTTCATGTTCACGTTTTTTCTTTCAAATGTTTATGGATTGTTTTTTGTTCACTATACTTACACTTAGTGAGAATTTGAGCTCACCCTTAATATGTTTTCTTTTTCCTATGATTTAATGAATGGTTTTAGGTAAGAAAACAAAAAGGGGAATATCTTTATGGGAGATGTTGAAGATCATTCACCACAATTAGAAGATTATTTTCCAAGTTTCCAAAGACAATAAACTATTACGGTCCTTGTGTGTATATTTTCATTATGTATTAAGTATTTCAAAAAAGTAATGTAATTTCCATGTACGTCATGATTTGGGTCTCTACAGTTGGTATCAGAGGCAAAGGAGGTAGGAATGAATCTGATCATTGGGAAACTCTCACATGTGAGTGTTGGATAAAGCATGGCTCTCTGCCCAAGGGCTTCATGTGGAAATGGATGCCACTGGGGATGGTGGTGTGTCCCTCCCAGTGGGTGTAACCACCCATGGAGTTCCCTGATAGGTATTAATTATAGTCCACTGGAAGTAATTTCCAGACCACTACAGTTGGTATCATAGGCAATGGTTTAGTTAACCTTTGGAAGCTAGGATGCCAAAACTATAGTGAGATCTCTAGAGATATTTATAAGGTATGTCTAGGGATGTCCCTAAGGGTAAGTATAAGTATAGGTTATAGTCACAGAATTATGGTAACAATCATAGAATTTAACCTAAGATGTTATATTTGGAAGGTAATCCCCCTTTATTGTGTTGTTTTACCTAGCATGATTTTTTCCTCTCACACCATTCTTTTTGGGTTTTATAAAATTGCTGGAAACAGGAAGACTCTCATTAATGGAGAATATGATGGACAATGTAATGATATCATTCAAGAGAAAAAAAATGAAACGTGATTTGGGAGTCCAAACATCGTTATCATGCCTAATCAAAAATATCATATTATAATCAATAATCTCATCTTTGGTATGTTTCCTGACTCAGTTAATAAGAGAAAGATGGAGTTTCATGATGATCATAGAGGAAAGAAAGTTCAATTTCCATCATGTAAATCATGTCATAAGAGGCATAAAGGAGAATGTTTCAAAGGAAGTTAAAGATGATTTAGGTGTGGAAAAGAAGAAAGCAAATCTAGTAAGTGCAAAGGAAAAGGTTCAGTTAACACCATTGAGAAGGATAATGGTATTTCTACGACATCAACAATGATTAGATGTGATAAATGTGGAATGTATTGGCATTATGTAAACCAATTACCTAAGGGAAATTATCATGAAGAGAATCAGCATGGTAATATGGGTATAATTTATGTGGTTGAAGATTAGGAGACTACAAATGATATATGAGATGAAATAAGTGTTGAAGCTTGGTCAATGGTTTAAGAAGGTATTGGAATAATTGTATGTTTATCAAGAGTTATGTTGTATAGTTAATGGTACTATGGAATAAAGAATCATTAAGGATTGTTACACTATTGTTTTTCCTAAAGTATTTGAATGTATATGTTGAATGGTACCGGTAACCATGAAAGGTTATTCAAATATTTTTTGGAAGGTAGATGATATGCGCATAATGAAGGGATAAGGTGATAATGAGATGTTTGATAGTATTCATGAGCTCATGATTGATATAAGAGCTAAGTGATATCATCATTTGAGTATATAGAATTTTTGAGAAATTTTCTATGTGGAAAGAGTTAACTTTTGACAGCATTCATTTTTTCACTAAGGTTCAATGGGTATTCATTTTTCAAGAGAATACATGTTTAAGGTATTCACATGATTGGAATGTGACCAACAAGACATATGAGGGCTAAATGATGGTATTCAAGTGCTTTATCTTTATACTATGAGTTTGGAAAGAAGTATTTTGGATAAGCCTAAATATTGGAATGGATTATGTGGTACATAAGATAGTATTGTTTAATGATAGAAATGATTGTTATAATAGTATTGTTTTAGAAAAAGGATAACATGCAGGATGGGTGACAACCCGTCGCGACGGACAAGGTTGCGGGAATTGAACCCACAGCCGAAGTGTGACATGCCTTCATCACCTACCACTGGCCTATAGGAAGTCCCCTGTTAGTATAAATGTGTTTTAATTTATTAAATGGTATGATATATGATGTATACGTCCATTTTAGGATCCAAATATGATTAATCTCACTATATATGGACTTATGTATATTGATAACTTTTGCTAACCTTTTGTTTGAGACGGATGGAATGACCCATCATTCTATCACCTGATCTACTAACACATCGTGAATGAAAAATTCAACTTCATTTATTTAATTGATGAAGTGTAAATTTTCCAAGGAACGACCAACAGTGAGATTGTACCAAAATCAAGTAAGAATTTATTCTAATTAAAAAAATTCAACAATAGGGAAATGATGTTGAAAACCGAAAATGTTTTCCTAGTTCCCTTATAGCTGATGAATCAAATGGTACCTTAGATCATAAAAAATTTATGGCTTTGTGATTGTTTTCTTTTTCATAGACATGTTCTCTACCACTCTCCATCAGAACTTGGAGGTTAGATTTTTCTTCCATATCTATATTTCCACCTCTGTTCTCCTCAGGGGAAACCCAGTGATGAGTTAATCGGGGTAACTGTTACATTTCTGGCTTTCCTTTTTAAAATGAAGTTTTAGTATTCCTTTTTACAATGTGGGTTTCTATGAAATAATAATTTATGTATTAAACCATTTATAACCCCACCAAATTTTTAGGGCGAAATTCATTTTAAGGGGGGTAGAATGTAACAACCCGAGAGTTTATGAGAATTATTATTTTTAATTTCATTGATGTCTTGTGTTGTATGCTAAACCAAAATTATCTTGTAATATACTGAACACCATATTTTCTTGTAGTATATGCAACACTATTATGTGCTTGTATTACACACAATTTCACGTTCATTTTATAGAAACTATTCTATGCAACATTTGTATAGATTTTGTTTAATGTATGAATTTAAAAAGTTTTGATTTTGTTATAGGCAACACCAAACAGAGCTTTCACTACATACATCCCGGACTTGGCTTGCATTACACGCAATAAAGACCTTCCTCGATAGCATGTGTACTACGCAATACCAAGTTTCACTAAACGAGATATTATTATAATATTATTATGAACTAGAAATTATGAATAGTAATACCTACGTTTTGAAATTTTATAAATTTTATCATTCAAAATGGACATCATTTTTGGATTCAAAATATCAAAATTAGCCTAGGGTGAGTTTTTGGTATTTTTCTAAAAACATTAAATATTAGATGAATAGTGAAAACACTGGGTTACTATTTAAAAACTGACTTTTTATTTCAATAAGTATTTATTTTATTTAAATTTATTTTTGGTCAAAATAGATACATAATACTTTTATAAGTTCAATTTATTTCATTTGAGTCATTTTATAATAATTTTAGATATATAAAAATTTTATTGAACATTTCACCGTTTTTACCCACCTCCTAAGATAATTTGTAAATTCACATAAAACATAATTTTACCGCTTCTGTGAGTGTAATTTCTAAAATCCAAGAGAAACGGTTAATATAAAGGACTAAAATGTGGTTCAGTGAGATGAAAATAATTTTTGGTGAATATTAACCTTTTACTTTTATTTACCACGGCTAAAAGTAATTTGGGTAATTAAAGGTAAAAATGATATTATTATTATCCTAACACATGTCTTAATTCTATTGGATAAATGTAATTCGACCAAAAATAACCTTAGGAATAAAATAGGACCATTTAGGTCCACCTGAATTAGATTAGGACATTTCTTATTAATTTATTTAAAGAAGGGTTAAAATAGTTAAAATCAATGTTTAATAAATAAAACATTTTTAATATAGGGAGAAAAATAAGAAAAATTCTTCTATAAATATTCATTAGAAAGAAAAAGAGATTTAGTACATAATAGTATTTTATTTATGATTTTTAGATATTAAATAATTTAATTTATTTATGACACAATTATGATGATGTAATTATATTATGAATAAAAGATTGAAATAATTAGTGTTATAAATACCCAAAGAAATGTAATTTCAGACTTTTTATGAAATACAATAATATTCTAGTTTAATATGACATGTTAGTATTTATTTAATTAACTTTTTTCGAACTAATAATTATTTTATTATTTTCACAAAAATTAATTACCAAATAGTGTCAAAATTGACAAAAAAAATAATTTTTAAAATAAATATTATCTTATTTATTGTTATTTTATTCCTAAAAATCTAAGGCTAGATAAAATGACTAATATAAGGTTATATATATTAATAATAATCAACTTGGGGTACTTTTGTCTTGTTATAGTATGTTTATTAACCTTATAGTGTAAGAAAACAAAAAGACACGGTAAAAGTAAAATTATTTAACTTATAGTTAAATCTAAATGATAAGGTTAAAATAGAAACCTAAACTTTAATAAATTCTTTTGGTTGAGAGTATTTCAACCCATACCCACATTAGTTTCGAAATAAATCAATTTGGAGCTATTAAAAACTGAATATGACATTATTGTAAAATATTATTTTGTGTTTTTCAAAAGGTACCCCTCTCCTCAATTTTAAAAAGGGAACCCCTTCCCTCTTCTCTCCACACCCTTTTGAGTCTTGAAGCTCGGCCAAACCCAGACCATTTATCTTATCCACTTCCCTAGAAACATTCTGGTGGTTCTGGTCTTCTCAAAATTCCAACACTACTTCCTTAAGAGAAAGCTTAAAGGAGGTGCGTCGAAGAAGAGGTAATCTCTTCTTTCGAGTCTCTCATGTTTCTTTCTTCATGAACTTCTTCTTATTTTGTTGTTTCATTATAAAGTAATAACATCCGTATCACTACTATACTGATATTTTATTATGAATATTAAACAACCCTATTTCATCTTCTATCCATACTATGGAAAATGAAATCACCACGCGTGCGTTGTACTGAATACCGTCTCCACGTCGTGGTGTAATCAGTTTTTCCACCACCACCTTACATGGATGGGTATAATGGTGTAAAAAATAACTATATATGATTATTGTAATGTTATAATTATTCTGTAATATTATACATACATTTAAATACAATTCCTCGATCATGGTAGTGATATCATCGCTCGTGTGTACGTACGGACTATGGTCTCCATGAAAGTGATGAGATTCATTTTCCATGATTCACCATTCAAGATTGATTTTAAAGAATATATAATGAATAATAATGGAATATATGACATAATGAAGCTACTATATTTATGTATACATATATATATATTTTTTATCTACTTACATCCCTTCAAATCAATAAAGAAAGGAAAATAGCATTCATGCGTACGTACGACCTTACGTCTCCAAGAACGGCGTGTTTCATTTCATTTATGTATCTATTATATATATATATATACTGAATATATATGATATATAAATCATGTTTTACATTCTGGATGTAATTAAATCATGATATAATTAATAATAATATCAAGAACAACATGTCCAAACACGTACGATAAATGAAACAATTTTACAAAAAATGCTACTTTAATATGGAATTGAAAAATGAACAGGTAATATAAATACCTAAGTGAACCATATATGATATAATAAACATTAATATGATTCTCTAATAAGTCAATGACATTATTTAAATCATTATACAGGAGTTTTGGATACATATGAAGAATATCAGACATAAGGTAAGGGAAAATATCTCAATCTCATTTTTATCCGAAATTGTTTATACTTCAGAATTTACTGGGGAATATTTAACATCCACATCCATGTTTCCTCAATAAATAATATTATTTCCATCCTCCTACAATATTTTTAATACAATTTTATAAATTGGTGAGTTTTTAGTAAAAGATATGAAAGGAATATTTTGTCATTTTGAGTACGAGGTACTTTTTGACTTTTCCGGCCAAAGTACGAGAATAATGTTTTTTTAAATTATACGGCATGAATGGAATTTTATTATTTCATAGAGAACTATTTCCATTAATCTTCCTTTACAATTTTCATGTTTATTTTTAATCAACTTGTTTTAGTTTTAAATTGTATGAAATTTTAAGAAAGGAAAAAAAATTTGAAGTAGAAAGGATATTGTCCTCAAGAATGGAGTTCTAGTGTTTTATCAATATTATTTTCCATCTAAGATAATATAGGGTTCTGTTTCTATCCCTATTTCTACATTTATTTTATTATGTTATTATGGAAATAATTTTGTGATGTACTTTTATCTTACATGGATTATGTTATGATGGCATGAAATTTAAGAATCCCATTTTTATTAGATGGGTTATGTTAAGATATATGATTTATGATTTTGTGGAACACATAAGAATTGTATCATTGTGATATGGGTGAGACCTATATCTACCTACAATGCATTGAGTAAAGATTTATATCTCATGAGATAGATATGGCGGGAACGGTATGTTAATCTGGTTCATTAATACAGGACTCGAACGAGGAGTGAACTCGATTCAGAAAGGGACTTTGTCCCCTAATATGGTCTTGGAAGTAATTCCTTGGCTACTATGGAAATAATAAGACGTTCTGAATGGTTTCCACAATTACAAGTTTTAATCCCATTATATTTTATCATGGTTGCGGTTCCATTATAATATATTCCTTACATACTTCCACGATTTTTGTCATTGCTCAAGATTTTGATGTTTAAATTTCTTGTTCATGTTTTTGCTTTCAAATGTTTATGGATTGTTTTATGATCTCTATACTTAACATTAATGAGCATTTGTTCTCAACCTTTATATGTTTTGTTTTCCCCCGGATTTAAAGAAAGGTTTTAGGTGAGAAAACCAAAAGGGGAAGTTCTTTATGGGAGATGTTGAAAATATTTCACCACGATTAGAAGACTATTTTATGAGTTTCCATGGACACTAAACTATTATGGTATTTTTGTGTCTATTTTTGTTATGTATTTTTTATTCCGCAAAAGTAATGTAATTTCAATGTACGTCATGATTTGGGTCTCTACAAATAAAGATTAGTGCTTGGAAAGCCAACATGTGTTTGGAGCTGAGTAGGTTGTGGTGGATGATCTGTCTGGAAAATCCACAGTGCGAGGTACTATTCTATTAAATTATTCCTTGATGAAAGTGTTGTTTGATATGGGTGATTCACACTCTTTTATGGTTTCACGTGTGGTTGATTTTCTGGGTTTAAGGGTATAAATGATGTCCCCATTTTTTAAACCTCAAACTCCTCTGGGTTGAAGAGAGTGTGGAGCCTTCGTGTTAGAGAAAGTTGTATCGGTGTGGGAGAGGTTGAGATTGTATGGAATTTCGAATGTTCAATATGGATGGGTATGATGTAATCCTGGGAATGGATCTCTTGGTGGATTTTGAGGCCTGCATCGATTGTGATGCGCGAACAGTGTCTTTTATGACACACGATGGTATTGGACAACTCTTTAGAGGATAGAAGCATGAAAGGAAGGGTGGAACAAGTTTGTTAGCCCCAGCAGTGGGTACGTTATTGTATCAGTTGGTAGAATTGTTGTTGGAATCAGTAGAGTGTGTTGAGCAGAGTGTTCCTCTGGTAGGGGTGGATCAGTTCAGGGATTTTTTTCCGGAATAATTCTCTGGGTTACCTCCCGTAAGAGAAGTGGAGTTTACGATTGATATCCTTCTAGGGACCAGTCTTATCTCACTTCCATCTTATTAAATGGCACAAGTTGAATTTCGGTAATTGAAAATCTAGTTGGATGATTTAGAAAACAATGGGTTTATCCATCCTATCACATCTACGTGGACAGCTCCGGTGTTGTTTGTGAAAAAGACAGATGGATCCTAGAGGCTCTATATTGATTATCGTATACTTAACCATTTTACGATAGTGAATAGATATCCACTTATAAAAATCGATGATTTGTTCGACCAGTTGAGGGGATCCCAGTAGTTCTCCAAGATCTCCCTGAGGCAGGGATATCATCAATTGCGGGAGAAGAAGGAGGATATTGCTAAAACAGCTTTCAGAAGTAGATATGGCCATTATTAATATGTGGTTATAACCTTTGGTCTAACGAATTCACCTATAATGTTTATGGAATTGATGAATCAAATATTACAGAGATATATGGATTCATTTGTGGTGGTGTTTGTAGATGATATTCTGGTGTATTCAATGACAAGGGTGGATCATGATTAGCACTTGGAGATAGAGTTGGGGATCTTGAGGGATCATCTGTTTCATGCCAAATTGTCAAAGATTGAATTTTGGATACATGAATTTCCTTTTCTTAGCCTTGCGATTTCAGAAAGGGGTGATTTAGTGGATCCAAAAAAGATAGAGGATGTTGTCTCGTGGCAACCGTTAAAGAATGTTTTTGAGATATGATGGTTCCTTGGTATAGCTGGGTATTATTGTCATTTTGTTCATGATTTTTCATGTTTGGATTCACCGATGACAGCTTTGAAAAGAAAGAATGTTCTATTCCTGTGGAATGAACAGTATCCGTATTGTTTCGAAGATCTAAACGGTCATCATAAATTATCACCAATCTAGGTTTTTCCATAATCAGGAAAAGGGTATGTGGTGTATTGTGATGCATCAGGATCAGGGTTTCAGGGCGTTCTCTTGCAAGGGAATCATGTGGTTGTGTATGGCTCATGATAGTTGAGGATGTATGAGAAGAACTACCCAACTCATGATTTGGAGTTGTAGCAGTGGTCCATGCTTTGCAAGTGTGGCTTCATTATCTCTTCGGTGAGAAATTCATAGTATATACAGATCATATGAGCTTGAAGCACATTTTCTCACAAAGGGATTTGAACATGAGGCAATGGAGATGGATGGAATATCTCCAGATGTTTAATTTTGACATGATGTACACACCGGGTAAGGGAAATTCAGTGGCTGATGCATTAAGTAGAAAATCATATGCTCAGGTGGTGAAACATGCATCAGACCATTGGCAGTTGATGTCGATTATAGCTGATATGAGGTTGGAATGTGAAGACTAGAGCGATAGAGTGGTCTTCTTTCCAGTTTTGTTAATTCCTAACTTGGTTGGCCTGGTTAAAGAGGCACATATATACGATTCTGAGTGTGTGACCATGGGGTCGAGACTCAATGGTGGGCATACCATTGAGGGTTGGCAACTGAATGGAGAATCAGTTTTGTGTTTTCAGAGTCAGATTGTTGTACCAGTTCGTTTTCAATAGGATATTATTAGGGTGTTTCATTATTCCATGTGGGTTGTTCATCATGGAATTCAGAAAATGTATAAAGTGATTAAACCACGGCTCTGGTGGGCTAGTATAAATAAATATGGTTTAGTTTGTTTCGAGATGCTTGACCTATGAGCAGGTCAAGGAAGAGCATCAAAGGCCAGCAGGAATGTTGCAGTCTTTACCAATCCTTGTTTGGAAGGTCTCCCAATAATGGTCAGAAATCATGATTCCATTTGGGTGATAGTGGATTGGATAACGAAGTCATTCCATTTCATCCCGATTCGTGAATCTCATATGGTGGAGGATCTGTCAATAATCTATATCTGGGAGGTGGTAAAGAGGCATGGTGTTCCAGTTTCGATTAAATCAGATATAGATCCTAGGATTACATATCGTTCCTGGAAATCATTACAGCAAGCCCTTGGAACGCAGTTGACGATGAGTACTGTGTATCACCCTTACACGGATGGTCAATCCGAGAGGACAATAAAAACTCAAGAGGATATGTTGCGGGCTTGTGTCATGGATTTTGGTGTCTTGTGGGTGGAGCACTTTTCGTTGTTTGATATCTCATACAATAATAGTTATCAGGAATCCAAACAGATGGCTCCGTTTGAAGCGTTTTATGGGTGGCCATGTCGTTCTCCACAATGTTGGGTGGAAACAGGTGAGTCCTCAATGGTTGGACTGAGCCTTGTCCAGGAGACTACGGAGAAGATCATGTTTATCAAAAATAGAATGGAGACGACTCAATGTTGCCAGAAATCATAAGCAGATCGTCGTAGAAGGTAGTTTTCATTCGAGGTGAGTGATCATGTCTTCTTGGGGATATCTGCTAGGTTGGGACATCGTCATTTTGGGATGTAGGGAAAGTTATCTCTGAGTTATATTAGGCCTTTTGAGATTTTTGAGTGGGTTGGTGAGGTGGCTTATCGTTTGGATTTTCCACCTAGGTTCAGTGCGGTGCACAATGTGTTTCATGTGTCACAGCTGAAAATGTATCATCCTAATCGTGACCATGTGATTCGATGGGATCATGTTGAGCTAATATTAGATGCTTCATTGGTGCACGTGACAGTGCAGGTTTGGATAGGCCTGAGAATGTATTGCGTGGTAAAAGCATCAGTTTAGTTTTTGTTTTTTGGGAACAAGGTCAGATTCAAGAGGAGACTTGGGAGCGGGAGAAAGAGACGGTCGAGGAGTGGCCCGAGCTCTCTCAGTAAAGGGTGGGTTCACTACTTTCCGAGGACGGAAAATCCAACGGTGGGGAGAATTTAGTAACCCCTTTTTGAGGTATGTGGCCTTTTTTATTCATTTTTTATGTGATTATAGTGAATGGGATGAGTTTAGAAGAGGTTGGGAGAGTTTGGAATGGTTTTGGATGAGTTTGGGGGATTTTAAAGGGTTGCACGACTTGAGCACGGTAAGAGGAAACTGTGAAAGGGAGACAGTAGACTTCGCATGACCTGTGCATGGTTTACCAAACCGTGTGAGGCAACCGTGTGGACAATTTCTCATGTGGAAGTAGATTGATTGTAATTACCGCACGGTTTTCCAAACCACGTGGGATAACCGTGCGGCCACTAAAAAATTGGCTTATAAGATCCGGGCTCACTCAGGATGGCCTCATTTCACTCAAATCTTCTTCCCACTCAAGCCTCACTTGGGATTTTGGGTTCTCAGGGGTTAAGGGTGCTCTATCAATCTATTTGGAAGCGTATCAAAAGGGATTCAAGGTGGTTTGAAGGTGGTTTCTCTCAGGTAAGTCTCTACTTTTATTTCTCTTGTGTTTTACTCTAGGTATACATCCCTCTATTTCGTTGTTTTCTAGATATATACTTGTTGTGTGTAGATCTAGGGGTTTAGTTGCCTTTGTTGTTAATATTAAGGCTTGTGGATGTTAGGGAAAGGGATTTAGAGAGGTTTCGGTGGTGCGTTCTCCGGATTTGAGGTGTGGTGGCATGTGGGTCGATTTCTCAGGAACCCTAAAGTTAGGTGGCTTCTCTCTCGACTCCCATTGTTTAGAACTAGTGGTTCCTTGTTATAATTAATTGTTGTTCTAAAAATTAATTGTGAATTTTTATGGGAAATTGGTTGGAAATCCCTTGGGTGATGTTTTGTGGATTTTTGGGAGAAAAGGTGTTTTATGGCGAAATGATATTCTTGTGGATTTTAAAATGATGATTTTAAAATGGGATGATATGGTTGATTTGGGAAAATGATTGATGGAAAGGGATTTCAATAAAAGTGTGGTTTTATTGAAATGTTTTCTTGCTTGGAAAATGGATTTCAATAAATGGGTGTTTTGTTGAAGTGGATTGATATAAAATTGAATTGGTTGATTGCATGTGGTTGTGACCTTGGTGGGTTTATTCTTGGTTTCTTTTGATTGAAATGTAGTATGGAAGTGGGCAGGAAGACTCACAATAAAATGGGGTTGGGTAGTGGTCGGAAGAACCACCATATGAGTAGTGGTCGGGAAGTACCGCTAGTTGTGAATGGGTGAACGAGCTGGGTGGAAATCTCACCATTTTGATTGTTTTAGTGTGAATGAGTGAACGGGTTTGGCAGAAGTCCCAAAATTTGGTTTCTTGTTGTGAATTCCTTTTCAAGATGGAATTTTTATGCCAATGAGTAAATGTTGGAATGCTTGTGGCTTTTTTGGTTGGCTTTCCCTTGGTTTCTTGGTTTGGGTGTGATGGCTTGCTAAGAGCATAGTTGGATTATGTAAATGGTTCCACTTGTGATCATCTTATATATACTATTTTATATAAATGTGCTAATCGCTTTATCATATTAGTGTGTGTAGGGAGGTAATTTGGGGAAATCCTATTGAGTTTTAGTACACACCCCTTCTTTGGCACTATGGTGTCTTTGAAGATGTTTTGTACCATGACATGGGGAAAGGTAAGACATATCCCTCCTTTAGTGGAGAATTATGATCCCTTGGTGGAGCTTGGAGCTTGGAGCTTGGTGTGGAGCTGTGGCGGTGTCATGGCTTGTAGTGTTTGGTTGTTTTGTTTCCATAATGTACTCTGACATTGTGTGGACATGTATGGTTATATTGGTATTGGGTTGGGTTGTGGAAAAACTTGGTTGTCTTTTTGAAATGCATGGTTGGGTAATGGAATTGATATTCATCATATAGTGGCTGTTAGTGGATGGTTTGATTGGTTTTGTCTTAAGGGAAAATCGTTCCCCAACTTAATCAGGAATCCCTTGACATTTATTGCCAGCCTTTGGCACCTTGGGAACATTTATTAAGGTCAAGTAGCCCTCAAAGTCTCCTCAAGGCAATGATATACGGGCGGGGTGTTACACTGGTCTTCACAAAAGACCAACTCTAGTTCACTAAGAGGAAGTTTAAAATAGGCACGTCAAAGGAGAGGTAATATCTTCTACCAATTCTATCATGTTTCTTTCTTCTTATACATCATATTATTTAGTTGTTTCATTATAAAGTAATAACATTAGTATTATTTATATACTTCTATGTTATTATAAATATGAAACAACCCTATTTCACCTTTTATCCATCCTACGAAAAACCAAATCACCATGTGTCCGTACGTACGGAATACCATCTCCATGCCGGGGTGTAATACGTTTTTATACCAACACCTTATGTGGATGGGTATAATGGTGTAAATTATATCTATGTATGATTATTATAGCATGATACAAGTTCTGAGATATTATATCATCGAATCCAATTCCATTCAACAATTATGTGACTGATATCATCGCTCGTGCATAGGAACAAATTACCGTCTCCACAAACTGATGATATTCATTCTCCATGTTAACCATTCAAGAATGATTAAAATGTATATATAATGAATAATAATGAAATACATTCCATAATAAATCTACTGTATATATATAGATATATATATATATGTGTCATTTACTTACATGCATTCAAGTCAATAAGGAAAGGAAAACATCATTCATGCGTTCTACAACCTACCATCTCCATGAACAGTGTATTTCATTTCATTTATCTATCTATCATATATATATATATAATGAATATAAATATGATATATAAATCATGATTTACATTCTGTAAGTATGTAAATCATGATATAATAAAAAATAATATCATGAACAACAAGTCCAAACACATACGATAAATGAAACGATTTTACCCAAAACACAGCTTTAACATGGAATTGACAAATTAAAGGTTAATATAAAGTCATAAGTGAATCATATATGATATTATAAATATTATTATTATTCGTTTACAATATAATAATATATTTAAAACCACTATACCGGAGTCTCGGACACATACAGAAGAAATTGGGCATAAGGTAAGGGATAATTTTTCAATCCCATTTTTATCCGAGGTTTCTTATAGGTAAGTATTTAATGGGGTTAAATTTTTCATCCATATCCATTAAATTTTATTACTAAAGTGTTTAGTATTCATTCATGTATGTTAAAAGTCATTTTAACCCCTCTTTGATTTTTACTTTGTGTTATGGAAGGAATCTTTCTTTTGTTTACCATACATGGCACTTTTTGACTTTTCCTTTAAAAGTACGAGGAGAATGTTTTTTAACTTATACGACAAGAATATATTTTTACTGTTTCATATTGCCTTTTCATTATGAGGATTACTCTATAATATATCATGATTATTTTTATTAAAATATTATTCGTTTAAAATTTCATGTCATTTTGAGAAAATAAAATGATTTGTATGATGAAATGATATTTCCTTCAAGAATTCATTTCAAGTGTTTTATCAAAACTATTTTCCTTCTACGATGAAATTATTTAGTTTTTTTATGTTTCAAGTATAATTGCTCGATTATTTGCATGGTTTTATTTTTCTAATGATGAAATGATATCCATTTGTTTTATATGAATTATGTTATAATGGGATGATGTTTAGGAAACCCATTTTAATATTTCGGTTATGATGAATTATTTATGTTTATTTTGTGGCATACGTATGAATGATTTCATTATGAGATGGGAGGGACCTATATCTCCCTTCAATTCATTGGGTAAATATTTATATCTCATGAGATAGACATGGATGGAATGGAAAGCTAATCTGGTTCAGTGATACAGGACTAGAACAAGGAGTGAACTCGATTCAATAAGGGAATTTGTCCACTATTGTGGTCATGGCAGCAATTCCATGGCTATTATGGAAATCATATCATGTGCTTAATGGGTTTCCAAAATTACATATTTTATTCCCCATGCTATTTTATCATGATTAATGTTCCATTATGATCTATGCCTTACATACTTCCATGTTTTATGTCACTGATCAAGATATTGATGTTTAAAAATTATGTTCATGTTTTTTTAAATTAAAATCTATATGGTTTGTTTTATTTTCTCCATGCATACCCTCATTGAGAATTCGATCTCACCCTTTATATGTTTTCTTTTCCCCAGGATATAAAGAATGGTTTTAGGTAAGAAAACAAAATGGGGAGATCTTTTTGGGAGAAGTTGAAGATCTTTCACCATGATTAGAATATTATGTTCCGTGTTTTCGAAGACACTAAACTAATATGGTATTTGAGCATCTGTTTTTTTCATGTATTATGTATTCCACAAGTATTTTCAATGTACGTCAAGTATGGGTCTCTACAAATGTAGTCAATCATCATTCCCAAACCAAGATGATTGGGTCAATCAAAGATTTTTTAGACATCACATTTTCCTTTGAGAATAAAAAACACAATATTTGGTGATGTGAAATTGTCCTATTGATGCTATAATTTAATGTATGTATCATGGTGGACAACCATTCAATCATGAGAATGATATCAAATTCTAAAATCATACAAATAAATATGTCCCATACAAATTAACTTTATCTTATCTCAAGGGGGAACTCCCAGCACTGGTATACACTCTTTGATCGAATCCCTAATGGAAGGTCATTTTTTATCACACTATTGTAAAAAACAACATCAATGATAATTATCACCAAAATAAAAACAAATATTATGGATTTATAAGCACTATTATTGAAAATATTATAATATAATGTAGAGGCTACTAGAATAGTACATATCACCATAGAAGGTCCAACACATTGTACATAAGGTATCGGCTACACCGTGTACATTTGTCTGGATCCCCATCGCTAACATATAGAATGGTAAACCTGAGTTGGTCCACTCTATGAGTTTTATAAGTTCATTATATTCCCCCCAGTCATGACCACCTCATTTCTCAGATCGGACAACCACACTCTAGATCCCTTCCTAATATGATGTTCATGACCATACATAAGAACATGTAGTTAGTGATGACCCTCTCTTACTGTTCAAGAGGGGAAAAAATATCTCAAATTATTATAGATAATCCATATTTCCACAAAAAAAATTTCTATTGAGTCTATAAAAAACTAGGGATTCATATGTCTAAATCTACTGTATAGATAGAACCTCACATGGATACATGATTACACAAAATATATACTAACAACACTATGTGGAAGCTTGAAGTGATGCTTCTTACTTTTGATCATTATTGTTTCAGATCAGTGTGTCAAACCACACTAGCTCACATCCCCATTCCCTATCCTATTACACTCTGTGATAATCACATGATTCACTATTCTAGATTGGTAGTAATGTGAAATAAAATTACTTATGGTAAGATTTCATATATGATTTAAACATAAAATAAAATATTTTAGATATTATTTCACATAACAGAATATGTTTGAAACACTCATGATTTATAAAATGGGTAGAATCGTCCATGTCGGATAATGTTCTGTAGTCTATCTGAATAAACATTATGGCTTTATCAGCCATTAATGTATTAAGTTTGACATAATCGTTGATGGTCATTTGAAATTCCATCTAAACTATATCATGATGATTTTATGTATATGTAATAAAATTACACCATAATTTGGAAGAACAACGATGCATATATGTTGAAAGATACACCCTCATATTTAGAGGTGTATCAAGATACATGAAAATTAATAACATGTCCATTAGCCATGACTCTGTAGCCTATAGATCATCGTCCACTACAAATATGTGAATATACTGCTACTGAAACTCATGTGTCAACTCGACTATATTTTGGTAAGATTTTGGGGCTCCCTGAATAGTCATCATAAATTATAGAAAACCCACTTGAGACTATCCATTAATGATCATACAAGGAATAACTGGAAGTTCCTCATGTGGCAATACTGGAGGTTTTAATAGTGTAGCAGGCCCACCACATTTGTTTCCTGGTAATCACCACCCCTTAGGTGCATGAATCGAGGATTTCACGGTAGAATGTATCTGAAAAATATAATAACATGGATTAGTTTCGATTTTAAAATTGATAGAAACATATATATATATATATATGAATAGTATAAGCACATTTATTCTAATATAAGATCCACACCCCCCCTTCCCACTCCACAATCCATGTCTAGGTGATGTAAAAAACCAAAATAACCATAAAAGATACTACCTACGTCCCACTACTATGGTTATGTATATGTCAACATCCCAACCATACTTCCATGTTCCTAGTAATTACTGTGTAAACTTCAAGTTATAGAGGAAATAACCCATTAAATTAAAATTGGAATTTTCATTTATCAATTGTCCTATAATTTGCAAATTTATAATTCCTCTATTTCCATATGTGTGTATATATATATATATAAATCGGGGCTCAGTTATATGTGTTTCCGTTAGAAAATTATAAAGGCCCATACTGATTATTAATTTTGATTGGTATCACATTAATTGAAAGTATTTATTTTTTCAGCCCCTAGTTAAAATTATTGCACAATTTCATTGACATATAAAACATGGTACCAAAACATGCAATTGCAAATGAATATAATAATATAAAAATGGAATGGAATATTCATGTAATATAAATCCTCAAGTGCATAAGATGATGCATTAGGCCATACATATTTTACTTGTTATCCATGGGTAAAAATCCCTATTAATAAGGAGCATAAAACATCATGTTCATTACCCAATGATTAAATAAAGGATACTATAATATGTAAAATCTATAACAACATGTACTATCCCATGTAAATTAGATTATCATAGTGTGTGGGTTACCAAATCCTAGGATAATTCACCTGACCAAATCTGAACACATCCTATTTCTCCTTTATACAATCATAAAATATTATTTCAAATAAATAAACATTTGATATGATATTTTGACTTCTTAGACCCATTTTAGTCAATATTAACCAATCCCGGTTGGCCACATGACCCAAATCATGTATCCTCTTACAATATAGGCTTACGATAAGTATAAAAGGAAAATGGTGGAAATGTGTGATGACTATAACCTCAGGATCAGATTATATCATGGCGTCATAATCATATCCATCTATAGAGGAATAATAAAGTTAACCGAATAACTAAAGAATAAAAATCCAACATATAAATAACCACATAGTCCCATCCACTAATTTCATATAAAAAATTATGATCATGGAATTCTATAAAAAAATTAAATAGAAGGGAATCATGGGAACATGAATATACAACATACTATACAAAAACGAACAAAATACCAAATGATATCTCTTATAGAATCTCTATAATTGGATCAATCTTCTACCCCAATACACTATCTAGAAAAGTAATCATGCATCCATAGCTGGAAACATTCCCCTGTCATTATTTGTATCCATGATGACTATCTAAATAATAAATGGTGGCCTATTTATGGTATGTCCTAAAATCATTTTGTCATTATTAATGATGTATAATTCATTCCAATAAATTTACATATAATTACTAGTGTGAATGTTATAGTAAAAGCATAAAATGTAGTGTAGTAATAAATTACCCACCTAGGTTTGGGTTCTAATGGAACACCCTCACTCTACTACCTTCATTAGCCTAAGAAAAAATATCTCTTCTTTATAGTTGAATAATGATTTAAACAATAATAAAGTCTTGGTACATCTATCATAGACCATGATTCTTATATGATTCATACCTGATGATGATATATATAATAAGGCCATCTTATTATGGTAAGGCTTTGACAAAATCACATAATGTTCATTGGCTTGGTAGAAATATCACATAATCAAATTATTATTTAATTCAACGAAAATGGTCCCATTATTGATGTTCCTAATTTGAAACATAGTAATCAGTATATGAATAATGTAAACTCTAAACATAATAAGAAAATTCTATTCATTCTTCATAGGAAGCCCGATATCACTAAAAGAGTGATATAAAGACACTTCTCTCTGAGTATGTCCCTAACAGTCCACTAATAGAGCCCGAGTGTTACACTTGGTGTATCTAATAATTTGTATCCTAATTTTGTTTGTGGATGTCATCATGGGAAGTCCATGTATCACCTCTGGCATAATAATCATCATGTCCAATGAGTCAGTCCATGTATGTTAATAAAGGGATTCCAAGTATCATTCTAGGAATACATAAACCTACTGTTGGGTGAGTCTTTCCATGGAATAATATGAGGAAACGTGTTTCACCCATGAAATGTAATAAATTCACTAACAATTACTATAATAACATAGACCCAATGATTCCATTCATGGAGTTCACTATCTGAACATTTTTATCACCATTTGAATGGAGATATGAATGGTCATGGGACCAAATACAAACAATACAATTTTATTCACAACTAACTCATTTTACCATTAAATTTAAAAAATAATTATACTCACCCAATAAATATTGATTAAATCATAGTTTATTCTTAGAAGTCCTAGAATTCCATGAATTCACTCATTCAACTAATTTGGACTTTTTTATTTTATGAACACCTCAGGATAAATTATAAAGGATTAATAATGGACAATAGAATTGGGAAATGGTATTATGTATCCATATTTAATTAATTCCTTTTACATGTCAATAAATTTATTCAAAAAAACATTATATATTGGTAAATGAAAGCAACATAAAAGGTGAATCAAATAAGAGGACACACATTGTGGTTTTATCTAATTTATAAACACACCCAAGGGGTGTTTCAATTAATGGTCAATAAATTCCAATAATTTATTAACAGTTCTCATGGGTTATATAGATCAAACATACCCATTTAATCTATAAACCCTTACATTTAATAATGGAATCTATGTAAATAAATTTTTAACACAAATATATATATATATACATTAGGAAATTAATTAATAAGAATAAGACCACCTACCATATATTGGTTGTCAACTCCTCATTCGTTGTTGGCCTCTAAACCGAGATAGAATGAATTAAATTGATTAAAAAAATAAAATTCCCTGATAATAGGGAATATTATCTCATAATAAAATTACATTTTGAAAAAAGATAAATTATGGAACAAATAATTGGAATAGAGAGATTAACAGAGGCTCTATAATGAGACTAAAGGTGAGCTGTTTAGAGTATAGAGGAATAAGATATCACTAATTATTGGTTTAGGGAGAATGGAATATTTGAAAAAGGGGTAGAATTTATTTTCATGTGGAGAGGAAAGAAAAATAGATGTGTGTTTAATTTAATGACTTTAAAAATGGTTATTATTCACATTTATGTGGTTGTACAGTTTGGCTTCTTGGTCGGACAAACCGTACTCTAACCATGCACACCCCACTTCCTAGGGAGAAAAGACCATACAACCACCAACATATGGATAAACAAATAATGTGAATCCCATTCAAACCCTCTATCTAAACCCCTCACAACTGAATCCCCCCTCACATGGTTTAAAAAAATCATGTGTCACCGAAGATAAGTTGTATTTATTGAGGTACATGGTTTTTACTAACCATGTTATAATCATATACCCGTTTTATTTACTAAAAAAACTAGAGACATGATCTCTGAATAAGCCCTAGACCCTCTGAAACCCTCCCATAAACCATTTGTAACCTTAATAATGATAACAAAATGATTCCAAAATAGTATTTAATGGATACACACATCATTAAAAAACTAGGTTATTTAAAATAAAATTGGTTTAGATTAATTTTTTTTATGTCTTAATGACTTCACATGTCTATTATTTCTTTATTTGGGTTTTCACATGACATTTTTTTGTATGAACCATTCTAGGAGTAATCTTGGATGGGAATAATTTTTTTGTCCCCAAATTCCAACATAATTTATTGAAACAAATTTAGTTTATACCTCATACCAAATAAGTATAATCTAGTGACTTACATTATATATGATCATTTTAGGGATGTATTTATAATTTGTATCAACATTATATTGATATATCATCTTGTGAATGATATATGAATATATATATATATATATATATGATTTTTATATGATCATATATAGGTTCTCCTATTGTTAATTCATAGGATTGTGCTATGATATAGGCTTTAACTTCCTTGACTATACTATAAACCATCCCATATCTAGTGGATAATAATTTTACCCTAACATTCTCTTGTTTACCATAATCTGATGGGAATGTAATTACCAGAATCCTGTATAATTTATCCCAATTTTTTAATGGGATTATTGGAACACCCATATACTTATTATTATTTAATCCAATTATGGTCTAGAAGATTGTAATTTAGGTATTGATCATCCCAATTTTTATGGTTACTATTATTATTGATTTTTATGTTGATTTTTTTTATTTATGTCCAATGTTTTATGTCCCATTCAACTATAATAGTATTATTACAATATAAAATTTATAATATGAAATGAATGTATGGGTACAGTGGTGACTACAAACTATGTATGTTATTGTCTCACCCAAAATGTATCTCGCTCAGTACAAGTTTACTCCAAATGTTCATTGATACTAGTAGGGTTGATGTGATGGATAATAGCTTATAGTTCCTCTTACAGTCTGGATTAAGTGCAAACCCTTTTTGAGATGTAGTATGTTTTGGATGAGCATGGGTATATATCTATCCTCATGTTATTACATAGGTTATTATAGTTTTTGGACGTCCCTACATTCATTTATAAGGGATTTTTTTCCACATTTTTTTCTATCTATGTGCATAAATTGATTTTACTATCATATTTACATTATTTTTGGAATATATTGTATTATTTTTATATGGATATATATATATATATATATTTCATGTTCTCTTATCAAGATAACTCAAAAAACATGTTCCAATTCAATTATCAGCTGCATTTTGGTTCTTTAGCATGATTTTACTAATGTTCATAGAAATATTTGTACACAAAAATAAATATTAATAAACCGTAAATATTTATAACAAACTATGGTGATAAGTAGGTTTTAAATAGTTGTTTTGATAGCTTGATATGATTTCAGTAGGGTAATTATGCCTTTGAAATTATAATGTGTGGAGAAGTGTCTAGATGATATCTAAAAAATAAGTTAAGAATTAACTTTTTTTCATATATTTTGACCTTGATTATGAAGATGATAATGTAGTTATAGAATAAGGATCTATTATAAAGGTATTGAGTTACACCACCTAGGTGCTCATCCTACCTGTGTTCTTGGAGGATCACTAGAGTGTCTGATGAACCCCATTTTCTCTACTTAATAGGGATACTTTCCTCTATCCATGCATGAGATGTTTCTCAAATTTATAATTCAAGTGGTGATAAGGTAGTATGATGGTATATATTTCATAGGACCTAGGGTTAGGGGTGTGTATAATTACCACAATGTGTTCGTAATTAATATTAATAGTTAGTTTTCTAGATATGGGAGGTTCTTTAGTTTCTATACAATATAATTTTGGTCATGTAATTCCTTTCCCATGATGAATTTACATTATATTGTTTGGGTAAAGAGAAGGAATCTCAATATGTGGTGATACATAATTTTTGTTTTCATATTCCCATGTATTAGGTGGAATAAAAGATAATGGAAGGATTATGAGTTACTCAATTACTCAGTTTGGTTATGTCTTGCTTTGCCATATTTTTTCCCTATTACTGTGACAATGAATGCTCAAATATCAATATTATATAATGTAGGTGGTGTAAAGTGTTTGGGTTTCATGGTTATCAATCAATAAACTGTAATGATTTAAACTATAATTTATTTTATTTCTTTATTTATTTTATATTCATGCCTTCAATATATTTTATCAGGTATTTAAGGAACCATGTTGGTGGTGTCATAATTTAATTTATATATCAATCCTTTCATTTGAACCTTGGTTTATGGGTTTTTTTTTGATTCTGTGTAGCATGTTTTCTTTGGGATTATGCCGATGATGAAAAATGGGTATTGAGATTCTAAATGAAGATTGTTCTTGATTTTTTTGTTATCTCTAAAAAAATTCCTTTTGTATATTGGTTACTAATGTTTGATTGGACTAGTGTGTAGTGCTTCTTATGTATGTTTGTATCATGATCATTGATATATTTTGATATATCATTTTTATAATTATATATTACTAACAATTATATATTATTTATAATTCCATTCACTTACAATCATATAATATGTTTATTTTGTTATTTTCCTATTATTATATGTGATGATATAGAGAGTATAGTCACTCAGTCTTGGTTATAGACTAAATAAACTCATTTGTATCCTCTAGTATACATGGATGGGCGCTTTAGGTCACATATTTTCCCTATATCGACCTTGGATTGGGCCATCCTATGAATGGTGTGTTACAAATTATTTCTATTTTATGTACCTTTCATTGTCTAATTTGATCAATTATGCATTTTTTTACTTATTGTCAACAATATAAAATTATAATATTTATAAAAATTACGTTCCACATTTCAATATCACAAACATAATTTGATGGATGTTTATTCTTTGTAATATCCAAAACATTTGATTGATAGAAGAAGCCATAACAATATACATACCCATTAATTATATACAAATATTTATTAATTATTAATAAATAATTATACAAGAGGATCCCTAGGAAATACTATTCATTATATTGTTTTACATTCCTTTCATATGATATATTATTTGAAATTATGATCTGATGAGTGAGATTTGTAATAATATTGTCCCTTGATAAATCAATAGGTCTCCTTGTACAAATGTGTTTAAGGTAATGTGATTTTCCATTCAATTTTTTATATTCCATGAAATAAAGCACGATTATATTGCCATAGAATTATGTATTATTCATTCAATCATTTTTAAATCTATTATCGGTGTCTGTGTAATTTTATATATATATTTTTATAAATTCAATGTATATTTTATTTTTAAATTTTCATTTATATATATTCATTTCATAGTAAAAAAATACCATGTTTTCATGATATTATTCTATTTATTATTTCATTTCACTCATAATCACATCTCATAATAGATTATGTTATATTGAAAAAAATATCTATATATATTTGATTGTGTTTTATTATTTTCTGGTAATTAAATCTCACTACCTTCATATGACCACAATTCCTCAAAAAAAATTATATAGGGTTACATATACAAATAATTCATATAAAGAAAATTTTATTAAATAAAATTACTTTTTGTTTTATAACTATAATGATATGTAATAGTTATCTAAATACAAAAAACCATTTGGTTCTTGGGAGCATTCTTTAATATTAATACGATTTGTATAATTTATCAGAATGATATATATAGTGTTTGGCTACCTTAATTGTTTTTAGTTTATTTTTTTATAAATTATGTATTTATAGCACCAAATCTAGGAGTGTATGTTGAGGAGAAATTAGTTGGTATCAGAGTGTGATGTTTTTTTAGAGATTACATTAAAATGAATATGAAGGTAAAATATATATCATTCATGTGTGTACTAAAACAAACATAGTTTGAATCAATAGTGTTATATATTGAAATGAAGGTTTTATATTTCATGATATATTGGGATTAGTTTTTCATTTTCCTATAATCACTTACTCTATATTTATAGGATTTTATCATTAAAAAAATAAACTACATTTGTTTTATTGAATGGATAAAAATTGAGTCGAATAAATAAATAATTAAAACAATAATCCAATGAAATTTCCAAAAATTAACCGACAGAGTTATGAGATATTATAGAAATATTAATAGTCTTGCATACCCATCTACTTAGATTTTGAAATAATTGTTTATCCTATGTTGAACTCCTAAATTCTATAAATTTGGAAAACTCAGTTTTGATTCCATAAAAAATAGTTCAACATAAATATTTGAGTATTTCAACTAATTGATGGAAGAAAATTGATCAATATGAAATTATATGACCATTTCATTACTTTAATAATTAAATAATTTTCCATGGATATCAACTAATTTGATTGGGAAGTTATAAAAATGTTGATGCTTATTTTAACTGATTTTTTTTTAAAAAAGAATTTTTCTATAAACCCACATTTTTGTGTAATGATTTTATATCATTTATAGGATTTTTTCCCAAATTGATATTTGGAGAAAGATATTGTTAAAAAATATGATAAACTAATAATTAATTTTCTGAATAAAAATGTTTATTTAATTCCATAAAAATGGGTAAAGGGGAATTAATATTTCAATACGTAAATAAAATAATATTTAATTAAAATCAAGTTATGCCTATTAAATATCAATCACAATTATGATTATTTTATGAATAGATGATGTCTGTTTGGATTAATTGTCTAAGTATTAAAAATAAATATATACTTATTATGATTGAAATAAAATTTTCGTAATTTTACAATTAGTTATTAATGAATCTTATATCTAAATTTATGCATAATATAAGTATATCATTACATAAATTCATTAGAAAGTTAAATGGAAATTTTGAAGATGATAATTTTAAATGAGGGGATAATGTAATACTATAGAAATTAGTATGAAATATCTTTCCAGAATGCTAAAATTCAGTTTTATTTATTATATTTATAAAAAAATATGTTTGAAATATATCATAGGAAATACCAAATGAAATTACCATTATATTATTACCTTGAAGTATAATATTTCAAGCAATGAATAAATAAATTACATCTATTTAATAAAAATAAAATGATATAATTACAGCTATTAAACAAAAGGACTAGAATCTGGAAATATTATCCATTGCCACCTCCCCTGATAATCACTTTTTTATTGTTAATATTATAAGAAAAAAAACATTATAAATATATGATATATATCAAGAGAGTTAAATAAATGTTTTTTGAGATGTATATATGGTTATATATATGAATAGAATGTAATGTGTATTTCATATGGTTATGTAATATATATAAATTGGTTACATATCCATTGTGTAAAATTAATCAATTAGATATGGTATTTTATTATGTGGTTAGTTTTCATTGGATATGAAAATAATGTAAGAATGAAATATGATAGTTATAAATTTTTTGGTGACATGGTGTGCAAAATATGAGTAATTATTATTAATTATCTATTTATTATTTAATGTGGAATATTATGCTTGAAAAATTAAATATGAATATCATTCTTCAATACTTGTAATGATGATAGAATCATTAATGCTTTCCTTTATCCATGCTTATCTGAACTTCGAAAAGGGTGGTCTGAACATAATTACTGATAGGAAATGTTCAATCTAGTAGATATCAAAAATTGATCAATATTAACTAATTCAACACATAATATTATGAGCTTTTTATTTGAATGCAATGGAGTATTATCTTTGAAAAAGGAGTTATTTATTTACATGATTGGGTGTTATCAATATAATTTTAATATTGTTATAAAATATTCATTGTGATTATTTTTTAATTACTATTATTAGAAATATAATAATTACATTTAAAATAATAATAACAATAATAGATTTCTTGATTATGTATTGAGTTTCCATGTAATGAATAAATAATGATATGAACTACAAATATTACCATTTATTGAACTAGAAAAAGCATTCAAAAAAATATATTTTAAGTGTTCAAATTAAAAATAAAATTTATTTTATTTAGATATTTATTTGGATAAAATATATTCAAATGACTAAATTCCAATTTCAATATATTATAATATTTTATTTATTTAATTTTATTATAAAATATTAAAAAATACAACATGGTAAATGAGAAAGAATGTGGTAAATATGATAAGAATCTTGTTTTGATAATGAAAAATGATATATAAACATATACATATATTAAATGATACCTTTTGATAATTAAAATTCTATTTTAAAATAAAAAAAACATTACATCACCAAACTCGCCATACTCTAATGTTATTCTATGATTTCACTTCAGCAACCCTGTGTTTCCAAAGATATGTCTCTCATCATCATCAATAAAAGGTAGATCCACATTAACATTCAATGAAATTAGTTATTATACCCTTATTATGTGAAAATTATATCCCCTAAAATCCTTTTATAAATTTTTTATCACTTTTCCCCAAGAGTTTCAGTGGCTTTAATACAAAGAAAGAAGAAAAGTGAATAATAGATCTATTTAAAAAAGGTAATGTCATATTAAATTCTTATTTTTGTCATATTAATCCTATTACTCTCTATAATTATAGTTAAATAAAAATTTAAACGTAAATTAACACTAATATTCATATTTAATAATTTTTTATTTATGTTACATTATTATATATATAAATAATATTTTTTTGTAACATGTCTTTATTTGGGTATTCTTACCTCTTACATGATTAATGATACATTATTTTTTCAATTATGATTATATTTGGATAAAAACATCAACGTCTAATATTTATGGTAATTATTATGAACATAAGATTTTATATCAATTAAGGATTCCTTTTTATGTAAGTAGTTATGGTTGGAAATATTACTTGATATGAGAGGGTTATTAACGTATTTTTATAAAATCTAAACATAAAATCCATGTAATGAACATGGAAATTTATAAATCATTATGCTTTTTATATTAATGTATCATTAATACTCCATTCATGTCGAACTGGTGAAAAGAAATTTGTTTTCGAGCCCGCCATTTCAAAACCTAGATAGAAATGATTAGAAATTATTACAAAAGATGAAAAATAAATACAATTACAAATTAATAAATAAAAAATATGAAAATAGTTTTTTTCGTTAATGGAAATAACTATAAATATTATTATTTTTCAAATTGATAATTCAATAACTTTTTTATGGATATAATTTTATATTGGTCTTCCCCACTCAATGATGTGACAAAAATGGATGCCTCGATATGGGTGTTCTGATTGACCCCAAGACATTGGAACAATCCAATTAGTTTTGTCCATAATCGTTAATATTGAATCTATATAGGTCATCATTGGTTTTTCAATCGATGAAGCTTATAGGCATGGTGGATGGGATGAATTGGTCCTATGGAGAGGTGTTGTTATTAATCTTATTGTGAGGTGGAAGCAGTTTATTAAAATATTGATGAGGTGATGTCCTTGGATCGTATAGTGTAGAGGCAATATTTGTGTGTTCTAGTTGCTGACATCTGTTGAGTTATCATGAAACCGTTATATTGGGCTTGCAGACCACTCGTACTGGTGCTGTCGTGTGAATCCATGGAACTACTAGTGGATTTTCCATCCAATTTTTTCTTTGAATAATTGCACTTCACTCATTCATCCTTTGCATCATGAATATGAATTTCGTCTTCTCATTTGACTTCCTATTACACATTTGGGCCAATTTTTGACAATGTAAATTTTATTAAATAAAATGAACTAGTTTTTTTGGGACATTTCACTACCACAAAAATGACTGTATCCATCACCACCGCTAAACAACGCAAAAAAATATTTAAAAAGGGTTCTTTTAACATCGCTAAAAAACCACTGTTAAAAGTACACATTTATCAGTGATTTTTTAAGCGTAGGTAATGATACCCCCTTTATCATCACTTTTAAAATAGAGCAGATAATGGCCACATATATAAAAAGTTAAATTTATTTATAAATAATATATTCACATATATATATTTATATTGATATTACTATAATATATATATTTTATATAATATTTAGATAAGGTAAATTAGATTTTACACATGATATAGAATATATTCCATGAAAATGACTTATAAAATCAATCAAAAACTATTTTTAATTAATAATTATATAATTATTTTTGAGTAATAGTCATTTAATAAAAATTTGATGATTGAAACACAAAAAATAATAATAATATATCTAAAATAAGTTCAAAACATAACTAAAACATAAAATGGATATAAATACTAATCTGAATGATTTTTTGGGCTCTACAACATATCATATCTAATCACGTGTTAAGATCTAGGACACAATGACCAAGATTAAGATCTAGGAGTTTTTGGTTGTTTTTCAAACACCAAAATTTACTATAGGACATTCAAAACTAAGTCTAATGTAAAGCTACCCAAATTTTGAAACATTCGATGGATTTTTACCATCATTTAAGGGGAAATTTTTTCCCTTTTATGTGGGGACTAAATTTTTCAATAGGGATTACAGTAATATTGATATTATTGATTTAAAATTTTATAATTTTTAATAATGTATTGTTATTTATAATCAATTATATAAAAATACATATATATATTTTATATATTCACACATACAGTTTTACTTTTTTTAATATATAACTAAATATATTTTCAAATAAAATATCATTAAAACAATATAAAACTAATTTAAATAAATTATAATACCAATTTTTTTTAAAATAATAATATATAAATATTTAGATACATATATAATGTGTGTGTCTAGATATATATATATGTGTCTATATATTAACAGACTGATATATATTATGTATTGAATCTAAAATATTTATATACAAACTAATATATTATATAAGTAAATAAATTAAGATATGTATAATTATATTTCTAGAAACACAAATAATATATATATATATATATCTGTGTGTATTTTCATATACATATATGGAATTATTTATTTATAAACACGGAAAAAACATATTTAACACACGTATTTAAATATAAACATATAAATATTAATTAATATATGAATAAGTATTTAAATATATAAACATATATATATTTATATTGTAATAAACCAATAAATAAATAAATATATTAATATTCCTACATATAAACTAATATTAATTTATATAAATATATAGAAAAATATAGGTATATATAAATAAATAGATATATCATAAAAAAATAACAAAACTAGATTGATGACCAGTAAAGGTGCAGACACACAAGTAAGAGGACTTTGTTTTAAATGCAGATGGAGGGAGGGGCTTTTTGTTTGCTGAAGGGAGCTACTAGCGCTATTAAAGGGGATGGTGAAAAGCATGGTTAAAGGTGGGGGGGCTAGTGCTGTTAAAGGGGGATTTCAGCACTGATAAAACTGGTCTGAATTAGATTTTTATTTTGATGATTTTATTTCATTTATTTAACAATGATAAATGATATATTTATGTGCGCAAAAAAAAATGATAAATATCCCTTTTTTGTTAGATCATTTTTTCACTATTAAAAGACATCAATTATTAGTGATTTTTTTAAAACTGGTAAAAGGGCCCCCACTTAATCGTGCTTCTATTTAATGAGTTTTTAAAACATTTAATAGAATTTTTAGCATTGTTTAAATCATGTCCTGTAGTATTATTATTTAATGCGTTTTTGAATTCATGTTGCAAATTATTTTTTTGAGGCATGTTCTACATTCTATATATATTATCTTTTATATGGATCATATTCCTACATATTGAACTGTTTTATAATAATTGATGTTTTATAAAAGTAATTTCAAATCCTATTTCATTTTATATCTTTCAATTTTTTTTGATTTATACATTATGAATGTCATATGGCACATCATAATGTATGAACACGTTATTTCACATTTGTAGAGATCCTTTAAATTTCATTCCAATTCATTTTTTTGAATACAATATGGATACATAATGAGATAGATAAGGTCATGAGAGTGTTAGGAGCTTCTTCAAAGCTCAGAACCCATATTTTTGGAAAAAATAGACTTATCACGCGGTTAGAGTAAAATTTATGGGTAGGCCTCACTGTTATGTCTAACCTTTCAAATGGTCTTCATTTTTAGGCAGAGCAATCTCACATGGTTGGAAGCTAATTTCCCAAACCTTAAAAATTAATTGTGATGTGCCCACTCTTCTCCAGGTACCCATACATAGTTGGTTCATGGATTTGAAAATTGTGCTTCCAAACCATGGACATGATAATTTTTTCATGTAATTTTATATTTTTACCCTTAATTATATTATTAGGACCCTCCTTATTATGTATTATGAATTCTAGTGATATTTTCCCCCATTTATCTCATTATGGAGAATTTTTATGGCCTATGGTAGAGATCAAGAGATCTAATTCATCCCTGATCTGTTCGAGTTTTTTTCCTCCCATTGGATGTAGAAAAATAAATACTCGAGTACTTTTGACTCATTCGACGTCGGTCTTTCCCTCTACATAGTTATCATGGGGTGTTCATTTTTTCCTTTTTATCATATCTACTCTGATCCAAGAAAAATAAATGCCTAATACCATAGTATTATAGTCTTATAAGACTATGGTTCATTGTCTATAATTCATCGATCATATACATAGATTTGGGAATTATTGTGTGTGGTCTGCCAATTTTATTGAGTTTCGTTCATTGAATTTATAATCCATGTATATAATCATATGAATTGTATAATTATTTTTTTTAAATATGTGATTATTTGTTAGTCCCTCAACTCCACACTTCCCATTTAAGATGTTATTCTATATTTTTTAGATTAGTGTTCTTACAAATTTGTTCCATCATTCGTGTGTTACTTGGATTGATATTTCTAAGGGAATGCTTTTATATATTAAATGGAATGATTTATTATGTTAATTTCATATTGTGGTATACCATGAATGCTCACCAATTTAATTGCCTATGGTATGTGCTTCAATTGATAAAAAAATGTTAAATGGAAACGGGAAATTATACTATGTAAATTAATTGACCTTTTATAATGTAATTTAATAATATATTTCATGTCAGCATCACCACTTATCATGTTAATAGAGGGAAGCATAGTGTTCCTTGATTATTAAAATGCCACAACTTTTTAAAATGAATGGTTGCATGTTACATGGACATGTCACACTAATAAAAGGAAAATATTAAACAATGTGGACTTATTAATTTATTATGAATTGATTAAACGGTTTCCGAATAAATAATCTTTGTTATAATAATTAAAGGTTGTGGATTGGACCTTATGAAATGTTATATGACATAATTATGAAAATAGGTGTGTCCTGCCTTATGATCACCTTGTATTCCCAATTTAATCGCTTGAGAACTCGAGGAACCCATTTTGAATTATAGGATATAGCTTTCATAGGTTGAGACCAACCTAGAACCCAATCCATTTCTATCATTGGATACTTGGTAGGACATCGTAGGATACCTCATTTAGTACTAATGATTTCCAAGGATACACTCCCTGAATCCAGCATTGAAAAGTCAATTACATGGTTAAATTCCATCAGTCACTATCATTTCTAATCCCCATATTTTCATAGATGAACTACATTGACTTGGTATGTGTATCATTATAGAATTCCTTGTATTATTCTCCTTTCATTACAATATTAACCTTATACATTCTACAATTATTAATTTTCTAGAGACCATTGAGGTGAACATTTCCTTGGTCATTACCATGGAATTCTATTGTTAAATATCATTATAGGTTTTCTTTTTACATCATGGAACAATTAATATTTTTAAAATTTTAATTAATTATAAACTGTTAATGATCAAATAAAGGACTGGTTATATGCTCAGACACCATCTAAGGGCGGAATAAGGTACTTGGGTATTGAATTACATTGTATCACTTTATATAATATATGAATGATTGTATATTTTGATAATCCATTACATGATATGGATATAATAGACAATGTTGGGGGTCTCCCCTCTGAGATTTCACTCACACCCTCTTCGATTACCATTTGGTATTGGGTGATAAAACATGTTTGAAGGTGTTGACAAAGGGAAGCATACAGCTTCGAAGAATTTATTTCATAATATTTATGATAGAGCATAATAGCATATGAATGGAGTAGAGATATGTTTCCTTTGGATATTCTGTTTTTAATTATTATTTTGCTGATCTTGTGATTCCTACTATATTAAATCAACATTTTCTTGTTTTATAGTGACATAAAATATCATCATCTGTTGTTGAATGTCTTTCCCGTTGATTCAGTTATTATAATGTTTTTTATTTATTACCATTGTTGAATTAATCTATTTTCTTATATTTCATATTATATGTACCTCTGTTTATACTTATCTGATGTGATACTATCTTGTAATGAGGGCGTAGTTTCCCACATACACACTATTACCCCTACTAGTCAAGAGGCTCTGGTGTTTGGGGAGATGCACTTTAGACTATATGTCCCATGAGACTCAGGGCACCTATTAAGTGGAGTCTGGTTCCAGGACATCACAATGTTGGAATATGGGCGGTCCATTATTTCCTTACCTTTTGAATATAATAGGATAGATATTAGAAACTATACAAGACTTGTTCATAAGATATTCTTGGGTGTCACGATCCCAGATTCAGGGTAAAGGCTATGTTTCCGAGAATTAAATTGTTGTTATTTTTTTCATATTATAGTTAATAGCATTTCACTATTGGGTAATGCATATGTTGTGTGGAGCGGTTAATTATTACTCTGATTATGGATTTATTTCATCCTTGGCCCGATGATTTGGCCGTAAGGAATATTGTTACATGCATTATAGTAAGCACGTTGAATTCTCATTTCAAACATATTTCAATTCCATATAGGTAAATTCCACTTCTTTTCATTCCTTTTTATGCCTATGATTGTTGAGTGATGTTGTAATAGTTATCCAATGCTTGTATTACAATTGTTTGTGATGGAGTGATTACCTGACTAAATCCATGAGGTGTATGGGCCCTCATGGGATGGATGATTAGTATTCTAGGATTACCAATTATACTGTAAATAATTGTGTGTAATTTTTATTGATGACGTGTATAATATCTGATTCATTTGGAATTACTATACATTATAAAGTGAAATAAGTCTTATAATATAAATTGGTTTCATGTCCTTACCTCGCATTTTAATTTTTATGAATGGTAAAGGAGTGAACATCGAAATTAAATTTTAAATGATATGATTTTTAGACTCGATCATTTACCAATACCTGGCCATGTCTGTGGTTAGTTGGAGTTTTATACCTAGGAAACTGATATTTTCATAGTTTATCATCTGAATGATTTTCTATCAATCAACATATAGATATTTCTACGGTATGTTCTTTGGAGTTTTTATACCAATGTTACTATGATTTCGTCATAGCATACCATAGGATAGTGGCAACAATCATGCTCTAGACATGGTGATCCCCGAGACAGTAGTCTTTCAAGTAGGTGTTCCACTTGAGGAACCACATGATGTACCTGATTTGGGAAATGATTCCCAAGATTTTGATAGTTTCCTATATCTAATGCAGTGCATTCATTCTGCTATTATGATTGAACATATGATGGCTGATCTGAATTGTGAGTTCAAGCAACAACATCATCCTAAATTCATAGGGGATGGGGGTCCACAAGCTACTGAGGCATTACTAGTTTCCTTCTTTTCTGCCTTTGAGTATATGGAAATGCCTCTTGAGTGGATGCTCAAGATTGCTACATTCATATTTGGGGATTAATTCATGGGTTGTTGGGATGTGGATTCCCAAGTTAATCACCATCATGATATGATATGGGATTACAAGAAGCCTATTTTATATGATCAATTCATTCCTTAGATGATGAGAGTTGACAGATCCAGAGAATTCATGAATCTTAAGAAGCGTTATTTGTTAGTTATGGAATATTCATTGTGTTTTGTTGAGTTGTAGTTATTCTCATCGCTTCTAGTCATTGTTGAGATTTTTCATGCTATTTTTTTGTGGATGGAGTCTTGTACGACATCCGTTCATAGGTGAATGTATTTCCCATTCCTATTTTATTTGAAAAATCCAATAAATCTCTTATCACTGAGCACAACAGGGGGCACATCAATAGTACCTATCATAGAAGATCAGTGTCGTGGGATTCTAGTAGTTATCCTGGTGGTAGGAAACATTCCCTTTTGGTTTCTCATCGGTATATAAAAACAAATTTCCTTGTTTAGATAACTCCATTGTTTGTCATTAGTGATGATTATGGGGGAAACTGAGGCCTCACTCTGGTAGAGACCCAATGGAGTGTCAGGCTTTCAGTTGTATTGAGAATCACCACAAGTTCGGCAGGACAATTCCTCAAGCATTGAGTGGAAAAGTATCTACACTAGATCCACCTCCAAAAGCATGCCATTTGGTATCATGTCATGTGAGGATTAGTAATAATGCTGACATGAATTGCCGAGGAATTAGTCGTGTATGTAGTAGTCTTCCTCCTTATCACCATCAGCACCAACATAGCAGTTATGATCATGGTATTCCAACTTTTTCATAGGGTTTTGGATCAGACTAGATGTGTGGTTTACAGTCAATAACCATTGATTTGGCTATAAAACCATGTATAATATGAGGTACAATTATAGTGGAATATTTTATAATGTATCCTTTACTTGATAGAGGTGCTTCATAATCTTTTATCTCTATATATTTTAGATATTATCAGACAGAACATACAATATTACACTGTTGTAAATACCCTAGATACACCATTAAGAGTGTGGTTAGAGGGAATACACTGATACAAGGGTTTTCCCATTAACATAGGCAATCACCCTTTCTAATTGTACCTCATTGTTCTTGAGATAACAAGGATTGATATCGTTCTTGGGATGGATTGGATGGTTCAATATCATGGTTTTCTATAATACTATCATTGAATGGTACCATTTAAATAAAAATAGGGTGAAAGTTACCTATATAAAGGAGAGTACAAGGTCTAGGATTGTAGATTAGTACCAGAGCAACACATGGTAGTTGGAGTGACCTCCCAGATCGCCAATATAATCATAGAGGAGAAGGATCGATTTAAAAGTGATTTCCCTCTATTATTGGATCGTTTCAAGGATTCCTTTCCCAATGAAATTTATGGATTACCTACTGAGTGATATGTAAGGTTTACGATTGACCATGATCCGGGGGATGAAATAGTGTACATTCCTTTATATAGGATGTCACCTATTGAGATCCATAAGATCAATTGGTATATAGATGATCTAGATGTGAAAGGATATATAAATCACACTAAATCCTATTACTGTTCGCCTTCATTTCTCACCATGAAGGTAGATTGAAATATATTCACATATTTAAAAATCTTGAACCAGATTATGGTCAAGAAATGGTATCCATTTCATCAAATTGATTATCTCATCAACTACCTTCAAAGATCTAGGGTATTCTCTATGATCGAAATAATATCAGAATATCATCAAGTGTGAGTCATGCCACCATAAATTCCTCGTACATCATTCCATAGTAGGAATGGTCTATATTATTACCTTTTGATTTCAGTCAGTCTCAAAAATATGCCCTCTATTTACATTTCTACGATGAATAGGGTGTTCCACCCCTCTTTGTATTCTTTTGTTATAGACTATGTGGACTAAAACATGGTTTAGTCTCACACTCATATTAACCACTCCCATCATCTTGAGATTATTCTTAGTACACTTATAGTGCATTGTATATATGCCAATATTTCTATATTCTACTTCTAAAAGTACAAATTTTACTTCTGTGGTATTATTACCACAAAATTAGGTATACCAGTTTACCATAAAATTGTTAGTGATGTAGTTTCCATGGAGTAGCCTAAGAACATGTTTGATATACTCTGTTCCATGGGGATTCATGGATATGACATCCATTTAATACATAACTTATCATTAAATTATTCACTTCTCAATAGTATTACAATGAAGTATGTAATGTTCTTGGGATCAGAAGCATATGATAAATACATTAACTAGCTAAATGTGAGTCTTATCTTGTCACCTGTTTTCACTCTTCCAGTTCCAGGAATAGGTTATATCATATTCTTTAATTATTCATTGATAAACCTAGGATAAGTGATGGTGTAACAGGATAGATTCAGTGCATACAGATCTCGATATTTGAGGCCTCGTGAGATAAACTACCCATCCCATGACCATGATCTAGCATCAATTTTCCAATCCATAGATTGATAGAGACACTATCTCATTGGGTGAGATCATTCTGGTGAAGATACACCACAAGAGACTCCAATATATCTTTTAACAATGAAAATTGAACCTTAGATAGTGTAGATTGGTCGAATATCTACAATCCAATGCTTTTGAGCTTGCCTCTATTTCTGCGAGGGGAATTACAGTTGAAAATGTGCTAAGTCAGAAAACATTAACGCATGGTTGATGGGTATCCAGTGATGAATGAATGTTAATTTAAATATTTTATGATCAACATATAAAGTTTCATGATAATTATGAGAGAAGTCATACATATCATATTTTATAGTAACATCTCCACTCCTTGAGAAGGTGAAGTGTTGAAAATTTTCATATCTAGAGGGATTGATCTTCCATTAATTTATGTCTGGAGAAAACCCACCTCTGAATTGGTCAATGCATATAGAGGACATCTCACATATTCTTTGACGTGTCTGGGTTCCTACAGAATTGGGAGAGGAGTTGATGAGTGTGTCCAATGCTTCTCAATGGGTAGTTCATCTAGGAATATATAAGATTTATCAAGATATATAATTCCTTTATTAGTATCCTAGGATGAAATATCATATTTCATGATTCATCATGAGGTGTTCCACCTATTAGCTGTATAAGGATGAGCACCAAAGACCTGCAGATCTGTTACAACAATATCCTATACCAGAATGGAAATGAGAAGATATTTCCCAGGACATTGTAGCAAGTGTCTTTAGGTCACCTAGAATTTAGAGACCCGAAGCTTGTCGTACATGTACGTTACATTACTTTTGCGGAATACTTAGTACATAACAAAAACACAGACACAAGGATCGTAATAGTTTAGTGTCTTTGGAAACTCAGAATATAATCTTCTAATCGTGGTGAAAGATCTTCAACAACTCCCATAAAGGTCTTCATTTTATTTACCTAAAACCTTTCATTATATCAGGGGGAAAAACATAAAAGGGTGAGCTCAAATGCTCATTAAGGGTAAACAAAAGAAATATCAATCACATCATTTTCATAAGAACTTAACATTTTGGAAATCTTAACCTGCAAAAGAGAGCATAATTTCATAACATGGGATAAATCATAGTAGTGAAATGAAATCCCAATAATCATAACTTAAAACATGAAACTTTGTGTAATACACACATAATCATAGAGAATAATATCTTATTAGTCAAGACTCATTGCCAAGACTATCTTAGTTGACAAAATCCATTTCCGAACCGAGTCACCCTCATTTCAGTCCTGTTTCACTGAACCGGTATAACCTACCGTTCCAGCCATGTCTATCTCATGAGATATAAAATCTTTACCCAATGCATTTGAGGGAGATATAGGTCCCACCCATCTCATAATGATACAATTCTTATGTGTTCCACAAAATCATAAACCATACATCATAGAATAACCCATGTAATAAAAATGGGAATCATAAACATCATTACATCATAAAACAATTCATATAAGATAAAGGAATTCATAAAAATAATTCCATCACAAAATAATCAAATAAATGTAATAATAGGGATGAAAACAGAACCCTTTATTATCTTAGATGGAATATAATTTTGATAAAACACTTGAACTCCATTCTTGTGGGAAATATCATTTCAACTTCAAAAACATATGGAATACAATTTTAAACTAAAATAAGTTGATTAAAAATAAACATGAAAACATGTAAAGGTGGATTCTTGGAAATAATGTTTAAAAAATCCATTCATGTCGTTTAAGTTAAAAAATCATTCTTCTCGTACTTTTTTCCGAAAAGTCAAATAGTACCTCGTACGAAAAACGACAAAAGATTCCTTTCATATCCTTTACTAAAAACTCAGCGAAGGGTAAAATTGGATTTAGAAAATTTTAGGTGGATCGAAATAATATTACATATTGAGGAAATATGGATGTGGATGATAAAATACACCCCAGTAAATACCTAAGTATAAACAATCTCAGATAAAAATGAGATTGTGATATTTCCCTTACCTTAGGTCCGATTTGCTTCGTAAGTGTCCGAACCTCCTGTATAATGATTTAAATAATGTCATTGAATTATTACAGAATCATATTAATTATTATGATATCATATATGGTTCACTTATGACTTTATATTACCCTTTCTTTTGTAAATTCTATGTTAAAGAGTGTTTTGGGTAAAAAAAATTCATTTGTCGTCTGTGTTTTGACTAGTAATTATTCATATGATTACATAGATCATGATTACTTAATTACCGAATATAAAAAACTATTTATATATAATATATATTCATAATATTCATATATATAATAAATCAGTAAATGGAAAGAAATACACTGTTCATGGAGACGGTAGGTCGTACGTACGCATGAACGCTGTTTTCATTTCCTTATTGAGTTGAATGGAATTAATTAGATGACATACATATATATACACATAAATCCAGTATCATTATTATGAAATATATTTCATGATTACTTATTATATATACTTTATAATCATTCATGAATGGTTAAAGTGGAGAATGAATCTCATCGCGTCGTGGAGACGGTAGTCCGTACGTACGCACGAGCGATGATAACGTTCTCATGATCGTGGGACTGTATTGGAGTGTATGTATACTATTTATGAATCAATATCACTTTAAATTAATCATATATAGTTATTATTTACACCATTATACCCATCCAAGTAAGGTGTTGGTGGAAAATAGATTTCACCACGGCGTGGAGACGGTATTCCGTACGTACGCACGCGTAGAGATTTCATTTTCCGTAGGATGGATAGATGTTGAATTAGGGTTGTTTCATAGTTATAATAACATATCAGTATATGAGTGATACTAATTTTATTACTTCATAGTGAAACAACTAATGAAGAATAAGTGGAAGAAGAAATAAAGATGAAAGAATCGGTAACAAACATTACCTCTTCTTTGAAGTGCTTCTTTGAGACCTCCTTTAGGGAATTAAAATTGGTCTTTGAGGAAGACCAGAAACTCTAGGATGTTTCTAGGGAAGTGGAGAAGATAATTGTCCAGGGGTTTTCAGAGCTTGAAGGCTCAAAGTGTTGTGAGGAAGAGAGGGAGGGGGTGCCCTTTTATAAGAGAGGAGAGGGGCACCTTTGGAATAACAAAAAATATTATTTTATTATAAAGAAAAATTCGGTTTTAAATAGCTCCAAATTGATTTATTTCTAAGATAAGGTGGGGAGGGGTCTAAATACTCTCATACAATATAATTTATAGAAGTTTAGGTTCATATTTTAACCTTGTCATTTATATTATACTTTAAGTTAGATAATTTTACATTTACCGTGTCTTCTTGTTTTCTTACACTATAAGGTTAATAAACATACTATATCAAGCCAAAATAACCCCAAGTTGTTTATTATTAATATATATATAACCTTATCTAAGTCATTTGGAAGAACCTTAGATTTTTAGGAATAAAATAACAATTCATAATATAATATTTGTTTTAAAAACTATTTTATGTCAATTTTGACACTATTTAGTAATTGATTTTTGTGAAACTTATAAAAGATTGATTAGTTAAAAAAAGTTAATTAAATCAATAATAACATGTCATATTAACATATAAAATTACTGAAATTCATAAAAAGTCTTAAATTAAATTTATTTGGGTATTTATAACATCAATTATGTCAATATTTCATTAATAAGACAATTTCTGCATCATCTTTGTGTCATGCTAAATGATAATTATTTAATCCCTAAAAATTCTAAATAAATTCTTATGATGTAGATAATTGTATTAGCGTTCTAGAGACTATTCATGTTAGAAGTTTCATTAAGTTTATCACTAAATTAAAATTATTATACTTATAAGATTTAGGAAAGTGGCATGTTGTCACATTCTTTGGTTTTAATACTAATTAACTTATTTTCATGGAAAAAAGTCCAATAAATGAATCTAATCTGATGCTTAGGTGATATGGGTCGACTTTTAGTCATCCAATATGATTTTTCCAAGTTTTATGGATATTTTATAATATTATATTTACCCTTAATTACCCGATTTACCTTTAACTATGGTAAATAAAATTTACCGTAGTTACTATTCATAATTCCCAAAAATAAAAAGTAGCTTATTGACATAATTTGGACCCACTGATTCTAAATATGGAATTCGTTTTTTCAAATTCAATACAAAAAAGTTGCAAAATTAAATAAAAATTAATCTCATAGTCGAAAGAAAAGGGGTTTTTCTTTAAAACATTGCAAAAGATTGAATTGATTTAACCTACGAATTCAAGGTAAAATAAATGCTAATGAAATAAATTATATTAAATGGTAAAAATATATTCTATTTATACTTTAAAACAATTCAATATTATAATTTAACCACATAAGATATTACGATGAAAAAGGTTTTTTTTAATTAAAATATAGCATGTTTTTACTATTCATTAAAAAATTAAAGTCATCAGAATAAAATGAAAAATTTATCCAAAGTAAATTATTATTTCTTTATTCCAAAGAATAATGCTATTTTGTCAAATTGAAATTATAAACATGTAAAAAACTAGATTTAAAGTTGGTGCTCCATCAAAAGGCGGCAAAACTGCATTTTTTTAAAAATACTTATTTTACCCGAAAAATTTATTTTGTTCTTATACCATGTTTTAGAAAATGTGTAAGACAAATAATAATGTTATAAGATTAAAAATTTAGTTAATACTATTCATAACAGCTAGTTCATAATAATATTAAAATAATATATCGTTGTTTAGTAAAACTCGGTATTGCATACAACACACGCTATCGAGGAAGGTCGTGATTGCGTGTAATGCAAGCCCAGTCTGGGTTGCGTGCTATGCAAGAATCCTTTATTGTTTCGTAAAACATAATCCAACCATATTTCATTTATACATTGAATATATATATATATATATATACTCAATGTTGCGTAGAATAACTATTATCAAAATTGTGTGTAACACGATCCAAGAATAGTGTTGCGTATACTGCAAGCTAATACGGCGTTGCGTATAGCGCAAGGTAATCTTGGTGTAGCATACAACACAAAACATTAATGAAATTAAAAGAATATTTTTCATAAAATCTCAGGGTGTTACACTCTACCCCCCTTAAAATAAATTTCTCCCTCGAAATTCGTCAGGGTTATAAATGGTTTACTATTCGAATGTTTCTTTAATAGAAACCCACATCATAAAAAGGAATACCAAAACAAATATTTAAAAACAAAACTATGAAACATAACGGTTACCCAAATAAACTAATCACTGGGTTTCCACATAGGTGAAAATATGGATATAGAAGAGAAATCTAACCATCATGTTTTAATGGAGAGTGGTAGAGAACATGGCTATGGAAAAGACAGCAATCACAGAGCCATAAATTTGTGACGATCTAAGGTACCTTCTGATTCATCAGATATAAGGGAACTAGGACAACATTTTTGGTTTTCAAGATCATTTCCCTAATGTTGATGAATTAAAATAAATTCTTTCATGATTTTGGTACAATCTCACTGTTGTTCATGAATTGAAAAATTTCCACTTCATCCCTTAAAGAAATGAATTTGAATTTTTTATTCGTGATGTGTTAGTAGATCATTTGATAGAATGATGGGTCATTCCATATCTTTCAAACAAAAGGTTAGAAAAAGTTATAAGTGCATCTTATGGTTAGATTAATCATATATGGTTCCAAAAATGATCTTATACTTCATATATCATACCGCTTAATAAAATAAAACTACTTTCTACTAAACAGGGACTTCATATAGGCCAGTGGTAGGCAATAAAGGCCAATCAAACTTCTGTTGTGGGTTCGATTCCCACAGCCTTGTCCAACGCGATGGGCTATCGCCCGTCCTGCAGGTTGTCCTTTTTCTAAAGCTATATTACTATAACATCGCATCATCAATATCAAAAAAGTTTTATCCTTAAACAATACTAACTTATGTCCAACATAATCCATTCCAATCTTTAAGCTTATCTAAAATACTTCGGTCCAAGCTCATAGTATAAAGAAAATGATCACGTGAATGCCATCATGTATCCCCCATATATCATAAGATATATCTTGTTAGTCAAATTACAATCTTGTGAATACCTTAATCATGTGTTCTATTGAATAATGAATACCCATTGAACCTTAGTGAAAACATGAATGAAGTCAAAAGTTAACTCTTTCCACATACCAAAATCCAAAAATTCTATATACTCAAACCATGATATAACCTTCTCCTTATATCAGTCATGAGCTCATGAATACTATCACACATTTAATTTTCTCCTTATCCCTCCATTATGTGCATATTATCTACATTCCAAAAATATCTGAATAAAATTTCATGGATAATGGTACCATTAATCATATACTTTCAAAACTCAAGGAAAGACAACAGTGTAACAATACTTAGATGTCTCTTTATTCCATAGTACTATGAGATTACTTATAAAACATTACACATTATAAACATGTAATCATTCCACTACATTCTTAAACCATTGACATAGCTTCAACAATTTATTCATCTCACATATCATTTGTAGTCTCTTCATCATCATCAACATAAATACTACACATACGACGATAATGATTCTCTTCATGAGACTTTCCCTTAGGGCATTGGTTTTCATAATTCCCGTACATTCCACATTTAAAACATTTAACCATTGTTGATGTCATAGAAATACCATTATCCTCATCCCTGGTGTTAACTGAACCTTTTCCTTTGCACTTACTAGCTTTGTGTCCTTCATTTCCACACCCAAAGCATCTTCCAGTTCCTTTGAAACATTCTCCTTGATGCCTCTTCCCACATGATTTACATAGGGGAAATTGAACTTTCTTTCCACTATGATCATCATGAAACTCTATCTTTCTCTTATTATCCGAGTCAGGAAACTTAACAAATTTTACTTTATCGATCATATTATGAGATTTCTGATTTGGAATAATAATGATGTTTGGACTTCCAAATCCCATTTCATTTGGTTTCTCATGATGAATATCATTCCATTGCCCATCATATCTTCCATTATCGTGAATCATCTTGTTTCCAGCCATTTTCTAAAACCCAAAAAGAATAGTGTGAGAGGCAAAAATCATAATAAAGGGGGATTAACTTCAATATCTAACATCTTTGGTTTAATCTAATATCATTTCCATTGTTCTAGGACTATATCCTATATGTATACTTATCCTTAGGGACATCCCTAGACATACCTTAGAAATATATCTAGGGATCTTACTAACGTTTTCACATCCTAGTTTCCAAAGGTTGACTAAACTTTTCCTCTGATACCAATTGTAGAGACCCGAAGCTTGTCGTACATGGACATTAAATTACTTTTTCGGAATACTTAGTACATAAAAAAAACACACACACAAGGATCATAATAGTTTAGTGTCTTTGGAAACTTGGAATATAATCTTCTAATCGTAGTGAAAGATCTTCAAAATCTCCCATAAAGATCTTCCTTTTTTACCTAAAACCTTTCTTTATATCCTGGGGAAAATAAAACATAAAAGGGTGAGCTCAAATGCTCAGTAAGTGTAAACAAAAGAAATATCAATCACATCATTTTCATAAGAACTTAACATTTTGGAAATCTTAACCTGCAAAAGAGAGAATAATTTCATAAAATGGGATAAATCACAGTAGTGAAATGAAATCCCAATAATCATAACATAAAACATGAAACTTTGTGGAATACACATATAATCATAGAGAATAATATCTTATTAGTCAAGACTCATTTCCAAGACTATCTTAGTGGACAATGTCTATTTCTGAACCGAGTCACCCTCATTTCAGTCCTGTTTCACTGAACCGATATAACCTACCATTCCATCCATGTCTATCTCATGATATATAAAATATTTACCCAATGCATTGGAGGGAGATATAGGTCCCACCCATCTCATAATGATACCATTCTTATGTGTGCCACAAAATCATAAACCATACATCATAGCATAACCCATGAAATAAAAATGGGAATCTTAAACATCGTGACATCATAAAACAATTCATATAAGATAAAGGAATTCATAAAAATAATTCCATCACAACATAATCAAATAAATGTAATAATAGGGATGAAAACAGAACCCTTTATTATCTTAGATGGAAAATAATTTTGATAAAATACTTGAACTCCATTCTTGTGGGAAATATCATTTCAACTTCAAAAACCTATGGAATACAATTTTAAACTAAAAGAAGTTGACTAAAAATAAACTTGAAAACATGTAAAGGAATATTCTTGGAAATAATGTTTTAAAAATCCATTCATGCCGTATAAGTTAAAAAAACATTCTTCTCGTACTTTTTTCGGAAAAGTCAAATAGTACCTCGTACGAAAAACGACAAAAGATTCCTTTCATATCCTTTACTAAAAACTCACCGAAGGGTAAAATTGGATTTAAACAAATTTAGGTGGATGGAAATAATATTACATATTGAGGAAACATGGATTTGGATGATAAAATACACCCTAGTAAATACCGAAGTATAAACAATCTCGGATAAAAATGAGATTGTGATATTTCCCTTACCTTAGGTCTAATTTGCTTCGTAAGTGTCCGAACCTCCTATATAATGATCTAGATAATGTCATTGAATTATTACAGAATCATATTAATTGGTATGATATCATATATGGTTCACTTATTACTTTATATTACCCGTTCTTTTGTAAATTCCATGTTAAAGAGCGTTTTGGGTAAAATTGTTTCATTTGTCGTCCGTGTTTTGACTTGTAATTATTCATATGATTACATAGATCATGATTACTTAATTCCAGAATATAAAAAAAGATTTATATATAATATATATTCAGAATATACATATATATAAAAAATCAGTAAATGGAAAGAAATACACCGTTCATGAAAATGGTAGGCCGTACGTACGCATGAACGTTGTTTTCATTTCCTTATTGAGTTGAATGGAATTAAGTAGATGACATACATATATATACACATAAATCCAGTATCATTATTATGTAATATATTTCATGATTTCTTATTATATATACTTTATCATCATTCATGAATGGTTAAAGTGGAGAATGAATCTCATTGCGTCGTGCAGACGGTAGTCCGTACGTACGCACGAGCGATGATATCGTTCTCATGATCGTGGGACTATATTGGAGTGTATGTATACTATTTCAGAATCAATATCACTTTAAATTAATCATATATAGTTATTATTTACACCATTATACCCATCCAAGTAAGGTGGTGGTTGAAAATATATTTCACCACAGCATGGAGACGGTATTCCGTACGTACGCACGCGCAGAGATTTCGTTTTCCGTAGGATGGATAGATTGTGAAATAGGGTTGTTTCATAGTTATAATAACATATCAGTATATGAGTGATACTTATGATATTACTTCATAATGAAAAAACTAAAGAAGAAGAAGTGGAAGATGAAATAAAGATGAAAGAATCGGTAACGGACATTACCTCTTCTTTGAAGTGCATCTTTGAGACCCCCTTTTAGGGCACTAAAATTGGTCTTTGAGGAAGACGAGAAACTCTAGGATGTTTCTAGGGAAGTGGAGAAGATAATTTTTCAGGGGTTGTCCGAGCTTGAAGTCTCAATGTGTTGTGAGGAAGAGAGGGAGGGGGTGACCTTTTATAAGGGAGGAGAGGGGCACCTTTGGAATAACTAAAAATATTATTTTATTATAAAGCCTAATTCGGTTTTAAATAGCTCCAAATTGATTTATTTCGAAGCTAAGGTGGGGAGGGGTTGAAATCCTCTCATACAATAGAATTTAGATAAGTTTAGGTTCCTATTGTAACCTTATCATTTATATTTAACTTTAAGTTAGATAATTTTACATTTACAGTGTCTTCTTGTTTTCTTACACTATAAGGTTAATAAACTTACTATATCAAGCCAAAATAACCACAAGTTGTTTATTATTAATATATATATAACCTTATCTAAGTCATTTGGAAGAACCTTAGATTTTTATGAATAAAATAACAATTAATAATATAATATTTGTTTTCAAAACTATTTTATTTCAATTTTGACACTATTTAGTAATTGATTTTTGTGAAACTCATAACAGATTGATTAGTTAGAAAAAAGTTAATTAAATAAATAATAATATGACATATTAACATATAAAATTAGTGAAATTCATAAAAAGTCTTAAATTACATTTATTTGGGTATTTATAAAATCAATTATGTCAATATTTCATTAATAAGACAATTTTTGCATCATCTTTGTGTCATACTAAATGAAAATTATTTAATCCCTAAAAATTATAAATAAATTCCTATGATATATATAATTGTATTAGATTTCTGGAGACTATTTATGTTAGAAGATTCATGAAGCGTATCACTAAATTAAAATTATTATACTTATGATATTTAAGAAAGTGACATGTTGTCACATTCTTTGGTTTTAATACTAATTAACTTATTTTCATGGAAAAAAGTCCATTAAATGAATCTAATCCGATTCTTAGGTGATATGGGTCGACATTTAGTCATCCAAAAGGATTTTTCCAAGTGTTAGGGAAATTTTATAATATTATATTTACCCTTAATTACCAGATTTACCTTTAACTATGGTAAATAAAATTTACCGTAGTTACTATTCATAATTCCCAAAAATAAAAAGTAGCTTATTAACATAATCTGGACCCATTGATTCTAAATAAGGAATCAATTCTTCCAAATTCAATACACAAAAGTTTCAGAAATTAAATTAAAATTAATCCCGTTGTCGAAAGAAAACGAGTTTTTCTTTAAAACATTGCAAAAGATTGAATTGATTTAACCTACGAATTCAAGGTAAAATCAATGATAATGACATACATTATATTGAATGATAAAAATATATTATATTTATACTTTAAAACAATTAAATATTATAATTTAACCACATACGACATTACGATGAAAAAATTTGTTTTTAATTAAAATATAGTGTGTTTTTACTATTCATTAAAATATGAAAGTCATCAGAATAAAATGAAAAATTTATCCAAAGTAAATTTTTATTTCTTTATTCCAAAGAATAATTTTATTTTGTAAAATTGAACTTATAAACATGTAAAAAACTATATTTAAAGTGGGTTCTCCATCAAAAGGCGGCAAAACTGTATTTTTTGAAAAATACTTATTTTACCCGAAAAATTTATTTTGTTCTTATACCATGTTTTAGAAAATGTGTAAGACAAATAATAATGTTATAAGATTCAAAATTTAGTTAATACGATTCATAAAATCTAGTTCATAATAATATTATAATAGTATATCGTTGTTTAGTAAAACCAAGGATTGCGTACAACACACGCTATCGAGGAAGGTCGTGATTGCAATGAATGCAAGCCAAGTCTGGGTTGCGTGCTGTGCAAGAATCCTTCATTGTTTCGTATAACATAATCCTACCATATATCATTTATACATTGAATATATATATATATACTCAATGTTGTGTATAATAACTATTATCAAAATTGTGTGTAACACGATCCACGAATAGTGTTGCGTATACTGCAAGCTAATACGGTGTTGCGTATAGCGCAAGGTAATCTTGGTGTAGCATAAAACACAAGAAATTAATGAAATTAAATGAATATTTTTCATAAAATCTCGGGGTGTTACATAGAAGTATCCACACTATATGTGTTTTCATTGACAAACTGATGAATGTGGCTCATATCACTCCATTAATTAGACTTTTTCAATTTATGAGAAGTGAAGACTGTATGTTTGTGAGATCATAAAAATATATGGGGTCCTTTATATTATCATTTCAAATAGGGATACCTATTTTACATCACATTTCTAATAGAGATTACCTAAGTATATATAAACACATGTTTTTTAAGAACATGTTTCCACCCTTATATTGATGGACAACATGACAAACAATAAAAGTTCTAGATGATATTCTACAAGAATTTGCCCTTGATTTAGGTGGTTCATGGAAGAATCATAAACCTCTTTCAGAGTTATTCAACAATAATAGCTCTCATGTGACCATTTAGATGGATCGTTTTGAGGACATGTATGGTAGACCATGTTGTTCACCCCAATGATGGAAATAGGCATGTGAGGTTGTCCTACTTGGACCTCATCACATGAAAGAGACTTCATAGTTTGTTTATCTCATCAGAAATTATATTACTTCTACTCTATCTAGATAGAAATCTTTTTCTAATTTCCACCGGTGTCCTATAGAGTCGGTGGTCAAGGAATGTGTTTTACATTAGGTATCTACCAAGATAAGTAATAAACAGTGATGGAAAACAGAATTTATCATCATATTTTGTAGAGAGTTTTGATATTATAGAGAATTTTAGGTTGGTAACCTATCAGTTTCTATTACCATTGAGGTATAGTTCCATGTACAATGCCATCTATGTTTCACATCTTAACCAACATCATTTTGAACCATATTATACCATTATCCATAATAAGTTGAATTTGAAGTAGATTTGAACATTGAGTAGTATCTTGTACACATCATTAAAACAGGAAAGAAGTCTCTTTGAAGCCAGTCTATCACTCTAATATGCGTGCTACAGTAGCACGACCATGTGAAGGAGGAGACATGGGAGCGGGATGTTGTTTTATGTTCTCAGTTGAAAAATTTGTTCTTACATATTGGTACACTACCTTTTGAAGGCGAACTCTAAGATGATTTCTTGTAAAGAGGGAAGAGAGTATGAACCTAGTATTTCATAGAAGTATAGATCCATTAAATTATATTCCAATTAATTATTTTGGTCCTAATACATATAGAAAATGAGTTAGAGAGGGTATCAAGAAAGTCCCGATATTTTTTAATGCATAGAACCCATAATTTGGTAAAAATGGGCTTTTGAAATAGTTAGAGTAAGCTATATAGATAGATTTTAGTGTTATATGTAACTATGCGAATGGTCTGCATTTTGAGGCAGAGCAATCCTGCATAATTGGAATACAATTTCTAGAACCATACAGCAAAACCATACAATGCCTACTCTTAACAAGGTACACATACACATAAGGTGCACAATTTTGTAAAATATGTGATGAAACCATGCATTGGATGAATTTAGGGTATTCATAACATTTTACCCTTAATGATCCAATTAAGAACCTCCTTTTTCAGTATTACGATTTCTAGAATAATTTTCCTTATTTTCGTTAATTTTTGATATTTTTAAAGGCCTAAACATGGGATCAAGAGTTCAATTTCATCTGGAATCATATCAAGTGTTCCTTCGTCATGTTGGACACAAAAGATTAAGTACATGAGTCTGTTTGACTAATTTTTAATATCTATTTCTATCAACCTATTTATCTAGGTGTGAGTTTTTATACACTTTTCATAGATCTAATCTGATCCAAGCCAAATCAGAGCCAAATACTATAGGAGTTGAGTTTTACAATCCTAAGGTGTGTTTTCTAGAACTCATCTATCATGTTTGTTGATTTTGGAATTTTTTTGTGGCCCACCGATTTTATCAGGTTCTATTTGTCATATTTATATTCATTGCTTCTAATAATTATTATCATATTGTTATTATCTTTCCAAAAATATTATTTATTTTTAGTTTTTTTTTCAAAACTCTATCCATTCCATGTTAGATGTTATTCTGTAAGTACTAATTTTGAGTTCTGACACATTTGAGCCACCATTTGGGTTTACCATGGATTGATCATTATTTGGGTAGGATTTTAAATATTAAATTGACATTTTAAATTTTTAATTTAATAATAAAAATGACTTTAATGAACACAACATTTTTGGTCTAAGGTAAGTGTTTCAGTTGATAAAAAAATAAATGGAAATTGGAATGTATATTATGTATATGACAAAAAAAATTGGAATTTAATTAGAAAATATGTAGCACGTCTGTAGCACCACATACCATGTTGATGAAATGTAGTAGAGTGAACATTGATTATTAAAAATCCATAAATGGATAAAATGAATGGTTTCATGATACATGGCCTTGTCAAATTAATGAAAGGAAAGGATTAAACCAAATGGGATTATTAATTAATTATACATTTATTAAATGGTTTCAAAATCAATTAGACGTGACACAATAATGAATGATAATGGGTTAAACCATATGAACCATTATATGACATCATTATCAAAATAGAAGTGACTTGACGTGAGCTATTCATGGATTCTTGAAGGAATGCCTTGAGCCCTTGAGGCCCCCATTCCAAATTCAAGGATATGGATTTCGTAGGTTAAGACCAAAATATAATATAATCCATTTCAAACATTGGATTCCAAATATGAAACTGTGCGATCCGTCATGTTTTACAATAGGTTCCATGGATTCATTCCAGGGATCCTAAATTTTGAAGTACATTCCATGGTTAAAGCCCATCGAGCCTCCTCATTTCTTAGCCCAGTTTTATCATGGATGAACTCCTTGGACATCATGGGCATCTCATTATAGAATTACATGGACTCTTCTAAATTGATTACACATTTAAAATTACCTAGGATACAATTATTACTAATTTAGGGACTCTTGCGTTGTATATTTCATTGGTTATTACAAGAGAACTCAATTATTAAATATCGTTCAAAGATTCCCAGTTACATCATAAAACCATGACTGTTGTAAATAAGTGGCTTAATTATATACTGGAAATGATCAAATAAAGGGCTGGTTACATGTTTTGACACCAACTGAGGGATGAATAAGGTGGATGGATTTGTAGTTACACATTACTAATTTACTTTATATATGAATGATTTCACAATATTATATTCCATTACATGGGTTGAATGTTATTAAAATCATTAGTGGTTGGTCATTGAGATTTATCTCATAGCCTCTCTAGTCACTTTTTGGTACACATATATTTTTACATGTGTGAATGTGTGGACAAAGGGAAGAATACGACATTGAACAGTCGATTTCGTAGTATTTAGGATAGATCTTGATAACAGTTGACTGATCCAGATCTAGGGATTCATGGGATAATATTTTGATTTCATTATAATATTGTGGAACATGTTATTCATACTATATATCATTCATGTTTTCTTGTCTTCTAGAGACATGAAATATCATCATGAATTATTTTATGTTATTATAGTTGATTTAATTATTGTAATCCTTGTTTATTTATTTCTTTTTTCTACTTCTACTATTGACATTTATTTTTTACACTTCATAGCACTGTTTGTACATATCTTTTGTAAAACATGCTTGTATTGAGGGAATGGTTTTCTCATGGACACACCCTACGCCATCGATTCAAGTTGGTAGCCTTTGGAATTTGGGGTGGTGCACTTCAGGTCGTGTGGCCAACTGGGCTTAGATCACCTATTAAGTGGCATCTAGGTCTAAGATATCACATAATGAAACATATATTTATTTGTGTTTTAATGATTTTGGTCTTAGATCCTTCGGCTAACAGTTTCATTTTTATTTTCTAGAGACGTTTTTAGAAAACACCCATTAAATTATTTTAGTTCTAAATGAAATTGAAAAATAAAAATCACCATCCAATGACCACAACTATTGACCGATATTTTCGTTAATGATCCACAACTTGTCAAATTGTATATTATGCATAAAAATATAATACAAATATATAATAATTTAGAAATAACTAATAATGGAATGTTATCTACATTATTAGATAGGTTGGATGTTGAACTTCTACATCAAGAAACCATGAAATTTTATTCGGGGTTGTGTTTGGGATTTGAGGCCTATAAATTCAATTCTTACCTAGTGGTGTATGTTGTTCGGGCCTGATGGACCATGATTACCATTATTATTAGTCATGAAAAGACATGAAAACCTGTAAAACAAAGTTTTTGGTTATAATACACAATTTTTATTAACATTTCATGGAATTCTTGCTTTGTTTATGATATTATTTTTATGATTGTGTGGCCCTTGATGGGTTTATTACTTGATGTTACATTCCTTTCAATGTGATTATGTTGTAACTATAGTGGTCATCCCTCTTTTTTTATTTTTTATTTATTGTATATTAAATATATGTTTTTATTTCTATTTATTTTTTATATCTTACATATATATATATATATATATTTATATTTGTACATATTATATATTTATACAGATATTTATTTCTATTTATATATAATATTATTTGTTTACTAATAGTTTTATATGTTTATATAATTATATATATATATATATTTATATTTATGTATTTATATTTATAAATATAATTCATTATTAAGTATTCATAATTAATTAATTAATTTATTTATTTTTAATTTTTTTGTAATTAATTTGTTTATAATTTATTATTTATAATTCATAATTTTCAATAAATTTTTATTATTTATTAAATACTAATTATTGTTTATTAATTAGTTATTAATTATTCTTTTTTTATTATTTAAAATTAATTTTTTGTCATGTCCTTATTATTTACTTATTTATTATTTAATAATTATTTACTTATTACTAAATCTAAATTACTAATTAATCATTACTTAATTATTTTTTTACTTAATTATTTTGTATTTATTTTTAGTTAGGAATTATTTATTTATTATTTATATATTTTGTTATTGTTTACTTATATATAATATATAATATTTAATATTATCTTTATTATTAAATTTTTTTTGTTTAATAATTCTTGTTTATTATTCTATGTATAATTTATCATTTATTTACTAATTAATATTTTCTTATTATTGATTACTTATTTAAGATATATTTATTATCGAAATTAATCTTAAATAATAATAACAAATAAAGAAATAAGAAATTTATATACCTATGAAAATGAATTTACAATTCTTTTCGACATGTATACATAGTGTTTTTTGTCACAACATGAAGGCCATTAAGGGTTGAGAAATTATTTTCATAAGAACCAATAGCTAAGAAATTTAAATCCCCATATAAAAATTTATATTCATTATTTATACGAGACAAAAAAATTTAACAGTGATTTCATAATTAAATAAGTAAAAATTTAATCCATAAATAAATAATAATTAATAAATAATAAATAATATATAAATTATTACATGGTAAAAGAAAATGTGTGCAAACTATTTTGGTTATTTCACTTTTATATTGTTATTATATCATATAAAAAATATTTAATTTTATTTTTTTTTGAAAAATAATTATTTATTATTTTTTTCCTCATGTATGTTTCATTATTTTAATTTAAAATGAAATTTCATAAAACCATTCATTGATATTGATTAATTCAAAAATATTATTAAAATTCATCAAAAAATTATTTTAGCTTTCATAACATTTCTTATTTTCATCCCTGAGATTCATATACTTTGTCTTTGTTTAATAATAATGATATATTATTGGGAAATTTTAATTTTTTAAAAACAATTTATATTTCATTTTTATGGAATATTCAAAATAATATTGATATTAGACAATATCATTTTTAAGATTGCATCATTACTTGAATTAATTAACGATCATTTTTGACCTATCATCCATTTTCCTTTTATTCTTCTGATTAGTCCATTTCCACTTTTTTTCCTTCTCATCATCAAAAAATAAATAAAACCTTTCATAAAAATATTCTCCATTATTAATTCCATATACATTCTAAATGATACAACATCCTTCACCTTTTTAGCCAAACCATTCAATTAATCATGGAGACATTTATTTATGAATATCCATTATTTATATATGGGTCTGTATTTATTAATAACCTAATGAATGTAAGAGGTTCCTTAGGTAACATTATATATTTTATTTTTTATCCACACATTTAATATGGCTAATTCATCATATATATTATGTGATTTGAGTGGCCAGAAATTATGTTGTCCCTTGATTTACCAATAGGTTATATGAAACAAACATGCATAGGGTAATGGGAGATTCATTACCCTTTATTTATAATTTATTGGAAGAAACTTTAATGTTGTGGTTATGATGTTTTGAATTTTTAATTCCATCAATATGAGATAATTTATTATTATTTAAGATATTATTTATTTTCATAACAATGATATCTATAAATAGTTAATGATTATGTTATCATTTTATGGAATCATTTGAGTGTTATCACCACTTATGATTTCATGATCTTATTCCATTAATATATCCATTTATAAAAATATTGTGTCTCCAAATTTTGTATTGTCTATTAATAAATTTTTTATACTTCTAGGATAAAGTTTTACCCCTCATTTTATGTTTTATATTATTCATATTTATATTTCCCCACTTCATCATAATGGTTTTATAAGTGGTTATTTCTAGAAGGGATTTATTTCTGAATAAATTAGTTGAGGGGTTGAATTTTGTGTTTTTGAATAAGGTGGATATGTATATTAACAATCAATTTACTAAAACATTAGGTATTTTGATTTTATTTTAATAAAATAATGAATTTTTTAATATTTCAAATTAATGTATATAGTGTTTGAATCATATCATCCAGTATCAGTGGTTGTCTATAAAATATATTTTTATAACATCAAACCGAGGAGTTCATGTCTGGGGAACAATAAAAACTCAAAATTTCCATAAATCATATGGAAACACTTTATTATATAAAATCCAATGAAAATCCATATTTCCTCAAAATTTATGGGTCATCCATATTTCTCCAAAAATTACCATACTAACATAAATCCTATTGGGTGTCACCTTGAACCACCTCTTGTTTGGATAATTATATATATATTTTTTTTCCAATAAAAATAACTCTAAATAAATTAATTTATTAATTATAATTTCTCATAATTTTTTTTATGTTTTATCATGATTTAATTATCTTATATTCTTATTATGGTGTAATTTACATATATTTGTATGTATCATTCCATTAAATATGTTTGGATTTCATTCATTGATTTTTCATAACATTTTCAATAATTTTTATATTGAGTTTCAAGGATTAATAAGGCACAATAATATATAAATATGATTTATACCTATTTTTTATTATTCCAACATTTAAAAATCCCCCATTTAGCTAAATATTATGGCCAATATTCTCATGTATCCAAACCACTTACCAATATTTCATAATTTGGTTGCCTACATTATTATTACAATAATTTTTTTCTACATAACTCCAAATTTCTTGATGTTTTTTATTTTTTAAATATAATATATTTATATATATTTCATTGTAAGACATAAAATTCCGAAAATAAACTTATGATCTCTGAAATTAGGTTATAATTCATTGCATGACTTCATTTTAAACTTTTCATGTTTTTCATAACTATTTTTTCAAAAGAAATTTAATGATAATGTGACCAATAGATGTAATACTATAATGATTTTTTTTCATTATAAAGATAATTAAATTTTACAAATATAATTTAACTTGCACCAAATAATAATATAATTTTTTTAAGGTCTTATGTTACCTATGAAATTTTATAATCTAAGAAATTTCGAGATTTTATAATTCTAACTACCTTAATTGACACATGTGAATTTTTCTATGTAAATTAACACATCTGTATTTAGTAATGTTAATTTTATTATATAAATTAGTCTATTTGAATTATATTATCTTATTTCAACTATCCTAATACATTTATGTAAATTTAGCTATTTTAATTCACTTACATAAATTTAGATACAAAAATTCACTAACATTGAACTATGATACTTTTATTCAGTTCTGTGGATTAATTTTAATATATACGTAAATATAATACATAAAATTTCATAGAAGATTGTTTTTTATAGGTGATACTTCCTCTTACATAATTAATGAAAAATTTATTACATGGATTAATCATACATGGTTTTTTGAGTTTCTATAGGTTGTTCTTGAACATGGAATTGTGATATGATTTTCATATAATATAATATTTTTATTTTCTTCATGTTTATTGTAAACATTCTTATGGATTAATTTTTCAGTTAAATAGAAATTAATGATTTATAATATATAATTTTTTAAATATTTTAATATTATGAAATAAATAATATTGGCATGTGAGTAAGAATTTATGTGTATTCCCACTGATATTTTGATAAATGTGATATAAAAAATTTAAAAAGTTGAATTATAAAGATTATGTCTCATATATATCTATGGATATTCTCAACGATATTAAAATGTTTCATTATATACTATATTAGTTATTCTAAAAATGATTAACTGAAAAATAATATTTTTTTTATAAAATATTTGGAGGGATCACACATAGACATTACCTATCTCTATTATATGAAAAATATAGATAAACCATTAATATAAAAATAAAAATGAGAAGTATAGATATATATATATATATTCAAATTATAATTTCTTTGGAATATGATTACATAACCTTGCATGAGTTATGTGAATAATCTATGTAAATTATTTCCATCTTTTATAGATGTATTTACTTTATATTATTTTTATATTTATAATTGTATTTATTTTGTCTCTATAAAATTGTTTTTATTTTTTCATTATATACATTTTATTTAAAATCTTCTTCCAAGTTATTATTTTATTGATGTAATTTATAAATGGTAAATCACGTAATTTAAATTTTATAAGATAGTTATTTCAATTTTTGTGTATAAAAGATCAAGGAATGTAGTGAAGAAACAAATATCTATGACTCCACATTACTCATTCATGAATTATAGTTTGAATATGAGTCAATGAGATTCATCATTCAAGTAGCTCAATAAACTAAACTGCTTGTTTCTTGATCATAATTATCTAAACGTATTTAAAGGCCACATTTTTAAAATTTCCAAATTCTAGCATCTTCATTTAATATCATTCACCTGGTTAAATTTTTTATTCATTAATTGTGATATAGCTATTTTTTTCTGTATCATCATAGTTAGAACATATTGAATTTGATTATATTACTCTAAAAAAAGGTAAAAATAGGTTTATTATTTTCCTAAAAAATATTTGGTTCATTCTATATAATAATATTATCAGATTCCTCATAACCCATAAAAAATTAATTTAATGTAACTATTTTTTGTATATTATGCTTATTCATTCCCCATATTATTTTAGCTTCCTCGTGATGTGGTTCATAGAAGTGGTCACGACTCTTCATTTGGAATTATTTGTAGGGTTTTCACCTTTAAAAGTTTATGTTAGGATTCCAACTCTAAAATATCAAGTTCCACCTAATTATAAAAAATACAAGAAGTTAGGATTGAGGTTGTAAAATTCTAGATTATTCCTTATCCGATAAAATTTTTGGTTATTATTTGAACACATAATTTTTTTGATAATTGGGTTAGGCCAATATATTTTAAAAAGGATGATGTAATGATTTTTCACTCTCCTTAAAAGGATATATACTATAATGGATTACATTCATTGGGTTATTGTGTGAAAATTATAGTAGGATCATTTTGACCAAAAATACTATATCACTTTTATTCAACCTTTTTTATTATATTTTCATATTCCTCCCATTTCATATGTTGTTGTTGTTGAATTTTTTAAAAATTGGACAATAAAATTTTCAATCATATAGTTTAAACACTTATTATTTTAATGAAATACAATTCACCCCTTTTTCATCACAACCTCCCCTTTAAGATCAAATAATTATTACCTGGAGAACCCTTTTGGAATAATCTATTTTTTCAATTTTTTTAGAATCATGAAATTATTATCAAATCCTGAACATATTATTTATGTTTTGTGTATCATTTTATTATTTTAATTAATCATGAAAATATTATATTTTCATAAATAAGATAAAGGGAAATGTTTTCTTAGTATTGGTTGGATTATGGAATAAAAATGTTTGAATTATAAATTTCCACCACATTTCAATGGTTGTAGTCATATTATGTGGAAGATATGGATGGATTCTAATAAAAATAGTATTGATACTTAATTTCGGGAAATTGTGAGTTTTATAAGTTTTCACCTAAATATGACTTAATCGATTTGGAAGGAGATGATACTATAAAATGTGACCTAAATTATAATGTCATTAATATTAATTATTGTTCATATGATGGAAGTATTATTGATTAATTTTATATTTCCAATAGAAATCATGATACTTGGGGAAATATTAAATGAATACCTCTTAAGAAGGTTATTCAAAGAAATATTTTTACAATAATTATTGAAATTAATGAGACATGAAAATATATTTTCCAACCAAGAAAATGAAAAAATAAAAATTTTCTACAAGATATATCAGTCATTTTAATTTACATATGAATTTATATTGTTCAAACACTATTTATTATGGTCTTTGGAAAAATGGAAAAATTAATTAAAATTTCTGAAAGACCAATAATTAGAGGATGAAAAATAAGAATGAAATGAAATATATGACATCATAAAGTGATTTTGAGAGTTCATGATACAATGTTAAAAGTCAAAATGAAATATGTAATATTGAATTTATGAAAATATATTATATGGTAACATATTAAACACCTAATAATTATTTATTATGGGATCATGGTTTATATTCAACAAAATATGTAAATATATGTGCGATATGTATAAATAAAAATAGTTATTTTAATTTACATTTTTATTTCTCCATGAAGCCTATACACAATGATCCAAGTATTGATGATCTAAATAATGCATGTGAATCATATAAATATCAAATAAAAAAATAATGTTAATACATATGTCAATCAAAGGAATATATAATTGGATTGATGAAAATAAAAATAATTTAGTAGAAATATTATGAAATGATGATATAATTTTTTTTAATCTTAAAGATAAAAATTGATTTATTAATGGAAAAGTGTAGAAAATCAGATTTTTTCACACATGAAAAGCTTTTTGTTGACATTGACTTTTTCAGAATGACAATTAGAAGTTGATATGTGAATTGAATAATGATAGAATATAAAATGATTATTTGGAGAGGACAATTTATTTAAAATGTTCCTTAGTTGTCAATATTTGAATGATTTTTTGGTTGATGAAATGTTATTATAAATAGAATGGAATTGGTAGTGATTATTTTTTCCCATATAGGAAGAAAAATCGTTTTTTAAAGGAAACACAATTGTGATTTCCTCAGTTTACTACATCAAAGGTGTATTTTATTATCATTATGACTCTAAATTTTTGTTGATGTTTACTCATTATTTTGGACTAATAATGAAATTTATATCATAATGTGATTTCAAGGACAAACTATCTAAAACCTCTTCTTTTTTGATACCAAAAGGTTTGTATAATAATTCATGTTAAATTAATCCATTATTTATACACATGTAATTTTTGTTTTCTGATTAGTGCATTAATACATATATGTCATTAAAGTAATATTCATGGCATGTTGATATGAGGATTATATGTTTTAACATTTCATTTTTATATAATATTGGTTACCTTGTATCATGTTTTGATACTAATTTGTAAATTAATATTTAACATTGAATTTTTCAGTAAATGTGATTAAAATTATATTTATATGTCTTGATCTTGAATTTAAATTCTCATATGGAAATTCAATATTTTATTTCATTTATAATTTTGCGTTTAGTGATATGTTATTATCATTTTGGTGGGTTAAATATTCTTCGAATAAAATAAAAATTTTTTGTGGATATTTATTATATTAATATATGTTTTCATTGGAGTAATCACTGTTAGAATTAAAATTATATTTATACATTTTCCATAGGATCATTTTGAAACGAGAGAAAACATTTATGGGGATGTTTATTTTATTTGAAATTTCAAATTTATATATTATATTTATTGTTTGGAAAACATTTATGCATAGTTTCATATGTGTTCTTTCCAAACCATTAAATCATTATTAGATAAAAAATATGTGTATATTTATTTTTTAAAATTTTAAAATACACATAAAATATGTTTTTAAAGAAAAAATGGAAAATTATATTAATGTGGAATAAATTATAGTTTCTCTTTCTTAAAATTTCTACCTACTTATAGACTATATAGATATTCAATTTACAAACTAGTAAGTCAATTTTAAATTAATCTCGTTTAATTATGAAGTAAGTAAAAGTGAGGAATCTATTTTCATGATTAAAATATGTGTATTTTTTAAAAAGAAATTAAATCTAATTTATGAATCCTAATGGGTGTACATAAAGGATGATTTCACAATTATTTATAATATTGAATCTAATTTAAAATATTGTAGCCTTTTTTATTCATCATATTGTATCAATTATTGAGGGAGAAAATTACCATTTAAAATTCATATTGTTTTAATTGATATAAATATTTCATCAATTAAGGTCAAGGAAACATTATTCTAATTATAATCTTTTCCTATAAAAGTATTATTGTTTCATGCGTATTTCAAGAATGTGGGAAAAGAGTTTGTATTTTTTCGGGCGTATAGTGAAATAAAAAACATCCACTTTAGTAAATTTCATAAAAAATCAAGTGGATGTTTTAAATGTTTTATGATTAAGTATAATTAGTTTTTAATGATTAATATGTGTATCTATCCATTTATTTTTTTTGTTTTCAATAGTTTATGTATAAACAAACATTATTTATATAGTTTTTTTAAATCTAAGAATGGTCAATAATTTATTTTTTTATTTAATCTCATGGATAATAGTATTTAATGTTCAAATGTATAGGGGGTTTTATTGTATTTTAATGCTGAAATTATCCTATTTAAATAGAATATATAATAATCTAGAATATGCACTTTATTTTAAAATTATTTATGTATATACATATTTTCAATTTATTTTATTTATTTTCATTGTTTTATATATAGTAGTTTATTTCTACCTATATCATAAACTTTCTGATTGTGTAAAATATTATTTTATAAATACTTTACTATTAAATTTTTATATATATCTTTTTTAATATTCACAATTTTATCAACATAATGTCATAATAATATAAATCTTTATAGTTGTTCATTAGAGTTAGTTTTCAAGTTAATTTCATATAATTTTATAACTTTAATTATTATATATAATCTTTGAGTTTTCCACATATTTTTATTTTAGGTTAGTCATATTAAATCACCTTGAATGTGAATTTTTTTTAATTAGATTTCTATAATTTTTCGGCATTACAAGAGTTAATTGGGGAATTAATTTTTAGATATTGAATTTTGTGGAGTTAATTTCATTATCATTAATATAAAAGATATATTCAATTGAAAAATTATCTTTTATTTTAATTTCAAAAATGGATAGATGTTTTGAAATTATATTAATTTGTAATATTAACAAAAAAGGGGATAATGTTGGGTCGATTCTTAAACCACTTCATGTTTTTATATTTAAAAAATATTACTTTTTTATTCCCATTAACATTAGTATTTATATGGTTAATTTTTAATTATATTTTCTTATTATCTATTATGTTTTTTCATTTCGGTTTTTTATTATTTATTTATTAAAGTAAACTATTCATTGATTAAAATTATTTATTATTAAATTGTCTTTATATTACAATTTTTATTATTATTCATCACAACTCTTAACAGTATCATATTTAGTTCAATCGATAAATATAAAATTTATAAATTGTAAATATAAAAGATACATATAATTTAAAATTTCCACATATAAGACCCACATTTTAAATTCTCTTAGTTGTCCATACAAACAGAAAATTCTTCCACTGATCCAAACCACATAACATATTTCTAGATTTGATCACCTATTGAATTTTGACCATAATAATTGATAAAAACATAAATTTTGATTTTACTAATGATTTGAAAATAAGAAAATTATATATATTTCATTATAAGTTATAATATTATGACTATATATTTATTATATATTAAACTAGGTTATAATTAACAATATTTTTTTAAATTAATTATATTGTTTTTTAGATATCATTTGTGATGGTATTTTAATGATAACTAGATATATTGATGTACAATTATGTTTATTCAATATCATTTTTAAATCTAATTAAATTTAGTAATTATAATGCCACTAGAACCAAAGCTAAATAATCCATTTATAATGTCTAATATATGTATGAAATTTATAATTTATAGATTTTAGAATTCCATATCCTTGAATTTTCCCTTGTGAATTCAACTATGTGAATAAACATATGTGAATTTAGTGAAATTAATATTCTTATGTAAAATTGGATTTGTGAATTTGTCTATGTGAATTTTCATGGATTTATTTAAATATGTGAATTCACTACTGTGAATTTAGTTTCATGAATTAACTTATATAGAAATCATCTATGTAGATTCTGTTAAATGAAAAAAACTTGATATATACAAAAATCTCATTTGTATATTTTAGTATTTTACACATTCACATATTTGATATATATGATTTTGTGCGGATTGAAAGATCACTTATGAGAGTATAATATCTAGGGTTTAGGGAGTTTCTATAGGTTTTAATTAAATCATTAATTGTGTTATTTTTTATATTATTTTTTATTTGATGAGTTATATGTTTAATTTTAAAATTCATAATGTATTTATAATTATAAAATAAATCATTAATTATTTAGAATCCATAAAATACTGTTTTAGTTTTTTAAGAAGAAAGAAATAAGATTTATATGGTGTTATGTGTGTAGAGAAAATAATATTAATATTTTGGAAAGTCTAATATTGAGAATAAAATTTACTCCAATATTAAGAAGTAGTATTATATATTGTTTGTGAGTTTCTAGATTATATTAATATTGATTGATAAATATGTAATTAATTAGTATAATCATGATTCAATATAAAATATTAATTATTATTAAAATATCAAGTGATACCTCACTTGAATATTAATTATTGATATTTTACGAATAATACAAGTCAGAAATTTATATTGTAAATAGGTATGAGTTGAACAGGTATATGTAATGAGAATTAGGAGTATTGAATATTTTTTATATTAAAAGCTAGCCTCATATGGGTTATCAGAGTCTTTTAAATAATTTTTTATGATCATCAATAGAGTAATTTAAATATATATTATTTGTTTATTTATTGAACATATTTGTTTATATGATGGTTTTCTATTTTTTAGTATATAAATTCGAATTAAATTAATTTTCAATGTGATTACTTGATTGGTGGAAATATTGATGGATAGTCATAGCTTGTATGGTGAAAAAAATATTCATTTCTATTTTGGGTTATAAAAGGATTTGGGTAGGAAGGGATAATATATATATATATATATATATATATATGTGTGTGTTTGTATTACTACAAATTAACTACCATATAATGTATAGTTTGAAATTAAGATCTAAAACTTCATCATTCAAATAATTTCTGAATTAATCTACTATTTTCTGGATTTTAATTTATCAAACATCATTAATGGGATATTAATTACATTATCTTAGATCAGTATATTCATTGAATATCAGTCAACAGTATACATTATTCAGTTATCATTTTTTAATTTAACTATATTTGTTACACAATCTACACTCACCACATATTTCACAGGGTTGTACTACCCTTAAAAAGGTATGTTTGGTTATTGTATGTCCCCTAAGAAGAGAGAGTTTTCTCTGTCACCTATAAATATTGTGTTCAATTTTACACATAAAAATAATTGAAAATGTATTAACCTTTAATAGTCTGGGTTTAGTATGTCCCCATAGATGATTAAGACCCTTTTTACCCAAAAAATATAAGTGGTGCGGAATTTTCTTTTCAATTTATAGGTTTGGTAAAATACAATGCAACCTATTGGATTCACTGTTTAAATGTTCATTGAGGATTGATCCATGGTTTACATACATGTTGGCATGTCATTTCTAAAGCTGATGTAGTAGATTGAACAGGGTATGCATATGTTGGATCACATGTTTTTCCATTAATTTCATATTTTTTGCAAGTTCATTGCACCAAATGTTATCGATGACTAAACCTTTTTTTAGTAAATTTTTTGATGGACATGGGTTGGGTAATGAATTCATATCCAAAAACGTTTGGGTATTGGTTGGGTATAAACCTATAAAATACCAGGTTATAATTCATCCCAAAAAATGTTGGTTTCCATATAAACCCTAAAAGACAATATGATATAATTTATCTTCTAAAATTCAATCTTGGGCCTTCTCCAATACTAGATTTGTTTTTTTCAGATATATTAAAAGACAATTGAAGTAGGTAAAAACTTCATGTGTGAAATAGGTGGATGTAAGGTTTTTTCACTATCATTTCAATGTTATATACCATGGTGGGAGATATACACAATGTTAGTGTGATTATATTAGATTATGGTAATTTAAATCAATAATTATTTAATATTATAATTTATCCTTTCATTCAATTTTTCTTCTCTCTCTTTTCAAATATCGATATTGTTAAATAGTTTTATTTTTTGAAAGATAAAATTCTTCACATATAAGATAAACCCTACTTATTTTATTTAAAGAATATTCAACCCTGCAATTTTTTATTTCAATCACCCCATAAAGACCTTTCCACTAAATGATTAATATAAATAATTCATGGATAACTAGTTAGCCGATTCATGTAATCACTCACTTATCCTAAACTAAATAATAATGTTTTCAGTATGTGTGTGTCAAAAAACTCATTTCCCATTTATAAAAATTCAAAATATCAACTATAATATAATGAGGAGAAGGGTGTATCTTTACAGGGAAAATCATCATAAATTTTTTTTATATTAACTCACAATTGATAACTATCAACTTTAATATAAATTAAGAATATATTTTAAAATTTTTTTCAAATGAAAATTAATTTATCACTAACTTGCACACTAATGCATGAGTTTTGAAATATATAACATAAAATATTTTATCTGAAAACAAACCCCTTTCTGTGATATTTCTAGGAAAATATAATTTAAATCACTTAATGGTTTTGGTCAAAAAAAATTCATTAATAGACGGTATATTATATTAATAATTCTTTCTTTAAAAAAGAAATATATTATTTTAAAAATTTACAATTTTTCAATCTGAAACATAATAGGGTGTAAACACCCCCTATTATAGGAAAAACTATTTTATGATAAAATTATAATTTTATATATGATCTTGAATATATATATATATATATTAGGTATTTTAAATCACTGGGTAATAACAATTGATCAGTAAATAATAATATATTAGCTAATTATAGAATGTATAAAATGATAACTATCAATAAATTCTCATGGTCTCATTGAACTAAAATATCTGTTACTGGATTTGAAAATGGGAATGAGAGAAACTGAGGGGGTGTTAGTAACAGTCTATATGCACATTCTTAAACTCGGCTTTTTTTCATTGAAATTTGAAATCAAATCTAAATGTTCTTATATATTTATGTAGCGTTCTTTAATAATATAGCACATCGATCATTTAAAAGTGTATTTTTAGTTTTGGTTTCAATGAAATATTATAATAATTTTTTTGTAGTTATTAACATTGATTTTTTTCAACAGCCGCAAAACACCATGAAAGTAAATTTTTAAATTTGTAATTAAATTTTAATATATGATTTTTTAAGAAAATTCTTCAAATTACATTATAATTATATAAAGTAATTAAAAAAAATAATATTTTTTTATAAAATTATATATGTCTGTTAAACATAAATAAAATTAATTAACATTTAATAATTCATATTTTTTATAAAATAAATCATTCATACCATTAATAACTAAATAAAAACAATATACATATAAAATTAAATACCTACATTTACACAAATATATATATATATATTAATATCATGGTGAATAATCCCATGTATCTAACATTCAAATAGAAGAATAAAATTGTTCTGTAGTAGAGAATGACCATAACTTTTGATTTGAGTGTCTGTTTATGCTCCATGCCCAGTCATATCAATGATTAAATAAATAAATAAATTGTAATTATATAATAATTCATACTACAAATTAATGAAAAATAAAATGGATATTAAAAATCAAAAAATAACATCAAATATCTATATTTTTTTTCCATTTTTTTCATTTAGGATCCATGAGATATCAAATCAAATATTGTGATCTTATATACATAATCATGGCTTAAGAGGAACCATCACCCATTTTTTATCAATAAAAAAAATACATGAATGCATTATAAAACAATGGTTTTATTTTGGATACATTCATTTTAGAACATTATATAGGATTTCAACATCATATAAGATGGAATATATATGATTTTTTGTGTTACAAAATATATTATTAAATGGATTTAATATTTTATGGACATTATGGGGATCTGATTTGAGTGGTATAACATCTTTTGGAGATTTATTATTTCATTAATACATATAATCATGTGTTTTTATATTTATTTATTTATATTTATTTATAATATATGTATGTTCATTTTTCCATTAGATGAATTAAATCAACATGCATGGAGTTTTGGGTGCCTTTTCTTTATCATGGTACTATATTATTCAATCACTGGGGTCTGGAATTTAATTTGAACGATGTTAGGATGTGTGTTCCATAGACATGGATTAGGATTCATGGCGCTAATTAAATATTATGGAATGTGATGATTCTTCTTGATATTTCAATGACAATGTGAGTTCCAATCATTATTTATAGAGAAAATTAGCTAGTTAGATATGACTAATTTGAATGAAGTTTAGTTGATGCTGATATGAATGATTCCCTCAATGAGAAAGAAATTTCTTTCACCCCTTGTGATTATAGTCACCTACATTTGGATTAGAAAAAATATCCTCATTTCTTTGTGGATCGTTATTCAGTTTAGTACACCAACTACGTCTATCAAAGGAATGTCATCATTTATGAAAATAATCTGAAATGTCATTTTTCAAAAAAAATTGAAGTCACAAGGCTACAGTAAATTATGCTGTAGAAGGAGACCCTAAAAAAGAATCATAAGTGGTATTTTCTGGGAAGGTTCAATAATTTAATTATTAATCTTCATCTTCCACTAATTTTGTTGTTTCTATGATAGTAGTATAGTCTCAGGTGTCTTCCAAAGATGGAATTAACTTGTAGTTGGTATTTGAGTCCCTACATCATCTCATCAAGGATGTACACATTAATAAGGTGTTTTTCATTTGGAAAAGGTTGGAGAAGGGTCAACTCAACCACTCTCTATAAATCCTAACAGGATATAGAATAACCATGTGTATAAAAATGATACATAAAATGGTAAATATATTAGGGATTAAAATGAGGAGGAGGAAGACAGTTTGATTGAACATGAAGTTAATGAAAAAATCAAGGATGACGAATAAAATTTTCAGGATCACAATTTGGTTTATTATAGGAATAAAAAAGTTAAAATGAAGATAAACATATCTATTCAAACATGGTATCTGTGGATATGATATGCCCTATTTCATATATAATTTAAAATGGTATGTTTTTCAACATTGATTCTAAAATGAATGAAAGAAGAGTGCCTTGAATGGTTCCCTATCTAGGTGAGGAAATAAATAATTAAGTTAGTTCTTCAAGAACACATAGTGATTAGACTATGCTTGTTTCATCCAATGTCTTAAATTCTACTAGTTCTTCTATCATAAAGTATTATTATCCATCTTCTTCATCCTCAATCATAAAAAACTTAAAATAAGATCCATTTAATTTAATTAACTAGGTTGAAAAGACTACAAAGCTTGTGATGGGTTCATCATTCATTAGTTATCAATATACCTGTAAAGCATTAAATTCAAATTTTGGGGATGTTGGGATTATGACCCAACCATTAAATAAAATTTCTACAGTAAATAAAGAGATATAAGAAATTAAATAGATAAATATCCAATGTAAATGTAGGTATCTATGGTAAGTCCACTAGATGTTCATTCATTTTCATTGCACATTTCAATGGATCCTTCAATTTTAAAACATATTATTTCTAAAATAAATCCTAAGTAGAGTCAGAAATAGAAAAATGATAGGGTTTATACACAAAATACCATTGACTTTCTTCTATCAGGTAGCAGTGAAGATGATGGAAAATTATGTATTTATTATTCTATAGTAGCAATAAATATATCATATTCTAAAGACTAATCTATTGGAAATGTCGGCAGGACATGAAAGAAATTTAAGAAATGGAGAAGGGGATAGAATCTGTGTGGTTGTGTTGGATGGATCTCAGACCATAACATGTTCACTCACTCTCACAAAGTATAGTAGAATATGTCATGTGTGAAGATTGATGTTTTCTCAATGCATGTTATGTTTTTGATGTTCTGTCTACTGTTCTTCTATGATAATTTTATTTATTTCTTTTTGTATCATTTTATTATTAATCAATACATGTTATCAATCTAGCCACATCATCAAATTTTTCACGCTTTATATCTTTTTAATAAGGGATGTTTCATACCAGCATACATAAAAGAATATTTATATTTATATTTATATTCATATATAAAATTATATTTAATTGTGTGTGTTTTTACATATTTATGTAGTATATGTGATAGTATTAACATATATATATAAATTTAGATATATGTATATATATAATTATTTATTGATATTTAAATCTTTTTATGTATATATATATATATTTATAAATATTATATATATTATGTTGGAATATATATATATATATGTGTGTGTGTTTTAATTTATATACATTTATATGAATTTATTCGTATTTATAAGTTTTCAAAAGATATTATTCTATCTATTTCTTTTTTGTAAATAAATATACAAACACTTGTATTTATTAGGTTATTTATTACATAATTATTCATTTAATTATTTATTCATTATTTATTTATTTTATGTTTAATCGTTATACATTTCTCAATTATTAATTCATTATTATAGATTGAATTTTTATTTTTTATTTAATATTTTGTGATTATTTATTATTCAATATTTATTCGTTATTCTTTATTCATTAATATTGTAATTATTATTATTTATTTACTTATTTATTATTTGTTAGTAATTATTTATTATATTATAAAATTTTATTATTTATTTATCATATATTATATATTTATCATTTATGTATCATTTATTATGAATATATATATATATATATATAATTATATTGAAGTCTGTTTAGTCCGCACATTATGAGTTTGCAATAGAGGTAATGTCGTTGTAGAGTAAATTACAAGGAAAATGCTCAAATGTCATACCATATGTATATATGCTCAATTTTTATATCGGAAAAGAATAAATAAGTATTAAATAAAAAATTAAATGATAATAAACTATAAATAAAATAAAATAAAAATATTAATAAATAATAAAAAAAATTGTAAAAATATTATACAAGAAAATAATAAAAGTATTAAAATTAATTAAATTTCACTCCGGAAAATATCAATTAAATGATAACCAATTGTTTTAAAAAGCATTGTGAAATAATTTTTGACGCTGGTATATATTGGTGTTTTGATAGATCATATGCATTTTTTATGGTTTTACAAACCACTAAATGGTGTTTTTGGTAGTTAGGCCTTACTCAATGTTTTATTTTAAAAAAATAATCCTGAAATATGATTTTACTAATAGATGATGTGAATCACCCGATACAGATTTAAAATTCTAGAAAAACATCCATGAAATTCAGAAAAAATAAATGTGTTATTTAGAGTTGTTTTTATTGTTTATCATGAGACAATGAATCATATCCTCACTATACTGTCATAGTTTTGGGTCTTTGGGTCAGTGAATACAACATTGAAATCTACACTACCTCAAAAAATCTAAAATCCAGCAGTGTAATATATGATCCTTAGGATAGTACTTGTTATTATATAATGACTACTTCTTCAAAAATAATAAAGTATATAGCTATACTGAATGGTATCTAGGAAAATTAAATTTACAATATATCCTTAATAACACATCTATTATCATTTCTATGATATTTATATATCCAAAAATATGAACACTAATGTAAATCCCCAATTCTGGATCCATCTGTGTGAGAAAAAACACTTTTGAGTTCAACTAACCATATATTTATCAAAATAAAATTCAACATCTCTTTATATATCTCATATATTATTAAGAATACTTTCTATATTAACCAATTATAGAAAACCCAAAAAAGACCCAAATCTTGTGTATTATAATTCTCTCAACCATTGATCTTTTGAACCCCTATAAATTAATGATGTATGCTATAATATTATACAATAATTAAAATTTCAACACAAAATCAATCATATAATAAAAATCCATCTTATCTCATCACTTTAGTACAATAAATGATAGAGATATATAATTTTATAATATGGATATAATAAAAATTCTATAAAGGATAAAATTATATGGGTACACTATAATCCTTAATCATTGGTACCATGTTCACTATTGAATAACAAAAATGTAATTTATGATGAAATAACTAATAGTATACAAAGGAATGATTATTTTAATAAAAGTAGAACAAAACATAATGTATTTTTATTATAGAATGATGTGTAGTTATAATAGTTAATATGAACATTGGAAAGTAAAGGGGGCCATTTTAACCGTAATATTACCGCTTTAATAGTAATATTACCATTATATATAATATATATGTGTATACTAAAATACATATTAATATATGGTTATAGAATAAATAATAAATATAAATTATATTCAATAATACATATTTTATAATATATATAATGTGGGGTTAGGATCTTGGAAATCTCAATCCTTGAGAAATAAATGTTAAGGGAAATAGAGAATAACAATGATTGTTTAAATAGTCTGTTATGGATTTCACCCCACATATCCAAACTACCAAGGATGACCAGATACCTACTTCCAAAAAATACCATGTTGAACTGACCACCATAGATTCAATCTTTGATCATGAATTCTATAGTTAATTGAACTCTCTATAAGCATTATTTACTTTTATATGAAACTATATGTCTTCCAATAGACTTCTATTCTTGAATAAGAAAATTTTCCATGGGAAACTCTATGTTTTAGTATTTATGTCCCTCGCATCAATTATTTAATCTAATTCAATCCAAAATTGAATCCATATATAGTGAAAACATAAGTAATTTTCATAATATATTTATATAATGCCACTATAAATGAAAATCCATTCTCAATATTTTGAATAAATAATCCTTTGATAATGTGGTGGTATGTTCAGAATATTCCTAAACAAAAAAAGTGGCCTAGATCACCTAACACGATTCCATCTAAATTTACATTGACCAATGTTGATATTGGTAGGATCCAATGTAAAAAATTCATCATTATAGGATTTTTTGAACCCACGGTCAAATTAATCATGTGAAAAATATAAAATCTAGAAATCAAATTTTTCATCGCACTAGTTTGAATATTTGGGGATTGTTCCACAAATTTATGAATGGATGTAATATTCAAAGACATGAATGCGGACCAATTATCGAATAAATTATTATTTAAAGACATACAAGAGAATTCAATGACAACAAATTTTTTTAGGAGAATGTTATGAACCTATTCTCTATAAGATAAATTTTTTATAGAAATCAATCTGTTCACTTGACAACCATCTAGGTATATTGCCATTCTGAAGATATGAAGTTGGTATTAACAAAATTTATTTACAGTCTTAGAAATCAAAAACATGTGATCCTTTATTTTATCAATTTTCAAATAGATACATAATGATGATTTCATCAAGAGAACAGACCATTGAAATTATTTTTCTAGCATTTGGTCCCTATTTATATATTCCAATGAAGTTGTGATTATTCTAGTTCATTGAATGAATATGAAATATTAGATAACCCTGTATAAACATTTTTTATACTCACACATTTCACCTTATAATTTTCTATGATGTTGATTCATCCTTAACTATTCAACATATGAATAACTGAATCCCTATAAGAATTGAATTACGTATGAGTTTACACAATCATATTTTATGGAATAAAATCTAATTTATCATTAAAATTATGGTGAAAAATTGAAGTTTTACTCATGTTTTTGGAACAATGATATATTATTTTAAAATTATGCATATCCACTGATTTTCTAAAAAACCTAATGCAATACTTCACAAAAAACCAACAATGTAGATAAGTTCATGAGATAACTAAATATATGTGTAATAATTGGGAAAAAATGTTTTTATTTAAAAAGGGTATCCATTCATCTAAATTATGAAAAGCCACCCATAAAGTGATTAATGATATCCATCATAATCTGTTATATGGTTCAATATAAAATTCATGAGAATAAACTCATTTAATTTTGTGTTGTCCTTCAAAAATAACTCATTCATTCCTAAGGGTATAGTTCATTCCTACCATGAAAGAGAGATCTGAATCCTCCAGTGGATTCATACCATAGATAAAAATCATAAAATATAATTTTAATGATATTTCATTATAATACTAGGATATTTGTAAAATGAGTATGAATAAATTGATATTGAGCTATCAATGTATTGAATAATAATATCCTCCAATACTAATGGAAAATATATTCCTTTCTGACTAGTATATTTGGATATAAACCATGTTAACTTTATTTCATGGATTTGGCCTTTCACCAGCCACCCAAACAATGGGACACTAGGGTACACAAAGTGAAGAGACCCCTTTTAAAACAAGGTATATTTCAACTTTATTTTTCCATGGATGCAAGAACTTCATTCTCAAAGATAATGTAATATTTAGTCCAATATATATTATCCCGCCACTTCTTCATGGTGATCTAAATTCATCTTGATAGTCTTGATTTTCATCTTGGAGATATTTCCCAATAGAATAATATCATCATAATTTAAGATAAGTTCTATAAAAAAAACATCTTATAGAATTAAATTTATGACAATATCTATTCTATGTCAGGTCAAAACATATAATATTCAAATAGTCTATAGATATGTTTAAGAGTAGACAAGATAGAGGAATCCCGTTACTAACACCCCTAAATCATCCAAATAATCATCATAGATATGCAATGTTGATGACTAAGAGTTTTTTAGTCACAAAATTGTACATACTAGTTTAATGATGTCATTTGAAAATACATGTATCCTATGTGGAGGAAGAATCAAGATTCATTTGGTCATTTAAAAATATTTTGGGCAATAAATCATTAATTAAAATGTACCATTTTTCATTTTAATTTCAATGACATTTATACACTCTAAACTGGTGAACGAGAAATCATGAATTCATATTTAATTGAAAATCATAATTAATTTGTATTAATGAACACCCTAATAGTTTTACCACTCACCAATGAAAAACATTATATTAATATGTTCTGAAAATAATTTTTAATTTAATATAGAATGATATAATCAATATCAATGTATTTTCTATAATGGTAATCCAGGAAGTAATGTTATGGTTCACACAATAGGGAAATTATGATTTTCACAAACCATTCCTAAATGCCATTCAACCCGAAACCTGACATGACCCTTAGATTTTCCTAAAGGGTGTTCCCAATCAAAACAGAATGGAATCTAGTGCTCAGGTATCAACACATACTTTGGGAATAATTTTACCCAACTCCATAAATATAAAAATCTGAAAATAATAAATAAATCAAAATTAAGTAACCATAACCAAACATGACATAATAATTTTTAAAATCATATGTACAAATATCTAAAAAAAAGTGAAATTCAATACCAAAAATGGGTAATACTGAGACTATACAAAAAACCAACATGCAACAAGAGGAACATCATCCTCTAGCCAGCAACACCAATAACTGCAAGAATAAGACCAATTGCAACCCAAACCACCATCACAGAACAACATGACTTTAACCAAGTCAAATAAAAAATCTCTACATATATAGAAAGGTGCATGTAGGGTGTGAGACAAGTCCCAATACGATTTCAACCAAAAAAAGGATTCCATTACAAGAAATTACAAAGAATATTAACATGAATTTTTTATAAGACAAAAAATAGATAAATTTTGTAGGTAAAATTTTAAAGGAAAACATGATTTGCTTTGGAAATAACAATAACAAAGTTCATAGTCTTCCAACTGTAAGTGAAATATCTCAAAATAGAACTAATTCATGGAAATATGAAACCCCAATATGGAATTATGGGAAACCTTGAATTGAAGAAGAATCTAAGAAATAGGTGAATTACATGAATAATTGTGGAGAAAATATACAAAATAAAAATCCAAAAATGGAGGTCCAAGGGTGAAATGTTTAGAGGGAGAGGAACCTATGCCGGAGAATCCTTGTTAGAGGGGATTAGGGTGGGTTAGGGTTAAAAATTTGGTGGGGATAATGAAAGATAAAAATCCAATATTTAATGTTCTGGACAGGTTGCATGGTTTTCCAAACCCTGCGACAACCGAGTACACCATACTGTCCATGAAAGAATGCCACCCACTTTGACCATGAAGTTTAAAAATTCTTATTAAACCATGTGTAATCCACTATACACAATTTAAAAATGGTCACACAGTTTTCTGGGAATGACACTGAGTTTTCCAAACCATGGGTAGACTGTGAACCACCATATAATGAGCACAATTTAACCATTTTCACTAAATTACAGGGTAAAACAAAATGATAAACATGAGACCCAAAAAATTAGAAATAATATCTCAAATTGAGAATAGGAAGGGGAAAATTCTCCCCACCATGAACACTTTTCATCCCTAGAAATTCAACCTGGTGATTTATTAGAGAAAACATGAGTATTATTTTTTCAACCTACAAATTCTTTCCCCATGTCTCATTCTCATCATTTTTGTGATACAAAATAATATGAGACAATAGAATTTACTTCCCATGGAGCACATTCTCATAAGAATATAAGATTCACAACAGCTTTTCAAACATTGATAAATTGGGTTCCAAATTCAACTCTTCCTCATTAATCACATGAGACCGATATGGTTTTTACTATTTCAATCATGATACATGATATGCTTCAAGAATTTACATAAATTATGAATGAAAATATCACTTTTATATAAACTTAAGAATATGTATCATAATATAAAATGGTATGAAAAATCTCAGCATTATATATTAGTGCTTTCCCAAATGATGATGACTCGAAAAAGGTGCCACCTTTGTGAAAACCTGGTCACCCACACAAATTTGTAGTGGTTGGTGCATGTGATCAACTAAAAAATTGAAGAAACATTTAACTATTAAAAAAATACGACCTGTTAAACTTGACCTTATATGATGTATCTTATATAAGTATTGGTCTCAATAATGAGGTCTCACATAGCACAACTCACTAAAAAAGTGACTAAAATGGATGACCATAAAGAACATAAAAAGGATGCATTCCAATCAATGATTGGTAACTATATTTATACAATATCTCACAAAATACAAGATGGTTATCCAATGAAGAATTTAAATCCAACACACATTCCCAATGTTTTTCATCCAAAATATGGTTTTCCTGCTTAGTCTGACTGTCCATTTGAGGATGGTATGTCATCCATAACATAATCTGAAACCCCACAACCATATGAATGCCTCACAAAAAATGACAGGTGAACCATTTGTCCCTTTAAAACATTATTGGTAACGAAACATCTTTAATCATCAATACCTCATAAATTTGTAACTGGCCCAAATAATCATGCATAGCTAAATATGTTATAGGAATAAAATCTGATGGTTTGGTTTGAAGGTAAATCACAAAACAAATATAATTTCTCCCTCTATGTGTATAATGTAGAACCATGATAAAATCCATGGTGATCTTATCCCATATCCAGGTAGGAATATTGAGGTGATAAAGAAAACCTAAGGGCCTTTGGTGATCTTCTTTCTCCTGTAAGATTGTTTAACACCATGATACAAAATCAGCCTCATCCTGCTTCATACATAGACACCATAACAATCGATGCACAACATAGTACATCTTTGGGGCACCATTATGAACGACTCACTAAGACTGGTGGCTATCATGCATTACCACTTTCCTCATAGATAACTACACCACAAAGAAAACCTTGAATCAAAAAAATTCCCTCATGATACAATGACCTGTCAAAAGCCATCTCCCAAACATTAAGAAATATCCTAGACTCCTAGAACAACTTAACTCTAGGATGAAAGATCTGAATTAACTCTATGAGAAAAGGTTTCAACTCGACACTAGCCATGTGTACACTTCCATTGTTCTCCTTGATCTCCAAATGAATCTGATCAAAGACATCCATAAAATCAAACTCATCACTGGAATTTTTCTACACATTGACATAAAAAATTATACTAAAATCATATTCCAAATCATTCCATCTACCATTGTTATAGAATATATCAAAATAATTCCCCTAATGGTACTCAACAAAACATCACTACATAAAATTCAGATCATTATGTGAGAAAATATAGGCCATGTTATTTTGATTAGAATAAACTAAAAATTTCTCCCCAATAACATAACTACCCCACATCTTCAAGGAATACATAACTATTTCCAACTCCATGTCATGGGTAGGGTAATTATTCTCATGTGATAGAGTTAGTGAGAACTATACGCCACCAAATGATCATACTTTATTTTCATACACCCAAGACCCCTAACTGAATCATCATAATAGACCACATAACACTTTTTAGAATCTAGAAAAATCAAAATTGGGGCAGTGTTGAGCAGTTTCATAAGCCCCTCAAAAGACTTTTGAATCACTAGGATCCATTAAAACTTCACCCCTTTCTAGGGAGTGTGCTGTGAGGGATGAAGAAATACATGAAAATTCCCAAACAAATATCTTGTAATACTCTAGCAGGTCATGAAATATTCTAATCTATAAATATTATTTGGTTCTTCCTATATCACAACCATAATAATATAATCAAGGAATAATAAAACATCTCATTCTAAGATCACATTATCCAAAACATTACTTCCCTAATATAAAGGGATAACTTTCAAAAAAAAATCCTATAGAGGCGGTGGTCCTGAAGTGTGCCCAAAATGATTCTCAAATGTTCTCTTGAACCTGATCTATTAAAGAATAGACAAAGATATCATCCATGAACACCATGATAATGGATTTTAAATAGCCGTGTAACACACTATTCATAAGATCCATAATAACTAATATGGAAATTTTCAACCCTAAAGGAATTCCCAAGTACTATAAATGGCCCTAACTCTTTCAAAGTTTTTTTCCAGACCATACGCTTTTTTGACCATTATGTGGTGATAACCAAAATGTATGACAAAATTTGTAGAACCTCCATTATCCCATAATCAGATCTAATAGGAAATCAATATGGTGTATCAGATACTTGTTATTTATGGTCAACTTATTCATCTTCCATTATTCAATACACAACTAGAATGATACACAATCATTTTTTATTAAAAAACTAGGGCATCCCAAGAAGAGATGCTCAGGTGAATGAATCCTCCGATTCAAAAGCTTTCAATTGTACCTTGAACTCCCTCACCTCATTGGGGGCCATATAATACATGGGATGAGATATAATATGTGTCCAAGTGTCATGTCTATATAGAACTCCAAATCTAACTCTGGTTGAAATCCTGAAAGGCCATCCCAAAATTCCACTGTGATATCATTCACAATAAGAGGAAATTCAACATAAAGAGTAAACCCACAGTCCTATAATAAGATTGATAAAATATAAATAACGATATTACTCAATTATGAATGCGGAAGTCAAATATTACCCAATCAAGGAGCTCATTCACCATAAAAATCATGGATAATTTCATTACGATCCAAAAGGTTCAATTGTCAATAATAATTATTAATGTGGTCCAAGAGTTTCACCATCCAATTCATTCTTAGGATTTCAGCAATGAGGTTGATTTATAAAACAATAATACACTGTTCTAGTTCAATCCCTATCTCATTGAGTGCATTAGATTGGAAAAGGGAACCCTACTATCCCTTTTTACCAAGAAGTGGTAAAAACTCCATCGAATACAGACTAAGATCAATTAGAAATGTTAACACATAAAAATGAAAAGTAAAATATAGGAAAAAACAGAACTAGAATATAAAACAAATGCCAAGAAATAAGTAACAAAAATATTATCATGAACTACTGGAGGTCATGTGTTTAATCCTGTTGGTTCCTGGCCCACAACACAAAGATGTTTTATATAATCTTGCGCCAAAGAATGATCACTAACCTCTGTCTCTACCCTGAAGAGACTTGGACTAGAAGAGGTTCTAGTCATAATTCTATGACTGAAAAACTGATATCCCACAGCCCTAGATGGTTCAAACTGAGGTAAAATTCCATTGAACACTATAGATCATGCACCACCTTAATAATATCATGTGGTCTTGAGAAACCACTTAAACTGTCCTAAATGTCTGAAATTATTTCAATATATATATGTGGGGTTTAAAATGATGACCTCATGTTTCTGGGCTTCCCAAAATAGTGTCACGTAATATATCCCACATATGAAACTATTGACGATGAAATTCAGGAAAGTGGGCTCGAGCTACAACAACCATTATTTTCCTTCCCATCATGAATCCGCTTTTTTTTAACAAAATGGTATTTCCCACAATTGAAACTACTCCAAAGAATCAAGATAGTCCAATATGATTGATATGAAAAAAAAATTTGATCAACCACCCCGACATAGATCCTAATCTTCAAAAAAATTCCTAGGAATAAATCCATATATGCAGCCCCGTATCAAACCTTGAGCATTTATCTGATCATTGGAAATGATCTAGGATTAACATCATACCCGATACACAAAACAATTGGTATACTTCATCACTATCTGATGACCTTGGGTAATATCCATGAACTCTCTATATCTACCAAAATCTAAAATATCATGACAATAATGCTCCTTGAAAATGATCTTCAAATCTTTCCAACTCATCTTTTCATTATTACTAGTTTTATACTCTTAGTCCCACCACCTCTTAATGGGGACTTCTAATATAAATGAAGCACATATCACTCTGAAAACATTAAGAGTAACAAGGAATCAAATCTCTCGTTATATCTTTTGAATACAATTCTATGCTTCCCAAGTTTTCTCATTTCCACAGAAATTTGGAGGCTTGTTCTTCAGAAAACCCACAAATGTTTCCTTCATAGGACCCATTTTTTCTTCCCTTACAAAAGAAAGACTATAACCCACTCCCTATCCCAGTGAATGGATAGTTTGGAACATAGATTCCACAAGTCTATAATCAATTAGACGGGTATAACTCTCTTATGCCTCTTTATACAGTTGGATATGAATTCTCTGAGGAAGAATTTTTCTATCACAATTGATAACCCCAATGAAAACCATCAATACTACCATTTTAAAAAAAATTAGTAATAAAAAATCAAAAAAAATTTACCAATAAAAAACTACCAAAACCATTTCAACAAGAATAAATCCATGAAGACCGATCCACCCCCACCCAATGGCCATATACATTCTGCAACATGTGTGTATCAACTGGAGGATATGTTAAACCAAAATGAAAACATACCAGGGAGACATAACGTATTCTATTAGGCAAGCTGGCTTGGAACCCCACTCACAACCATAACCTCATTCCCCAACAATCTTATATTCTTTCCATCTAGACACATCCCAAAAAACATGAACCAAAAAAAGCATAACATGTTGTGCTACTATTTTGTCATGATACATGCTAGAGTGAAATCGAATAAGACACTAGAACCGGTACATAGCATATCTTGAAAGGAGTTGCCAATCAGAAATGGGTAGAAACTAGAACATGTGTATCAATAAATATAGAAATAACCAGTCCTTAGTGTTTTATCATCAATTAATATAGAAAAAACCAGTCCTTAAACTCATCGATCCAACCGGCAAACTATTCTTAGTCTACCCAGCTAATCACCTTGGATGCCCTTTTTGATCAATTTCCATTCCATATATCACATGAAAAGTCACTTTCACACAAGCATAATCCAATAAATAGAACATTGATGATAAAAATCCATTTCCACTACCCAAAGCCTCTTTCAAATTCACACACAAACCAAATACAATTTAAAACTTATTTCACACAATCTCACAAATTAATAAGCCTCATTAACAACATATAAAACACATTTTTGAAACAAAACAAGGTAATTCACTTGAAAACAATCAATTTACTTTAGAAAACCCAAAATTTCATCCATACTCACCTTTAATCTTTTCGAAACACATTTCACTCATCGTTAACAAAGCATATAACACAAAAAAATGAAGAAGAAGATAAATTATATCGAAATTACTAAATAATTATTAGGAATCTATCCAATTACCCCTTGAGATGAATCTTTTAGAAATCTAGGTCAAACCACAACCATACCTCAATAGAACCAAATAATGAAATGATCAAATGCAAAAAACAATATAAAAACATAAAGAACAATATCCATCCCTAAATACATTGCTCAATCTACTGGATATATGAGACCCCAAGAGAGATGAATATAAACCATTTAAAATAGGAGGAAATAATGAAATATGGGACTTACTTGAATAATCATGGAGGAACCACACAATTTACACCTCAAAATGGTGATATAATGGTTCCAATGGTTTAGGGGGAGGCTCCTAGGCTCGAGAATCTTGAGTGTGGAGGATTTTGGGGGTATATTGTTAAAACTAAGGAGATAAAAAAGGTAAAAATAAAATTTTTTATGACTTAGAAATTTCCCATAGTTTTCCCACATGTTTTATCAACTTATACTGTAAATGTGGACCCATTACTATCAAATTGTACTTCACACATGGTTATCTCAAATGGATTACAAATTTTGTGCTAACCATGTGGTTAGATACTATCTAAAAATTATAAATATATTCATGGTTTCTAGGAAAATGTTGGCAATTTTCAAAACCATTCACAGACTGTGCCCCACCGTCTTTCAATCCCAACTACTCAATTTTCACCCAAAACTCAAGGGAAACTCAAAGAAAAAAATCAAGACAAAAATAAACAATGAAAATACCTCAAAAATGAAAACAATTATGTGATAAGGATGACATGGAGAATTAATTTATAGAATTTTGGACATGGTAAGAATAATATCCATGAATAATATAGGGAATTTATTACTGAGACGGTGAAATCTAAAAACACTATTATGATTTAATGAGAAAAGTGGTAGTTTGACCTCATCCTCAAGACGAAATGTTACTAATACTTAACTATGTTGTTCTTTAAGGTAAAGAGGAATTATTAGATCAATAATATGAAGATTTATATCCCAACACCCTTATATAACATTTGGATGTATTCCAGTAAGTCATATTCATTTTCATTTTCAAAGGTAATATTTCTATCATCAATTTAAATACTACTGAACCTTGTATAATCTTATAATTATATATACAATGATTTGTTTTTGTTGTCCATGTCACCATGTTGAATCCAATTAGCACTATCTTGGTTGTAGTGTAAATTAGAATTGACTAAGGTGTGGCATTAAGAATATATTGATGATAGATTAATTCCAATGAGGGAATGGGTCAGTTGTGGATTATAATGTAATAATATGAGTGTTTATTAGAATCATTTTGATGATATCAACTATTCTACAGAATGATATTTTTTCCTAGTACATTAAAATGTATTTATTCATTTAGATATTTCTAGAGATAATTTTGAGGGTGCTATCATTGAAAAAACACTTCAATAATATGAAAACAACTTACCTATATCTAGGTATAGTGATACATATATTATTGTATATAAAAGGAATATTGGTTTCCCTTCATGTCCTCACATTTATATTATGGATAATGGGATTATAAAAAGGATTAAATCTAGGCCTGGTGAACCCAATAATTTCTACTGATGGACTACCATCACCAACCTTGTAGAAGAACCAATTCATTTTCATTCCATCTTTCCATTATTTTTAATCATCCCGAGGATATATCTTTAACATTAATGGGAACATTAGAAATTATTTATTTAAAAATCAATGTATGTAATTTCTTGGAATCTATCTTTTAAAAGTATGACCCTGTTTTCTATTCTCACCATAGAATAGTGTTGAAATCACTAATAATGACCCATTTTTAATACAAATTCATAGACATTAGACTCAAATCCCATTATAGATCCCTTTTCTCTCATTACTATGTGGATTCATTCATAAATGAAAAGGTGATGAAAAAACAAATCATGATGATTAAAAATGAATAATGTTGATATATTTTTTGATTAGACAGGATATAAAATATATCAAGCTCCATTGACCACAAGGATTCGATAGAATTATAATCCATATTATTTGAGACAACGTAATATCTAATGGAGGACTAGTTCATGGACTTCTAATTAACAAATATCATATTTGGTTTAGGAATGCCCAAAAACATTGGTTTGTTGATGTTAAGAAATAACAAATGGGAAATAATAGTTGTATAATTTAAAATACCAAGGTAAATATAGTTCATTATGTCCATTATATAGTGTTTTATCTACCCCTTTTGTAGTGAGATCCATATATGAATTTTACATGAAAAATTTCTTTCCATTATTTGTATCCTTCTTCCTTATTATTTTTAGATCCTATATTATCAGTCATTTTTTCAACCTTTTCATATAGTTGATATTTCTCCACATCATTATGGAAAACAAATTCCTCATTAAAAGGATCTCCAATTACATAATATCATATTATTCCACTGATTGGAGTGAAAATATTTCTAATTTCAGATCTTTGGGTTAACGAAGCTCAAGATGATTTCCTTTTAGATGGTCTTTCTGAGCTAACATATATGAAGGGTACCTAATCATTTTACCTATTTGGAACCTTTTATTCTTCTAAAGGAGTATACCCTATTATATATTCTTTTTCAATACTTAATTCCATCACATTATTTTCACCTTCTATGTTATTTCATACCTCAATGTCTTGTCCTTTTAAAAAGGTTATAGTAACCCTTTCCATAGAGTCATAACTCGCTATATGATTGAGGAACATTTTTTAATTCCAAATTAAATAACAGATTTATATTCTCCTTATATATTAACTTGGATGGGCATTTCTTCACATAGTAGTTTTTTAGAAAGCATTCACATAGCGTTGGATCCATTCGTGGGGGAATTCTAAATAATCTAGTGTTCAATTAACCATAACATCGTCAAACATTCCCATGACATTATATTGGTTGATAAAAAATGTTTTGAGTGGAGCATCACATGACCACTAGGTTAGTTGAGATCCTTCCAATTTTTCATAAAATCACTCATAGGATGGTCATATTCATATTTTTAAAATTTTATATTTTTTTATTTTTCCATTGAGGTAGAGAATAATAACCATAATGTGTTCTTTCAACCTTATTCATATGTGTCCCATCCTCATCCTTCTAAACATCATGTAAAATTATTGATGATGATGTTCGAAGTAATTTCAATATTTATTCATAGAACATACATCGATATGTAAAATCATCATTTCCATTCTACATTAAATATTTCATAACATTATCCTTTTGGACACTAGTTTATTATGGATTTTGTTTTAAAGTCATTGAATAACATTGGATTTCATTCATACTGGATTTCCAGAGATATGATATCTTCACTTGTTGTGAGGAACAACTCTCTAAAAAATAGTAAATTCCATATATATCTCAACCAATACCATTTAGAATTATAAAAACAATTATTATTTGTTTCCCAATCAATACTGATTAGAGTTACCACCACATAAGCAATATTAGTAGAATGAAGGGGTTCTAAAATAAACATAAAACCAATAAATAATGGTTTAGACAGAGGATTTTTTGTTTCTAGAATTTGAGTGTACTATGTTCTTGTCTCATTCCATAATTTTATGGTGACTTGGACATAGAGAGATAGATAAAAATACCCTAGCTAATATATTTCCCTCATTAAATGGGAATATAATATTTCAATATCATAAGTCATTGGATGTCATCATCCAATGAAAGAATCCCCATATTTCTGAATTCCTTTTAGAGATATCATCGAACTTCCATTGATTCAATAATTTGGATAATTTCACACATTCATGTATAGTACAATTCTATTTATTAAGACTCTATATTATCCCATTATAGAAATTGAAAAAAAGGAGACACCCACCCATTCATGAGGAACATCTCAGGATATAAGATCGAGAATGTAAATAAGGATATGTTCACTTTTGATCTCATCACATCGTTGAAGGATTGTTTTAATCTAATGATATTAGGTACATATTAAATTAAAATAATTTCCTTGACACAATAGCATTGAAATGGATAATTTTTTCTGACGACATCATCTCTATATAGAGATAATGAGATATTTTCCATATCTACATCCTTAATACTATTTTTTCCTTCGAACACCTATAGTGTCACCTTTACCCCATTTATATTTCGTTCAAAAATAAATTAGTAAGAATATAATTACATAAATTGTCTTATAAAAAATATAAATTATTCAAGGACATTATTTTTTCTTTTAATTATTTGGAGTATTTTAAATGATAATTTTATTGTGCGGTGTTGAGTTAGTTTGGGATTATAAAGCTAGTGGAGCCTCAGTGTTGATAAAATAATAAATTTAATTATATATTAACACATGTGTTAAAATATATTTGAAATAGAGGAATATATAATGAGTGGTGTTTTATATGGAAAATATAAGGATTATATTAAATAAATAATTGTAGTATTACCCTTTGAGTGACATGACGTTTGTGTATATCGAGTATTTGGTTTTAGTGTAATTGAGTGTGGGATAGTAAATAAATTAATTTATTAAATTATTTATTTTTTATAAAATTGAATTCAAATAATAAAATAGTTTTTAAACACTGTTATGGATATATATTGGAGTTATCCACTAACTCGTAGTGAATTGAAAGGTACATAGAGGAATGATTTGGTCGTGACAATGAGATTAAAAATCAACAATAATTTTACTAATGAGATTACCTTCATCAAAATAAGTCTTCAGTATCTCCAATAAAAATTACAATGGAATCATTATTTTTCATCCAATGATTCAAAATTTATATTCCAATTTTTTTTTGATTAACCCACATTTATATCATCTTATATCGAATGTGAAAAAAATACATTTAATATATTTATTTTTTGGGCGATTTTTTTATATCATGTTCAGGGTTATCATCCAATAATTATAATCAGTATATATATTTTTATCATTTTTTCATCTCTGATATTTATTTTCTCCATAATTAGGAAAAAGAAAATACAAATAGTGGCCGATGAAAATTTCTCACTGTTGAGTTCTTCTCTTTTCTCCCCTTGTTCTTTGACCATTAATTTTCAATGTTCTATTTAATCAGAAATTCAAAAATAGCTAGAAATTAGTGGTTGAACAATTGATATCAGGTTTAATATATCATTTCCATGGTTCTAAAATCTAGATATAAAGAAAGATCATTTTTTTAAAATGATAGATTATATTTTGTTATATACTCAATGGTTATAAATTCAGTGTTGTAGTAAAATGAGAATTCAATTCAAAAGGGATGGTTGGGAATAAACTAATCAATGATGATACATCAAACTCATTAAACTGTAGATTGGAGATATACATGTGATATTTGCAGTGAATACAATAGATGTGATAACTTGGTCCAGATAAAACAAAAAATTTTCATTTTCAATTTTAAAAAAATACATGGTCTGTAGTTCATTGGAAGACACTCCATATGGAGACCATTCCATGGAAACTGTGTTTTATTAAAGAAAAAATTACCACATTTCATGTGGCATCTCACATTCCATGGGAACCTGAATTAGTGACCCATAATATAATCATAAGTACCTAGGAATTCCCATGGCTTTTGTATATGGATATATACTTGGACAATGTAAATGACCTTTTCGAGTGGTCATGAAAATAGCCAGTGTACAAGGAAACACCTAGTGAGAACAAACATCACCACTTTACTTGGGAACAAAAACATTATATTTGAACTGGACAATGGGAATCGAATATGGTAGGTCTGTATAAAGAATGACACGTTGTGTTGTTCTTAAACATGTTGTGTAATCCTTACAGGGATGATTGAGGCCCGTATTATCTTTATTCATGAAAAGTATCAATATGGTATGCTCCCTTGGATTATCTATATGATGATTCCATGAGGAATAATTTAATTTGAATATAATTAGTAATCTCCTCTATGTATTATTTATGGATATATTAATTTAATCACCAATGTGTCTATATTAGTGGTCCTCTATCATCATTCCCATAGTTGGTTCAACTATCATGATATCAAATTCTAGGGAGATTGATCCTCATTACAATGTATTACCATGGGTAGGTTTATGTGTCCTCTATAGACCCTAGGTGTTATCTTCTATCCATATATTGACTTATTATTAGTTCTAGTGTCCACATATTCTTGGATAACCATGACAGAAATGTACTTTCATAGGATTTCCATCTATGTTAGTAATTATCGAGAGTGAGTTCTTTCAGAAATAAATTTCCTTGAATCATCGAATAGAATCCTAGGATGTTATTCAATGTGTGAAATTACATTGATTCTTAATATTTATACTAATATTATCTAGTTAATTATTTTTATATTTTGGTATCAATCTATAATTTTCTCATTACTGTGATGAAAATATTACCCTCTTATATTTCTTTGTGCTTTCAAATAACAATGTGTCTCCCTATGTATGTTATATAAACTAGTTAATTGCCTCTTCCCACACATATTTTTTCTTTTATATAAGATATTATATTCTATGATGTACTAATATAACTAGTAGGTGGCGGAGCATAGATTGCCGAGATGGGAAGAAACCAATTCCTAGAATTTCATATAATGGATAGTCCAATTATCCGAATATGTTGGGCTCGTTAACAGTTTTTGGTGGGCCTGAATTTAGCCCCTTTTCATTCAAATATTTATAACATTTTCATAGATGTGATTAGTATTGTCCATGTATTTTTGGTATATGTTATATCTCTTCATTACACATTGTAATGGTGGATGGACGTGTGTGTGTTCAAACATGAACCTCTGACTAAGGCCACACATGTGTGTGAAATTTTTATTGAACATTGGATTATATCCCCTAATAAATTGGAAGAAACCTTGGTGTATCGCACTCATATTATGACCAACTAGGTAGGCCCTTATGGGTTTGGTTTCGATAGAGTGGTATCAGTTAAGGTTGTCCTAGGATTGGTTTTGTGAGATAGTCTATCTTTGATGATGTGTTTGGGAACTAGATAGACTATTTGACGGTGTCTCAAATTTATATCTCATGCTCTAGAACCTTGTGATTATGAGGTTTTTAACGTATCCATTCTCCATGGAACTAATAACCATATTATTATCTTGTTTCATATAGACATTAACTGTAGGGAAAACATTGGTACATTAACGCAATAGGAATTGGATGTGGTTTCTATTCCCAACTTGAGTCCATTACCTATATATTCTTATTGAAAATTATATCTCTTATAATTTCATATAATTAAATCATTATGGTATCCAAAAAAATTTATATAGTGGGATCATAATAATTATTTACCTAATGTTGAGAATTTGGTTCAGGGACAACTGAAGGAGTTGGATACTCATTGACGTTTTTTACTCTTACATCTACACATTGTTCAACTATTTCTTCTAGAAGCTCTAGTAGAGGATTTGAAATGTTTAAGGATTATAAACATGTTGTAGAAGAAGAAATATATTAGGTTTTGGGGTATCCAAAACCCCATATAATAGTGGACTAACTCAAGTTAGATCAGAGAGAATTCCTCCGTTTCAAGACCCATCCCGATCATATAGCGGAACAAAAAGTTTGTACTGTAGATTATATCATATTGAGATTATAGATTTTAGTGAGAAAAATAATGGAGAGGGGAAAAATTCTTTTATTGTGTTCAACCACATTTTTATATATGTTTTTAAGAATAAATGTTATGGATCATACATATTCAGAAGCTTACAGTGCCCTTGTACGGAAACAAGATTGTTGGAGAGTATGTTTTGTGGTTCATTAACCTATAGTGAAACTCTATAGACATTGTTTATGATTAATTATTTCGATTTCATATCCTTTACCATGTCCCTAATCATTATATCAAGGATATAATTTTATCTCTATATATCCCTACCAATAATGGAGTGTTGGAGGTTGCCTTAGTGTTGGAGAGATTTCGAGCTGATTAATCATTGAAAAATAGTTTTGTTAGTGACTGTCACACCCGGTTTTTAATGTTTTTGTTTATGGTCTGTATTTTTGTGAATCCAGGTATTTTTCTCAGATCCTAGGTGTGTTAGAGTTTGAATTTTTATTTGATTCTATTTTATAATATTTCAATCTTGGTTTTCCATAGTTCGTGTTTGTAGAAAGTGGTGTGTTAGAGTGTTATGGACACAAACAGTGTAACTATTTTGTGTTTGAATCATTCATGAATTATTGGGTGGGATTCCCTAGTTTTTTTGGTGGAATGTGAGGTGTTTTGTACGATTTTTCAGGCCTCATGGCTTGATCATTGTTTTCCAAAAAATTTAAATGTAACCATTTAATATTTTAGATTCATTTGTGTATCCCTCAGACGGTTTAAAGAAGGTTTTCCAAACTGTACAGAAAACCCTCCATCCACTTACAATCTAAAAATAAGTCATTATAAAAATTTTATTTAAGTGATTCAACCTATAATTTTAATCCTTATGTGTTTTCAATAATCTAGTGGGTTCCCTTAGTTCTGCCTCATTTTGGGCCGCTTTTTGGCAGATTTATTAGTAAAGGTTAGCATTTCTTCTTAAAAAATTCATCAAATCATTCGTATTCCTCTTCCCTCTTCCTTCTTCTTCATTTTTTTCTTAGTTCCATCATTCCCCATGGACATGATCGACCTAGGGTTATGTTTTCCATGTTTATAGGTAGATTTTTTATAGGGTTTGACTTCACAGATCTAGGGTTTTGAAGCCCTCGTCATGTGATTCTGAGTGCATGTTTACATTCCACCAAGGATTTGAAATAGGATTTCCCACAAACATGCCTTTCTAATTTATGATTCATTTATTTCATGATTTAATAAAATTATATATATGCTAAATTTTGTTCTGTTCTTCTGATAAATCATTTTCGGTGAAAATTGGTGTTTTATTCCTTCTTTCATGATAAATAGAATTATTGTATTAAATTAATCACACTAAGTGATTGATGAAATACCTAGTTGGATTTTGTGATTAGATGGTATGTAATGTCTGGATATTATTTAATAATATTTTTTCATGTGGAATGATTATTGGGGAATCGTGATGGGGCCATCAAAGGGTTTTATTCTAAAAGAGTTGTGTATATGGATTTTGAAATTAGTTTTAAAAGAGATGATGAATTGGGTCACGGTTGGAATTTTCATAGGAAATGGTTTTGTTTTTAAAGTGAGATTTAAATTATTTAAAAGTGTTTTTTAAATGTTTTTACATGGTAATGGTGTGATTGATACCTTTTATAAAATATGGGAATCATTTTTTTAATGTTCAGTTTTGTGAGAAATTATTAAGGGCCCATTTGGCCACATTGTGAAAATGATGAAAAGTTTTTTTTTGAAAACCATTGAAGGATGTCTATCATGAATTGTTCACATAGAATTGTTGGGGTTTCCATTTTGAGGAATCCCATGTTCCATTATAAGGGTTTGTTAGTTGGATCCCATTGTGATTAATTTATTTTAATTCATGAATGAAATCCTTTGGGAGACACGGGGTGAGGCCTATTGTGGATAATTAAATATCTCTATGAGTGTGTGTGTGTTGCGATTAGAAGATCGGTAGGAATTGGTTGGTTAACCCCCATTAAATACATGAGGCATGGGAACCCAGAATATTGATATAATTGTCTAAGAATTATTGCTGCACTAGTAGGTTATGGTACTAACCAGTGGCTCATAGTAAGTGGATATATTAGGTTTATTGCTATGGGATTATCCCTTATCCTGGTAGAGAATGATTGTCAGGCGTATTGATAGTTTTTATTTCATCATGTGTGACATGTCAATATGGATTTGGTCTCATTTGTTAGTGTCTTTTAGATTATTCACGATCTCATAGGTACACCCATGTATATTGGCTATTAGTTGCTTGTAGTGATTGATATGATTCTTGAATGTATATTTACATTTCCCTTGTTGTGTTATTACTAGTGTGCCTTATTATTTATTTTATTCCCTCTAATATGATCGTATTATTTTAATATGGTTTATGAAAATGGTTTTCATATGGATTTATTTTATCCTCCATGTGGAAATCTGAAAAATGTAAGCAACACATTCCCTGGGAAAACGCTAACAACAAACTAGTGCAATGAATATAGTTTTGGATGCGAATAAGGGAAATGTATCATACTTTGTTTTGGAAAATCATTTAGAAAACCTTAATTTTATATATTTTAGTTCAAACATGAAATTTATTATTCTTTTATTTTAATGGATGCGAATTGGGAATATATTATTGGGCTAGCCTACTTAGTTTCAATACCCATGACTATAGTTTTTTTCCTGTTTTTATCCCTTATGATGGTTTCAAATTGAGATCAATTGCCTTTAGAGTGAGGAAATAATTTTGCAGGAGAGTGACCAGTAGGGTCACATGAAGTTAGTTTGTTGTCTGGCTTAGTTGGTGGTGATTTTTGGATTAGTGGTATTTTCATTTTCTTGTACAGACATTTTTCAATTTAAATTTATATACCTGTTTATTGGGATGTATGTTTCATTCTATTGTTTAGATGTTGTTTGTATTTGGGAGAAATTATTCCCTTTTGTACTCTGATGATGACCAAAACTAGTATCCAGACAATAGTGATTTGGACCTCCCTTTCAGTAATGCCATGGATTGGTTTGGGTTCCACGTTCACTAACGAACCGAGATGGTTATTGAAAAAATGGTATCAATAGAGGTTGGAAAATAGAGTACCTTGCTTTTCAGAGCACCATTTTTTATTTTGGGTTGTCAAGGTAGATGGAGAAGGATTATCGGGACATAAGGGGTAGGTGCAGGAAGATACTTATGAAATATTTCTAGTTATGTACCTCGAGTTTCCATGGGATGTCCAGTTTTCTTAGTTTTATGGTCCCTAGCTATTGTTTTGTGACAAGATAGTACAATGGGAGTTACACTAATGGGAATAATGAGATCATAGGCATTGGAAAACCATATAGAGCCAGGTAATGGTCCTAAGAAGGCTCTCCATGTTGGTGGTTTATTTGACTTATGGCCGCCATCCATATGGTTAAGTCACCAACCAACAGTAGTTCCATTTTGTGGGTTTTTTGGACCATTCTTAGATTTTCATTTTTTTAAAATCATAGTATGAGAATTGTGAAAATGGTTATTAAAGGAATGGTCGGTTGATGAAATGTGTAAAATGAGTTTTCAAAATCTAATATGAGAATGTTTTTTGTGATTTTCGGTTTTGTGAAAAAAAAATCATAGGGGATAAAGGTAAAATGATTTAACTGAATTGGATATTCCCTAATTTAATCCCGAGTGTTGTTGAAATAAATTTTTTTCAAGGAATTTATTATTTTTAGGTGAATGTAATATTTTTATGCGATCTTTTGGGATGTTGATAAGTTTTTGAATCTAATGAATTTGTTTTGGAATGTGGTTTTGAGTGGTTGGGATTTTTCAAAAAATGGTTATAGTCCCTGTTTCTATCAGATTATTAAAAGAGAACTTGTTAAATTTTAGAAATGGGATAGGTATGTATGAATGGAATGGTTGTATTGGAGATGATTTAAAAGAAATGGATTAGTCTATTAATCAATTGGTTCATGATGAATTTTGGTTTATTGAGCTACTGATAAATGAATTAAATAAAGGGATAATATTTTGATGGTGATCTATGGGTTTCTTATTCATGCATAGTCATATGGATTGTATTGGGAAATATGGAAATTATTTTTTACTTGGTTGTTACTATGACTTTGGAAGGTACATGATTTTTCAAATGATGTTGTTTTTTATACATTATTGTTTTCAGGGGTTCTCACATGCATGGTTTTATACGGATATATTTTTAGATTCGTGATATGGCATGTTGGTTGGGTGCCCTGGGTGGCATGGAAATTTTCATGTGAGTGACACTTGATGAAACAACACTAATGAATGTTATAATATAGCAAGATAATTAGTTTTTTATAAAGATTTTTTATTAGAAAAGTTATTATGTTTTTTGTAATCTGAAGGTTGTGTGTCTTGGTTTTCAATTTCATAAATGTTTTGTTTATTTAGTATTCTTCCTCGTGATCTGGAAGTTATACTCTTATTGTGTATTTAGAAGGAATCACGATGATGGATCAATTTTTGAGGAATGTTTGGTGGGTTTCTGGATATTTTATTGATGTTGTGATGTGTCTATAGATAGTTCTCTTTTGGATTGATTTTCATTTGATCAACCTAGGGAATCATTCCAAAAACTAAATCCCACACTTAAGATGATGAATCAACTTGTTGTGGGAATAAAGAGATGTTTGGGTTTGATTTAATGTGAATTCCTGTTAAAATATTTCCCTTGATTCTAATGGTTGTGTTCATTTATGTTTGGTGTGTTTCACAATGTTCCATGTTCATTCTACACCTTATTCTGAGTGATGGAGAATGGTGGGTTGTATACTTAGCCCATGTTGTGGTAAAAGTGTGTTGTTTGAGTAAGTGAGTTTTATATTTCATCTTTTTCATTTGTTTATACATATGATTTTTATGTCGCTTCATGTGGAACTAGAAAAAAGAGTTCTAGTAAGGAATTTTCACATCATGACTGTGAGGTTATATATGCTTCACATATTAGAGCTCCATCCACATGACATGGAGTGAAGCTGGCATGTATTTAGGAATCCCAATTGTTTGAGAAGTATGGTTATGTTTCTTCTTCTACCATTGTGGTGAGGAAATTTTAGTATTATTGTTGAGGGTCATCTATCAATTAAATAATCCTGTAGTTTCAATGATTTTGGTGGAATTACCCTCATTCAATGTATATGAATATTCCTTCTTAAATGCAGGTTTCTGATCTGTGTCCTTGTCTAGACCACCCACGTGATTCACGTGTCGTCTCAGTTTTATCCTCCCATAGGTGTCGACCGTTGGGTATTTTTTGGTTTCAGATTTAGTGGTCCAAGAATTGAGACCCTTCCCCCCCACCCATTAGTGGAAGAGGGTTTTTATCCAATCAGAAAGTGTTGTCCTAGTTCTTGTCCCTACTAGTCGGAATTGGGTGGTTTAAATATTTGTGTTGTTTTCCTATTAGCTTGGGTTGGTAGGTTGTTGTTGTAATGTTTTGGTGACCCTATGTGGGAGAGGATAAATTATATATCACATTGAAATATATTTTTATAGTTGTCTCTTAATGCTGGGGAGACACACTATGGGGCCCATTGTGATTTCATTTAAGAGTTTATTGGGTTCTTGTTGATTTCTTAGGGTTGGAAGTCAATTCGGACCTCCCCTCTACTGGTGATCTCATTATGGTATCGTTTTGTAGTTTTTTTTATAATTATATTTCATTTGTTGTTTTTAATTTCATTGATTCCTCTTTTGATTTGGTTGAGTACTGGGTTTTTTGGGTGAATGCCCAATGTTCTTGTAGTTATATTGGATGTAGATGTTGTGGCACGATCCTTTCTTTGATTTTCAAGATGTGTTTTGAGTTACAGTTTTGTTTCACGAAAGATTCTTAAGATCCAATTTTTGTGAGTGGAATGTTCTTTAATGAAGATTTTGGATCGTGTTTATGTTTAATACTTAATAATTTATCAATCAAATGGAATATGTTATGGCTTTTCGGGGGAGGAAAGAATTAATGGTGGGTATAATTGTCACACCTAGTTTTTTATGTTTTGTTTCATGGTCAGAATCATTAGGAATCCAAGTCATTTTCTTATATTCTAGGTTTGACATGGGTTGTATTTTACTGTGTTTATATTTCTATAATATTTCAATCTTGGTTTTCCTTGGTTGGTGTTGGGAAAAATTGTTGTGTTGGATTGTTTTAGACACACACAATGTAACATTTTTGTGTTCAAATCACCCAAGAATCATTTGGTGGTGTTCCCCAGTTTTTGCAGTGTTAATTGGGGTGTATTAAATAATTTTTATGGCCATACTGGTTGAGAATGGTTTTCCCTAACCATTCAACCTAACCAGGTGATGTTTCATATTTATTCGAACAACCCTCACACAGTATTCCAAACCATGCAGCAAAACCAGGAAGCCACCTAATAGATTAATAAAATTAATTCTATAAAAATAAATTAATTTATTCCACCTCTCGTTTGAATCCCTAGGTGTTTATATTCATTATAGTCCTCCTACCATTCGTTCTACCTCATTTTGGGCCACCTGATGGGTGATTTCTCACCAAAGGATAATGGTTCTTCTTAACTTCTTCATCAATTATTTCTCCATCCTCTTCCCTCTTACTATTCTTCCATAAAATCGAGGTTACCTCATCTCCCATGGCCATTCATGATCTAGGGTGTTTATTCCATTCTTTTTTTATTGGGGTCTTGGGGTTTTTTTGTTTGTATTCATAGATCTAGGGTTTTCATAACCCTCATCGAGTGAATCAAGGAGTGTGTTTCCATTCTGCCATGGATTTGATGCGTATTTCCCATTAACACATCTTTTTTAATTTATGATTCATTTATTTCATTATTTCCACATATTATATATATAATAAATGTTGTTTTGTGTTCTTTGGATAAATATATTTGTGTGCAAAGAGGTGTTTTATTCCTTGTTTCATGATAAATAGAAATGGTGTGTTAAATAAATCACAACAAGTTTTCAATGAAATTCCTAGTTAGATTTTGTGAGTAGATGGTATATAACATTTGTTTTGTCTTTAATAAAAAATATTTACCACTTTTAATGATTATTTAGGGTCTTTTGAACGTTTCATCAATGGTTTTTATGTTAAAATTTGTGTCTGTTTGGTTTTTGATATGAGTTTTAAATGTGATGATGAATTGTAGCAGTGTTATCATCTTCCTAGGATATGGTTTTCATGTTAAAGTGATATTGAAATGGTTTCAGGGAGTATTATGAATTTTTTCACATATTAATTGTGTGATTGATACCTCTTTTGATAGATGGAATTCATTTTTGTTTAAGGATAATTATGTGAGAGATGATTAAGGTCCTATTTAGCCACATTGTAAAATTGATATAATGTTTTTGTTATAAAACCAATATTGGATGTTTCTCATTCTTTGTTGACATGGAATAGTTGGGCTGTCTTTTTTTAAGGAATCAAAAGGTTCAATTATACGGTTTTATTAGTTGGACCATTTGTGATCTATTTATTTTAATGTATTATATGAATCCTTGGGGAGACACACGGTGAGGATAGTGGTGGATAATTTCATATATATATATATATATATGTTTTATTGGATGCTCAGTTGGAATTGGTTGGATCACTGCTATTAAATACTTGATACATGAGAACCTGGAATATTGAATGAATTGTTTTTGAATAATTAATGCAGTCGTAGGTTATGGTACTGATTATTGGCCCGAAATAGGTGGATATATTTGGTTTATAACTATGTGATTTTCCCTTGGCCTACCTGAGAAAGGATGGATGGATGTATTGAGAATTTTGATTTCATTATGTGTGAATGTAAATGGGGATTAGTTGTCAAATATTGGTGTCATTTTGATCATTCTTGATCTCCAAGGTTCACCCATGTGTATTTGATTTTAGTTTCTTGTAGTGATGAATATGATTAAAGTATGTATAATTACATTTCCCTTGTTGTGTTATCACTATATTTCTTTATTGTGTATAATTTTCCTTAGAAATCGATGGTCTTATATTAATTAGGTTTATCTAATTGATTTTCATATGGTAGTGTTTTATCCTCCTTGTCCAAATCTGAAATATGAAATCATCACTTTCCCCTCGACAATTCTAACGACACACTAGTGAAATTAATCTTGTTTTGGAAATGAATAATGGTATTAGAGCATACATTGTTATGAATACACGTGTATAAAAACATAATTTTATATATTTTAATTCAATATTGAAATTCATGTTTCTTTTATTTTAAAAAATCTTCATTGGGAATATATTATCAGACTAGCCTATTGAGTTTTAATACTCACGCCCATAGTTTTTTTCAGTTATTAGCCATTGCACAGGTTTTAGCATGGGTTGGATCACCTTAAGATACTTGAAATAATTGTGTTGGAGAGTGACCATCAAGGTCACATAGAGTTAGTTGGTTGTTTGGATCAGGTTGGTTCTGTTTTCTAGTTCAATTGCATTTTTAGTTTCCTGTACAAACGTTGTACAATTTAATATTATATAAACGTTTATGAGGTTCTCTGTTTCTTTCTACTATTAGGTTGTTTTTTATATTTGGGTAAAATCATTCCCATATTTACTCTAATTATACCTAACACTATAATCATGCCCATGGGGAATGATAACACCTTTTGGGCCAGACCACATATCGGTTCGGGTGGCCACTTCGCAGTCGACCCAGACTGGTTCGTGAAAAAATGGTATCATATGAGGATTCACTATAGAAGACCTTGATTTTTGTATCACCCTTTATTATTTATGGATTTCAAGTAGTTGTAGTAGGATTTTCGGTACTTGATGGGTTGGTGCAGGAAGAGCATCACAAAGTCATTCTGATTTTGATCCTTGAGTTTCCTTTGGAAGTATGGTTTTCTTAATTTCATTTTCTTTTTATGTTTTTTGGTGATTATGATAGAAAAAATGTAGTTGGACTAATGGTCTTTTTTAGCTCACAGGGCTTGGAAATCAATGTGGATCTACGGAATAATCCTAAAAAGGATCTCCATTTTGGTGGTGTGCATGACATATGGTTGCTAGCAATATGATCATGTCAACCACCGACACTAGTCCCCTTTTCTGGGTCTCTAGGACCTTTCATGAATTCTGAATTTTGTTTTCAAAATAATTGTGTGGGAATTGTTAAAACAGATTATATAGGAATGGTTGGTTTTTAAAGTGTTGAAAATGGGTTTTAAAATTTTAAAATTAGAATAGATTTGGGAATTTCGGTTTTGTGAAAGAAAATCTTGGGGATTAAGTGAAAATGATTTAATGTTATTGGATTTTTTATAATTTAAACTCGTGGGTTTTTTAAATATAATTTTTTGAAGGCATGGATTATTTTTGGAAGAAATTGAAAATTTTTAAATGGGGTGAGTTGGAATTTTTAAATGTTCTTGAATCTGATGAATTTGTTTTGAAAAAAGGTTTTGAATGGTTGGGGTTTTTCTAAAAAGGGTTTCAGTCCTCCTGTCTATCATATTATGAAAATAGACCATACTAAAATTTTTAAATTGGAAAGTTTTTTTTGAATGTCTTTCTTGATTTGGGAGTTGAATTAAAACAAGTCTAATGGTTTCATAATCAAATGGTTTTTGATTAAGTGTTGTTTTGGGAGCTGCTGAAAAATGTTTTGAATAAATGGATAGGATTTTGATGGAGAACTATGGGGTTTATTTTTCAACAAAAGTAAAATGATTTCATTTGGGAAATGTATATTTTTTTTAAATTTTTGTTTAGTGTGACTTTGGAAGGTACGTGATTTTTGGAATGATGTTGTTTCTATTTATTCTTTGGTGTTTTCACGTGTTCTCACATACATTTTTTTATATGGATATGTTGATGGATGCCCAATATGGGATGGTGGTTGGGTGCCCGTGGTGGCATGTGAATTTTCATGTGACTGATACAGGATGAAACACCATTTGTGAATGTGAAAATACACCATGTTAGTTTGATTTTAGAATGATTTTTATGAATTAACATTAGGGTGTTTTTTGTAATCTTATAGACGTGTGGATTCTTTTCTTATTTCATAGAAGTGTTTCTTGTTAGATATGATTCCTACAGATCCAAAAGTGATATTCTTTTTGTGTATTGAGATGAAATCATTATGGTGGAATGGTTTAGTAGAAATGTGTAGTGGACTTCAATATATTTTTTGGATGTTTTGGCTACAGATAGTTCTCTATTTGCATTGATTCTAGTTGATCAACCAAAGGATTCGTTAAAAATATTAAATCCACCTATTGGTATGGTTCTTCAACTTTTTGTGGGAACATATAGTTTTTTGGGTTTGATTTAATGATACTTCTAGTTAGATTAACTCTCTCAGTTATATAAGAGGTGTTCAGTGATGTTTGGTGTGTTTTATTGTGTTCCTTGTTCATTATACTTCTCATTCAGAGTGAGGATGAATTGTGTTGTGTATTCTTATCCCTTGTTAGGGTAAAAGGGTGTTTTTTTAGGAATTGAGATTCACTATGGGTCTTATTCATTTGTTTCTACATAGATGGTTTATGTGGCATCTGGTGGAACTTGAAGAAGGTGATCTAGATAAGGATTAGTATCTCCTGGCTACGAGGCAGTACATGCTTCACACATCAGAGCTAGATCCATAGGTGCTTGAGTGAAGTTGATGCATAGTCAAGAATCATGAAGGTTTGAGATGTCTTGCTAATTTTTTTCATCTACCAATGTAGTGAGGAACTTTTTGTATTCTTATTGTGGGTCCTCTATCAATGAAACATTCCCCCCTAGATTCAATGATCATGGGGGACTTACCCATCACACAATGTCGATGAATATGCCTTCTTAAATACAGGGTTCTGATTAGTGTCCTAGTCTGGACATCTAACATGATTCGGGTGCGGTATCTGTTTTATCTATTCATAGGATTTGAGTGGTCAATATAATTCATTTTTTGTTTTAGTTTTCCAAGCACTGGTCCCATTCTTTCTCTTCCATGTGTGTAAAGACTTTTTGATCTACGCGGAATGTTTTGGCCCTATCCTTGTCACCTCCATTGGGAGTGGGTGGTTTAAATGTTCATTCTTTGTTCCTATTAGCTTCGGTTGGTAGGCTGTTGTGGGGGTATTTTGGTGGGCCTAGGTGGGATAGGCTTCGTTCTAGATTATTTTTAATTCTCATTGGATAGTTATTTCATATCGGTGGGGACCTATTTGTGGTCACATATATTATTCCCTTAAGCTGTCATTTGGTTCTAGATGATTTCTAATAGTGGAAAGTCCATTCAGGCCCCTCTCTGCTGGTGATCTATAACAGTTTTGGTATTTGAGTTTTTTTAGGATAATTATATTTCTTATTAATTTTTTGATTTCATAGTTTCATATTTGGTTTTGGTGAGAATTTATGTTCTTCGGTGAAGGCCCAATGGTCATGTGATCAGATTGGTTACAAGGGTGGTGTCTTGATCCTTCTGTTGATTATTGGGATGTGGTTCTGAGTTGTTGTTTTGTTTCAAGGAAGATTATTATGTACCAATTTTTGTGATTGGAATTTTCTTGGTTTAGGAGGTTGGATCATGTTAATTTGTAATCCTTAGGTGTTGTTGATTATCTTGAATGTGTTACAGCCTTCAGGGGGAGGAAAGCGTTAATGGTGGAGATAATTGTGACACCTATTTTTTAAAGTTTTGACATATGGTCCAGATCGTTGGGAAACCTAGTATTTTTCATAGATCATATGTGTGGTATGGGTTGAGTTTTGAAGTGTTTATATTTTATAATATTTCAATATTTTATGACCATGGTTTTTATTTGGAGAAAGTTGTGAGTTAGATAATTTTGGACACTCATAGTGTCACATTTTTGTGATTAAATCATTTATGAATTATTGGGCGGGGTTCCCCAGTATTTTTACTATCATTTGATTTTTTTTATCCATTTTTCCAAACTGAGAAACCAAATATTGTGAGGTTTTAGATTTATTAATGTTTCCCTCAAACTGTTTGTTCACGGGTTTCCAAACTGTGATGGAAAACCATAAATCCCCTTATGGGATTAATATCTTTCATTAAAAAATATTATTTAAGTTATCTCACCACTCATTTGAATTCATAGTTGTTTTCTATTGACCACAGGTCTACCCCCTGTTCTACCTCATTTTGGGTGACTTTTTAGCATATTTTGTTCCAAAGGTTATGATTTCATCTTTATTTCGACATCAAATCATTCTCCATCCTCTTCCCTCTTCCTTATTCATTTATTTTTTCTTGGGTCCCAATTCTCACATGGTCATTCACGAATAGGTATATTTTTCCCATTTTTTATGGGGGTTTTTATAGTGATTATATTCATATATCTATGGTTTTAGAACCCTTTTGGACTGATTCCAGGTTATAATTTCCATTCTGCCATGGATTTGAGGTAGGATTTCCCATGCACTTGCCTTTTTAATTTATAATTATTAAATTTCATGATTTATGAACCATATATTTATGATAAATGTTTTGTTATGTCTGTGGGATAAATAATTTGGTTTACCAAGAGGTTTTCTATTCATTATTTTAGGATAAAAATAATTATGGTGTTAAATAAAGCAGGTAAAGTGTTCGATATTAGGCCAGATTGGATTTTGTGAGTATGTTACGGTAATTAAATTGTGTTTTGTATTTTTTTTAAATAAAAATTAGCATTCGGACTGATTAATTGGGGCCTCATGAAAGAAACATCAATGAGATTTAAGATAAAAGAGTTGTGTATTTCTCTTTTGAAATCAGTTTTATATGTGATGATTAATTGTGTCCTAGTTGGAATTTTAATAGGAAATGATATTGGTTTTAAAGTGAGATTGAAATGATTTGATGTGTTTTTATAAATATTTTTATAGGGTAATGTTTTTTTGATACCTCTTTTGAAAGATGGTATGATTTTTTGTTATATGTTATTTTTGTGAGAAATGATTAAGGGCACATCTGGGCACTTTGTGAAAATGATGAGAATTTGTTATTATAAAAACCCATGTTTGGTGTTTATCATTCCTTGATGACATTGAATCATATGGATTTCTTTATTGAGGAATCCCTAGGTTCCATTATAATGGTTCATAAGGTGTAGCCCTTTGTGATATTTTTATTTTAAGGCCTGAGAGAAATCATTTTTGGAGACATGGGGTGAGGCCTTTTGTGGATAATTATATATATATATATATATATATGTTATTACTAGATTCTAAATTGGAATCAGTTGCCTCAACCCCATTATTTACATGGTAAATGGGAACCTATCATATTGAGAGAAATTTCTAATAATGAGTTATGCACTGGTAGGATAGGGTAATGACCAGTGGCCCATATTATGTGGTTATAGTGGGTTTATTAATTTGGTAATTTCCCTCAACATTTTTGAGAATGGATGACCATGAATGTTGGTAATTTTGATTTCATAATGTGAGGCATGTCAACGTGGATGAGGTCTTCTATATTGGTGTCAGATAGACGATTCTTGATCTCCTAGGTTCCACCTTGTCTTTTGGATTTTAGTTGCTTACAGTAATCAGTAGGATTCTTGTATGTCTATTTACACTCCACTTGTTTTTTTTATTATATTTACTTCTTGATTATTTATTTATATGGAATGTGATGGTTTAATTTAAATAATTATTATTAAAATGGATTTCAATTGAAATAGTTTTACCCTAATTGTACAAATCTAAAAAATGTCAGTAGAAAGTTCTACTTGAAAATTCTAATGGCACACTAGTGAAACAATTATAGTTTTGTAAATGAATAAGGGAAACTAATCCAACAATGTTTTGAGTAAACATGTAGAAAATATTACATTAATTTATTTTAGATCAATCATGAAATATGTGTTTCTTTTATTTTAATGGATGTGTAGTGGGAATAGATTATCAGGCTGCCCTACTATGTTATAATACTCATTCCTATAGTTATTTTATGTTTTTGTCCTAGTGTTTGTTTTAGCATGATTTCAATCACCTTGAGTGACATGGGATAATTTTGTTAGTTACTAACCTGTTACGGGTCGACCTGAGATGGTGGCTAATGATAACTTCATGGAACCATTCATGTAAAGAATTTTCACAAACTATCTTCTTATAGAAGTTTTTAGGTTAAAAATATCAAGATACATGGAGTCGACCAAGTGAGAGGTTATGATAATAATATAATAGGAAAGGGAATATCGTATGGGATTTCTCAACCTTCCATGAAATAGATAGAGATATGGTTGATAAACACATATGTAGAGGTAACAGTTGGTGTAGGTAGTACAACATTATGGAAATCAAGGTAGAGGTTCTAGGAGAGTAGTCAGTGGTGGCCTATATTTCAATTTGTATCCACCACCAACATTAATAATTCTATATTATGATTATGGATATGGTAATCGGGGATATTGGTAGTTGCTGACATTGGAGTCTTATAACCTAATGGATAATGGGATAATTCAATTTACTATCTATGTATTCTATAATTTATCTATCGTATTAATAAACATAGACATGAGAAACTAAATTCATTCCACATACCTTGTTCAATATCAAAAGATTCTATTGAAATTTTTGTCTAATCCCATACATTTGGACAATGTTTTATGGATATATTTATTCATCACAAAAATCAACTAAAAGTGTGATCTGACTCTCATAGGATATATATTAATATGGGGTGATTTCTTATATCTGATGAGTTCTTACAAATTTATAATACCAATAGAATGGTTCTTTATTTATCATTCACGGATTGACTATTTGATATAGAGGATGCTCTGATTTCAAGTTGATGGAATGAGGTTTTCCTTTGTGGGGAGAAGGAAAAATAATTAGAGAAACAACAGATCGTGTGTAATATGATATGTCAAGTTACTCATTAGTTAGTTGTAATTACCCTTGGGAATGAATATGATAATATCATCAACATTCCTATAATATTTATATGGAATATTGATGTCTTCTCTAAGGATATGTCAGGCTTCCCACTCCCCTAAGAGATTGATCTCATCATAGATCTAGACCCATAGATTTCCATGATATCTTTTGTATTATATTGGATGTCTCAAATAGTGATAAGTGAGATGATGAAGAAGTTAAAGGACATATAAAGAAAGGGCTTTATCTGACCTAGAGTATCCCTAGGAGAATCCCATCGTGTTATTTTCAATGAAGGTGGACGGGAGCTTGATGAAACATGTTGATTAATAATCACAAAATTAGGTGAAAATCATGAATAAGTATCCATTTATTTAATTTATGACCAATTATATAACACCTAAATATTTAATGAATTATATTATTCCATATAAGTCTAGTTTTTTTAATATCATGTGTTATACACAACAATATTCTTTCAAAAACAATGAGAAATTATTAATATTTTTTTTATACATGACCATTAACACGAAGATGAATAAATTATTATTATTATTATTATTATAAATAACCAAAATATAAAATTTTGTTATAATGGTTTTATATAAAATCATTTTTATAAAAAGTAATTAATTTTTAATAATGTATTTACACTATTTTAATATATACTTTAAAAAATTGATTTTTTTTGCTATTTTTTCCACATAATAAAATTATTTTTTGATATTTTTGGTAAATTTATTGGAAAATATTATCTTCTTTTAGACAATATCTGAAAATTTTCAATGGTTATTTTTTTGGGATATTTCTAAAAATATAAAAAATTAAATGAAAATTGAAAAATACTCATTTTTATTTGAAATTGTCTTATCATTTAATGAATTTATAAGTTAAATATTGTTTTAAAATATTTTTAAAATTAAAATTAGATCAATAATATTATATGTAACCAAATTTATCTCAATGGAATTTATTTAATATTAAATTTTATAATATATCATTTTAAACATTTGGAATAGTTATAATTTCAAAACATATTTTTAATTACATCAGTTGAGATGATTTTAAAATTAATGTTTCCACATATATGAATGGAATATTGGAATATATATTACATATATTTAAAAATAATTTTTATTATTATATTATATTGTCAAATAATTTTTGGAATAAATTAATAGTAAAAACTCTAAATATTACTTCTCACAGTTAAGATTAAAATTTGTTTAGAAAGAGTTAAAATAATATTTTATGGGGTATAATCATATGGATTCTTTTTCCAAACCATTTTTGTAAATATTTTTTCCCTTTTAACTATATTAATTGATATTTACCCATTTGGAGTTTTTATTCATTTAAAAAAATTCTGTACCTTGTTCTTTTCAAAAATTTCTAATGTGTCCTCTACATCACTAATAAAAAGAAACCCACTATCCTACACTATTAACACATTGAAACCCATTTATTTGAGAAAATACATATTAAAATATATTAATTACTAAACTAATCTGATCATATAGATCTTTTAATGATTAGGAATCCCTCCTTTGAAGGATATAGGAACAAACCGAAAGAGGTTATCCTAGAATGTTATAATCTTTTTATGAATGAATTTTTGTTTTATTTCTTCTTCCACGACAAAATATTTTGTAATAATATAATATAATGACAATATTATCTACACTATATCGATAAATTAATATATTAATTTAATTATATTCCCCTATATCTGCTTCCACCAATAGGGAAAAAAACCACTGATCATGTTTACGACCGATGAATGCCTCACAAACTGATGTTTTTCATTCTTTACTAGAAACTCACACAGCTTAATATGATGATGGATTTTATGTTAAATTAGGATATACATAATATTTTTTTAAATTGGGAATTTTAATAACACATATAACTCCTTTTTTCCATTCAAGGGGGTAAATAATAACGTTGCTCCAGTGTATGGAGGATTATCGCATCGCTATGAGATCAAATTTAGGTTTCTTTTACAATTTTATGGGATTTAAATATGGGTATACATGATTAATATATGTGATATATATGAAATATAAATTATTATTGATATATAATATTTTTTCTATCCTTCATTTTCATCTGTTGATAAATTGAAATAATATTCATGCTTACGTATGACCTACCTTCTCAATAAATAGTTCAATTCATTTTTTATCTATAAAATAAATATATTTCCCTAAATAATTATATAATTAATATATATAATATTTATATTTTTTTAAAATTATATATATTATGGAACCAGAATAAAAAATAAAGGATCGATGATTCCAAACCAAAACATATATGAATGATAAAGCAGTTATTACACGAGACACAATTTTAACAAAAAATTGTTAATAAACAATTAATAAAAGGTAATATGTAAATAATATATGGTATGATACATATGATTATGTTACATTAATTTTAATATAATTAAATTGTATTTATTATAAATAATAATCAAATGTGAGAAAAGGATGTTGAGACCGAAGGTAATGTTTTTTTCTCAATTCTCGTTTTTTGAGACAAATGTAATGATTTCCATGTAAAATTAGTAATGAGGTGGAGATAATTCCATTTTTACATGTAATATAATGTTAATATATCTATTATTGATATTTTTTTTATTTTGTGTTATTATTTAATGTGGGTTTTGAATCAACTGTTACCAAAGTGTTAAGGTCTTCCTTATTACAATATCATTATTTATGGAAATTTTTGATGATTATGTTTTTGAGGACAAAATTTAAGGATACATTTATTTATAAAATATTTAATTTCAATATACTATATTTATTTCTTTATTGTACATTTGTTTCTTCGTTTCTGTCTTACTATGTATTCAATAGTACTAAATAATTTGTTCTAAAAAATCGACTTTATCGCTCTCTTCTGTTGAAAAATCTTATTATTTCACTTTCACATTTCTAAAAATATGTGGTAAAGAATGTTTTTAAAATTTTACAGTGATTATTTAAAATAATATTACCATTATTTTTATTATTACTTGGTTTTTTAAATTTAATCATCAATATTTTTTCAAAAAATACCTATTTATAATTTACGTAAAATGTAAAAGGAATATTTTTTTAATGTGTACCACATGAATGGATTTTTCCTTTCTCATGATAGCACAATGTTTGAAAGATTACATTATATGTTTCCATGTTTATTTTCAATGATATTTACTTATATAATATTTTCTGAATTTCTATTTTTGTAAATTTTATTTTCAAACAAAGTTTATTTTCCTCATGAAATGTTACATGTTATTTTAATTTCAATATAATTTTCTATCAATGATGATTTCTATTGATGATAATAATGATTTACTAGGGATATGATAAATTATTTTCTATTTACCCTCTCTCTAGATGTTTTATGAATCTTATGACTTGATATTTCTAATACCCATTTCTTTTAATTGGATTATTCGATGATGAATTTTTTTTGAATCCCATTTATTTTCCATCGGTAAGGATATGATAGAATTTTATTGAATCAATTTACATTTCATATGTTTTGATATGAAGAATTTCTTATGATCTTGTGTCTAAAAAGTGTATATATTATGTTATGTGTGGGACATATAAAACATTCCAATGAATTGGATAATGATTAATGTAATAAGTGCTCAAGGGGTATAAGGGATGTTATCAAAATCCTAAAATAGGGTACACCAGAGTTTTTCTAAAGCATGAAAGAATATAAAAAAAGGTTTTCCCATGACCAAAAGAGGGTAATGGGGTGGCTATATAAGGCCCAATGTTGGTACATGGGCATATATACCTATCATAACTTGTTGTGAATTTATTAAGGGACATCCCTTATATATTAATTTTTCTACATATGTCTATGAAAAAAATCATAGACCTATGAAAATGTTATTTTCTCATGGATCATATTCTCTGATTAATATTTGATTAATGTCTTATGTAATGGAATTTTTTATTCCATGAATAAGGATTATGATATTTCAATAATATTTCAGGGTTCTCAAATTTATTTCTTGGGTTCTTAAAATATAATACTCATATCATGATTATGTGATAATTGATATTTCCCTTTTTACACTTAATGAACATGTAAGATAAAATTTTCTCATGTTTCCTTTATTTCGGATACAATGAATTGTTTTAAGTAGGGTATTCTAAAAAATAATACAAATAGTTGTGTCATTATGAGAGGTGATGATGATATTTCATGATATAAGAAGAGTATTTATTTGGTCTTGAAAGACTCCGAACCATTATGGTCCTCATTTTTGTATTTGGTAAATGTTTCAGAAATTCATATAAATTAATGTAATATTACTCTATAAAAATATGGGGTCATTATATTTAGTATGAAATAATGTTTTATTTAGCCTTTTAAAACTACGATGAGAATGATTTTGTAAAGAACCTGTTGGAGTGTCTAAGTATATGATGACATTATATGGTTTTGGAGAAGAAGAGATTATGAGTCTTTCCTTGAAATACATGATGGTATAAATAATATAGGTGGATATGGTTGTGGAACATATATCCATATGGGTAAAACACTCAAAAAGACATAGTGTCCTAGACTCGAGTATTACCTGGTTTATGCCAATGTGCTTTACTTTGCACCATGTTTGAAACCACTAAGTGATATTCTATTCGAAATTCACATTTTCATTATAATACATCTAGAAATATTTTAGTATATAACGATCATTGGTCACCTAGGATAAACATAATGTTTTATGGATTGTGATGAGTTGAAATTTTATAATTTCTACATATCCGTTAAATAGTTTTAAAATTTTAGAAAACATTATTAAAACCTTATTCAACAATATTTTTATAATACATTTTATTTAGATTTTTTAAGGAATCATCCTTCTCTACATAATGTATAAATAGTTCATATATAAGTTAATATAAAATATATTATTTAATAAGACCCATATGACTAATGTATACTCTTGTCTATCAGGATGACTAATTTCCCTCCAATAGATTGAATACTATTAGGATAATCTGATAGACTGATGTTATATCCATTGGACTGAAAATATTCCATATCAATTAGTGTAACAATTCTTAGTACATCAGAATGATAAAAATTATAATCTATAAAACTGTGAAAATATTGTACATGGAGGGTTGGAAATAGTTATATTTGATAATATTTATTAAATCATTTTAATGGTTATATTTAGAAGACATAAGATGTAGATGTTTTCATAACATGTTATGGGAATAACATCTGAGTTCATTGAATCTAACACTGAGTGTTACAAAAATATGACCATTTTTGGGATGCCTATAAATAAAATTGAATCCACGGAGTTTGGTATGGAATAATTTTAAACCCCACTAGTCAGAGATTTTTTAATTTCATTAACATCTTGTTCTTTTGGTTTTTAAATTTTTAGAGTGTCGTTGTTTTATGGATTCATAGTGAGGAATTTCAAAATCATTTAAATATTTTTTTATCTAATCGAGGATTAGATCGATGGATTATGAGGATAGTAAGATAGTTGTATTAGATCCATTTGATTAATATTTTAGGAATATGAATATAAATTAGAAACATATCATCTTATTGAGGGATTCTGGGATTTTGGAAGAAAATGATATTCTGATAATCTTATTGGGAGATTTCATTGTACGAAATAAGAAACCTATATATTTGGGTTCAAAATATCAATAAATTAAGCATGAATTTATGACTCTGTTTACTATTAGTCATAATGATTCGAATTTCTTATATAAAACACTTCAGAATTTTTTATATTGTTATAATCATTCCCAATACTATATTATACAGGTTTTGTGTTATTCTATGCATTTACATAATAAATTTTTACTAATAATTTTAATTCCTATTTTAATGGATAGTCTAAGATCCATATTAGAAACTATAGATTATCGGAAAACTATTGACTCATATATATATTCTCAGATCATCAGATGAATTCTGAGTCTGATCATTTCTATCAAAATATTGGTTTTCAGTTTTTTGTGTAGTTTAATTTTTAAATAAAACAGACACCTCCCCCTTTTTCCTATAGCCCTTATAAACTCTTATGATCAAATAATTGTTTTTAGAATATGTTATACTTTTTTAATTTCTTTCATTTTACCTTTTTTCTATTACAAGTTATTATGTTTTTATAAATTTATTGTTTGTGAACTTTTTTATAGTAAATATTTTTGTTGAAATAGATTTTATTTCTATAATATGGTCATATTAAATATTGTTATTCTTGATAATCATAATCCTGGTTCGCCACTTATCATTAATGGTAATGATTATGAATATTGGGGATATATTATGAAATTTTTCTTTTAAATAATAGTTTTCATAATTTTGTAATGTAGATTGTAAATTATAATATTTTAGATAGGGAAGTTACTTTTTTTAATAAATCAAAGAAGTTTAGATATTATTTGAATTATATGTTAAGTAATATTGTATTTTTCCTATTAATCGAGATGTATATAAAAATGTTTTATCATGTTGATGATAATAATGATATTTTGAAGACATTTAATGTTACACGTTTTGTTAAATACAATGTCGTTGAGAGTAGAGGAGAAATTCATCGAGATGAAAATAATGAATTTTATATTCTACATAGTAAATATATTTTTATCATGAAAGAAATATTAATGAATATTGTAATTATATTGAAATCACACAAAGAGAAAAATATTACATAAAATATATTGGTTGAAAGGATTATTGAGATAATACCTATAGAATGAGAGTCTAAGATAATCACAATAGGTGACATTATATGGATTACAACATTTACTATGGATGGTATAATAATATAACATATCCAATACAAGGTAATATTGAAAAGAGATATTGAGAAAATGGAAAAAGAAGAATGTAGGTGTTTCTTTTTAAACATCATAAAATATTCCGAATAATGTAAAATATGATGAGATTATTATAATGACTTAAATTTTTTTGTTGAATAATATTTTAGTTCATCAGAATTGCCTATAAATATACTATATAATAGTGGTAAAATATTGACTATGATTATTGGGGAAATAAATTTTCAGATCAGATACAAGAAGAATCGAAATTGTAAATTGATAAATATTATTATTCAGAAACGATATGTATTGAATGTTAAAAAGGTAAAAATAATAGCAAGATTATCCTAAAACGAAAAGAAAAGATAAGAATGAACTAAATTATAATAATAATTATAGAAAATATAATATTCTTAAGAAAAAGAAAATTATTAATTATTTATATACGTGGAGTGAACATTAGATGAGATATTTCTTCTAAAAATTCATCACAAAATTAATATTTTGGACATAAAAATATTTGACTCTATATATATATACCTAGGGATAAAAAATTTATCATGGATAGGGTAGTTGTATAATCATTTAAAAATCATACATTAAATTCAAACAACTTATAAAAGAGTATTGATAATAGTTTTACATCTTTAGCTGACTAATATTCTTTATATTAGGAGGAAAAAAATTCATTACCATGTTATTAGGATGTAACAACATTTGGGAAATTATTTGAAAATTAAAATTTGAATATTTCTAAAAAACACGATGTTGAACAAAAAAAACTTGTGGAAGAAAATTCAATAATTTTTACTTCAACATTAGATGTAATACATCTTCCAAAACTTCTAGATAAATATAATCTTAAGAAAGAAGATATCTCGAATGAACATGGAAAATATAATTTTGAGAAAACTTATTTACAAATATTATTTTAAAACATAGTTTTAATATAAATTTCATTGACTATAAAATTTTTGTTCTAAGTCTAAATAATTAAAATTCCTAGTATAAAAACATTGGTCAAAAATGAAAACTGGAAATAAAAAAATTGATAAAGCTAATAAACCAATAAACCGTCATATAGATGTTCTCAAAATGGGTTATAATAATAGAAACCTATTTTCAAATAATAAATATTTTTTCATGATAATTTCTCTATTTTATTGTAAATGTCAATGTAGTGGGAACTGGAAGAAAAAATGTTCTTTTAAAAAAAATCATTAAGATGAAAAATGATAATTTTAACAATTTAATAAAATATTATCATCAAGATAATGTTGGAAAAATATAGATTCATAAAATTAAATGATCTTGTCATATTGAAACCAAGAATGTGTGGGTTTTATAGTGATAATGAATTTTTTTAAGAAAAGAAAAATGTGGCCCCAAAAAAATATTCGGCACATAGATAATGGTTTTTCTTGACACATGCTTAGATAAAAATTCAAATTTAATAATAATATAAATAATAATGGTGATAAATTCTATTTTGGGGAAACTTCTCATTGAGAAATTTTCATAATTGATAACATTGTCATTTTTGGGAAAACATTAATTTCAAATTTTTTATTTATTATAAAAATTATGTACAACCTATGTAGTATAATTCAATTATGTTATAGGTGATATCTTTTTAAATTTAGGAATAATTTTTCTTATTAATAGTTATAAATATAATTTGATTCATTCATATAATTGACATGAGAATTTATGCATAGATAATATATAAGACCTTATAAGAAAAGATCTATTATGACTTACTATAATGGAATATAAATCTTTGTCATGGAATAAAATATTATGACACTATAATGATTAAAAAATATCTATGTTTATAATGAAAGAACTAGTTAAGAATCAAAATGCAAAGGTTTTATACTTAAAAAATCTGTAGACATTGTCAATTCAAAAAGAAACACAGGTAATTTTTCATATCTTTTAGTGACGTCTCAACCATTAATGCAATAATATTTGTGAACATGGAATTTTTCAATATTACACAGACTAGATTTATCTTCATCCAATATAATGTATATTATTTAGTTAATGATTACTGTAGATATACATAGGTCTATTTTTTAGAAAATAAATATGAATACTTTAGTTATTTTTAATCAATTATACCCATAATTATAAATGAGAAAAACCAGTCCTTGATAACAATTTTTAGTGATCATGGTGGAGAATTTTTAGAGTATAATTTTTATCATTTTTGTAATTAAAAGGTAATATACAAAACTTTATAACTGATAAAATCCACATAAAAATAATTTATAAAAAAATTGATTTATTCAAGAGATTACTAGAACCATACTGATTGAATACTCAATTTCTATTTATGTTTTGGATAACGTATTTAGTATTACCTTTATTCTATAAAAAGTTTTTTAATAAAGACTTCAATAAATAAGAATATTTATGAAGTGTAGACTAGAAGTAGTTCAAAACACTCATACATCAGCATTTTTGGTTGTAAAGTATTTATTTGGAATACAAATGTTATCTTCTATAAATTTACTCAAAATCCATTGAGGGAAAATTTTTGGGTTATTATAAAACTATTAATAAATATATATTTTCAGATAAATATACACATACTATTTGAGAAGTAGTAAATGTAAAATTGAATTAATAAGTTTTTTTTACAAATGTTGGAAACTAATACCTTTATTTATAAAATATATTTCATCAAATATTGGAAAGTAATTCTCATTATAGAACAACTGAATAATATATTTTTGAAGTTATACCATAAAAATATTTCTAACAATTTTTTGATGAAAAATGTTGCATAAACAGAATAAATGATTTGATTCTTTGATATCATCCAAGTGATAACATCATTAGAGATGTTGGTCAACTGATTAGAACTAAAACTTATGTGATAAATGAAATTGAACAATTTTAATTTTCATCAAAATTTGAATATAAGATTCCTGGTGTGGATTTATGTGATGTATATTGTATAAAATAAAATCAACATGACAATAATGAATTCGAGAAGAATCATGTCTGGAATTTTGTTGGACAACCTAGGGATACTTCGATAATTTTAATAAAATTCTTATTTTTCAGAAATATTTTTTGATGAAAATGGAATTATGGTTATAAATAAATTAATAATATTTTCTAATTGATATAATAAATAAGAGGGAATAAATTATAACGAAAATATTCACCTATATCTTGACATGAATCTATTCATACACTTCTATAATATGAAACATTATTAAATTTCATACTATTTCAATTGTATGTGAAGTGTGAATTTCATAATGGATATGTACATGAGGAATTTTATAAATAAAAACCACCTTTCTTTGAAAATCAAAAACACTCAGGACATGTTTTTAATCAAATGAAGAACTTTACATTCATAAAAATTCCTCAGGATCTGGTATGAAAAATTAACATGATTTTGATACAAAATGGCATTGTTATGGGGGGTTCGAATACAACTATTTTTATAAAATAATTTTATAAAAAAATCCCCATCGCTCAAAATTATGTCCATGATAATATATATGGTTATAATAAAAAATCTATAATTGGATCCATTTTGGATCATTTGATGTATGATTTTGAAAAGGCATGATGGGTAAAGATACAAATATTTTCGGTTTTCAATTTTCTCAAATAATAGAAGAAATGCTTATATATAAACATAAGTATAAAAATTATCATCTAATGAAATTTGGACATCAAAATAATAAAATTAGTATTAATCATATCAGAAACACAAATAATTTTTATTTTAATGATTTTGGGATAGTATTTAATCAATATATCTTTAGGGGAATTATTGGTAGTTTAATATACATAATTTTTAATAATTCAGATATATTTTTTTATGTGTAAATATGCTCAATATGTCAATAAATTACAAATTATTCTTAACAAAAATTTGTTAAATGGATCTCTTGGTATCTAAAAGAAACCATGAATTAAGGATTATTTTAATCTTCTTCAAATGATATTGACTTAATAAGTTTTTTGGATTCTAAATTTGGTGATTTAAAAAGTATAGAAATATTAATTATAGAAAATTTCATTTATATAGACCATGATTAGTTTCATGGTATTGTAAAAAATAATCAATATCGCTTTCTACTAATGAAACCAAATATGTGGCAACTGGATGTTGTTCTCCTCAGGTGTTGTGGATGAAAAACACCATCACTTGAATTGGAGTCATATTTAGTAAACCAAAAATATTTTTAGATAACACAAGTTCCATTGCCATTAATAAATACCCAAAATATCACTCATTAAGGAATCACATAGATACATTATAGCATTTTCTTTGGGATCACACACCAAAGAAAATGATATCATTTTATAGTTAATTAGAATGCAAGAACAACATTTAGATATTTTTATTATACCACTTAGTTATGATTGATTTTAATAAATAAAATAAAATATAGGAATGGTTAAGATCAATTTATTATTTTAATATACTTCTTTTTTACTAATATACTTAAATTAATAAACATAGTTTCAATGGGGAGGACAAATGTTATGATTTTCTAATTCTTTTTCTAATATTTTTTGATTTTCTAATAAAATCGTATCTTGAAAACAAATAAATTATAACATTTTTATATTTTAATCAGAATAAAAAATATTAATAAATTTTAACAAATAATAATTTCAATATAATATTTTCTAGAAAATATTTTTCTAATAAAATATTTCAGTTTCAATTTATGATAAGAGAACCAAGAAGAACAAGATACCAAAAAAAACATTCATACCAATAGTTAATTTCAATTCTAAAAGGTATTGTGCTAATATTTATGTTTTTATAATTTTCTACTTTTTTATATTTCTATGTTGTTTTACATTTTTTTACTTTTTAATATTTGAAAATTTAAATAAATGTAGAAGTTTATTTAATAAAAAAATAACTCTGTCAAATAAATTGTTTTCATAAAGAAACATTAATATTACAACATTTATTAATTAAATCATTCAGTAATTAATCTCACCTATTGGATAAAAATTCAGTAATAAACTCAATCCATTATATATTTTTAATATGAATGTTCACCCCCATATCCTATATATAAGGAGATGGTCACCATTGTACCACATTGATTTCTAAGATATCTTTTAGGCACTAAACACTTGGGTTTAAGGTCAATCTAAATGTCCTCCAACAACTTTATTCTTAGCATCAGTTTTAGTCATATTAATTCATCTGAATATTTCACCAATCCATAAGTAGTTAATGTTATTTTTATTAAAAGAAAATTGTATGAAAATTATGAGTCTCATTAAAAAAGAGTTATTAAATTTCATAGTTGGGAAATAATATATGTGGAAACGAATTTATTTGATTTAAATTATAAGAATATTGTTATAGAAATATTTTATTTTGTATAATTCAATGTAGAAGATGATTTATATTGTGTTGAATTTACTATTTTTGACCATGTTATATGTTATCAATTCAAAAATTTATTGATCTTGTTAAAGTCCATTTATAAGGTGACATGTATCCACAAACGAAAAATATTCCAAAGAACATGGTAGTTTTGAAAAATTAAAATTTGAATCTTATTTTTTACATATTATGAGAAATTATGAAAGTAACTTCAGCTCACTGTAAACACCAATTTTTTGAATTTGGTGACAAAATATGTTTGATACTGAAAAAAGGTGATTGGAATACAATAAAATTGATTAACATTTTCATATTTAACTATATTGATGATATGAGGAAAAAAAATTGCGAAGTTTTTATTTGTTTCTATCGATGAAATTAATAATAAATATATAAATGAAAGAATTAAATATTCCATTGAATAATTAATCAGATGCTTGTTAAATGTATGGAAGAGTATAAGGTAAATAAATATAATATATAGTCCACAAAATTGATTCTCTTATTTGTATGAAATCTATAGCCAAAATGGAACATATATTCAATTTGAAATTGAAGATGTTTTTAAATAAATCTGATAAGGATGCACTAAGTAATGATTTCTTTAAATGAAATCAAATAGTTATAATTTAAAGGAAAATTTAATCCTCTCCCTATAAGGTTTTTTTTAAATAAGAACCAATGCTCGCTGAGAAATATAAAAATTAATGGCTCATGAATAATAAAAAAATATTGGGGATCATTATTTTAGACATGATAAATAATAGGGTTTAGATCAGAATAATAGAATATATGATGAAAAAAATATTTCATAAAAGAAAAAGAATAAAAATAAAAATCTAGTAAAAGCAATGATAATTGAAAATTTCATTAATAGTGTTGAAAAAACAACGTAAAATCAACCTATATCAATTTAACCAGTATCAATAGTTAAAATTATTATTAGAAATAAAAAATTTCCTACTACTGATTTATTAATTGATGAAACTGCATTTGTTCCAAAATTTAATTAAAAAGGAATAAAATGTTACCATTAAATCATGTGCTGAAATGTTAGTTCAAGAATTGGCTCTTATGTCTATTGAAAAGTTAGTAAAGAATAGAGTAAAACTGTATACACATAATTATATAATTTATTGAAAATATATATTTTATTTATAGAATTATATGAAAGAATAATAATAAGAATAATAAGGAAAATAATAATAATGATCATTAGAGCCAATCTCATCTTCTAATTCCTTATCGACTCATTCAGATAATAATATAGTGTTTGGTATTTCATTGAATAATAAATCATCATTATCTCATGGGGGAAAATAATCAAATCATTCACAAACCAATGTATTATACAAGGAAGAAACTGATAAAGAAGGCGATATCATGAATGTATTAGATGACATAAATGTGAAAGGAAAAGAAAATATCGATATTGGACGATATCATCAACATATTTCATTCAATTCATCATATTCAGAAGATAAATTAAATACTAGAGAATAAAATAATATATATTTTGTTTTTCTAACTCTGAAGCAATTAATAGATTCAAATCCATGCCATATAAACATTTATGTAAGATGTTATAAGATTTAGAACAGTTTAATTGAAAATTTTGAATCATTGAATTTTTTTACTTAATCAATTTTCCAAAATGTGTACAACATAATGTGATTCAATGAAATATATAAGTCATACCAAATAATCTTCAATCATATCAAAATTTGGAAAAAAACTCGATGGTGTAACACCCCATGTTTTTGTGTAAAATTATTTCTCAAAACAATTAAAATTATAAAGTGAATTTCATTCCATGATGAAACAATTTATGATTTAATTTTATGAATCATTGTTTTAAGATTTCAATACATGAAACATGATGTCTATATTTTGTTAAATGCAATAATAATTTTATATTTTGTTAAACACAACATTGAATTGAGCATGTGTTACCCACAGTAATGAGTTTAAATTAAATGTGACATATACTTAAAATATTTTTATAGTTAAAAAAAATTATTGGATTATGAGTTTGAAAATGAATAATTAAATAATGAAAATATTTTTTATTGATGTTTATAAAATCAATTTTCTGGTATCCAATTAGTCTAAAATGAATATAATAACTATTTAAAAATAATGAAATACATTTTCTAGAAAAATCATTATTCTCGGCACAATCATATTTTATATTAATAAATTAAACAAACCACATTTGATGAATTATTTTAATTAATATTATATTTTCCATATTTAATTAACTATTTAACCGTCATATTTTTTGTTTTCAAAGAAATAGATAACAATAAATCCAATTTCATATGAATAATTTTATTTTTATAATATGTAGTTCAACAGCAATTTAATGGAATGCCTAATTTAAGGATAATTTTTTTGACAATTTCATAAATTATATTTGAAAAAACAAACTTCATATTTGAATTTTAAATGTTTAAATAATATTTTGTTTAATATTTGTGTTTTTTGAACAATATCATTTTTTGATGAATACTGATAAATATTAAATATTATTTAAAATCTACATTTTTTATCAAATTATTTATATAATTAAATTATTTTTAAATTTGTTTAAAATAATAATCATACCAATTATAAATTTATTAATAAAATTTATGTAATTTTAATAGTTTTATAATGAAATTGGATATTAAAACATTGTAATGTTTTGATTATTATCATTTTAGAAACCCGCTTACTCGTTATGTTTGCGTGGTTAATTTTAAATAAAAAATTTCCCATTATGTGAATGGAATAAGAATAAATGGAAAAATAATATTTGAATAATAACATTTTAAAATCTCTAATATGTTAAAAAAATATTTTGACCATAATTATTACTGATTACATTTAAAATTATTTAATTTCATTAATGTTAAAATGAGGTATTTTGTATTAAATGTGTTTTCATTAAAACAAATAATAAACAGAAAATAAAATAATTTAGTTAATTGAAATTAATATTTAGAATTATTGGGTATAAATTATCTAAAATTTCCTTTTTATTTATGATACTAATGGATAATTAAACAAGGTAAATAAAAATATATATGTTACCATGGTAAGAACTATAAAGATAAAATTGAGTAAACCTAAATAATAAAGAATAACTTGATATAAAATGTATTTATTTCTTATCAAGGGGGAATGCAATATAATTTCACCCTCCCCTTCATTAATGTTCTATTTTGGAGGCACATGATTTTTGGAGACTTCCAAATATTTTTTACCTAGTGGTATTTAAAATAACTCCACTCCTCCGCCACTATAAATGGGTATTCACTCTCCCAACTTCAACAAACCAATAATTCCATTTAGATAAACCAATACACGAAAGAATGACTTCCTAAATTCCCTAATATCATCCTATAACCCCTAATTTATTGATAAATAAAACCAATAACGACCTTTGGTGCAGACCAAAAGGAGATACATGATGTTTATGAGGTTGGAACATGTACGAATGATGATATCACAGAAGGTTATGAAGAAATGTTTTAATTAAGAATAGTAAATGATACTATATTTTTGGAAAAAAAATTAATATAATTCACTATACTAGAATTTTAGGTTTCATATTTTAAAATTCATTAATCTATTATGAACCATGGGATTTTGTTTGGTTACTGTAATGAATAGTTACCAACAATGATTGAATATCAATGTATATTAATCATGGATATTTATAGATGGACACATTAAATAACATGATGATCAAATTGTGGAAATTAAAAAAGGGTCATTTGATATTATCGAATACTTTGATATGTTATATTTTTAATTTTTTGATAGGGTGAGATTTTTAGAAGATTTAAATTTTTAGTCTTATTCTCAGAACTAGAAAAACATAGATATAAAACAATAAATTCAATATTTGAATGATGAGAATACCAGGTTCAGATATTTTGATGAGGAGTTTCTAGTATTAAATTATGAAATTATGGAAATGAATATTCTTGAAGGGGAGGCTGTCTGTTTTATGGTATAAAATAATATTCTCTTATGTAGAATGATAGGATAACCAAGATCAAATCATCAGTAGTTGAATCCACAATGAATTAATTATATTTTACGAAGTTAAAAGCTATATTCAAGAAGTTGAAGAACAAAATATTTTTACAAAAATCGTAATGAATTTTTTCAATAAAACAATTAGAATGATATTGTTTGAATTAATTATTCTCTAAATAGGTTTTGTCTTAATGATTTTAGAATTTACCTAGATTAATGTAATTAATTTTATTTTGGATTAATTTTTATTCAGTTACGATTATTTCATATTATGATTTTATAAAACTTACATAAATTATATTACATTCACTATTCCTTTTTAAAAATAAAAAATGAGTAGATGTAGTTTTAGGTGTAGAAATAGTTTCTAAGGTAATAATTATCAAATGAGTATACAACTATCTAAGTAAGACAATTTATTAAGTGAGATTATACAAAGTAATGCCTACTATTAGATAGAAAATTAGGAATAAAAAAATACATCAGTATAGTGATAATTAAGAACTGTGTAAAGAGGAATTAAATTATGAAAAAAATATTCATTATTTATAAATATACAAATGTTTTTAAAATTTTCAAATATAATATTTTTTTATTATAAGTGTTATTTTTTTATAAATAAAAGGGATTTATTGATGGGTCATATTCTTAAACTTTCATGTTTTGTTTTATTTAGTTTTAAAAATAACAAATGCATTATTAAAAAAAATATTTTACTGATATTAAATATCTTATGTGGAATATATTTTTTGTAGAATACTTACTTATGTACTGAACATTTAATGACTGTTAATATAAATTAATACATTCCTTATTTATTAATTTGATCCATCATATTCTCATTGAGTCTGGTCTATCAGACCTACTAATTTTTTTATATTATACATAATAATTTTTTGTCATTAAGACGGACTAATGTATATCAATTGGACTTAAAATAGTACAGATCCATGAAACTATCCATAGTTTAGTACATCATATTGACCAATAATATTTTCCATATGATGGTGTATAGTTTATTGTCAATGTGATGGATTTATTTCTATCAGAAATCTCTTATTGTAGCACTATAATGGAACTAATAAAATAAAATTCCTATAGAGATATCTTTTTTGAGTAATAAATTGATGAACATTTGGGGTCATTGCAACCACCTATGAGATTCCCAGAAATATAAATATAATAGGGATGCATTTAAATATGAGGTCATTTGATTATCTAATCCCTAAAAAAATTAAACTAAAAACGTATGTCATTTTTATGTTTTTTGACATATCATTATTACACTTTAAAATTTTTAATACAGTTATTTTTTTAAGGATAAATATTGAGGAATAATAAAATAATTATAAGAGTAAATATTATGTTTTCATTTTTATGATATATTATTAGATTGATGGATTCCTTGGGATATAAAGATTGGTTTTCATGATTCATTATATCAAGGGATTATAGGGATGTGAAATAGTGAAGACATTGATCAATGTATCAAGTGATTATAGTGTTTTGGAATACATTAGTATCCTGGTCATCTTATATAGGTATTTCATTACAAGCATAGAAAAATATTATTAGTTTGGTTGAAAACTGTGAAAATCTAACATTTAGGATTGGACTTCTAGAACTCATAAGAATAAATATTATAATTTATTTAAGAAATATTGTAATTGATTATTACTTTGTTATAAGATGTCAAATTACTTCTTAATACATGTTTTATATTCCATTGTGCATTTTCATTATAATGTTTGTTTTACTAGTGTTTCTAAAAACTATATTATTGAAATGTCTGAGGTCCTAATTGAAAACTATAATTTATCAATATAATTTGAATCTAAAATAAAAAATATATTCCATATATGATGTATGATTCCCTTGTTTTGTAATCAAAAATAGTTTTTTTTTCTTCTGTTACATTAATTGTAATACTACTATTTTCCCCATCTTGTAGAAATTATAAAATCTTAGAATCCAATATTTATAATTCAATGTGTCCTGATTTAAAAATCCTAAATAATTCATTAATTTTATTATATTATGAGTATTTTTTCCCATGATATTATTTTATGTTTGAAATGATGACTTGAACCATAATGAATCATGTTAACACTGAATCTGATGTAAAATCGGTTCAGTATAAGAAACTGAAATGGTTGATGATTGAAAAATAATATCTTGTGGTTATGATAAATAATATATAGTGAAATATGATTAACAACATTATCTTATGTATAATTTAAAATCTAAAAAAATAATGATATACTTTTTTGAAAATTCATGTGTAAATGAACATTCCTTCCTATATTTCAAGAAGATAGGGGTAATGACCCAAAAGGATTTCTCAAATGGATGGAAAGAACTTTTTGGTGTGGAAATGAATTTCATAGAGTGATGAATTTTCAAGGTGTTCAATGTATTGTCCATGGGGATCATGGGTATTATCCATCTCAATGTTCTAATACAATAGTTATATTATGGATAAAGGGAGGATATATTCCAAGTCCTTCATTGATAAAGAAGGATTACATTATTTATATTTTGAGATTCAATGATTATTTTATAGAATTATTTTTACCAATAAAATTTTAGATTTAAGAATTGTTAAATAGATAGGGGTTGTTATAATTTTGGATTCATATTTGTATCCACATATTTTAAAAGTATGAGTTATATATACTATCATGGGTTTATGAGATTAGAATTGATCATAATTTAAAATTTCTCAACACACCTGTGGATATTTTATGTTATGGGATCTTATCAATATTAAATATATCTTTTGAAACATTAATTTATATATAAACCATTGGGTTTTTATAGGTTTAATTTATAATTTAATTTGAGGATTCTATGCCCAAGACTATATTCTGTAAATACTCTAGGAAATATGAATATACTTTGAAACCATTTGTTCTTAAAAATTCTCATTCTTTCATTACGAATTTGATGAATGTAATATTAAAATAATACCATAATTAGGTAGTGATATTATTTATAGATGATATTCTTATTTATTCAATGATAATTGTAGAGTTCGATGATTAGTTTAGAATAGTACCAATGCCTATACACATGTAAAAATACATTCAAGATAATAATTGACGATTTTAGTGTCCAAAGGTTTCATTTTTTGGTCATAAAGTCTCAGGAGAGGGTATATCAGTGCATCCATTATTGATTACTGCTATTGAACAACGGTCAAGAATTACCATGGTGATTGAGATCCACTATTTTTATTATTTAGTTAGATATTATAAAAAATATTGGATAATTTCTCATTACTATATAAATAACACTCCATTTTAACATATAAGGGAGAAATTTGCAATTTGAAATTGAATCTGGGGAAATGACAATTATTATGATAACTAATTCATACATTACCCTAAAGTGATGAGGGGTTTTTATTCAATAATAATGAATCATAGAAAAGATTGGGATGTATTGTCATGTATAATGACATGGTTATAGTTGACACCTCCCTAAAATTGAAGGTTCAGAAGAAAAATAACCAACATAATTATTTGGGCTTAGATATGGTATTTTGTTGAATTAACGATATAGATTTTTTATTTATAGATGGATAAGTGTGATACATATAGTGATAATTGTTGTTTAAATTATATATTCACACTAATAGAGTTGAACAAGTTACGAGGAAGATGGGTAGATAATATTTATTATCAATACATTAACACTATATAAAATTAAACTAGGTGGTATATGGTTTGTGTTTAAAGGATCCTTTTACTTATATATCATGTGGATCATAAATGATCCAATATTTCTGAATTTTTAGTGGATGGATAAGGAAGTCAATAAAGAAGGGGAGAATTATTGTGTTTCCTAAATAAATGTTCATCCAATTATCCATGTGATGATAAATGTGTCATAGAATTATTATATGAATTGATAAAACATGGTGATAAATGTTACTTTGTTTATCCTTCATGGTGATGGAATGATATGATTCAAGGACTATGTCAGTTTTTTATACATACTAAATTTGAAGAAATAAATTTTATAGGATTCTCAATGTTCATAATCATCGACTCATACTATAATTACAATGCTTCACAGAGTTATGAAATAGTATTTCTAATAGGATTGGATGAGGTGATATATTGTAGATTTTTCTGTCATAATACTTCCTATATCATCCTCTTAAGGATAATAGAAAAAATATTATGGGGATTTTTTGAAAATTATCCATAATTGAATTGAAATGGGAAAAATCAATATGAATTATTTAATTTTTCATCCCTATATATTTAAAGGGAATAAAGATATATAGGTTGGTGTTTAACACCATATAGTGTAAGATTAATTCATTTATATCAGATAATATTTCTCTCTAGATCAATATTCTTGGATGTACATTAAGGAATTGGAAATTTAGTATGGAGTACCATAATTTTATTATATTTGATCAGTATCGATGATTTACCTCAATGTTCTAGTGAAATATCACGAATTCTAGTGATGTGGAGTTAAGTTTCATCAGGACATATCATCCATGGATAGATGACCTATTTGAGAGAACTATTAAAACCATATTGGATATGATGAGATCATGTTTTATGGATTTCATTGGAGGTAGGTATTAACAACTTCATTTGGTCAAAAATACATTCCAAAAGGTAATTCAATTAAGAATATAGGCAGCACCATATAAAGCATAAGTGGAATCATTTTTATGGCCCAACATGCTACGTTGATGTTAGAGAAAGAAAAATATAGGGACCTGTGCTACCTTGTGAAATGAAAATGATGGTTAGAGCCATTCATCAACATACAAGGGAAACAAAAAAGTCGAAAATAATTTGATGTTGGTAATTTTCGTTATGATCAGATATATGAATTTAATGAGATAGTTTTTCAAAAAAATTATCTATAAGATAAATATGGGAATAAAATCTCTATGTATATTGGTCTATTTGAAATTTTTTATAAAATTGGGATTGTAGCTTATAAATTGTCACTTCCATCGAAACTACCTAAAGTCTATAATGTTTTACATAACATTCTCATATTTAATTACATACCTGATCAATCACATTCACATAGATAAAATTTCATAACACTATATAATAATATTTCTTATGAGTTTTAAAGAGTGATGTATAAGGATAGATGAATGAAAAAATGCCACTCTCCTGGTCAATGTTTTGAGGTGATACCGCCATCTTGAGGAATATATTTAGGAAACCAATGTTTTAATAATGCATAATTACCATCTATTATTTATAATAATTTTATATAATTTCTTGGTGAAAATTAATTTTCTGTGGGGAGAATTGAACCCCCCCCATGATTTTAAGAAATATATTTTTTGAAACAATTTAATTTCTTTGATTATATGTGTTATATAATACAATAAGTATTAACAAACCATGAATAGATATTGAAATAATTATTTAAATACTTATATTATTACCTATAATTTTAACATAGTTTATTGAATTGTAATAAACAAATTTTAAAAATTATATATAATTTTATTTTATATTGAAATCGCATTGAAAATATTGATCATAATTTTTTAGTAAAGTTTTTATATTCTTATCAAATATAATTTTTTCAATTAAATTTTTTCATTTTAATTTCATATAAAATCAAAAAATAAATCATTGAAATATTGAAAATATTTTTATGATAAAATTATCATCTTTTTTTCAATCAAAATGTAATATATATGTTAGGATGATTTTTTTTAAATTCTCGAATGATTTATTTTTCAACAAATAGAAAAAAAACTAGTTTTTTTTCACATATAAATATTAATTTAAAATATATATGAGGAAATATAATGTTTTAAAACTATATTAGAAGTGAAATTAGAATAATTATATTATAATTAACTAGATTTAATTCATTTGAATAAATACTAAAACGAATTTTTATTAAAAAACTTTTTGTAATTTTATAAATTTTCTCTATGAAAACCTGATTTATATCACATATATGGGTTTAATTTTAAAATAAATATTACAACTTATATTATTGGATTTTGGTACAAAGTAATTCCATATTTTGAAACATCATAATTATTATTATATAATAATTTCAAAAAATGTTTTGATCAAAATTATTAGTAAATATATGAAAATTTAATTACTACAAGTAAGGATAAAATTGGATTACAAGGGAGTTAATGTGAATGATAATGGGTAAAATGAACTAGAAAATGAAAAAAAAAACAAATTTATGGAAATATTTCAACTTTATGACCTATGATTTTCTATAATGTCTCATTTATTATACTTTATATGTGAAAAATGTGGGTACAATTTTCATTTAAAATATTCCAAGTGTGTCATCTCACCCAATTATAAATGGCCAACCTTTCTACCCACTTCTATAGAAATTATAAAGAATTTGGTTTGGAAAGTATATATAAAAATAAATTCATTATTACTATCCTCAAATCCTATAGTCATTGAATTCTTTATAAACCCCTATATTGAAGCCTTTAGGAATAATCATAAATGGGTTCCCTAGAAAAAATATAAAATTATAAAAATATGTGTTTTTGTTTTATATGTTTTCTAACCTCCTTGGAATTTAATTATACAATGATGATATAATTAATATAGTATAATTAATATAATAATATTTTTATTTTTATTTCATGTCCAACAAGTTTCTCCTCTTTCATCAATTGGAAAATTAAAGATTCAATCTTGTTTGTGACAATCTACTTCCTCGTAAACCGATTTTATTCATTTTCGGTCAATATATCATATATATTAATATTATGATGAGTTTAATTTTATTATATTATATTTTAAATATTATTTTAATTTTTTAATTATAATATCACATATACGTCCATACTTTCATTTCATTTTGATTTTGATAATGTCGCTCGGGTGTAGAGTGGACTGCAATCTTGCGAAGTGATTTGATTTATTCACTTACATACTATATGAAGGTAATACGAGTAAATTTAATAAGTATAAATGATACATATGAAATAAAAATCGTTCTTTAATTATAATATATTTTTTAGTAACGTTATGTTCAACAATCATGAAAATGGAAACAACGTTCATGCATATGTACGACCTACCGTCTCCGTTAACAATGTAATTTTTTAAATATATCTAACTATAATTTCTTTTAATAAATACATATACAATGATTATATATGATATCAATATCAAGGAAAAATTTCATTAGATGATTGAACTATGGAAAAAATTAATATTCCAAAGACGCCAAACCAAATCCTACATGAAGAACTAAGTAGTTATTACCTGAAACATGATTTGAAGATGGAATTGTTAACAAAAAAGTATGAAAAATTCACATGAAATTCATATTTGGTTTTATACTCTTTTTTTGGTAACTTTATATATTTATAATAATATTATAATTATTTTATATATGTTTTTAATGTGTAAAAAGGATGTCAAGACATAATAAATGGTATTTTTGTCTCATTTTTCATTCCTCAAGACAAATTTTATGCTATTCACATAACTTACATTATGAAGTGTACATATTTACCTTATAGAATTTCACATCATGAATATCATTTTATTAAATATATTTAATAAATAATATTTTTTTAATTTTTTATTTGAATTATGATTCAAGTGATACCAATGTGGTGGGGTTAATTAAATTACAATTTATTATTTATCATAATTGTTTAGGATTATGTTTTAGATGATGAAATAATAGGATCTATTTCTCATGATATTAATTAATTTTTTTATCTTATAGATTCTAATTTATATTACATTCTTCCCTTTAGTTTCATCTCTTTATGTACTCATAAATTTTTGAAGATATTTTTTTAACACAATCGACTTTATTTCTCTCTTTGGTCAAAAACGCATTTTATTCCAAGCCTATGCTTTATAAATAAATTCATTAAATAAAGTTATTATTATTACCCAATTATTTTTAATGAATTATTCTCCCATTAATTAATTTTTGAAACATTTTTGAAAATAATCTTCTTGGCTTTTTCCAAAGAAGTCATGTTTCAATTTTTCCTAAAATGCGAAAGGAATATTTATCTCAAAATTAAAGACATGAATGATATTTCTCCCCATATAGACCAATTAATTTTTAAAATTATATTTGATAATTTTATATGGATATTTTCAACAAAAATTATTTCATCAATAATTTATGTGTTTTTAGTTCTAATAATTTCAATGAAAGAATTTTTTCATTACGAAATCTTACATGTGACTATATTTTAAAAATTATTTTTTATATAGAATTTCATAAATCGATGTTACTTAATATCTTCTAGATGTATCATCCAATGAAAAAATTGATATCCTCTCCCTATATGGATTGTCCCTTTTATGATATGATGTTTATGAACATGTTTCTTTTCAAAGTGTTATGTTACAATGAAATGATGACATGTTTTGGGAACTGCTTTCTTTTCCACTAGTTATGATATGAAAAGTGGTTTACGAAACTTATCTATTATCATGGGTTCTTATATGATGAATGTCTTCTCGTCGTGTTCTAAAAAATGTATGGATTATATGATGGGTGGGCCTATATCTCCCACTATCTCATTTGGTAATGATTAATGTTATATAACAACCATGGTTAAAGAAATGGTTATCCCATGCATTAAAGAGGATGTTAGGGAGGTTATACCAATCCTAAAATATGGTGTAGTAGAGGTTATCACATGATATAAAGTGGGTATATGGAAGGTTATCCCACATTTCATGTAAGTACATGGGTGTTTAAGGAAAATCTAACATGTTATAAATTTCATATAGGATAGACATGAAAAATTATTTTCCATTCTTATGCGTATTCCACATATCAATTATTTATTGTATTGTTTTATTATAATGTATCATGAATTTTTATTACATATGATTCATGTCATGCGAACCACCAAGATTGATTTTGTGAGTCAAGATTATGACCTTGGATTTTTAGTTCATTGTTTTCGAATCTAAATATAATGTTATTATTCAACTATTATCATGATATAATCATATGATAATTTATATATCTCTCATTTACCAATATAGAACATGTGACCTCACTATTTCTTATGTTTCCTTTATCTATGTTATAATGAATGATTTTAATTTCTATATTTTTTTGAAGAGTACAAAGTGGGGATATATTTGTTGGAGATTACCATGATCACTCATAAAATAAGATGATTATGTATCTAGTATTTATAGAAACTAAAACATAATAGCCAATAAAAAATTATTTTTGAAATGTATGAAATATTCATATCAAAATATGTAATAATTATTTATAGATATAACATCTCATTATATCATTGACTAGCTTAATGGGGAAATTTTTTTCTCAAAGATTGATCACATCACATGCTATCATTGTCTTCATATTCATAAATAATATACACCAAGTATGGAATAATGATACCACTATGGTCACAATGAGTACTTGGTGATAGCCTTGGGAAATAAGAACACCCTACTAGTGTTTATCAATCTTATGGATCAGATCATTCTTCACTTCTAAGTCCTCTACATTTTTTCCCCATCAACAACATCCTTGAGTACACAGTGTCAAAGGAAGAGCATAAAAGACATTTGAGAATTGTTTTCTATGTGGTCTAAGAGAACCAAAACTATCGGATTCTTGCAAAGAATAATTTCAAGATTTGATGGGCCATAATAAATGGAAAAGTTATTTCCGGATAGGGTGCAGTAGTGGATTCATCTAATCATTATACAGTTCTACATTTAGAGCCACCTGAGTGTGTGACTGAGTTTTGGAGATTCATTGGTTTCACAGGCTACTACAACATATTCATACCTTTTTTCACTTGTATTTCATGTACCCTATGGTTCTTGAATCTAAAATTTCATACATTAATGTGTTCCTAGAGTTTCCAAATATCTTTTTATGAATTTTTATTGATTTTTAAGAGCACCCAAATCATGATATAGATGGGGCAATGTGTTCAGTATTTTGGGTTCTATGATTCCACCATTATTGGGATTGAATGAATATATATATATAGGTATTTTACAGTCACTTATAATTATTTATTTATTGGAAAATATAATTATTACTCAATGAAACATGATCTTGATCATACAATTGTGGTATTCCCCATGAATATGTGGTCACTCTACCTTACGAGATATTGGTTAATTTTCTATTCTAAGCACAAGAATATCGGGTATATATTTTTATAGAAATATCATAAAATTATATAGAGTAATGAGATAGAATTTCAAAAAAAATTAATTTGAGATAATATATAATCATGGGAAGGATAATATTGAGGTGGATTCTCTTAAAAGGATATCTAGTTAGTAGTTTTTGAGAAAGGAATCAGAGTAGTTATCCTAATTATTGGGGTCCATTATAGATGTTGGTGTTATTTATTTCCTCTAATTTTTTTACACCTACACTTCTTTAGCATGTTATAAAGGTTGGTCGTGGAGAAATTGATTGTGAATCCATGCATGTCCATGTATCCACTTGTCATGACCCCAATGGATTTTATGATGGTGGAGAGAACACCATTATTTTTTGATTGATGATAATACCAGCCACACTATGTGAAGTGGTGATGTCGAGGTTTGATAGACCCAATTAGTGGTAAATATGGGTGTGACATAGATCTTCTAGGGCCTTCATAATTAGTTTTTTGTTTCAGTAATTATGTTTTGTCTTCCATATTATATTTCTCACTACCTCAAATGTTTGCCACTAAAGCCACAAATTAGGTTCTATCGGGATTAGCTCAAACCCTTGATGTTCCAGAGTGAATATTTAATCTTATTTCCATGGACTTGTGATAATAATTCCTTGATCATGTAAAGTCAATGAATCTATCTAGGAGATTATAGATCTTTTCACCACGAAAGACCATTTCATACCTATTTGAGAGAAGATTTTAGTATAATTAATGGGGTATGTTTATTTAAAGCATATAGTATGAATTTACGGTGTTCCAAACAAAAATTATATCAGATCCGGACTCTATCTTCACATCATGCATATTTATTTTATTGTTGGAGGATTATGTGAATGATTTTTGTTTGATCATGGAATTTCACCCACAGATAGATGGCCATAAATAGAAAACCATTTAGGTTTAAGAGGACATGCATGGAATTTCCAGGTTAGACACAAAACCTTATTGGGAGGATAATCATTAATTGGTTCAGTTTTTCTACAACAACATATACCAATTCACCATTGTAATATCATCATTCATGGAATTATTAGAAGAATATAGAGACCCAGGATTAACATACATGAAGATTACATCAATCATAGTTATTATTCATCATATTAAAAAATTACATGCCTGAGGACCATTAAAATTCCATTACCTTGGATCTTATAAAAAAATGTTCTAACAAAGTGAAAGATATCCAATGTTACCCCAAAAAATATTCCCCATTTGTATTTCCACATAAAAACATTCATAAAACCCTATGGAATGGAAACATAGGAAAAGGGTGATCTGATATGCTCAGTAAGGGTAAAAAAAAGAGATACATTACCATATTATGATCATAATGGAATGAAAACATTTCAATAATATATTAAGATCATACCTTGCATATCAATGAAAATATAAATGAGTAATTGAATAATTATTGCATGTTAAAAAAACATAAATCATAAGGAAAATTAAGAGCATAATCCAAAAAATTATAAAATTGGAACAAGACGTGGAATTATTGTGTACACATCAACTTAAAATAGTGTGAACATGTATAAGTAGAAATAGATTTACTCAATAATTTATGGAAATTAAATCAGTTCCTCAAATAAACTTATGGACATAAAAAAACATTTATGCATTAAATTTTCAACATCTAAGGATTTTCATGCATAATATTGTGAACACATAATCATGCTCACATATCAACTAGTAAACATGAATCCAGGTCCACACATAACATTGTGAGCATGTAACGAGGTTCACATATAACAATCTTAACACGTAATCATGGTCATTAATAAACATATGGAAATGAAACCTGGTTTATGCATAAAAATATGAACATGTAACCAGTTTAAAACATATCATTGTGAACAAGTAATATGGTTCACTAATAAAATTTTGATCATGTAATCAAGTTCATGCATAACATTTATACTCCTAAGGAATCTATCACAAAATAAAACCAGAGATACATGTTATGTATGATAATAAAAAATTATAATATCATAACCCATTAAAATATATTGGTTTCAAAAAAATCATATCATTACCCATGAAATGAAATGGGTATCATTAAAATTTAATAATATCATAACCTATGTAAAATTAATCAGTCTCATAATCACTTCATCAATGTATTACTGATGAATAGTTGATAACATAAAAATTATATAACCCATGTTAGATATATGGGTGTAATATACATCATTCCATACAATATATAAAATATTCAAGAATAAATATGAATTGTATTATCGGGCATATCAACATTAGACAACAACAAATAACAATCTATGTCATCCTATATGGAAAATAACTTTGAAAGATATTTTCAAAGTATTTACTGAGGAAAATAACCATTATCTTTTAAAACTACATTTTAAAACATGAAAAATTTTGAAATAAATTTTCTTATAAAATGATTTTAATAATTATATTGTACGGTTTTATATCATTTTTAAAATCCTTTTCATAAAAAAAGATAAAATATTCTTTAAAAATATTTCTAAAACTATTTCTTCTAAAATACATTGAAATCATATAATGAAATCTTGAATTTTTTTTAATAAAAATTATTTAATGGCTTTAAAAGCCTATAAAGTATTATTTTAAAAGATTATAAATATTTAAAATTATTTTTTCATTGAAAATGTCCTTAAAATATAATAATTAAAAAATGGAATTATGTCCTGAAATTAATGGCATGTGTCTCAAAGAAAGAAAATTGAGACAACACTACATTACAGACTTTGGTAACTATTGAAACATTAACCCAATGAAATAGAGGTCATAAAATGTAAACGTAAATGAATATAAATTTACATATAATTATCGTAGAATACATTCATGGTCAGTATATTCATCACACAAATGAATGAAGTGGTGAACATGGAAGATATCTCATGTATAATAATAAGCGAAATAAGAAAACCCTAACTACATGAGTATCTTTTAAATAATGATACCAACAAAAAAGTAATAATAATAATTTTAATCAAATTACATAAAGGATACTAATGATATAACGGGGAATATTTTATTATATACACTACAAAATAGAAGAGAGAGGCTATTGTGGCCTATATCACACGGAAATAATAAATTTAGATGGAATTTAGTTACGTAAAGTAGTGAATTTCATTGTACATGTTAAATATTTAATTATAATAAATATAATTTTATTATAAATAGAACACAAATCCATATTATTATATCTAATACCATATATGAATCAATTATGTTTATATATATCCATTTTATTAATAATTCCATGTTGAATTAATATTTTTGGTAATAACTACTTTGTTTATAGTACGTGTTTTTACTTGTTATTAATGATCATATTACATAGATAATGATTTCATTATTTGAATAATTTATTCAATTATTTATGTATATCATTTATATATATATATATATTCAGTTTCCAAATATTTACTGTAATCTATATAAGATATAAACATTAAACGAAATAAACCATTCATGGAGACTTTATGTCGTACGTACGCATGCTGGATACATACATTTTATTGTCATATTGAATGAAAAAATTTAAATAATATATATATATATATGATCATTATAGTCTAATTATTTTTTCATATATATCATATGTGTTTACTAAACAAATATTTTATACATTCTATGTAATGTGTGAACGAATCCCATTGCATTGAGGGGGTGGTAGTGCATAGTTCCACAGATGATGTTATCCTATTTACCCAAAATAGAAATAATTGAGGTATTCTTTATATAATAACTAAATTTTTTTAAATAAATAATATAAATCATATATAATGTATAAAAATTTAGTTTCTATTATAATATCTTACCATGATATGTCGTAATGGAAAAACGAACAACATTTCATTGTAAGGCAGTCATTTCCAATACATAAAAAGTGTATGTTGGTTAAATTTTTTATGGAAGTGCGAGTAAGTGTAAGTTGAAACCATATAAAAAATATCGGTAAATTTTGGATAATTTGGTTCTTATATAATTATGTAATAGGAGTAGTTGAGAAGGTTGAAATGAAAATAAAACAAAGGATCATGGGGAACGTTGTTTTCTCTTGTTTGGGTAACTCAACATAGTTTGTATAAAAGGGGTTACTTGGTTGGTTTAATTCATTAATGGATGATTCTATGTCAAAGGGAGAAATGTTTGTAGGAGATTTTTTATGGTTTTGGAAGATCCAATGAGTCATGAGAGTTGTAAGGATAGAGAATAGTGAATTCTTTTTTAAAACGTAGTGGGAGTGGCCCACATTTAAATACAAAAAGATAATCAATATCAAGAGGTATCCCTTAACTAATGTGATTAAATAAAATGGAAAAATAGTATACTAATGTTAAATTATATTCTATCCAAATCCCCGCCATTAAAAAAGTTGTGATTTTTTTTATTTTTTTCCTTAGTCATTATGTTTCATTATATTTTTCTTTTTTTTTCATTAAGGTAAATATATTTCTAACTTAATTAATTTAAAATTTATTAAGAATTAAATTGTGACTTATTAGAAAATATAAAAGAATTTAATTTTAAATATGATTTCCAATTTAAAAATTAAAAATCCCATGTGGGTTGGAAATAAATTATTAAATGAGAACATTTTTTGTGCAAAAACACAACATTAACTCATACCATGTTAAAATGTTTATACTATCCATGAGTAAACATGTAAATTTTAAATGGTATTTTTGTCTATGGATATAAAATAGTTCGTATTTTTTACACATGGGAATCACTTGGATGAATATATGATATTTATTAATTTTAAATAATTTGGAAACAAATCATTGATTTGAAAATAACATTAATTCCAATTTAGACGTTATTGACCTGATTTTAATTTAAAAATATCAAAACAATGATGTATTTCAAATATAATATTTACAAAACTATATAACATGATATATAAATTTTGAAAAATAATGGGACTATATAATTCATTAAATTTACATTATTTTCCATGTTTTTGGCATCATTTATTACAATTAATTATTTAACTAAATAATCTATGTCTTAGCATTCGTTAGGCATTAAATAATATTATACAGTCCCTATGAAATTAAATTAAAGATAAAATACCATGATGAAGAAAACTATTTACCATTAAAAGTAATATTTATAACCAAATGTATGTTTCTTCTTCCAAACAATAATGGTTTATAAATGATAGAGGTAAGGAAGGTGCCTTTTTTATCATTTTTCGTAAATTAACTTAATATATGGGTCTCTTTGAGATACATGTGTCCCATTCAATCATAAAATTATAAATAATTAATAATATTGTCTAAATATTGGACTAAAATGTGTTTTTAAAACATAATAATCCATTTTGGATCTTTACATTATGGTTTAGTCCTCTATAATTCTTATTTTTTCTTTAATAACATTAATTATTTTTAATTACATTCACAAATAATTTTATTGAAAAAAACAATGTATATGATATTAGACTATAAATATTATAATAATTAAAACCTTTTATATAAAATTTTGGTAATTATATTAATAGATGTTTCTATATTAAATTTAATGATATTCTAGCAGATGTGTTGAGAAAGTGGGTTTTTAATTGGAAATGATCAAACGTTCATTAAGTATTTATATCAAAATTAAATATAAATTTATTCCAATGACAAAAATTAAATAAATAGATACATAATTGATTTATTTTCACTTAAAATAAGTAATATATACATTAAAATTAATAATTATTTAAACAAATAAGGAAATTTTTAACTAAAATGTAGTATTTTCACTATTCCTCAAAAATAGAAACATCTCAGATAAATATAAAAAATTCACGCATATATAATTTTCAAATTATGAATTCAAAAATTTATGTTTATTTTGAGAAATAAAGTTAATAATGTTTTCTAAACTTATTTATTAAAATAGTCATACCACTAAATGGTGATAAACCATGGTCTTGTGTGTAACATTAGCTGACAGAGTGTTGCGTGTAGCACATGATTATCATGCTGTAGATTATAAGGACATACTAATTTATTATAAAATTAAAAATAACATGGGTATTCAATATAACCCAAGCTATATGTAGTGTTGTGTGAAATACAAAATAGCCAAAGTTTAAATTAATTCAAAAAAATCTACAATATCACGGACTGTCAAATTCTACAACCTAAAAAAAATTTATCCAGAGATATTTGTATATTTTATCAATGGTTTAATACATGTAAGTTCTTTTCATGGATATGGAATCATAAAAATTAATACTAAAACATGCTTTAGAAATGTAAATATGGAACAATAAAGGTTTCCCAATGTAACCCAAACTAGGTTCCCATATAGGAGAACATAGGCGGTTAGTGGAGATTGGAAATGGAGAAAAACCTAAAATAAATATAGACAATGATAAATATCTCTAATGACCATAATGAAAATAATTAATTGGATGTTATGTGACAAAACCCATAATTCAATGATGATTTATTAGACAAAAATTTCAACAAAAAATGAAGGTCTTAAGATAAATATTTTTCAATATCCCTTTCCTCGAGTTAATTTTTTTACAAGAATATATATAATTACATGATTTCATTTTATTCTATATATACACTCTCACCATTTTTTTATTACTTGATCAATTCTCACTACATCTCTTATTTGGAGAAATAAAGTTGAACATTTCATTCATGAACCATTATTGAATCTTAAGATCCACAAATAGAATTAAAGGACATTCCATCTATATTTATCGAAAAAATTGTTATATATATTATAAAATATAAATGAATCTTTATATGTATAGATAATAAATTAATATCTAAAAAATATTCCAATGTTTATCATAAACCATTACCTAAACGGAAAATATTGTAAGTCGTCCACAAAATGAAATTCCAAAATTTTGTAAGGTAGGTCACTAAATTATCCCGACATTGATCTCCTATATGTCATAAAATATCTCTTAATTTTCGTACACCAAACATGTGAATAGCTTAATATTGTATTCTCATGGAACATATAAATAACCAAAATTATTCAAAATCCTTATTAAAAACGTACAAGTTTCCTTATTCCAATGTGTTTTGAGATATTACTTAAATCAAAAAATTCATTAAACTACATCCATGATAGAATAACTATATTGTCATTAAATCCATTATTAATTCAGTGGTAATCAATATCGTCTAATTAACTAATTGATATCTATCATATCTTTACCTAAACATCATTATCATAAAATAAAGAACATATAAAGGGTTATATTTACCTTAATAATTGGTTTCCATGAACATAACTATTCTAATAAATAAATTTAATTTGTCAACATCACAATTTAAAATATATATTTCAATCATAAATGAAAAAAATATACTGAAAATAGTTATTTATTTCATGATTAATATGCCATAATATTTTAATTTCAAAACATAAATATGTTATTCATAAAAATTTATTCTTAAACCATTACTCATACTTCATCATCTTATTCCATAATACCCATTTACTATAATATAAAAAATGAAAAATTTATTAAGGGGTTTATTCCACAATATAATCATGATTCATATGTTTAATTTAAAAAATACTGTTAGAACATCCCATACCATTAACATGTCATTCATGATCTCTTTATCTTCAATAGTATAACAAATACTTGCACCACCATCTTTATTCTATTATTAATATTTCCACATAAGAAAAAGATTTTCATAACACCAAGACATTCCACATATAATACATTTAATGTTAACAAATTCATTTTTAGTTCATAACATTGACTAAAACCAGAAATCATAATTTCTGAAAAAAAATCTCATAATGAAAACCACATAATCATGAAAAATAACTTATAGGATGCCTAAATCATGGTTCCTCCTTTAAAAATATATGATGCCTTAGGTATATTGTAGATTATTTATAGTTATATTCTACAAAATTCCTTCAGGATGGTTCATAAATGATTTGTGAATTACCAATGCATATCCCCCAGGAGTGTCAAAACATGTGTACAACAAGGCTCATTGTCATGTACTCGGTTATTCTCGAGTTAGGTCCAACACACCTTTTCAGAGTTACTACCCATATAAACATATGTGGTAGATCCAAGTCAACTTTTTCTACCTAGAAAAGAATGTATATCTTGGAAACCACTCAATCTATCCTTTAACCAAGTTCCAAGAAACATTACTATAAATTATAAACCTTATACTTATACATAGAGATGTACCGAGAAATATTCTTGAAAATATCCCTAGGGATCCCACTAATGTTTCCACGTCATAGATTCCAAAGTTAAACTAAAACAATATTTTGATACAAACTGTAGATAATTGGATTTAAAACATTTTTTTAATACCTCAGTTTACATGAATATTCCACAAATTAAAAATTTACATGATCGAGGACTATAATAGTATAGTGTATTTCGAATCATAGATAAAAATATTTTATACTGGTGAAATATCATCAATGATTCTTGCAAATACATTCCCATTTATTTCATCTACTTAAATACTTTTTTCATAACCCACTGAATAGAAAAAATAAGAAAGTGGTCAGATCAGATGATCATTAAGGGAAAAATTCGAAGTTAAATAATCATAACCTGAGTATAAGTGTATAAGAACATGAAAATTTCCATTTTAAGATGATACCTTTCATATCAAAGATCACATACATGGGTCATTGAATAGAAATTGGTAGATAAAAATACATGAATTTATAGGGAAATTAAAAACATTATCAATGAAATCATAAAATAAGAATAAGACAAGTAATTGTGGAAAACACATCATCTTATAACATTGTGAACATGTATAAGTATAAACGTGTTTCTATACTAGGTTATAGATAATAAATCATGTGTTCAAATAAACTTATGTACATGAAACAATCTCAATGCATAACATTATGAACATGTTATTACATTCTAACACAAAAATTTTAACATCTAATCAAGCTCATTCATAATAATATTGACATGAAACGCTTGTTAATGTATTGTATAAAAAAATCATAAATATTATTGATTTTAATGATCAGAAACACCCTTTTTGTTTTCTAAAGAATATTCATTATGTATATTTTATTAATATATATATATATCATTAATATATGTATTTTTTGGAATACAATGCAAAGGGATTTGTTCTAAGAACATAGTTCAACCCCTACATTTGGTAAATCTTTGTATCAGTCAATATCTGTTTGCTAATTAGTAATCATATTGATCAGAAACCCAATATTCGTAGTAATATAAGGGTATGGAATATCATTAAAAAATCGATTTCTATAATTATTATTCATACCTCCCATTTATATAACGATCCTATGGTTAATCGAACCTATGTTTGGAATCACATTTATGCTAGAAGGATGCACGTATTGATTCTCATCCCAAAGATACATTTGATCCACATGTTTATCCTCAGAACAAATTCTGGTTCTGGAACCATACATTAATACTAACCCTATGATCTTCAACATAATCCTACACTATGAAAATTTACTCTATGATATGAAAAGGAACCCTATACATCATAGTTGAATCCATTATTTGACTTTTTCAATGCTATTGTTTTAAAATAAATGATATTATTCACATTTTTCAATGGTCATTCTAGTAGATTCAATACCATATTATTTTTATTCAATGTATCGTTATGATCTAATCAAGGAACCATATTCAATATAAATATATATTATATTTTTATAGAACGTTATGACTCCCCAGGATGATTAAAATATTAATATCAAAATATATTAGGCGAAATTTTTGGATCAAAATGACTGGAAGAAAAGAAAATTATTACTCTATAAATATCAATGTATCTCATTTCAAATATATTTAATTTGATTATAACATGATAAATGATAGAGATTATATGAAATTAATTTCATTCATTTCTTTTATTCCGACGAACTACACATTGTAGACCTACTTAACATTATCTATTTCTATTTATTGCTATTATTTCAAAAAGATCATTCCCAACAAGGACTTCTTCTATTCTATTCCTACATGAATATTCTTATTAAAAAATAATATCTATCTACTTCAAGTTTCTTCTTTAATAACATTTTGTTTCAAAATTTGTACAATAAATCAAAATATATTGATATATTTGATTTTCAACTACTCGTACATTGTTGTGCTAACATGTCAACTTCTTCCAGTAATTTGTGGATAATCAGTTCTCTGTAAAAGAAACTGAAGGATCTATTTAGCCTTGTTGTAAAGGTGTCAAATTCCTAAACATAGTTGTGTATTTGAAGGTCTTGTGATTAGAGAACCTTTCTAGTGAAAATAAACACTCTCATAGAGAGATCATTGGTGGAGTGGACTATGGAATATTTGTTATCCAAACCACTATAAAAATTGATGTGTTTTAATTTACCATTTATCATCTTAGAATTACATAATAAAATAATTTATTCATGTATTCATAAATCATAAATATATTTAAAAGCTAGAATATTTCAAAATTTTTGAAAACATGCAATCCACCCTCTTCTGTATCTTTATATTATTTTAGCATAACAATTGGTATCAAAGTGGAAATTTTTTACAATGAATCTAATTCTCTAGAATGCATAACATAAATATGTTCTACATAAAATAAATTCAACAAATGATCATAAAGAAGTAATGTGTGTGGTTCATGATCCACATTTTAATGGTGATTACTATAAATGTGGGAAATGATTCTTTATCATCTATTAGAAAAATCAAATATTCGATGTTTATTCAACGATCCTCACTACTTAAGTCAGTCATGAGAATATAGAGACTACATAAGCTATAATCAAAGAAGAATATGATATCAACTCAAAGTAAATGGATTATATAATCTATGGACTTGGACACGATGAATTAAATCAGGTATCAAAATACCCTACTACATATGAAATGTGTCACATAATAGATGTTGTTTATTTTGATGAAAATAACATTAGATTGATGAGGTGTTCTACTACAAAACAAAAGTCTTACATCTATAAAAATTCTTGGTAGAGAAATTATCACATAAACTAATAGATGATTGATGTAGATTGTCAAAAATATTTCTGCCTTGGGATATCCTATTAGTCAATCAGATCAAGTGCTAAAAGTACTCATAATACTTCCCTCTAAATGGAATGGGAAATAGGAAACTATTCCAAAATCATCACATGTAATGAATTTTAATATGAAATAATTAAATGGAACATTGATGATTTTTTAAGTAGAAATGAAATATGATGTTGAATATCACAAGATTGTAAAAATGGAAAACACATCCTTGAAGGTGACATCTCATAAGCATAAATGAAAATCAAAACAGGAAATCCAAACAGGAAAAAATTCATTTTCCTTAGTCCTTGATATTAAACTTGGTAAGATAGCCATAGAATTCAGTAAATTATACTAGAAAATTTAGTCTTCAGAAAATGAAACCAAGATTATTGGAAGAAACTTATAGATGTAAGATTCTACAAATGCACAATGTTGGGTCACATCAGACCTCATTTACACTGAATGATATCTGATAGAAGAATAAAAAATAGAAATATCAGAAGAAATATGATTATAAACATAAATAAAAGAGATATATGAAATATACATGGAGTATATCTGATGACTCTAGCAGAACATCAAAAAAAATCATGGGATGCACCACAAAATATAAAATCCAACTTGTTTATTTTGTAAAATAATATGAATAAGTTCAATCCTATTACTATTTTACTTCTATTTTTTATGATTCTTCAAATAAAAAATAGTATAATTATTGGTCTATTCCTGATGAAAAATTAATTATTTTACATATAAGTATATTTAATAAAACATTATTCACAATTATAGTTTAGGTGAAAGAGACACTATTCTAAAGTAACATCCATAACTAATTGAAAAGTTCAATATATCCTCCAAACAAAATTGTTCATGAAAAAGGATAAAATTGATATAGGGTGATGTAAAAACATATAAAAGTTCATATAGTTATTTAATTAAAGGAATTGTACTCTGAAGGAAATTATTTCAAAAAATATCATCAAAAGTGAAAAGTATGGAATACGATATAAGCGTCAGAAATCAAAAATATACAAGAAATATTTTTTCCCAATTAAATAAATACAATATAATTTTATTGTAAAAAAAGTACATTACAGTAAAAAAATTATTTCCGAAATCCTCAAATAAGTTCTATTAAAAAGGTTTTCATTTCTGAAAAATATGATGGTAGAATGAAATGTAAACTTGGAAAAAATACGGTATATCTGGATTACGAGATCATTGCTCACAAACATAGCTGGACCTAAGAAACCATGAATACCAAAACCAACATGTGTTTAAATAATTGTTTTAGGTAAAAAACCATATGAACAAACAAGTTATATGGTATTTTGGAAAGTGTTTATTCCAAACCCAATAGTGGAGACTCATCAAATTTCCATACACAGACACAAATGGATGGATGTCTAGTTAGCTTTGCTGATAACGAAAAAAGAAGGATTGTTGGATTTGGAACAATTGGAAATAAAAATACAACATCAACCAAAAAATAGTTGTATGTATAAGGGATAAAACAAAACATAATAATAATTTCTCAACATTTTGACGTTCTCTTTTATGTTGATATCTCTAACAATTCATTTTATATTATCAATTAAAATTCCTTAAATTTAGAGCCCCAACAATTAAAATATTATACATTGGATCTAAATTTCTTCTGTAAATATAATGTTAATTATATAACTATGACGAAAAATTAGTCATGGATATGGTTTAAAACACTTGTAAATTGCAATATGTATTTTTTATATAAATTATCTATGAAAAAATTACATTGAGATTTACCCAATATTAAATTTAACAAGGATAGATTCTATAAAGTATGCAAAATTTGAAAACAACAAAAATCATCTTTCAAATAAATTAACAAAATTTCTTCAACTAAACCACTAGAACATATATACAAGGATTTATTTGCATCATATATGGTAGTGTGATTGGCTGGTAAATTGTACGTTAATGTCTTACTTGTTTTTTTTTCAATATTTACCCAGGTTTATATTCTAAAACTCTAATGTGATGTATTTGGTATTATTGAAACCTTTTTTGAAATTGTTCAATGTGAAATAGATTTTAAATTTTTTTCATATATAAGTGATCATGGTAAATAATTTTAGAATCTAGAATTCAATTCCTATTACTCAATCATAGGAATTAAATACACATTCTCATAAAAAACACAACAAAATGGATATGTTGAAAGAACAAATTGAACATTTCCTAAAATGGAATGGACAATTATAAATTCATATATCCTTCCTACATATTTCTAAGAAGAAGATCTAATCATATCATTCTATATTATGAATAGAGTTTTAAAGATAAAAATAATTTAAATGAAACCCTAAAAAATTTGGAACAAAATTAAACATAAGTTAATGTTGTAAAGACCCAGAAATTTTGTTGAATTCTTTTTAAAACACATTGGAATTTTATGAGTCCGTAGTTTCTAACGGTGCATGATTCCAAGTCCCAATATGCCCAGAATCAATTTCTAATGTTTTTATGGGTACGTTTAGTAAATGTACATATGTGATTTTTCATATCTTTTGAAATGGTGCTCGGAATTGAAATATGGGGGCACCATTGAATGGGTAGCGTCGATGATTTCATAGTGATACCATCATCATTGTTTAGTTTTAACGAGAGTTGACGATTGTTTTAGGGTTATTAAATAAAATTAAATAAAAATAAGACTTAACTAATATTTATTTGTTGGTGGTTAAAACCTCCAAGGGGAGGTTGGAGGTGGGGCCACCACACCCGAACCTCCCAGGGGAAGTTATGGTGGTGGGGCCCACCCGAGCATAACCTTCCTTGGGAGGATGTTATTAGGTGGGTCCCACCCAAGATCTTTAACTCCACTAACCCCCTTAAACTCCTTAGAACTCCCAATTAATTGGGGAGCCTCTTAAACATCCCTCATAAGTGTGAAACTCCACATAAATTAATTATGGTTCAATAATTAATTTTATGAATCCATTTGAATTCATCCCAACAATTTAAAATAAAGGTTATGCTATTACTTTATTTTGGATGGAATAATTCATTGGTGGAGCCTTGGAATAATTGAGAGAACATCCTATCAATAATGGAAACTTAGAACTATCACCATCTTCTTCCATCATCATCCAGGGAATGAAAGGGAAACGAAGCCCACGAAGAACGCCCAAGACATCTCCAACGAATTTCATCCGCATCAAAGGAGAAGATGCCCCCACGAAGAACGTCGCCAACGATGATGTCACCTCCTTCAGCTGCCAACGAGTGACAATCGAGGTAGGGGTTATTTTATAACTGAATACATCCCTCCATACCCCATCGTATGTTATGTGCATTGAGAATCAATTTTTATCACTGAAATGAGGAGGGTTCAGGTCGGACAAACATGGTCTGAATCTTCGCTTGATTGTTCTTGTTCGATGATGACAACATCGCAAAGAGGCGGAAACGATGATGATGGTGAACAAAGGCTGCGCTACCTGTGGCCTCAATGAATCGCGCAACCCCTACGTAGCCTGGCGTGCTGTCCGCCCCATAGCGCGCTGCCCAGCGCGCTACCCGCGCACTCGCGCACTACCCAGCGCGCTACCCAGACCCTGTTCGGGGCCTTCCCAGCCCCCCGGCGGGCTACCAGGCGCCCCCGAAGGCCTACCTATCCCCCTTCCGGTGGAATTACTGGTTCCCCCACGCCCTACTGGAGGCCTGCCCGGTTCCCTAGTGCGCTCCACTGCGCCCTCGGTGGCCTTCCCAGCCCCCTCCCGGTGGCCTGGCCGGCGCCCCCAGTGGCCTGCCTGGCGCCCCTGGTGGCCTGCCCGGCCACTGCCGGGAGCCTTCTCGGCACACCCGCACTTTGTCAGAGGCCTGACTGGTCGACTACTAGTGGCATTACCGGCACCCCCGCGCCCTGACCAGTGCCCCCACTGCCCCCCGCGGCGGTATGCACGGCTCCCCGGCGTGCTGCCCGTGACCACGCGCGCTACCCAGCGCCCTGCTCGGTGCCCCCGCCGCTGGCCCGGTGTCCTGCCAGCCTGCCTGTGCCCCGCGCGGCCCGCCATTGGCCTCCCACTGGCCAACCTCCCAAGCTGCGCCCCTCGCGGCGCTGGCCGAACAGCCCTCATTGTCTGTTGGTCCGGGCCCAGCGGACCATTCCTAAATTAGCGGGTCGAACCACCCTTGTAGTCCGCTGGGCCCGGCTGAGTGGACCAGGAGAAACATATTGGTCTAACACACCCAACGGGCTGGGTCAGACCTATTGGGTATGTCCGTGTTGACCTAGATCGGGTCGGCTCAGACTGGGTTGGGCTGAGTGCGTCTGATTGGGTCGGACGGGACCCGGGCCCACTACCGACCCTTTGCTTACTATGGCCATATCGGTGGCCCCAGATGTCCATTTTATGAACCATATGTGGTGCTAGTAAACTCGATGAGAGATGCTCCCTTTGATAATACCACACTAGATTTCAGGATATATTTGAGATACGGTCTTGTTGGTTCGTACACGAATCCAACCGGGCCCTGGGGACTAAAAGGCTAATAACTCATAGACAGGGCATCTGATTGACGTGTCGTCTATTGCGTCGAGACCCCTATGACGTGGCAGATTTTTGAAATACTTTTTCATGGAACTTCGCGACAATTGGAGTTTTTACCAGTAGCACATGGAGCAGATCCTTCCAGTGACGAGCAGACAGAGTGCGGAGACCTAGTAGCTGAAAGACCTGAGGACTGCTTGACCGATTCGACTAGCCCAGTGGAGAGAGCCTTTTAGAGGGCGATAAAATCATGGTGGAGTAGTGCCTAGTAGTTGGAGACAGACCCGTGATACTTGATAGGAGGAGTACCTCTGTAGGCTATTAGGGGGAGCACGAAGTAGTTGGCGGCAGACCCACAGTGGAGGAGCGCCTAGTAGTTTGTAGTAGACCCGCAATACTCGACAGGAGGAGTACCTCAACTGTCCAAGTATAGTGAGAAGGGTCTTGGTGTCGCGATAGGCCAAGTGTTCTCGACAGAGGAGGTGTTCTCCAGCAGACATGGTTTCGATAATGAAAATCATGATTTGAGCTAATTCAATGAATTTTGTGTTTCTGCGGAATTGAGATGGGTTACTAGTTAACTTAGGTATATGTATGGGAATATACCTAATTATGGGTTATCCTTTGAATTCTTTACTTTGTGGTTTATTATTGATGGATATTGTGAGACCTAGAGGGTCTCAAGGTCCCTATTGAGTATCGTTATACTCACACCTACACAAGATATCCCCGTACCTCATTGTGTTGGATGGAAATGATGGAAAATTCTAAGAAAGGCTTAGAGTTATAGGACTGGAGGGTACACAGAGGTGGACCTTTCGACGAGTCGGTACACAGAGGTCTCGGACGGACGTGGAGTGTTGAGGTGGAATATGTACCTACCCATCAAATGGGAACCCCAAAGGATCATCCAAGAATTTCTCTTTACTTTCCAGCTGATTTTTCAGTTTTCAGTTTTACTTATACTTTAATGTTGGGCTTGTATTTTCGGACCCTTTTACATTCTAGCACATCTTCATTATTCATTATTGCTTAGTGATTTTTTCGAGTTGTGTACTCTATTTGTGTGTGTTTACTTTTTAGAAAGAAAATGCCTTCCCAGCTTAGGGATTTATGCCTTTGGTGCTAGTCGCCAGCCCCTGGCCAATGGAAGGCGGGATTGGGGTAGTCACGTCATGGGTACAGAGGCTAGGTCGTGAAAAATTGGTATCAGAGGAGTTGGTTATAAATCAGAACTCTAGACTGTGTACATTCTATTCTATGAAGCAATATACTTAAGGTTAACAAGTGTGGTTTTCAGTTCATGGAGTCTAGTGTTGGTGTGACAGACAGTGTATCCATATACCAGGACACTAACTACTATTTTCCGACTTTGTGCATGAAAAAATTGATTGCATTTGTGTCTTTAAATGTTTTCTTATGTCAGATCAACTAGGTCATCTCACCAAGTATAATCTTTGACCATGTATCATCTGTTCTTTTCAGGTTGCCTCCCCATGGATGACTAGTTAGAGCCCCGAGGGTTGTACGCACTAACAGCCCGACGAGCAATGAGGCCCCGGTGCATGGCCACTTTCCAGCAGAGGCACTAGTGGTACCACCACCTGTTGGGCCACCGATGCCACCAACTCTATCAACAGATGATGCACACTGTATGAGCACATTTCATGAGTTCCAGTGCCAGAGGCCACCAAGGTTCCAAGGAGAGATGGACCCAAAAGTGGCTGAGGATTTTCTCGAGGCTGTTGCGTGAGTCTTCAGGCTAGTAGGGACAAGAGCACACTTCATGGCGATCCTTGTTGCTAGCCTCCTTCAGGTAGCAGCAGTTAGATGGTGGAGCTTGATGATCCAAGTCAACGACGAGGTGATGGTACTCTGGGAAGACTTTGAGTGCCTATTCTGGGTGTAGTTTATCTCATCCACCATTTTAGCGGTGCGAATATATGAGAAACTTCATCTGCAGTAGGGCAACATGACAGTAGCACCGTACTCAGCGACGTTCACTGACCTCTCTTGCAACTCCACAGATATGGTACGAGAGCCATTATTCAGGGTCTAGTAATTCGAATAGGGACTCAAGAAAGAGATCAGAGCCTCGATGATCTCCCTCAGCATTCCGATGTAGGCTGGAGTGTTAGAGAGAGCCCTCTTAGTAGAGAGTTTCCTTACTGAGTAGTAACCAGTAGCGAGACCTACTACTAGTCGACATGCAGTAGATTCTTCTACAGCTGGAAGTAGACAGATGATGCTGAGTTTCAAGAGAACCATACCTATAGGTGTGTGACCGAACGACTTAGGATCAGTTGTGTGAGGCACCCATATTGGAGACAAAGTCAGACATGCTAGGAGCGGACATTGTTACTCAATCAGCGATCATGGTCACATGGCTCGTGACTCTCCGACCCATTTTTCTAACAATTAGTATTCAGTTGAGGGACCTCCTAGGCAGAGTCATAGGTCAGATTGAGGCGGTCTGCAAGGAGAAGGTGGACGTGTTAGAGGAGCTGGTCGAGAAACTGGAGGTGATTGACGTTACGAGCTACTACCACCACCACCACCAGGAGGTCCACCCTGACCGCAGGGAGCAGGTGGATTGGGGAGAGCTCATCTTTAGGCAACTGAGGCATACGACCATGGCACTCCGGAGATAATTTGATGTACAATTTGTCTCTATTCCACCATAGATGCATTTCTTAAAGACACAGGTTCCAGTCATTCTTTCACTTCCACTGCCCTCGTTCGGAGCTCAGAGATTCCTATGGAGTCGTTGGATCGATCCTTATGTCTAGAGACTCCTAAGGGAGAATAATCGATGATTACACACTAGTACCGATAGTATGAGCTTACTCTAGTAGGTGATATCATTGGCTGGGTTCTTCTCGTAGTGTCGTTGAGGCTTTATAACGTCATCTTTGGTATCGACTGGTTATCTAATGTCCATGCTCAGATCGACTGTATTAGGCGCAAAGTGCGGTCTGTCCACACGGATGGGACCAGGGTTACCTTCGCCGGCGAGAAGGGAACCTTTGCAGCATAGGGAATACTTACTCGGAGGAGGGTGCAGCTGATAACTCACCAGTTGGCTTGCCTTACCCTCGGAGAAGTATATGTGGAGAGTCCAGATTATCCTGTAGTGGTGGACCAATAAGTGGATGCTTTCCCTAACGATGTCCCAATATGACCTCCTCGTAGAGAGGTGGACTTGTACATTGACATGTACCCCAGGAAGACACCAATATCTACTCTGGCATATCATATGGATCCTGCTAAGCTTCGTGAGATGAGTGTACAACGTAAGGAATTTTAGGGGAAGGTATTCATCCGGCCTAGTGTTTCTCCCTGGGCAGCCCCGATTCTATTCTCCAAGAAGGGGAACAAGAGTGTGAGTATCTGTGTCGACTATTTTCGCCTGAATCAGGTGATCATAAAGAACAAGTACCCACTTTTGAATATTGACGACCTCTTTGATTAGCTCAAGGGTGAAGGGTGGTTCTCGAAGTTAGAAATAAGCTTAGGATAACACCAGCTCAGAGTTCGAGATGAGGATGCGCAGAAGATGGCCTTCAGATGTCGGAATGGCCATTACGAGTTTCTCATTATTCCCTTCGGCGTAACCAACACTCTAGTAGTTTTCATGAGTGTCATGAACATGATCATTCTTCCCTACCTCGATCTCTTTGTTGTGGTCTTCATTGATGACATACTGATCTACTCGACTACTGAGTAGGAGCATGCCTACCATTTGCAGGTAGTACCGGACACACTCCGAGAGCATCAGCTTTATGTTATGCTCATGAAGTTCCAGTTTTGTATTCATGAGCTTCAGTTATTGGGACACGTCATCTCGGAGTCTAGAGTTGTTGTATATCCAGTGATGATTGAGGCAGTGCTTTCTGGGGAGCCACCCATGAGTATGAAGGAGGTACAGAGTTTCCTGGGCTTGGCTGGATACTATCATAGATTCATTCTTGACTTCTCCAGAGATGCAGCACCACTATCAGCCTTGACAAAGAAGGGGAAACCCATTGTGTGTTCAGAAAGATGCCATCAGAGTTTTTAGGATATGAGGAAGAGGCTGACTAGATCCCCCATCTTGAGGCTTCTAGAGGAAGGAATAGGGTACGTAGTCTACTGTGATGCATCAGGGACTAGACTCAAGTGCGTTCGGATGTAGAAGCGAGCTGTGATCACATATGGTTCTCGGAAGCTGAGATAGTATGAGCAAAACTACGCTACCCATGACCTAGAGTTAGCAGTAGTGGTCTTCACCTTGAAAATGTGGTGACACTATCTGATGGGTGAACATTTTTATGTGAACTCTGATCGCAAGAGTCTCAAGTATATCTTCTCTCAGAAGGACATGAACATAAGACAACATCATTGGCTTGATTTACTCTCAGAATATCACTTCGAGATAGTCTATACTCTTGAGAAAGAGAACATTGTTGCATATGCGTTCAGCAGGAGGGATGGCATTCACCTTCTAGGAGACACGACATAACAGCTAGCTTCCATCCAGATATCCTTTGTGGATAGGGATAGAGCAACCTATCTTCAGTCTCTTACAGTCACTCCTCTACTTCTTCAGCGAGTCAGGGAGGTGCAACATGGTGACACTGACTCTGAGATGAGACATGCTCAGATATCCATAGGGCAGGCACCTGATGGGTTTTCTAAAGGTTTGGAGCACATCATCCTCTTCAGAGGATGTGCCATGGTACTAGTTTCACTTCAGTAGGATGTATTGAAATAATTCCACACTTCCCCTTTAGGGGTACATCCAGGAGTGGAAAAGAAGTATCAGGACCTTCGATGATAGCATTGGTGGCCAAGTATGAAGAAGGTAGTAGCATAGTTTTTCTCCCTGTGCCTCACTTTTCAGCAAGTGAAGGCAGGGCACCAGGTACTAGCAGGCTTTTTTCAGCCCTTAGATGTCCCAAATTGGAAGTGGGATGTGATATCAATGGACTTCATGATGGGTATTCCACGAACATCTAGGAGTCACAGTTTGATATGGGTGATCGTTTATCGACGCACCAAGTCGGCCCACTACCTACCGATCATAGAGCATGTCTCGGTAAAGAGGTAGGGATTCCATTAAGTGTAGGATATTGTTCATTTACATGGATTACCTTCTTTTATTATCTCTGATCATGACACACTCTTTACTTCCAGAATATGGAAGGGGTTGCATGAAGCTTTCGAGAAACAGCTTCGTCTGAATACCGCCTCCCATCCTCAGATGGATGTCCAAACCAAGAGCACCATCCAGACCCTTAGGGACATGCTTCATGCTTGTGTCCTGTACATTAGTCATAGTAGGGAGAACCAATTACCTTTGGTAATGTTTTCCTACCAAAAAAGTTATTACTCCACCATCGGTATGTATCATTTTGAGGCATTGTACGATCGACCTTGCAGGTCACCACAATGCTAGACATATCCTGGGGAGTCAGCACTATTTGGGCCCAGAGATGGTACAGGATATAGCGGAAAAGGTTCGGATCATCCAGGAGCAGATGTAGACTGCATAGAGCAGAAATATGTTTTATGCGGACAGGATACGAAGACCTCTGGTGTTTGAGGATGGAGACCATGTATTCCTATGGGTATCACCTCGAGGGGGTCTACAGAGATTTGTCCAAGGCAGAAAGTTATCTTCATGATTAATCAGAACATTCTAGGTCCTCAGTAGAGTAGGTAAGGTGGATTACCGCTTAGCCCTTCCACCTCAGCTGCATCGGGTGCACATCTTCCATGTATCTCAGCAGAGGATATACGTGCATGACACAACCCACATCAACGACCATAGTGAGATGGACATCGATGACGAGGCGACTTTAACAGAGGTCCTAGTGGAGATTGATGATCAATAGTAGTGGGTCCTATGTGGACTGTCGATATCTCTGGTGCACATTCACTGGTATCATGGAAACCTCCAAGACATCACATAGGAGCGGGAGGCTCAGATGCGTGCTCAGTAGCCCCATTTGTTCCCATAGTGTGAGTTGTAGCTTAAAGGGATTTAAATCCCTATGGTGGGGAGAATGTAATAAACCAGAAATTCCATGGATTTTTTTAAATATACATGGGAATTTTACGAGTCTGCAGTTTCTGACAGCGCTTGATTCCGAGGCCCGGTGTGCCCGGAATCAATTTCTATACTTTTGTTTGGGTACGTTTAGTAAATGTACGTAAGGGATTTTTTATATCTTTTGAACAGGTGATCGGAATTGAAATCTGAGGGCACCGTTGAACTTTTAGTGTTGGTGATTACATAGTGAGTCTTTCACCGCATTTTCATTTTAATGAGAGTAGAAGATCGTTTTTGGGGTTTTTAAATAAATTTAAATAAAAATAAAACTTAACTTATTTTTATTTGTTGGTGGTTAAAACCTCCATGGGGAGGTTGGAGGTGGTGGCCACCACAATAGTACCTCTCATGGGGGGTTATGGTTTTGGGGCACACCCGAGCATAACCTCCCTTGGGAGGATGTTATTAGGTGGGTCCCACCCGAGCTCCTTAACTCCTCTAACCACCTTAAACTCTTTGGAACTCCCAATTAATTGAGGAGCCTCTTCACCATCCCTCATAAGTGTGACACTCCACATAAATTTTTTAATGATTTATAAATAAATTATTTGAATCCATTTGAATTCATTCCATCCATTTAAAATAATGGTTATGCTGTTACTTTATTTTGGTTGGCATAATTCATTGGTGGAGCCTTGGATGAATTGAGAAAACATCCTCTCAACAAAGGACATGAAGAACCATCACCATCATTTTCCTTCTTCAACCTCGGTGAGAAAGGCAAGAAATGACCATGAAAAATGCCCAGGACATCTCCAAAAAACTTCATCTGTGTCAATGGAGAAGACGTCGCACGTGAAGAACTTTTCCAACGGTGACGTCACCTCCTTCCGCCACCAATGAGCGAAAATCAAGGTAGGGGTTATTTTACGATTGAATATTACCCTCAGTACCCCGTCGTATGTCATGTGCTTTCAAAAACAATTTTCTACACCGTAACGAGGAGGGTTCGGGTTGCACGAACACGGTCTGACCCTACCCTTGCTTGTTCTTGTTCGATGATGACAGCATGGCAAAGAGGAAACGACGACAAAGACGGCGAACAAAGGCCGTGCTACCCGCGCTATAGCGTGCTGCCCGGCGCACTACCTGGCTCCTGCTGGAGGCCTTCCCGGAACACCGGAGTGCTACCTGGTGCCCCCAGTGGCCTACCTAGCCTCATGTGGGCGGCCTACCCGGCTCCCCCGTGCCCTGTTGGAGGCCTTCTCGGCATCCCGGTGCGCTACTCGGTTCCCACAGCGGCCTACCTCGCCCATATTGGATGCATTCCCCACCCCTAACGACGGCCTTCCCAACACCCCCACTCCCTTCTGGTGGCCTGTCCGGCACCCCATTTCCCTTCGTGGCACACCCGCGGCCCCCTGCGGCGGTCTGCCTGGCGCCCCGCCTGCGCCGAAGCGTGCTGCGCGGCACCCCGTCGCTCTTCCCGCTGCACCTATGGCATGGCCGGTGTCCAGACGGCCTCCCCGTACCCCGCACGTCCTGTCACTGACCTCCCAACAGCTAACCTCCTGAGCCGCGCCCCTCGCGGCGCTAGCTGAACTGCCCTCGTAGTCAGCTAGGTCGGGCCCAGTGGACTGGAGCTAACTTAGCAGGGCAAACCACCCTCGTATTCTACTGGGTAAAGGCCCAGTGGACCGGGCCAAACTTAGCCGGTGGACCCGACCTACGGTCTGGGTAATACCCATCAGGTCTATCTGGGGTGACCCAGAGCGGGTCGTCTCAGACTGTGTGGGGCCGAGTCGGTCCGACTGGGTTGGACCAGACCCGGGCCCACTACCGACCCATTGCTTACTTTAGCCATATCTTCGTCACTAGACGTCTGTATGACGAACCTTCAGTGGTGCTAGTAATCTCGATGAGATATTGTCCCTTTGACAATAACCCACTAGAGTTCGGGGTATTGTTGAGTTACAGTCGGGTTGTTTCATATTGGAATCCAACCAGGCCCACGGGACTAAAATACTAATAACTCACAGACAGGGCGTCCGATTGACGCATCGTTTGTTGTGTTGTGACCCCTATGACGTGGCTGACCATTGATATAATTCTTCAGGGAACTCCACGAAATTTTTATATTTTCCCAGTAGCTCATGGAGAAAATCCTTTAACTAACGAGAAAACAGAATGCGGAGAACTAGTAGCTGACAGACCTGATGACTGCTGGACCGATTCGACTAGGCTAGTGGGGAGATCCTGGTAGAGGGCGGCAGACCCATGTCGGAAGATCTCCAGGTAGTTGGAGGCAGAACCATTGTACTCAATAGGAGGAGCACCTCTACAGGCTATTAGGGGAAGTGCTAGGTAGTTGGCGGCAGACCAACAGCGGAGGAGCGCCTGGTAGTTGGCAGCAGACCCGCGGTACTCGACAGGAGGAGTACCTCAGCAGTCCAACGTTAGTGATAATGATCTTAGTGTCGCGACATGCCCATTGTACTCGAAAGTGAAAGAGTTATCCAGAAGCCAGGCTTTCGATAATGAAAATCCTAGTTTGAGCGGAGTCAATGACTTTTGTGTTTCGTCATGATTGAGATGGGTTTCTAGATATCTTATGTATATGTATGGGCATATTCATAAGTATGGGTTATCAATTTAATCCTTTATTTTGTGGTTTATCCATGTTGGATATTGTGAAACCATGAGGTACTAGGGGTCCTTACTGAGTATCGTTATAATCATCCCTATACGGGCTTTGCCCATACCTTATTGTGTTGGATTCAGACGACGAAGTGCTGACGGAGGCCGATAGCACTGGGACTAGATGGTACTCGAAGGTGGACATTTTGACGAGTCGGTACACAGATGAGTCTGAAGGATGTGGAGTGATGAGGTGGCCATCTGTAACAACCCTTTATGTAGGAACCCCGGAGGAAGATCCAGGATCTTCTCTTTACTTTCTAGCCGATTGTTCGTTTTTCAGTTGTACTTGCTTTCAGTTGTACTTGTACTTTAATGTTTGGCATGTATTTCAGGCCCCTATTACATTCGAGAACCACTTTTTTATTCAGTATTTCATAGTGCTTTTCTTCTAATTGTGTACTCTATTTGTAAGTGATTACTTTTTATTAAGGAAATTCCTTCTATGCTTATGGATTTACGCCTTTGGTGCTAGTCGCCAGCCCATGGCCTATAGAAGGTGGGCTTGGGGTAGTCACGGTATGGGTCTCAAGGATGGGTCATGAAAATTTTACATTATTTTATTTTTATTCAAGGTGTATATCATGAATACTAAGGATAAACAAGGTAAATATGATCCAGAAGAGGATGATAATATATTTTTTGGATATTCTGCTATATTTAATGACTATGGAGTGTTTAATAAAAATTCAATGATTGACGAAGAATTAGTTCTTATGATGTTTGATAATTATTTGAAATTAATAATCAAATAGATGAATATACGGACACTTTTGAAAACATGGAACTTGATTCAAATAAGGAAAATTTTGAAAAAAATAAAATTTAGTCCAGTTATCTAGAACTTAATACTATAGAACATTAATGTGTAATTACTATATTATAGTACAATAAAAAACAATCATTTTGAAATCGTTATATTAAACATAAAAACTGAAATTAGATGTAGAGGAAATGTAGTAAACAAAGTAATATTATACACCTTCCTATATCTATTAGTACAAATTATAATTGATGGATATTTAGGAGATTATACTTGGTTATTAATCATGAAATAAGAACTTAAAAATTTATATAGAAATAAATTTTTGGAATTATTAGATATTCATAATATCCTTTAAAAGAAGGAAATGGATATTTAAAGATAAATAGGATGAAAAATAGATAATAACTATAAAAAAATCATGATCAGTAGCTAAAGGATATAATCATGAAGAGTTAATAGATTATGCTGATACAATTTCCCCAAAAAATTTACTATCCATTATAATTATTTTACCATATGCATCTAATATCAATTTTAAATTATATCACATGGATGTTAGATATTCCATTATAAATGGATATTTTATTGATGATGTTTTTACTATAGAACCACGAGGTTTTAATAATCCTTACAAACAAATATCCATTTTTAAACATACTAATGATCTTTATGGACTCAAAAAACCCTAGAGCTTGATAGGAATTATTAAGAACTTTTTTTAGAAAATGGATTCTCTATGGAATTAGTAGATCATAATTTTTTTTAAAAAGCCGTTTGTTATAATATTTGATTAGTCCAAATTTAAATTGATGATGTTATTTTGGTTTCAACAAATAAAAACCTATGTAAATATTTTTCAATTTTAATTTAAAAAATAATTCCACATTATTATGATGGGTGATTTGAAATAATTATTATTTAAAATATAAAAAAATATATTATTTAATATTAAAATCAAATGAAATATATTATATATTTATTAAAAATTATTGGCCTATAAAAAAGTAATTCTTATAAAAAACCCATGTATAAAAATATAAAAAATGATTTGGATGAAGGTGGAAAACTAATTGAAAAAAATTTATATAGATGTATGATAGGTAGTTCATTTTTTCTTACATATAAAAGAAAAGAAATAATGTTTTTTGTTGTTATATGAGCTATATTTCAATCAAATCTGAAATAAAGCAATCTTACCACTTTTAAAATAATTTGTAGATATTCAAAAGGTATTATTTTTCAATACCAACTTTACCCCAAATCATATGATTTTAATTTAATTTTATATTATGATTCTGAATTTAGGGGTTGTAGATTATATAGTAAAAGATCCTCAGGAACCATTCACTTTTTAGAAAAATCTTTCATATTATGATCATGTAAGAATCTAATTCAATTTCTCTATCAACAGCAGAGGCCAAATCTATATCTTCTAGAAGTTTCTGTGCACATTTTTTGTTGAAGAAACACATTGTACTAGATTTTGGACGAAATTTTATTAATATATATATTGGATTGATAATACTAGTGCAATAAATATTTCAAAAAATCATAAAATTCACTCTAGGACTAATAATATTGATATAAGACATCATTTTATAAGAGAAAATGTTCTTAAAAAAGATATATCTTTAATTTTTTAAAATATATAATATCAATTAGTATATATTTTTTAATAAATGGTTCCCATATCATGTTTTTTTCATAAGGGGGAGTTATAAATATTTAATTTCAAACAAATTTGTATCAATTTATTTAAATAATTTAATTAATTTATCAATTTTATTCCATTTTAATTAATTTAGTTATATATGTTATATTTATTATTCAAATTTGAAAAATAATTATTTCTAATTTTTTTATATTTTTCTTTCAAAATATAAAGAATTATTACATTATCAATCCCTGGGAAAGTAGACCACATCCTTAAACTGTTTTAATTATACTTCTCTCTTTACTCCTTCATGACCCTTCATATTACAGGAATATCTTATTTCAGTTTTCCCAAACCCTATTGGTTGAACTTTAAATCCTTAATCCTTAAGAAATAGAACCTTTAGATATAGTTGAATATGTTTTTCATATTGTTCATGTATTCCAACATGTGATGTATCGAAATTTTTTTCATTGAAAGGTAATTGATTTTGTTCGGATAAATCAAACCTACTGTCTATTTAAAAATGAAAATAGATTTCGAGGTCTGGATTTTTTTTGGAGGTTAGAATATGCATATGGTGTTGTATGTTTATGTAAAAGGATTTTTCTGAAATTATAAATTCAGATTTAGTGATGAGAAATACATTTCTATCTCTATTACATAACATAGTTAATTTGAAATTTATTTATTGAAAATAGATAAGCATTTGAATTTTCCCCATTATGGGGAATATCATTTTTATTTAAGAAATGTTTGAGATGATATATATAAGTCATAGGATATATTGTTTTCATTGTTTGAATATAGAAATGTCTAGAATACAATGAATTAACACCTTAATACTTATCAGAAGGCCTTGATTATTCAATATGAAATTGTTCCTAGGAGGGATGAGTTAGAATAATTTTTTCCAAGATATATAGGCTAAATAATTTTCTGAGTACTATCAAGATCATTTTCAGTCAATATATTCTAACATACATTCATCATTGTTTTCATAAAGGATAAATAATGACCTTATTTCTTGGTAGAAGAATTATTTATCCAATATTATACATATTTTAAAAAATATGTGTCAAATAATTAGGATCATGATGCCATCAGAGTAATAATTTAAATTCTCTATCTATAAGATGAATGGGACACGTAAAGAGTGATTTCGGTGGTAGTATATTTCCTGTTTCAATAGAAGGACATAAACTAATGATGGATATTACTCACAGGGATCATAGAATGATACAATTTGTGGATTTTGTGCAACTCATTCTAAAAGAAGAAGAAGAAGAGGCAGAATCCAGAGTAGATGATTCTATTATTTCCTAAAGAAGAAGAATAAGAGATCATATTTCTAATGATAAAGATGATAATGAAGAAAAATTTGAGTGTGTGGATGAATTGGATAAGGATATTGAGAAAATGGATCAATAAGAAAATTGACTTACTGAAGTTGTCCCGATTTTACGTGTATCACTCTACTAATATATCAGTAGTTGTATCTGATTTTGTGGATGTAAGGGAGTCTCGATTGAGAGAAATTATGGAAGTTTTAGAAGATGTTCTATGACCTACTATAGTAGAAAATAGACATCAATTGAGAGAAATTTTGAGGAGTCTTCTAATTAATTGAACAGAAATAGAGAATCACATACTCATAATTTCAATTTGTTTAATGAACCGAACTTGTCTCTACAGCAAGAGATGGAAACTGAAAATAAAAAAGTATAATTTTTTAGATATTTTACTATTCCTAGAGCTAAGTCTCAATCTTTTCCTACCCAATTCATATATATTAATGAAAATTTTGTTTTTTTGGGAGATATAGAAAATTTTATGAAAACATTAGATGGAGAAATCAAAAATGTAAATGAATAATATATGAAGAAATCCGACTTTTATGAGATGAAGTAGATGTATGGTAGAGAGTTTCAACCTATCAAAGGAAGTAATCTTGCCTCAAAATATACTCAAAAACTTCACCAGATTTGATAAAAAGATTTGAGGTGATAACTCATACATTATCAGATCTGAATGATCGACTGCACACTCTTCAACGTTACAATAATCCTTTGAATGTTTTATTGGGTAATCATTGAAGATTGATCATTATAACAACCTCATGTGAATCTCAATAGGAGAAAGTTCTTCATCAGCTGAATGATTTGTTATCTACATTAATCTAGTCTGAAGAGTCAGTTAATTATTTTTACATGTAAATTTTGTTTCGAGTTTTAAAATTGGACAAGACTCATGGAAGATTCTTCAATAATGGAAATATGTTTTCAAAAATCACTAGTAGTGCTTCCAGTTAATGATACATGATATTCCTTGTTATGTTCAGTCAATTCCCCACCCTACTACACCATCTCCCAATAGAGATTCTGATTCATAACCAGTCTGATTCAAGCCAATATTTTTGAAGCATTTTTTATTTGATTGTAGAATGCACTCAAATCATCATGAAAATATTTGTTCTCAAATTTTCATTAATTTAAATTATCTTTATATATTAGACTTCTATATAGTTTTATAATATTAATTTTTTATTATTTATGTCTAATTTTACACTTCTTGAACAATTGTCTTATTTTTCTAACCAGTACACTATAAAATTAATTTATTTTTCAATTTAAAATTAATGTTTTTATTCATTTATCTTTTAATTTTTTTGTATCACCAAAAGTGGGATAAAATTGGGTAAACAGAAAAAATATTCAATTAATAATATCTATTTATTATAATTGAAATAATAGTATGAAAAATAATTCAATTTTCACAACATCAATTATTTTTTAGATATTATGTTACGAGAGTTTTTCAATTCCTGCAATTTTTTAAATTATATTTTGGGTTTTATGATTATCAAAAGGAGGTATTGTTGGGAATGTATTTTTTATACAACAATCCAAAAATCGTATATATTTTAAAGATGAAAAACAAACTTCTTTATTTTCTAATGATTTGTATTTAATTAATTTTATAATATATATATATATATATCATGAATATATGTATCTTTTTTTTATAATAAAGATCTAATGGATGTGCTCTGAGAACACTATTCAAACACTTCATTCGAAAAATGAATGTATGAATCAACATCCATAAGATAATAAGTAAATTTATGGATTGAATACACCATGTTTGGAGAACAATATGAATATATAATATCAATCCAACATAGAATCTTTCAATCATTGTTCATACCCAACGTTCGGTGATTGAACGTATGGTTAATCAACACAATTTTTGAAATCATATTTACGTTGGAAGTATGAATGTATGGATTCACATCCCAATTTTACTTTTGATCCCAATTTTTTAGCTCAAATGAAATTATAGTTTTGGAACCTTATGATCAAAGGAATCCTACACTACAAAGAATGACATTACAAAGTGAAAAGGAACCATACCCTATGTAAATGAACCCTATGCTTTACTTTTTGATGTTGGTGTTTTAAAATCCGTGATATTATCCATATTTGGAAATATTATTTCAAGATTATTCAAAACTATCTTATTTTTTATTCAAAAGCTTGTTATGAACGATTCAATAAACAATATTTAGTGGATAAAATCATTCCTATTCTTAAGGGATGTTATGAATCCCCTAGTCGATTAAAATTTGAATATCACAATTGATGAGGTGACAAGTGAGGATATGAATAATCTTATGAAACGTTTATTCTTACACTATTTATAACATAAAATCTTTTTTTCAAATATATAATGTAAGAAAAGAACATAACAAATGATTGAGATTACATTCTATGAAGATTATTCATTTCACCTGTTATAAAGAACAAAAAATTTTAGATCTACTTGTTTTATCTAGAGTAATTTGATGATATTATTTCAATTAAAATTACAACAAGGAATTATTTGAACCTATATATTAAATTAATATTAATATCGATGAAGAAGATCCATCTACTATTGTTTTTTTCTACTGCAAGAGCATGTTATAACTTTATTTAATTTTTTTTGATTTACAAGAGTTTTAATAGCTATTGTTTAGTTTTGGTGAAGTGTTAGATTGTTGAACTAAAATAGGGATAATTAGGTCCCTGTAAAAAGAAGACAAAACTATATTTATACATGATGTAAAGGTTTCAATTGTTTTCAATCAGTTTTATATTTGGAGTTCTTCTGATAAGATGACATTTTTAGTGAAAATCACTAATCTGGTAGAGAGAGAAGTAGTGGAACAGACTAGGGAATCATTGTTCCCCAAACTACTCTAAAAAATGTTTCTTACATATATCCTATTTAACTATTAATAAAATAAACATAATTTTTTTTCATATCCACATAAATCAAAAACATATTTAATATCCATAATCATTCAATATTATAAAAATAAACATTTCCACACCCATATTGTGTATCATTGACTTATTCTGACCTAATATAAAGTATGTATATTTATAACATTGTGAAAAATGTAATCAACATCCTGCATAACATTTTGAACATGTAGTGAGTTCCATCTATAAACTTATTGACATGCAATCAGGTTTATTAATAACATTGTGAACATGTAATCATGTTTACGCAAAACATTGTAAAAATGTATTATGGTCTACTAATAACATTGTGATCATTTAAATAAGTTCATGCATAAAATTTATAATAATCTTCCAACTATCATAATCTAATGTAGTGGAGGAAGATATATTCCAACACATCACAAATTATTATCATACATTCTTGTCCCACCAGATAATAAACAGTTATTATATCATGACCCAAAAAAAAGATGGTCTTCATAAACATCGTATCATAACCCATGAAATTTAATAGCTATCATAAAAATTTCATAATATAAGTAACATTAAATAAGATATAGGCATCATAATCATCCAATAAATAATTACCCATGATAATATGCGGCATTCGAAATCATATAACTAGTATAAGAGAAATGGTATCATATTAATCATTCCATCCAAAAAATAAACAATTAAAGAAATAATATAAATTTTACCCTTGGATCATATTGCTAGTAGATCATAAAATATAACAAATAATGAATTTTTTGATGTAAAATATTCAGAAAGATCTTTCGACTGCTTTTTGAGGAAAATATCCTTTCATGTTTGAAAAACACTTTTTAAAACATGAAATCTTTCGAAATCATCTTTATTTTTAAATAAAATGAAAATTTATAAATGAATCTTTGATAAAAAATTTATAACAATTTTCCATGAAATATTATAAAATAATATTAAAAACTTTTTGGAAAACGTTATTTTTGAATATAATTTGAATATTTATGGAGAATGTTTGAAAGGATTTTTATAATCAATTTTTCTTTAAAAACACACTCAAAACATATAAATGATTACTTGAAATACATAAAACATTTTGAAATTATTATTACCTTGAAAATGTGAATAAAATATCATATTTTAATACATTTTTTAAAACACTTTTGAGAACATGGTTTTATTGAAATTCATGGGATTTATTCAATGGTGGAAAATTGATAGAAAACTACTTTACCGATTTGGGAACTTCTGAAAAACACCACATTAAGAATATTTCCTAAAAAGGATATGTAAATTACCATAAAAATTATTATATGTATCTTATTATATATTCATGGTTAGTATATACACCACAAAAATGAAATGATTGGGGAACATGAGATATATCTCACAGATAATAACAAGTGATATAAGAAAACCCTTACTACGAGAGTAACATTTGAATCATGCAACACATGAAGTTTTAACATCACATATATAATTTAATACCATGATAAAAGTAAAAATATTATATAACATGTAATAGGCTAGTATATACACCAAAAAAATAAGATATTGGTTAATATGGGAAGTATCTCATGAAAATAAAAAGTTAGATGAAATTCTATTACCTTAAGATCGACTTTATTTGTACATTTTCAAACCCCTAATATAATATCTAAAACATTATTAAAAATATACCATAAAAATAAATTATTATATATATAACCATATATGATTCACTTATGACATTATATTACCTGTTTATGAACAATTTGATGTTAATTTAATGTTTCGAGTAATAATATCTTTGTTTTTCATGGGTATTTTGACGTGTTATTGTTGATCCTCTAACTTATATCATGATTAATATATTTCAAGACTGGGAAAAATTATATATATATATATATATCATATATATTTATTATATATATTTATATTCATTATAAATATTTTTATAATAATATTTAAATGATATAAATATTAAATGAAATACATTGTTAATGTAGACGGTAGGTCGTACGTACGCATTAACGCTGCCACCAATTTATTATCGTATTGAAAGAAAGAAATTAAACAATATATATATATATATAATATCAGTAGGAAAATTATAATTTCATATTTATCATATTAATTTACTAAACAAAAAATTAATACATTCAATGTAATATGTGAAGGAATCACATCGCTTTTAGGAGGCAGAATTCCACCTTTCCATAAATGAAGTTATCTATTTTAAAAATAATTATATCACGGGGGAATGATTTATATGATAATAAAATAATTAAAATACATAATATATACATATTTAAAATATTAAGATAAATTTTCCATTATAATTTTTATCCTTGTGAGGAGATAATGATAAAAAGAACAACATCATTTCGTGAGGCAGAAGTACACTGTACTCTGTAATTGTAACTTCATTACCTATTAGATGTAAGTGTTTTTAATTTTAGGTATAACCATTATAAAAAAACATCATTTAATACCAAGGGTACTTCAGTTTTTATATAATAATTTAATAAGAAGTGTTGAGGTGGGGGAGAATGAAAATAAAACAGATGAGGTTGGGGAACAATGTTACATCTCTTTCGAATAACTCCTCTAGGTTTGATCTAAAGGTATTCTATAGTTGGATTTCTTCCCAAGGGAAGAATTTTATATAATATAGAGGGATTTTTTTAATATATTTTTTTATGTTTTAAACAATAAAATGTTTCATTAGAGATCCATGTAAAGGAATGAGTGATTTTTTTTATAATAGAGGGGGAGTGGTACTCCAGTAAATACCTGAAGGTAAGGACTAATAGAAGGACTCTCATACCTCATGTACTTATAAAAAAGAAAATTAATGCATTAATGATAAATTACATAAAATTCAGTTATCCACATCACAAAAAACTGTGAATTTTAATAATATTTTTCTTAGACTTTAATTATTGTAATTTTTTCATTTTGATTTTTCATTTAGGTAACTATTTTTCCAACTTATGTAATTTTACCATTAAAAATAAACTAATTTTAGTTTTATTAAAAAATATATTCCCAATAATTTTTGAATATGAAATATAATTTAAAAAATAAATTTCCCAGGTGGGATGTTTATTAATTTTTAAACAAGTAATTTTAACAGGAAAAAACTCAGATTTAATGCAGATGGTGCTAACAATGTTTTTACTATCTATTGGTCAACTTGTTAACTATAAAAAATCAATTGGACCCTTAATTGACCAAATGTTTTAGTTAATACCACTCATGAATAACTCATAATATGATATGATTTTTATTAATTTTAAATAATTTAGTAAAATGTCATTTATTATAAAATAACATCAATGTCAATTTTGACATTATTTACTTTGTTTTAATTTAATAATTTAAAAAAATGCTGGAATTAAAATATGTTATGATAAAATATATTTACCATGATATCCTAAACTATAATAATATATGAGTACAATAATTCGTTAAATTTTATTTTACATGAATTTTTATCAGCATTTATTTTATTAATTTTTAGGATAATTAATCCATGGGTTAGTTTTTGTTAAGAATTTTACAAAAATATAAAATCCATAAAAATTAAATTAAAATTAAAATTAAAAGAATCAAATTTACCTTTCAAGATATTATTTTTAATATAATATATGTTACTTTTTCCATAAGCTATGTATTTGTAGATTTTAATGGTAGGGATGGTTATTTTGTAGTTTATTTATTAACATAACTTATTATAGGGGAAAATTTAATGAACATTTTAACATACCAAACATATATTACAAATAGCTCAGACCCAAGGATCAGTGGCTCAAATTGAATCAATCACCCCTCCCCAAAATCTAGAGGATTCCAATTAGCAGTGAGTGCGTAAATATGGTTTGATGGGGAGACTATACCCAAATTTCAGAGTAGCACAATATATACAAGAATTAATAAATAGTAGAAAAATCATAATATAAAAAGATAATAGTGGATGTATGAATAACTAAACCTGATAAAAACTACTCAAAGGCAGTTTTTGATATATCTATATATGTGTCATTCAATTGCAATGTTAAATATAGGAACATGAAAATTTAATATTATACAAATATCAAAAAGATAAAAAGTCAAAATTTACTCCATATAATCCCAAGGTCATGCTCAGTCCCCTGCTCGTATGTTCATCTGAGGAAATATAAATTAGCAACCTAATAAATATTTCTTTTTCCTGATCAATAACAATAAGAAATAAGTCTTCTTGGGTGACAGAGATGTCTTGAGTAGGGTGTGAGATAATATATCAGTACGCCGCCACAATGGTGTCTAAGTAAAATTTGAGTAGGTTTTCATAAGAAAACATAGTACATGTATATATATTAAAGTAAAATAATATTAAATAGGTAAATTACCTCTTACTTAGGATCCTAAATGACTCATGGTAAGTCTACATGCATCATCTCATGGATAGTATTTCTGATCATGCCACTATATATATATATATATATATATTATAAATATATATAAAAATATATTTACAGGAATGGATTGGGACATAACACACATGTATCCAACCCAAATCTAGAAGATGATAGGATCTAATCAATTGGTAGTATTACCAACATCATTATAGAGTGGGGGTCTTTGTGCACATCACTCGATATGGAGAGTGTTCCAACCACAGAAACACTCAATATGGAACATTGTTCTCAAAATCCCATCACCAATATAAAATCATTATCAAGGTTCCCCATGCCCAAAACTGATGTAATGGGTGTGGGTGTCCATTCCCTACTGATCCCCTAAGCATCGTTCTCAGCCATTCTAAAGGAATATAAGACATGTAATTGTAATATCTCATTACTGATCTAACATTTATATTTTTATCCTTATCATAGTTTTTCAGAATCATTGACTAGGTATGGATGAGAATGTGTTGGGAGGATACCTATAATGGTGATGTTAGAGATTGTTTGGACTCTCAGCTTTAACCAAATTTTTCTATAGGTTTCCAAATGGTTACACTCCAATTTACATGGTTAAACGAAGTATAATTGTTACTAAGAGAATACCATGAGATGATTCATGTTGTGAGAAGATTCGGACTATGAAAGGTTACAATGTTTTCTTAGTCCTTACACGTCATGAGCTATCTAATACTCATTTTTTAATTTTATGAAACACATTTTTTGTCGTTTATGAAACATTACTATTTAATGGTGTGTTGTGGGATTACACATCCTGTCTTACCATGACTAAAGGTTTTTTAAATGGGAAGCATGCCTAACATCATATTTTACCACATATCCATTTTCATTTCCCTTGAACTAAATAGTTAATTAGGATAACTTGATGCTCTCCAACCCTTTCGGATCATGTTGTTTATAGTTTTACCATTGTTTCATTGGTAGGGTGATTCTTGGGTAATCATTATCCTTTATTCATTATCATTATCTCTTTCTACGCTTTCAGGATTTTATTATATTATCCTGAAATTGATGGATCTATTCTTTGTGGTGTTATATCGCATCTTTATTTTTTGATCTACTGTCTTTTAAAACCTTTACCCATTAATTGGTGATTTTTTGAGTGTTAAGTTTTGGAAAAAAGGTAGATGATTCTGTCGTATTTGTAAAAAATTATTAACCCTCAATTTCTTGTATAATAAAAATTTTTATATTAAATCTAGTTTCTTAAAATTTCATTCAATAGATTTTATAAAACCCAATTTATGTGAATTAGGATATTTCAAATTTTTTTTGGCATAAAATTTTTGAAAACCCTGAATTCCATTTAATTAGAGAGAATTTGTGGAAATTGGTTGATTATAAATGTAAATTTGCTGGGATATTTTCCAATTAAATTATTTAATATAATTAGGGAAATATATTTTGAAATTGAGGGAATTAGTTTTGAATGGATTTTAGACTTATGGTTATAGATTATAATGTTTTGATTAAAACCTTGTGGTTTAATTATATAAAGAATGTAGGTTTTATCATAATTTTTTTTTGATTTAAATGGAAATTTTCATTTGAAATGGGAGGTATCAGATTTAATTTTATTTTAATATGTTTAAAAAATAATTACATTTCATTGATTGTGTGAGAGAACATGAAATCCTTAGGTAGTTTTTGAGTTATATAGACAAACTCTATGCTTATAAAATGTTCTAAAACATAGATACAATAGGTCACATCACTGATGGGATAGAGATGAGTCACCTTTATCCAGTGTTAGTGGGACATGTATATACATATATTTCTATTATCACATAGAGAGTTTGGATTCCTATAGCCCTAAAAATTCATTCCTACATGGATGATAACCATGATTCATGCTTGTTATATATATATATATATTAGATATAAATGTATGCTATTTTTGTAAAAAAATTATGCTTTCTAAATTTAAATAAAATCTGTTTTGCAACTATTTTATTTATTACATTTTTTGGAAATATTCCACCATTTATAGAATTTTCGTGATGTATTTTCCATCATTTGAACTGTTTTTCATGATTGGTTTAACCATCCTTTTTAATGAAATTTTTTTTTTAAAAAAAATAAATCATATCATTTGGTTAAACTGTTATTGGATCATATTATGGACCCTATTGTAAGATCCTACTAGGATTTTATCTCACATCATACATGGGAAATTGAGTGCTTGTATATAATCCCATTCGTGGTCCGAGCAATAGCAAAGGATCTCTTGAAGGTAGGTCTATTAGTTTAATCTTGGAAATAATGAGTTGTTTCCTTAGAGACTCAGATAATTCTTACCTACTTTAGTACCTGTGATGATGTAATTTCTTCTTTAATACCTTTTTTACTCAGGGTACATTACTCCTAGTAGTGTTTCTTTTGTATGAATATTGACTTTTTTGTATTTCTAGAACTATTTTTTGTGTCTAACTCGTTTCGACAATCATGTTGTATGATTCCATGTGCTATACACCAACCCAAGGGCATTGGTAATGCACTACATGTTATGTCAAGGATAGATTATTTATTTATTTACAAGGGTACCTAGGCATGTTCATAAAAAGGTGGTATACTTTGAGGCTATTGAGATTTTTTCTTGAAGTATGTTTGAATTTTTGAAATCTTATTGGATATTAAGAGGTTGTTATGATTGAGTTCATTGAAATTTATAACTGTAATGAACCTTAGGCCACTAAGGGTGATTATGGAAATGCATATTTTTTCCAAGTATTAGTAATTATTCTTTTTGGATTTGTATAGGGTGAAATCAAAACCACATTGTTCCATATTTTGTGAATAATTTCTCTTGTTTCTTAGTTTGAGTGTTATTTTGATTTCTTGCATGACGTCTACTAATGTCTTGTAGCATCATACCCCTAACAAGGCATGATAATTAGATCTAGGAGGAAGCTACAGAACAACAATAATGAGAAAATCATCATGTGAAACAAAATATTGTTCAGGTTATAGCACACACTATCCTAGATCTTGGATATAAACCTCCTGCAGTCACTGTTTAAACTCTAACTATTGATCTCCAGGAAGATTTTCATAGAAATTATACTTTATAGTTAATTCACTAGAGGGGGACAGTCTTCAAAGGCTCATTTTATCCTCTACATGCTAAGGAATTTTTTTGGAATGATAGAATATTTGTTTGAGTTCATAGAGACACTAATAAATATCAAGGTTAAGTGTGAAACCATCATGAAGAATGGACATAACATGACATGGTGGGTCATGATGATGACATCAATGAAACATAAAGTCATAGTGTGGAATATCCTCATGGTTCTTTTGAATCCAGTTCTATCCAAAGTCAATGGTGTTGGCCTAGGCTATAATATTATTCCAGCAAGAGTATGCCGACAGAATCGTGACAATGTTTTCAAATCTCTTTGCTGACCTAGTTCATTTTATACATGATATTGTATCCAACTAAAGGATGAAGGATCAATGATTTGAGTTTTGTCTTTGATCATATATTCATTCATTGGTTTTTGTTGGGAAAAAATCCCTCAAGGTATCATTGAAGCATTTTTGAGGTGATTGTGTTTGTGGACAAAGTCGACATCTGAGTAGTGGTTGTTGAAAAAGCAAAACAATGACATACAAATTTGTTGATAAAGAGGATTTCATGGTGTAATGTCGAGTTCAAGAGATGAGGTCAATGATCCATGATTGATTCAAGAATGTCGCTAAGGAAAAATGTCTGCACAAGTTTTGGAGTTGGTCGCGCAAGTGTCTAAAATGACAGGGGACTTGCACGCCGAAACGGGGTCGCGCAGGTGACTTGCGTACCATTGCGCAGGGTGGTCAGATTGCTTATAAATACTGGACCACCCCTCCTCATTCTCAAGGGAGTCAACACTTTGAGAAATCAGAGCTCCCGTCGCGCAGGTGTGGAGGTCGCACAAGTGGGGAGTGTGGGTCGCGCGGGTGAATTTGCGCGCCAGTAGTTGAAGTTGTTACCCGGTGTTAGAAGTTGCGCGCCGGATGGCAGTTGCACGCCAATATTGATTTGGGCGTAAAAGGAAGAGAGTCGCGCAAGTTTGGAGTTGAGGAAGCTTGACTCGCGCAAGTGTCTGAGGAGGACTTGCGCGCCCGTTGTGACTTGTGCGCCGATACTTGCACGCCAAGATTGAATTTCACGCCAAGTAAGGTTTTTGTTCCAGCAGTGATTCTCAGACTGCATGGAAGCTGGTACGTTTCCCGATACCTTCGGTGCAAAGAGATATTCATCTACGGGTGAAAGTTATACTTCAAAAGAGCGTCTACACACAGAGGAAGATGCGCTCATTCATGCAAAAGAAGAGACCTACAGGTCTATAAACTGTGAGTGGATTCCTTCCAAGAGAAGTGAGCTTAGGAAGAGGAAGAAGTTGATCCTCTCCACCGGTAGTGAGCCAGAGAGAGAAACAGGGAGTGACCCTTGGGAAAGCAGTGAGCTGACCCTAAACTTGTAATGGCAGTGAGCCTGGGCTTAGAAGTGATATAGCCCAAACCATGTAATCCACAGCTAGTGAAGATTAGTGGAATTTGGTATGACCGGAAACATGTCGGCATATGCTCCTTAGACGTAGCCCTTTGCGGTGAACCAAGTAAAATTTTTGTGTCATCTGCATACTTCACTTTCTATTTACTTTGTGCAACAGGAAAAAGAGAGAAGAGAGTTTTTCTCAACAGCGAAACAAGATCAGAACGAGCATTAATTTTAAATTAGTCATACCCTAATTCACCCCCCCTCTCAGGGTATTCAGCCTTGTAGACCTAACAATTGGTATCATAGGGAAATGTTGAAAGTTTTTCTTCTCTCAATGGAGGTCACCAATCATAAAGGGATTCCGATTTTCGACGGATATAATTTTCAGATATGGAATAATCGGATGCAACACTACTTTCAATCCTTGGGAATGGATGTGTTTTCAGCAGCTATGCATGGTATCACAACTGATATTAATAGTGGTGCTTTATCAGAAGATGAGCATAGAGAGTTGGATGCTAATTCCAAAGCAATCAATGCCTTAGGGGGAGCCCTCTCCAATCCCATCTACACGAAGGTGATGTCATGCAAAATGTCACATGCCATGTGGGAAAAGCTTTTGAATATATATGAAGGGGACACAAAAGTCAGAGTGGCAAAGCTGCAGGTGTTGTGGAACAAATATGAAGATCTGAAAATGAACCCGAATGAGTCTGTTGACGCATTCTTTGACAGGGTAATCATTGTTGTGGAAGATATGCGTGGTCTTGGAGAAGTCATTGAAGAGATAAAGATTGTAAAGCGCATCTTGAGGAAACATCCACCTCAGTTCAATCCGAACGTTTCAGTACTAGAAGATAAAGATCCAAAAGAGCAGACATTGGACAATTTGCACAGTACCTTGGATGCATATGAAATGAGGAACGATGATAATGAGGCTGTGGAAAAGGGGAAGTATAAAGAGGTGGCATTTAAGGCCATGAAGAAGCTCACCATTGATGATTCTAATGAAGAAGAAGAGACAGATGAGGTGATTTCATTCCTTTCTTCAAATATACAAAGAGGAAGAGGAATGTTTAAAGGTAAACTTCCACTAGCATTCTTTAGATGTGGAAAGGTTGGTCATATTGCGGCAAGATTCCCCAAGAAGTTTCAAGATGATGATGATGATGATGACGTTGAAATTCCCAAGAAGAAGACATCGTCATTTGTGAAAGGGAAGAAGTAATTCAAGAGAAATTTCTTCAAGAAAAAGAATCTTATTTCACAAGAATTTGAAAGCTCAGATGAGTCTGAGGATGAAGAAGTTTAGGAAATAGAAAATTGCATAGATCTTTGGGTAAATGCCTTGGTGGAAATTTTTGGTAGTTCTCAAAAGGGAGAAGAAGATGATGCTAAAGAAGAAGAAGAAATTGAAGGGAGAGTTGATATGGAAGCTGAAATGGAAGCGGCTATTGAGGAGATAGATATTTGGAGACCCAAAACGAAGAAAGCCAATAAAGTGGTTCGTGATGCCAAACTATATATGCAACAACAGGATGAAGAAAAGTCTGATCTGTTAGAAGAAATTGAAAGACTAAATTCTCAACACCAGAGAGATAAGAAAATATTGTTGAGTATAAGCTTAAAATTGAGGGAAAAAAGAAGGAAATTGATTGTTTGACTAACACAAGAATGGAGCAGGTTAGATGTATCAAAGAGATTAAAGAAGAAGTGGTTAGTCTGCGACAACAAATTAAGGATCAAGAAAACCACATGACCCCCAATGTGATATCTGAAAAGCATGACATATAGAAGACAGAGAAAATGAAAGAAGATCCTAGTAGTTCAGCAGGAAAGAAGCCGCAATTGAGCTCAGAAGTTAAGTCTAATTCATGGCTTAATTAGAAACAAAAATCTGTGGCAGTTGAAGTCAGACCGCAAGCACCCGTCCCGAGATTAAAGTTGGATTTGGGCACAAAGCAGCATCAGAATATTCAGAGATCCCAAGGGGAAACTCGTAGTGTTGAAGTAACACGAAGGAATGTACCTTATATCAGGTGTTATTGTTGTGGAAAGATGGGACATTCACAGTATGTATGTTCCATATCCAAAAGATATCGAAGGGAACAAGAACAGATATGGCATCCAAACAGAGAACAAATGTCCAGAACAAATTTCGAAGGACACTGTTTTTGGTGTGGAGGATTTGGGCATAAGGCTAGGTATTGTACTTCGACCATTCCGAGAAATGTTCCAAAGCAGAATCAAAACATTCGCAAGCAGCAGGGCAATAAACCGACAGGTGAGTTAAAAATGCAGAATAGATTTGCAGCTTTTCAAGATGAGGTTGGTCCATCATACACTGAGAAAGAACAGAAGTCTCAATCCATTTTGAGTGTGAAATAAATAGTATGGACCATGAAGAAGAAAAATGAGAAGATCTTTGTGGAGAAGATTTCCCTTAAAGCATCAGATCGATCTGGGGTTTGGATCCTTGATAGTGGTTGCACATCCCACATGACGGGTAATAAGGATCTAGTTACAGGAATCAAATATGACAAAGAAGGAGTTGTCAAATTTGGAAATGATGAAGGCTTGAAGATTGTTGGCTCAGGGAAAGCCAATTTTGGGGGAAAAGAGATGAGGTGTGCTGATTTCTTGGTAGTAGAGGGTCTCAGTCATAACTTACTCAGTGTTAGTCAACTATGTGACTTTGGGCACTCTATCCGTTTTACCAAGAAGATGTGTGTTGTGAAAGGAAAAGATGGATCAACTGTTTTGAAGGGGAAAAGGTCAAAGGTGAATTTGTACCTTGTAAGTGGGAAAGAAGATACATGTCTCTTGTCCAGAGAGGAAGAGAACTACCTGTGGCATAAGTGACTTGGTCATCTATGCCAAACATCTATGGAGGATCTTGTTAAGTGTGATGCTGATAGAGACCTTCCCAAACTATCATGTGATCGCACTCATACGTGTGATTCTTGCCAACAAGGGAAGATCATCAGAAAGACATACATGCCAAAGGAACAGAAATCAACTAGAGTGCTCGAACTGGTTCATGATGATGTATGTGGACCTATCTCACCATGAGCTATAAATGGGAAAAGGTACTATGTTCTTTTCATTGATGATTATATCAGAATGGTCTGGGTATTCATTATTACCCACAGGACAGAGGTGTTCAGTTGTATAAAGCAGTATAGGAGGGAATCAGAAAAGTTGTTTGAGTAGAAAATCCTGAAATTTCGTACTGATAACGGTACAAAATTTACAAACAGTCAAGTTGAAAACTATCTCGAGAAACATGGGATAAGGCATCAAATATCATTAGTAATAACTCCCCAACAGAATGGATTGGTTGAAAGAAGAAATCGGATCATCAACAACATGGCCAAAACAATGCTTATTGATAAGGACCTACCAGAGAAATTTTGGAAGGAAGCAGTTTTAACATTGGTCTATGTTTCAAACAGGTCTCTTTTGTGTCTGAAGCAAGGGAAGACTCCGTATAAACTATGGTACGGAAAGAAGCCAACATTGAAATACTTTCTAATTTTGGGAAGTAAGTGTTTCATTCTCAACAAAGAAAATCATAGTAAGTTTGAGGCACGAGGAGATGAAGGGATATTCCTTGGCTACTCAGGGAAAAGAAAAGAATATAAATGCTTCAACAAGAGGCTGGGAAAAATCGTTGAGAGCAATGATGTCACTATAGTTGAAAATGAACAGAATACTCAACGACCTAATGAATAGTTCTTGGATGAAAGTGATGATGAGGAAAGCAACACAGGGGGAGCAGAAGTTGCAGAGGCTGACTCAGAAGAAGATACTGATGTTGAACAAGAAAGTGTCAAGTCTATATCTGCAAGGAAGCCAAAGTGTTGAGCTGAAATTGATAGGCAGAATATCATTGGTGATCAGACAACACCAGTTCAGACTCAAAGAATGAAGTCATTACAGCAGACATCGTTTTTATCTCAGGTGGAGCCGAAATGTTTTTCCGATGCAGCTGAAGATGAAAACTGGGTTCAAGCTATGAATGAAGAGCTTGATCAGATGGAGAAGAACGAGACATTGGAGATTGTTTCGAGACCAGCCGACAAGAATTTCATTGGGACTAAATGGGTCTATCGCACCAAGATGAATGAATATGGAACTGTGATTCGAAACAAACAACGACTAGTGTGAAAAGGGTACTCCCAGATCGAAGGAATAAATGTTGATGAGACATTTGCACTAGTTGCAAGGCTGGAGACAATCAGATTATTCTTGGCCATAGCAGTGCAAAGAAAGTTTAAAGTGTTCCAGATGGATGTCAAATCCGCGTTCATGAATGGGGTTCTGGAAGAAGAGGCGTACATTGAGAAGCCAGATGGTTTTCTCATTCATGAGGATGAGAACAATATTTGCAGGATGAAGAAGGCATTGTATGGGCTGAAACAAGCACCACGAGCATGGTACTCAAGGCTTGATAAGTATTTGATGAAGCTTGGTTTTCAGCGTGGAGGAGTTTATTACAATCTCTATTTTAGTAATGAAAGTAATCAACAGATAATGGTGCTGGTTTATGTTGACGACATAATATTCGGCGGATCAGATGAATCTCAATGCAGACAGTTCTCTGAATTCATGAAAAACGAGTTTGAAATGTCAATGATTGGAGATCTAACGTTTTTCCTTGGTTTACAGGTGACACAAGGAAGTAATGGAACTTCTATTTCTGAATCCAAATATGCCAAGGAGGTTCTAAGAAGGTTTGGAATGGATAATCCAAGGAGATGAAGACTCCGGTTGCTACCCAGATGAGATTATCAAAATATGAGGATGGCAAGGCAGTTAATATCACAGAATATAGGCAAATTATCGGAAGTCTGTTGAACTTGACCGCGACAAGGCCTGATATTGTTTTCGCCGCATGCCAAGCAGCGAGATATCAATGTAATCCCAAGGAAAGTCACATGCTCGCAGTGAAAAGAATACTTCGGTATATCAAGGGCACAGTGGACTTTAGGCTGACATATAACGACAAGTCTCAGACAGAATTATTGGGATATACTGATGCAGACTGGGCCGGTTCAGCAGATGATAGGAAATCAACATCTGGAGGTGCTTTTTATCTTGGCGGACTATGTATTGCTTGGTTGAGCAAGAAGCAGGATGGAATTTCATTAAGCACTGCAGAAGCTGAGTATATTATGGCCACTCAAGCATGCACACAGTTATTATGGATGAAGTAGCAGCTTGAAGATATGGGAGTTGAAGTGAGGTCTCCAATCAGAATTTAGTGTGACAACTCAAGTGATATAAATCATAGAAAAAATCATGTCCATCATTCCAGTACAAAGTACATTGAGATCAAGTATCATTTCATCAAGGAGAAGGTTGAGCAGGGCATCGTGAAGTTGGAGTATGTGCCTACAGAGATACAGGTTGCAGATATTCTGACAAACGCCTTACCCAAGGAAGCTTTTGAGAGGCATCGACTGGCTCTGGGAGTTCAGTCTATTTCCTGCACTTGAAATAGTGTAGATGTGAAACCACTACCCCCTCTCCCCGAGGTATGATGTGTTTTCACTAATGTGCTGATATGTGTTCTCTACTATGTTACAGACTACAAAGGAGTGACCTTTGGGTTCGTTGAAAAAGGGTGAGAAAATAGTGATTGTTCAAGGGGGAGACAATGTGGCTTTACGAGAAATCATGGTAGATACGGGGAGAAGCTGTCTAGTGGAGCAGCCAAATAGGGGGAGAAATGAGAAAGGGGGAGTGTACTTAATCTGACGATGCTATTAGTGATTGATCAAATAATTGATATCATGACAGCTGAGAATCGTGATAAAAGCATAATAGTGGATGTCAGAGATAATGTGATTCATTGATGAACTTTTCATTTACTCTTGTTTCTCACACAGAGCATTGCTCATGTGGGCTTAGAGTATGTGTTGAGTAAAACTTTGATCGCTATCAGAATCGCAATGAGGCGAATGGAGGCTGAAGAATCAACGAAGTATCTTTGTTTTGGAAGAGTTTTCAACAAACCCAAAGGGGGAGATTGCTGGAAAAAAATCCCTCAAGGTATCATTGAAGCATTTTTGAGGTGATTTTGTTTGTTGACAAAGTGGACATCTGAGTAGTGGTTGTTGACAAAAAAAACAATGACATTAAAATTTGTTGAAAAACAGGATTTCATGGTGGAATGTCGAGTTCAAGAGCTAAGTTCAATGATCCATGATTGATTCAAGAATTTTGATAAAAGAAATGGATGATCTGGAGGCGGTACAAAAGAACAGATAGTAGGTGGCACCGTTTTCCAGTGTTTGCCAAATTTTAGGGCCTGAAAATCAGCAAATGAAAAAAACTGTTTTTGGGAAAATGACTTGCGTGCCGAGTACATGGAGTATAGGAAACTTGAGCGCCATATGTTTTTCAAGATCAAAATATCACAATATGGCTAAGGAAAAAGGTTCGCGCAAGTTTGGGATTTGGTCGCGCAAGTGTCTAAAATGACAGGGTACTTGCGCGCCGAAACTGGGTCACACAAGTGACTTGCGCGCCATCGTGCAGGGTGGTCAGATTGCCTATAAATACTGGACCACCCCTCCTCATTCTCAACGTAGTTCAACACTTTGAGAAATCATAGCTCCCATCGCGCAGGTGTGGTGGTCGCGAAAGTTGGGAGTGTGGGTCGCGCAGGTGAATTTGGGCGCCAGTAGTTGAAGTTGTGCGCTGGTGTTAGAAGATGCGCGCTGGTTGGCAGTTGAGTGCCAATATTTGTTTGGGCGTAAAAGGAAGAGAGTCGTGCAAGTTTGGAGTTGAGGAAGATTGAGTTGCGCAAGTGTCTGGGGAGGACTTGCGCGCCCATTGTGACTTGCGCGCCGATACTTGCGCGCCAAGATTGACATGCATGCCAAGTAAGGTTTTTGTTCCAGTAGTGATTCTCAGACTGCATGGAAGCTGGTACGTTGCCCTATACCTTCGATGCAAAGAGATATTCATCTACGGGTGAAATTTGTACTTCAATAGATCATCTACACACAGAGGAAGATGCACTCATTCATGCAAAATAAGAGACCTACAGGTCTATAAAATGTGAGTGGATTTATTCCAAGAGCAGTGAGCTTTGGAAGAGGAAGAAGGTGATCCTCTCCACTGGTAGTGAGCCAAAGAGAGAAACAGGGAGTGACCCTTGGTAAAGCAGTGAGCTGACCCTAAACTTGTAAAGGAAGTGAGCCTGGGATTAGAAGTGATCTAGCCCAATCCTTGTAATCCACAGCTAGTGAAGATTAGTGGAATTTGGTATGACCGGAAACGTGTCGGCGTATGCTCCTTGGACGTAGCCCTTTTCGGTGAACCAAGTAAAATTGATGTGTCTTGTTCATACTATGCTTTCTATTTAATTTTTGCAATAGGAAAAAGAGAGAAGATAGTTTTGCTCAACAGCGAAACAAGATCAGAACGAGCATTAATTTTAAATTAGTCATACACTGATTCACCCCCCCTCTAAGGGTATTCACCCTTGTGGACCTAACATTTTTCATGATAATGTTTCCCACTTATTCTGATGTGATAGATAGAGTGATGATAGTTGAGATGGACCTTGAAAGAATTTTAGTGTTGATGGGAGTTCCTTTTTATTATAGTTGAAGTGTTAGTTCATTCAAGGGAAAACTGAAGTGTGAAAATTCTCATAGTATCTCTTGAGGTAGCATCATTCTAGACATTATACTATACTAGAAAAAATTAAATTAATTTTATATCAATGTGGAAATCTAGGAATTTCTTAGAGGGTTTTCACTGAGTCACCCATGAACAATAGATCATGCAAATGTTCAGGACACTGTAGAGATTCTACAATATATTTTATGTACCACATAGTGGAACATGTTCATAATATTATCCAAGTTTTTTTGGATATTAGATTCTTCACATTTAAATGGTTTCCATCAATAGTAATCAATAACTAAGCTACTTTATGTAGTGGAAGAGCCACTCGAAGAATCAAATACATGTCCAGTGACAGTGATAGGTACCACTACTATAGATTAGTCAATTTTGACTGATCATTTGGTACTATTTCATCTCATACATTTTCTTCAACATCTATGGTTAATATACTAAATCATCTAATATTTATTTTATCTTGAGAAATGTATATTACTACACCCCTTGGAACAAAGAGAGTGCAGGGTCTCTGTAGTCCCAATTTTGTCTTCTCTCTGTCAGATGTCGACCTGACATTGGAATTTCTCATCCTCGACATGAAACCATTTCATATAATATATATAATAGATTGGATCATTTACAATAAATCCTTAATTGAATATTATCTTTGATGTGTCTACCATAATACACCCAGAGTTGTATCTTGTGCCTTTCAAGGATAATGAGACCAAAGTCATGCATCGACGAACCATCGTATCTAGAGTTGGGGAAAGTAATATCATTTTTTTTATTTTTATATGGATCATAAATATTTATGCAGTGATCTCCCTTTAGTTGTAATAGAGTTTTCCAATGAGTTTCTATCAATCATATCTGATTTTTCACTAGTAAGGTAAGTCCAGTTTTCCATTGAATTAATGTCTGCAACTCAATAATTTTCAATTCCATCATACCATAAGGATCTAAAAAAATGAAAGAGATAATTTCATTTTAGTATTATACTTTGAAAAATGAATTATGTGCCCGAGTGTGTCAACATGGAAAACACCTGTTATCTTCATTACGAAATCTGTTGGTTGTCTTTACTTATGTGTTAGCTACAAAAAGTTCAAACGAGTTATAGTAATGAAAAAGTATCAATTTCCACATATTAATGATCTATATGATAAATTGAAATGGGATAAGATGTTTTTAATGATATAACCTCAATATTGTTACAATCATTTGAGTATAAAATAATCATATAGTCATAAAACAAGCATTCCATGTTGCTATGGCCATTACGATTACCTTATTATGGGATTTTTCTAAAACAATTCACCTGTAGTTTTAATGGATTTGATTAATAGTATTTTGATCGTGTATATAGATACCGTTGTTGTAGTATATTATGATGAAATCCTCATTTATTACAATTCCAAAGAGGATCATGTACATCATCTGGGAATATTTATGTGTCTGCTGAGAAATCTCAGACTTTATTCAATTCGTTCAAACTGTGATTTCAATATTTGGGATGTGATTATCATGGGACATGTGGGGTCTTAATAGGGTATATAAATTGTTCATAATAAGGTTAATGATGTTATGAATTGGGATAAATATGTTATTCCTTTGATATTTGATGATTTTTGTGCTTAACCAGATATTATTACCAGGTCTTGAACAACTTCTCAATGTTGGCTTCTCAAATGACTGATCTAACTTGGAAGGACTGGAGTTTTCATGGAATGGTAAATGATTTAGTTCTTTTGTTTAGTTGAAACATATTTTGACTATTATACCATTGCTTACTCTTCATGAAATTTTTCAGGGATATATAGTCTTTATTGATAAATCAGTTTCAGGATTGGGTTATGTTAATAAGTAGATAGATCATGTGATTTCTTAAGGATCTCATTAGTTTATGCCACACAATAATAACTACCATTATCATAACTTTGAACATTAATATATGATGAACACTCATAAGTATTGGTTGAAATAAATTTTCGTATAATGGTTTATAGTGTCTTCAGACCAAAAAATCATAAATTATATCTTCCATCAAAATGATTTCAATATATACTAGAGGCATTTGGTGGAATAGTTGAAATATTCCTTCTTTCGATAGAATTCTATTGATGTACACTATTCACAATATGAATCTTCATAATCAAGGGCTTTATGATGATTCTATATCAATAGATACTTTATTTAGGTTTTGGAGATAGTTTCCCAATGATGGTTCTCCACAGATGGTGATCTATGTTATTGAGAACATTCTGTTCTACCGTTAGTTTAATGAAAATTGTTGATGGGTTATTGTCACAATTCATAGTGGGATGTGCACCGAGAAACTAATAAGATATTATATGATATATTACGATAGTTATGGTGGGCATGTGTTTGGTTGGGAATTTTTGAATTTGATTCTCATTGTTATACAGGAAAACAGGTGGAGGACGAGCACCAAAAAAACTATTGGTTTAATTCATCCTCTTAAATTCTCTAAATGGAAGAGGGTTGAAATTTCAATAGACATTATGGGTGGGGTGTTGACTCATACATTTAGAGGAATGAATATGATATGGTATTAATTGATAGGATTACCAATTTAACTCACTTCATTCACATCCAATACTTCCAATGTTCCGAAGTTAGGAAGCCTCTACATGAAATAGATTATTCGTTAGCATGGATTTCTATATCATCTAAAATCTGATAGGGATTATTATTTCACATACCACTTTCGTTAGAGGCATTCAAAAGTAATTGGGATCTCATGTCCATTGGAGCACTAACTATCATCCATAGTTGGATGGCCAGACAAAAAGAGATATATTGATTCTAGAGGATATGCTTCGATATTGAGTTCTCGACATTGGTGGGTCATTGGATGATCACCTTGAGCTAGTTTATTTTCTTTTATAACCATATATACTAGTTAACAATCATAATTGTACATTTCAAGCTATTATATGGATTAATATGTCAATCTATATCGTTTTGGTTTTATATTGTTGAAATTTCCATGGTTGGACCAAGATAGTTTGATGGGACATCAACAAATATTTAGTTAATTAATCAGAGAATTTCAACATCACAGATACGATATATGTATTATGACAATCATCTCCAAAGACCTATATATTTCTTAGTGGGTGACTATATGTTTTTTAATTCTTCATCCTAGTTGGGTCATCGATGAGTTGGGATGTAATGGAAGATGGGTCCTTGTTTTGTGGGACCTTTTGTGGTTGTTGAGAAGGTGGTAAATGTTTCCTAATGTCTGGAACATCCACCACATATTTTTTCAATACATAACATATTACTTGTAACATAACTGATAATATATTTATCTAATATTAGTAATGTTTTGAGCTGGAGTGATATTGATATTGAACATAATTTATCATTGAATGAGAGACTTTTCATGATAGTTGATTCATAGAATCTTGTGCTTCGTGGGAAGACCATAAATTTGGTTCATGTGAAATTGCAGCATGGTTTTGATAGTAAATAGACATTATATTGTGAGGAATTGATGAGAGAGAATTGGCCACATATTTTTAGAATAAAATATTATTCATAGGATTTCCTGGTGCATTTTTTTTACTATAGCGGTTGTAGCATCCAATTACTGATCTGGCAGGAACATCATTAACTTTTTCATGGGTTTTTTTATTGACTATGTAAAGTTTTTAATGATTTTTTAGGATACCTATAACCGTGAATTCATATATTTTTTGGACAGACAACTTTTACTGACCTTCTCTAAAGGCTGTCATAGGGTTTCACACCTTATAATGAGGTTACACAGCCTCTAATTGTTCCTAGGAGCATAATATGAAAAGATTCATGTCGTGTGGATATTCACCCCATGGAATTCACACATCATGAATATAATTTATACATCATGAGTAATTTAATGAATTTTTTCTAATTAAATTGATGGGTTTGAGTGGTAATAAAACATAACAATTTCACAGCATGTAGTCAGATTACACATCATGAAATACCCAGAATATGGGATTCCAAATGCGAATCATGACTAATATAATCATTATCCTCCTATGAAATTTTGTTTCTATTGACACAAATTCTTACCCATGCGATCTTCATTTTCTAAAACCCTTTTTAGATCCTCTTGTTTGATGTTCGATCTTCATTGTGTTGGTAGTATAATTCTTGGGGATGTTTTCCCCCTAATTATTCATCTTTCTATGATTCTCATCCTTTCATATTTTTATATATCTACCATAAATTGATGGATATATTCCTTGTGATGTATGATATTATATCTATGTTATGTTTCATGTTCATCTATAAATTCATTCACTTTAATGGGTTCTGTTTCCAGTTTTGAGATTTAGTAAAATTGTAGGTGATTTTGGCTCATTGGGCCAAATTGATTATCCTATAATTTCTTGATTTATTACAATTTTTTATTTAAATTCAATGGATGAAAATTGGATTTAGTTGATTTGATAAAATGAAATTCCAATTAAATGAGATATATCAAATTGGTTTGACATGAAAAATTTGGGAAACCCCCATTTCCATTGAATTGGGGAGCCTATGTGTAATTTGTTGATTTAAATTATTGTATTTAAATTTAAAATTTGAAAGAAGATATATCAATTAAAATTTTTATTTTAAATATATAAATGGATTATGAAATCGATTCAAATTTTTTTTACTGGATTTCAAACATGTCAAAATGTATTAAAAAGTATTGATAGAAACACAGTGGAATTATCATGATAAAAAGGCATGTTTTTTTGATAAAACATATTTTGGTTTTAAATGGAAATTGGAATTTTCTATGGTAGTAATGGGATTGAATTTTATTTTAATTATTCTTAAAATAATTTACCCATCATTGATTATATTAGAGAACATGAAATCTGTAGGTATTTTTTGAGTTAATTGAGAATATTTTATGCTTATATAATGTTGTAAACCATAAATGAAGGAGGTCAGATCATCTATGGGATGGTAATGAGCTGCCTTTGGATAGTGTCATATGGTTGTGTGTATACACATTTTCCCATGATCAGTTAGAGTATATGGATTCCTATATCCTAGATCATTCTTACATATTTGGAAGATGATCATGCTACTCAATTATTATTTATATTTGTGATATAAATTTATGCCAATGTTTAAAACATCATTTCATTCCTTATAAATATACATGAACTATTTTATGTAAATTTTTTATTTAATTCGTGTTTTAGAGATATTAAACCATCAAAAATTCTTTTCATAAAGTATGTTCAATAATTTAAAATATATAGAATGCTTTTTTATATGATTATAGATACCAAACCTATTTAATTTAATATTTAATGGATTTATTTTGGTTAATCTATTTTTTGGCAAATGTTAGGGAATCTTTGGTGAGAACCTAAGGGGATTTTTGTCTCACTCCCTACTTGTTCCATCATGTGATTGAAGATTATCTCATTCTAGTTTTAAGAATGGTGAAATTATATATTGGAGATGGATCTATATTTTGAGCCTTTTGTGTGGTGAGTTGTGTCCTTACGGACTTGGGATGTTCTTACCTATTTTAGAAAATTTGTTGTAGTACTTTGGGCTCTAATTCCTTATTTAATTCTGGTACCTAACCCCAATTGGATTTTCTTTTGTATGCACATTTATTTTATTGAATATCATCCAATTTTTTTTAGAAAATTCCATCGCACTAGAATTTTGTGTGATGTCAGGTGATAATTTCCAACCCATAGGGATTGGGAACAAATTTTGGACTATGATAGGGCTATCTCAATTATCAGGTTACCAGGGTACTGAGGCTGGTTTTTGACAATAACTATCATGGGGAATGTCCACCTATCCATACTCATTTATATAGTTCAATTACACATTATATGAATGTTGAATTTAGTTTAAGCCATTACATTTTAAAAGAAACCATAATAATACATAAATAATTTAGCATGGCCTTACCATATATATGGATCATTTCAGTTGAAAATAATTTGGACCATTTTAGTAAAAATGAAACCACCATCATGCATTAACTAGTCAAAACACAGCATGGAAAATTATTCCAGTAAGAGTAATCCATTATATACAAGTTGTCTAACTAAATTTTCTTAAACATGGAAACTTTATTCAATGAAGTACATGTTCAAAAAAAATATATCATTTTAATTACATTTATAGGATTCTACTATCGTGAAATATCTATATAATCATATCCATTAAACATAGGAATGTAATCTAATTCAAAATATAATGAAATTTTAAATTTAATGGGTCAATTATCAAGGGGGGTGAAAAGGAAAAAAATATAATGACCAATTGGGATATTCCAAGAACAATGAGACCAAACACCAATGGATATTCCTACGTACAATGAAACATACATTATACAAAGTCCGTATAATTGATATGTTATGCTGATAGCCAAATTGGGTTCCAAGCATTTGGTGCCACTAGGCAAAAAACGACCAATTTCAAAGAGGAACCCCTAAAGGAGGATATGTAGCGTATGTGTGAAGTCTAACCACTAAAACATATTGAATAAACCTATATTAAAAAACTGGGGTTATTTTCACATATAAAAACTAACACATTAGAGATTCTTGGTGAAGGTCGGAACATGACAAAATTGACTGATTATGAAACAACCAAAAAACAAATGGAAAATGATGTGACCACCTAACATAAGTCCATAGATAATTCATCACATGACCTTAATATCATATTTTATGTAGGCTGGGAGAGATATGATAAATGGTTCAATACCCTGAGAATATGGCATATGATCCTAAAACCAAAAAACACAATAAATGGTAAGAAGAATATGTATAGGAAGTATAGGTGAGAATAGAATTGCCATAAAATTTTCAACACTTACGTAAAATTGTTGATTGGACTTTGGATAGAGGAGATCGAATAGAACCCATTTTTGAAGAGAAATAAGGATAAAGAGGAGGAAGGGAGATGATCTGTCCACTGGATTAAGGAGAAAAAATAAGCTTGCTAAAAGAAAAAAAGATGAAAAAATGGTCATTTATCGCAAAAAAATGGGTTTCCATGGTTTAGGTTCAAAATTTTCAAACTATATGTAAAATATGTTATATTTCTATGTTCCAATACCAATTTAGGACTCCTTCCCATGAACCTGGTCCAGTATGATTTTATTCAAACCGTATGGCCAACAGGTGCCTTTGCTTGAAGATTCATGGGCGTACGACCTAGGTTTCATGGTTTAGAAAATCCCATGGCCCAATTATTTTAGCACAATTTCAAGTAATCCAAGATCAAAATGAACCTTGGATACTCCCATGACCTTTGTTACTTTATTAAGGCTCATATCTAGGGACATTTATGGTATTCATAAAGAACAACCAACTCTCCATACCATTGGGAAATGTTGGGTCGTTAGAAACATGTTTTCAAAAACATATAAAACTCATTACCAAAGTGGATTTTATGAAAATATTTGATTTAATGGATTTTGGACATGTTCATAGGCCATTTATCCCTTAATATTAAGGTTTAGTCCATTATTGAACATAATTTTACCTTAATCAGTGTATGTAATTTTAAATACATTCATTAATATTATTGGTCAAAACCTGTGTTGATATTATTATATTATAATTATTATTGTTATTAAAATAATTTATTTCCATTTTTCAAATTCAATTCAAAGATGTTCCAAGAATAAATTTAATGCTAATGTCATAGATGTGGTGAGAAGAGGGTTTTTAATGTAAAATGATCAAAAGTTCATTAAGTCATTATATCTAAATTAAATATAAAAATGATAAAATTATTTTCATTGGATTAATATTTATATAATTGATCTATTGTTATATCAAAAAAATTAAAATATAATTTAACATTTATAATTATTTAATTGAATATGTAGTTATAAACTAAAATTTATTCTTTTCTCTATTCATAAAAAATGATACTTATGAAAATAAAACAAAAAAAATAACCGAAAGAAAATATTGACGTTCAGAATTAAGAAATTTAGTTTATTTTGTAAAATAAAATTTATAGAAGTGTGAAAATTTATTTTTCTAATTGGTTCACCACTAAGAAGAGATAAGACTCAGTATTGCATATAAAACAAGCTAAATCATAGATCTGTGTAGTATAAGATTTCTTTGTTGTTTTGTATAAAAAAATCATAACATATATTAAAATAGAAATAAATAATAACATTTTTCTTTAATATAACACATTAAAAATTAATATTTTTGTGAAAATTCAAAATATTAAATGTTTAAATTATTTCAAAAATAAACCGCAAAATCATATGGTGTTACAAGGACCCTAAAGGCCACTGTTGCGCTTGAACAACTAGAAGAGTCAGAACTCAATTGCCGTTATTTTAGGTTACCGACAACAATGAGAGTTTAAATCATCTAGGATATAATCTGGACATCCCAAAGAAATCCGAATTCTTACATGGACTGCTGATAGAGGAATTTGGAGTTAGACAATAGACAATATGACTTCATGAAGGTATCATCTGTGAATGGATTATATATATATTTTCATAGGGATAAGTTATCTCTAATATTCAATTAATCTTACTTATATTGTGTAGGGTTTTTGAGGAGGCGTATAGAATATACCTACAACCACACTAAGATATAGATGATGATGTCCTCCACATTTTACAATTGAGGATGTATGTGAACAACTAATAAAATATTAGATACTATGTAAATCTGAACATTATTATTTAATTTAACATTAACAATATCCCAATATATATCACAGAATTGATAAGAGGATATACGTAAAGGGAATGATAAATTCTTGGTTTATGTTTTATGTTTGTATTAGTCCATATTGGGGATATCTAGGGAGTTACAGAACCACAAGTGAGCTCATTAACCTCACATTTATTTATAGAGTTTTTTATTTTCAGTATAAAAATACATATTATTGGAATAATATAATAACACTATTATTTAATTTTAACACTTATTAATATTTATAAAAAAAATTAGAGTTAATCTTAGTGTTAGAGTAGGTTTTTTATCCCTCTGAATCGTCAGTGTTGGCAAAATAAATATATTAAAAATATTATTTCACATACAAGCTGTTAAATTCTTAATAAGGATATATATCATGAAAAGTGTTTTCGTTTTGAAAAATGAAACTACCATTAAAACATTTACATAGGGTTTATGGTATCCTTGACATAACCTTTGGTGCGTTCAATGTTTGTTTTATGAGTGGTCTTGGGGTTGATAGTAAAAAAAATTATTTATTTAATAAATAATTATGAACTAATACACAATTTTTTTAGACCCAATAATTGGTAAATACTAGGGTTACCTAAAGAACCATATTTTTCTGATCGATTCATGGAGTAGATGTTTTAATCTTCCACAAGATCTGGGATCCATGGTATGTTTCCAGTGGAAAATGTTTTTATCAAGAGATTTCAGGGATCTCACTAAATAAATAAAATAATGATTCTTTATTCATTATATTTTGATCCTATATTATATTTTGATGATTATTATTATTAGATTAATCCTAATTGTGATTATATAATATCTAACATGAATTAATCCATTTAGTGTATTTTATTTTAGGTTGATGTATTGATTTGCGGTTAATGATTATCATAATGTAATTATAATTTTTATAATATTTTTATGATCCATGTTAATTATTATATGATAATAATTGTCATATTCAATAAAAATCACCAATATGAATATTTCAAAACATCTGTTTATCAATTTTGTTTCATTTTTTTATCCCCTAACTCTTGGAGTCTTCATTGTTGGTGTTCTGTTTGACGGGTGGTTCAACAAAACCCAAAAATTAATGGTAGCATAGGAGGTATTTGGAACAATAGATCATTATCATGAGTTCTGAATTGGGATGGAAATCAATTTATATGTAAAATGATAACAGATTAAGATAAAGAGTTTATATTATGTGTGGATCATTTTTGGGTTAGTGATTCTATGATGTGGTGTGATGAGAATCGACTTCCAAACAGATGGGTGAATGGAATCTAGCCACCAACATGGACTAAGTTTAGTCTAATATAGATAATAGATCTATGATTGTGATAAGTAGTGTATCTGCATTTGATTATTGTGTGAGTAAGACAACTAAAAAATTATTTACAATCCATGAAAGACAAAAACACACTACTTTATGGTTCAGTGGAAAACACGTCGTGTGTAGAATTTTCCACAATATATAAAGATTACGTGAAAATTAAACAACCAAAAAACATGTAGAATCTCAAATAATATATTACCCTTTATCATTTAATTGTTGTGTAACTAGGGGTATATGAGAAAGGGAACATCAAGAATACATGTGAACATACATGTCCACAATAAATGGTTATGACCAATAGACACAAACACAACCACTGTACATGAACACTCCATGTGTAAATGGGAATGGATTATAGGACACAAAAATGGATAGTCCAAGACCTATCAAGTCATTCCATTTATAAACTATTCCTTCCATGTATTCTTCTTAGGATGATTTAGTCTCCAAATTTATTTAGTTTAGAGAATTATCAGTAGGGTTGGTTCCCAATGTATATCCCTATGAAGGAATACTAAGGCATAAAATCCTTAGAATAGGATGAGTTATCCACATTATAGGATAGTTATGGATGTAGTCAGGTATCCCCCTATAGGGTATAAAGAGAAATTCTCTACCTTCCATCCCTTGTCTAGCTTAGGAATCCCATTTTAAAATTTGGGAGTGTGTTTTCCCCATTATATTTTATTACCATAGGTATGGTTAGGTATCCCCAATAGGCACCATGTGATTTCCCGGATCATGGTATTGAAATCCTCTAACATAAATTTTTTTCTATTTCATGGTGAGGTATGATTGGAATGACCTCTCAAATTAGGTGAATTAGTGTTAACGAGATATAGAGATTATGTTCTCTTGAACAAGAATTACCTTGAAGCATCAAATAGAATTCTTAGATAGACAGTCAGTTTATAAAGTAACTTGGAATCCTAGTATTTATATTTATCATATATCGGTAATTATAGTTAATATTGTTTTTATATACCTCACTATTTCCATCATCAGTGTTTTATTGACATGAACCTATTATTTTTTATTATGTTTGGTGATATTTGGGTTTCCCACCGGGTATGATGTACTAAAACAACATGGTATCTTCCCACTGATGTCAAATATTATACAGAAAAAAATAAATTCAATATATTGGGGTTCCAGGATCTGGTAGATCCTAGTACGGCTAGACATAATATAATCAACTCCTAGTGTTGTTTCCTATTGATTGTCCACTTTATCAAAATGGCAGACTCTTTGATAATTTTTTCTTCTTATATTTGGATATTATTCACAATAGTTTTTATGTTATACTCTAACACGGGATTAATTTAATTCATATTTCTCTTAGTTATACATTTTATTTTTCATTATAGTTGTTGTTTGAGCTGTTTGATTGTATACATTTACCTTAGGATAATGTCTCCTATGAATTTGATATATCATCTTATCATTTATAAACATACCTTGGCCTATTGTTCAATGTATTTGGTTTTCACACTTGGCTTATCAATTACCATGCAATCCCTAATGCTTTGGTTCATGACATATTAAAAAAAATATTTACAAATTTTTCCTTCTAAATATATCATTTTAAGTCACAATAAGTTTTTTTATTTGACAATAAATTGTATAATATATATAAAATTAATTCATAAAAGTTAATTCAAATTTATAATTAATTTATACAAATTATCAATTTTTTTTGTAAATTATCTTAAAATTTTGAAATTTTAATGAATAGTAAAACATTGTATAAATATAAGGTTTTTATTATGAAATCATTTTGATATAAAAATGTCATAACATATGTTATAAATTATTTCACATCCGAAAATATTAAATTTGTTAAATAATATTCTAAAATATGAAAATCAACATTAAAATCATATATCTAATTTCCAATGTTTAAATAGTGTATTATTTTTTTAAAAAAATTCTGTTACGAAATATTTTATATTCCATTTCCAAATTAATAAAATTATAATAAGTTTTTTATAATAATAATTAAAAGTTATATTTTTATTTTCAAGTTATATGATCCTTAAACATGGGTATGAAAATGGTACTTAATTTTTTCCAAAATTGATTTTTAAATCGAAATCCAAAAATTTATTATAAAAATATTTCTCATTTTCTAAAAATTCTCACATGTACTCCAATTATTAATAAAAAAATTAATTAATAGTAATACTTTATATTTATCCATAAATATTACTTTCATGAAGTTATCAGGACTCTAATGTTCTTATTTCATGTGGTGGGATGTTATATAGAACCATATAGGTTCTTTTTATGTTTTTTTACTTTTACCTTTTTTAATCATAATAAATTCATATAAATTTCAATGTTAAATTATTTTTCATCAATTTAATAAATATTTTATTTTTAATATAAATAGGAGATTATCATTATCTCACACATTATACTATCTTCATGAGTAGTTATAAGTCTAAATACATCAATAGAATATAAATCCATTATCCATATCCTTAAATATGATATATATTTATGGTATTGCAGATTTATTATTTCGGAACATGATAAAATATTTAATGAATGATAGTTGAGAAAAATATGGCCTATCCTCCACTACAACCCCTATTCACCAAACCCTATTTTTTCAAAAATGGACTTTCAATGACAAATAAATTAGCCCTATGAGTTTCTGAACAAGAACCATTAATATCTCTAATGCTTATAATAAATGTCTGTCACATACTTATATGATGAATGAATATTACATTGTTACTCAATTATATTTTCATATATGATGAATGTATCTTACATAATTACTCTATTATATTTACTTTGATAAGGTTGTTTTTCATTAGATTATGAAATTACACATTGAATATAACTTTCCAATTGGATATTCTACAGGATTTCCATATTATTCCATTCGTTAGGGAAGCCATGAATATCCAAATATCCCTTAGTCCCCTAAGGATAATTATATATTACATAATAATTTTTAGGTAAAGGGTCCCTTATGGAACAATCACATGTTGTATTTTTTAACAATTAATTTATCCTGATGAATGCATTAGAATTATTAAATTATGGGTGATAGATAAAACAATATATCCCCACAATTAATTGGAAGGACACATGAGATATTCTAATATAGATTAATAAAAACATACTAACTATTTATTCTTTATTACCTAGCACAAGGTCTTGGTGGTATGGTATTGATATCCGACGTTAGTCTTTTTATAATTTTCGGATTGATTTTATCTATATAGTTTTTTTCTATTTTTAATATAATGAAATGATATTTAATAATAAAATATTATTTTTATATTGAATCATTTGACTATTTATTTATTAGATATATTGTTTTTAGTTTTTACTGAATGTTATATTATGCATAATGTTCTCCCTTACTAACAATATACACTCCACATTTATACTTTTACCTCATTTATCATGGAAACCATGAAGAATCATATGTATGATCTATGGTTAACCATAAAAACATAGAAATATTACATTATTTCATCAATTTTAATGATATTTTTAGAATTTTTATTATAATATATTATTAATTATTGAATTTTATACTAATAGAACCATATTGTATTTGTGTTTTAGATATGTCCTGGAGTAATCTTGTGAACAATTTGGCATGGCTAGTGTCATACTGTTGTGGTGTAGTTAAATATGTTGCATGTTTTATGAAATAATACTCGACCTCATAGTTATAATCCCAACCTACTATTATATTTTTATATAATAATCAATGGATTATGATTTTAAATTGTTTAATATATTGAATAATTATTTAGGTATTAAATTATTATTAGGGTAATTTTACATTTCCTTCCATGTAGTTGTAACAATTGATAATTTAAAAAAATCTCATCAATTTAGATAACTATTTGAGTTTAGAACATGGTGTTTGGATGGAAATATATGCATGTTCCATCCTTATACATTGAATAATATCACTAACAAATAATTTCCTTAGATGTGTATAACTCTTCTTCACTCACTCTCTAATCCTTTAACATGAAATTTTTAGTAGACAATGGATAAGGGGAGACTATTACTGATATTTTGGATATATGTGGAGATTTTGGATCCCTTACGAAGGATGAACCCATTGGATTCTCCTTAGTGATTATGGTTGAGCTCATATAACACTATAATACATATCCAATGAACTGGGTAAAGGTATATCAATTTTTTATCTTAATATTAATTCGAAACATACAGGTAGATCATAATTTTTTTATTTTTTATCCTTTTATTGTATTTATGATAAATACAATCCCATATAATCCCATGTATGGTATCAATTAATGCCTATTTACATTTTTTTTCTTTTCAAATGAAAAAAATTCAATATTGAGTTTAAAGGTACTACGACATATACCCATTGAAATATAATTTTGTTCTTAACCAATTGAATAAAATGAAAATAATGGTTTTGTGAAATCTGATTTTTTGTTATATATATTATAAGAACATGACACAGACACATGAAATGGATATTGAGGGATTCCCAAGAAAAACATGAGAATATAATCATCGTTTGATGATGGTTTATTTCATGGTTATAAGAGTAATATAGAGTGGTTACATACAATATAAGGACCAACCATTATGCTATTCCAATCCTTTTTGGTCTTATGAATCCCTACACAACAATCAAGAAATGGAATTTAAATGATGACATGAACCAAAAATAGTTTTTTCGAAATTGGTTGACAAGTACAAACTGAATAATCAAAATGGCACACCTAAAATAAAAAGGGTAGATGAAACAGTTTCTCATGAAATGGATAGAGGCATAACTAAAAAACATGAACAAAATTAATTGGATAAGAAAAATGTTTTGTCACGAAAACTTTGGCCACATTTAAAATGGATTATAAAATGGTCTTTCTCTTAACATGAATAGAGGTGTGACAATGAGAAGTCCATTTCAAAGAGATTTCTATTTTAAATGGAATATTCTTGAAAATTTGTCATTTAAATTCCACACAATCCATATTAAGTGGATTTTAAATAAAATATACAAATTTTTTGCATATGTGATCATGGTTTAAGTTAGTTGTACATTTTATTATGATTTTTATAGAATTTATAAACTTTTAGATAGAGATAAAATATGAAAAAATTTATATTAGTTTAAAAAATAAGAAAACTGTAATTATAAAATGTTTATTCGAAATTATTTTTTGTAAAATTATTTAATATGTTCCAATTTTTTTTTATATGATAAAGAAATCGATTATTTATATAAAAAATAAATGAAATTGAATTTATATTAATTATTTATATATAATATGGAATATTTATTTTTGATATTAGAAGTGATAATAAAATAACTATTATTTAATTAATATGATGTATTTCATATTAATTCCATGTAAATTATAACATAAATATTTTTATATTGGAAAAAATATATATTTTTATGTTATCTATGCCCAAATTATGTGTTGATAATAACTTATTTAAGAATTGTTCATAAATGTTTTATATCATATCTAAATTTATGAATTATTCATTATTATTACTACTTCATACAGTAGTATTTATGAGTATGATTCATATAATTATAATTTATGGTTTTGGTTAATTAGTTGACAAAAATTTAAGTTATCATACTTAAATTAATGGAGTTACATGCTTAATATGATTATTTTTTAGATTTTAATTATATTTTTATATATTATGTGTCAAAATTTTGATCGAATTGAGATATCCCTTTGAGTAATGATGAAAAGGTAGATTCATTTTTCTTTAGTTGAGAAATGATATATGCATCCATATGGTTTGAACAGATTAATTTAGTTTAAGGAATAATGATAACAAACTAAATTATTTTATTAATTTATACATCAATGGAATAAATAAGATAATAAAATTAGATTAAATCCCCATAAAATTACTAAGTGTTATATTCCTTCTAAAGAGATCACCTATTAGGACCTCAAGAATCCATATATATATGTTTTGGTAATGTTGGTGACCCTATATTATCTTTTCAATGAGATAAATTTATATTTTTTCCAAAATAGGACTTCGTAACATTTAATTAATTTTTTTAATTGGCTATTAAACAATTATAGAATTAAGAAATTAGATGAATAATGTTATGTTTTCTAAATAACTGACAGGGTAAAGCATTATATTCTTAACTATATAAGAGAAATATATGATATAAAACAATTATACCCTACCTAAAAAGTTAGGTGATTCATGAAATGTATAATATCACCAAATAATGATGAAATTTGGATATTATACTAGTAATATTTGTGAAGTAAAACTCATGGGTCATAATTTTCATGTCACAATATTTACTATAAATCATTATTAAATTATTATAAAACATGATGCTTATTTTATAAAAGATTTTATTATATAAAAATTGAATTATCTTCATCAAAGTTAACATTGAGAAAACTACATCATATTTTAAATATAAAAATAATAAACATCTTAAACTAGTATAGAATCATAAGAATTGTTCTTATGATAATAGAAAATTTAAGGTGTTACGGTAACACATTACTGAGTAATTAAAAGTTTGTGTTTTTTAAAAAGTGATTCTAGATACATATTTTAAGTATATATGAATGAACATACTGATTCAAATACATTTTATGAATGTTAACCTAAATGAATTTACTCTCTTCTCATATATTCAATATGAATATGTATGTAAATGATTTTCAGATTTCGGGTTGGTCTTAAGGGTTTTTTAGGAAAATCTAATTGATAATCATCATAATAAATGTTTAGACACGATTAATGAGTTCAAAAAATATATATCCTATTTTAATGAATTGATGATGGTAACGTATCAAGGCATGCAATTCATAGTTATAATATTAGGTAGAAAATAATAATATGTAATGGTTTTAGCTGGTGAAGGAATATTAGATGGTGTAATTTTTATCAAAGGTTGTTAAAACCAAAATGAGGTGTAAGATAAGTTGTGAAATGGTTTTATAGGCGATGGATTTTTCTTATATAATGAAAATGGATTTTGAAACTACTTATATATTTGAAGTTATTTACTTTTTTACAGAATGAAATTACTAAAATTTGAAGGCTATCAGATAATTAATATAAATTTTACAGTTGTTATAAGTATAATAGAAATGAAAAAAATTGTATGATATATCATGAAATGTTACCCAAGATGAATGTGTAATGGATATATAAATTATCATGATTGACATAAAATTAATATTTCATTTTAATATGGATTTAAATAATTATTATTTATTGTTATTTATTCGTATTACTGTGATAATTAATGTTGTTTATTATGTAAAGAGTTATATGAACCATATAAGATGATTGTTTTATAAAAAATTCTAAATAAATCATCCTATTATATAATTTTTTTGTATAATAGTTAAAAATATAATGATTATTATCCACGATGAGAGAATTTATTTAATAAATTATATATAATATGAGGGAAATGATTTACACAAGTTAAAGTGGAATATGTTATTGAATTATATCTTAATTTTAAATTATTTCTCTAGAAAACTATACATTATAAAATATTGATAGTTATAATATATATTTTTCCAAATATTTAAACTAAAAATTAATCAGTGTTATTTCCTAACACAAATGAGTTTAGGTAAGTTGACATGATATATTAAAACAAATATAGGATTTATGTTACTAGTGGGTGTACATTTTGAACTTATATATATCCATGATTATCAAATAAAAGATTAAACTTTTCAAATTAAATTTAAATTCCACTTGATATCCTAAATGGAATTTAATTACATGGATAAATAGAAATATATAGAGTTATGTTTTGTTATTTTATTGAATTGAATCCATATTTATATTAAACATTTGTTTAGGACATGTTTGTAAAAATAATATAATGTAATGTGTATGTGTAGTTAACAAAAGATTTCAATAAAATTGAATTGTTCCCAAATCATAATGATGGTGGACATACAAAGAGCTCTAAATAGAAAGTTGACATTATTAACATCATAACATTAGAGTTTGTGAATTAATATAAATTCAATTCAATGTTCAATCATTTTATCATTATGAATATTAATCATGGATACATACTGCATAGATATTAGTCACTAAGATTGTTTTGTGGGAGTGTTTTATTAGGTGATCTAATATGTGTAAAGTGATACGTAGATATATAGTGAGTTTAAATAATCACTAAAATTATAGAAAACATATAGCCTATCTATTGTTCTTTCATATATGATATAATTGATGTGAACATATGTATAGTTTTGTTAGTTTTCTTAAAATATTATATTAATATAAAATTTATCATGTTATAATAAATTATGTATACACATTATCGTTCATTAAATTTGGATTCGTATATTACATGAATTGTATTGATTATTGACTTCTTAGAGAAAGAAAATGAGTTGTATCACGTAGATGATCATCATGGAGTATAATAGGTTGGGAAGAAATATTGAGTCTATCTTGGGTAGGATTTTCTTTAGTGATATGTAATATACTTTTACAGAATAAAATGAGTTATTTGTTCTAGATAAAACACCAATCATAACTAATGGTCTCTAATACACAATGTATTCTATATCCTAATGGTGTATGTGTTATAAAGAATTCAAGTCAATGAGGTTGGAAAGAAACTTCTCATGAGAGTAATAATATTTTTATTCCTTTCATATACAATTCATAAGTCATTGAATATTAGGGCTGGTGGGTTATGTTGATGATCATGTAATTTTTTATGGTTTAATCAAGATGTGATTTTTTCTCTCATGTGATGATTCTTACATATGGACCCCCAAAAGAGATAAAATGAGGACGTTCTTGTCCATATAAAGATAAGGTACGTGTGATTTTATGATTTATTCATTTAAGTGGTATATGGTATTCTCTTATTATTATCTGAATGACTTGAAATTTATTAATAAAATTGTGTAGACCATACTTTACTTATTGAGAATTTTTGGGTAAGCTATACTAGTTTGAAATTCTCTATGTCCCATCATCACTCATTATATTTACCAATGTGATTATATTATTATTAATAATTTTATATTACATCAATGGAGGAAACATGTAATGATGTAATTGTGTTTGGTATAGATCAATCCATATCACTTTTTAGTTTGATTTGATTTAAAAATTTTATAGTGGCAACACATATTATACATATCTGAATTCAAGAATTCATAAATTTATTTAAATTATATATGTTAATATCTGATCACACTTTATTGTGGTTTAAAAATAGATCAAATTAATGAAACTCTATCGGTGTACCAAGAAGTATTTTATAGGATATCTGGAAGAAGATCCTGTTGGATTCTCATAAACCATTACATGTTATATAAAATATGGTGGAAATGTATGAAATCAATTTGAATTGAATATTTCTAAGATAACCAATATATTTTGAATTTTTTTCACAATTTTTTACAATTCATGTGACATAATATTAACAAGATCTAAATATATGAGGCTTTAGTGAATGTGAGGCATTTATGGAATTATGAACTGAATATATCCCCATATCATAATCATCCAGACCAATTTTTTTTTGATAAAAGTGTAAAATATTACCTTATTTGTTTTATTTTACTATAGGGTAATTCTTTTCCTTTCATTCATTAGGTAAAAACACTCCAATTCATAGCATTCTTCCACTCAAGATGATTAATGTAAATATAAAAAAATGATTCTATAAGTTTTAATGTCTAGAATAATAATTCAAGTGTTAAATGTTAATTGTACGAATTAACAAGTATATGAAAATGAGTATCAGTGATTTATAATTTTTTAAATTCCACATCAATATAGATAAAAAATTTTGTTCAAAATTAGTTATTTAGATATCTATATAAACATGATCAATCCCTACAGGTGGGTGTAATTCTATATTTCCAAAAATCCCTATCCAAATATCTTCCTCTATTTATCACTCTCTTATCCCTTTAACAAGATGATTATAGAAGAGCATGGATATGGGAAACTTTTTCATGAGTTTTGAGAGATTTATGTTTCCTATGGAATCCATATAATGGGGAATCTCGTTGGTTTCTCTTTTATGATCTCAATTAGGCTCTAGTGATATGATTGTCAAAATAGAAATAAATTGTGATTGGTATGTTATTAATTAATTAATTTATTATTTCTTATAAATATATTGAAAAATATTATACATATTTTGGTTTCTGATATTCCATTGTGTATTGAATGTGTTTCATCCCTCCAAAACCCATCAGTTCATGTATGTTTCTATTATCCTGAGAATACTAAACTTAATGATTATATGTATTGTTATTTTATGTATTATTTTATCGTTATTATAAATTTACACTATCATTTGGTGTCTATAATTGGGATTATTATTTTTTTATTAGAGAAGGTTTAATATAATATTTGGGAATATGATTTATAAGAACATAGTTAGACAACCAAACATTATGATAGACCTTAAATATTATTGATATTTTCCTATATTTAATTGAATATTGTATATGAATTTTTACTAATTATGTTTGATTTATTAATTATGTTCCATTATTCTTAGTGATATTAGTAATATAATTAGTATATACCATTTTTCATAAATTTTACCCAGTTTATTGACATGAAATAATGTGATTATCTGAAATCCTTATCACGATTTCCCTAGTGACTAAACAGACGATGCCAGTGTTGGAGATGAATTTGTTTTCAATATATTAGGTAAGTTGACTCAAGATATAACAAATATTAATTCTTATATGTGATATGTATGATGTCGATTATGATGGAAATTTGTAATTATTTATATTTTCTAATTAACAATTGTATATTGGTTAGTAGGTTCGAACACATGGGATGGACAAGGTATTGTTGAGTAACCAAAATTTTTAAACAAGCCTGTTATTGTTAGAAGTGGATGAAAATATATATTTTATATTTAATCCTTATATTATATAATATTTTTCTGTAATTTCAATTATTTTTGGAATCTAGGTTGAACTGATCATATATGTAGTAAACAAGAGATATGGTGGGAATATTGAAATAATAGTGAACTAAGAACTGAAAAAATGTAGAGAATATTCTAATTAAGAGACAGGACTACGGAATATAACTCTACTGGTTGAAAATATAACATCTGCATTTATTTACTATTGAATTAAAAGTCACGAAAAATTTGTTAGACTCTATCTCTCAGAGATTAATCACTCAGAATATTGATTCTAGAACATCACCACAATTAGAGTAGCCAAACTCTGAATGTAGTTAAATTAATGATGATTTAGTAAATATAAATTATTTAATCATGTAGATTTAATGTTTAGATTTGAAATATATGAATCCTTTATATTTATATACAAATGATAAAAGAGATTTATAATTATTTTAATGAGGCATAATAATAATTTTAATTTTATGAATCAGATTCACCTTCACTAGTTGAATCTGGATTTTTTATTCAAGGAAACAAATGAGGATGAGAAATAAAAAAACCATCAAATTTAAATTCCCTAAACTAGATGTTTTTATCCTTCTATAATTACAAAAAAAATATTTGAATACAAATCAATTACGATATAAGAAAATTAATAGAGGGGAAATAGATCTCCCTCTAAAATCTTGAACTACTGCTCACGCCTATAGATCGATGACTACAGGTCATCGTATCCAAGGAATATTTGAAAGTGTCTCTCTCAAGTAACATATATAATGTTGTGAGAAGAATTATTTTAATGATGGGTCTCACATTCCTCATACTAATGCTAAATTTTTATGGAATTACTCATTTTCTTTCAGTCACCACAATTATCACCCACTCAATTATGACTTCTATAAATTAACACAGACGTGTTTTTTTTTCATGAATACTATTTCACATATGATTATCCTTAATAAAATCCACTACTCACCTGAAAATGATGAATATGATCATAAAATAGACTCTGGAATGAATCCACAAAAGAAAACAGAGATATTTGAAATCAGATCTTCATAAAGATGAGAGCCATGAAATATTTTCTTAGATAAATTAATATTATTTTTATTTTATTAATGTAAAAAATAAATTATTTATTAGTATTTGTTATCAATAATTATTTTAATTGATTATGATTGTTTTATATTATTTCAAACAATCATTATTTTTTTATTGTTAAATTATATATCAATTAATATTAATATTATTATATTAATAACTTTGTAAAATATTATTAATATTATTATTTTAAAATTTAATACATATTATTTAATTATTCTTACATAGTTAATAAATTTATTACAATATTATTATTATTTTTTATTTAAAAATAATTTTAATAACAAAATTGTTATTATAAATAGAATAATTTATTTACTTAAAATTATTACCACACTTAAATAATATTTAATATTAATTACTAATATTTTATTTTTTTATATTTTACTAAAATACTTGGTTTACTATTTTACTTTTATTATTAAGATTTACATTTATAAATATTATTATTATTATAATTTTTATTAGATATTTTTATCTATTTCCCCCATTTTCTTCTTCACTACATACGAGGGGGGGGGGGTAAGGTGTCTTCCCCAAAAATCCACCATCGAAATCACCTCAACAACAACATGGAATGTGACGATAGTATCTGTAGCACCGATGAGTTCGGTAGGTGGTCGGTGTTCCAATAGTGTCTCAATCTCCCTCAATGACAACTCCTCATTCTATCCTTACAAGTTAACAATGATAACATGTCTTGGTTTCAGTCCACATCGGCAGCAGACCAACAACTCAGTGGAAACAAGCTGCATCATCCTTGGATTGATGTTTGGGGGTTTATCAATATATTTATCTGGTTTGATGCTTAAAATTGAAAGTGGTAGTTGGTGGGTATCCAATTTGTGTAGTTAAGTCAGAATGGTTTTGTATCTTTGGATTTGATTTGGAAATTAGATTTTTAGAACAATGTTTTATACATGGCAGTGGTGAGTCTATGAAATATCGGTGAGACAATTGAATCAAGATGTATCGATGAAGGGAGGAGAAAACTGTGAGATATATTTATCTTGAAAGATCAATCATACATATCAATGGTGCACGATTAGTGAGACAAATAATGAAGATAGAAACATTTGTGAGTAGAAGAAGGCTCCATTAGTGAGTCAATGAGAGGAGTGGTAGGGGAGATAATGTCAGCGAGTGAACGAGTTATCGATTCATCAGTAGATACTGCTGGAAAAAGTATCAGTGAGCCAATTTATTGGTATATCATTTGTGTCGGTAGGTGGTATGATCAGCGACTCAAGTATCTGATGGAATACTGAAGGATTCAGGGTCGGTAGCTCACAGGAAAAATTTGGATGTAGCGATGACTACCAAAAAAATGGAAATTTTCATAGTGGGGGCTTATCTACATCAAAATAAAAATTAATTATTAAAAGAAAGAAATGTTAAAATGAACAATGTAATAAAAAAAACATAAAACATTTAAATATTTAAGAAGTAACATAAAATCCAAATTGAAATAAATATTCTATATAATTGAATAATTAATGAATTAGATTAAAATCATGAACTTAAAATAATAATCCAGATCAAATTAGTTATCTAATATTAGATTGATGAAGAAAAATAAACATTAACATAATAATAATTAAATTATCCATCAAGAACATATTAGATAAATGTTAAATTATTTAATTTTAAAACAAATAATTATAAAAAAGAAATATAACATAAAGTATACTGTAAATAAAATTAGAAAAAAAAATTAAAAAAATTGAATGAAAATATTAAAATAATGTATCGAGATTTAATTAATTAATAATGATAATTTTTTAAGAAAAAATTAAAAGATATAAAAATTATTTAATGGATAATTTAGTTAATTGTAAATAATTACACTAATTTATTAAATAATAAAATGAATGAACATATAATAATTATGAAAATTAGAATATTGGCTTAAAGTTATTGCAGATTGAATTGAAGAACCTTAAAGGAAAGTGTGATAAAATGTATAATTTAAAGACAACGAATAAAAAATTAATTTTAAAAAATGGATTAAATAATTTATTTCATTATAAAAATAATATTGTGAAAATATTTTAAAACAATCACACAATTAATTTATTAATTAATAAAAAATAAAATAAAATGATTTTCCCTAAATCATTAGTTTTAAGGCCATATCAAATTTCCCAATACATAAGCATTGATTTTCATTAAACAATGCCATGCTTTTTTATAATTTAGAAATATAAAAATTATTTTTAGTTATTCTGCTCAAAATTTAGCATGTTATATATTTTTAAAGAAGAGGATTGAGGAATGTTATTGATAGGATTTTAAGAAAATATTTTCAAAAGAAATACTTCCTAATTTTAAATACTCACTAGATGATCCTGAGAGTAATGAATCATCAACATTTGAAGATGAACTACCTCATAAAAATATTATTAAATAATTAATTAATATAAAGTCTTGTTCATTAATTCTAGTGTGATAACCTGTTAAAAATAAGTGGAATTAGTAACTTCACCAAAGAAACTTTGTAATTTTACATTTAATTAGGTTCTGAAAATAAATAATTAAGTAAATTTTTATTGAATAAATTTACTATTATAACATAAATGATTCCATACAAATAAATTTTACCCTTTTTCAAATGGTGTTCCTTATTACCCTCACCTTAATGAATTTTTTTTTGAAAATGATATTCTTTATTTTATTTTTCCAAACCATGTTTTTTGAGCAATTCACTGTTCCAATAACACATTATAAATGAAAATATCTCTAGATAAAAAAAATTTCACCCAATGCCTAAAGATTCGGTGATTTAGAGTGGCCTCTAAAATCCCATTTTACACTAGTTTTAAATTATTTAAATGAATACAATTTTAATTATCTGAATAAGGTGATTAAATTTTTATAATATATAAAAAGTGTTTCCCCAAGGATAATGATCAATCTTCCAGTTTTAAAATTTAGGATTTATTTACAAAAAAATGTATCATATATCACTTTCGAATACATTTCTAAAATAGAACATTCATAATTGAATTAAGCATATTCACTTAGAAATCATTTATCATCACATGATTCAAAATAAAGAAAATTAAAATCATCCATAAAATTATTATCCTTAGGAAAGAAATAATTAATTTTCATGATTAATCCTAAAGAGAGTTAAATTCTGATATAATTTTGAAAAGAGTACAAATATATTTTAAAAAAAGGTTCAAAAACCATTGGAAATTGATGGGCTTCCATAAAATCACATATTAACTCAATGTTAGTTGATAGACTACCCCAAAATTAAATCCCATTGTCTTCAAAAAAGTTTAATTTCAATATATAGAGGACCGCAATTAGACTTTTAAAGATCAAATAAGATTTTTCATTGATGCAGATTAATGATATGTATCAAGGTCTCAATGATAATCACATGAATTTTAGACAGAAAATATATAGTACAACATGAATACACGAATTAGCATTCAAGAAAGTGATGACTATTTTCATTTAACCTCAAAATATTATTTTGTAACCATATTTAACACAATGAAAATATTGTTTGTAAATTCTAAATTTTCATAGAATATATTTTCAATATAGTAGAAATTTTTTTGCTAAAAAATACATTAGATTAAATAATATTGATTAAAAATTGAATGTTATCCCACATTCCCCCCCCCCACATTATTTTCAATAGTGAAGAAATTTCAAAATCACAAAAACTATGTTTCATACTAATGTGAGAAGTGTATAAAAATATTTCTGAAACAATAAATGATTCATTATATTTTCTAGACTCAACAGACCCATCAATCAAATTTTTTAGCAACAACAATCTAAACAATTTGATTTATAATAAAGGGGGAACCATAAAAATTTTCCAGTAATAGTAGATTATACTTTTCAATGAAACTTTATGACACACCGCTACAGCCATATCAGTGAGTCATAGTAGAGGTGACTCACCAAAATTAGTGTAATTGTGTCTCAAGTGCAATGGTAATTAAGTGAATCCCCATTGAACTGTGTAATTTTGAATTAACCATGAATTATTTTTTGTTAACGTGATGAATAAAAATGAAATAATAAATAAAATTTACATACATCCCTTATTTGATGAATTCTCCACAAGCATATTACTGTTATTTTAGAACACAATGGCATTTTTCTACTTCAATGACACAGTGAAATCCCTCACATAGAATAAGAAAACTGTAAACCAAAAATGAACAAGATATTCACTAAAATTTATTAAGAAACACTTTATTCAAAAAAATATGAACCAAAGAGAAAAAATTACATGAACCATGGGTTGACTCTCATGAATTTGAATGATTTAAATCATCGGTAAAACACTATTAAAAATCAATTTTAGCACTGGGAAGGTAGAAGTTCCCTTGTTTTGTCCATGAAAATATATTTTTAATCTTTTTCCATTACCAAGAATAAGATTTTTCTCCTCTCCTACAATCTCCACAACACCATTTTTAAGCACAATAACAATAGTGAGAGGACTAGACCACTTCGATTTCATCATTCCAGGGAAAAGTATTAGCCTAGAGTTAAATAGAAGTACCTTATATCTATGATTATTCAATCCTCATTTAATGATTGAATCATGAAGGATTTTGACCTCTTTTTATATATCCTAGAATTTTCATAGGTCCCTCACACAATCTAATTATTCTCACACAATTCCTGAAATATTATCTCTCCATCACTCTTAGAGTAAAACTTTAAGGCCCTTACTATGCAATATAACTTGTTCTGAAAATCAAAAACAAATGAAAACTGTTCCAAAATAATATCCAGTATGGAGACAAAAATATTAGGGAATTATAATTAGTTCTATATATCTATAAATTTTTATTGAATTTAAATGACCAGTCCTTCAAAGGGTTCCAGATAGTTTTCTCTTGAATTTATTTTAGCTCCCTCATTTATATCTCTACATATCCACTAGTATGTTGATACATGGAAATACCATTCTTCTGGGTGAAACCATATTTCTCTATTATAGCCTTAAACAATTTTGTTTTATATTGGGATCCATTATAATTTATAACGGTTTTTCGTACTCCAAATCATGAAAAAAATTAATAAATGTTTTTACATTATTGGAATGACTGTTTAGAAGAGATACTTCCTCAACCCACATAGACACATATTATAAATCCACTAGAATGTATTGATTCCCATGAGATAATGGAAATTGACCAATGAAATATAAACCCCAAACATCAAAAATACCATCTTATAGAATACCCTTATGAGGGAACTCTTACTTCCTTCCTATATTTCTGAGTCGTTGACATCAATCACATTCCATTATAAAGATCATAGTATCATTAAATTATGTGGGAAAATAAAAAATACATTGAAGTACTTTTTGAGCTACACAATATCCACCATGATTTACTCCCCCAGTTGAGGAGTTAGAACTTTAAAAAATGGGTAGCATTTCTTTCATTTGAACACACTGTCTTTGAATTCTATCAGGACACCTCATAAATAGAAAAAGATAATCCCATAATTAATACATAAGTTAAGAAAATCATTTTTTAGATTGATTATTATAAAAATTCATTAGGAATAACACTATCTTATAGGAAATTCACATAATCTTCAAACCATACAGATTTTATTGTTGAAACAGTTAGCATTATTTAATTGGGAATGGAATAGTTAATCTCCCTTGGATATTTATAATAGGTGTGTGGAAACCTATAAAGGTGGAATTTAACTCATGTTTTAAAACCATGCTTAATCCTAAAATACAAATCAATTTGTTTAAAGAAGAACCCATATAATAAGCATAGTTTTAGAATCATTCATAGATAAAAAATATTTTAATTCTTCATGGACTGTGAATATGATTACTTTTACACATAAAAGATACCACCTAGACTTCTCTATTGAACATAACACAATGAATAACTCCTTTTAAGTAGTAGTATAGTTCTGTTGATCCTGTCTAGTATATTGATAGAATAGTATACCACAAGAATACTCTAATCTTGAGTATTTCCTATGATAGCTCCAACCAAAATATCACAATCATAACACATTAATTCAACAGGTAATTTCTAATCATGTGAACTGATAATAGGTGGTGTGGTTTGTTATTAATTACGTATAGTAAATCAATCAATTTTTTTTAATAAAAGCGGATCAATTCACCATTCATAATGAAGGTATCACATGAGATTACTCATTTTTTTAAAGTGTTTTATAAATCTCTATTAGAAACTGGCATGACCTAGGAAACTTGTAACACGTTTTACATTTTAAAGTGGGTGTGGTTTTTGAATGAAATCATTTTTAGAAGAATATATATCCAAACACCTCTTAGACACATTTTGTATAATCAAAATCCTCTTAGGTAATTTGAACTCGAATATTTCCAAATTAAGAACACGTTTAGCCACTAAACATATCTCTAATGCCCATACCAGATTTCTGAAACAAGAATTGAATGTGCTTCCCAAAATGGAGTATTCATCCATGAAACTATCTATAATCCTCTCAATAATATACAGTATGATAGGAATCATTTCTATTTGAATGGTACTAGGGGATCCACCCAACCCAATGGGAATCTGCTGGTAAGAAAATATCCCAAAGGGGCATGGAGAAATAGTCTTCTCCTGATATTTTGGAAAAACATAAATCTTGTTTTAAGAAGAATATCAATCTAGAAAACTGAAAAAAAAATTCCCCGCATGCCTCTCATGTTTTAGATCATATTAAGGAATTATAAAATGGTCTTTCTGGGTGGATCAATTGAGCTTCCAATATTCTATAAAGACACTTAATTTTCTGTGATTTCTAAAATGAATTTATTTATATTTCTCATTATTGAAAATCGTTAAAAAATTTCTTATAGACTACATGGACTAGGCTGACCCACATACTATCAGATATTGTATATATGATACAAGTGTCTAGATGTTTGATTACATTATTTATCCCAACCTCTTTCATTTTATGATTTATTCTTTTTTGGCATTCACCTATAGGATTACGGTCTAGATATATAAAGATTTTATAAATATAGAATGAAATAATAATTCCATTGATATAAGTTATGGTCTATCCTCTGGAAGATTTAAATTTCATTAAATATTTAAAAATATTTCTTCATTACACTAGTGCGGAAAACATTTTTTACGTCGGTTATTTTTCATTTTTTACGTCGGTTTCTAGCCGACGTTAATACGTGCGACGTTATAAATAAGGTTTTTGACGTCGGTTATTTTAGAACCGACATGATAAAGAAAATGGGAAGGGTTTATCACATCATTATCCACCGATGTGATAAAAGGCCTGCAAAATGGTTTATCACGTTTGTTATTAAACAACCGACGTGATAAACAGGTGCGAGGGGGGTTTATCACGTCGGTTTATATAGAACTGACGTGATAAACCGGGGAGAGGGGGGTTTATCACGTCGGTTCTATATGAACCGACGTGATAAACCGGTGTGAGCGTGGTTTATCACGTCGGTTCTTATAAAACCGATGTGAAAAACAGGGGGAGGGGGGTTTATCACGTCGGTTATTGAATAACCGACGTGATAAACCATTGTCCAGGCATTTTATCACGTTGGTTATTCAATAACCAACGTGATATACCATTCTCCAGTCCTTTTATCACATCGGCTATTAAATAACCGACGTGATAAACTATTCTCCAGGACTTTTATCATGTCGGTTATTAAATAACCGACATGATAAACCATTCTCCAGGCCTTTTATCACGTAGGTTATTAAATAACCGACGTGATAAACTATTTTCCAGGCATTTTATCACGTCGATTATTAATTAACCGACATGATAACCCCAATTTTTTTAGGTAGAATGCAGTCATCTTCTCTCCACCAGAATCAACCAGAAAACAAATCAAGAAATCATACCACAAAATAGAAGTAGATAAAAATTAGGCATGTACATAGATAACATATAAAACTTACCCCCTAGATAGCCCCCACCCTCATTTATACCCCATGGACAGCCCTCCCCCACCCCGTTGGAGCCCTCACCCTCATGCATACCCCCTGGACAGTCCTCCCCCACCCCATTGGAGCTCCCACCGTCATGTATACCCCTTGGGCAACCCTCCCCCACCCCATTGGAACCCCCACCACACTCCAGGACAGCCCCCCGACCCCCGGACATCCCCAAACACCCCTCAACTACCCCCACCCGCTTGAACAGCACCCCCTCACCCCCTCACCCCACTTGACAGCCCCCACCACACCCCTGGATAGCCCCAAACACCCCTGGACAACCCCCCCCCCACCCCTGGATAACACTCCTACACCACTGGATCACCTTCCCACACCCCTGGACATCCCTGCCACCCCTAGGACTGTCCCCCCACCCCACCGGACAGCCCTCCCAGACTGCTGGACACCCCCCAACCCCACTGAACACACACCCACACCCTTGGAACCCCTCCCCCACAGACCCAAATCCATACCAGAAAAACCATCAAAAGTAGACCAAAATAAGAAGTAGAGAAAAATTAATCATTCACTTATATAACATTAAAAACGTACACTGTCATCTTCAAAAAAAAAACTAAATCCAACCTAATCAACTACCAAATACATAATTAAAACGACAATATTCAAAATTACATTTTACATTACAAACAACTAAAATTCAATCAAACCTGTAAAATAATTTGACCACTCCACTTGTACGTGTTTGATGGCTTCAGCAGTATAGGGTTGAGGGTCATCAAAAAAGCTACAAATGAAAAAGATGATATTTAATGTGTATTATGAATAAATAAAATTGAAATATTATGGAAAAGTTTAAGAGGAAATCGTACCAGGTCAAAATTCACAACTGTCCTAGTTGCTATTATTTCATACATAAATCTTAACATATAATATCTGCATTCGATGAGGCCTTGTTGTTCATGAAAATTCTGTTTGAATGAGTGTAAATTCAATATATTATTTTTATGTAATAAATCAAAAAGTAAAAATTATAAATGGAAATTTACCTTCGCATTTACATATTTGATCTTTGCATTTCTTTTCTTTGTGTTTTTTCGAAAGTAGACCCATGCACTATTAGAAAATAATACGAATGGGGTAAATATAAATTCATTATAATATATAAAACTATTGAGAAATTGAAAATTACTTTTCTTATATATTCTTAAAATTTTCCGCACATCACCATGAACAGAGCATATCTAATAAAGAGCTTTCTCCCTTGGGAAAAAAATCCCTAACATCCAATGATCACTGATAAAAGGAAATTTAATGTTAGTGGTTTTTTATGTAAAAAGATAATTAACTCTTTGAGAGAAATGTGTTTCATACCTCTCACAAAAAGGCATCATCCAACATTGTGTGATTATATTCTTTTCAAATCTTTCAGCAATATAAACCATTCTTTTTTCCTTATTCAATGCACATGCTTCAGGGGAAATCAATTGCGGGTCTACGAATCCATGTACTTATTTCAGCTCATTCCTCTCACAAATTTTATAAAGATGCCTAATACAAAACATACATAAGTATACATTTTTAATAAATATAACGCAGGGAAAAGGTGTTGAAACTTACATGGAAAAAAATTGCACCACGTTGATGCCCAACTTATCTCCAGTAACAAGCTCCATGATATCAGTTTTTGTAATCCCCACACATATTTCACATCCAAAAACATGAGATTCCATTGGAAAATCATAAAAAGACAACACCAAATGTGAATATATTGACAATCTTTCATGACCACTGGAATCTGTATCTGATGTCATAGCTTGTTGTCTTTGTTGTTGTCTATACAGTATTTCATTACCTTTGATGTATTCCTGTGAAAAAAAATTGAAAAATATAGTATTTTTCAAATGATAAAACAACTTTAATACACAAATAAAATGAAAGATATAACATTCATACCTCTATGGTAATGATTAAAAGAAGTCTGGATGGCCAAACTAAAAAATGGCTGATACTCTGTCCAACTGTCGCCACCTCATCTATAGGTATTGGTACCCTAGCTGATCTATCTATAATATCCTATACAGTGACCCTCTGATTCTCTACCTCTAATTGTTGATGATGAACTATATCTACTATACAATATACCAACCCGTATGCTACTATATGATGTTCAGAATCATCAACATACAACTCGCAATATGTAGGATGATGCGGCGGAGGTGTTGGATAAAAAATGGGGTCCGCAGGCTGAGGTGGGGGAGTGGGAGCTACTGGCGGAGATGGAGGATAAATAATGGGGTCTGCAGGGGGAGGTGGAGGAGTGGGAGCTGCAGTCTAAAATTGTCTTTGCATTTCTGCAAACATAAACTGCACATACTCTCTAATATTTTCCTCCATCATCGCATTAATATCATGAACTTCAGCCTCCAAGGATTCTATTTTTTTATAAACCCCCTCAATGATATAAGTTGAAGAATGTGGAAACACTTTTCTTACCGATACACCTGCCGGATATCCTCTTACACGACTAGGATGTTCGGGCCTTCCCAATGCTGCAAATAAAATATCCTCCCTCCCAGTATCTCTAAATGTCTTCTCTGAACTCTTCTCCTCAAGAGAGTCCTGTATTAATTAATTGAACATTTCTGTAATGATTGAAACTTATATGAAGAAAAAAGTTAACTTAAATAAATTAAATAGATATCTTACAATCCTCTCAGCTACGATTCTCGATTCTTCGGAAAGATATTTCCCTTTTTTCCCTTCTGGGCTCTCTTCCATTTTTCATGTCTAGATGGAGGGGATGGAGGGGCCACCTATCCAGAGCTTGAAGACTCAGCTCTTAGTTGTTGAAATTTTTCCGCCATCATTTGTTCTTCCAATAATGCATACCCTCCCCGAGATAAACTATCAGGGTATACATATTTAGATTGGATCTCATGATGAGATTTCCTTGTTTCATTTAATTTAATAATAAGAAATCATAAACAAAAAATTAATAAAATCATTTATATAAGAAGGATGATAAAATTTTACATTGCCCTTACCAGAAATCACTATTTTTTCTACTTTCAAAAAATTGTCTCCATGTGTCTTCATCTATAAAAGGATATATATGAAATGGATTGTCGTGACTCCTATGACCATAAATGAAATCATATGAGAGGGTTGATTTGAAATCCCTCCATATCCTGGCAGCCAACGATAAGCATTTCATCCTGACTCCTCCAGTGTCAGGAATATCAAATGTCATCTGATAAAGAAGAGGTCAAACATATTATATATACTAGAAACATTAAAATAATGGTCAAACAATGACAAAAGATCTTACCAAAATCTTCTCCCACAACTGAGAGATAATCGCTTTATCCACACCTCTCCAATCATCATACAGAATGCTTACTTTGGTCTTAGATTGAGTTGCAACAAAGCTCTTAAAATATTTGGCATTCGGACCTCTAGGAATATCATCATCATCAAACTCAACAACTATCCTCTGATCCTACGTACGGGCAACTGATAATTTTGGTAAATGTGTGAACCCACGTTTACCAACCTTTGAACTCTTTGTCGTAATAGGAGCATGTGAATGTTCATCCCCAGAGGTATGACCAGCAATATGCTCCTCTCCAGAATCATGTGGTTGATCATCTGAATGATCTGTCATTATCCTTCAAATCAAAAAAACAAACTTTAGTTCACAAATATTCAAATTCAAATGTTTTAATACTACTGTAATCAGAAAATAGAAAAGTGTACTAAGTTACATAATAGTAAACATTGGTAATATGGTAAGCATGTTAAACAATGGTAAACATGACAAAGATGGTCAAGATGGTCAAGATGGTAAAAATGGTAAAAATTGGAAACCTGGTAAACATTGTAAACATGGTAAAGTAATTGTCAGTGAACAAAAATAAGCATTTTAAAATTCTTGTAATGGTTATAAACATGATAAAGTAAACTAAACAAACTTAAAACAAACAAAAACGTATACTTATTTTATTTTAAAACATGTTTTAATAAATTAAAAACTTACAATATCAATCATTTATGGAAAAAATAAATGTAAAAAAGAAATAAACATATGTTACCTGTAATTTTAGGACTGTACAAATGGATTGTTTTCCCAAATTCCTTCGTCGTGATCGTTCCTTATGGCACAAAATATGTCTTCAACATGATCATCATTATGTTCCGTTAATATTTCCATGGAAGTATGGATCTCACATAAATCCTCATATTCATCAAGTTCATCCTCACCAACATATTGTTTTTTCCTTTGTAAAACAACATCCCACTGCATATCTGATTGATCTACTACATAGAAAATTTGTTTTGCATGTGTTTCTATTATAAAAGAATCAGCTGTGTCTTCCAATCTATTCATATTAACAAGTGTCATTCCAAATTAATCGTGTCTGACACTGTTGTTACCGTTAAACCATTTACAGTTAAAAACGGGAACCTTAATTTTAAAGTAATCAACCTCCCATATGTCTTCAATCACTCCACAATATGCACTTGATGAAGAAATTGGGTTTTGGTCCTTAGCACTCGAAAAATGCATTGCTTCTTCAAACACCAATACACCACTATTCTGAACTGCACTTCTGTTGTCCTGAGCTTTTGTATGAAATGTATAACCATTAATTTCATAACCGGACCATGTTATCACATTTAAACATGGACCACCCACTATCCATTTTAATGTCTCTGATACATCTGATCAACCAAGAAAAGTCTTTTTAATCCATGACAAAAAAGTTTTGTTGTGCTCATTCAAAATCCACATTTATTTCTTCTTTGGATGACATTGTTTCAACTCATTAATATGCAATGTGATATACGGTTGAGAATCAGCTATGTTATTCAAGATGTATGATTCTAACTTCTTCATCTGTTCAGCTGACAATGATTTGACTTTCAATCTATGAATCCCCTTTCCCTCATTATTAACTCGTTCATGGTGAGATGGAGGCAAACCTATGTGTTGCGCCGCAGCCACGTAGCTCGTACAAAACTCTGCTACCTCCTCAGAAATATACTTTTCAATAATGGAGGCTTCAGGTTGATATAGATTTTTAACATACCCTTTTAATATTTTCATATACCTTTCAAAAGGATACATCCAATGAAGATATACAGTTCCACAAAGCTTTATTTCTAGAACAATATGAATCATTAAATACACCATTATATCAAAAAAAGTTGGAGGAAAATACATTTCCAATTGACAAAGGATGAAAATTGCATCATTTTCCAAAATGTTCAAAGCATTCACATCAATCCCCTTGTTACAAATTGAATTGAAAAAATAACACAACTTCATTGTAGTCTTTCTGACACAAATGGGAAATATTCCACGCAATGAAAATGGTAGAATTTGTTTCATCATGATGTGACAATAATGTGATTTCATACCTATCAACTTCAAGTCCTTCAATGAGACAAAAAAAATTTACATTAGAAGAATAACCTTGAGGCACTTTGGTATCATGAAGACACTGACAGAAGCTAATTTTCTCCCTCTTCGATAATGTATGACAAGCCGGGGGAAGAAATGTTCGTCTTCCTTTAGGAGTGGGAGCTAACTCCAATCGTATTCCCATTGATAGTAAGTCTAATCTTGCATTCAACCCATCTTTAGTCTTTCCTTTAATATCTATCAATGTTACAATCAAAGAATCACAAATATTCTTCTCCACGTGCATGAAATCAATATTATTTTTAACTTCATGATACCTCCAATATGGTAGCTCAAAAAATTGACCTTTTCTTCCAAATATGTCTATCATTACTAGATTTCTGTGTCCTTCCCAATGTCACGTCAAGGTTTTTCACCCTCTCAAAATACAGATAAGGGGATAAAGGTTTTGGAGCAGTATCAAATTCTTGTGAGCCATTGAATTCCTTTTTTAGTCTTCTATAAGGGTGTTCCATAGGCAAAAACTTTCGATGACCCATGTACATTGTTTTCCTCCCATGATGCAATTGACAATATGACATCTGTTGATCGCAAATTATACATGCTTTATGCCCTTTAACACTGTATCCAGACAAATTTCCATACGCTGGGAAGTCATTTATAGTGAACAAAAGCACTGAATGCAGTTGAAAATATTCCATTTTATAAGAATCATACACCTTAAAACCATCATCCCATAACAGTTTCAAATCATCAATCAACGGTGACAAGTAAACATCAATATCATTACCAGGTTGCTTTGGACAAGAGATCATTGTACTCAACATGACATATTTGCGCTTCATACAAACATCAGGAGAGAGGTTGTAAATTACCAATAAAATAGGCCATGGACTATGTGTGCTACTGAGTGTTCGGTATGGATTCATTCCATCTGTGCACAACCCTATTCGGAGATTTCTAATTTCATTTCCAAATGTAGAATACTGCGCATCAATTTTCTTCCATTGTGGACAATCAGCTGGATGACATATTTTTCCATCACATACCCGCTCTTCAGCATGCCATCTTAACCTTTTTGCATCATGTGAATTAGAAAATAAACGTTTGAAACGATTAATTATAGGAAGATACCAAAATACCTTTGAAGGGAGCTTTGTAATCTCTACATCAGCTTGTGATTTTTCTTTCACCTTATACCGTGATGTCCCACATTTAGGAAAATCTGACAGAAATTCATATACCTTCCTATATATAATGCAGTAATTCGGACATGCATGTATTTTCTTGTATCCCAATCCCATCAGGCATAATATTTTCTTGGATTTGTAATGTGAATTTGGAAGATCGTTATCTTTTGGAAGAATGTCTTTCATCAATTGTAGCTGCTCTGTAAAACTTCTGTCACTCCATCCATGCTTCGCCTTCAGGTTAATCAATCTTAACACCGCCGATAGAACTGTAAAATCTGTACAACCAGGATATAATGGGTTTTCAGCATCACCATATAGACGCGAAACTGTCGGTTCTATCTCAATTTGTTCTACTACAATATCGTGAATCATTTCTTCAATTCCATTGGAGTTACCATCTTGCGAATCATCATAATCAGTGACATTCCGTCCAGTTTCACCATGCCAAATCCAAGGGCTGTAACTCGGATTAAAACCATGAAAAATCAGATGATCTTTTATCTCTCTACTCTTCAACTTCTTCATATTCAAACATTTCAGGCATGGACAGAAAAAAATGTCACTACTTGGAACATTTCGTTTTGCAAATTCCAAAAAGGCATCAACACCTTACTCAAATTCATTGCTCATTCGATGTGCCGTAATACAACTTCGACTCATTATTACCTATAACAAATGTCAACAAAGAATATATATTTTTAAGATAAGACAAATATATTTTTATATGAAAAAATCATAATTTGAATGTAAAAAAATTTAAAATATAAAACAAATCTATAGGTATTTAAAAATATATGCTTGAATATTATTTTTGAAACAAAATATAGTTAGATATAACAGTTTTAAATTTCATTGAATCATATAAAACCATGACGCCTACATAGTTTAATATTGATTGCGGTTTTGATGTTTTAATATATTAGATAAACTACCTATTTAAAATGCTATTAATGGTTTCTGTAGACCCTAAATCCATTTGGTAAATATTTTCACACAATTATAAAAATCAATGGAAGTGTTTTTGGGAGGAATATGTTCAATCATTTGATTTTTATGTCCCATATTCTATAACAAAAGGCAATGTGGATACCAAATCCCTTAGTTTGGTTTTTTATTCTCAAAGGGTTTGTGATGAAAAAGAAGAGTATAAGTTGATGTATATGATAAATAAAATACAACTATATTTTATTTATGGTTATGAGAGAATGAATTCATACCATATCATTTAGGATCTTCTCCCACCAATAGTAACCCTCCTCAGTTCGAAATGAATAAATTTAGATAATTATGCTTGAATTCATACATGTATTGTTGTATATAAACCCAAAAGAAGATTATTAGTACTAAAAGTAAAACTAGGAAGAAACAATAATCTCTATATACTCATGAAAGCTACTCCACAACACTTCCATGCTACTAACATCTATAAAAAACTGCAAATTTATTTTAAAAACCAAAAAAATTGTTTATATTTATGTATGGTGGGCATAACATGTATACATAGTAAGATTCTCCCTAAAACATCTCATGAAAATGTTGAGGAATCACACTAACGCCATATGAAAAAAGGAATCTAAATCATCACCTAAACAAGGAAAAATAGTTTCATATACTCATTATGGATCACTCAAAAATTAATTCATATAAATAAACCTTTTCGTATAAAAATTATATATATATATATATTAAAATTAAGGATCTCAGATACCACTTCTCCACTAGTTTTCCTCTCACACCCCAATGCGCTACTCAAAAACACTTCCATGCTACTAAAATCTATAAAAAACTACAAATTTCTTTTAAAAACCAAAAAAATTGTTTATATTTATGTATGGTGGGCATAACAGCTAAAAAATCTCATGAAAATGTTGAGGAAGCACACTAAAGCCCTATGAAAAAAGGAATCTAAATCATCACCTAAACAAGGAAAAATAGTTTCATATACTCACTATAGATCACTCACAAAATAATTCATGTAAATAAACCATTTCGTATAAAAAATTATATATATATATATATATATATTTATTAAAATTAAGGTTCTCGGATACCACTTCTCTACTAGTTTTCCTCTCACACCCCAATGCTAATGTCATAGTCTCACCCCACCCATAAATCATCTTACACCATGTGAAATTGTATCACTTCCATCAATGAATCATATGTATCATAGATTATCTCATCACCATCTTATAAAAAATGTAATGAGGTGTATACTTGGAAACCACTACATCTTGTTTACATTAAATGTACAAAAATCACAAAACATAATTATAGAATATTCGTGAAAACAAACGAACGAAATAAATTCGTGGAATGCTTACTTGAATGTTGCGAGTTGAGATTATAGATTCGAGAGGAGTGAAGAAGATAAACAATGAAGCCAAAATGAGTTTAACGCAGGTCGATCGATGAGCCGATTAGGGTTTATTGCGCGAGAGAGACGAGTCGGCGGACTATCAATCGAAAAATCGTAAATGACAGTCCACAGGGCATTAATTTCTTTAAAAGTTTTATAATGTCGGTTATTATATAACCGACGTTATAAACTACTTTTAAAATTTATAATGTCGGTTATTTTAAAACTGAAGTAAAAAAGCTCTCGTGCTCTGGTTTTTTACGCCGTTATTTTATAACCAACGTAAAAATCCCCTGATGCTTTGGTTTTTTATGTCGGTTATTTTATAACCGACGTAAAAAACGTGTAGATATGTCATTGTTTACGTCGGTTATCTTATAACCGATGTAAAAAACCAATGTGCGGGGGGGTTTTTTACGTCGGTTATTTGGAAACCGAGGAAAAAAACCCGATATCTACGCGTTTTTTACGTCAGTTATCAAATAAACGACGTAAAAAACCACAGCCCGGGGGGGTTTTTTATGTCGGTTATAAAATAACAGACGTAAAAAACCCCTCGCTTTGGTTTTTTATGTCGGTTATTTGATAACCGGCGTAAAAAAACGCGTAGATATCGGGTTTTTTACGTCGGTTTCAAAATAACTGACGTAAAAAACCCCCCGCGCATTGGTTTTTTACGTCGGTTATAAGATAACCGATGTAAAAACTGAACAGGCGTGATTTGTAACGTCGGTTATTAAAATAACCAACGTTAAAAATCTACTCGCTACATTGTTACATCAGTTATATATAACCGATGTAAAAAATGGTGACGTAAAAAACGTTTTCTGCACTAGTGTTATTTTTGTAGCTCAACAGTAATGATAATGGGATGTGTATAATTATCACCCAAAAAAATTAATATTTATGATGTGCAAGTTGTATTTTTCTGTTCACGTATTGTTGTTTTTTATCTCGATGTATGACTATTGTGACTAGGAGGTATATGTTCTTCACAATATCTCTTATAGGGAGTTTTACATGATAAATGATTTTCAATTTCATGACTATATTCTATGATTTCCTCACAATGTTCTAATGTGGACTACTCATTTGAAATAGAATTCTAGTTAAAAATCATTGATGTTAAATAAAGTAAAATGTTCAGTTTGTTTAATCTATTCACCTTATACTTTATCAATTTGTTCAGAATGATTATTAACCAAATAATAAACCTAAATTTTATTATATAATTATTTATGTTTATAAATAGATGGAAAATATCTAGCAGTAGAAGAATCTAGACAGCTGTCCAGTTCTATAAAAATTTCTTAATTCATTGTTTGAGTAAATTGATCAAAATATGAATGGTAATTTTCATTAACCTTGATTATTTCTTCATAAAATGACTTATTTTTAGTATCTTATAGATTTTTAGTTTAATTTCCTCATTTATGGAACTCTATAATGGAGCATTTTTCAGAAAATTAAGGGCCTTTGATATTTTTGAAGACATTGTTATCTTATTTTTTTCACCCAATTTTAAAAAATATATAACCTTTAGACACATCAATGAAAAACCCAATAGTGTCCAATAAGGGACAACACAAAATGATGGTAACCACTAGGCCACAGTGCATATATTAGAGTAAATGGTTAATAGGAAGATATTTCATTCCAACACTAACTAGAAGTTCATCTATCATTCTATTAGGATGAGTGAAATAATGGTCAACCAACTATATAATGGTAATGGTGGGTCGAGGATAAACCAATCTCAACTGTTGGAATAATGAATATGGGAGTAGGTTGATTTTAGCCGCTCATTCACATAGTTAGTTGAGTTTACTAGAATTTACTAAGGTATATGGTATTACAAAGATACCTAGTTCATTTATCTTGTTTGGGATTTTCTTTTAGAGGACAGAATTACACTCTATAATAAGGTTTTATGTGGGAAATTTTTCGTGATTAATTATCTTGGAAATGCTCTTATAATGATATTTTAGATTATATGGAATTTTATTTAAGGATTTGATGAATGGAATTTCCATTTCTAGCCTAGTTAAATGTCCAATGAACTGAAGGAGTTCATCATGGATATTATTTTTAGGTTTCAATTTTTTATGGAAATGGATTTTTGGCACGTAATTATTTTCAACATTAAAAAATATCCCTTAATTGATTAATATTTTTCTTCATCCTTTATTTATTATGTTTTTTAGAAAAGATCCCATTATGAATTATAAATCAAAATTCAAATTTTCCTCATTTTCAAAAATTTTCTATTAAATTTAAAATCTATAAGGAGCATTTTTTTATTTCAAGATCCTTGAATTTTCCAATTTGGGCATTTTCAAAGTATTTTTCGTCTTCTGTTTTAGTATTTATCCCAATCATTGTGATAATAGCCATAAAATTTTACCAAGGGTTATGTTCAGTACTACTAAGTATTCTACCTTTATCCTTATAATTCAAATCCTTATCTAGTTGTCCTCAATGTGTTTTATTATTCTACATTCTAACACCCTTTTTGATTTTATCATATTTTTATTTGCCTTTTTTTTATCCGTTTGATTTTTGAATCATTCATCTTGAGAGTTCATATTATTTTGGATTTGATAAAATTTTGAAGAAACATAACAAACATAATTTATTTTTATATTGGATGATTTTACCTTGGTTAATGTTAAAATTTATCCCATGGTTGGTTTTAGTAGTTAAGGGTGGAGGGTTTCTTATTCATACCTTGTTCATTCATGGAGTAATAGGGGTGGTTCATATATCTTTGGTTGTAGTTGTTTGATAATGGGTCATCTTTTGTAGGAATCGTAGGACCTGTGACAATAATATTTAACTGTTCTTTTTATTGGGATTCCATGTAAAATTTGGGAAAAAAATTCTCAGTATGACCAAACATTACACACTAGGTACGCTATTCCCTAAGATATTGGTTATGGTTTTGAAATCCAGCATGTTTAATAGATTGTTTATAATATTGTTTCATTAATGTTTAATGTTGTTTTTTTATTTCAGAAAATTGATATTGAGTTTCATTTATAGTTACAAACCCATTATTTTTATTTCTATTTCCTATCATCATTCTTGAATTTTTATATTGTGAATTTGATGTAAGGTTATTAAAAATCTGTCTTTACTCTTTATCATTTTTATCATTATAATTTCCCCCAACATCGGGATAAGTTATTTTTTGACAAGAGGATGATAAATATTCATATAATGTGTCCACAAGAAGGTGGGATAGATGTTTGTAATGGAGACACAACAAATGTATGTCCCTAAATCTACGCCAATCCTCATGAAATTCTTATTCAACCTCATGATAAAAAAATTATTTTTTTCTTAGTTATCCTTTAAATATTTAGGGATAACATTCATTATGAATTAGTAATAGAGATTATACCTATTTTTAAAAATATTTTCAATTACACTCATTAACCAATTCATATCAATAAAATTAAATAAAATGGAAAACACTCTCATTCTTATATCATTTTATATGAGTCCTGGAAGTGTGTGTTGTTGTAAAGTGTTGTAAAAATCAGTAATGATGTCCAAAGAGTCATATTTATAGAGTTGATTATAGTCATGGAATAAGGAAATATGGGAGTATTTGTGTTCATAATTTATGGCTCTAGGAGTTAACGTAACATATAATGGGTCTCTGGACACATTATGGAGTTATAAATTCCTCATCCGAGGTCTTCCAATCTCATTTAAGAGTTAGTTTCATGGTTTGGAAACATTTTAAAAGGACCACTATCTTGTAAATTTACCTTTACTATTTTTTCTCTCTCTAACATTAGTAATGATTTTATTAATTCCAGGGATCAAGGGATCTAGTCTAAAATCTGAAGATCTTGTGCTCATATAATGTGTAAAAGCTAGAGACTTCCCTTAAAATAATGTTCTAGCAACACAATGAAATTCAAATACAGTAACAGTTCAGAGAAAAAAAATTTAACAAATAGAAAAATGAAAAATATCATAAAGGGACACCACATGATAAAAAATATTATTTTAATAGTTTTCAAATTTAAATTTGGTTGGTTTTTAATGGAATTGTTTTTGAATCTTTTTTCTAGAAAAATATTGTCACTCAAATCCTTCCCTGGGAATGACATCAAAAACAAGACTCATAAGTCATTGATTAAGATGCTAAATTTTAATTATTTATATTTTCCTGCTAACTACTATATAGTGGGGTGTATGGTAAAATCCAAGGGAATTCCAAAGAAGTGTTGAGTGGCGAAAAATTCTAAACTGGCCCACTATGGTCAAGAGTTGGTGAAAATACATTTTTATTTTTAAACTTTTTATTTTTATCATATTTTTTTTTAATTTTCAGATAGTATAAAAAACTATGTTGAACTAGGAGTCTATGAATTAAACATGACGAATTATAAAACTATTGGAATAATAGTAAACTATGAACAGAAACAAAGTTTGATACAATTCTAATCAAGAGTCAAGCCAAGAGAATCTAACTCTACTGCCTAAATTTTTTTCATCTTCATCATTCATGACCTCTATAAAAATGTGTTAGACTCTATATCCAAGAGATTAATCACTCATTAAAGTGAATGAATAATTTATCAACAACTAGATTCAGGAAACTATAAATGTAATTATATTAATGATTTTGGAGTAAATATCACCGATTTAATCCATTACCAATGAAGGTAAGATTTCAAAAATATGAATCCTTGATATTTTTTCGAAAAATTATCTGGATATTTGAATTTATTTTCATAAGGCTTAAAATCAATTATAATATTAAGAATCAGATTCATCATCACCAACTGAATTTGGTTCATTAATAGAAGGAAATATATGAATATGGTAAATTAAATCATCATCATATTTAAATTCACTAAACTAGATGTGTTTCTTCCTACTTTAATTACAAAAACTATATTTGACATCAAATTAGATACAATAAAATAAAATTGATACGGGAGAATGGGTCCTCCACCTAAAATCATAACTATTTCTCAACTCCTACTAATCTATGACTGTAGATCACCTTCTTTGAGGAATATCATAAAGTGTCTCTCCATGGTGTCGACAGAAATGGTTTTTAATGAATGATTTGAATGATGGGTTTCATCTTCCTCATATTTCTGCTGAATTTTTAACTCATCTATCATCTATTTCTAGTCACTAAAAATATCTAACGACTCAATCATATCTTTTTAGAATTACCAAACACATTCATTTTTTTCATGCATCCCATGTCACATCAACTTATCCTATATAACAATTTTTTCTTAACTGAAAAATGATGAATCTAGTCATAAGGCTAACACTGAAATGAATCTACAAAAGAAAACAAAGTCAAAAATAGTTCTTCATAATGATAACGTTTAATAAATATTTACCCAGATAATTAATAATAATTGTTATTATATTAATGTAACAATTAAAATATTTTTATATAGATTTTATGAATAATTATTCTAAATGAATTTCATAATTTTATTTTGTTTATACCTATTATTAATTTTTAATTGGTAATTTTTCTAATAATTAATATTAATGATAATATATTTTAAATTTAGAAAATTTTATTATTATTAATTTCAAAATTAATTTTTTATACAGTGGAGATTAAATAGTTTTTAATTTTATAAAAATATTATTAAAATTGTTTTATTTTAATTAATAATTTTAATAAATTTATTTTTATTATTATTCAATTACTATATCTTTTAAAATTTATATGTTTAATTTAATTTAATTTAGAAATTATTTTTAGTATATATGATTTAAATATTTTATTTATTTAATATTTTTCATATTTTTCATATTTTTATATTTTTATTTATTTATTTATTTATTTATTATTAATATATATTTTTTTATCTCTCCACCCCTTTTTCATCTTCACTACACTAGGGGGTTTCCCAGACAACCCACCATTAAATTTTCCACATCCACAATGCAATACAGGTCTATATAATCTCCATATTCGAGGGAGTATGGATGGCGGTCGACGATCCAACAACATCTGACTCTACTCAACAGTGCCTCCCCATCCAGTCTCTCCTTGATGGCAGTAGACCATATCCTTAGTGGTAACTGGTGGCTTCATCCTTGGGCATAATTATAGGGGTAATATGTCTTCTTTATCTAGTTTGATGTCTGAATAAGAATATGGTAGTGGATGGGGCTTCCACCAATGGATTTGAGTCAAAATAGTTCTATATATATGGCCAAGAGTACGTGTTTTGATTGGTTGAACATGTCTGATTTAAGTGTAATAGTGAGTGTGTGACATGTTGGGGAGACAATTTAATCATGAGGCACCGATGAAGGGGGGATAAAATGGCCAGACATCCCCCCGATGCTTGATCAGGGATACAAATGATGAAGATGGAAAAATTGATAATACATATGAGGGAAACATCGGTGAGTATAAGAGAGGAGTGGTATTGGTGATAATATCGTTGAGTTATTGAGTTACTGATGCTTCGGTAGCATTCAATGGAAGGAATTATCAGTGATTAAATGTGTTGGTAGATAATTTGTGTTAGTTGGTGGTATCATCAGTGACTCAATACATCGATGGAAGAGGAAAAAATTATGTTTCTGTAGCTCACTGGAAAACATAGGATGTATCAATGACTCCTGAAAAAATGGAAAAGTACATAGTAGTGGTTTTATGATTCAAAATATAAATCAATTATAAATTGAAAAAAAGTTAAACATAATAATGTAATAGAAAAAAAAAATCATTAAAAAAATTAAATAATTAATAAATAAAAATCCGAATTAATATAAATATTCAGACTAATTGAATAATTAATGAATTTTATTATAAGTAGAGACATAAATAAATGAATAGAAAATTAGTAATCCAACGTCATATGGATTAATTTAATTAAATAATTAACATTATAATATTCAATTATTAGTTAAAAACTAATCAAACCAAAAATTAAATTAAATAATTAAAAAATAACTATATAAAAAACATCACTCAATGTATACTATAACTAAAATTAGCAGAAAATTTAAAACAATTGAATGAAAATATTAAAATAATCTAATGATATTGAATTAATTAAAAAAATTAATTTATTTTAGGAAAACACAAATAAAGGAAAATTTTTTTAGTTAAATAACATTTAGTTTTTTGTAAATTCATATATTAATTTATTAATTAATAAAAAGATACAAAATATAATTTTTATTTCAATTAGAACAATATTTTATGATAATGCATATTAAATTTTCTAACCAGCAATGAATGTGAGATAAAACTTATTATTTAACGACAAATAATAATAAATTTATTATAAAATAATATTGAATAATTTATTCGATTGTAAAATTAAAATGTGAAATTTTTTTAAAAAACGTTCACAATTATTTAATTAAATACTAAAATATCATAAAAAGGAAAATTCATCAATTTTAAGGCCACATAGAAATGGGCTCACTTCTTTCCTATAAATAATATGTAATAAATTTAGATGGTTTTATGAGCTAGGAAACACAATATTTTTAGGGAAACAATAATCCTCTAGTTACTATGAAAGGAATGAATTGTCTAGAGAATATATTTAACAATTTGGGATCCAAAAAAAAGAATAATTTTATCATGGTTGTATATTATCATGGGTGATACATTGATTAATGGTGATCATTGATTATAAACACTATGATTAAGGATGAAATATAAATCATTTAATGGAATCTATTTAAAGATATATTCATAGTAAAATATATTCAATCAAAGATAAAAATATAGGATTTTCCAAAATTTATAACAAAATCAAAGAGAAGCCATTGCTATGCCTGAGGAACATTTTACAAGTTTGGTGAGAGAATTTTTTATTTTAAATTTAATCAAAATAAAATGTCTAGTAACTTATTTTGTTGAATAAATCAATGTTTTCATATGGAATTAATTGATCAATTACTATTAACATTACAGGAAAAAGTGTACATTTCTATGAAGACTAATGCTGAATTTAAATTCCCAATTATCGTTATGGAATATGCATTGATCATAAACAAGATGTTTCCTAATAAAATATTTATTTCGTGATCTATATACTCAAATATAGAATGAATATTTTAAAAAATAATTATATCATCCCCAAATATGATAAAGCCATATTTTTTGGGTAAATACCCAGTGAAATTATTATTGGAATGAAAATATATCGGGATATTTTTATTATAATGGATAATTTTAATTTAGATTAAAACATGATTACTACATAAATCGAAAAAATTTAAATACTTTTTATGATGGATTTACACTAATCGTATAATTATGTTATTTTTTGTGTTGATGAATACATTATAGTTAGTGGGGTATAAAAATAATTTTTTTTTCTAGAGTAGGTAATTCAAGAGTTGAGTCTTGTCTTGAACCACCAAAATTGTTTCTCCTTAATGAAATTTTTCTAGATGAAAAAGATATAATAAAATAAATGATGGTGATGGATGTTCTAAAAATAATCAATATATATATTATGACAGATTACATTAATGTATTCATAAATTAATTATCCCGATATTAGATTTATAAATTATTTTATATCTCTATTGTCCTTATACCTAATGTTAAACACACATCAATGTTATCCAACAGAAATACAATGGTGGAATTAAATAACTTATCATAGGAATTATTTGATAAGTGATTGACATGCTATGGTGACTCATCATAGGGTCCGAGTATCTTATTTTTAATGAAAAATGATTGGTCCTTTCGGTTGAAAATTTATTAAAGGTAAATAATGTACACCTTATTTAGAAATAATAACCCCTTAACATGCATTTATTACATGATTTATTGACAAAAGGGGATCAATAATTATAATAGATTGACCTTCATTATAGTTATCATTAATTAAAATATAATATGGTTGATATACAAATGGTAGACTTTTGTACAATGTATATAGATTAGGAGTTCACAGTAGTATGTTTTAGACTAAAAAAATCACACTCAATATTTAGAAAACTAATCAATATATTATATAGGATTATCTTGATATAATTTTCTGAGTATTTTGAAATGAAGACACGAAATTTAATAATAGATTTAAGGAAAAATTATGGTATATTCAAATTATTTTGGAAGCCATAAGAGAAGTGTAGTTATATACTGAATTAGATAATGTAATTTGGATTTTAGAGGTTTTTTTTCTTGGATATATTTTTTCTTGTGATAATTTTTTTTTGAAAATTCAATTACTATGGTTGTAAACGAATGGAAAACACTAAGGAATATAACAAACATACGAATTTTATTTAACGTAATCAGTTAATACAGACATGTTATTACAAAATTATCATTATTATTTGAGCCATTAAATAAGGTGAAACAAAAAACATTCAAATTCAAAAAATAGCTATAATTTGATTAAATTGTTTTGAAAACTGAAGATATGTTTATTCAATGAATAATTATTAACCTTACCAATATGTTAATGAGGAAACATTATGTACTATTATACACCATTGAATGAACCGACATGTGACCTTATAAAAAATGGTAAATTTTTTTATATACATTAGGATAACTAATTATACGACAATATGATTAACTAGAAAATGATATTTATTTGAAAAAAATTTATCATTTCCTTGGAAATATGGATATACTATTTATATGTTCAAATATGTTATATTTATATAGATCATAAGAGTTTCATTATATATTTACACAATTTGGGCTGAATATGAGTCAATAGAAATTAAAATATTTTCTAAAAACAAGGATATATTGATACAATAATACCATAAAAAGGTAAAAAATTTAGTAGATACATTGAGTAAGTAGGGTCATTATGTTTTATCCAGGATGAGTATTGGAAACGATATGATATTCACGGATTATTAAATTTGGATATATAAATTATTCAGGATGGTAAATAAAATAGATTTTTAACCTGAATCTATAAATTCATAACTGTTACTTAGGATATATATTACAGTGTGTTATATATAGTATATTATAATCTATTATATGGGGGAATGTTTGGAACATCATTCTCTATGAGGGAATATAATTATATATGATATAAGATTCTGTATCAATACAACATTTTCAATATCTTTCCATATCATATGTTGATATAAAAATTCATTGTCAGGAATAATTATTATTTATTAAGTAAAAATTCCAGTCTAACAATTAACCTAAATGTTATTATATACCTACATTTCCTATTATTATTATTATATACATGTCATTTTTTGTGACAAATGGGATTTGTATTTGACCATGGTAATATAGAGTTTATAAAAATTATGATATTTATTTATATCTTATAAACAATTGAGTAAAAGTTTACGATAGGTAAAGAGTATATCAAAGAATACATAAAGTGGAAATAACTATGAGAATGGTAAATATATATTCTTGAGATTCCTCTGTCCAAATATCTAAAATGAATCTCTCTTTAACCTCCTCCCATTTCCCCATGCGGTACTAGAAAATCATAGGTGTAATAGGGAATCATTCTGTATATCAGGTGATACAAATCATGTTGTGGATACCCAACAATAGAGGGAGACTACTGGATTAATCTTAGTTATCTATAAAAAATGTATGAATAATGATTGATATAGTATAAATCTTTAGTGGATTGTTGAGATATTTTATTTGTATTTTATATATTCATAATATTGGTTTCATTCATGGTCATCCTGATTTTTTAGTTTTATAATATCTTCCACTACATTCAAAATTTGACATTTGATCCATAAAAAACATTATATGTATTATACCTTAAACATATTTTTTTGATTCCAAATATAAAATTTCAAAAAAATATTAAATCAATATTGTATATAATATAATTAGTTTTGATAGATTTTTTAAATAATCAATGTATTAGGATATATCAAATTATAAGATGTGATTATATTGTCTTATAAAATATGGGTTACCATATTAAAGTACATGATATAACCCTTTAGTATCATTCTTATTTTATCATACAGCAAGGGAAACCAAGACCTATAATAACTCCGATACGTGTTAGTGAAAAAGGAATTTGTATAATTCTACTTATTTCAATCTCTATCATAAGCTATAATTGTAAATTCACCACTTGGTCACACAAACACAAACCTTAACCCACTAAATTCTATTCAATAGTTTTATTTTTATACTATCCACAAACAAACACCAAATGAGTTATTCTTACCTTTCCGACCTAGTTCATATTTTACTTTATATATGTCTTATCATATTCTGAATTATCAATCGTAGGGTATGACTAATAAATTGAAAATGGTTTTTTTCACCAATACATATTTATTTCTTATTGTTATACAAAAATAGAATAGGGTGAGTTATAGTTGAAAATGCTCATTTTTATTAATTTAAATTAAGAATTTATTTATATGATTTCTAATATATTTACAAATCATGGAATATTAAATTTTGAGATAATTGTTACTGTTAAAATATTTATTATATTTAATTAATTAAAAAATAATAATAATTTTTATAATTGAACGTTTTAAAACATTTATTATATAATTCATCCATTTTATTATGAATTTATATTAATAATATTTTTTCCCAAATTATTTGGATAAAAATAATTTTCATATGAATTATAAGATTAATTTTAATGTTTTTATAAATTTAAAATTAAGGTATAATATTAAAGGACTTTATATTAAATATTATTAATTGTTAAAAATTATCCATTTTAAATGATAAAATGACATACATTATTTGAGAAATTATTTGCATTATAATAAAAGGTGTCTTCATAATTTATATGATCAAGGTTTTAATAATATTAAAAGTGTGATAGTATGGATTTGTTCATAATATATCACTAGTTCACATATTTAATTTTTTAATTTCAAATGTATTATGTTTAAATTAAATACTATATAATGTTTCAAATTATGAATTTAGTATTATAAATAAATATAATATTTATTTATCTATTTAATTATGATATTTCTATAATGTATGGAAAAATAAAACTATTTTTTTAATTTCATTAGTTATAAATTGTTTTTAAATTTAATAGATCGTGATTAAATGTATGAATTGATAATTTCTTTAGTTTATTCCCTAATTTAATCTTTAATACAAATTTTATATTATATATGGATGTATTAATTATTTTAAGGTGTTAAAATACTACTATAAATTAGTATATATTCATATATATTGTTACGTGAATTTTATATTAATTTATATGTTATTTCAATATACCATGAGTGTGAGGTGTATTGGGTTGTGATCTTGAATTTAGTGATTTTTGATAGTTTATATATATTATTTTTTGGAATTATAAAGGACTCCAGGTTCCTATTTTGTTTTATGTGATTGGGTTGAGGGACATTGTGTTAGAAAACACAATAGTATAGAGGCTTTGTAAATTTCTAGAAAACATATGCTCGGATTTCTATCTCCATAACCTTAATATTAAAGTGATTTTTGACTTTATAATTTTCTAATAATTTACATGTAACACCCTATAACATTTCTCTCTGGTATACCTAATATTTTACATTTTCTTTTCCTCTTTTATTGGATGAGTAATGCCAGAAATGAAATTGGGAGGATACCTATAATCGTGAAGACTTGGATATGTCTGAATATTTAGGCTTAAACTATTGTTTTTGTTGTTTTATAGGCAATTACATGACATGTAATTGTAGTACACATCGTGTAATGGTTGATTGGAGGAATATGTGAACTAAATTCAAAGTGTGAGAGCATTATATTCCATTCATGAGTTTTATATCTTTTAATGGAAAATAACAGGGTTTTAAATAAAATGGTGACAATTTTTCTAGTGTATATTAGCTTCGTGGATTACTTTTTGTGTAATAAGGATAAATTCTAAGAAATAGTCATGAAACTGGATTTAAGTGTTTTCACATTTGGTTTCTAATTTCATTCATTATATTACTCCTTATTCTCGGCATAGATGCTCTCCTAGAACATTTTTTTTGATTCCCTCCCTTTCGGGTCTTTTCGTTTTGTAACTGATCACATTTGTCTCTGGATTTGTTCTTTGTGGTAACGTAATCCTTTTGGGATTTCATTTTTATTGGATATAAATATTTTTTTCCATAAGTATGTTCGTTTTTATGATCGCATAGTTTACTCTACCGATCATTTTTAGTTTCATTCACATTCCATTCCTTTTGAATGTCATTGTCTTGGTTTCATGTCATTGTTACCAAATGAAGCTTGGTTTTTACCATGTTGAGGTATGTGTTTTAATAAATTAGGTTAATTTCATGAATTGAATTTATTCCATTATATTTTTCTTGGGATTTTATTTTATTATAAGTGATATTAAATTTCAAATGTTTTCATGGAAATTAAAATATTTTTAAAATAGGGGATTTCATTGAAAAAAGAAACACTTAATTTTGAAATGATTTTTCAAACGACAAAGTAGATTTTAATGGGATTAATGATTTTGTACAATATTATGAGGAGGTTATTGATTTTTTTAAAATAAATCTCATTGGGAACCCTATAAACATTGGGAAATAAACATGAGTAGCCTTAGTGTGTGTTTCACCATAAAAAGGAAACATTTTTTATATAAACTTGTAGGACCAGATATTGGAATGATCCAATGTTATTATTATCTATGTTTTTTATTATTTATTAAGTATTTTCCCATAATATAATCCATAAATGTGATTTTAATATGTATTTATAGTAATATATCACATGTTTTGTTTCATGGACTATTGCTCAAAGGATTTTATCTGAGGTTGTATCACATATCTTCGCATGTTACATTATTTTATTCATATATATAAATATTGATGCATGAATATGCTCTACTATTTTATCACTTATACTTTACAATTTTTTTGATAATATTAAATGATTTTATTAAAACTTATTATTTCTAATTAGAAATAATTATTGAATGTAATTTGTAATTTTTTAAAAAATCAATAATTTTAACACTACTGATATCATACATTTTATAGAAAATGTTTTGGTATCCCATCTAGAATTGGATCACAACCTACATTTTATGTTTTTTCATTTTTAGATGACCTATTTTAGGATTTAGGTAATGGTATGAGATTCTTTTTGAATGACAGATTCTCTTTATGATGTTTTATTCTGTTCAAATTAGTCTAGAGGTGACTAATGATCATGTAGGGATCTGGCATACATTATGGTTTTTCCCATTTCAGCATGGATTTTATTTCTCTATGGTATCTTAATATTTTCACTTTAATTTATCTGTATATATTGTTTTACTTATTTTCAATATCGGTTTTTGTTATGCTATTTTACATTTATAATGTGATGGGTTGGTTCAGTTGGCATGTCTTTTTTACCCGGGTTAGTTAATTACAATTTGGTCTCGGTGGGATGATATTCCTAAAAATATTTTTAAACTACATGGGTATTATTCTGTGTTTTAGAATACAATAGTAAAGAACATTAGAATTAAGATATCTACTGTAACAATGGGGCATAGTTGTATCACTTCCATGATGAAAACCAAGTTACCAAGGGTGGTTTGATAATTTTACAAGGTTTGAGACATAGGGTGTTTGGTCATTTGAATGAAATATATTGGATGTTTTTTTATATTAATAGTCATTTTGGTAGTTATTTTTTTCATTTATATGTTAAATTATTTATTTTTTAATACTTATATATAAATATGAGCTATTGTTCATATTATTTTTGTTATTTTCTTATCACTAACTGGTATTTTATTAATGATATAAAATGGATCTGAGAAAATCCCTTCCAAATATGAGAGAGGAAATTAAAAGACGTAGTACACATATGAACTCTTAAGTGGAACCTACATTGGTAGATGATGTTATCTGAACTATTTAGACTTTGTGTCAAGTGGGTGTTAGGAACCCCTATTTCATGGTTGATTATGGGTCTGAAATTACTAATAAACACCACCATTCATTCTTGGTTAAAAAGGACCCTCAGGATATAATTTGTGGAGTTAGAGGGTAGAGTAGAACTTTTCCTTCAAAAAGATCCTGAAAAATCTACCTTGGTATTTTTCTCATTTTTTCGTAGGGGTCCATGAAAGATATTCTGGGACTCTATTGTGTACTCTATGATGCATGAGGATCGTACATTGGATTCCTTCCTAAAAATAATTAGGTTTTAATTTTATCAAAGTACATTATATACAAAAATGACCATAGATATTCTGACATTGGAGTAGAGAGAATGTATCATCCTAGTGTATTCTAATTATTTTTATAAGTTATTGGATATGGAAAAAATACTTTCAAATAATGTGTATATGGTAACATACAGGTTTGATTTAGAACTGAGGCATGATTTTAAATCAATTTTGGTACTATTTTTCCTTGTGAACTTTTCATGATAATTTCCAAGGTAGATTTGGCTGAGGTAGACAATTTCAGGTAGTCATGTTTACATGGAGCTTTAGTTATTTTACTATTTGGAAAGGGTTTATCTATTGTGTAGAAGAGGGAACATAAGAGTGGTTAGTTTTCTTCATGAGAAATTTTAGATTCGTTGAATAGGAAGTAGTATGTAGTCTACTACAATTGTAGATGGTGGGTTATACTATGCCTACCTATGCTGAGGCTCCCATGTCTTGTCAACATTTTGGATGATCTATCAATCTATAGATCCTTTTTGAAAATATATCTCTGGGAAGTAGAGAAGGTTCCACTCTCACCAAGGGTATTTTTGTTCATAATGATGATTCTAAGGGTTGTGGGTTTAATCCATAGTCTAAAGGATTAATTCATGTGCCTAATACTAGAAAACATTATGTAGCAGAGTATGCTCTAGGTTAATCTGATGCAGGGCTCTCTACTTTGAGATTTCTAGGGTGAGTGGGACTCTATATCAAGAAGGGAAGGTCCTGTTTGTAATTATATTGGGGGTAATATTTTGCAAGTTAACATGGATTTTTCAAGATGAAGTTGAACAATTTTTGTATGGTTTTATCTAATAGTGGTGTGAGAATACCCCTCATGTTTTTCCAGAAGATATTTCTGGTTTACATACCAAGATAGAAGAAGAATTTACTATTGAACCGATCCTTGGTACGATGCCCATTTCTATTTCATCTCACAATATGGAACTTGATGTTTTGTTGGAATATATGTTTGACCATGATGGCATAGATAATACTGGATTAATTCATCTTATTTTGTCACTTAGGGATTTTACAATCCTTCTTACTAATAAGGGAGACTAGATCTGTAGACATTTTATCGATTATGGAATGAAGAATCATCCAACTATAAGAAACCAATATAATTTAACATGGATAGACTATCTCTATTATGAGCTTAAATGGTTATTTGTTTCTATCATTGACCTATGTTTATGGTATCACCAGTTGAGTGGCTGAGAAGAGGATATACCTAAGACAACAACTATGAGTCAATCTGGGAGTTTCATGCTTCGGGTTGAACCATGTTGTCTCTTTAATCATATTGTAGTGATTAGGGCTTCAATAAACTATACCATTCATTGATTCATGTAATATTTTTATTTTCTGTTCATGGATGATACTATGGTGTACTAAAAGTCAGAGTTCAAGTACATAAACCATTTAAATATAATTCTATGAACCTTGAAACAACATTTTTTGTATGGAATTATTTTCAAATATCATTTTTTATCTGATGAGTGATGTTTCTGGGGAATTTGATGTATGAGTTGTTCCAAATATTAGATCCTAAAAATGTATATAATTTTTATTCCCTTGGATTATCCAAAAAAATTCTTTGATATTTGGAGCATCCAGGTTTTTGCTGGTTACTATAGATATCTTGTTCGAGACTTCTCCATGATTGCATCTTTGGTGATAGCATAAACCCTTAAGGGATTGAAATTTGAATGGAATGAAAATAATTAGAGATATTTTGTGGAGATTATGGTGAGGATGAATTCAGCACCAGTTTTGACTCTTCTGAAGATCGGATTGAGTTATGATGCTTAGTTCTATACTTATGGTATTGGTTTAAGATTTGTATTTATTCAGGAAACACAATTATTTTATAATGGATATATCATATTATGCTCTGATGATAATAAATTCAATACATAAGATCTTTATTTGGAAGTGGTTATTCATGTACCAAAAACATGGAATCACTATCTCTTTAGGGAGAGGATTACAATATATTCTAACTATTAGATACTAAAATATGTTTTTTACTCATAGGAATCAAATTTTTTTTTGAGAAACATGGTAGAACATCATTCCACTTTTTAATTATTTATTTATTATACGCATAGAAAAAGGAATGTGGTCTTAGATGCATTGAGAAAAAAATTACTAACACAAGCTATAATGGAATCAGTTAAGAGGTGCTTAATGATGAGTTTGATTAATGATACGATCATGGAAGTGGAAGTGGTTAATGGACATTGATCTCAGAATTAATTAATGATAAATCATCATTTAAAGAGAGAGTTTGACTCAATATGGTTATAGGCCCCAATTTGAAACAGTTTAATAAAATATTATATGGTTGGGACTATGTGTGAGTTGTCTAGGTCATCCTTTGGAACATTATGCTTCAATAAAAGGTAGGTTGTTCCATTTTCTATTAAATAATAGTTTTTGGATAGTGGAAAATATTATTAAATGGTTGTAAACCCAAATAAAACAAATATGTTCCATGATCTGAGAAATATTAATTGGTGGTAGTGGATTATATTTCAAATTTAATCGTTTATACTATGGTTCCCTACTTTTCATAGAATGAAAGAGGAACATTAGAGACCAGTGGGGTTGTTGCAACCCTTACCCTTTATGTCATGGAAGTGTGTTGATATTTACAATGGTCATTGTCATTGAATTTCCTTTTAATACTAGTGGGAATGATTTTATTGGGCTTATCATTGACTGTATCATGAAACCAATGGATTTTCAACCTATATGGGGGGAAATGAACGTGGAATAATAAGTGGACTTGAATTTCAAAGAGATTGTCCGACTTCAAAGGGTTATCTTTGTAGTTGTATCTGTCAGGATGTCAGCTTCACATATGGGTTATTGAAATGTTTGAAAGAGATATGGGTTCCAAAATTATATTGGGCATGGTTTATCATTCGTAGATGGATGGACATATCGATAAGACTATCCAGGTTCTAGAGGATATTTTATGGGCTTGTGTACTTGAATTTAGAGGATCTTGGGAATTAAATTTTCCATTGATTCGATTTGTCGGTAAAAATAGTTATCTGTTTTTAATAAATATGGAACCCTTTGATTATTTTAATAGGCAGCCATTATGATTTTCCATGTTCTAGGAAGAGTGTTACATGGTTGTGAAGAGTGTGGGTAAGGAGAGGATGAAGATATTGCAGTTGATCTAGAGGAGATTGATGTCAGAATACAGTCATCGGGAAACTTATTTGTAATATCATTGTCGACCACTACAAATAATGGTTGGTTTTTAGGTATTTATCATTGGTTTACCTCTCCTGCTATATAATTCATTTGGTTAATAGGGTAAGTTGAATGCCAGGTCTATGGACACCTTGGAGATCACAGGTATACTGGGGAGGATAGCTTATCAGTTGGAGTTTTATTCAATATTAAGACTATACATAGAGTGTTTCATGTTTCCCTACTGATTTGGTATATACCAAATCCTTTCTAGGTGATTAGGTTGTATGATATTGAACTTATGACAAACACTACTTTGATTGAGTAGCCAAATTAGATTATTGATCTCTTGGAAAAGCTACATCATTATAAATGATCCCTTAGGTCAAGGTACTATGGTTGTGTGAATAGGATTTCTACAAGATGTGGGATCTTTAGTAATTGATAAGGAATTAGTGGTCCATTCTTTTTAACATATACAATATCTTGAATGATTTATGTGGGTATAAATCATTTATTGTGTGGATATTGTAATTCCCCATTATACTTCTATTAGGTAAGAATTATCCATTACTTTTGATTTCATATTTCATTAGATGATTAATTCCAAAAATCAAATTTGGAGGATAACTTTAATAGTTATTTTTATGTTTTTATTTATATTTTTACCTTAATCCAATAGTTTTTTCCATTCATCATGAAATTAAATTCCATGTAATGGGTGAACGTGATGGGTTTTGGATTCCTAGTATAATATGAGAGTTTTATAAATAATATGAGGGGAATATATTCCTTGTAATTGGTTCATATCGTCATATGTAAAATGAAGGTTTTTTTAATAAAGTAGAAATGGGTTTTCAAGATTACATGTTCTTCATGGTTTATACGACATGTAATGGGGTTACACGCTATGTAATAGTCATGATCTTGAATTTATGGTTGTTTCATGACTAGATTCTTATTTAATTCATTATAGGCTTCCATGATCTATACACAGACACTATCCCTATATGATTTAGGGTAATTCTATCCCGGATGGGTCAATTAATTCCGTGATTGTACAACTTTTTTTGGATTTCTTCTGATCGAGAATGTAATTTATGTATTTTCTCTTGGGATTTGGATTGGGGTGTTGTTATGGGCATGATTTTGTAATGATTTGTTATTATATAGTGTCTCATACTGATCCTTTTTATTTTCACAATGTATCTTATCTTTTAAAGGTTGTCTTCTTGGTTTCTGGTCACCCTTCTCAACTGTATTGAGGCTTAAATCTTGTTAAGGTAGTTGATTTAATAAAATGGGTTTATCTGATAAAATTCATGTTTTTCTTGATAAATTATTTTCATTCATTCTTTGACCACATGTGTTATGTGGTTTCACATTATTTCCTGGGAAATATAATCCATTTAAAAAGGAATTTTCATGAAAATTTATTTTCATGATTTGGAAATAGGTTTTAAAACATTGAAGTTGATTAGAATAAATTTGAAAAGGATTTGTAAAATTATTAACATGGTTTTAAAATGATTTTTAAAAATTGAATATTGCTATCCTTGGGTGCATCTAGAAAGATACCTGAGTAGGCTTAGTATGTACTGTTCCACAATGATGTATCCTTTTGTGACATTAATATGAATGGATTGATATCGGTTGGAGCCAACATTAGGAATATTTATGATTTTTAGTGTTTACTACATAGTTTCACGTACTCTAGAGCCCAATTGTGAGGTTATTTGTCATTTATGGTTAATTATCAACCCATTTTTTGTTGTGGATTATTACTAATTAGGTTTTAATGAGGTTGTAATGCATAAATTTGAAAGGAATGTTATCACATTGAAATGTGTACCTAATGATTAATGGATATTACTTTTTTTATAAATTCATCTTGAATTATTTCTTTATTTATAATATAAATGTATTTTACGAAAACAAAATGTTGAATTATTTACAACTTGATTTAATTTTATAAAATTATTTGTAAAACTATTTTTATGCTAGAATAGTTTCATTTTTGATATCAAAAATCTTATTAAAAATATAGTCGTATCCTAATAGGATTTTGATCACATCATAATGGTAAATTTGGGAGTTTGTATATGTTTTATTTCAGGATTATTAATTATATGAGATATTTTTGTTGCATACTGGCATCTCTGGTTCCTGCAGCATTTAGTTCGGGTTGGTCTGGAGGTGACTACTGGTCACATGGGCATCTGAAGTAATTTCTTGTTCATCCTGTTTTGGATTAGATTGTATGCCTTTTTTCATATGTATTTTTTTAAAATTTGTATTTTGGATTTATGTCCTATTTTTCATTTATTCAATAATGTATTAGGTTTTCCTTTTTGAACATTATCAGGTGATGGGCTCATTTGGGTGGCTTATCTAGTTGAACATTTTGGTTAGATACATACATGAATCATTTTCATATACCAAATGAATGATAATAATTTTTATATTCATATTTGAAATTTAATTTTAATTTCTTGAGTAATTCAGGTTTTTTGATCGATTATTATTTCTAGTTTTATATATTTCTGACACATTGATTTAGTAGATAGAATATTATTCAATAATAATACATTTGAATCATGTATATATGTTATTTTCATACATTTGAAAATAATTTGAGCACAAATATTCTTTATTAAAATAATATTTTTTGTATTCGTTTTAAAACATACACCTGTCGAGACATCTATAATCTAAATAGTAGTTTTTACAAATATAGGTTCCTTAGGATTGTTTTGTATAAATGAAAACATTAATTAGGTTACCCTATGAGTTATCTACAGTAGTATTGAAATTTTATTATCAGTAAATCAAAAATATGAGACCATATGAGGAATGATACTCGAGGAATATAGTTGGGTTTATCCATATAATTTATTTGGTATGTTGTTGTTCAATCGAATTTATAAGATTTATATGTGATAAAATTGGCTTATTGGATGACCTTAATAGCTAGTTTTCCAAAACAACACTAATTTTTACATATTCTTTAGTGAATTATAGATATTTCTTCAATAATATATATTACAATTTGAAAAGGGTGTTACCATTATAGTGTGAGAAAAAGTAATAAAATTCCTTATTAAATGACTGTAGAACATGAATCTCATCTGATAAAGGAATATAGTTTAGTTATAATTGGGGAATCAACATCCAACTAGTCTTTGATTTCAATATTAAAGAAAGTATAATCTTATTATAAGAACCTTCTTATAATTGTACCAAAATATAAGAATAATACTTAGGAATGAGAATAAATTGTATCTATAAATTTAATATAAACCTATGTTGACAATAATTGATATATGTCTATACCCAAATCTATATGCTGAAGATATGTATAAAATTATTTTGTTAATGATTCAAATGATGCATATTCAAAATTGAAAAATAATTATACGAGACTATTTTTAAATTTAATATGATTCAATATGTTTATTACTTGGTGAAACTGAATTTATGTGCTATCAATTATTTTGTATAATGAATTTAAATTGGTGTCACTATTAGAATTTTTCAAACAATATGAGTTTATTAAATAAAATATTACATGATATTATAGAATTATTTGGTATGGATGAAATTGGTCCTGTAAAGCTAGTAAAAAAATGTTTTTATTACCTCATCCCTTTCATATATGTTATTTTTACCTGACATCCAAATAAATTTGTATTGATTTATCTCATTAGTTATCCTGAAATTGACATGATAAATTTGGTTTCCTCGTTTTTGAAATTGGCTATTCTATAACCTCTATGATGAAACATGTTTTTTTTATGATTGTTTTTTCTATAAACGATGTGTTAAATAAATTTATCATGTTGGTTTCTATTTAATAGTCATGATACATATAATAAATTTTTTAATCATTTTGGAAATATAATAACCGAAATGATAAGTCATTTAAAATATTATGAATTCCATTTTTGAGTCCTTTTTTATCCGGTGAAGGTAGACTCAGTTCTCTCTCATGTAGAAACCCTAACTTCATTTCTTCAACCTAGTTTCCTCCATCCTTATTTTTACTACTACATACATCCTAATTTTCAACGACACATATGAACTGATCAAATCTCAACACTCAAGTAAGACTCTCACACCTCACTTTCATTTAATCAATGTTGTGGATGCACCGACACTCCAATATTCAATTTCATTTACTAAAATTTCACATTACTATATTCTTTAATCACATCATGTTATCTCATATATCCCATTTACATGTATCCATACATATAATGATATTTTTTCTTCTACAGTCATCAGGTTGAATTATTTTTCATCAGGTTATGTCTTAATATATACTCCCTTGACATCAAAATAAGTATGATACACACCCAAGATCTGGTTTTAAAATTATGGGTCCATAATGCATAAATATATGGATTAATATTGTCTAGAATGTGTTTTGTTTTAATATGATTTCTTTATAGGGGCATTTTGTGTAGATTGGGGATGTCCATTCTTGGTGAGACAATGATACTCAATGATATATTTTGGGAATAATATAGTAGGTCTATATGAGGTCATCTATGGAATTAAGGACATCTTTCATTTGAATAATCACATTATTCCACCCCTTACTAGTAGATGGATATCTAACATTAATATACTCATTATAGTGAATTGATATGTACGATTAAGCCTCTAAAATGAGGATACAATTATAGGAGACCTGTAGTTTCTAGATATATAAAAAATTTATTCCCCAATCATCTATATGGGATAATATATTGGGAAATAATCTGATCACAAGGATAATACTTATTCATGAAAGTAAATCATTGGGTGAAGAAATGAAACCATGAATTTCAATCCTCATTTATACATGTTTTTAGTTATTCATCATGATTAATTTGCAATAGCAGTAGGTGATGATTCCCCAAATATTCCAAACTAACTGGAAACATGGGATTACTAGTGGTTGTTAGCTGAAAACATATGGGGGTCACTATAGTTATTGGGATTAGGATATCACCCTTCAGATCAACTAGCTGATCAATCTATAATTCTTTGTAGATATGTATAGAATCATTTATTTCATAATAGTATAAGAATCATGTACTATAATATGATTTGGGAAATTTATTATGGAATCCTAGATAGAAATCATCTGATGGTTCAATATTCCACTTATTAGTATGAAAAATATTATATTTATATATCAGGAAAATCAATATTATGATGGCATATTTATGGGTTTTTATTCATTAAAAATTACAGTGGGGGTGATCAAAAAACAATTAGGGGTTTGAATTGTACAAAAATAAAGAAATATTGGGTTTTTATTTTAGATCATATTTATTAATAATTAGTTGAGTATGGGAAACTCATTAAATTTATGAGAATTTGAATATATTTTTGTTCCCCATAATAATTTCATTTTTATTCTCCATGGTTCCCTAACTAAGTCCACCATCGACAAAAAAACATACAACCTTGAGGAATTTTCATATCTAATATCCAAATGAGTGTGTATATTTGATGCGAAAATTTATTGTCTAAATATAATTATTTTTTAAATTTTTTCCATGAAGATATTTGTATGATTTACCATTTATATTTAAACTTAGCTTCTATTATTGTATAGAGTATATAATTATTTTTTAAAAATATGCATATATTTGTTTTGTTTTTTAAAATTGAGTTACCTTTACATTATGTAATATTTCTATAAAATTTAAAATTGGATTATCTTCGCAAGATATATATTTTATAAATTCTTAATATGTAATAACGATTAAAATATAGATTATGACACATTAAATGACTAATGAATTTGAGTAAGGTGTTATTGATTTTCTAGAATGTGAAAATTTTAATATTAAAAATAATGACATGTTCGTTTTTCCATGAATTATATGATTGAAAATTTAGAATTTCAAAAGTAGAGAGATAAAATATCATTCAATTTTTTATGGTTTTAATCCATGTTACAACACCTGGATTTGTCATGGTAAAACTGAGAAGATTTTATGATCTATTTATAATGATGCATTTAACGATTATAGATTCATGGAAATTGAATAAGTGATTCATGATATTAAAGAAGTAGAAACTAAGAATGAAACAAAATTTTTGTGTTTATATGGTGAGGTTGAAAAACTATTGTATCTTAGTTGTACAATATTTATTGGTTTATCATCGATGTTAGGATTTATTAACATGAGGTGAAACAAGGTTTCAGTGATAAATGTTTTAATAATTTTCTATAATATTTAAATATATTCTTTATAAAGACAATTATATTATTTATTCACATTATAATGATAAGATAATATAATGCCTGGTGGGATTTGGGTACAAAAAATACTTGTTATTTTAAATAATTGTGTTCTATATATGATTGAATATAAATTTACTTACAAGTGACATACATGTGTCATTTAATGATAAAATTTTAAATAAAAAATATATGTTTATTTAGTAGCTACAGATAACCATGCCAAAAAATGTAGTATAATCTTATAATTATTTATTTAAAATGATTATTTCCAAATAAAAATGATGGAAAGTAGGCTATGATGGAATGAATATGAGCAGATAAGTAATAGAAAAGTAGATCATAGAACTGATTGTCCGCAATGTGAGAAAATTGGCCAATGATTTTATATATCGAGAAATGAAGTTAGAAATCTCAGTCTTGGAACATGCATGGATAGAATAAATCCATATTGTTTTATGAGTAGCATACATAGTTCATTTGATATTCTATTAGTAATTTACAACTTATCTCTTAATATTTGTATGATGCACAAATATCTCATGTTGAGTTTAATGAACTCTTGACTAAAACTACATTGAAATGATATTTATTTTTTCTTGTCACCATTAATTGATTACATTAAACTATTATGGTTGGATGGTATTAGTGTTTATTATTATTAAATATTTTCAACTACATTAAATGATTGTATTTATTATAAATGGCATCCCATCATTTGAAATTTTTTGTTGATATAGTGATAAGGGTCATAAAGCATATCCAATTTGTGAACAATAGACTTCTTATTATCAACTGCCTTGTGGTAGAAAAATAGTATACAAGTTTCTTCATTTTTTCAATGGTTAACACTAATAGAATATTAATAAAGGCATTTAATGGGTTATAAGAATATTCATATTACTCAAAAACCATTATTCACTGATAAATATTTTGAGAGGGTGAAAATCCTTGATTTGACATCTATAATGACATAAATCTTGTAGTGATATAAATATTTTGAATGAACGGTCAATATTCTGATCTTCTATATTTGAGATATCATGAGTTGAAACATAACACTCATGTCATTGACATGGAGAATAAGACATCTGAAATATTTTTGGGAACATTATTATATATTAATGTATAATCTAAATTTGGATTAAAGCATTATTGTAGTTATTGGAAATGATAATACATTTGGAGTTAGATCCCACTCCATATTTAAGGATAAAATTGCTTCCACCATCATTTCAACCATTATTCAAGAGGGAGGAAATTAAAATTTTTTAGTGCCTTAATGTTACCAATGTTTTGTTGGGTTATTCATCAAATTTAAAAAAACTTGAAGGTTTAAAGGCATTGAAGATGATTGGTATTAAATCTCCTAATTATCACGTTATGATGAAACACCATCTACCAGTTTCATTTCATGGGATATTTCCCATCAATGTTAGAAAGTCTATTATGATGGTTTGTTAATTTTAAAATTCAATTTGTAATAAGCTTATTGATATTAAATATTTAATCATTTTGTAAAAAGAAGAAATTTCTATAATTTTTTAATTGAAATTTTATTTTCCTCCAACTTATTTTTGACATAATAACGCATTTCATGATTCATTTGCATCTTGAAATAATGCTTTTTGAACATGTATATCAACATTTGATGTGTCATTTTGAATACTATATAGAGATATTGAATGGGTATTTATGATTCCATATCCACATGAATCCTTCATTGAATAAAATTATATTTTGATGAGGTTATAGAGTTTTGTACTGGATACATGTATTTGGTGGAGCACATTTATTTGTAATCATCTCACCATGAATGAATTAATTATTGGGGAAGGGGGATATATGAAATGAAAGATAAATATTTTTTAGGTGAATATTTAAATAAGGAACATTTATAAACCATTAATAACATAGATGATGCTCATCCATATATAATATTGTATATAAATGAGTTGAAAAAATTTTATCTAATGAAGTATGATATATAGATTTTTAATGTGCATATAAAAACATATTTCACATGCCTTAAAGAGGCCATGATTGGTAGATCAGATGAATCAGAATAATTATAATGGTTAGTATGTAATCTAAGTTAAAATTTGACAATATTGTTTGAGTATTAAATTAATGAATATACATTACATATGAAATATTACGATAACAGAAGAGAAGTTTAGAATAGAGGGGAATTGGTGTTTATAGAAGAAATGCATTTTTCCAGTCCTAAATAAAAATGCCTATCTTTTCTTCAAGTGCATATTTTTGTTTCATTTTTTACATATGGTATGTTGATTAAGTTAAATAAAAATTTCAAATGTTTATTAGAAAATGGTTTATCATTAAAAATATTTTTAGAAATGAAAATTTTGGAATGTCACCTGTTAATATGAATAGATTGGAAAACACAACTAATAATTTTATAATGGAAATAAATATAAATAAAATTTTATATGATCATGATCAATCCTATATGAAATGGTCTATTGTTTTACAAGGAAAAAAAATAAATTTTTGTGATGATAAAAATGAAGAAGATGTTGTTTTATTTAAGATCATTACTTCTATGGCAATATTAATAGATAATAATGATGAGATCATTAGAGAAATGGTTTGAGCCATAAGGAATGACCATGATCAAAGAATTTGTGAAATCCATCCTTAAGTAAATTCTTAATATTATACGTAACATATGATTATTTCTCATTCACATTAATAAATTTCATAAAATGTTAGATATATTAAAATTATTTCATTTATTAAAATATGAATTAAAAATAATACGATGAAATTTGTGTTTCTATTTTTTTTGTTTACCATGATTAACGTTATGTTACATATCTATATAATTATTTATTTCAAAAAAATTTATTTCAATCACATATGTAAAGAAAAATAAAAACATTTTATATGAGTATTTTGAAATCAAAAATTTAGTTTTGTAAAATATTGTTTATTAGGTCGGACAATTTTTAATAATCCTATACTACTTTTGTATTTTATCTTTCATTTAAATGTAATTTAATATATCATTATTGTTGTTATCATTTTAGTTAATTATAACAAATATTAATAATAACCTGTTTAGTTTAATATAGTTTACTTTTGTGTTTTAAATTGTTTCATTTTTTATTTACATTTATATTGTAATAGTTGAATTTGAATAGTTTTCCTATTTTTTTGTTTTTTTTATTTGTAGATAATTATTGATCAATATAATGATCAAATAGATATTTGTGGAGATGAGTGTAATCAAACCTCTATGGAGGAACATGAAAATGATGCTCTTTTTGGTCCATATAAATATTTACAAGAGGCATATCCTCCTACAGAGCCAAAGAAGTATTTGAGGGTTGGTAAACATGGTATCACACATTTTAAAAAATTATCCATTGATCGTAGCCATGACCATTGGATACTGGTAGGCTTTTATGATAATGATATTCCAATGGGTCCTAAATAAAAATAATTCAAGGGTTTCATATCAATTTAGGTAAAATGAAAAGTCATTATTTTGATTGGTGGTTGTATATGTTTTAACAAAGTGTCACTATATTATTTGGGGGAGACCATTTTTCTAGGTTCATTTGTAAAATTTTTTCAAATCATTATATTTATCATAAAATATATGTTTTCCACCTTATTATCAGATAAAATATGATATAGCTTACACTATAAGAGTTAAGAAGAAATGTTTCCAAATTGTTAACAAGAGATATAGGGATTTAAAATCAACCCTCACGTCTAATTTCAATTATGAATATAAGAAATATCACAATTCATGTTATATATATCCTTTTATAGATGAACAAACATAAAAGAGACTTCAAAAAATAGAAGAAAAGATGCATTTTTTTAAGTGTAATGTAAACTTTTAGATGATTTTAATATTAATGATATTAATAATGATGTATTATTCTTAATTTATAGCTATCATGGAGATTAAATAAGGTTTTTTAATCTAAAATAGTATACCCTTATACATTATCTTGTGGAGGATATATGTTATTGGATGAATTAATGTTGGCTAAAAAATTTCAAATACTCAGAGATTAGTCTTCAATCTCTATAATGGTTTCCCCACCATCCACCCAATCTGACATGGAAAATATTAGAGGTATCAGATGAGAAAATAAGGAAGATATATTATGGATGAATCAAGGGTTTTAGCGAAATGAATTTTGGGAATTTTACTGTATTAATTTATTTATGTATATTAATTTTTATATATATTATCAATAGTTATAGATTTTTTCAAATAATTTATATATGGTTATCTTGAGGAGTATAAAATTGATGAGGTCATTGTATATGATAGTAGGAATGATATTTTATCTACAGGTTTGGGAAATCTTGAACTCCTGAGTGGTGTATTAGGATACCCAAAGGTTATATCGGTGAAAAAAGTGTTTCCACGTTATTTAACATCTTAAATGGAGGGATTTTATAAAAATTATTACAATATTTAGGGTCTAGGGTTCATAATATTAATATGATGATGGAGGATATGATTATAGTGTCAGTACATTCCATGTTTTTGGAAAAAGAAATGATAGTTGCAGACATCAACTATCACTCTTCTGCCTCTACCAATATCTCCCTCTCCTCCACCTCCACCTGTAATCCCCACTTCACATCATACTCTGACACCACCTCCTCCACAACTTCTTAGTTACCATTAGTTATATGTTGAGGATCCTCATTATCATATTATTTCATATGGGGTGATATTATTTATAGAAGAGATAGTTTATCATCAGTAGATAGAGATTCCACATTATAGGGTTACTATAAAGGGTATTATAGATATATCTAATGGATTAAATGTACCTATATATGATTATACTATTGTTGAACCATGTTTTGGCCACTAGTTTGTTTTTCCATCTAGATTTTTGTAATATATTACTTCAGTGTTATGTGAATATTTTATATTTTATTTAATTTATGTATTAATTTTTTTTAACAATTTAAGGATTATATAATTAAATATTTTTTATAGGAATAATATAAAGGTAAATAAATATTATATAGTCAATAAAAAATACAATGACATATCTCTTCACATGTAGATTATTGCAGTCTTGATTGATTTTCAGGATATTCAATTTGTTGTCAGGTGATTATAAAATTCCAATAAAGGTATTGTTTGTGGGTGGGTATTCACTATGGGGCCATTGAAAAATGATATAATATATCTTGTAACATGAGATATATTGGGAATCAATACGAAATTAATTTTTCCCTATAACTCATAATATAAATGTTTATCTGATATAATTTTTTGATAATTTATACTAATGTTTGTTTTGTATTATCTATCTTTATAAATTGGGTAAGGAGAATAAGATTAATGTCTTTTTGGATATATGGACCCACACTTAATTTAACATGTAGTGAAGGCAATGACTTAAGAATAATGAATGGTTTATATTGTTGAAGGAATTTAAAATACTGTAATTATTTAATGTTCGAGGTCTCTATAACATCAAGAGAAAAAAAATATTTATCTCAAAAAGTGTTATATATTTTTAAACCTAATAACCACAAATATAAATCTTTTTATCAATGGTCATTGGCTGTGAGGTTTTTTTAAGGGATAATACACAATACTTGTTATTCACTATCCATGGAGAAGTGTGAGAAACAATTACGGATTTATTGGAAATGTATGCTTGAATTTCATAATACATGTTTATATTATAATGAATTTTAAATTTATTTCATTATTAATATTTTTTAACAGCGGATGAATTATCTTTTGAGAGACCACAGAGATAAATAATTCCAATATAAAATATGAAAAATAAAATGTGACTTTTCATTTATAATTTGTAAATTATGGATATATTATGCCAAAATGTTTTTTTAATTGACAATATCAATTATTTTTTATTGTAATATATAAATCAATGAATGCGTATATCATGTTTAAAATTTATGTATGAAATAATTTCAACTGGTATAGTTACAAATTTTAATCCGGTTAGATTTATTATATACCATTCTATAATATTTCATTTGTTTTATTAATAATACATGTTAAGTTATTTCTTAATAATTTTTAGGTTTTTGATGGATCTTACCCTTATATTGAAAATAACTCACACACATAAAAGTGGAATGTAAAAATCATTTTATAGGTTGTTTACAGGATAATGTAAAAAACAAATATTAAATAAATATTATTTTCCTTGCTGGTTATAATATAGCTGATTTAAAAATATATGTGTTTGGTTGTCTACATCAGCTACTAAATAAACTTCATGAAAAAAAATATTTAACATTTGTTATTAACTAACTGACATGATAAATCCTTTATTACTTATGTTTCTTATGTTGGTTAGTTAATATGTGACGTGAGAAAACATTTATCACATCATTTTGTACATTACCGACAAGAAGAAACCCTTCTATATGGGTTTTTACAACAGTTAAAAAATAACCGGAATAAGAAAACAATTACATGATTCATTTACAATGTAAATTTTTTTAGGAAACATAAATTAAATATTTGCAACATTTTTATTAATAATGGTGTCGTATAAGAGACATAAATAAGAAAAAATATGACATTAAATGTCATTTATGACCAACTGTAATGTCAAGGTTTCAGAAAATTATTGATAGTATATTTGGGTAAATTTGTATTCTAGAAGAAGAATGTGAGTCATAAATTAAAAAATTGATTCTTCAAATAATTAGTTAATGTTGTTGAAACCTATATATAGATTTATAAAGTGAGGATTGAGGTTCTATATGATATGAAAATATGAATAATTCCTAATGTTATGTGATAAACTCTTCATAATATCTATGTTAGATATATTTTATATTGAATGAAACTATTTAATTTGGAAGGGTATAAGATAAAAAACGTAGATTTTGTAACTGTTATTTGTAAATTGAGTTTATATTTTAGTTAATACTTTTTAGATATTTTACATTTTAATGAAATGATCATTAAAAGGGTTTCTAAATCATGGATTTAATTGTAATATAATATATCCGGAACAAATAGATCATAATATATAATATAAATAGTCATGTCATTCCACTTATATTATAAGAAAATATTGTTGTTCTGGAAGAGTTATTAGGAAAAATGAATTGAAGGATATAATAAAAAATGATTTAGGAATAATATGATTATAAATAATTAACAAAAAGTATATAGTAGAGTTTTTATATGATAATAGAGTTTATTTAATATTTATTAAAATATAGCAGATATGATCATGCCACAAATCAATAGAATATTTTTAAGGGAAATATAATATAATTATTATTCATCACTAAAGAATAGAAGGTAATATAAGATATGGATACAATAGTTAATTTGTTACATTTTCATACTATGTGAAAATATGTTTTATTTACTAACACAAATGAGTTTTATAATCTTATTATGATATTATAAAGAGAATAATGTTTCTATGTGGCTAGTGGAAACATGTTTAAAAGTTTAGAAGTTCATGGTTAACATGTAAATGATTATAGTCGGGAGAACAACATATGACTATCAATTAAATATCATAAAGGCTTGTATGATATGTCAATAAATAGAAATGAAATTAAATACATTAAATATAATAATGAAGAGAATGTCACTTTATATATTAGTAGTTTGTTTTATTGGTAATTAAATAAATATATAATGGATTACATATTATTTCCCAATTCATATCAAGGATACATTTTTATATAAATGTTTCTATGAAATATGATGCTGATGATAATAAAAATTATAAGATTTCTATGAAGAAAATAGAAGGTAAAATGATAGTATCATTTGGTGTTTTTATTTATGAGTTTGAATACCATGTTCAAAGATATGAAAATTTGGAATTTGATTCCCAAGTCCCAATATTATTCTATCTATCTTATTTCGTTGATATATCTCACTAAAGGTATCTAGTTAGAGGGTTTTATCATGTGGTTACATAAATATTTTGGATGAATTACAAAAATATGTAATCATTTTAATAAAAACCATTAATATGGAGTGAAAATAAGGGTGATCAATTTTATATCAAATGGGATTTGATGAGACGAGTTCTTAGTTATCATTTTATAAATATTATTTAAATATTTGTGGATTTTAAAACATAAAATGTTATAGAAATTGTAGTTTTCTACATTATCATTATTTTTGGTGGACTATATATACCCATGATATGAATTGATAATTGATGTATCAAAGTATTAATTAGAGTTATCACTAACCAGTATTCACCATATAGTATTATATGATTAAATTAAATGTAATGGTCTTTTTTAGTAGAATTTTATATAAATATAAAAAAATTATACTAAAGAAAATGTGTTTTGGGAACTAGATGAGTCTCAGATATACAACATGATGGTCCATTCACTGCATGTTGGGTATACTAGGGGTGAAGGTCTCATATTTGGATTTCACCAACACTAGAGGTTTCCAAGATACCATGCATGGAAAACATCAAACATTGATACCATTATAATTTAATCCTTAATTATCAATTAATCAGTGGGTGTATTAATATTTTTTCCATCATTTCATTAGATGGAGCTTAACCAAGATGAAATTTATCCTTTCATATGAAAAGTATATAATCATAGACCGCGATTAAGATAGATTAGTGGATTGAAGGGTCATACCTCGATCATAAAAATACAATGCTTATGTATTTGGGTTTGGGGAATGTGATGTATTGATCCATTCAGATGAATAATATAGGATGTATTAATCTACCTGATGATTATATACTAATGGAATATAGAATATGCATTCCGATATGATTTTAATTCTTTATGTCTAATAGTTAGTTTATTTATTAGTCAAAGAGATCATATAAAAATGTATACATTCGTATGATGAATTTGGTGGGAATATGAATAGAGATATAAGTGTTTGATAAAGGAAATAATTGATCCATTTATATATTGAGTATCATTGATTCTTTACTAGAGTCCACTCTTTTCTAGAATTCATGAATTTCATAATTAACCTTTCTAATGTTATAGTGGATATTGAGGCCACACATTATGGTTCAAATAATTTTGATTCATTTTTACTCAGAATTAAGGTCTAAATGGTTTTAGATTTTATTCAAATGGTGATTTAAATCTATATTCACAAGTTATTTCAAAAGATTTAATAAAAAATTAAATTAATGATAACCCCACAAATATTTATAGAAATATTAAAATGATGTTTGGGACATGGTATATAAAATTATATGAGGTAATAATGGTGAAATGATTCAATTTTTATGTGGATTTGTTGAATTAAAATGTTAGATTAATGTATTACCTAAATCTATAAATCAATAAATGCATAAATTTTATTTAGGACATATATCATAGTATATATTTCATATTATATAATAATTTATGATATGATTTTATTTATGGATAATTGTTTGTATTGAGAGAATATCACTATATATTTTATAAGTTATCATAACACTATTTATATTATCATATAATGTAATATGATATGTGTAAATGGTTATATATATTCTTATATGAATCCAGTATTATGATTATCAGAGGATTATAATTTTAAAACTCAAAATTTGAATATCCCTTAGTTTTAAAACAGATTTATGTACATTTAATTTGATGATATTTTATGAATTATATTTGGTTTGAGATTCAAGATGTTTATAACTAACATTATATGTATTCAAAAGATTTAAAATTTCGATTAAATTAATGTGTATAAACATGAGAGACAAAATTCCAATATTCTGTGGTAGAAATATTTAAAATGATTTTAATCCCTTTCCATTATTCCACTGGATAAATATCCTTGTTGAATATATCTTTATCATCCTCTATTTTACTCATAAAAGAACAATAATACCATGGGTGTAATGGATAAGCACACCCAATAATATTCTAATTCAGACCAACTCATGGATATACTATAAGGGAGGGATTCCATTAACTCCAATGTGGGATATTAATAAAATGTTCGATTCAATCTTGACATAACAACCATATTTGATGTAAGGTACTCACAATTTCATCATTTAATGTATATTCCTTTTTTATATTATCATTAATGGTGATCTATATAATTCATGTTTTGAATTTCATCCACTACGCTAATCTTTTTTTCAATCGTTAGGATCCCTTTAGAATGAATATTTATATTCTATGAAATTTCCCAAACATCAATTTTAAGAAAAAAGATAAATAATTCAATAAAGATAAAAATAAAAAAAAATGAAAATAAAGTATTATATTATGGTATATTAACACACCTTAAAAGTGGATGATGAGTTTTGGTGATTATAATGTGAATATGTGTACCATATATTATTTCTTGTAAATTAATTAAATATTTATAACATTATTTTCTGGAAAATATACATAATATTGAACAAAAATATTTTATAGCATTAATATCATAGATATATAGTTTTATAAAACATTAATAATTTTTAAAAAATAATATTTAAAAAAAAATATTTAAAACATTTATCTTATTTCTAAAATATAGATTCATTAATGTTTTACTATATTTGGTCACCTTGGGAAATAAATTAGTGAATGTTTGATTAAAAAATACCTAGAAAGGAGAGTAATAACAAGAAATAAATATATATATATATATATATGTGAATGAATATTGGTATTTGAATGATGATAGTGATAATTATTAATCATAATCATAGAATAATATTAATATGAATATATAATTCATGAAAATGAGGCATATAATAATCGAGCATGCATAATAAAATAATCCTAAGAAAATCTCAATTCTTACTAAAACAAATATTTAAAATATTTCTCCTCAACTCTATTCCTGTAAACCATAAATAAAAACATGTGTGATAAATAATATTGAATAATATTTTGATAGGAGTATAATTTCATGCCCACCCATTATGACTTATTATTATAATAGTCATGTATAACATATATAAGTTAAATATTTTAAGTCAAATGAACTAATCATTAATCATCAAATTTATAAAACCTATTGATAAAAAAAATTCTTCAAATTACAATAAATAATTTTATAGAACCAGTGAAGGATAAAATGAAAGGAATATAGGTAAATACCCCTGAATTAATGAATAAAATTTTAAGGGTTTTATATTATTGTAAAATAAGCAACATTTTAATTATAAATAAAATAAAGTTATTTGATTATTAATGTGAGATGTAATCAAGTGGATGTTTGAGAAAAAACACTCAAAATTACTAAATATTTCATGTAAACATAAAAATATGTTTAATTAAGAGATGTATTTTTGAATTTAGATTAATCAATACGGATCATCGAAAAGGATTAATTAAATATAAATTATAATAAAATATGTTTAAAAAATTTCAGGAAATGTGAAATTTTTAATGATAATTGTATAAAATACTATACATTTATGAAATCTACATATATGAAATATTGAAAATAAATTACATTCAAAAAGTGGTTATAAATATAGTAATATACGTAGAGAAGTTAAAAAATTATTTAGATATAAAGAGATAATGGTATTTAATTAGAACCATGGTGAGGGTCAATTAGTGTGGAATCCCCTTGACATAGTCTCTATACTAATTCTATTTGATTACACCTATTATATAACCAAATTTTTTATTATAAAAAAATATTATAAAATAATTTTTCATTTATTTATGTTTTTTAAAATTATATATTACTACAGGAAATTGTGTATTAATTAATTATTAAATATCAAAAGTGAAAATACATGTTTATTGGAATTATTCCATTATGTTTAAATATTAATATATTAGTGTTAATATTTAAAAATTAAATTACATATTTAAATGTTTGTGTGTGTGTTATATTGTAGTGTCCTGCCACTGATTCCACAGGTTGGTTCCCCAATATGGTTGCCCATGAGATCTCAAGTATGCCTCCCTGAATTCCAGATGATGATGAACAACATTGAGGGAATTTGTTAATTCCTTGGGGAGACAATGCCCTCATTTGCAAGAGTATAGTGTAATAATATAAATATATGAAACAAAATAAGCATAAAGAGATAATCATAACATTGTAATAAAACATTAAAGAAAAATATTAAATAATTCTAAACAATATAATACAAGTGAGGAAGATAAATAGATACCTTTGATACAAACATGATCGTATATAATGTTCTGTTAAAAGATTAATGAACAAGGGGGAAGGGGATATACTCTTATAAAAAAGGCTAATAGAATATAAAATAAATATATATATATGACTAGAATCTTGAGAATATGTTCAGTCCTCTAGTCCCAACATCATCCTATATAGTTAATAATGTAATGGAAAGTGTTTGATTCCAATTTTATATATAATAAATCATAATGTATTCTCGGTTTCCAAGGGGCATGATCAAGGTGTCAGATATACTCTCAGCATGCTAACACCCACATAGTATACACCAATTTCAAACATGCATATTAAAATTAGTTGTATACCTTAATAATTTTATTTATATATTTAATAATTAAATAATTTCATCTGATAGGGCTATACTTTGAATCATGTCTTTTTTACCCACTTCATCTTAAGAAGGTGTTTTTTGAACCAAATAATCCTGCAATGGCAATCTAAGTGGAATAAATATTAATAGTCACAGTTTCCAAAATATAGTGATTCTTCTTGGAGGATACGTCCTAGTGATTTTATACCGAGGGATCTATACTCATTTTTAAAACATTCATTTAACTTTTATTTATTTCAAATAAAAAACAATAGTAGGATATATAAAAGAGAAGACCTGATCCCATCCAATAAAAGCTAGGGAGACATTCTAAGTAACACTCATGAGGATGAGTTCAAGACCAATGATAAGGATCCCAACTATGGTGACCAAATGATGAATTTCCAGATGTTACTCCCATTATGGTGTTAAAATTAAAAGCATTATCCTCAGAGTCTATAACTGTTATCACACGTAGGGGATGAATTATCTCTCAGGGGATGTAATAACCATCATGCCTTCTAGCTTATCTAAGAGGCTTCCATAGGGAACATGTTTCACACATATGGAGGTGACAATAAATGATTCCTAGTGAACTGACTCCAAGAATAGTTGATGTATCCCCCATCATGTTTATAAGGTATTTCAATTATAACTAGAATGTATAAGATTCCAACTAAGGGGTCCTTAATTATGAAACCCTTGTGTCACCCTCAACACCAAAGATCAAATTAATGAAGTTTCATATTTTTAAAATGTTTCATCGACAAGAAATTATATTTAATTTAGCAGATTTATCATGCCAGGTGTATTACTAAGGGCATGAAATTGGAGAAAACATTTATGTCAATAAGAATCAAGGCATGAAGAACATGGACAATTAAATTTTCCCAACCATTCATAAGTGTAATGGGCTAATGGGATAATTAGTAGTTTTATCTCCTTGAGAAATTCAGGGTGAATATTAGGGTATTTACCATTATTGTAACACCCCAAGCTTCTATGATACGCTTCTCTTTGAATAATTTGATAGCGTGTGTTGTACGCAACATCGAGTTCTAACACACCACAACCAATCAAACTAGCCGTTATGAATAGTAATACCTACTTTATGAAACTATATTTATTTTATATTTCAAAATGGACTTCATTTTTGGATTAGGAATATTGAAATTATCCTAAGATGAATTTTTGATATTTTTCTGAGAACTTCCAATTTTTATGAATAGTGAAAAATACGTAAAAACAAATTTTTTAATCAAAATAATATGTAGTTATAAATTATATTATTGAGTTGTTTTAAAGTATAATTATGTAGGAAATATTTTTAATATAGGGTTATACATAAGATAAATTAGATTTTAAATATTTATTAGCAAGATAAAAATATTTCCTACATAATTATATTTTAGTTATAATTTTTAGATATTAAATAATTTAATTTAGTTATGACTCAGTGATGATGTAGTAATTACCATAATAGTGAAAAATTAGAATAATTGATATTATAAATACCCAAATAAATATAATTTGAGACTTTAAATGAATTAATATAATTTTATAGGTTAATATGACATTCTAGTATTGACTTAAGTAAATTTTTTCGAAGTAATAATTCTGTTATGAATTTCACAAAAATCAATTAATGAATAGTTTCAAAATTGACATAAAAGAGTTTTTACAACAAATATTATATTATTAATTGATATTAAATTCCTAAAAATATAAGGTTCAGACAAGAGACTTATATCATGATAGGTGTATCATTAATGGACTACTTGGAGGTATATTGGATATATATAGTAAGTTTATTAACAATATCATATAAAAATACAAAGAGACATTGTAAAAGTGAAACTAATTAACTAAGAGTTAATACTTAAAGATAAGGTTAATATAATGACTAAAACGTGTCTAACTTCTATAGGTGGAGTGGATTTCAACCCATACCCACCTTAACTTTAAATAATCCACTTTTGAGCCATTAGAAACCGAATATTAATTTATTATAAAATAATATTTATAGCTTTTCCAAAGGTGCCTCTCACCACTCTTATAAAAGGGAACTCTCCCTTCTCATTAACTCACGCCTTCAAAGCATTTTGGTTCGGAAAAACTCTTCCAAAATACTCTCTAAACATCCCCCACTTTATCATAGATGCCATCCTTTAGTCAGAAATCCAACTTAAGGAGCCCTTTTGATGAAATCAAAAGGAAGAACCCGAAGAAGAGGTAATGATTTCACCACCCTTTTTCAAGTTCCTTTCTACTTCCACTTCTTATTTCATTATTATTACCATTATAAAATAATAAATCCAGTATATAATATATAATTTGACGTTATTATAAACATTTAATATCCATATTTCAGTATTCTATACATCCTTTGAATAACATGTCACCATACCTGCATACGTACGGCTTACCGTCTCCACGTCGTGGTGTAATTGTTATTCAATAAATTATTATTTGGATGGGTATAATAATGATGTGTAATTAATTTAAATAATAAATATAACATGATAATGATTCTATATATCTGATATACCATCCAATTACATATTATTTTATTATCAAAAGAATGATATTGTCGCTCGTGCGTACGTACGGACTACCGTCTCCACGAACGAGATGAGATTCATTCTCCATCGTATCCATTCATGTATAATTATCATTTGATGATTAATAATATTATCTCAGGCCTTGATATCATTCAGTATATGATTAAGATACAACCTATTCATGACATACACAACTTACGTAACAAAACATATAAAAGAAAACTGGTAAGTTAACACCCGAAACAACGATAATACTAAGATATTATTAACAAATCAATGTTAAAAGATCATATATGATATCATATTAATGTATATGATTATTGTATAATTTAATAACAATTATTTCACCATTATACATGAGGTTAACCTACCCCCAACCAAGGAAAAGTACAAGGTAAGGGTTTATTTCACAATCTCTTCATTATCCGAGGTTGTTTATACGTAATAATCTACTGGGATTTCTTTATCATCCACATCCATGTTTCTTAAAAATGTATTTCAAATCATTTTAACTATTTATAAGAATATGGGTTAAAGTCATTTATACCCTTGTTTTACTTTTTATAAGAGGTTTATAAAGGAATCTTTCCAAAGTTTTCAAAACAAGGTGCTTTTTAACCTTTTCTAAAGAATTAAGGTATGAATGTTTTTTTTAACTTATATGGTGGGTGTGGATATATTCCGCCGTTATAAACTCGTAGAAGCATCCCTTACAGGATAATAAGAATATTTTCAAATAAAATGTTTTATTTTATAAATATATGACTCTTAAATGATTTCAAAATAGAAAGAGATATTTTTCTAAAAATAGTTTTGATTTCATCTATGTCAACATCCTTTGATGCATTTTACGAATTGTTGATGTTGATTTATTATGATACAAAACATCTATATTTTATTGAAGGTTTTGTGATATGTTTGACTATGGATGTGCTATTTTTATACCATTCATGGTTTATGGTGAAAGTATTGACATTTCGTATGCTAGTTTTAATATGAATGTTTATGTTATGTTTAAACCTTTTCATATGGGAATGCATTGGACTTAATATGTGACGGGTGGTGCCCGTTATAGCTCTTCGATGCATCGGTAGGTCTAATGAGACAAACTAGTGTCTTGGCCAAAGGCCTTGGCAAAATCATATTTGTGGTTTTGGCATGAGGCCTTGGCTATGTGGTTATGATAGTCCGACATTATGCATTCCATCATTATGAAAGTGGTTATTGATATTGCATGTGATTATTCGATTAGTAGAATATCAATATGAATAAGTGAATGGAATTGTTTCATTTTATTTTTCTCATACTATGTTGAAGATCAATTTTAAAAGGCTTATGTTTTAGTTATACATTACCTAAATGTTTATTCTTATTTATGAAAGTTCCCGCTATATTGTTATCCTTACTATGCAATTGAGCTCACCCCTTTTCTGTGTTTTATTTTTCCCAGGATGTGAAGAAGAAATTTATGAATGACCTACAGGGATTGTATGAAGGGATAAGAGTGTGGACTATGGAGACAATATTGTTGTAGTTTTCATTTTATGATGTAATGTTAAACTTTATTAATATATCTTGTGTTTCCAAGGCTACTAAACTAATCGGTCTTTCAAGACTTGATCTTTTGTGATCATGCCAATGTTATGTAATAATGCACTGGATCTGGGTAACTGGGGTCGGGGCGTTACAGTTGGTATCAGAGGAAGTTTAGTACAAAACTTGGAAGCTAGATTTAGATAAACTCTTATTAGAGCACAAAGACTTAAGATGAAATTTGAGGATTAGTATAGAAGAACTTCCCCGAATTTTGGTATTGTAGATATTTTGTGAGTTTTCCGAGGAATACATCCCTGTCTGGATACGAGCAGGTAGAGGTGGCTCTTGCACAGATGTACCTAGGGGTAAAACCCGAAAACACCTCTTTGAGCTAGACTCGAATTGGAACTGGTGCACGACAACGAGCCTTGCTGCACTCTTGGTTACGACACTCCCAGGGGATATGCTTAGGATAACTCTCATTTTCATTACAAATCATTATGAAGGGTTTATGAGTATATACTTCCTCAAATAAAACATTTTTTATGATTATGAATTATATCCATAAATAGTTTAATTTAAGTATTTTGATTCATAAACTGGTCTAGTTTATGACATTGTTTAGAAATGGAGCCTAGTGGAAGAAATGGAAACTGTATCAATGCACGCACTCCATGTAGGGATTTCCCTCCTGGTCAAGATAATTATAGTGGAGCTGGTGATTTAACTGGTGTCGATTAGCTAATTACCATATTGAGACAACTCACTCAGGTTATCAATAATAACCTTACCTGTATGAAGCTCCCTGTTCCGCAGTGTGGAGGATCAATGTTAGATCGATTACTGATGCAACAACCACCAACGTTCAATGGGAGTACAAATCCCTTAGTAGCTGAGCAATGGATAAGTTCCCTAGAAAAAATATTTCAGGCTTTGGGATGTCGTGAAAGTGAAAAAGTTATCATGGCAGTTTACCACCTCACCGGAGATGTTGATCAATGGTGGTCATTGATTTAAAACATGAATGAAGATGATGAAGTATCAAATATGAAATGGAGGGAGTTCAAAGATTTGTTTTTAGAAAAATACTTTCCTCGCGACCATCCAGAAGATATAGAAAGCCAATTCTTGAGTCTGAGACAAAAAGAGGATGAGAATGTCACAAAGTATGAGGCTAACTTTACAAGGTTAGAAAGGAATGCTGGAGATTATATACGTAACACAAGAAGTAAGATTGGTCACTTATTTGATGGGTTAAAACCATTTCTCCCTCGAGCATTAGTCTCGCAATCCTTTTCATCGTACGAAGACATTTTCTCTTATGCTATCAAGACCGAAAAGGAATTTTCTAAGTCTTATGACTTTAAAGCAAAGAAATAGAAGAAGGGATATGCTAATCAATCTGGGAATGGAAATAAGGGGAAGAAGGGAATGGTTGAATTTCCATCCTGTGGTAAATGTTGGAAGAAACACCCCGGTACTTGCTTGAAGGGAATGGGTGTCTATTAAAAGTGTGGTGAAAAAGGCCACCAAGCTCGTGGTTGCAAAGGGAAGAAGGAAGATACCAATGTCTCGTGCTACAATTGAAGGGAGATGGGACATTATGTAAATGAATGTCCTAAGCGTCAGGGGAACATACCTCAAAAAAGGCCAAAGGATCAAGGACAAGATTATGCTATCACTACTTCTGAGTTAGAAGCTCCGAAAGACATGGTGGCAGGTAATTTAATAGTTTCCTCAAGTTTAGCAGATGCATTATTTGATTCTGGATCATCTCATTGTTTCATATCTTCCAAGTTTTCTAAGAAAAGTAGATATTTCCAATTTGATTTAACAAGGGAGTTTTCAGTTCAAACTCTTAAGAGAATTATCATTGCAACAATGTTTTGTGAATTGGTCCCCATTAGAGAACATAAATGTTCTTTATCTGCTGATCTCATCGTCATACCTATGATTGAGTTTGATATAATCCTCGGTATGGACTGGCATTCGGACTATGATGTGATAATTTATTGTAAGAAGAAAGAGGTTGTGATTTTTGAAGATGGTGATAAGGAACACCTTATCTTTAGAGTAGAATCGTCACCACCTAATTCTTATCTCGATCCACCACCAGTAGCTCAACTAAATTCAATTATTTGGGAGGAAGAGAATGAAATGATTGTGGGTGAGGAAAGGAATGTTCAAATAGAGGATATACCTGTAATGAAAGAATATGTAGATGTATTTCTGGAAGATTTTCCTGGACATCCTCTAGATCGAGAAGTTGAGTTTTCCATTGATTTAATTCCTAGATCAAGGACTATATCGAAGACCCCTTATAGAATGACCACTATATAATTAGTTGAACTAATGAAACAATGAGAGGAATTGAGTAACAAGGGATTTATTCTCCCAAGTGTTTCTCCATGTGGAGCCCCTATTCTTTTTGTTAAAAAGAAAGATGGATCAATGAGGTTATGTATCGTCTACAGGGAGATCAATGCTATAAAATAAAGAACAAGTATCCCTTACCTCGCATTGATGATTTTTTTGACCAAATGCATGGAGCTCAATACTTTTCAAAGATTGACATTCGATCTGGATACCATCAGTTGTGTGTGAAGATGGATGAAATTCCGAAGATAACATTTTGAACCAGGTACGGGCATTACGAGTTTACTGTAATGCCTTTTGGATTGACTAACGAACCCTCTGTATTCATGGATCTGATGAATAGAATTTTCAAGGAATATCTCGATGAATTTTTGGTGGTATTTATTGATGATATCATGGTAAACTCCAAAATCTACGAAGATCATGAAAAATCACTTGCGCATTATCCTGAAGACTCTGAGAAGACATGAATTATATGGGATGTTTAACAAGTGTGAATTCTGGATTTAGGAGATTTCTTTTCATTCCCATATTATCTCAAAATATGGAATCTATATTGATCCTTCTAAGACCAAGGCAATCCAAGAATGTCCAGCACCTACAATTATAACGGAGGTACGCTGTTTTATTGGTTTGGCAGGTAATTATCGACATTTCGTCCAGAATTTTGCCCGATTGTCTAACCCATTAACGAAGCTCACACGTAAAGGGGTTAAATTTGTTTGGAAAATAGAGTGTGAAGAATGTTTAGAAGAACTGAAGATAAGATTATTCAATTCTCCTATATTGACTCTACCATCGATGAATAATGGGTTCGTTATTTATAGTAATGCATCGAAGAAAGGACTTGGTTGTGTCCTTATGCAGAATGATAGGGTTATTGCCTATGCATCACGATAGTTGAAATTCATGAGCAAAACTATCCTACTAATGATCTTGAGTTAGCAGCTGTGATCTTTTCATTGAAGATAGGGAGGCACTACCTCTTTGTTGAAAATTGTGATATTTATACTGATCACAAGAGTTTGAAGTATATTTTCTAACAAAAAGAACTCAACATGAGGCAAAGGAGATGGATTGAATTACTCAAGGATTATGATTGTACGACACACTACCACACGGGAAAAGAAAACAAGGTGGAAGATGCTTTTAGTAGAAAATATCATGGAGTTTTGAACAATATGAGAATTGAAAGGGATTCAATTTTCATGGATCTAGTGAAGACGGACATGGGAATAACTAGGTAAGGTGAAAAATCAATGCATTTTCAAATGGTTGCCAACCATCTTTACTAGAAAGGATTAAGATTTCTCAGAATGATGATGAAGAATTTTAAATGAATATTAAAGCTATGAATGATGGGAGATTGAGATACTTTGTGTATGAATAAGGAATTTTGAAATTTGGGAAGAGACTTTGTGTTCCGGATATACCTGATCTAAAAAGGGAATTTCTGGATGATGCTCATAGTTCCAATTTCACAATACACCCTGGAAGCACAAAAATATATAGAGATTTGAAGGAACATTTTTTTGAGGGACAACATGAAGAGGGAGATTGCTGATTTTGTGTCAAGATGTATGGTTTGTCAACAAGTGAAAGCTGGAAGGAAACAGCCTAGAGGAGTCATGCAACCTCTTCCCATACTGGAGTGGAATTGGGACAATATTACGATGGAATTTGTCATGCGGCTACCAAAGACTCCTAGAATGAATGATGCAATATGGTTTATTGTTGATCGTCTTACCAAGTAAGCACATTTTCTTTCTATAAGAGAATATCTACCACGGGAACGTCTAGCAAGACTATATATTAATGAAGTTTTGAGACTTCATGGAGTACCCCAATCGATTGTTTCAGATCATGATCCCCGTTTTACTTCAAGATTCTGGAAAAGTCTTCATAAATCCTTGGATACTGAACTTTATGTGAGCACTGCCTACCACCCTCAGACAGACGGAAAATCAGAACGGACTATTCAAACCTTAGAAGACATGTTGAGATCTTTCTAATTTGACTTTCAGGGTTTGTGGGATAAATATTTACCTTTGGTAGAATGTTCCTATAACAATCTCTTTCATTCGAGTATTCCGATGGCACCATATGAAGCGTTATACGAGAAGAGATGTCGCACACCAACCTGTTTGGATGACGTTGGTGAAAGAAAACTTGAAGGTCCAGAACTGGAGGATGAAACGATGGAAAAGGTGAAGGTAATCCAAAATCACATCAAAGCAGCTCAATGTAGGAAAGAGAGCTATGCTATAGAGACCCGAAACATGACGTACATTGACATTACATTACGTTTTCGGAATACTTAGTACATAACAAAAACACAAACACAAGGATCGTAATAGTTTAGTGTCTTTGGAAACTCAGAACGTAATCTTCTAATCATGGTGAACGATCATCAATATCTCCCATAAAGATCTTCCCTTTTTATTTACCTAAAACCTTTCTTTATATCCTGGGGAAATGAAAACATAAAAGGGTGAGCTCAAATGCTCAGTAAGGGTAAACAAAAGAAAAATCAATCACATCATATTAATAAGAACATAAATTTTTGAAATCTTAACCTGCAAAAGAGAGCATAATTTCATGACATGGGATAAATCATAGTAGTGAAATGAAATCCCAATAATCAAAAATTAAAACATGAAACTTTGTGGAATACACACATAATCATATAGAATCATTTCTTGTTAGTCATGACTCATTGCCAAGACTATCTTAGTGGACAAAGTCTCTTTCTGAATCGAGTCACCCTCGTTTCAGTCCTGTTTCACTGAACCGGTATAACCTACCATTCCATCCATGTCTATCTCATGAGATATGAAATCTTTACCCAATGCATTGGAGGGAGATATAGGTCCCACCCATCTCATAATGATACCATTCTTATGTGTGCCACAAAATCATAAATCATACATCATTGCATAACCCATGTAATAAAAATGGGAATCTTAAAAATCATGACATCATAAAACAATTCATATACGATAAAGGAATTCATAAAAATAATTCCATCACAACATAATCAAATCAATGTAATAATAGGGATAAAAACATAACCCTTTATTATCTTAGATGGAAAATAATTTTGATAAAACACTTGAACTTCATTCTTGAGGAAAATATCCTTTCTACTTCAAAAACATTTTTCCTTTCTTAACATGTCATACAATTTTAAACTAAAAGAAGTTGATTAAAAATAAACTTGAAAACTTGTAAAGGACTATTCTTGGAAATAATGTTTTAAAAATCCATTCATGCCATATAAGTTAAAAAAACATTCTTCCGGTACTTTTGTCTGAAAAGTCAAAAAGTACCTCGTACGAAAAACGACAAAAGATTACTTTCATATCTTTTAATAAAAACATAAAGAAGGGTAAAATTGGATTTAAACAGTTGTAGGTGGATGGAGATAATATTACATATTGAGGAAACATGGATTTGGATGATAAAATACACCCCAGTAAATGCTAAAGTATAAACAATTTCGGATAAAAATGAGATTGTGATATTTCCCTTACCTTAGGTCTGATTTGCTTCGTAAGTGTCCAAACCTCCTGTATAATGATTTAAATAATGTTATTGACTTATTCCAGAATCATATTCATTGTTATGATATCATATATGGTTCACTTATGACTTTATATTACCCGTTCTTTTTTAAATTCCATGTTAAAGAGCATTTTGGGTAAAATTGTTTCATTTGTCGTCCGTGTTTTGACTTGTAATTATTCATATGATTACTTAGATCATGATTACTTAATTACAGAATATAAAACATGATTTATATATATATATATATATATATTCAGAATATACATATATATAATAAATCAGTAAATGGAAAGAAATACACCGTTCATGGAGACGGTAGGTCGTACGTACGCATGAACGTTGTTTTCGTTTCCTTATTGAATTGAGTGGAATTAAGTAGATGACATACATATATATACACATAAATACAGTAGCTTTATAATGTCATATATTTCATTATTATTGCTTATATATACTTTATAATCATTCTTAAATGGTTAACATGGAGAATGAATCTCATCGCGTCGTGGAGACGGTAGTCCGTACGTACGCACGAGCTATGATATCATTTCCATAATTATTGAATTGAATTTTAGTGGATGATACAATATATCAGAATCATTATGATGTTATAATAACAATTTATAGTTATTCTTTACACCATAATATCCATCCATGTAAGGTGTTGGTGGAAAAACAGATTACACCACGGCGTGGAGACGGTATTTCGTACGTACGCACGCGCGGTGACTTCGTTTTCCATAGGATGGATAGATGGTGAAATAGGATTGTTTCATAATTATAATAACATATCAGTATATGATTGATAAGATTTTATTACTTCATAATGAAACAACCTAAGAAGAAGAAGTGGAAGAAGAAATAAAGGCGAAAGAATCGGAAACGGAAATTACCTCTTCTTTGAAGCGCCTCTTTGAGACCTCCTCTTAGGGCACTAAGATTGGTCTTTGAGGAAGACCAGAACCTCTAGGATGTTTCTAGGGAAGTGGAGAAGAGAATTTGGAATGGGTTTGCCGATCATGAAGGCTCAATGTGGTGTGAGGAAGAGGGGGAGGAGGTGCCCTTTTATAAGGGAGGAGAGGGGCACCTTTGGGAAAACTAAAAATATTATTTTATTATAAAGTCATGTTCGGTTTTAAATAGCTCCAAATTGATTTATTTCTAGGATAAGGTGGGTATGGGTCGAAATCCTATCATCCAATAGAATTTAGACAAGTTAGGATCCTATTTTATCCTTATCATTTAGATTTAACATTAAGTTAAATAATTTTATTTTTACCATGTCTTCTTGTGTTCTTATACTATATGGTTAATAAACATACTATAAGAAGCCGAAAGAACCCCAAATTGTTTATTATTAATATATATAACCTTATATAAGTCATTTGGCCGAACCGTAGATTTTTAGGAATAAAATAACAATTAATAATATAATATTTGTTTTAAAAACTATTTTATGTATATTTTGACACTATTTAGTAATTGATTTTTTGTGAAAATCATAACAGAATGATGAGTTCTAAAAAAGTTAATTAAATAAACAATAACATGTCATATTAACCTAGAAAATTAGTTTAAGTCATAAAATGTCTCAAATTATATTTATTTGAGTATTTATAACATCAATTATGTCAATATTTCATTAATAAGATAATTACTGCATCATCGTTGTGTCATAAATAAATTAAATTATATAATGTCTAAAAATTATAAATAAAATACCATTAAGTATTAAATATTTTTAGCTTTATAATGAATATTTAAAATAGAATTTATCTTATTTATACCCCTATATTAAAAATGTTTTAGTAAATAAACTTTGATTTTAACTCTTTTAACTCTTCTCTGAACTAAATAATAATAAATGTTCTAATCTAATACATGTGGGCCTAAATGGTCATATTTTATTCCTAAGATTGTTTTTGGTCTAATTAAACTTGTCCAATATAATTATTACATGTGTTAGGGTAATAATAATATCATTTTTACCCTTAATTACCCTATTAACTTTTAACCGTGGTAAATAAAAGTAAAAAGTTATTATTCACCAAAAATTATTTTCAACTCATTGAACCACATTTTACTTACTGACATCAACCGTATCTCTCAGATTTTTGAAATTCCACTCACAGATGTGGTAAAATTATGTTTTATGAAAAATTCAGTTTTTTTAACTACCATTAGTGGTTTCACTATTCATCAAAAATTGAAAGTTTTCAGAAAAATACCAAAAATTAGGCCTAAGATATATTTGATATTATGAACTCAAAAATGATTTCTATTTTACCAAATTCAAAACATATCAGTTGCATTAATTAATTTAAAAATTAATTCCCGTCGTCAAAACAAAAGGCGTGTTTTTAAGGGATAATAACTATCAAAAGATTGACACTTGTTTATAACTGGTTTAAATGTGAAATTACATCCAATGACCAACATTGTATTGAATTGTAAAAATAAATTCTAAATATACTTTAAAACCACTCAAATTAATAAATTATCACTATTAATTATTTCGATTGAAAAAGTTGTTTTTAATTAAAATTTAGTAATTTCCACTATTCATCAAAATATGAAAGTTATCCGAAAATTACCAAAATTTCACCCTAAGCTAATTTCGATATTCCGAATACAAAAATGAAGTCCATTTTGAAAAATAAAATTTAAAAAATTTCAAAAAGTGGTTATTACTATTCATAACGGCTAGTTTTAAAAATATTTTAATAGCATATCATTGTTTAGTGAAACTCGGTATTGCGTACTACACACGCTATCAAGGAAGGTCGCGATTGCGTGTAATGAAAGGGAAGTCAAGGATGTGTGTTGTGCAAGATCCTTTTGGTGTAGCGTACAACACAAGACATTAATAAAATTAAAAAAAAATATTTTTCATAAAATCTCGGGGTGTTACATTCTACCCCCTTAAAATGAATTTTTCCCTCGAAATTCGTCGGGTTTATAAATGGTTTACTATTAGAATGTTTCTTTAATCGAATCCCAAATCGTAAAAATGAATACCAAAACCAATCTTTAAAAACAAAAGTATGAAACGTAACGGTTACCCAAATAAACTAATCACTGGGTTTCCACATAGGTGAAAATATGGATATGGAAGAGAAATCTAACCATCATGTTCTGATGGAGAGTGGTAGAGAACATGGCAATGGAAAAGCTAGCAATCAAAATTCCATAAATTTGTGACGATCTAAGGTACCATCTGATTAATCAGATATAAGAGCACTAGGATAACATTTTTGGTTTTCAAGATCGTTTCCCTAAAGTTGAAAAATTTTAATTAGAATAAATACTTACTTTATTTTGTTACAATCTCACTGTTGTTCGTGCCTTGAACAATTTCCACCTTATCTCTTAAATAAATGAAGTTGAATTTGTTATTCATGAAATGTTAGTATGACAGGTCATTCCATCTGCCTCAAACAAAAGGTTAGCAAAAGTTATTAAATATACATAAGTCATTATTTAGTGAGATTAATCATATATGGATCCTAAAATGGACTTATACTTCATATATCATACCGCTTAATAAAATAAAACTAGTTTCTACTAAACAGGGACTTCCTGTAGTCCAGTGGTAGGCGATGAAGGCCAGTCGCACTTCGGTTGTGGGTTCGATTCCCACGGCCTTGTCCGACGCCATGGGCTGTCGCCCGTCCTGCAGGTTGTCTATTTCTAAAACTATATTACTATAACATCTCATCAATAATATCGAAAAAAAACTTTTATCCTTAAACAATACTAACTTATGTCCAACATAATCCATTCCAATATTTAGGCTTAACCATAATACTGCAGTCCACTCTCACAACATAGTGAAAACGATTACCAGAGATTTAACACCATCGTCGATCCCCATATATCATAAGATATGTTTTGTTGGTCACATTCCAAACATTCAAAGTCCTTAATCGTGTATTCTCTTGAATACCTTAGTGAAAACATGAATGCAGTTAAAAGTTAACACTTTCCACATACCAAAATCCTTAAAATTCTATATACTCAAACCATGATATCACTTAGTCCTCATATCAATCATGAGATCATGAATACTGTCAAACATTTCATTTTCTCTTTATCACTTCATTATGCACATATCATCCACTTTCCAAAAAATATCTGAATAACCATTCATTGTTACTCATACCATTCATCATAATCATTCAAAACATAAGGAAAGACAACAGTGTGACAATCCTTAGATGTCTTTTTATTCTATAGTACAACATTACACTTGATAAACATGTAATCATTCCACTACCTTCTTAAACCATTGACCGAGCTTCAACAATTCTTGCATCTCACATATCATTTGTAGTCTCTTCATCATCATCAACAAAAATACTACCCATACGACCATACCAATTCTCTTCATGAGACATTCCCTTAGGTCATTGGTTTGCATAATGCCCGTACATTCCACATTTAAAACATTTAACCATTGTTGATGTCGTAGCAACACCATTAACCTCATCCATGGTGTTAACTGAAACTTTTCCATTGCACTTACTGGCTTTGTGTCCTTCTTTTCCACACCCAAAGCATCTTCCAGTTCCTTTGAAACATTCACCTTGATGCCTCTTCCCACATGATTTACATAGGGGAAATTTAACTTTCTTTCCTCTATGATCATCATGAAACTCCATCTTTCTCTTATTAGCCGAGTTAGGAAACTTACCAAATTTTACTTTATTGATCATATTATGAGATTTCTGATTCGGCATAATAATGATGTTTGGACTTCCAAATCCCATTTCATTTGGTTTCTCATGAAGAATATCATTCCATTGTCCATCATATCCTCCATTATTGTGAATCATCTTGTTTCCAGCCATTTTCTAAAACCCAAAAAGAATAGTGTGAGATGCAAAAATCTTAATAAAGGGGGACTAACTTCAATATCTAACATCTTAGGTTAAATTCTAAGATCTTTACCTTAGTGATAGGACTATATGCTATATGTATACCTATCTGTAGGGACATCCCTAGACATACCTTAGAAATATATCTAGGGATCTCACTAGCGTTTTCGCGTCCTAGTTTCCAAAGGTTGACTAAACCTTTCCTCTGATACCAACTGTAGAGACCTGAAACATGACGTACATTGAAATTACATTACATTTGAGGAATACTTAGTACATAACAAAAACACACACACAAGGATCGTAATAGTTTAGTGTCTTTGGAAACTCGGAACGTAATCTTCTAATCGTGGTGAAAGATCTTCAATATCTCCCATAAAGATCTTCCCTTTTTATTTACCTAAAACCTTTCTTTATATCCTGGGGAAAAGAAAACATAAAAGGGTGAGCTCAAATGCTCAGTAAGGGTAAACAAAAGAAAAATCAATCACATCATATTCATAAGAACATAACTTTTGGAAATCTTAACCTGCAAAAGAGAGCATAATTTCATAACATGGGATAAATCATAGTAGTGAAATGAAATCCCAATAAGCATAAAGTAAAACATGAAACTTTTTGGCATACTCACATAATCATAGAGAATCATTTCTTGTTAGTCATGACTCATTGCCAAGACTATCTTAGTGGACAAAGTCCCTTTCTGAATCGAGTCACCCTCATTTCAGTCCTGTTTCACTGAACCGGTATAACCTACCATTCTAGCCATGTCTATCTCATGAGATATGAAATCATTACCCAATGCATTGGAGGAATATATAGGTCCCACCCATCTAATAATGATACCATTCTTATGTGTGCCACAAAATCATAAATCATACATCATTGCATAACCCATGTAATAAAAATGGGAATCTTAAAAATCATGACATCATAAAACAATTATATACGAAAAAGGAATTCATAAAAATAATTCCATCACAAAATAATCAAATCAATTTAATAATAGGGGTAAAAACATAACCCTTTATTATCTTAGATGGAAAATAATTTTGATAAAACACTTGAACTTCATTCTTGAGGAAAATATCCTTTCTACTTGAAAAACACTTTTACTTTCTTAACATGTTATACAATTTTAAACTAAAAGAAGTTGATTAAAAATAAACATGAAAACTTGTAAAGGAATATTCTTGGAAATAATGTTTTAAAAATCCATTCATGCCGTATAAGTTAAAAAAACATTCTTCACGTACTTTTGTCTGAAAAGTCAAAAAGTACCTCATACGAAAAACGACAAAAGATTCCTTTCATATCTTTTAAAAAAAACTTACCCAAGGGTAAAATTGGATTTAAACAGTTGTAGGTGGATGGAGATAATATTACATATTGAGGAAACATGGATGTGGATGATAAAATACACCCCAATAAATGCTAAAGTATAAACAATCTCGGATAAAAATGAGATTGTGATATTTCCCTTACCTTAGGTCCGACTTGCATCGTAAGTGTCCGAACCTCCTGTATAATGATTTAAATAATTTTATTGACTTATTCCAGAATCATATTCATTGTTATGATATCATATATGGTTCACTTATGACTTTATATTACCCGTTCTTTTGTAAATTCCATGTTAAAGAGCGTTTTGGGTAAAATTGTTTCATTTGTCGTCCGTGTTTTGACTTGTAATTATTCATATGATTACATAGATCATGATTACTTAATTCCAGAATATAAAACATGATTTATATATATATATATATATATTCAGAATATACATATATATAATAAATCAGTAAATGGAAAGAAATACACCGTTCATGGTGACGGTAGGCCGTACGTACGCATGAACGCTATTTTCGTTTCCTTATTGAATTGAGTGGAATTAAGTAGATGACATACATATATATACACATTAATTCAGTATAATTATAATGTCATATATTTCATTATTATTTCTTATATATACTTTATAATCATTCTTAAATGGTTAACATGGAGAATGAATCTCATCGCGTTGTGGAGACGGTAGTCCGTACGTACGCACGAGCGATGATATCAATTCTATAATTATTGAATTGAATTGGATTGGATGATACAATATATCAGAATCATTATGATGCTATAATAACAATTTATAGTTATTATTTACACCATAATACCCATCCATGTAAGGTGTTGGTGGAAAAACAGATTACACCACAGCGTGGAGACGGTATTCCATACGTACGCACACGCAGTGATTTCGTTTTCCGTAGGATGGATAGATGGTGAAATAGGATTGTTTCATAATTATAATAAAATATCAGTATATGATTGATACTGATGTTATTACTTCATAATGAAACAACCTAAGAAGAAGAAGTGGAAGAAGAAATAATGGTGAAAGAATCGGTAACGGAAATTACCTCTTCATTGAAGCGCCTCCTTGAGACCTCCTCTTAGGGCACTAAAATTGGTCTTTGAGGAAGACCAGAACCTCTAGGATGTTTCTAGGGAAGTGGAGAAGAGAATTTTGCAGGGGTTGGCCGAGCATGAAGGCTCAATGTGGTGTGAGGAAGAGGGGGAGGAGGTGCCCTTTTATAAGGGAGGAGAGGGGCACCTTTGGGAAAACTAAAAATATTATTTTATTATAAAGACAAGTGCAGTTTTAAATAGCTCCAAATTGATTTATTTCTAGGATAATGTTGGGATGGGTCGAAATCATCTCATCCAATATAATTTAGATAAGTTTAGGTTCCTATTTTATCCTTATAATTTAGATTTAACATTAAGTTAAATAATTTTACTTTTACCGTGTCTTCTTGTGTTCTTATACTATAAGGTTAATAAACTCACTATAAGAAGACAAAAGAACCCCAAATTGTTTATTATTAATATATATAACCTTATCTATTTCATTTGGCCTAACCATAGATTTTCAGGAATAAAATAACAATAAATAACATAACATTTGTTTTAAAAACTATTTTATGTCAATTTTGACACTATTTAGTAATTGATTTTTTTGGAAATCATAACAGAATAATAAGTTCGAAAAAAGTTAATTAAATCAAAAATAACATGTCATATTAACCTATAAAATTAGTGTAAGTCATAAAATTTCTCAAATTATATTTATTTGAGTATTTATAACATCAATTATGTAAATATTTCATTAATAAGATAATTACTGCATCATCGTTGTGTCATAAATAAATTAAATTATATAATGTCTAAAAATTACAAATAAAATACCATTATGTAGTAAATCGTTTTAGCTTTCTAATAAATATTTACAATCTAATTTATCTTATGTATATCCCTATATTAAAAATGTTTTAGTAAATAAATGTTGATTTTAACTCTTGTAACACTTCTTTGAATTAAATAATAATAAATATTCTAATCAAATCAAATTGGGTCTAAATGGTCATATTTTATTCCTAAGTTTGTTTTTGGTCGAATTACACTTGTCCAATAGAATTAGGACATGTTTTAGGGTAATAATAATATCATTTTTACCCTTAATTACCCTATTTACTTTTAACCGTGGTAAATAAAAGTAAAAAGTTACTATTCCACAAAAATTATTTTCATCTCATTGAACCACATTTTACTAACTGACATCAACTGTGTCTCTCGGATTTTTGAAACTCCACTCACAGAAGCGGTAAAATTAACTTGTATGAAAAATTCAGTTTTTTTAACTATCATTTAGGGGTTTCACTATTCATCAAAAATTGAAAGTTTACAGAAAAATACCAAAAATTAGGCCTAATCTATATTTGATATTATGAACTCAAAAATTATTTCTATTTTACCAAATTCAAAACATATCATTTGCATTAATTAATTTAAAAATTAATTTCCGTCGTCAAAACAAAAGGCGTGCTTTTAAGAGATAATAACTATCAAAAGATTGACACTTGTTTATAACTGGTTTAAATGTGAAATTACATCCAATGACCAACATTTTATTGAATTGTAAAAATAAATTCTAAATATACTTTAAAACCACTCAAATTAATAATTTATCACTATTAATTATTTCGATTGAAAAAGTTGTTTTTAATTAAAATTTAGTAATTTCCACTATTCATCAAAATATGAAAGTTATCCGAAAATTACCAAAATTTCACCCTAAGCTAATTTCGATATTCCGAATCCAAAAATGAAGTCCATTTTGAAAAATAAAATTTACAAAATTTCAAAAAGTGGTTATTACTATTCATAACGGCTAGTGTTAATAATATTTTAATAGCATATCATTGTTTAGTGAAACTCGGTATTGCGTACTACACATGCTATCAAGGAAGGTCGTGATTGCGTGTAATGAAAGGCAAGTCAATGATGCGTGTTGTGCAAGCTCCTTTTGGTGTAGCGTACAACACAAGATATTAATGAAATTAAAAAAATTATTTTTCATAAAATCTCGGGGTGTTACATTCTACCCCCCTTAAAATTAATTTCTCCCTCGAAATTCGTCGGGGTTATAAATGGTTTACTATTCGAAAGTTTCTTTAATCGAAACCCACATCGTAAAAAGGAATACCAAAACCAATCTTTAAAAAAAAAATTATGAAATGTAACGGTTACCCAAATAAACTAATCACTGGGTTTCTACATAGGTGAAAATATGGATATGGAAGAGAAATCTAACCATCATGTTCTAATGGAGAGTGGTAAAGAACATGGCTATGGAAAAGCTAGCAATCACAAATCCATAAATTTGTGACGATCTAAGGTACCATCTGATTAATCAGATATAAGAGCACTAGGACAACATTTTTGGTTTTCAAGATCGTTTCCCTAAAGTTGATGAATTTTAATTAGAATAAATACTTACTTTATTTTGGTACAATCTCACTGTTGTTCGTGCCTTGAACAATTTACACTTAATCTCTTAAATAAATGAAGTTGAATTTGTTATTCATGAAGTGTTAGTATGACAGGTCATTCCATCTGTCTCAAACAAAAGGTTAGCAAAAGTTATTAAATATACATAAGTCATTATTTAATGAGATTAATCATATATGGTTCCTAAAATGGACTTATACACCATATATAATACCACTTAATAAAATAAAACTACTTTCTACTAAATATGGTCTTCCTGTAGGCCAGTGGTAGGCGATAAAGGCCAGTCGCACTTCGGTTGTGGGTTCGATTCCCACAGCCTTGTCTGACGCCATGGGTTGTCGCCTGTCCTGCAGGTTGTCTATTTCTAAAACTATATTACTATATCTTCCCATCAATAATATCGAAAAAAACATTTATCCTTAAATAATACTAACTTATGTCCAACATAATCCATTCCAATCTTTAGGCTTATCCATAATACTGCAGTCCACTCTCATAACATAGTGAAAACGATTACCAGAGATTTAACACCATCGTCGATCCCCATATATCATAAGATATGTTTTGTTGGTCACATTCCAAACATTCAAAGTCCTTAATCGTGTATTCTATTGAATACCTTAGTGAAAACATGAATGCAGTTAAAAGTTAACACTTTCCACATACCAAAATCCTCAAAATTCTATATACTCAAACCATGATATCACTTAGTCCTTATATCAATCATGAGTTCTTGAATACTATCAAACATTTCATTTTCTCTTTATCACTTCATTATGCGCATATCATCCACTTTCCAAAAAATTTCCGAATAACCATTCATTATTACTCATACCATTCATCATAAACATTCAAAACTTAAGGAAATACAACAGTGTAACAATCCTTAGATGTCTTTTTATTCTATAGTACAACATTACACTTGATAATCATGTAATCATTCCACTACCTTCTTAAACCATTGACCGAGCTTCAACAATTCTTTCATCTCACATATCATTTGTAGTCTCTTCATCATCATCAACAAAAATACTACCCATACGACCATACCGATTCTCTTCATGAGACATTCCCTTAGGTCATTGGTTTGCATAATGCCTGTACATTCCACATTTAAAACATTTAACCATTGTTGATGTCGTAGAAACACCATTAACCTCATCCATGGTGTTAACAGAAACTTTTCCATTGCACTTACTGGATTTGTGTCCTTCTTTTCCACACCCAAAGCATCTTCCAGTTCCTTTGAAACATTCTCGTTGATGCCACTTCCCACATGATTTACATAGGGGAAATTGAACTTTCTTTCCTCTATGATCATCATGAAACTCCATCTTTCTCTTATTAGCCGAGTCAGGAAACTTACCAAATTTTACATTATTGATCATATTATGAGATTTATGATTCGTAATAATAATGATTTTTGGACTTCCAAATCCCATTTCATTTGGCTGCTCATGAAGAATATCGTTACATTTTCCATCATATCCTCCATTATCGTGAATCATCTTGTTTCCAGCAATTTCTAAACCCAAAAAGAATAGTGTGAGATGGAAAAATCATAATAAAGGGGGACTAACTTCAATATCTAACATCTTAGGTTAAATTCTAAGATCGTTACCATAGTTCTAGGACTATATCTTATATGTATACCTATCCTTAGGGACATCCCTAGACATACCTTAGAAATATCTCTAGGGATCTCACTAGCGTTTTCGCGTCCTAGTTTCCAAAGGTTGACTAAACCTTTCCTCTGATACCAACTGTAGAGACCTGAAACATGACATACATTGACATTACATTACATTTTTGGAATACTTAGTACATAACAAAAACACACACACAAGGATCGTAATAGTTTAGTGTCTTTGGAAACTCGGAACGTAATCTTCTAATCGTGGTGAAAGATCTTCAATATCTCCCATAAAGATCTTCCCTTTTTATTTACCTAAAACCTTTCTTTATATCCTGGGGAAAAGAAAACATAAAATGGTGAGCTCAAATTCTCAGTAAGGGTAAACAAAAGAGAAATCAATCACATCATATTCATAAGAACATAACTTTTGGAAATCTTAACCTGCAAAAGAGAGCATAATTTCATAACATGGGATAAATCATAGTAGTGAAATGAAATCCCAATAAGAATAACATAAAACATGAAACTTTGTGGCATACACACATAATCATAGAGAATCATTTCTTGTTAGTCATGACTCATTGTCAAGATATCTTAGTGGACAAAGTCCCTTTCTGAATCGAGTCACCCTCGTTTCAGTCCTGTTTCACTGAACCGGTATAACCTACCATTCCAGCCATGTCTATCTCATGAGATATGAAATCTTTACCCAATGAATTGCAGGGAGATATAGGTCCCACCCATCTCATAATGATACCATTCTTATGTGTGCCACAAAATCATAAATCATACATCATTGCATAACCCATGTAATAAAAATGGGAATCTTAAAAATCATGACATCATAAAACAATTCATATACGATAAAGGAATTAATAAAAATAATTCCATCACAACATAATCAAATCAATTTAATAATAGGGATAAAAACATAACCCTTTATTATCTTAGATGGAAAATAATTTTGATAAAACACTTGAACTTCATTCTTGAGGAAAATATCCTTTCTACTTGAAAAACACTTTTCCTTTCTTAACATGTCATACAATTTTAAACTAAAAGAAGTTGATTAAAAATAAACTTGAAAACCTGTAAAGGAATCTTCTTGGAAATAATGTTTTAAAAATCCATTCATGCCGTATAAGTTAAAAAACATTCTTCCCGTACTTTTGTCTGAAAAGTCAAAAAGTACCTCGTACGAAAAACGACAAAATATTCCTTTCATATCTTTTAATAAAAACATACCGAAGGGTTAAATTGGATTTAAACAGTTGTAGGTGGATGGAGATAATATTACATATTGAGGAAACATGGATGTGGATGATAAAATACACACTAGTAAATGCTAAAGTATAAACAATCTCGGATAAAAATGAGATTGTGATATTTCCCTTACCTTAGGTCCGATTTTCTTCGTAAGTGTCCGAACCTCCTGTTTAATGATTTAAATAATGTTATTGACTTATTCCAGAATCATATTCAATGTTATGATATCATATATGGTTCACTTATGACTTTATATTACCCGTTCTTTTGTAAATTCCATGTTAAAGAGCGTTTTGGGTAAAATTGTTTCATTTGTCGTCCGTGTTTTGACTTGTAATTATTCATATGATTACATAGATAATGATTACTTAATTACAGAATATAAAACATTATTTATATATATATATATATATTCAGAATATACATATATATAATAAATCAGTAAATGGATAGAAATACACCGTTCATGGAGACGGTAGGCCGTACGTACGCATGAACGCTGTTTTCGTATCCTTATTGAATTGGGAGGAATTAAGTAGATGACATAAATATATATACACATAAATAAGGTATCTTAAAAATGTCATATATTTCATTATTATTTCTTATATATACTTTATAATCATTCTTAAATGGTTAACATGGAGAATGAATCTCATCGCGTCGTGGAGACGGTAGTCCGTACGTACGCACGAGCGATGATATCATTTCCTTAATTATTGAATTGAATTAGAGTGGATGATAAAATATTTCAGAATCATTATGAATTTATAATAACAATGTATAGTTATTCATTACACCATAATACCCATCCATATAAGGTGTTGGTGGAAAAACAGATTACACCACGGCGTGGAGACGGTATTCCGTACGTACGCACCCGCGGTGATTTCGTTTTCCGTATGATGGATAGATGGTGAAAAAGGATTGTTTCATAATTATAATAAAATATCAATATATGATTGATACTGATGTTATTACTTCATAATTAAACAACCTAAGAAGAAGAAGTGGAAGAAGAAATAAAGGTGAAATAATCGGTAACGGAAATTACCTCTTCTTTAAAGCGCCTCTTTGAGACCTTCTCTTAGGGCACTAAGATTGGACTTTGAGGAAGACCAGAACCTCTAGGATGTTTCTAGGGAAGTGGAGAAGAGAATTTGTCAGGGTTTGGCCGAGATTGAAGGCTCAATGTGGTGTGAGGAAGAGGGGGAGTAGGTACCCTATTATAAGTGAGGAGAGGGGCACCTTTGGGAAAACTAAAAATATTATTTTATTATAAAGTCAAGTTCGGTTTTAAATAGCTCCAAATTGATTTATTTCTAGGATAAGGTGGGTATGGGTCGAAATCCTCTCATCCAATAGAATTTAGAAAAAAATAGGTTCCTATTTTAACCTTATCATTTAGATTTAACATTAAGTTAAATAATTTTACTTTTACTGTGTCTTTTTGTGTTCTTATACTATAAGGTTAATAAACTTACTATAAGAAGCCAAACGAACCCCCAATTGTTTATTATTAATATATTTAACCTTATCTAAGTCATTTTTCCGAACCTTAGATTTTTAGGAATAAAATAACAATTAATAATATAATATTTGTTTTAAAAACTATTTTATGTCAATTTTGACACTATTTAGTAATTGATTTTTTTGAAAATCATAATAGAATGAAAAGTTCGAACAAAGTTAATTAAATCAACAATAACATGTCATAATAACCTAGAAAATTAGTGTAAGTCATAAAATGTCTCAAATTATATTTATTTGAGTATTTATAACATCCATTATGTCAATATTTCATTAATAAGATAATTACTGCATCATCGTTGTGTCATAAATAAATTAAATTATTTAATGTCTAAAAATTACAAATAAAATACGATTATGTAGTAAACGCTTTCTAATGAATAATTACAATCGAATTTATCTTATGTATACCCCTATATTAAAAATGTTTTAGTAAATAAACTTTTATTTTAACTCTTTTAACTCTTCTTTGAATTAAATAATAATAAATGTTCTAATCTAATCCAAGTGGGCCTAAATGGTCATATTTTATTCCTAAGTTTGTTTTTGGTCGAATTACACTTTTCCAATAGAATTAGGACACGTGTTAGGGTAATAATAATATCATTTTTACCCTTAATTACCCTATTTACTTTTAACCGTGGTAAATAAAAGTAAAAAGTTACTATTCACCAAAAATTATTTTCATCTCATTGAACCAAATTTTACTTACTGACATCAACCGTGTCTCACGGATTTTTGAAATTCCACTCACAGAAGCGGTAAAATTAAGTTTTTTATGAGAAATTCTGTTTTTTTAACTACCACTTAGTGGTTTCACTATTCATTAAAAATTGAAAGTTTTCAGAAAAATACCAAAAATTAGGCCTAAGCTATATTTGATATTATGAACTCAAAAATTATTTCTATTTTAATAAATTCAAAACATATTAGTTGCATTAATTAATTTAAAAATTAATTTCCGTCGTCAAAACAAAAGGCGTGTTTTTAAGAGATAATAACTATCAAAAGATTGACACTTGTTTATAACTGGTTTAAATGTGAAATTATATCCAATGACCAACATTGTATTGAATTGTAAAAATAAATTCTAAATATACTTTAAAACCACTCAAATTAATAATTTATCACTATTAATTATTTCGATTGAAAAAGTTGTTTTTAATTAAAATTTAGTAATTTCCACTATTCATCAAAATATGAAAGTTATCCGAAAATTACCAAAATTTCACCCTAAGCTAATTTCGATATTCCGAATCCAAAAATGAAGTCCATTTTGAAAAATAAAATTTACAAAATTTCAAAAAGTGGTTATTACTATTCATAATGGCTAGTTTTAATAATATTTTAATAGCATATCATTGTTTAGTGAAACTCGGTATTGCGTAATACACACGCTATCAAGGAAGGTCGCGATTACGTATAATGAAAGTCAAGTCAAGGATGCGTGTTGTGCAAGCTCCTTTTGGTGTAGTTTAAAACACAAGACATTAATGAAATTAAAAAGAATATTTTTCATAAAATATCGGGGTGTTACATATGCCGATAATCGAAGGAAGGATTTGGAATTTCAAGTCGGTGATCATGTTTTTCTGAAAGTATCTCAATGGAAGGGAGTCATACGTTTTGGTAAGAAATGTAAATTGATTCCCAGGTACATCGGACCTTTAGAAATTCTAGAACGAATTGGGGTTGTAGCTTACCGATTGGCAATGCTGCCAAGTCTCTCCAAAGTTCACGATGTGTTCCATGTATCTTTGTTGAGGAAATACATGCCTGACCCAACACATGTACTCACCTATGAAGAATTATATATGGAACCCGATCTGTCTTATTGCGAAGAGCCTGTCAGGTTTCTTGATACGAGAGAACACGTGCTGAGAAATCAGACGACGTGTCTGGTAAAAGTTTTGTGGAGAAAGCATAAGATAGAAGAGGCAACGTGGGAACACGAGAAACTAATGATGAAGAACCACCCGATTATTTTCATGTGGTAGTATTCTAGAAAATTCGAGGATGAAATTATTTGAAGGAGGGAATAATGTAACACCCAAAGCTTCTACGATATGCTTCTCTTTGAATAATGCGATAGCGTGTGTTATACGCAACATCGAGTTCTAACACACCACAACCAATCAAACTAGCCGTTATGAATAGTAATACCTAATTCTTGAAATTATATATATTTTATATTTCAAAATGGACTTCATTTTTGGATTTGGAATATCGAAATTATCCTAAGTTGAATTTTTGGTATTTTTCTGAGAACTTCCAATTTTATGAATAGTGAAAAATACATAAAAACAACTTTTTAATCAAAATAATTTATAGTGATAAATAATATTATTTAGTGGTTTTAAATTATAATTAGAATATATTTTTACCATTTTATCCAATGGCGTTCATTAGAATTAATTTCACTTTGAAATTGGACATAAACAATTGTCAATCTTTTCATATATATTGTTTCTTAAAAACACTCTATTTGTTGTGATAGCGGGAATTAATTATAAAATTAATTAATGCAACTTATATGTTTAGAATTTTTTAAAATATACATCATTTTTTAATTTGGAATATCAATTATAGCTTGGGGTGATATTTTGGCATTGTTCTGAAAAACGACAAATTTTTATGAATAGTGAAACCACTAAGTGGTAGTTAAAAAACAGAATTTTTCATAAAACGTAATTTTACCTCTTCTGTGAATGGAATTTCGAAAATCCGAGAGACACAGTTAATATCATGTAGTAAAATTTGGTTCAATGAGATGAAATTTTTTTTGGTGAATAGTAACTTTTTACTTTTATTTACCACGATTAAAAGTAAATAGGGCAATTAAGGGTAAAAATGATATTAATATTACCCTAACACATGTACTAATTCTATTGGAAAAGTGTATCTCGACCAAAAACAACCTTAGGAATAAAATATTATCCTTTAGGTCCACTTGAATTAGATTAGGACATTTATTATTATTTAATTCAAAGACGAGTTAAAAGAGTTAAAATCAAAGTTTATTTACTAAAACATTTTTAATATAGGGTTATACATAAGATAAATTTGATTGTAAATATTCATTAGAAAGATAAACAGATTTCCTACATAATAATATTTTATTTATAATTTTAAGATATTAAATAATTTAATTTATTTATGACAAAATGATGATGCAGTATTTACCATAATAGTGAAAAATTAAAATAATTGATATTATAAATACCCAAATAAATATAATTTGAGACTTTTTATGAATTAAACTAATTTTATAGGTTAATATGACATTTTAGGATTGACTTAAGTAAGTTTGTTTGAAGTAATAATTCTGTTATGATTTTCACAAAAATCAATTGTTGAATAGTGTCAAAATTGACATAAAAGAGTTTTTAAAACAAATATTATATTATTAATTGATATTAAATTCCTGAAAATCTAATGTTCGGCAAAGAGATTTATATCATGATAGGTGTATCATTAATGGACCACATGGAGTTCTCTTGGATGTATATAGTAAGTTTATTAACCATATAATATAAAAATACAAAGAGACATATTAAAAGTGAAACTAATTAACTAAGAGTTAATACTTAAGGATAAGGTTAATATAATGACCCAAACCTATCTATATTATATTTTTTGAGTAGTTTTCAACCCATCCCCACCTTAAACTTTAAATAATCCAATTTGGAACTATTTGAAACCGAATATGAATTTATTATAAAATAATATTTCCATCTTTTCCAAAGGTGCCCCTCACCCCTCTTATAAAAGGGCACTCTCCCTTCTCATTAACTCACACCTTCAAAGTCTTTTGGATCAGACAAACTCTGCCAAAATACTCTCTGAACTTCCCTCACTTCATCATAGAGTCCATTATTTAGTTTGAAAGCCATATTAAAGATCCCTTTTGATCAAATCAAAAGGAAGAACCCGAAGAAGAGGTAGTGATTTCACCACCTTTTTTCAAGTTCTTTTCTTCTTCCACTTCTTCTTTCATTGTTATTACCATTATAAAATAATAACTCCAGTATATTATATATAATTTGATGTTATTATAAAAATTTTACCACCATATTTCAGTATTCTATCTATCCATTGAATAACATGTCACCATACGTGCGTACGTACAGCTTACCATATCCACGTCTTGGTGTAATTATTATTCAATAAATTATTATTTGGATGGGTATAATAATGATCTGTAATTCATTTAAACAATAAATATAACATGATAATGATTATTTATATATGATATACCATCTAATTACATATTATTTTTTTATCAAAAGAATGACATTGTCGCTTGTGCGTACGTACGGACTACCGTCTCCACGAACGTGATGAGATTCATTCTCCATCGTATCCATTCAAGTCTAATTATCATTTGATTATTAATAATAGTATCTATGGCCTGGATAACATTCCTTTCATGATTATTATACAACCTATCCATGACAAACACAACTTACATAACAAAACATATAAAATAAAACTGTTAAGTTAACACCTGAAACAACGATAATACTAAGATATTATTAGCAAATCAATGTTAAAAGATCATATATGATATCATATTATTGTATATTATTATTTTATAATTTAATAACAATTATTTCACCATTATACAGGAGGTTAACATACCCCCCAAACAAGGAAAAATACAAGGTAAGGGTTTATTTCGCAATCTCTTCATTATCTGAGGTTGTTTATACGTAATCATATACTAGGATTTCTTTATCATACACATCCATGTTTCTTAAAAATGTATTACAAAACATTTTTAATATTTAAAAGAATATGGGTTAAAGTCATTTATACCCTTGTTTTACTTTTTATAAGAGGTTTATAAACGAATCTTTCCGTCGTTTTCCAAACAAGGTGCTTTTTAACCTTTTCGACAGAATTAAGGTATGAATGTTTTTTAACTTATATGGCGGGTGCAGCTATTTTCCGCCGTTATAAAATCATCGAAGCTTCCCTTACAGAATTATAAGAATATTTTCAATTAAATTTTTTTATTTTATAAATATATGACTCTTAAATGGTTTCAAAATATAAATTTATTTTTTTCTAAAAAGAGTTTTGATTTCATCTATGTCAACATCCTTTGATGGATTTTATGCTTATTTAAAGTTGAATTATTATGATACAAAACATCTATATTGTATTAAAGGTTTTGTGATATGTTTGACTGTGTTTGTGCTATTTTTATACCATTCATGGTTTATGGTGAAAGTATTGACATTTCGTATGCTAGTTTTAATACGAATGTTTATGTTATGTTTAAACCTTTTCATATGGGAATGCATTGGACTTAATATGTGATGGGTGGTGCCCGGTATAGCTCCTCGATGCATTGGTAGGTCTCATGAAACAAACTAGTGTCTTGGCACAAGGCCTCGGAAAAATCTTATTTGGGGTCTTGGCACGAGGCCTTGGCTATGTGGTTATGATAGTCTGGCATTATGCATTCCATCATTATGAAAGTGGTTATTGATATTGCATGTGATTATTAAATTATTAGAATATCCATATGAATAAGTAAATGGAATTATTTCATTTTATTTTTCCCATACTATGTTTAAATTCATGTTTAAAAGGCTTTTGTTTTAGTTATACATTGCCTTAAATGTTTATTCTTATTTATGAAAGTTCTCGCTATATTGTTATCCCTACCGGGCATTTGAGCTCACCCCTTTTCTATGTTTTATTTTTACCATGATGTGAAGAAGTAATTAATGAATGACCTACATAGATTGTATGAGGGGATAACAGTGTGGACTATGGAGATGATATTTTTGTAGTTTTCATTTTATGATGTAATGTTAAACTTTATTAATATATATAGTGTTCCCAAGTCTACTAAACTAATCTGTCTTTCGAGACTTGATATTTTGTGATCATTCCATTGTTATGTAATAATGCACTGGCTCTGGGTAACTGGGGTTGGGGTGTTACAATTATTTAAGCCCATTATAGTTATTTAAAAAGATATGTAAAAAAAGTAATATATATCGTTAAAGGTGAATCACACCAATTTGGAAGGAATGAGTCATGAATATCAACCAATGTGGATGACTTTCCAATAGCTCGGGTCACTAACGGATTTTTAAGGCATCCATTTCAGTTTTATATGATAAATTATAGGTGATGTAGGAAATTTACAGCTCATAGAATAATGGAAAAATTTATAGAAAAAAATAAAATGAAGTGAAAGAACTTATACAACCTATCATATCTATGTAGAGCATTATTAATCATGTATCAACCTTAGAATTGATCTTAGTTGGAAGAAAATGATGAAATCTCTAGATTTTTTTTAAAATGTGTAAAATTATCTTGCATCGAAATATAAAAATATATGGTAATAATAACTTGATATATATTATAGTGTATTATAGATCGTACCTATATCTTTTCATTGGATCCCAATGGGAATGAAAATGATTTAGATTGAAGGATTTGTATAAAAACATATAAATAAGAGGATGATTTATTCATACTTATGGGGATATATTTTTATCCATTGCATTAAAAAAGGGAGGAGTAAGAATTATATTATGCCATTTAATAGTTTTAAGGTGTAATTAAACCCAAAAACCCCATTGCACATGATTTGGTTTCAAAATTTCAAAACTATGCACAAACTGTGCACCCTAATACTATTCAAAGGGGAACATCACCTAATTGGGCACATGGTTTGAAAAATATTGTCTAATCCCTGAAAATTAAATTTGACTAAAATGTGTATAGAATCACAGAGTCATGTTCCATGGGATGAACGATTGTAGAAAAAATGTGTGTCCCCTATTACTGCACTTTCTGTAGCCACACAGTTTAGGGAAATCTTGAAGGTTGAGATTCACATTTTAGTTTAATATAGATACCTAGTATTTTTTTTCTATTTTGGGGATTCAATCCTTATAAAATCCATGAACATACCCAAATATTCCTTGAGCCTTTTTGGAATCATAATTCTAGATGTTATAAGAAATTTAAACCAAAATGTAAATTTCCTTTACTTTAGAGAAAAGATGGAATGTTACATCCTCCACTCATTAAGACAACAGTGTCCCCAAGTTACCCTTATGATGGTGGTGGAACATCTTGGGAGAAGAGTCTCAGCCAATATTGATTTACATAGGCTTACCAATCCTAGTACACACCTATATGCATCATTTTTTCCATAGAACTTGTAATATAGGAATTGGCCTTCCTCAGAGAACATTCAATCTATGATCCATGATATGTATTGGAAGCTCTTTAAATGACACATCCAATTCCTACTTGATATCCAAAAGGTCAAAATAATGCGACAGATTAGAGTGATACTGTCTAAAAAAGTATATGTGGAAGATGTCGTGCATGAAACTTTACCTCATAAGTGACATAATCTAATAGTCTATCGGCCCAATCCCTCCACTATTTTACGGTACCGACATATCTAGGTGATGATTTTACCAATCTCTATATTCATCTATGAACTAGTCTAGTTGATACATATTGAATTTCCATATATCCAACATCAAAATCCATATGATTTTGAATCATTCATATATTCTCTAATGTCTCTTGAATGAGATGAGGACCCAATAGAGCTTCCTCACCTTCCTCTAGAAAGCATAGGCATGGAAATCAAATTCAACCATAGAGGATCTCATAAGGATCCATCTGAATCATCTCATATGAACTTATACTGTAGCAAAACTCAACAAGAGGAGTATACTTCTCTTAGGAACCTCATTAATCATGTATAAAGTCCCATATCATATCATATAAAATAGTAATTCTTCACTTCTACTACTAATCTATCTAAGGGTGATATTAATTACTAAAGAGAACATTTGAAATCGGTTCCTTTTTCAACCCTTTTCGGAAATGTGAAGTGAAACTGGTGTCTTTGTCTGAAATAGTAGAATCGAGATCAGCATGAATTCTTACTATATCTCACATTTAATTCTTTCTCACCCCATATGCAGAGAAGGTTTCCCAAATAGGTAATACGTGTGTATCATTGGTCACCATGTCGATGATCACACCAACAACATAAAATCCATGAAGGGATCTCAACAATCCCATCATGAAATCCATTGTGACATTATCACATTTCTACTTCAGAATAGATAGATGATATAAAAGCCTGATAGGTTTATAGTGTTTTTCATTCACCTACTTAGAGGTGGAGCACTGAGTTATGAAACCCACTATCTGTCTCTTCATTCTTGACCCCTAAAATTGATGGTGGATGTCTAGATACATATTGGTGAGACCAAGATGAACATCTGAATCATAGGCAGTTGTTACCTTCGTATTATCTTCCCATAAATCAATAGGCACCTATTATTTTCCAATATATTTTATGGTCTCACTAACATCAACGAACCAAATAGTAGGTGGGTCATCTCACATGACGATCTCCCCGATGACAAGGCCCTACGAATCAGACAACATCTTGATCCAACCCAATTAAAAATGGATTGAAGTCACTACTAGAGCTACTAGAAGTATGTACCCACGCTATTGATGAAACAACAAATACAAATCAGAAGACAGATCAATCAGCTACCACTCACTAATGGCCTTGTTGATGGCTTTCATCAGAGTCTTTCTTCTCATGGAATCCTCCAATATATTTCACCTTCCAATTGTGTAAGCCACATTAAAGACAAAATATTGTTGGTATTTAACCCACCTATGCTATATCAGATTCAAGTTTCAATTAGTGGAGATTTACATGATTCATTTATGGTTTGTTTAGAAGATAAACCTCTATTTTAACATGTCGTGGGTCTAAAAACAAAGAGCATGAAGCATGGATGCTAACTCAATTTCATGTGTATCTCAATTCCACTTATGAGTCCATAGCTGCTGACAACCATATGCTATAACCTAATCCAATTGTATCAAAACCACACCCATCCTGATCATTGAAGTGACACAGTGGAATACATCTATTCTGCTAGAAATAGGATGGATTATAATTAGAGATTATGTGACTCTTCCATTTAACTCTTTAAAAACTATCTCACATGCTTCATCATACTATAATTTCACACCATTCAACCCCAAGCCTTTATGAGGAATTTCCAAGAATGATAAATCTTAGATGAATGTCTTATAATATCTATCTCGACTAAGGAAGTTGTATATATCAAATACATTATTGGGTTCCTATAAGGAAACCTCAGTACTAACATTATCTAATTCAAAAAATATGCCTAAATGTGATTTCATATGACCCACGAACTGAGATCCACTATTCAAAAAGTGGCATTTACTAAGCTTCACATATAGTTGGTTAAATCATAGTGTACAGAACACAATTAGCTAGTTTTTGGCATGGTATTGTCTTCGATGATAGAATACCAAGATATTTTCTATAAAGACTACCCCAATGGAATCAAAATAAATATGGAATACCAGAATCCTCATATCCATGATGACTGACAGCATTTTCACAGACTGAAAATCACAATAAAATACTTGTACAATCCATGACTACTACAGAACACTGTACATAGTATGTCTGATGAAATTACATGAACCTGATTGTTTCTCAAACATAAATCTAACATATGGAAAATTTCAACTCCTCATAACTGGTTTGAAAGGTCATAAATATAAGGTAGTGTATAGAAATTCTTTACCATAATATAGTTTAGTTGGTGGTAATCCATGCACAGTACAAGGGTGCCGTCAGCCATCTTGGAGAAAATGACTGGTGAACCCCATGGTCATGTGTTGGGTCAGAAACAACCCTTACCTCTATGTCTTCTATCATCCAATTGAGTTCCCAGATCACTATAGGTTCCATCCTATAATGAGTAATGATCACTACTTCCACACCTATAATGATCTCAATGGTGAACTCAACTTCTCTCTCAATACATGAGATTGATAAATCATCAATGAAGATGTCCTAAACAGGCAAAAGAAGATGTAATTACACATGCTATAATCCCTACTAACTCTTAAAGTTACTCACCATATTTTCTATCATTTCACCCATATTAGTACACATGAGACATTATTGACTAGCTGAGAGATACCATATTCCATTATAGGTATATGTGTTTCCCTAGGTGATGGGAATGACACTTTATGGTGATAGAAATCAACCAGGGCTCTATAATGAACTATCCAATCCTGATAAAGAATGCCATTTAAGAAAGTAATCTCTAGGATGAAGTGACTCCAAATTAAAAAATACAAACCAATTTAAAGGGGGGCTCATTGTACTAGAATATACACTCTTTCAAAATCCTAACAGAGTTTCACAGTTCATAACACAGTTGGAGTACTCGCACTATGTATAGACTACACATTGTTGTAGAAGATAGAAATGATTGTGATGAACCTATATCAAATAAGGATAAAACTAAAGTAGAGTCTACTATAATAGTACACCTATTTATTGATATAAATAAACACTACTCTACTAGTATAGGTTGAATATCATAGATAAAAAATTAGTTTTGGCCCTGAGATACTACCTGAGCAGCCTTATAAAGTCAACTCTTCTCATGATGAAAAATTTAAGGCATTCATTCATGGCCTTGAACACCTGCTCATATTGAATGATATGTAGAAGACCAGCTTCTAGGCTAAATATGGGTCATTATTCCCTCACCTAAGGGTGGTGATAGAAAGGAATTGTGGTTTCTTATCACTAGAGGAAAAGACCAACAGAGGCACTGGAGGTGACCCATCCTATTATAAGTCCAGAACTCAATTGGGTTCCTTGTAAACTAGGGCATTTTATACCCTATCATGGTGCCATAGTGACACACTACAAGTATAATTCCCCATGTCCTCTTTTCTGAACCCATTGCTTGAAAATGTTGTGTAAATTGTTTTATAAAATAAACTGAACAATTACACCACACTTTATACAATTGAAGACCATTTAAATATCTAGGTTCTGGATGATTAGAGTACACCTTACATTTATCCGAGATGAAACAAAAAATAAAAAGGCAATCCATTATGCTTCCGTGTGAGATAACTCCATAAGCGATAACATATGTATATAAACATCTAAGATACCCGTGAAAATTCATTTTTAATTAATGGGTGATCATTCAATTTCCTAGTAATTTGTTTTTAAAACCATTTATAAATATCATTAAAATATTCCTTTAATAATATTTTTAAAAAATTAATTATAAATACATTTGTAAAACATCCTTTAATAAATACTATAATTCATTGATAAATTACTACACTTTGAAACTGTTTTTAAACTAATTCAGTGATTCAATTGAAAATATTATGAAAACTCAGAAAAACAAAACATCTGAGGCCACTTGAAACATTGAAGGCTCTATGGGTCCTACCAACTTTAGGGATGGATTCACATGCCAATGACCTATAGTATTTACATATATCAAGTACCAGTTTCTTTATAAAATATTTTTTATTGGTTTCCCAACTTACATATAATTTTTACTGGAGTTTTAAATTTTGGAATCATGTTACTTCACTAAAAATAACATTTCCACTTATATTTATATATAAGATAATAATGTATAAATAAGTTTATATTTTCATTGAAAACATCTTTCAAGCATTGATTCCTTTAAAAACCAATGTACCAAATCATCCATTTATGAAATACATTTTAAAAAAGTTATATCATCAATTAGTTAAAGCTTAATAAAAATATCGATGGATTTTTTTCATGATTTTATGACATACACCATTCATATAGATCGAAATAATTGTTTAGTAAATAAATAATCATGGGAATGCACATAATATAATAAAGTATACATTTAAAAATAAATATTTCATTCTTTAGTAAATTATAAATATAAACTTGTACCTAAAAATTAAATATTTATCTAAATATTCATACTTAAGTTGACTATGCATTCAATCCATGCAACTGATGTTAAATATGTCGATACATATGTATATATACATATTCACACACACACACACACACACACACACACACACATATATATAATTTTAAATATGTAACCGGAAGATTTAGAAATTAATGATCTTGAAAAATGAGAGAATCATATATGTTTACATATTCAACTACAAAAAAATTTGACATTTATATATAATGAAAATATCATAATATACTCAAATTATTTAAAAAAATATAAAGTATAAAATATATTACATAAAAAAATGTATTTAAATTATGTATTTAATAATATATAATCATGTAAACCATAAAACATGTTTGAAATAAACTAATTCTCTCTTATGTTTATTAGTTTGAAAGTTAGATATTAAAACATGATATTTAAAACAATATAAGTATGTATCAATACACTTACAAAAAAATAATAAATAATTTAAATTTTTTATAAAATAGAAATACTTCCTCACCAAAAACACAACTAAACAATTTCCATCAAGAAACAATAAACACCAGGGAAGATTTATACTAAAATAAATGTCATATTAATCCCCTTACTAAAATTTATCAATGTTCTAAAAAACATCATTAATTTTTTTATGAAACCCATAAATAATCCTGGAAGAAACAAAAAAATTGACAAAAAAAATATAATTACCTTATATGAGATTTCATAAACATATAACATAAATAATTTATATAAAATGATTATTTATAGTTTATATTGTAATAGTATATCTTCTTTCTCCAACGAACCCAAATATTTCCCATACATCTTACACTGACTCTCATATCTCCCTCATGTGATATCAACTGATGTGGATCAGAAAACATCACTCAAATCTCTTTTATTCACACACAAACGAACTATTGTATTTCAACTTGATATAAAATTTTAATGCTAGGTTTTGTTGTATTGTAGGTGGGGTCATATTATAGAAATATAGATATATATATTAGAAGACAACATCACCAAAGAAGGAAAAAGTGATAAATGAAATCATTTGAAAATATATTTCCAATTTTTGTTAGTCTATAATCATAATCTTACCAGTGATTTATTTTCATCAATTATAAAGTATATAATGATAGTATGGAAATAAATTATATGAAATGTAAATTTAATTAGAACATTCCTCATGATATCTAATTGAAACCAGATAAATAGGACAAAAAAATCACTGTAAAACAAGACGAAAGTAATTTTCAATTATTTTAGAGAATCACTAGAGTCCAAAATCATCCTCATAGTGAATAAAAATATACAGAAATGGCAATTAGATAATGATTCAGGAATAATGTTAAATAAATCTACTAGATATGTCTATGTTAAACAGATTTCATTGACATTCAGATGCTGAAAAGAAATTAAAATACACACATACTGGATATGAACAATCAAGACACTATTAATGTGCCACATCCGTACCTCATCCTCCAATCTCATATTTAACTAGAATCCCTCATCACTTGTCTTCATCTGCGGTCCAAACCCAAAAATAATATTAGATCTAGTCATTCTTCGATATGAGCAAGGACTTGTGCCCACCTTCATCTTTTCTCCTCTGCTCTACTCCCAAATAAGCTTTTCATCAACCTCTACCCCAATGGAAAAGATATAATTGTTTCATGGCCTCGTCGAACCATGCTCAACTTCTCTCATCAAGATCACGGACCATCCCTACTCACAACCGATGGTTATCCTAAAACCCTCAGAAATCGAAACCCAACCTCTTCATTCACTAATATTTATTTATTTTTTACTAATAGTTTTGTTTATATTGTTTTATCATTAGTTATAAAGTCCGTTTTATTTTTAAATTTTTCTATATATATACATATTAATATTATTATCATTAATAAATATTATTTGTCAAAATAATAATAATAATATTACTTGTTATTATTAACTATGTTGTAATTTTTATAATTTTCATATTATATTTTTGTGAGCGTGAAATCATTATTCATTTATTTATGTTTGTAATATATATTATAAAAACAATATTTAAATTTCATAAAATTATAAATTATTATATTAATATTAATATATCATTATTAATATCACCTTTACTTATTTTTACTATTGTTATTTTTTTAAAATCTCTATTTTTGATAATAAAAAAAATAATTTCCAGTATATATATATTTAAACTATTTGTTTATTAGTATATAAAAATAATTTATTCCATGAATTGTAATGAAATATTATTTGTTTTGAATTAAAACATATTATGATTAGAACTAATATTTATAAATGTTTTTATTAAAACATTTTTAAATTAATTTCAATTTATAAAAAATTTATTAAGTAAATATTAAATTACTATTTAAATTTTCTTGCTGTTTTTCATTCCCCCCATTCATTAAATTAATTGGACTCTCACAATTCTTTCATCAGACTCAGGAAAATTCAGAATTTCCATCTTTATAATTAATGAATTTCATAGGGGGTCTTACCTATCCAAAAAAATTGAATCTTTAGATTTTTAATCCTTCAAAGAAAACAACTAATATCCAATGTTTCCTATACAATTCCTCTAATAGAAAATAAAATTCCTCGATCCCACTCTTCCAGACTTATTGCATAAAAATTATGTGTAATTTTTTTTAAAAATAAACTAAACAATTAAAATAACTTTAAAAAAACTAGAATCTTTTACCGGTATAAGTTTTAGATGATTTGACAACACCTTAGATTTATCAAAGATGAAACATTTCAATTGTTCTCTACATGCACATACACTAATAGAGATGAAATCTATAAATAAACGTCTAAGATACCTTCAAAAAATCAATTTTAAACAAAGTTTGAGAATTCAATTGCACAATATGTACTTTTAAAAACCATCGAGGAATCCCATTAAAATATCCCTTAGATAATACATTTGAAAAAATAAATTAGAAAAACATTTAAAAAAAAAAGTTTTCAAAATATTATAACGCATTGAAAAATAAATATTCTTCGAAAAAGATTTTAAACCAATCTAGTGATTCAGTTGAAAATATTTAGAAACTTATTACAAACACATCAACTGAGGACACTATAAACATTAAAGGATTTCATGGGACTACCCATGTGATGTATGTGTTCACACACCAATTCACTGTCTTATTTATAATGGTCAAGTACCAGTCTATTTATAAAACATTTTTTCCTATGTTGGCCTTAAGTTGATATAATTTTCATTGGTTTTTTGCATTTTGGAAATATGTTACTAAATTAAAATACTCATTTCCATATATATATATATATATATGTGTGTGTGTGTGTGTTTGTATATATATACAAAATGAATAATCATTAAAAAAGCCTTGCGAGTATTGATTCCCAAAAACACCCATATACCCAACATTTCATTCATGAAACGCATTTAAAAAAAGTAATATCATTTATTCGTTAAAGCTCAACAAGAATATGGATGGCTTATTTGCATAATTTGATGACTTATAAAATTAATATAAATCAAAATCATCGTTTAGTAAATAAATAATCTTGTTCATTCACATATGATTATAAAAGATACATTTAAAAATCAACATTTTGTTCATGAGTAAATTATAAATATAAACATTTCATGATAATTTAAATTTTAACATAATCTTCATACTTATGATAAGTACGCATTAAATCCATCAAAAAGTGGTTAATTATGTCGATGCATATATATTTATATATACATATATTTATATATAAATATAATTTTAAACATAAAACCAAAATACTTATAAATTAAAGAACATGAATATTGAGAAAATCATATACGTATACATATTTGACTACAAAAAAATGTATGATTTATATATAATGACAATCCCATATGAAACTCACATGAATTAATAAATATAATGTAAAAAATATACTTCATACATACATGTATATAAATTATGTATTTAATATAATATTATCATGTAAATAATGAAACATGTTTGATATAAAATAAATACCTATTATGTGTATTAGTTTTAATGATAGAGATTAAAACATGAAATTTAAATAAATATATGTATGTACATAAATTCTAACAAAAAAAATTAAAATTAATAAACATTAATTTTTTAAATTGATATAATATGTCACCAAATACACTATTAATCAATTTCCATCATGAATAAAAATAATCAAGCCAAACATACAACGAAATAAATGTAGTATTAATCCCTTTAATAAAATTTTTCAATGATTTAAAAAAATTATATTGTTTAGAAGAAACCCATATATAAACTTGAAGGATAAATATAAATTTACAAAATAAAAATAAAAATACCTTCAATCAGATTGCATAAACATAGAAAATAAGTTATTTAAATAAAATGATCCCTTACAGTTTTTATTGGCTGATAAGATCTTGATTCTCGGCATAACACTAATATTTCCCACTACATCTAACATTGAATCTATTTTTTCCCTTAAGTGAAATAAAATGATGTGTGAACATAAAATATCACTCAACTCACATTTATATACACAACAAAGAAATATATTATTTGAAATTGCTTAAAAAATGTTAATTCAGGGTTCTGTTTTAATGAAGGTTGGTTCACTTGATAGTGATATCTATATATATATTATAATAGAGAAACGATGAAGAAAAAAGTGATAAATGTAATCGCTTGAAAATATATATCTTGTAGTTGAAAGTCTATAATCCTAATCTCATCTGCAATTTATTACCTTCAATTTTGATGTCTAAAATGACTTTTTGGAAATAAATTTTATGAGATTTCAATTTTATTGGTTGATTCCTCATGATAATTTGTTGAAACTAGATGAATCTAACTATATTCGTTGATAAAAAAGACAAAAAATATTTTAAATAATATTATAGAATCATACCGTGTAAAAAATCAACATCAAAGTAAATAAAAATCAGCAGAAATGGATAGAAGATAAATAATTAGGATGAATGGTGAAGAAATAAACCAAATATATCCATGTTAAACAGATTTCATCATGATTCATATTCTAAAAAATAAAAAAAACCGCCTACTTGATCCGAAAAATCAAGAATCTTTCAACGTCAAACCGTAGGTACCTCATCCTCCAAACTCAAATCTAATTAAAATTGATCATCATCAGTCTCCATCCATGATCAGAACCCTAAATGAAAATTAGATCTAGTCTTCCTTCGATTTGATCTTGGACTCACACTCGCCTTCATCGTTGTGCATCAGCTCTCCTCTCGGCCGAGCTTTCAGTCAAACTCTACTCCCAAGGTTGAATACATACCCAATTCACAGCCTCATTGAACCTCACTAAAATTCTCTCATCTCGAGATCAAACTGTCCATATTCTCCACAGATGGTTAACTCAAAACCCTAATAAATCAAAAGCCATGCACTTTAATTATGATTCTTTAATTTATTTATATTTTAATATTAATTATTTTATTCTTATTGCTTTATCATTATATATATAATCTATTTTATATTAAAATTAATATATATATATATATATATATATATATATTAATTTTAATGACATTAATACATTTTATTTTTTAAAATGATAATAATAATAATAATAATATATTTTCTTAATAATAAAATTATATTATATATAATTTTCATATTATATTTTTTTGAGTATGAATTTATTATTTAATTGATTATTTATAAAATAAATATTATAAAAACTATATTTATAATTCATAACACTATAAATTATAATTGTTATTTTAATATATCATTATTAATATCACCTTTACTTATTTTTACAATTTTCATTATTTTTTGAAAATCCCCTTTTTTATTTAAAAATAATAAATTACTATATATATTTATATATAATTTTAATGAATTAGTTTCATATGATTTAAAAATAATTTATTTCATGACATGTAAAGTAATATTTTATGTTTTTAATAAACACATATTTTGATGAGAACCAATATTTAAAAATGTATTTATAATTTTTTTTCTTGATTAAGTTTATCTTATAAAAAAATTATTAAATAAATACCTATATACTATTTAAATTTTCTTTGGGTGCTCCAACAAGTCTATTTCTGCATGCCAACTGGATGGTACTTCCCCTGTGTGTACCCTTGATGTGTAACATCTTGCTACTTGATAAACCGCTTCTCTGCTTGAAAGCAGACTGCCATACTTCATGTCGCCTACATCCCTGATATTCTATTCAGAGATGAGGAACCATTTCACTTACTTTAAAATGATATTTTATTGAAATATGACCATTACAAGTAGATGGAATATCAAAGCCCATCCTCAAATCACCTTGTAGTAGTCATCTCATGACAAGCCATGGTTAGTGTAAAAAAATTCAATTTAGTTAATATGTATGATTATTCTATAACTGACATATAACATTGCTTAAGGTGTATGAATTTCTAAACATGATTTTTTATCATGTAATTTTGGATGAAATTGTTGAAATGGGATTTTTGTGTGTCCTCCCAGACCATACCCTCATGTCTACTATCTTGAGTTCTAATGTCGCACTGATGCTTAGTGAAATCATATTGCATGTTAGTCGTGAGCAATACCATCCACTCTAGATGCATATAAAAATGATAAATGATAGATAATTCAGCCTATAACCATGAATCAATAGCTTTTGTCCCACAATACCCGGAGAAGGTGTGAGGATGCTACTGATGGAACTCATGGGTTGGCTCATCCATTGAATGGGAGGGTCAATATGTACCCATAATTGATTTCTCGAACTGGAGGATGCTATCAACAAACTAAAAACCAGTACCTTGTAGAGTATCTAGTGGAGGTCCCTTTGGTGGTACTATATGAGGTATCATGAGTGGTTTAGAGCCCACCACCACGGGAGTATTCTCTTTTCCACTCTCTAGGTGTTCAATAATAGGTCTTTATAGTAGAAAATCTCTACAAATGCCAAGCACATGCCTTAGACTATATTGATAAAAGATAGGGATATATGAACGAAAGGGAATTAATAAATCTATCATACTATTGAATCAAATCCATCATCAAGATCTAATATCCAGTTCTGGGTGATAATAATGATTCACAAAACGAAATCATTGGATACATGACTTACTACCCACAACTTTGTTGGGTCAGTGTCAAGGACTCACGTATAGGGTTACTGTTTAATTTTATTAATCATTTTCATCCTTATTTATTTAGATTCATTATAATTTAATTAGTTATTATAATCATAATCAATTTAACTGGCTCACCAATTCCAATTCATAAGGTCCAATAAACCTTATAAATTAAAATTGGCTCATCAATTGACTACATCTTGAACATTATAGCTGACAATAAATGTAACAATCCATAGCTAGGGTTTGATCAAATGAGATACCATTTACACTCACCAATAAAACCAATAAATTTTCCGTTTTTATTCAATTAAACCATTTATTAACTCATTCAGAATATGAGCACACTAATAAGATAATATACAAGGCATGAAAACAATAAAAAATAATACAAGAAATTGACATAGGAATAAAAATATGGCATGACATAATTAATGGTAATTTGTTCATATGGTTCCCAATATAATTCACAATTTTATAATAATGATTTATAACCAGACTATGAATGTAATTACAATTAAATTAATATCATTATTAATAATTTAAAAAATAAGTGAGTCTCCCAACAATGACATCCCGTGAAACCATAATTGGTGTTGAAAAAAAAACATTTACACATCGCAAGTTATTTGGTTATCCCCAGTAGATGAAGTGGCCGCTCTCATCTATATGATTATGAAAATATTCTATCATACTAGACTTTTATTTGAACCCAAATAGTACGAAAAAAGCATAATCAAAGCTCGGATACAACTTTTCACTTTCAAACCCCAGATTCCAGAATGCTTCTCCATTTTATGGAGTTCCACAAGAACAAAATCACACATCCCCCAATTATAGATGTTTAAAACTCAAAACGATGGAGTTTTATATTTCTTTGAGAGAATTATGCCCTCATTGATTTAAGAAGAGAGAAATTTTGTAAATATAATCATCATTAGAAGCAGAAAGACAACATCAAATTAATTTAATAAACTATAAAATCTAAATTTATGATATGAAAAATCTGAATAATACAACTACGAAAGATGAAAAGTGAAAATATGCACAATGGTAATATCACTTCATATTCAATAAATGTATTAATTATCATAGGGGTAGGGGATATAAGAATATACAACATCCTAATGTAATATTCAAAACAGCCAAAAACTTATACGAATAACATCTCAAGGATAGGTTCAGTCTTCTTCTCCAAAACAACATTCTATAAAATCAATCATGCATTGGAATCTGGATGCATCCCAATGATTATACCTGTAATCATATTTATACTCAAGTTCCAATGGTACCCGAGTATGGTGTGAGAAACAACCATAGTGGGTCGACAACAATGATGTCTAGTCCAATCTATAAATTTCATAAAAAATTAACCAATTCACTTTAATAATTTAAATTAATTGTCTAATAAATATGGAAATTCACTGGACTTGGTTACACATTGATACCCATCAAATTAACCATCACTGGCCTAAGATGGTATTTCATAACAAAATGATACTTATATTGTAATGTATGAGTAATAAGATTCAAGAGATGGAAAATCCCTGAGCATGTTATTAGACTTAGAGGACATGTACCAACGTTTTTAATACCTTGGTATCAATACATATTTTGAAAATGTTCGTTTACATTTTCTTTAATTAAAATTTAAATCCACATTATGGAATATAGAGAGATACCTTGAGGTCATCAATAGAAATTTAGTGATACATTCCATGTATGACGTGAGGATCTTGGTTCAAGCCCAATGGCATGGATTTCATCTATGGTGTCCCATGATGATGTACCACATCTCACTGTAAGAATGGTGTGAAAATTTTAAGCATTGGACACCAATTTTGTAACTATAATCATACGTATGGATCAATTCTTTCTCTTGCCACGGTTCAACCATAGTGCCATTGAAAACATCCTATTTGTCTCCCTTATGGAACAAGTTTCACTTGTATAGAGATTAAAAGTTATAATGAATTGTGATCTCATCCTAGGAATAACATATGTCACCCTTTACATGTTTATAAGTAATTACAATTCTAACTGGAAGTCACGAGAGTCCATCCAAGGGGTCCTTAAATCGGATCATGTAATGTAACACTTGATATTAAGGAATTAATTAAACATGTATCATAATTATAAAACTTTCAATTGATAGGAAATCCCAATAAATTAAATTTATTGATCATGTTAGGCATCTTGTTCAAGGAATTTCATCGAGAAAACCCTTTATGGAAAAATATAAATAAGGCATTAAGAACATTTCCAATAAAATTATCCCTACCATTCATAACTGGAAGGGGAGAAGTGATAATAATTAGGTTCATATCCATATGAAATTCAATGTGAATCTTATGGTTTTTACAATGAGTAAAACAACATAGGGGTATTTCAGAAGACACAGGAAAAGGTCTATTAATCAATTAAGGTGAAGCACACCAAATTGGATAGAATGATTCATAGGGATCAACCCAAAGGGCCTATTCAACACTATCTTAGGTCACCAATGGAATGGTAATACAACCATTTTAATTGAATTTGATGAATTAGAAGTGATACTATAAAATCCCAGATCGTAGAAGAATGAATTAGTTTATAGATGGCAATGAAATGAATGGAAAGAGACTATGAAACCTTCCATATACACATAGTGATTCCCTCAGGTAGCACTAAATATTGATTCAGGCTAGGTTGGAAGAAATTTATGAAACTGTCAAATGACCTAAAAATGAGTAAAAAAATCTTGCACCCAATAGGGATATTGATGGGATTAATAAATTAAAATGTATAGGATAGAATTGGAGATCATATCCCAAGCTCCCTATTTGATCTAATAGCTAAAGAATCAGAGTACAATTGAAGGTGTTGTATCAAAACCATTTATTTATAGGTTGAATTATGCATACTCTTGGAAGGATCAAATTAACCGTTGGAGAAAACATGGAAAAATAATAAAGTTCGTAAATCATTTAAGAGGGTTAAATGTGTAATTTCACCCCAAAACCCACAATGCAGAGTTTTTTCGAACTATTTCCAATATGTTCCCCAACTGTGTGTACTTATCTACATAAAAGGGACACATCTCAGGGTTAGGTGTACATTTTGACTAACAATGTGAAAACCATAGAATCCACTCTATCGTGAAAACTTATATTGCTTCACGTTTGTGCGCTTAGTTTCATGGTTGATGAGAAACCGTGTAGCCGCTACTGCTACACTATATGCAGTTTCACAATTTATGGAATCCATGAGGGGTAAGATGAATGGTTTATTCAAACTAAAAAATCCAATATTTTTACCGATTTCAGGGCTCTAGGCTCCGAACGAGCCCTAGAGGCACCATAATTCTCCTTGATGCTTTTATACATCGTAATAGGGTTTATTACAATGAATATAAACCAAATGGAAAATTGACCACACCTTACAGAAAAGTTGTAATTTTATATCTATAAATTACATTATCTTACTATAATTGTGGTGATATGTAGTAAAATATAGCTACCTTGTAGGGTTTAAAACTGACCATATTATGACTTTTGAAAGATGGGAGATATATAATTTATATCATATATTATAAATTTTTATAATATTTTTTACTAGAAAGCACATTAGCCTAATACTGGTTGGTTAGGACCTATCATGTGTATCAATGTGACCTAAGATCAAATATAAAAAAGGCATATTTTTTAGTAATGGTATCAATACTGTAGCAGGTATTGTTCCCTACTATGGAAGACAGAACTCTTCAACTAGTTCATCGGTTTGGTACACTAAGTCCTTCAAGGCCTTCTTGCTACCCAATGCCTTCGGGATAGCAAGGCTTCCAGGACACATCAAGGCATTTGAGCTTCATGAAACTTAGGCAAAATTGGAGATATTTCAAAGGAACAAGGCACCAAATAGGGATTCATAACAGGCACATTCACCAAAGCAGAGATAATTTTAATTGGTAGAATGGATGGTTATGACATTTCAAATGGTACTGGGAAAGTAAATCTCTTCATAGGATAACTAGACGACCAAACATGTGAAGGTTTATAGAAAACATTATGATATATGATGGGGAGGGGCAGTTCCATGTAGTTTGTTTCAGATGAATTCCATTAAGGCCATTGGGTCATGTAGTGTTTCACTAATCCTACGTGCCATGTAAGGGTTCTAATTCAACCCTTAAAATATGTATTATTATATAATAAATAAATAATTAAGGCCTTTTGGACATTCAGGTTGGCCAATCTACTAGAATAATAACGTTTCTAGCATGTATGTATAGTAATAAATTTAATCATGGTGGAATTTTTAGAAAATTGAAATGATAAATCAATAATTGAATACGAAAATTTATAATGATGGCAATGAGAAGTCATTTATTTTTTATGATTCGCCATTTTATATGTTAAAATTCATTAAAGGGTTAGATTGAGGTGAAATATGGACTCAGACAAAACATTTAGGATTCATTGTACAAAGACTATGGTTAGTTTTTTGTTAATATGAATTTTTTTAATGTAATATTCAAATGGGGTAATAGGGATTCATTATATAGGTAGGGGAGTGGTATGTTGGTCTAAATTAAGTAATATATAATTAATTAATGAAATTTACTAGAAATATAAGTCATTTACAAGATAATGGAATAGTATTCAAAAACTATATCGCTAATCTTATGTATTTTTTCCATCATGAATTATTTTCTTTCATGACGATTCCATTGTTACGTCATGTTAACATCACAAATAAACTATTTATTTAATTAGTTTATTATTTATTGGTGAAAATACCAAAATTTCATCCAAACCTAATCTTTGACATCCATATTTCTAGTATAGAACTTGTTATATAAAAATAAATATATAACTGTACATAAATTGATTTAAAAAACACCTAATAAATGAAACATAATGATTTATTTATGAAAACAATTTCGTGACATTAAATATATAATATTCAAGGATTCATAAATTTATTTATAGATTTTATAAAAAAAATAAAAATTTTAAAAAAACCATATAAACAATAATTTCAACATTATAAACTATTTTGAACATATTACATGTCAAATAATTATATAAATATAAAAACCCAACAATTTAATAATATAAAAAAATTCCCTCTTGATGAATTTTTATATAATGAATAATGATTGAAAATCCTTATTTATCAAAACAATTTTTATAATTAAATATGTTCAATATTTAAATGGATTTTAAAACATTAATCTTATATAAATAGTAAAATATATTAAAATAATTTTATTACCTGTATTTATATAATTAAATCCTTATATTTTTTAATTGAATAATAATTTATTTTATTTGATATTCATATATAACTATTTCTTCTTGTATATTGGTTGTTTTACCACTCCTATAGTCATGTAATTAATCAGTGGACAAGGTTGCAATTCTAATGACCATATATCCAATAATCATATTAATTTTCACAATACACTCTATATCATCTAAATTATTAAAATTTCATTGATTTAATTTTTTTAATCTATGTTCCCTATATGTATTATAAAAAGTATAATCCCTTTTTAATAATTAACCTTCTTATTATAGTATTTTTTTCGGTTCTAGTTCAAAAAAACCCTATATATTTTGGTATTAAAGACATATTATTTACATTTGTTTGTTATTCCATTGTACTCATTTTTATTATATAAAAAGTATTTATCCTTGGAATATATTATTTTATACTATAGAAATAAATTATTATTTATTTTTGTTTTTTGTTTCATTTTATTTATTTTTATTATACCTTATACCAATAAGAAAACTAATTCTAAATATAAAAAATATATATTTTGTGAAGGAAAAAATCATATGGAAAATCCCCTACTATTATATTCTTCCATATATTATAAATTTCACCCTTTAAATTTGACTTCATATACACAACTGTGAATATATTGAGTAATTTTATTTAATTATATCCCCATGATCTCTTGTTACCTCTCCATACACATGGTTTCACCAAAGTAACATGAAAAAGCGATTTATCATATTTTTATTATTTTTTCTCAATGAGAAATTATCATCACAGTATTCTAATATATTTAGAGGTCATTATCTAATCATATGACCTCTAGATTTGGTACATATGAGTGTTCAATTGTGTACATAGTTTTGTGAGATGAATGGGTGAAATTGTGCACATGAGTTAGGATTAGAGGAAGATTGATTTAATTAGACACACCTAATGTACAATAAAAAAACATAAAAGGGTCGAATGTATATATGGTATAAAATATCATTAATTTCAAGCCTCATAACCCTATTTTATGAATATTTTATAATGACTACTTTATCCCTAACATCAAATTATAAAACTCATTGATTATTTCAAGCAGTACTCTAATATCATCCTTTTCTATTTCATTAATTTATTACCTAATTTATAAAACCATATCATTTATTTCTTATAAAATTTTGGGTACCAAATGTTTCATAAACAAACTTTATCACATTTCCTAAGAGATCAGATTTTTTTCAAATGTTAAGATTCATAAGGTTCTATCAATATATTTGAGTGGAAACTATTGTTGTATAAGAATGAGACATATAGAATTTGTTGATCTCAACCCCCATTGGAGTCCATAAAAAATATTATTCCTTGTTATATATTTTTAGATGGTTATTCAGATTTATCATTTATTTGAGGATGATAAACCAAAAAAATTATCCAATGTATTTTCAATTCATATTCATAAATCCTCTAAAAATTAATGTGAGTTGTATACTATGAATAGATATAATAAAAAAATTCCCATAAACCCTCACCACTTAATATTTATATATATAAATTTATATCTTGATAATTTTATAGAGTGAAAAATATTTCCAAAGGGTTATTTAGTGTGAATTCATAGATGTTCATCCACTACATACATTATGTTGTCATTTATATTAAACTTTTATAAAAAAATCCTGAAGAATTCCCCAATGATGTTCACCCATTTAAATTATTTTTTCCGTAATGGTTTTATCATTTCCATATAATTTTGACACAATTCTATATCAAAATGGATTTATATGAATTTTTAAGTATTCTCATTTGTTTCCTTTTAATGTTTTTATACTAGAAGTGATCTCAATGATCTTGATACACATTAGTCCTTCTTGAATGGGAAAATTTGAGTTATAATAATTTATTAATATTTCATTCCTTTTCTCTTGTATTGATAGTTCCAAAAATAATAAATCCATACTTAATGATATTTAATTGTAGATTATTCGCTTTATTTATTTAAACTCAACATATTTTATGGATCCAAATCATTACATTGTGCCTTATTTATTTATTATTTGATAAATTGATGGGTATTCATTTTATGAATATAAAATTTCATCCCATCCAGTAAAATTTATTGTCTTATCAATGGATTTTACATGAAGATTAATTTATTCTAAATAATAATTATTGATAGGGTATAACATTCATTCCAAATAATATAATGATATACATTATTCAGATTCCTTTTTTGGTAGTGTATATAGTATTAATAGTCCATGATTAACTCGAAATATCCTTGTTGATATTTTTCATCACTTTATATATTAATATATAATTTAAAACTGAGAGACCCATTAATATGTCACAAATCTCTCAATTAAGGAAATTCATCCAAATAACTGTAGATTATATATCAGGTTTTTTTATAATTAAACATCAATTACGAAGAAACATTTTATATCACTTTATCATTTTTCATAATGATGTATCCTGAGAACATCTCTGATGAATCACTAAATATTAAATAAATCTCTATATTGTGGTAGTGTGAGTAAAGGTTTCGTGACCAACCTCTTTTTGTTCTCTATAAATATATATTCATTATTTTTTATCTAGAAATACAATAATACCATCCATGTCAAAATATTTACTAATACATAAGATATTTAAAAAATACATACAAATAATATATAGTAAGTACCAAATTTAAGAAAACTATATATCACAATAATTACAATTAAAATGTTCTATTCCTAAATCATATTTATCATTCAATGGTCTATTAAAATTAAAACTATAGTTTTTAATAACCCTAATAACAAGAATTTATAAATCCATAGGTAAATCATTCATATTTGTTTAAAATTATGTTCATAATGTTTTCAATTTATCCTTTATATATGATTTATGTTATTATTTATTTTAGGATTTAATAGGAAAATCATCAATAAAGACTACTAAAAATTTATCAATGGATGCTCTAATGAAATTATTCAACATGGCCATGAATATTATAGTGTTGTTTGTATATAAAATGGAATAAATATGAAATCATTCTCTATATGTAAATTATGGAAGGTTTCATTTTGATTATTTTCAACAATCACCTTTTTTTAATGATATCTAGATTGAAGATCCACCTATGAAAAGTATTTATCTCTATAAATTTTGTTGATAAAGTCTTTGTTTTGTGGAAGATGATATTTTTTCATTATAGTGATATTATTGAGAAATCTCTAATATGTGTAACTATTCTTCTATATATCATTAATCATAAAAAACAACACATTTTCACCATAAGATTATGGAATTGGAATTTTTATCCCAATGTTCATATAATCTTATAAATAATTATTTAACTATTATCATGTATGTGGTGTCATTTTGTATTGAATCATGTATATATCCATTAAATTAAGTATATGTTATATTTTTAACACTACCAAATGATTTAGGGGAAGCATATGAATCATTTTTAGAAATTCATTTGTACATTGCCTTATAATATAAATGTATAGAATGTTCTAAATTCACGTTTTCTCAACCATAAAATAATTATATAAGTATTGGAGGGTATCTAAACCCATACATGTGAAGGAGTCAACGAAACATATTCTAATTTAACCATTCATTATTATTTTACCGTTTTATTGTTAGAGAAATGTAAGGTGATTTATATTTATTGATAGATAATAAGAGATCGTGTAACGCCCTGACCCTAGATACCCGGATCATACATAATAGATTATTATATTGCAATTATTAATTGGAATTAAATCCCAATAATCCTATAATATTATATGTTTTGGATTAAAATATTACATATATGGTACCCATATTAATTTTGTAAATAATAAATAAAACATGATAGATAATAAAATAAATTGAATTATATCCTTGAATGCTTATTGAATTATTTTTTATTCATATCCCTGGGAAATGAAAACTACCTAAGGGTAAGATAAAATGTATAGTAATAGTTTGTATAAAAAAATAAGTAATCAATCAATAATCATAATCAAAATTGGAAGGTAAATAGAAGATTCAAATTTCAATATAAATATTAGAATATGGCATAATCAATATGGAATGGTGAATAAATGAACAAAAATTCCATTTAATCAATATAAAAATAATGAAATGCATCCATAAAAATGATAAATAAAAAGAAATTAAATAATAACAAAAATAAAAATTGAATTCTCTATAATGTAAATGGTTAATTATTCGACACCTTTTTTCCTAGGTATATGGTACCTTTACCTTCAAGACCGTTTAGAAGACAATTTTGCATTTCTAGTAGCAACCCATTTGATTTGCCCAACTAATTTATCCTATTAGACTACATATTCATCTATAGTATATTTATAACCAAAAAAAATCCATGACACACATGTAAAAATAATTCCTCATATATTGAATAATCTAATTTAATCCTGAACATTTTACCATATGGAATATGCATATTGAGTAAAATATACTGATTTACCAACATTTCCTATGTTAACCCAATAAATGTCAAGTACACACCATATGACAAAATTATATATTTTTAAATAAAACATTATACCCATTACATAAGATTATGGATATATTAAATAAAATATGTGTCAAAATAAAAATCTTATTATGTAAGGGATTGATTCAAGAGAAATGTAACAATCACAAAAGAAAGCGAGATTACGAAGATAAATTTTACCACATGGTAATTCTCAGGTAAAATCACCTCTTGATGAGATACATAATATTTAAATATATAATTACAAGAATTACATGTTAATCATGATATAATATGAAAAAGGGGTAGTATATACACCAAAAAAAGTGGGTGGTGAATATGACAGTTATCTCACATATCACTTACCTTACACATCCTATTGATTGAATCATCATTAACATCTTGTATAATTGTTTAATTAATGTTATTAACATACACTATGACCATATTAATACCTTTTATAACCTATATATTTCATTTATAACATTTTATGTCCCATTCATTAATAATCTTATAACATTATAATCATTTCAGGTGTCAATTGACATGTTTTTTTAGTATGTTTTAATGTGTAATTTGGGTTTAAACTAGATCATGATTTTATAATCTCCAGAATGTAAAAAATGTTTAAAATATCATATATATTCATTAAATAATTATTATGATTAATCTATAAAATTTTGAGATATGAAATGAAATGTACTATTCCTGACGATGGTAGACTTTTCATACGGATAAACACTACATCCATTATCATATTTTATTTAAAAAATTAGTAATATAAATATTATTATTATCATTGTAGTATCATATTTATGTTATATATATATAACATGTTTATTAAAACCATACTTAATGTAGTCGATGTAATTTCAGAAATAATCACCTCGCTTTGAGGTGGTGGTAGTCCACATATCAATAGCTGATGTTATCTTATTCCCACAAAAGTAATTCCTGAAGTTTTGTGTTATATAGAAATAAAATAGTTATAAAGAAATTATAAATATCATATATATCATATAAAATATATAAATCCATCATTATTACCAACCATAAATTGTGGTAATGGAAGAATGAAAGACATTCGTTCCTGAGGAGGTAGTGTGTTGTACACAGGAAAGATGTTGGTATATCCCATTTGATGGAATTGTGTGTGTAAATAATACCCTGTAAATAAATAATATATTTACATTATAGATACTGAGTTTATTATATTTAAATATAATTATAATTATAATTGATTTTTATAATTTGATGTTAGGGATAAATTATTGTAATTATACAATAGTAAACACTATTGAGTGGTCTCTCTAACATCATGTTTCTCCAATATTGATATAGATTCTATAAAAATTTGTATATGGTCTAAATATCGGAATGACAGCGGTTTTATACAAGTTATTTGTCATTTTGGACCTTAAATTTATGGTTTAGTTCCTTGTTAAGCTAGTTTTTCATTTAATTGTTGTAATTAATTTTAATTTATTTCTCTAATATTTCTCGTGAAAAATAATATTTAGCTTATTAAATATGATAAATTATTATATTTCCATATATGTAATACATTTTTACAAATTCTAGTAATAGATTTGGAAGATATTAACTTAAAAATAATCCATGAGACAAAATGATAACATTACGGGAGATATTGTTATTTGCGATGAGGAAGGGTCCCGTCACAAATATGTTATTTGTGATGGGGAGGTGGTCCCCCTAAAAATAGGGTTGGTGTTACTTGAATTCCAAACTATGGGAAGGGAATTTTAAATGGTTATAATAGTACAATTTAAACAACCAATGGAGTTTTTAATATTTGTGACAACATTTATATCATGTCACAAATAGTATGTCAGTTGGTTGGTATTTGCAACGAGACCCATCACAAATACCATCTTAACCACCTCCCCTAATTAATACAGGGGTTTAGTATTTGCAATGGGAAACCCATCATAACTAGTACCATCCCATATAACTTGACCTATATATACCCCGAATATTTCCCCATTACTGTCTTTTAACTACCCCTATCTCCATATATATTTCCATATTTTCTCTCAAATTGTTTCTAAGATTAAAATTCTAAATCAGGGAAATATTCGCGACTTGTATCCTATAAAAGGTTCATATTTAATGTATTTATCTATGTATTAAATTTTTCAGAAAATAAATTTTCTTTTATATTAGATATATTTATTGTTAATTAGTTGCGATTAAATTAAATTAGAATTTGATAGTTTTATTTTTCATTAATTATTTTTAGAAATAATAATGGGAGATTAGTATTAACTAGAAAAATAAAAAACAAGTATTTATAATTAGTGATAATTAGTAATAAATTGGATTAAATATTTATAATTAGTAAAAATTAGTAATAATTAGTGATAAATTTAATTTATTAGAATTGACTAATACAAATTAGTTTTAATTAGTAATAATTAGCAGGACATATTAATAATTAGAGTGAATAAGTTACACATATTAGTAATTAGTAATAAATTACAATAATTCGTAATAATTAGTAATAATTATAAAAAATTAGAAATAAATTCTAATAAATTGTAATAATTAGCAATAAATATTAATAAATATTAATTAACATTAATAATTAGTAATAATTGGTAATAAATTGTAAAAAATAGTAAAACATTATAATAAATTGTAAAAAATCGTAATAAATTGTACGAAATTGAAATAAATTGTAATTATTAGTTATAAAAAGGAATAAATTGTTATAATTCTTAATAAATAGTAATAAATTATAATAATTAGATGAAATTTTTAATAATTTGTCAGAATTTGTAATAAATTTTAATAACAAGTAGAAATTCTATTAAATTTTAACAATTGGTAATAAATTTTAGTAATTTGTAAAAAAATTGTAATAATTTGCACTAAATTGTTATAAATTTTAATACTTAGCAAAAATGAGTAGGAATATGTTATAATTAGAAAGAATAAGCAATAATTAGAGAGAATTAGTAATAAATTGAAGTAATTAGAAATAAATTCTAATAATTAGTAATAAATTCTAAAAATTGTTAATATTTAGTAATAAATGACAATAAATTTTAATAATTGGTTATAATTAGATATAAAAAGAAATAATTAGTAATAATTAGTAATAGTTAGTAATAGTTAGTAATAAATTTTAATAATTAGTAATAACTAGTAATAATAAGAAATAACTAAATTTTTTTTTAACAAATAGTAGTAATTTGTAATAATTAGAAATAATTATTAATAATTAGTAATAATTAGTAATAATTACTAATAATTAGTAATAAATTGTAATAATTATTGTTAATTAGTAATAATTGATAATAGATTTTAATAATTTTTTATTTTTTGTAATAATTATTAATAAATTTTAATAAATTGTAGGAAAATGTAATAATTAGTTAATTAGTAATATATAATAATAATTAGTAATTATTAGTAATAAATAGTAATAATTCGTAATAAATTTTAATCATTATTAATAATTTGTAATAATTTGTAATAATTTTTAATTATTAATAATAAATCATAATAAATTGTAATTTTTAGTAATAATTTGTAAAAAATTGTAATGAATTGTAATATTTAGTAATAAATAGTTATAAATTGTAATAATTACTAATAAAATGAAATAATTATTATGAATTAGTAATAATTAGTAATGATTAGTAATCATTAGTAATAATTAGTAATAATTAGTAATGATTAGAAATAATTAGTAAGGATTAGTAATCATTAGTAATGATTAGTAATCATTAGTAATGATTGGTACTCATTAGTAATGATTAGTAATAATCTGTAATGATTAGTAATGATTATTAATGATTAGAAATGATTTGTATAGACTACTAATGATTAGTAATGATTAGTAATAATTAATAATAAATTGTAATAAATTTTAATGATTGTTTGTGATTAGTAATGAATACTAATAAATTGTAATAAAATGAAATAATTTGTAATAATTAGTAATAAATTCTAATAATATGTAATAATTCTTAATAAATTTTAATAGTTAGTAATAAATTGTAATAAATTATAATAATTTGTAATAAATAGTAATAATTTGTAATTAATAGTCTTAATTTGTTATAAATTGAATTAAATTTCAATAAATTAATTATTTATTTATAATTTTTAATAATTTTTAATAATTAGTATTATTTAGAAATAATAAGTTATAAAATGAAATAAAATGTAATAGTTTGTAACAAATTGCAATAATTGGAAGTAGATTTTAATAAGTAGTAATAAATTATAATAATAAGTAATAAAATTTTATAATTATTAGATAAATTTTTTTAATTAGTAATATATTGTAATATATTTTTTCAATTTTCTACAGATCACCAGTATCTCTTTTGCTCGATGTGTCATATCCTTGAAACATTCCCTAAATTGAATTCACTAAGAAAATTCGGTTCCAACATACAAATATCTATTTTCATATGCATGCGAATGGAGAGAATCATGTCGAGTCCTCCCCCATCTACATTATTATGCATACAAAAATGGATATGTGTATGTTGGAGAAAATTTTTCATACTAGTTTCTGTCATAGAATGTTTTAAAGTGATGTGATGTTAGTAAAAAGAGGCTTTTTTCCTGATGGCTCGTCTTATTGATTCTTTCTCCCAAAAAAATTACTATAGAAAATATGATTTGTCCTTTGAATATCCATTTTCATATGCATGAGAATATAGGGGAGTGTGGGGAGGAATACATGGTCTACATTCTCGTGCATACAAAAATGGATATTCCTACGTCAGTGAAGATTTTTCATAATCATTTTAGATGGAGAAATACCAAGGATATTAGTCATTGAAAAAAGAGATACTTCCAATCTGCTGGAAATTGTGCCTCTTCTAATAATGGTAATTAGTAAATATTAACAGTAATTACAAATAATTAGTGTTAATTAGTTTAATTTATTATGAATTAATGTAGATTACTATTTTTTTTAAAAAAATTGTAAATAATTATAAAAATAAATATTATTATAAATTTATAGACATGTGAATTTAATTATCATCTCTTTTTTTGGATAATGGTTTTCATTTCACACATTTTTTAGAAAAAAACTATTTTTTTAAATTTTATTAGAAATATTGATAAATGAATTTGACAATAGTAATAATGAGATGATCATGGATGGATATATCAGCATAAGAATCTGAATGGTTCTAGTTTAAATGCTATATATATTGAGAGTGTTGTTGCCTTATTATTATTTTCATAATATATTCCATTGATTATTTTAGAAGTGAAAATTAAGAGTCCTTGTAAAAAAATTTATCTGAGTACGTTGGAACCATTTGAAAATTTTTGGGGTAATCTATATCATTTATATTTCAAAGCAGATTATGTTTTCTGGTATTAACATGGTGAACACATTTCAAAATAAGATAATAATAATTTGGGTCAATATTCATCACTGTTTGAAAATATAATACATTATTTAGATGGTCTATATTTTCCAAAAATTGAAACTCATGATGATATTGATTTAGATCATGAGTTGAAACAATCTATATTTTATAAGTTGTTGAGGTCTAATGTGGATGCCTTATATCAGAGTTATATGATAAAAGTATTTTATGTGGTTATAAAATTTATGGATATTAAATTAAAAAATGGAATCTAAAATAGCTATTTTTATGAGATGTTATATTTGGTTAAAGGATTACTACCTGTTGGAAATGCATTTCCTATAAATTTCTATGAGAGAAACAAGATGATTCGTAATCTGGGACTTGGTTATATGAGGATTCATACATGTTCAAATTATTACATTACATATTATGATGAAAATGAGTCATTGAATAGTTGTACCATGTGTGAAAAATTGAGGTATATAGAGGATTGACTAGGGATATCTTGATTCAATCCAGTAAAATAGTTGATAAATTTCCCCCTTACAACCAAATTGAAACATTTATTTTTGTTTCAAAACACAGAGGCATTGATGCCAGGGTAGAAAACCAATATCTCACCTGGTGAAAATTTAAATCATCCATGTGATGATGATTCATGGAAAATATTTGACCATGTTAATTAGTATTTTACAATAGATGCCAGAAATATGTTATTGGGTATTTCTATTAATATATTTTGTCCATTTGGTTCTTACAGTAATTGTTATTCATGTTGGAATGTCTTTATAACTCTTTAAAATTTTCATCATTGGTTTCTAATGAATGAGAAATATATCTTTTTGATGTTATTAATTATTTGAAATCTGAAATATAATATTGGTTTTTATTTGAAACCATTGATTGATGAGTAAACTTCATTGTTGATTAATGGTATCAGTACATATAATGTTATTGTGAAAAATAATTTCCTACTGAATGATGGATTGATATGGAAAATTAATGACTTCCCTAAATATGGAATTTAATATTTCTGGAGTACACGTGGTATAGAATCATAGGAAAAATATCATTTAGAAAAGGAAGAATTAAAACATATAGAACACTAACGATGATCTCTGGTATGGAGATAAAATAAAGTACCTCTTCATTACCTCCCATCACATTTGGACCATCAATAATCTAATAAGAAATTTAGTGTCTTTAGAAATGAATACAATTTGATAAAAATGATATTTGTTTTGGTTTATCCCATATATGTGTAATTTGTTATGCCATCACAGGTAGGATGTCATGTATATAGAGAAGAACTATTTTTAGAATATATTTCATACAAGATTGGATACACCAAGACCAGTGATAATACAAAGCCATGATTAGATCTTTCCCAAATTTGAAGTTGATCAGAACATGAACTACTTGAAAATGTTAGGTCACATAATTCAATTAAACCAAAAGAAGATTATACGCCATCCAAAAAATATAAATTACTATTTTTTCAGTGGATTGCTTATTTTTGATGTCCAGATGGTTATAAATCCAATTTGGGAAGATGTTTCAGAAATGGTCAAATCGCCGGATTAAAAATCCATGAATGTCATGTTTTAATGGAAAGAGTTCTACAGATTGAATTTTGTAGGTTTTGGAATTATATGATTAGGGATGTGATAATAGACATATCATATTTTTTCCAAGTTATTTTTTCAAAGACAATAGTTTAAGTTGAACTAAGAATACCTCAAAAATATTTTGTTTTTATATTATGTAAACTCGAAAAAAAATATTCCTTCCGACATTCTTTGACTTGATGGAACATTATTTAAAATATTTTCTATAGGAATTTAAATTTGGAGTATCATTTAGATTTTTATGGATATACCCATCTGAGATATGTATGCATAAATTGAGGAAAAAAGTATATAACAAGACATTGGTTTATGGCTCAATTTCATGGGCATTTTTCCATCAGAAATTTCTTTTTTCTGCTCTCTTTATTTTCAATACGAATTTCTCACAAAAAACATCCACATGGACCATAATTAGAGAAATGTTGGTGATGAAATGGGAAATCAATTGTTGGTTTTTAATTTGCCCTAACTTTTCTTCATTATAATTTATGAATGATGGATTTCATATGATGACCTTCACAGTTATCATATATCTGTTATGCTCTTATACGAAAAAATGAAACCATTTTTACCTTGACTGATCATGTCATGTATTATATAATATTTGTTATAGAAAATTAATCATATTATTTTTAGGTTATATGATAATCATATTAGAAAATATTTCCAAAAATTATAGCAACATTTTTGAAAGAACGTCAGAAAAATAATTTTTCCAACAAGTTTCAAAAACTGGTAACATAAATTATTTATTATTCAACTTATAAAATATATTTATTACCCAATATATTGGTAATTGTTTAAATAAATTTAGTTACCTCAATATGTAGATAAAATTGATAATAAATTGTGTGTATTGAGTTACCCACCATCTAAAATGGTTAAATCCTTTTTTTGGTTAATAGATTTTTATTTCATACATGTAAATATTATCAATAAAAAAACAAGGAACAATGTTGGTTTCATGAGAGGATCTTATTATATATAAATTGAGGTTTTCTTTTATGGAATGTTTAATGATATTGTGGAACTATCTTATATGGGGAATAATTACATAATGATGTTTAAATTTTAGTGTTTGGACACTAAGTGAGGAATGTGTGTTCAACAGATAGATAAAATCATTGATATTAAATATAAAAGTCTTCTCTAAGTAAATATACAATTTTTATTTTCTCATCAGTAACAAAATATTTATTATAAAGACTATTTTACTACATCAAGAGAGTTTTATGATTATTGGAGTGTAAGAAAAATTAAAACTCATGATAATCAGTTTACTCAAACTGAATTTGGTTCCACTAAAGTTAAAATTATTGATTATTTTCAAGAGATTTCTCCAAATCCATATTTTTCATAAAGAAACATGAATATCGAGGATGACACGCTATAGTTAATGGTCGGTGGTTTAGGTTATGCTAATGATGTTTGAAATTAATTTGATATGAAAGTATATGATGAAACTAAAACTCATATTGTAATTGATGATGTTAAAGAGGAATACGAAGACATTGACTTCATCAGATATGAAGATGAGGCTGAATATAAACATTGAAATAATTAAATTCTTATTATAAATATAATATATATATATAAATATATATAATAGTTCTTTTCAGTATTTTTCTATCAACATTCATTTTTTATTTCAAATGAATGAGGATATGATTCATCATTTATATGAGGCTGATCTAACTTTCGATGAGTAGGATGCTGGATCATCTAACCCACAGACTTTCGTACATTCAAGGTGTACTCGGAGGGGGCATGGGATTGTATGATTGTTGATTCTTGACGCTATCACCGTGTGAAACCATTTTTTGGCTTCAATCCATGCATGACGGGGTATGTTTACCTGTGTATTTAAGTTATAGTACATTAAATTATTTATATAATAATTGTTTTATTATATGTTTTTTGTCACAATTATCCACATATACTTATTATATAGAAGGGACTATATTTCACAATTATTTCATTGAATAATTGTTCAAATGGGATAAAATACAAAAATATGTTCAACACCACTTGTTCGATAATTAGACTTTACATAAATATTTAATATTTATTTTGATATTAATTTTGGTAATAAATTTATATTATTAATTCTTTTTAGGGTTTATTGTATCCCATCGGTGAGAGCATGCATGATAATATCAAGAAGGAAAGAGAGGCGTTTATGCATGAGAATTTCCATCAGATTTTAGAAAATTTGAGAAGGATGAAATGATTAAAATAGAAGTGATAGATATTTTTGAGTATTTTCAATTCCATCGACATGATTACATTTCATCTCATGTTTGGAATGAATTATGTTCACATGGGTGGGGTGGTTTTTTTTTAATGGAGATCATCGGTATGTCATCAAAACCTGGGGATACATAAGGTGACATCTCATTCCAGTAGTTGTAGAATATATAAACATATAGAAGATATGTTATGTACCTTCTTCAAAAAAATTATATAAATTTAAATTTAAATGTTTTATGTTATATTTTAATAGGTATTAAAAAAATTGATATTAAACAGTTCGATGTTTATCAGAGGATGTACATCGTTTCATTCACTGGAGGTATTAGAGGTGATCTCCAAAATCACATTTTTGTCATTATATTTTCTTTTTGACTTTTAATATTAATTAAAAATTATATTTTAACTATTTTATTAATAAATTTCAATATAATGAGTCATATAAATCTACGAGGTCTCAAACACAGAATGAGTTTCTTTCCGAGACCAATGAGCAGACTAATGCCCACTGATTTGATGAGGTTGGATGGATGTAGGGGACCATGTATACCTTCAAGGATGGTCGAGCTATTGGCATCAACTCTGAATTGATGCCTGGTGTTATTATGGCACTACTACAATATCAGCATCTAGCTTGATCGGAGCTCGTATCATCATCTATTGTACAATATCAGGAGCATCTTTGAGCTAGGGGTGACCGTATAGATACTATGTGTAGGGAGAAGGAGGAGTTGGTCATTTGAAACCCTAGCAGAAAGAAGACCTCTAATGACAAAAGCAGTAAAATTATGGGGATATGCATCGACAGTAGCACCACCACCACAAGCCGATAGAGTACATGCACTGTATGCCTCATTGATTAAGGAAGGAGTTCACTCCACCATCTTCTCCAGCTCTTCTAGTAAACCCCCTTTAGGGGTATATTTATTTTTTACGTTAAAACATTTGACTATATGTTTTAATAATATTACCTATTTAAATTTCCATATAGTGTGTTTTTTATATTATTACAAATATTGAATTTTTTCTTATTCATATAATTTCATTATTACGTTATTTAAATTTATTTATTTTGTTTAATTTTTTATTTTGATTATTAATTTTTAATATTTTAATGAAAAACGTGGTTTTTGTTAGTTTTTAATTTTTTATGATTTTTCTAAGATTATTATTTAAAATTCATTAATAATAATATTATTAATATAATAATATTATAAATTTTTATTAATATATTATTCATATTATAATTAATATTATTTCCTTATTTTATAAGTTATTATTATTTTACTAATATTAATATTATATTTTCATTAATATTAATTTAATTTTATTAATAATATTATTATATTAATATTATTTATTTTATTAAATTTAATAATGTTATTATAATTTTATGAAATTATTTTTTTATTATTGTTAATTTATTCAAGTTATTTATTTTTAGTTTTTACGATTTTTGTGACGGGCCCTTTTTTGATGGGCTCCCCATCGCAAACAATACTTGTGATGGGCTCCCCATCCCAAACAATATTTTTGATGGGCCACCGCAATAGGGTTTTTATAAAACCTCAATAAATCTATTTTCAGTGGTTCCCCGTCTCAAATAATATTTCACAAATATACTAATTTCTACTATTGGAATGAGGGATTTTATGGTAAAAATGTTCAAATGAATGAAATATTTTTAAATCCAAATTCATTGTGAAATTGATTCTAATGACCTAAATTTGATTAATATATATATAATTTATCTATTTAAACATTATAATCAATAAAAAAGACAAATTAAATTTATATGTAAATTAGACGAAAAAAAAATTCTATTAATGTCAGGTATTTTTCCATATTGTTCAAAAAATGAAGTATTGTAGAAAGATATGAAAAATACACCCTAATCTAATTTTATGTCATTCAAAAAAAATAGGTTTATGTTGGAAAATAATATTTATAAATGTTTTATAATTTACCTTGAAAATTGGTTCCCCATTAAAATGTGGTAAAAATACAAATAGAAAAATATTGATTTTTAAAAATAAAATTGTACAAGTTCTTATAATATTATTATCAAATATATATAATAATTTTTTAAAAAATATTTTATATAATATAATTTAAAATAATATAATAATATATATTTATATATATATTTCATTTATATCCTCCATTAATAGTAAATAATATAATTTTCACAGATAATTTAACTTTGGTGGCTATTTTTTATATAAAAATTTCCTTTATATTCATTTTATTTCAATATTCAATTATTATATATTTCTATGTAATGAATTCTACTATATATTTTAAATAGAGTTTTATTCCTATTCATAACTTCTAATTTAATGTCTATGAGATAATTTCCATTTTAAATAAGCATATTAGAAGTAATCGATATGATTCGATGTTGCATATAACACAAGTCATCGAAGAATATTTTTGCATAAAACACAATATAAAATAAATGAAGTGTTCATTGAAATATATAAACTACATTTAATCTATTTAAAATATTAAATAGACTATATATTATCAGGATATCATATTCCCTTTTGTTCTTGGTGTTTCATTTCCTACATGGTCTCGAATACAATTTCAGTTTTTTTATAATTTTTAGAGTGATACACTCTCCACAACATAAATATATTTCATTATTTAAATTTAAACATGATCTCAATAATCGAGAAATTTATAATTGAAAATAAACTATTACTAAAAAATTCTAAATAATAAATAAGCTTAGTAACACATCTTTTTAATAATATTTAATCGAAAATGTGAAGGTCACTACGATGCTAGGTTTTAAAATAGGTCAAAATTAGTGAAAACATTGACATAGAAGATAAATCTAACTATCAAGTTTATTTGGAGGGTGATACAGAACATATTTAGATAAATTTTGATGATATAAAATACATAAACTAGAATTGGGAAATAAATCAATGATATATTCAAAAATGATGATAAAAGGAAGAAAAATTTGTTTCAAAACCCTTTTTCTAGAGTTATGGAATTATTACACTCTATAAGAGTGTATGGAAATATAATTACATGATATATTTCAAATTCATAGGAACAATATTATTCTTTGGTTGTCTGTTGAACTATTTATACTTCATCTCTTAGAATAGTTTGTATCATAGGTTGATGTAATACATGAATCTTTAAACCCACATCCAATGATAAACGTAATTAATTTCATAAATGGTCAACCTTTCTAAAATATTATGATCCCTAAATTTTTGTATCATTCCCATTTTAGTTAGTTGTAGCCAATTTACATTTCACATATCAACAATATCTTTATAAAAAATCATTATCTCATCATCTGAAACATATTAAGGCTTATCCTTCCCTCAACCATGTGTTTTACAAAAGTTTTTACTTGTTACCAAATCAGTTTTCATAGTACCATTAAACATATGATAATGAATATTTAATAAAACATTATTGTTGTAAAATCCTTATATATTTTATAAATCATTTAATTATAACTTCATCAATAAAATTCATTAACATATACTTCAAAAATCGAAATATAGAATGAATTTAGTCATTCATATTCGATTGTGTCAATTACATATACATGAAAAATATTCCATAGCTTCTTTAGAGGCGTATTCCGTAGAATAATTAGGTTCTTATTTTCATATTTACCCATATCTATGTAGTTTTCACACTGAATACAAGTTTTTTTCAACATCCCATTACATTCTTTTTCCTCGAGATCACATTCTCCACAATTATAACAAACTCTAAATCCTTCCATGCATTTACTATGGTGATTATTTTCATAGTTATCACATATTCTGAAATACTTCTTTTTCCACATCCCATTATCTGGTATTTTATCTTCCACATTCTTATTATCATTATTCCCTTTGAATCCATGAGTCTTGGATAATTTTTTTATGTCTGGATAGTACATAAAATTATTTCGTCATATTAAGAAAGGGATTGAGACACCAGTTCCATTCAGTCACATTGAGTAATCTCATAAAAGAAGTGATATATCATGCAATTCATGTTGTGTATGAAATCTATAGCATACCTTAGTAACCATGTATAGATATCTTCATACTCCACAAAGATATATTCTTCCATTTTCATTAAACTAAGTTATTTTATCATCATCTGAATTTTTTTTCATGAGGGTAATATTTTTCAAAAAAACATGTCCTTCAAAACATTACAATTGATGTGTCATATTTCCACTACCTCTATAGTATTCTAGAATAATGAGCACAATTAATTCACATTACGAAAGTGAAAAAACACTGTATGTATAACCCTTTCATTTTCATCATATCCCAATATCATAAAAATAGTATTTAATGTTCTAATTAATTTCTCAGTCACCACTGGTTCAGTACTAACAGTAAATTATGGGGGCCTCTATCACATAATGTGATCCAACGTCAGATAATCTAATTGTGGAAAAATTTTCTCCATCTAAGAAAGGATATATGTCATAACCTATTTATGTTTCCAAAATATATCAATAAATTTTTAGTTTTAACATAAGAAATATAATATTTATAAGAAGGGAAAAATATTAAATATCAATGAGTATTTACCCCCTACACACTTCCATGATCCACTTCTAAAAAATATATTATACATCATTAGATTATAACGTTATGTATCATAACGTATAATCATAAAACTATTGAAACACTTATCATAAATTGAAATAGATATATATCTAGTCTCATAATAATAGACATAATTTTTTTTGAGAATATGATTAATTTAAAAATTTTCATAATAGTTAAGAAATATATTTTGAATTATCTTAAGGATATCCCGTGTAGTTTTAAACTATATGAAAAGTAAGGCACGTTGTTTTGTACTAAGTTATGCTTCAGTGAGTCCTGATGCACCTTCTTGTATTTTTACCCTATGGCACATCTATGATAGAACCATGTCCACTGGTAGTATCTATATAGGGATATATTTCTAAGGAGACCCACAATATCTCAACATTAAATAAAATCTACGATTTTATTCTATACTTACCCACATAGTATATCTTAGGGATAGGTTTAATAATATTTGTTTTACAAAATCAAGTTTCCATGGTTTATACTAAACATCCTCTGATAACAACTATATTACCAAAAATCAAGAATCCTTAATATGGTGTTTTTCTGTATGAAATTGTAATTATTAGATGTAATAAAATCCATAAGGGGCGATCGATTTAAAAATTATAGAAACTATATTACAAACACGATACACATATTACAATGTGAAATAAAAAATTAAAAATGACACATAATAAAATGAAATGAACATTATCCTTGATAGATCATTAAAAGATTTATTCTTCACGTCCAGGTGAAAGGAAACAAAATAAGTGTGAACTCAAATGATTAGTAAGGGTATGTTGATCCAAATAAGTAATGAACCCATAATCATAATCAATATGGAAAGCTAAATCACTCAAACACAATCCATTCAATAAATAATCTAAGAATGAAAGGGATCCATAACTACTGTAAAATAATAAATCTATTATATAATAATAATAATAACTGAATTCTCAATAATAGAAATGAAAAATTATTGGATTCCATGTCTCATATGTACATGGTACCATTACCATTATGGCCTCACATAATACAATTTAGAATATTGGGTAGAAACCCAAATAATTTGGTCAACGAATTCATCTACATTGACTACCGATGCATTTGGGGATATCAATAACCGAGACCCACCCATGAAATTAATTTAAAAATAATTACACACATATCAAATTATAAATTTAATTCATAAACAATGTTCCTTATCAAATATCTATATTCATTAAAAGATACAGATTCACCAATATTTACCCAATTAATAAAGTAACTATGAAGTACACCCTCTCTGTAAAAAATGTATAATATTTAAGGAATAATTATAAACATCACATAATGTTATTGATATATAAAATAAATTTGGTGTCCAATGGAAAATGGTCACATAGAAGTGACTATTTCAATATAATTTTAGCAAACACAAATGAAAATGAGATTAAAAAAGATAACTTTTTCCACTTGGTAATTACCATGTCAAAAACAATGGATGAGATAGTTAAGAAGAAATATTTAAATACAATTAATTATGATTGATTCATGATATTAAATGGAAAATGGGTTTTATATACACTACAAAAAATAAATATGTGGTGAATATGACATTTATCTCAAAGATGTAAAAAGTGAGATGAAAATCCCTTACCCTACACTTCAATTTTGTTGATCATGACTTAAGCATCTATATAATGTTTTTAATATTGTTATTAACATAAAATATAACTTTGATAATATCTATTATATCATATATATTCCTTTTATAATGTATTATAATAACTCCATTAATAATTGTTTTTATCATTTTCATCATTTTGGTTGTTAATTTCCTTTCTTTTCAAGTATGTTTTGACTTGTTATTTTTGTTCCAATAAAATAGATCATAATTTAATGATCTAAATAATGTAAAAAATTATTGTAATATATTATATATCATATATTTATGTTTGTGTGTACTTACAATTATCCATAATATTTGGAGATAATAAAATCAGATGCACAGTTTATGGAGACAATAGATCATACATACGCATGAACTCTTCTTACATTTCCATAACGAATTAAAAATTTATGTTATATATATATGTATATGATCATTATATTAAAATATTAATTTCATATATATCACATATTTTTATTATGACCATCCTTTATATGTTGTGTGAATCACGTGAACCAATAACATTGCTTTGTGGAGGCGGTAGTCCACACATCTACAAAAGATACTATTGTATTCCAAAATAATGGAATCATGTAGGTATGCATTATATAATAATTATATAAGTATATTGTAAATATAAAGAACTTATTTGTTAAATAAAAACAATAAATCCATTATTATTCCCACCCATGAATTGTGGTAATGGAAGAGTGAATGTCATCAGTTTGCCAGGGGGTATAATGTCATACACATTAATGATGATTCTGTATCCCATTTTGGTAAGTGTGTGTTGGTGAAGGTATTACCCCTAAAATAACTACATATAAGTATATTTAATGTATTTCGTTTTTTATTCAATAATTAAATAAGAATAATTTGTGGTGTGGGGAATGATATTAAAAAAATGATCGTTGAAGAACATTATCTCTTATTTGGATAACTCCTTTTAGATTATTAAAAAAATGTCATTTTTTCTTCATTAACAAATTTTATCATATATTATTATGAGAAAGGGATTGGATGATTAAAATTTGTTTATAGGTGGTAATAAGTGAGATTGGTGAGTTCTTGTTTATTGTGGATGATGCATGGAATTCTTGTAAATAAAAGATGGAAAACACTATTAAGAAGTATACCATACATCATGTTTCACTAATAATTTAAAAATATATATAAAATTTAGGATATTGTTTAAATATTTCCAGAAAATATATTTAGTACTTGTTTCAATGGCATCTTTTCCATTATGTTTAAGGTTTAGTCCTCTGTTATTCTAGTTATTCTCTTAATCACTATAAATTTTTTTTTCACTAGTCTTTTGGGGAATAAATAATTTAACCTTAATAAAAATTAGAAATGGTTCTGAATAAAAATATGGAATGTATCTTTAATATCACACTCATAGAAGTGGAATAAATTGATTTAAAATTAATCCCACCAATAGGATGGAATAGTACGTTTTTTAAGTAAAAATTTTCAATGGTTTGAACTTTTTTTATATACAATTTCAATGTGAAATTGATTAAAATGAGAATAATTTGATTAATAGATGTAAAATTTCTGTTATTACACATTACAAAAAATAAAAAATGTAATTTATTATTATAAATATATTTGATGAAAAATCAGTATTCGATTATATTTATGTATTTTACATTATTCATTAAACAAATTGTATTAAAAAATACCAAATAATCATTCTATTATAATTTTATAATTCCCATTTAAAAATTGAACTTTATTTTAAAAAAAATAAGAATAAAAAAAGTTCCAAATTCTCAATTAAAAATTGAATCTGACTTAAAAGGCAACATATCTTCATTTTGAAAAATAAATATTGTATATCTAAAATTAGACTTTTTCTTATCATGTTCCTATTAAATCTATTACTAAAATGTGAAAAAAATTATTAACAATAATACATATATATATATATATATCATTATTATATTCCACTAATAGTAATTAATTTAACTTCATAAGATAAAATGCCTTTAGAGCATAAAATTTATTTTTATAGAAATACATTTCCATTATATTCATTTGGATTTGATTTTCATTTCTAATTTATTATTATCCAATTAATTAAAATATTTATTGTAATAAGTTATTTAATACTACTAATAACCAAAAATTTAGTTTATAAGAGATAATATTCATTTTAAATAATAATAATAATATTCAATAAGATTCGCTCTTGCATATAACTCACAGCATAAAAGAAACATATTTCCTAAAATAGAAGATAAAATAAATGTTGCGTTATTCAAAATAGAAAGAATAGATTGAATCTATTTAAAATTTTAAATATAATTTATTACCTTTGTATATTGTATTCACTTGAGATTTTTTTGTTGTTAATCATACACACTATCAAATGCAATGTCAGTTTTTACAATTTTGGGTGTGTTAGAACTCTATATAAATAGTTCCAATCCACTCCCAATGTAGAATCAAAATCCATAAAAGGGATAATTATGGTTCGATATGAAATAATCCTCACACATATGTTAATTCGGGACTATCCAAACTCAAGGGAAGAAACAATATTACCACTATGATTTTTCATGGATATATCAACTTAATTGTACTCAGGATATGTCTCAATATATCAAGAAGACATTAATTAATCGAGAAATTAAACATTAAAGAATTAAATAATACTTTCCCCACTATTGAAAAATAATAATTATTCTATATTAAACATCATTTTTCTTCTCCAACATAGAAATGGTGATGGATTTAGAAAGTCATTTCCTCATTATCATTAGTGATTTTTAGATCAATTATACTTTAAGATGATCTTCTTGGTCTATAAGAATTTGTAGTTCCCATATTTTCACTGATAATTATGTGAACCATGGTTGGATCCTTTATTTAAGCTTTCTTTTCAGTTATTATACTGAGTTGTTTTTTATTACCACTCTAATATTTTGAGCATGATTCCCTTTATTTACACACATGAAGTATTTCTCAATTCTGCAAAGACAGTTATTAGGGTTATTCATTCCATGTTTTTTACATGTTGGTAGTTATATATTCTTACCTCCATGACCATTCTCATGTGATCCTATAATTTTGAAACCCATCCTTTATTTATATTAACCATTTTCATGAAACCATTCTCAGAACTCATTGGGTAATTTATGGTCACATAAATTCACTTCGTTATATTTCATAAAATAATTAATAAATATTGATTTTCAATGACATAGTTATATAATATAAGATTTATATCATATATAAATTTATTCTTTTATAAAATATGAATATATTTAGTCACATTATAAGTTTTTTCTTAATGATTCATTGTCCATATTTAAATATTAATGATTTTAAAAAACATTTTTATTTTTATATCATGAACAAATTAAAGAAACAATTAATTAATATATAATAATGGATCCCTAAATGGAAATTTTAGTAAGGTGGTTGTTTCATAATTGGGGGGGTTCTCTATGATAGAAATAATTATTTTCATCATGGAATTAATCTTTGGATTCATATATTTTTAATTTTTATCATTATACCTATTATCCTAATTAATCCATATAAATTGGGTACATATGCTTAATGAATTTTCATGGATCCTCATTAAATATTTAATTTACCTAAGAATGGAATATAGTGCAAACATAAGTTCGGTCTCGAGGAGAAACCTCTCACAATAGTAAATTTCTATTATCTCTATTTTATTATTTAACTAATATAAAAATAAATAAACTAATATGATAATAGAATGAATTCACATTGAATGATGTTAGATAGAATGGAGATCTACTCCGAATATCACCTAGAGTGAACATTCTATGTATCTTTCTTAGTTCCAAATCATCTATATGGACATGATCCATCAAATAAATGAATATATTCTTGTACCCATGTTTTGAATAAATTGTTCCATCAATTATTTCTTAGATACCACACATCCAACTACTCGATGGAGGGGGAATATTATATAAGAGAAAGTTATGCCTTGGGTAGAAAGTGGAGACAAAGTGGTTTCGAAACTATAAATATCACTCATGAACTAAATATAAGAAAATTATATAAAATAAATATAAATATGAAATTACTTGTGGTCAATACAAGATGTTGCTATCTAGAACTTACTCAGGTTAGTTACTCATGATCCTATGTATTAGAGGTCATAGTGTGAAGAGAAAAATAATGACACACAAAAGGTAAAAATATAAAAAACAGACGAATAATAATTATAATATATATTATAATTAAATAATACTAGTAAAATAGAGAAGGGAAAATAAAACTACAACAATGGGACACCAAAATATCTTATTCATTGAAAAGGTTATCATATTCATATTTATAGGTGAAAAGTGTGGAATTTTGGCTCCAATATTATCTTCTAAGATATTTCAGGTGGTAGATCGATTTAGTTATTGAATTTGGAAATTTAGTATTCTATAATGTTGTTCAATATTATTTTACTCATTTGAACACTATATTTTAGCATCATTATCCATATATGGAAGAAGTTATATCCCATTTAATTCAAAAATTTATTAGAGCTAGGAACAATCATTGAATTTCCAAACCATGTGTTGCCATGCATTTATTACCTTGATATCTGTAGAATAATGTGGAGAAATAGTTATAAAAATATTTCCAAGTATTTATTATTTACTCACGTCGAATTTAATATTTTTTGGGATATCGATTTTTGATTTATAGACACAAATCAAAAAATATCCAAATCTGTGCATAGATTTTGAGTCTTAAATCTGGATCACATTTTTCACCTTCAAATGTTGGATTCAACCCTTGGACTAGAATAATGAAATTAATCTCAATATTTTTTTAAACATAATAAAAATAATTTAATAAATTTAATAAGTTTATAATATGTTTTGGTAGAAATATATAAAAAAAGTAAATCAATTTAAATCCAAAATTGGGACATTTTTACCATTAAGCTCAAATTTCTTCAAAAACTATAAAATGTGAAAATTGATCTTAAAATAAAACATTTCTGAAATTAATTATATTAAAAATATATTTAATTTAATGACCCATAAATTTCAAGTAAATTATTTTCTTAAATTCTTTGGAATTTTACGAGTATGCAGTTTCTGACGGCACCTCATTCCATGGCCTGGTGTGCCCGGAATCAATTTTTTATGTTTAGCTCATGTACGTTCTGTGAACGGACGGGCGAGTTTTTCTATCTTTTGAACCGGTGCTCAGATTTAAAATATGAGGGCACCGATGCGACCGCAACGCCGGTAATTTCTTATGAGGACTTTTACTGTAGATGGGTTTTCATGGGAGAATGTGTTTAATTTTTTGGATTAAATAAGAATTGAATAAAAATTATAGAACAATTTTTATTCTTTATTCTAAGTGGTTATATCCTAGGTGAGGGAGTTGGGGTGGGACCCACTAGTTACTAACTACCCTTGAGAGGATAAAGGTGAGGTGGGGCCCACATGATCCCCAACTCATCACATTACCTAACTCTCTAACTCCCCCCATTATTTGAGTAACTCCCCTCTCTCCCTCTTTAATAATGCCAACTCACATTAATTTAGTTATTGATCCTATTTAATTATTTGGATTATGTTTTGAATTTTGAGTTTTTGAAATGCATGGAAAGGTAAAATAAAATAAGGGAAAGCTTATTTTATTATAGGGTTAACTTGTTGTGTTGGGAATTGGGGGAGATAACTTTATCTTAATTGGAAGAATGTCATCCTCCCGCGAAGAACGACACCCTTCGAAGAAGAATTCCATCACCACAAGGAGAGACGACATTTCATTCCTTCTTCTCTCTGAATATAGTGTGAGATGTCATCCCCTCCTTGGACGCACACCAAAACCTTCTTCCAAACCTCACCCCATGATGCCATCTTCCGTGTCACCAGAAAAAAACATTGTTTATCGGGGTAGGGGTTATCTTCATTCAAGTTTAATTTAACGTTCTTTGTGGATTATTTTGGCCTCTTGTTATCATCATAACAGGAGGAGATCGTACAACACAGACATGGCCGATCCTACTCCCCTTTTCCTTGTTGATCCACATTGATCAATGCAGTGAAGGCGGCGCGGTGATGTTGCACGGCGCGGGAACGAAGAGAACCGCGGTCGGAGTGGGCCTCGGCGGTGGTGTGTGGCGTCGTCGTGCTGTGCCGGTGGGGCTGAAGGAGGCCGCCACCTGGAGCGGGCCATGGTGGAGGGGCGCGGCGTGGTCTCTCCATGCTGGAGCTTCAAGGGGGGGTGCGTTCAGGGTGGGCCTCGGCGGTGGGGCGCGGCCCCGTCGCGCCGCGCCGGTCGGACAGGAGTCGCGACAAAATTCCAAGGTGGTCTTCAGTAGGGGCGGCCGGGCTCGGCCGGCCGCCGGCGCTCCAGGAGGCGGGACCCCCGCGGGTCTCGTGGCGGCTCAACCGACTGGCCAATAAGGCCAGCTGTTTCCGAAGAAACTGGGGCACGTAACCCCCTAGACTATCCTATGTCGGACCCCACCAGGGGGCCTCTAATTCCGAAACAAAGGGGGTCGCACCCCATTCGCACCCCGCTCGGCCGTGAGCCGAGCCGCGGCCGGCTTCCGAGCCGGGCTACAGGCCACCCCCAGCTGCGGGCTGGGCTAGGCCGCGCCCAATTGGGGAAGACCGGGCCTAGTTCGGGTCGACCCGGTTCGGGCCGAACCTTTGGGTATTGGGACGGGTTGGACCGGGCCCAAACCCCCTATTTTCGGACCAGGTTCGTTCAAATGCCCATATCATGGGCTACAGACTTCTGATCGACACACCGTCAGTTGCATTGGGATCCTTGGATCCAGACGGTCGTTTAAATTTTTTAAACATGAGGTTTCGACGATTTTTGGGTATGGCTGGGTTCGTTCGAACCTGAATCCAACCGGGCCCTTGGAGCGGAAACGCTTATAACATAACGACCGAACGTCCGAATGATGTGATGTCAATCACGTTGAATTCCTCTTAGTGTTACAGTTATTTTGGATTAAACCACTTGAGGATTGGACACAACTAGAGTATGGTTAGATTGGTTTTATCCTTAAAACCAACCGGGCCCCTGGGACGATATAGCCATTATCTCTCAGACCGGGCATCTGATTGACGCGCTTTATGTCGCGTTGAGTTCCTATTGACGAGACAAAACTTTTTGATACATCAACTCTGGACTTCGTGTAAGTAGAAGTATCAATACCCTTGGCTTGTAGAGGGGACCCTCCCGGAATCGAGCGTGCTGTGTGCGGGAACCCTAGAGCTGGCTGCGACTACGACGAAGATGACGACTATACATGGATCCTACGTGGGTTCGGTAGCGAGGACGAATGTTCTTGGATCCTCTGTGGGTTCAGCAGTGATGACGACTGTGCTTGGATCCTCTGTGGGTTCGGCAGTGATGGCGACTGTACGTGGATCCTTTGTGGGTTCGGTAGTGACTACTTTTGTACTTGGATCCTGTGTGGTTTCGGTAGAGGAGATGATTCAGAGGCTACATCTAATCATCTCCACCCCTCTTCATGAGTAGTATACTTGTGTTAGATAAGTCTTGAAATTCAATAATTATCAATGATGTGATTGACTTTCCTTCTTCTGTGGATTGGTTTGTGTTTTCCTGTGTATATTGGGTTATGCTTTCTTGTATGGACTAGGTTGTACTTTGGCTCGTGAGTTGGAGAAGAACTGGAATTGATGACTTAGGTATACGTATGGGAATATACCTATGTAGAGTTGGTTGATACTTCATGTTTGTATCATTCCTTTGTGAAATATCCTTTGTGGATTCTGGGAGGCCTTTGGGGGTCTCGGGATCCCTACTGAGTATCGTATACTCACCCCTGCATGGGCTATGCCCGCACTACGTTGTGTTGGTTGCAGACGACGGACATCGTTGATCGTGGTTGAGACTTGTGGAGTCGGATGGTACCTGGAGGATGACTATCAGGGGGGACGTACACGAAGCAGATGGACAAATTTGAGGAGCAGACGAGACCATCTGTACCCACTCTTCAGGTGGGAATTCCAGCGGATGACATGGTGGTTGCTGCTTTACATTTCAACTATTGTACAATCTTTTCAGATGTATAGTACTTTCAGTTGGGTTTGTATTCTAGCTTATTTACTATTCAAAACATACTTTTGTATTCAGTTTACTTAGTGTTTACTTTAGCTTGCATACTCTGTTGTGTTTGTTTACTTTATAAAGGCAATTCCTTCCATTTTTATTAGGATTTACGCCTTTGGTGATAGTCTCCTGCCCCTGGCCTATGGAAGGTGGGCTTGGGGTACCCACAGAATAGGCCCTAAGGATGGGTTGTGACAAATTGGTATCAGAGGAGTCGGTTCTACCACAGAACTCTGGACTCCGATAATTTCTTATATGTGAAGAAATATTGATAATGGTATTGAGTGTGGTTATCAGTCTTGGGAGTCCAGTGTTGGTGCGGCGACCGACGTATCCATACACCAGGACCCTGACTTCGGATTTCCGACTCAGTGCATGAAAACATTGATTGCATGTGTGTTTCATACCTTTTCATTGGGATTACTTTTTTTCAGATCACTCAGTATACTGCATTAACCGTGGCGCACCTATTTCTTTTCAGGATGGCCCCACGACAATAACCAGCTAGGGTTCCGAGCTTTGTGCAAGATGGCATCCCACCGAGTGACGAGGCCTAGGTGCAGGGCCCCAATACAGCGGAGGCATCGGCAGTACCTATACCCACTGAGCCACCGATACCACTGATGCCAGCAGCCCCAGCTGCTGAGAGTGCACATCGCTTGTGTGCACTGCACGAGTTTCAGCATCCGAGGCTACCCATGTTACATAGAGAGACGGACCCTCAGGTAGCCGAGGATTGGATGGATACAGTTGTCCGAGTCTTCAAATTAGTACGGACACTAGTTGACCTCGTGGTGATCCTTGTGGTGAGTCTCCTCCACGTTGCAACAGGTAGATGGTGGAGCCTGATGATCCAGGTGCAGGACAAGGTATCACTACATTATACGGACTTCAAAAGCCTCTTCCACTTGTAGTTCATTCCAGCCACCCTCTGTGATGTGCGCATCCAAGAGTTACTACAGTTGCGGAAGGGCAGCATGATAGTAGCCCAATATTCGGTGAGATTTAACGACCTCTCGCGCTACTCCATAGACATGGTACGAGACCCATTCTTCCGGGCCCATACTTTCGAGCAGGGACTGAGGAATGAGATCATGGCATCAATGATATCCTTCAGTATTCCGATGCAGGAAAGAGTAATAGAGCAAGCCCTTCTTGTGGAGAGCTTTCTTACTGAGCCTACGCCAGTAGCGAGACTTACTGCAGGGCGACAGGTAGTGGAGTCTTCTGCAGCCGGAAGTAGAAAGATGTCATAGAGTTCCAAGCAGACCAGACCATCCAGTGGGCGACCTCATGATACTGGTTCAGAGGTGCGGGGAACATGCAGAAAATCCTGTCAAACAAGAGGCAGACAGTGCTATCCATGTGGCGAGCATGGCCACATAGATCGTGACTGCCCGACCCGACATGCAGAGGAGCAGCAGACGGTTGAGGAACCACCCTGGCAGAGGCAGAGGTTAGACCATGGTGGTTCGCAGGGAGCATGCAGACGAGGTAGAGGAGCTGGCCGAGCAGCAGGTGGTTGATGACACTTCGAGGCTCTACCACGACCACCACCAAGAGATCCACCTCGACCATAGGGAGTTGGCTGACAGAGGCATGATCAGCTATAGGCAGTGGAGGCCTACGCCAACGGCGCACCAGAGATGATTCGAGGTACTAACTATGTCTACTCCTCCTTTACTGCAGTTCTTATAGACACAAGGGTGAGTCATTCGTTCATTTCTGATGGCCCTTGTTCGGAGCTCAGAGTTTTCAACGAAGCTGTTGGATCGATACTTACGGCTAGAGACTCATATAGGAGAAGACCCGATGATTACACACGGGTTCCGTTAGTGTGAGCTTACTCTAAGAGGTTAGAGCTTCAGCTAGGATCATCCTGTAGTGGCGTCGAGGCCTTACGACATCATCTTGGGCATGGATTGGTTATCTATGGTCTATGCTATGATCGACTGTATTAGGCGCAATGTGTGGTATGTCTGCACAGATGGGAGTAGGTTCACCTTCACCAGTGAGAAGGGAGCCTTTATAGTGCAACATGGACTCACACAGAGGAGAGGACAACCGATCACTCATAAGTTTTCTAGTATCATACTAGGAGTAGTTGATGTGGGGAGTCTGAGTTTTCCTTTAGTGGTGGATCAGTATGCTGATCTTTTTCATGAAGATGTTTCAGGACTACCTCCTCGCAGAGAGGTAGACTTCTATAATGAATTTTAACCCAGGATAGCCTCGATATCTACTCTAGCATATCAGATGGCTCTCGCTGAGCTTCAAGAGCTATGGGTATAGCTGGAGGACTTGTAGGTCAAGGGATTCATTCGACCCAGTGTTTCACCCTGGGCTTCCCCAATTTGGTTTGCCAAGAAGGAGGATGGGAGCTTGTGACTGTGTGTTGACAACTGATGCCTCAATCGGGTGATTATGAAGAACATGTATCCACTTCTGAGGATTGACGACCTCTTCGATCAGCTCAAGGGAGCACGATGGTTCTCAAAGATAGACTTCTGGCCAGGCTATCATCATGTCAGAGTTTGAGAAGAGGAAGTGCAGAAGACAGCCTTCAGGTGTCGGTATGGCCACTATGAATTCGTGGTTATTCCTTTTGGTGTAACCAACGCTCTAAAAGTGTTCATGAGTTTCATGATTAATATCTTCCAGCTTTACCTCGATCGATTTTTTGTAGTCTTCATCGACGATATACTGATTTACTTGACTACTGAGGAGGAGCATGCCGACCATTTGTGGGTTGTACTGGACACACTTCGAGAGAACCATCTTTATGGTAACCTCTCAATTTTTTAGTTCTGGATTCGAGAGGTCCACTTCTTGGGACATGTCATCTCTGAGCCGAGAGTTGTGGTGGATCCTATGAAGATCGAGGCAGTGCTAGCTTAGGAGCCAACCAGGAGAGTGATAGAGGTGTGGAGTTTCCTAGGTCTGGCTGGGTACAATCGAAGATTTGTTCCATACTTCTGCAGAGTCTCATCATCACTTTAGGATTTGACAAAGAAGGGTAAACCCTTTGTGTTGTCAAATAGTTGTCAGCAGAGCTTCCAAGAGCTGATACAAAGATTGACCAGTGCACCCATCTTGAGGCTACAGGAGGAGGGCATATGGTACGTAGTTTTCTGCAATGCATCTGGGACTAGACTCGGGTGTGTCCTAATGCAGGAGCGGGTAGTTATCGCATATTTTTCACAAAATTTGAGGCATCATGAGCAGAAATACGCTACCCAAGACCTAGAGAATGCATCAATGGTCTTTTCCTTGAAGATGTGGCGGCACTATTTGATAAACGAGCACTTTACAGTAAACTCTGACCACTAGAGTCTCATGTACATCTTCTCGCAGAAGGACCTGAACCTGAGATAGCGGGAAGGCCTCAAGCTCCTCCAGGACTATGACTTTGAGATTGTCTAAACTCCTGTGAAGGGGAATGTAGTAGCTGATGCTCTCTGTAGGAGGTCGGGCATTCAGCTACATGGAGAGGCGACAGAGCAGTTAGCCGCTTTGCAGATATCCTTTGTGGATAGAGATGGGGCAGCCTTTCTATAGTCGCTCACAATCACTACTATACTACATCAGTGGGTCTTGGAGGCACAACATGGGGATGTTGAATGTGAGACGCGACGTGCAAAAATATCCACATGACATGCACCTGATAGATTTTTTGAAGGACGAGAGCATGTCATCCTTTTCAGAGAGCGTACTATGGTACCTGTTACATTGCAGGAAGATGTGCTGAGGTAGTTTCACACATACCCATTGGCGGTACATTGAGGAGTAACGAAGATGTATCGGGATCTCCGACGACAGGACAGGTGCCCGGGTATGAAGATGGTTGTGGAAAAGATTGTTTCATGATGCCTCACTTGTCATCAGGTGAAGGCAGAGCACCAGGTACCAGCAGGCTTAGTACAGCCCTGTAGAGGTCTCAGAGTGGAGGTGGGACGTGATATCTAAAGATTTTGTGAAAGGGAATCCACGTACTTCTAGAAGACACTACTCCATCTGGGTGATCTTAAACCGACTCAGCAAGTCTTCCCACTTCTGACCCATTAGAGAGCAGGGCTCAGTGGAGAGATTGGGATGCCTCTACTTTCAAGAGATCGTACGGTTTCATTGTGTTCCATTGTCTATCTTCTCTAATCGATACACTTGCTTTACTTTATGGATTTGGAAGGGGTTGTCGGAGTCATTTGGGACGTAGCGACGCATGAGCACTGCCTTTCACCCTCAAAAGGATGACCAGGAAGAGAGGATGATTCAGAATCTCGAGGATTTGCTCCATGAATGTTACCTCGACTTTGGTCGCAGCAGGGAAAATCACCTACCTTTGGTGGAGTTTTCAAACAACAACAGCTGCCACTCCACCATTGGGATGGCACCATACAATTTATTGTGAGACCAACCTTCTAGATCACCTCTGTGATAGACATAACTTGGGGAGCCAGCACTTGTAGGTCCATAGATGGTCCAGGCCATGACAGAGAAGGTGCAGAACATCCAGGAGCGGATGAGGACTGCACAGAGCCGACAGAAGTCCTATGCTTCCAGGAGGCGGATACCACTAGAGTTCAAGGATGGTGACCATGTTTTCTTATGAGTCTCACCTCTACGTGGATTGCATAGATTTGGCCGGGGCGGTAAGTTATCTTCGTGCTTCATCAGACCATTCTAGGTTCTCAGCAGGATAGGCATGGTCGATTATCGCCCAGCTCTTCCACCTCAGTTTCACCGGGTGCACGACGTCATCCACGTATCTCAGCTGAGGAGATACGTGCATGACCCGATGCATGTCATTGATCATGGGGAGAAGTACATCGATGATGAGGCGACATTTGTGGAGGTTCCAGTTGAGATCGAGGATCGATAGGAGAGGGTCCTATGTGGACGGTCGATTCCACTAGTGCGCATCATGTGGGAGCATGAGAACCTCCAGGAGAGCACATGGGTGCGGGAGGCTCATATGTGTGTGCAATATCCCCATTTGTTTTCCTAGTTTATGATGTATCTTTATGGGGATGTAAATCCCTGAGGTCGGAATAATGTAAAGACCCGTAAATTTCAAGGAAAAGTTATTCTTAAATTATTTGGGATTTTACGAGTACCCAGATTCTGACGACACCTGATTCTGAGGCCCAGTGTGCACAGAATCAATTTCCAAATTTTATCTCAGGTACATTCAGTGAACGAACAAGCAGGTTAATCTATATTTGGAACTGGTGCTCAGATTTAAAATCTGAGGGCACCGATGGAACCGCAGTTCCAGTAATTGCTTAAGAGGAATTTTACTGTAGATGTGATTGCATGGGAGAGGGAGTTTAATTTTGTGGTTTAAATAAGAATTGAATAAAAAGTTTAGAACAATTTTTATTCCTTATTCTAATTGGTTTTATCCTAGGTGTGGGAGTTGGGGTGGGTCCCACTAGTTACTAACTACCCTTGAGAGGATAAAGGAGGGGTGAGGCCCAAATGAGCACCAACTCTTCACATTCCCTAACTCCCTAACTCCACCTATTATTTGAGTAACTCCCCTCACTCCCTCATAAATAATGCCAACTCACATTAATTTAATTAATTGAACCTCTTCAATTAATTGGATTAAGTGTTGAATTTTGAGTTTTTGAAATGCTTGGAAAGGTAATATAAAATAAGGGAATGTTCCATTCCTTGGATCGAGATAGTCGTTTCAATATATTACTCTTTAGGTTTCGGCGAATTTTGGGGATGGACGATTTGGTTCGGACCCGAATCCAACCGGGCCCTTGGAGCGGAAACACTTATAACATAACGACCGGAAGTCCGAATGACGTTCCGTAAATAAAATTGAATTTTTATTAGTGAGACGGTTCATTTTACATACTCCACTTGAGGTTTGGAAGCAGCTGGAGTACGGTCGGGTTTGTTTATCTTAAAAACCAACCAGGCCCCTGAGACGAAAAAGCCAATATCTCTCAGACCGGGCATCCAATTGATGCACCGTCTATCGCGTTGAGTTCCTATTGAAGAGACTGAAATTTGTGATACATCAATTCTGGACTTCCTGACAGTTTATGTATCGACCCTTTTGGCTCGTGGAGTGGACCCTCCCGAAATCAAGCGTGTTGTGTGCGGGAACTCTTGAGCTTGTTGCGACTGCGACGACGATGGCGACTGTAGTTGGATCCTACGTGGGTTCGGCAGTGAGGACGAATGTGCTTGGATCCTTTGTTGGTTCGGCAGTGATGATGACTGTCCATGGATCCTCTGTGGGTTCGGCAGCGATGAAGACTGTACTTGGATCCTCTGTGGGTTCGGCATCGATGACTTCTGTACTTGGATCCCACGTGGGTTCGGCAGAGGATATGATTTAAAGGCTACATCTAATGTAGAGACCCGAAGCTTGACGTACATTTACATTACATTACATTTGTGGAATACTTAGTACATAACAAAAACACACACACAAGGATCGTAATAGTTTAGTGTCTTTGGAAACTCGGAATGTAATCTTCTAATCATGGGGAAAGATCTTCAATATCTCCCATAATGATCTTCCCTTTTTTTTACCTAAAACCTTTCTTTATATCCAAGGGAAAAGAAAACATAAAAGGGTGATCTCAAATGCTTAGTAAGGGTAAACAGAAGAAAAATCAATCACATCATATTCATAAGAACATAACTTTTGGAAATCATAACCTGTAAACGAGGGCATAATTTCATAACATGGGATAAATCATAGTAGTGAAATGAAATCCCAATAAGCATAACATAAAACATGAAAATTTGTGGCATACACACATAATCATAGATAATCATTTCTTGTTAGTCATGACTCATTGCCAAGACTATCTTAGTGGACAAAGTCCCTTTCTGAATCGAGTCACCCTCGTTTCAGTCCTGTTTCACTGAACCGGTATAACCTACCATTCCAGCCATGTATATCTAATGAGATATGAAATCTTTACCCAATGAATTGGAGAGAGATATAGGTCCCACCCATCTCATAATGATACCATTCTTATGTGTGCCACAAAATCATAAATCATACATCATTGCATAACCCATATAATAAAAAAGGGAATATTAAACATCATGACATCATAAAACAATTCAAATACGATAAAGGAATTCATAAAAATAATTCCATCACAAAATAATCAAATCAATGTAATAATATGGATAAAAACCGAACCCTTTATTATCATAGATGGAAATTAATTTTGATAAAACACTTGAACTCCATTCTTGAAGAAAATATCCTTTCTACTTCAAAAATACTTTTCCATTTTTAACATGTGATATAATTCTAAACTAATAGAATTTGATTAAAAATAAACTTGAAAACATGTAAAGGAAGATTCTTGGAAATAATTTTTTAAAAATCCATTCATGCCGTATAAGTTAAAAAAGAATCATTCTTCATACTTTTTTCGGAAAAGTCAAAAAGTACCTCGTACGAAAAACAACAAAATATTCCTTTCATATCCATTACTAAAAGCTCACTGAAGGGTAAAATTGGATTTAATAAATTGTAGGTGGATGGAAATAATATTAAATATTTAAGAAACATGGATGTGGATGATAAAATACAACCCAGTAAATACCAAAGTATAAACAATCTCTGATAAAAATGAGATTGTGATATTTCTCTTACCTTAGGTCCGACTTGCTTTGTAAGTGTCCGAACCTCTTTTATAATGATTTAAATCATGTTATTGACTTATTCCAGAATCATATTCATTGTTATTATATAATATATGGTCCACTTATGACTTTATATTACCCGTTCTTTTGTAAATTCATGTTAAAGTAGCGTTTTGGGTAAAATCGTCTCATTTGTCGTTCATGTTTTTAACTTGTAATTATTCATATGATTACTTACAACATGATTAATTAATTCCAGAATATAAAACATGATTTATATATATATATATTCAGAATATACATATATAATAAATCAGTAAATGGAAAGAAATACACCGTTCATGGAGACAGTAGTCCGTACGTACGCATGAACGCTATTTTCGTTTCCTTATTGAATTGAATGGAATTAAGTAGATGACATACATATAAATATAAATAATTCTAGTATCATTATCAGGTCATATATTTCATTAGTACTTATTATATATATTTTATATTCATTCATTAATGGTTAATCATTGAGAATGAATCTCATCGCGTCGTGGAGACGGTAGTCCGTACGTACGCACGAGCGATGATATCGTTCCCATGGTCGTGGAATTGTGTTGAAGTGTATGTATAAAATTTCAGTATCAATATAACTTTATAATAATCATATATAGTTACTCATTACACATTTATACCCATCCAATTAAGGTGGTGGCGGAAAATAGATTACACCACGGCGTGGAGACGGTATTTCGTACGTACGCACGCGCGGTGATTTCCTTTTTCCGTAGGATAGATAGAAGGTTAATTAGAGTTGATTCATATTTATAATAACATATCAGTATATAATAAATACTGATGGTATTACTTTATCATGAAACAACTAATGAAGAAGAAGTTTAAGAATAAATAAATTGAAAAAGATCGGTAATGGATATTACCTCTTTTTGACGCGCCTTTTCTTAGCCTCCACTTAAAGAACTAAGGATGGTCTTTGAAGAAGACCGGGACCTCTAGGATTATACTAGGGAACTGGATAAGGAATTTTGTAAGGGGTTTGCCGAGCATGAAGGCTCAAAGTTGTGTGAGGAAGAGAGGGAGTAGGTGCCCTTTTATAATGGAGGAGAGGGGCACCGTAGGAATATCTGAAAATATTATTTTATATTAAAGTCAAAATCGGTTTATAATGGTTCCAAACGGTCTTATTTCGAAGCTAAAGTGGGGATGGGTCGACATCCTATCAACCAATAGGATTTAGACAAGTTGAGGTTATTATTTTAACCTTATTAATTAGATTTAACTTTAAGTTATATAATTTAACTTTTACTGTGTCTTTTTGTTTTCTTACACTATATGGTTAATACACTTACTATAACATGCCAAACGAACCCTAAATTGTTTATTATTAATATATATATCCTTATCTACGTCATTTGGCCGATCCTTAGATTTTTAGGAATAAAATAACAATTAATAATATAATATATGATTTAAAAACTATTTTGTGTCAATTTTGACACTATTTGATATATGATTTTTGTGAAAGTCATAACAGAATTATATGTTCGAACCAAGTTAATTAAATCAACAATAATATATCATAGTAACCTATAAAATTAGTGGAATTCATAAAAAGTCTTAAATTACATTTATTTTGGTATTTATAATATCAATTATGTCAATATTTCATTAATAAGATAATTACTGCATCATTTTGTGTCATAAATAAATTAACTTATTTGAGGTCTAAAAATTACAAATAAAATACCATTATGTAGGAAATATTTTTAGATTTCTAATTAATATTTACAATAGAATTTATCTTATGTATAACCCTATATTAAAAATGTTTTAGTAAATAGACTTTGATTTTAACTCTTTTAACTCTTCTTTGAATTAAATAATAATAAATGTCCTAATCTAATCCAAGTGGGCCTAAATGATAATATTTTACACTTAAGGTTGTTTTTGGTCGAGATACACTTGTCCAATAGGATTATAACATTTGTTAGGGTAATATTAATATCATTTTTACCCTTAATTACCCTATTTACTTTTAACTGTGGTAAATAAAAGTAAAAAGTTACTATTCACCAAAAATTATTTTCATCTCATTGAACCACATTTAACTTACTGACATCAACCGTGTCTCTCGGATTTTTGAAATTCCATTCACAGAAGTGGTAAAATTATGTTTTATGATAAATTCAGTTTTTTAACTACCACTTAGTAGTTTCACTATTCATGAAAAATTGATGTTTTTTAGAACAATGCCAAAATTTCATCCTAAGCTATATTTCATATTCCGAATTCAAAAATGAAGTCTATTTTACCAAATTCATAACATAGAAGTTTCATTATTTAATTTTATAATTAAATCACATTGTTAAAACAAATAGCGTGTTTTTCAGAAACAATATGTATCAAAAGATTGACACTTGTTTATGTCTGGTTTAAATTGGAAATTACATCCAATGACAAACATTGTATTAAATTGTAAAAATATATTCTAAATATACTTTAAAACCACTCAAATTAATAATTTATCACTATTAATTATTTTGATTAAAAAAGTTGTTTTTAATTATAATTTAGTAATTTTCACTATTCATCAGAATATGAAAGTTATCCGAAAAGTACCAAAATTTCACCTTAGGCTAAATTCGATACTTTGAATCCAAAAATGAAGTCCATTTTGAGAGCTAAAATTTCTAAAATTTTAAAAGGTGGTTATTACTATTCATAACGGCTAGTTATAATAATATTTTAATAGCATATCGTTGTTTAGTGAAACTCGGTAATGCGTACTACACACGCTATCGAGGAAGGTCGCGATTGTGTGTAATGCAAGGAAAGTCAAGGATGTGTGTTGTGCAAGCTCCTTTTGTTGTAGCGTACACCACAAGACATTAATAAATTTAAAAAGAATATTTTTCATAAAATCTCGGGCTGTTACATTCTACCCCCCTTAAAATAAATTTCACCCTCGAAATTCGTCGGGGTTATAAATGGTTTACTATTCGAAAGTTTCTTTAATAGAAACCCACATCATAAAAAAAAGAATACCAAAACTTGGCTTTAAAAACTAAAGTATGAAATGTAACGATTACCCAAATAAACTAATCACTGGGTTTCCACATAGGTGAAAATATGGATATGGAAGAGAAATCTAACCATCATGTTCTGATGGAGAGTGGTAGAGAACATGGATATGGAAAATCCAGTAATCACAAATCCATATATTTGTGATGATATAAGGTACCATCTGATTCATCCGGTATAAGATCACTAGGACAACATTTTTGGTTTTCAAGATCATTTCCCTAAAGTTGAAAACTTGAATTAGAATAAATACTTACTTTATTTTGGTAAAATCTCACTGATTTTCGTACCTTGAACAATTTCCACATCATCTCTTAAATAAATGAAGTTGAATTTGTAATTCGTGAAGTGTTAGCAGATCATGTGATAGAATGACGGGTCATTCCATCTGTCTCAAACAAAAGGTTAGCAAAAATTATATACATAAGTCGATCTATAGTGATATTAATCATATATGGTTCCTAAAATGGACTTATACTTCATATATCATACTTCTTAATATAATAAAACTAGTTTCTACTAAACAGGGACTTCCTGTAGGCCAGTGGTAGGTGATAAAGGCCAGTCGCACTTCGGTTGTGGGTTCGATTCCTACGACCTTGTCCGACGTGATGGGCTGTCGCCCGTCTTGCAGGTTGTTTTTTTTCTAAAACTATATTACTATAACATCCCATCAATAATATCGACAAAAAAACATATATCCTTAAACAATACTAACTTATGTCCAACATAATCCATTCTAGTCATTAGTCTTATCCATAATACTGCAGTCCACTCTCATAATATAGTGAAAACAATTACCAGATATTTAATACCATCGTTGATCACCATATATATCATAAGATATGTTTTGTTGGTCACATTCCAAACATTCAAAGTACTTAATCATGTATTCTCTTGAATACATTAGTGAAAACATGAATGCAGTTAAAAGTTAACACTTTCCACATACCGAAATCCTCAAAATTCTATATACTCAAACCATGATATCACTTAGTCCTTATATCAATCATGAGCTCATGAATACTGTTAAACATTTCGTTTTCTCGTTTTCCCTTCATTATGCGCATATCATCTTATTTCCAAAAATATCTCAATTACATTGAATACCACATTAGACCAATAAATATTACAATACTTTATGATACAACATTATTTTAGAATCCCATTACATAAACACTTAATCATTCCACCACATCGTTGTCATATTCAACATCGCCAATAGTGATCACATGTGACTTCCCTTTGTCCTTTGCCTTAAGCGGTTGCTCATGTCGATCATCACTAACCCTTGGATTAGGGAATTTATTAGAATAATGCCCCATTTCCTTACACTTGAAGAATTGAAGTGTTGGTGGTGCGTTCTCTGCAGTCTTTTCTTTATTCACATCATTAGAAACCCCTTTTTCCATTACTTTGACACTCATCTGCTCGATGACCTTCTTTTCCACACTTAAAACATTTTCTAGTCCCTTTAAGACAATCTCCACCATGCTTCTTTCAACACTTTGAGCATAAGGAAACTATTATTCTGAGAATTCTCCTTGAACTCTATCTTTCCTTTCTTGTCAAAACTATGAGATGGATAAGTAACACCAACTTCCATTTCTACCTTGATAGCACAGCGCACAATTTATTCATAGCTACTGAAGTCTCTTATAGCTAATGCCCTTCAAATACTTAGTTTTAAGCCACTGAAAAATCGATCAACTTTACTTTCAGGTTGGATAATAATGCCAGATGCATACCTTAAAAGTCTTGTAAAATTTGCTTCGTATATACCAACAGATTCATCATCCTTCTGCTTCAACTCAAGAAACTCCTTTTCCATCTTTGTTCGAAGAATACGAGGGATGTAATTACTGAATAACAAGTTCTTGAACTCGTCCCATTCCATGGACTCAATTTCATCTCTTGGCCTCATATTCTTGATAATATTCCACCATTGATCAGCTTCACCTTCCAAACGATATACTGCTAAGATGACTTTATCATGTTCAGAACATTGAATAACTAAAAATATCTTTTCAGTGGTACTGATCCATTGTTCAGCAACAAGTGGATCTTAAGTCCCACTGAAAGAAGGTGGACGTTGCCTCATGAAGGACTCAATAGAATACTGTTTCTTTCTCTGCTCATTTGGAAGTCCAGAATGATTCATAGCTTATATAAGGATAACAATAAGATTTTTCACTCCATCTCCCATAACATTTGTTTGTTCAGGAGGACAATCATTGCATTGTCCATTGCATTGATCAACACGGTTCCTTCAGGTTCCAGCCATCGTCTAAATCCCAAAAATAATAGTGTGAGAGGAAAAAATCATGCTAGGGAAAACAACATAATAAAGGGGGATTACCTTCAATATATAACATCTTAGGTTTAATTCTATGATCTTTAGCGTAATTCTAGTACTATAACCTATACGTATACTTAACCTTAGGGACATCCCTAGACATACCTTAGAAATATCTCTAGGGATCTCACTAACGTTTTCGCATCCTAGTTTCCAAAGGTTGACTAAACCTTTCCTCTAATACCAACTGTAGAGACCCGAAGCTTGACGTACAATGAATTTACATTACATTTGCGAAATACTTAGTACCTAACAAAAACACACACACAAGGATCGTAATAGTTTAGTGTCTTTGGAAACTCGAAACGTAATCTTCTAATCGTGGTGAAAGATCTTCAATATCTCCCATAAAGATCTTCCCTTTTTTACCTAAAACCTTTATTTATATCCTGGGTAAAAGAAAACATAAAAGGGTGAGCTCAAATGATCAGTAAGGGTAAACAAAAGAAAAATCAATCACATCATATTCAAAAGAACATAACTTTCGGAAATATTAACCTGCAAAAGAGAGCATAATTTCATAACATGGGATAAATCATAGTATTGAAATGAAATCCCAATAAGAATATCTTAAAACATGAAACTTTGTGTCATACACACATAATCATAGAGAATCATTTCTTGTTAGTCATGACTCATTGCTAAGACTATCTTAGTGGACAAAGTCCCTTTCTGAATTGAGTCACCCTCGTTTCAGTCCTGTTTCACTGAACCGGTATAACCTACCATTTCAGCCATGTCTATCTCATGAGATATGAAATCTTTACCCAATGCATTGGAGTGAGGTATAGGTCCCACCCATCTCATAATGATACCATTCTTATGTGTTCCACAAAATCATAAATCAAACATCATTGAATAACCCATGTAATAAAAATGGGAATCTTAAACATCATGACATCATAAAACAATTCATATACGATAAAGGAATTCATAAAAATAATTCCATCACAACATAATCAAATCAATGTAATAATTGGGATAAAAACAGAACCATTTATTATCTTATATGGAAAATAATTTTGATAAAACACTTGAACTCCATTCTTGAGGAAAATATCCTTTCTACTTAAAAAATACTTTTCCTTTTTTAACATGTCATACAATTCTAAACTAAAAGAAGTTGATTAAAAATAAACATGAAAACATGTAAAGGAAGATTCTTGGAAATAATGTTTTAAAAATCCATTCATGCCTTATAAGTTAAAAAACATTCTTCATACTTTTTTCGGAAAAGTCAAAAAGTACCTCGTACGAAAAACGACAAAAGATTCCTTTCATATCCTTTACTAAAAACTCACCGAAGGGTAAAATTGGATTTAAAAAATTGTAGGTGGATGGAAATAATATTACATATTTATGAAACATGTATGTCGATGATAAAATACACCCCAGTAAATACCAAAGTATAAACAATATCGGATAAAAATGAGATTGTTATATTTCCCTTACCTTAGGTCCGACTTGCTTTGTAAGTGTCCGAACCTCATGTATAATGATTTAAATCATGTTATTGACTTATTCCAGAATCATATTCATTGTTATTATATCATATATGGTCCACTTATGACTTTATATTACCCGTTCTTTTGTAAATTCATGTTAAAGTAGCGTTTTGGGTATAATTGTCTCATTTGTCGTGCGTGTTTTTAACTTGTAATTATTCATATGATTACATAGATCATGATTACTTAATTCCAGAATATAAAACATGATTTATATATATATATTCAGAATATACATATATAATAAATCCTTAAATGGAAAGAAATACATCGTTCATGGAGACGGTATTCCGTACGTACGCATGAATGCTGTTTTCGTTTCCTTATTGAATTGAATGGAATTAAGTAGATGTCATACATATAAATATAAATAATTCCAGTATCATTATCAGGTCATATATTTCATTAGTACTTATTATATATACTTTATATTCATTCATGAATGGTTAATCATTGAGAATGAATCTCATCGCGTCGTGGAGACGGTAGTCCGTACGTACGCACGATCGATGATATCGTTCCCATGGTCGTGGAATTGTGTTGAAGTGTATGTATACTATTTCAGTATCAATATCACTTTATAATAATCATATATAGTTACTCATTACACCTTTATACCCATCCAATTAAGGTGGTGGCGTAAAATAGATTACACCACGGCGTGGAGACGGTATTCCGTACGTACGCACGCGCGGTGATTTCCATTTTCTGTAGGACAGATAGAAGGTTAATTAGAGTTGTTTCATATTTATAATAACATATCAGTGTATAATAAATACTGATGATATTAATTTATCATGAAACTACTAAATAAGAAGAAGTTGAAGAAGAAAGAAATTGAAAAAGATCGGTAATGGATATTACCTCTTTTTGACGCGCCTTTTCGTAGCCTCCACTTAAAGAACTAAGGATGGTCTTTGAAGAAGACCAGTACCTCTATGATGATACTAGGGAAGTGGAGAAGGAATTTTTTCAGGGTTTTTCCGAGCTTGAAGGCTCAAAGTTGTGTGAGGAAGAGAGGGAGTAGGTGCCCTTTTATAAGGGAGGAGAGGGGCACCTTAGGAATATCTCAAAATATTATTTTATATTAAGGTAAAAATCGGTTTATAATGGTTCCAAAGGGTCTTATTTCGAAGCTAAAGTGGGGATGGGTTGAAATAATATCAACCAATAGGATTTAGACAAGTTTAGGTTATTATTTTAACCTTATCAATTAGATTTAACTTTAAGTTAAATAATTTAACTTTTACCGTGTCTTTTTGTTTTCTTACACTATATGGTTAATACACTTAATATAACATGACAAAAGAACCCCAAATTGTTTATTATTAATATATATATCCTTATGTAAGTCATTTGGCCGAACCTTAGATTTTTAGGAAGAAAATATCAATTAATAATATAATATTTTATTTAAAAACTATTTTGTGTCAATTTTGACACTATTTGATATATTATTTTTGTGAAAGTCATAACAGAATTATATGTTCGAACCAAGTTGATTAAATCAACACTAATATATCATAGTAACCTATAAAATTAATGTAATTCATAAAAAGTCTTAAATTACATTTATTTTGGTATTTATAATATCAATTATGTCATTATTTCATTAATAAGATAATTACTGCATCATCTTTGTTTCATAAATAAATTAACTTATTTGATGTATAAAAATTACAAATAAAATACTATTATTTGTGAAATATTTTTAGGTTTCTAATGAATATTTACAATCGAATTTATCTTATTTATAACCCTATATGAAAAATGTTTTAGTAAATAAACTTTGATTTTAACTCTTTTAACTCTTCTTTGAATTAAATAATAATAAATGTCCCAATCTAATCCAAGTGGGCCTAAATGATAATATTTAACACTTAAGGTTGTTTTTGGTCGAGATACACTAGTCCAATAGGATTAGGACATGTGTTAGGGTAATATTAATATCATTTTTACCCTTAATTACCCTATTTACTTTTAACCGTGGTAAATTAAAGTAAAAAGTTACTATTCCCCAAAAATTATTTTCATCTCATTGAACCAAATTTTACTTACTGACATCAACCATGTCTCTCGGATTTTTGAAATTCCATTAACAGAAGCGGTAAAATTAAGTTTTATGAAAAATTCATTTTTTAACTACCACTTAGTAGTTTCACTATTCATAAATAATTGATGTTTTTCGGAACAATGCAAAAATTTCATCCTAAGCTATATTTCATATTCCGAATTCAAAAATGAAGTCTATTTTACCAAATTCATAACATAGAAGTTGCATTAATTAATTTTATAATTAAATCCCGCTGTTAAAACAAATAGCGTGTTTTTAAGAAACAATATCTATCAAAAGATTGACACTTGTTTATGTCTGGTTTAATTGTGAAATTACATCCAATGACCAACATTGTATTAAATTGTAAAAATATATTCTAAATATTATTTAAAACCTGTCAAATTAATAATTTATCACTATTAATTATTTTGATTAAAAAAGTTGTTTTTAATTATATTTTAGTAATTTTCACTATTCATCAGAATATGAAAGTTATCCGAAAAGTACCAAAATTTCACCTTAGGCTAAATTTGATATTCCGAATCCAAAAATGAAGTCCATTTGGAGAGCTAAAATTTCTAAAATTTTAAAAGGTGGTTATTACTATTCATAACGGCTAGTTATAATAATATTTTAATAGCATATCGTTGTTTAGTGAAACTCGGTATTGCGTACTACACACGCTATCGAGGAAGGTCGCGATTGCGTGTAATGCAAGGAAAATCAAGGATGTGTCTTGTGCAAGCTCCTTTTGGTGTAGCGTACAACAGAAGACATTAATAAAATTAAAAAGAATATTTTTCATAAAATCTCGGGTTGTTACATCTAATCATCTCCAACCCTCTACATGAGTAGTATACCTGTGTTTGTTGAGTCTTGAAATTAAATCGTTATCAATGGTGTGATTGAAATGCCTTCCTATGTGGATTGGGTTGTGTTTTTCTGTGTGTATTGGGATATACTTTCCTATGTGGACTGGGTTGTACTTTGGCTCGTGAGTTGGGCGCAGAACTGGAATTGATGACTTAGGTATATGTATGGCCATATACCTAAGTAGAGTTGGTTGATACTTCTTGTTTGTATATTTCCTATTTAGTATATCCTTTGTGGATTCTGGGAGGCTTTCGGGGGACTCGTGGTCCCTACTGAGTATCGTATACTCACCCCGACATGAGCTATGCCCTCACTATGTTGTGTTGGTTGCAGGCGACAGACAATGCTGATCGTGGTTGAGGCTTGTGGATCGGGATGGTATACTAAGGTGGACTATCTGGCGGGACGTACACAGATCCGATAGACGGATTCGAGGAGCTGAGGAGACCATCTTTACCCACCCATTAGGTGGGAATTCTGAAGGACGACTTCGTGGTTGCTATTTTACTTTTCAGCTGTTGTACTTTCTTTTCAGTTGTATTGAACTTTCAGTCGGGTTTGTATTATGGACCTTTTACTTTTCAGCACAAACTTTTGTACTCTGTTTACTTAGTGTTTGCTTCAGCTTTAATACTCTGTTGTGTTTGATTACTTTATAACGGCAATCACTTCCCTTTTTATCGGGATTTATGCCTTTGGTGCTAGTCGCCAGCCCCTGGCCTATGTAAGGTAGTCTTGGGGTAGTCACGGCATGGGCCCCGAGGATGGGTCGTGACATTTAAAATAATTAACAATATTTTCTCTATTGATTCTCTCCAAACATAAATAGTTCTTTCCCTCAAGCCTTTTATCACATCATTAAAAATTAGAGTGAACCAATGTTGTCATTATTAAAATTTTAATGAAAAAAATCCCACATTTCCCAATCTAAATTAAAATTTTCAAAATAATACATATAATATCAATTAAATATTCCATACTATAAAAAAAGGGTAAATTTGAGTATTTTACATTCTACCTTCTAAAAATAGTGGAACATATTCATTCATTCATTCATGATCCGTTATTCATTAATATTAATCATGAAAAATATTGGTTTACCCAAATTTTGAATATTTTAACCCATAACTCATGATAGTAATTAATGTAGATATATTCTCACATCATGAGACTGTGATATTTATTCATTGTCTTGTAAATGAACTATTTTCATTAATTATTATTGTCAAAAGATAGATGAAATCGCAAGGAATTGTAATAATGGTTCTAATGGATATGATGTCAATGGTTTGTAGGAAGTTATGTTGCATAAATTAATTCTAAAAGAGTATGATTATACCTTAATTAAATTTCATTATATAAAAGTGAATGTGTAATGATATTATCCCTATAACTTTTAACAACTCTAACTTCCCCCAAAACACAAAGTCAATGTCATGGTCAAATAAAAAATATTTAATGATTTTTGCACGTTATTATAATTTTCTAAACATTTATACTTTTTAAGGATAAATGTAATTTTTTTTCAATTATTAATATTATACTTGGAATGAACCTCACATCCACCACCTTACCACATGTGATATAAATCATCGGTATGGTAATGGTTATTTATTATTATCCCAAATGACAACAGTTTTTCTTCCAATTTTTTTTTTAATTTTATTTTTTATCGATATGGTCAAACAATAACGAATATAATGAATATAAACCTTTATGAATACCCATATGTAACACCCAAAAACGTATTCCTTATAATTTTAATTCCCCCTTTAATCGCGACTCCCTTCATCGCCACTCATCAACAGAAAATATCATTCAAATACTAAGAGTAAGGTATGAATGGATATAAATACTATTAAATATGGATCATCTCAAACAAGTTATGTCAAGCTTTCTATTGTTTAAAGAAGGATTGATGTAAATGTGTGTTATTATGTGTAATGACCCGGATCTCTCCGGCCCATTCCTTTGTCAAAAAGAAGGTCAATAAGTGTTCTAGAGGGTAAAATGGACTTTTCCCACACTTTCCAGAATTTTGAAACGACACGCCGTATAGTTTAAGAACACGCCGTGTACCCCCTTTCCGGGTATACCCCGTGTTGCAGGCCATGTCCTCGCCATGTGAAGTAAATGAGTACAAGCCGTGTACTGTAACTGCATGTCGTGTACGACCTTGTTGGGTATACCCCGTGTTGAAGACTGTGTCCTTGCTATGTGAAATAATGGGTGCACGCCGTGTGCCCGGTTCTACACGCTGTGTAGTCCTTCCCTGCGTACGTGTTACCAGTGAATGGACGTGTGCCGTGTTGGAGTTGTGTCCTTTCCGTGTGCAATAAATGGATACACGTTGTGTGTCCAAACTACACGCCCTGTAGTCCTTCCCCGCGTATGCGTTAGCCTCAAACCGTGTATTGACCAATCAACGGCTGCAGAGCTGTGTTAGAAGCCACATGGAGACCGTGTAAAATAATCGAGTACACGCCGTGTACCATAAATTACACGCCATGTACATTTATTTTTCTCACCTATAAATGTAGGGGTCCCCTCCTCCTTTCAATTCACTCCTCTCCTCCCTTTTCCTCTGAGCAGAGTTCTCCCAAGAGACTCGAAGGCTCTTTCTTCCATTAATTCTACATCTGAGCTCCTATTTTCGATCCGTCAGAGGCCACGGGATCATAATGACGAGGCCAAACATCCGAGCTTAGATCTATTGTCTTTCCTTCGGCCTTTCCTTTCCGAATTCCACCCAAGGTGGTTTTTCTGGGACCCGATAGAAGTGACGGACACCGACATACATCTTCTAAGGTTGATCCGGGGGAGTGTTGCGATCGGAACCTGTTGAGGTAGGGATCTTACCTTTATCTCTATAATTTGTGCAACATGAGGGGTGGTTTTCCTCTTGCTTACGTGAAAAACTTTTGAACCGGTTTAATAAAGATAATAACTGGCTTACAACGGGGTTGGGAAGTTTGTGATTGATGTTACTTTATATCCTGTGATATTATATTGTGATTTGAATGAGATTCTACCTACTGAAAATCACGGTCGTTGGGGTCCTTTGCTTATGCAATTAAATCTTTCCCTCTCATTCTGGATTTTCTTATGGATGGAAACTTTGTGGAATATGGAAATTGGTTAATCACGTAAAGTTGTCCATTTAAAATATGGAACCCTTGTGTGATCACCCAGGTTAAACAAAATGGAATAATGAACATGTGAGTGTTGGCTTGGATACGTGGCATGTGATGGGGGTGTTTTGTGGGTTGTTGGGGATAGAGTGGGCAGTGGGGCTACAATTGGCTTGGTTGTGGGTTGGTGTAAATGTTGTGTTGGTAACGGGCAGCGGGGCTGCGATAAGTGGTATTAAAGGGATAATGATGTACATGTTTCGGTGCAGTTATGGTTATGGTGGTTGGAAGCTGGGATGTGGGGATGGTTTGAATGTGAACGGACTATGGGTTGTGAATAATAAATAAAAAAAGTGGAAGAGTTAATGAATGGTGGGTCATGTAAATGGAACTGGTTTAATAATCAATGGGGTTAGTTGGTTGATAAGAAGTTATTTGTTGTGCTGCTTCTGTTTTTCTAACTTGATTTGTGGATGGAAGTGATATGTTTTACGAATGATCAATTTGGTTAGTTGTGGATTGTTTCCTAGTAGTTAAGAAAATAAAATAAAGTAATTTCTGCTGAAACGTGAAAACCTAAATGGAGTTGCGGTTGTTTGTTGTATGCATGCTTCGTAGGAGCAGTGTCGAGGCACGTGCTCAGTTTCCTTGTTTAGAAGCCATAGGTTGGGTTGTGTGGTTGTTATATATATATATATATATATATGTATCTTTTGTGTTTTATCGCACCCCACCCATGATGGGAACATAGTGCCGAACACACCCATTTCATGGGAGAGGGTTTTTTTCCCTTAGTTACTAGATCCTTCCTGCTCCTTCTCCCCTAGGTGGTGAAGGCTTTCGGAGACCTTACACCTAAGACTCTTCGGGTAGGTTTCAATTGGGGTGGCTTTAGCCCATGACTCTTCAGGCAGGTTCTTCTATTTCCCAAGAATCTTTGGGATGAGGCCCTAGTGTGTGCGGGCGGGATACGTGGTTGTGAGGCCCAGGTGTGTGCGGGCGGGATACGTGGTTGTGAGGACCAGTTGTGTGCGGGCGGGATACGTCATTTTGAGGCCCAGGTGTGTGCGGGCGGGATACGTGTTTGTGAGGCCCAGGTGTTTGCGGGCGGGAAGCATGGTTCTGAGGCTCATGTGTGTGCGGGTGGAGAGAGTGTGGTAGCTTCAGGACGTTCACCATTAGGAAGAGTAGATAACTAAAGGGAAATAGTGCAGGGTACCCAATACTCTTGTTTCTTATATACTAATACCGTTTGTGCTTGTGTTTTGGTGAGTGTGGCTGGTGAGGTTGGGTGGATAGAATGCCATGCTAGGTTTCTTATGTTGTTCTCACGGGACATTAGGATGTCTCCCCCCTTGTACACGAGAGCTTTAGGTTTCCATACTGAGTATACATGTATGCTCACCCTGCATCTACCTTCAGGTTTCTAGGAAGACTACCAGGGCCGTGCGGGACACTACTAGTCAGACAGTTGGAGTTTTTGCAGTTGATGTTCTCTTGTTTTATTTTGGTATTGTTCTTTGAGCTTTCTTGTACTTGTACCTTATTAGAAAATTATTTAAACATGCATGTGGGCTTGGTTTGGGTTTATTTATATAAACTTGTTATTTTTTTTTGGTGGTTGACTTCTCCTATTTCCCAATCCTAAATAAATAAAAAGGGTAATGCCTCCCATATTTGTGAAAACTCATACCCTTGGTGCTAGTCGCCACCCTCGGGCCTACTGGAGGCAGGACTCGGGGTTCATTATCTCCCTTTCACCATTGCCTGCTCAGGATGGGCATCTTTGGAGGGAGTGGGTTGTGACATAATCGTATCAGAGCCAGGTTGAGAGATAGTATGGAGTCTAAAGTTTGGAATAGTGAGGATTGCATTTGATGGTAGGGTAATAATGTTAGTCAATCTTGGTGCGTGACATAGGCTAGGGAAGACCGGCTAGGACACGAGATTTTAGGGCCCCTGTGATCCGATGCAAGGACTCTAAGCCTACCGAATGACCAAGACAGAATACATTAATTGCAGGGTAGAGACCCTAGGGAAGGTACATGCATCATCATGATTGTGTTTTACTTCATTTGGGTGTTCTGGGAAAGAAATTGAAATAATATGATAAAATAAAACCTTGAGATTTTCCGTACTACTTGGGCTTAGGGGATTCTTGTTTACCGTATAGCTATGGCACCTGGACGTCGTCCCCAGGTGGCTCAGACGGCCGAGGCCCAGCAGATTCAGGCGGTCGATCAGTTGATGATTGACCGAGAGGAGGAAGATAGCCAGTGGCAGAAGACTCTCTGTTCTTTCCAGTGGTAGACCCTCAAGAAGTACGAGGGTAGTACTTTGGATACAGAGACAGAGGGGTGGCTTGTGGAGCTAGGGACCGCTTTTACCTTGATCTGTGCTCCGAAGGAGTACTGGGTTCCCCTAGTAGTTAGTCAACTGAGAGGTGCAGCATGACAGTGGTGGACACTCTACCTCAGAGAGAGATTAGAGACATAGGTTCCATGGGCTGACTTTGAGAAGGAATTCTTAGAGGAATTCCTTTCTTCAATGATCAAGGTAGAGAAGCGGCAGGAATTACTCTCCCTTCAACAGAGGAGTATGCCAGCACGAGAGCTGGGGATCAAGTTCAAGGATCTCATGCGCTTTGCTCCGGATCTCATTCCAAATGAGGAGTCTCGGGCGAGACGTTTGGAGGAGGCTCTTCGTCCTTCGCTCCGGTATTCTGTCACACCCTTCACCCTTCCGACGTACTTGGCGGTACAGAATAAGGCAGACATTGCAGAGAGGATGCACTCACTGGGACGTGCACCCCAAGAGGGGAACCAGCAAGGCTCATCAAAGGGGAAAGCAGTCAGCAACAGGTCTCCTGTGACGGGACCTTCCAGGTTCAGGCCAGTGGGGAGTAGGCCCCAGCAGTTCCAGTTCAGATCTTCAGGTCCTCGTCATTCTTTCCCGAGCCTAGGGATGATGTGTTTTTCTTTTGGAGGTTTCAGGCACGTTCAGAGTCGGTGCCCGACCCGAGCTCAGTACGATGGAGGTGGGTAGGTTCGGCGCCCACCTCAGCAGCACTAGTTTCCGACGAGGCCCTTCCTGCAGCAGCAGGACCATGCTCCATTGAAGGAAGACTTTGCAGGAGGAGGCCGACCTCAGGGTGCTCCTCAGGGACCTCGACCAGGGCATGGTCGGGGAGGTGGATGGAATCAGAGAGGCAGAGGAGCTGGGCGTGGACCATTGCATGCAGTAGATTTGACAGCTCCGGTAGGACCAGAGGTGGTGTGAGGTACGATTTGTTTGTTCAACACTCTTGTTTCTGCTTTGTTCAATTCGGGAGCCTCACACTCCTTTTTTGCACCCGGTGTAGCCCATGATTTGGGACTAGACGTAGTGAGAATTTCTGTACCACTGGTGATGAGTGCACCAAATGGAGGTCATACCATCGTATCTTGTGATTGTCGGGGATGTGGGCTGATGTTGGGACCGCATCGATCTAGTGAGGACTTTCTTCTGTTACAGATGCAACCATACGATGTCATCCTAGGCATCGACTGGTTTTTTTCTATTAGTGCCATTATCGACTGCTTCTGGAGAAGAGTCGTGTTCTCCGACGTCGACCGGCAGCATTTAGCCTTTGTTGGCAAGAGGAGCTATCAAATGGGAAGCCGGCGTGTGGAGCCTCTCCTATCCTTGTTAGTTGGTCTATCAATGGTTCCAGCTGATACAGAGATGATGGATATCCCGGAGGTTGTTGGGGAGTTCGTCGATGTTTTTCCTGAGGAGGTTGTGACTCTATCCCCCCCGAGGTGACGTTGAGTTTGGAATAGACTTTCAGCCTGGTGCCCGTTCGATTTCGATGGCCCCTTATCTGATGGAACCTTCGGAGTTTCCAGAGTTGCGGATTCAGATTGAAAATATGATGGAGAAGGGTTTTGTTCGACCCAGCGTATCACCATGGTGTGCTCCAGTTTTGTTTGTGAAGAAGGCAGATGGTGGTCTCAGGCTATGCATAGACTACCGAAGGATGAACCATGTAACGGTCAAGAACTGTTATCCCCACCAAAGGATAGATGATCTCTTCGACCAACTGAGGGGAGAAGGTTGGTTTTCCAAATTGATCTACGATCTGGATATCATCAGCTGAGGGTAAAGGACAGTGACATATCGAAGACGGCTTTCAGGTGTAGGTATGGGAACTTCGAGTTTGTGGTGATTCCGTTTGGAGTTACGAATGTACCGGCTGTGTTCATGGGACTTATGAAGTTTGTCTTCCGGGAGTTTCTAGACCGGATCATCGTTGTGTTTATCTATGACATCCAGATCTACTCAAGGTCAGAGGAGGATCACGTTGAGCATCTCAGGGCAGTATTGGGGGTCCTTCGACATCACCATATTTACGGGAAATTGTCAGTGTGTGCTTTTTTGACACAAGAAGTACACTTCCTTGGGCACATTGTATCTCTGCATGGAGTGTCAGTGGACCCGTTGAAGGTGGAAGCAGTTGTTTCTTGAGCAGCACCCAAGAGCATGGCAGAAGTTCATACTTTCCTGGGGTTAGGAGGTTACTATAGGAGGTTCGTTTCAGACTTCTCTCGAGTTGCGACTCCATTGACAACTTTGATGAGGAAGAACCAGGTCTTCCTACGGAGCAAGCAGTTCCAGAAATCTTTTGACTACCTGAAGGAGAAGTTGGTCAGTTCTCCCGTACTTAGGATTCCAGAGGAAGGTTTGTTGTATGAGGTGTTTTTTGATGCTTCTGGCCTTGGTCTTGGGTGTGTGCTGATGCAGAAGAAGGGACTGATCTGTTATGGCTCTAGGCAGTTACGCCCTCACGAGCATAACTATTCCACCCATGACCTAGAGATTACAGCAGTAGTGTTCGCACTGAAGTTGTGGAGACATTACCTCTATGGAGAGTGATTTATTGTCATCTCAGATCACAAGAGCCTGCATTATATCTTCCCCCTGCGTGAACTGAACTTACGGCAGCATAGATGGGTTGAGTTTCTCCAATACTATGACTTTGAGATCTCTTACACTAAAGGTAAGGGAAACGTTGTGGCTGATGCCCTGAGTAGGAAGTCGCATAAGGAAGTGGTTCAGGAGTCCACTGATGCATGGAAGGTGATGATAGAGTTGGATGCCTTGCACTTGGATGCCAGGGTAGAAGGTGTTAGAGGCTATTTATTTCAAATGATGGTGCAGTCCTCCTTGTTGCAGCAGGTGGAAGAGTCTCAGTGGGGGGACTCCGAGGCGGAAGTGATGAGGGATCGTGTCGATCAGGAAAATTCTCCAAAGGGATGGTCAGAGGATAGCTGACATCAGATTCTTTTCCATGGATGTTTTTGTGTTTCAGAGGCAATGCATGAGGGATTTCTCCATGAGTTCCATATCTCAGCCTTGGCATTACATCCAGGAGTTTTGAAAATGTACCGAGGCCTGAGGGAACAGTTTTGGTGGCCCGGGGTGAAACAAGCAGTGGCGGAGTTTGTGGCTAAATTCCTAGTGTGTCAGCAAGTGATTGTTGAACACTGTGTTCCCAGTGGTTTGTTGCATCCTTTAGATGTCCCCGAGTGGAAGTGGGATGAAATCTCAATGGACTTCGCCATAGGACTACCCAGATCTCAGGGTGGTTATGATGCTATCTGGGTAGTGGTGGATCGTCTAACAAAATCAGCTCACTTCGTAGAAATTAAGGAGTCAGGCCCGGTGAGTACCTTATCATAGAGGTAAGTAGAAGAGGTGGTATGTTTGCAGGGAGTTCCAAAGACTATCGTCTCAAATTGGGATACTCGGTTTACCTCACGAGTCTGGAGGGGTTTACAGCATGCTTTTGGAACCCAGATACGCCTTAGAACTGCTTTCCACCCCCAGATCAATGGGCAGACGGAGCGGACTATCCAGACGTTGGAGGAAATGTTGCGAGCCTGCGTTCTAGATTTCATAGTATCATGGGTATGACAGTTTCCTTTAGTAGAGTTTGCCTACAACAATAACTTCCACTATAATATTGGCATGGCACCATTTGAGGCTTTGAATGGGAGACCATGTCGTTCACCCATTTACTGGGTAGAGGTTGGTGTGATAGGTTCTCTTGGGCCAGAGGAAGTGCAGAGCACCACAGAGAAAGTCCAGCTTGTACGTGAGAGGATGAATGTGGCTCCGGACTGAAAGAAGTCTTATGCTGATCATCGGAGGAGGCACTTGGAGTTCAAGGTGGGAGATAATGTGTTCATGAAGGTTTCCCCTTGATGGGGGCAGTGAAGGTTTGGGAAGGGGAGCAAGCTCTCACTTAGCTTCATCGGACCTTTTGAGGTGTTGAGGTGAGTTGGCGAGGTGGCATATCAGCTGGCCCTGCCACCTCAGTTAGAGAAGGTTCATGACGTCTTCCATGTCTCCCAGCTTCATCGGTACTTACACGACAACTCCCACGTTATCGAATGGGGAGAGTTATATATGGGAGATGACATGACCTTCGAGAAATGACCAGTCAGGATCGAGGATCGTAAAGAGAAGGTGCTCCTTGGACAAACCATTCTGTTTGTTCATGTGTTGTGGAGGCATGGCGGCCTCGAGGAGAGCACTTGGGAGAGGGAGACCCAGATGCACGCTCAGTACCCGGAGTTGTGTTGACTTGTGATTTCCCTTGTTCTTGTGAGCTTTGTGTTGATGTTGTACTCTGTACCTTTGATATATGGAATGCTTGGCTTTTCGGTTGTGAGACCTTTTGTTTCCTTGTTCCCTGGTAATGTGTAAATGTCTTAAATTGTGGTGAAAGGGAAAACCTGACCGTTAATCTAGATGCATTAATGAGGATACGATTGAAACCGTGTGGGCGAGTCAGTGCCGCCTAAAGCGGATAATATCTCGACATAGGAAAAGTAATTTCCCAAAACCACATGTTCGGGTAGTGTGTTGGTTGTGTGGTGTTGGGGGTACTACGAGTTGAAAAATCCTAATGTATGAAAGTGGGAAGACCCAATTCATAATCGAGACACATTAATGAGGATGCGATTAAATTCTTGCTGGCGAGTCAGTGCCGCCTAAAGCGGATAATATCTCGATATAGGAGAAGGAATTCCTAACACTTATGATTAGGGTTATTGGTTGGGTTCCTGTTATAACGAGAACCCTAAGAGGTATCTTGTTGGGTTCCTCTGGGTTGGTTTTTGAATTCTTGGGGACAAGAGTGTTTTAATAGGTATCTGATGTAATGACCCGGATCTCTCCGGCCCATTCCTTTTTCAAAAAGAAGGTCAAGAAGTGTTCTGGAGGGTAAAATGGACATTTCCCACTCTTTCCAGAATTTTGAAACTATACACTGTGTATTTTGAGTACACGCCTTGTACCCCCTTTCCGGGTATACCCCGTGTTGCAGGTCATTTCCTCGCCGTGTGATGTAAATGAGTACACTCCATGTAGTGTAACTACACACCGTGTACCACCTTGCCAGGTATACCTTGTGTTGAAGACCATGTCCTTGCTGTGTGAAATAATGGGTGCACACCATGTGCCCAATTCTACACGTCGTGTAGTCCTTCCCCGTGTACGTGTTACCAGTCAATGACTGTCTGCCATGTTGGAGTCGTTTCCTTACCGTGTGCAATAAATGGATACACGCCGTGTGTCCAAACTACACTCTATGTAGTCCTTCCCCGCGTATGCGTTACCCTCAAACCGTGTGTTGACTAGTCAACGACCATGAAGCCGTGTTGGAAGCCGTGTGGAGACCATCTAAAATAACCAAGTACACGTTGTGTACCATAAATTACATGTCGTGTACTTTTCCTTTTCTCTACTATAAAAGGAGGTGTCCCCTCTTCCTTTCAATTCCATCATCTCCTCCACTTTCCTCTGAGTAGAGTTCTCCCAAGAGACTCGAAAGCTCTTTCTTCCATAACTTCTTCGTTCGAGCTCCGATTTACGATCTGTCAGCGTCCATGGGATCGTAACGATGAGACAGAACTTCCGATATTGGATGCGTTGTCTTTCCTTTAGCATTTACTTTCCGACATCAACCCGAGGAGGTTTTTCCGGGACCCGACAGAAGTGACAGATGCTGACAGACGTCTTCTATGGTTGATCAAGGGGAGCGTTGTGAACGGAACCTGTTGAGGTAGGGATATTACCTTCATCTCTCTAATTTCTGAAACATTCTGGGTGGGTGTCCTATTGCTTATGTGAAACACTCTTGAACCGGTTTAATAAAGATAATAATATGCTTATTACGGGGTTGGGAAGTTTGTGATTGCTGTTACTTTATATCATGTGACATTATGTTGTGATTTGAATGAGCTTCTGCCTGCTGAAAATCACCGTCGTTGGGGGCCTTTGCTTACACAATTAAATGTTTCCCTCTCCTTCTAGATTTTCATATGGATGGAAATGTTGTGGACTGTGGAAATTGGTTAATCATGTAAAGTTGGTCGTTTAAAATATGGAACACTTGTGTGATCACCCCGGTTAAACAAAATGGAATAATAAACATGTGGGTGTTGGCTTGGATACGTGGCATGTGATGGGGGTGTTTTGTGGGTTGTTAGGGATAGGGTGAGCAGTGGGGCTGTGGTTGTCTTGGTTTTATGTTGGTGTAAATGTTGTGTTGGTAATGGGCAGCGGGGCTACGATAAGTGGTATTAAATGGATAATGATGTATGGGTTTCGGTGTCGTTGTGGTTATGGTTGTTGGCAGCGGGGATGTGGGGATGGTTTCAATGTGAACAGACTATGGGTTTTTAATAATAAATAAAAAAAGTGGAAGAGTTAATTAATGGTGGGTCATGGAAATGGAACAGGTTTAATAATCATTGGGGTTAGTTGGTTGATAAGAAGGGCTTTGTTGTACTACTTGTGTTTTCCTAAATTGATTTCTGGATGGCAGGGATATGATTTACGAAGGATCGATGTGGTTGGTTGTGAATATTTTCCCAATAGTTGAGGAATTAAATAAACTAATTTCTGCTGAAACGTGAAAACCTAAATGGGGTTGGGGTTGTTTGTTGTATGCATGCTTCGTAGGAGCAGTGCCGAGGCACGTGCTCCGTTTCTCTGTTTAGAAGCCATAGGCTGGGCTGTGTGGTTGGTATATATATATCTGTATCTTTTGTGTTTTATCGCACCCCACCCATGTTGATCACTTAGTGACGAACACTCCCATTTCAAGGGAGAGGGTGTTTTCCACTTAGTTACTAGCTCCTTCCTTCTCCTTCTCCCCTACGCTGTGATGGATTGAGGAGAAATTACACCTAAGACAACTCAGTTAGGTTTCGATTGTGGTGGCTTTAGCCCATGACTCTTCAGGCAGGTTCTTCTGTTTCCCAAGAATCTTTGGGATGAGGCCCAGGTGTGTGCAGACGGGATACGTGGTTTTGAGGCCTAGGTGTGTGCAGGTGGGATACGTGGTTGTGAGGAACAGGTGTGTGCGGGTGAGATATGTGGTTGTGAGGCCCAGGTTTGTGCCGGCGGGATACATGGTTGTGAGGCCGAGGTGTGTGCGGGCGGGATACGTGGTTGTGCGGCCCAGGTGTGTGCGGGCGGGGAGACTATGGCAGCGTCAGGACGTTCACTGTTAGGAAGAGCATCTAACTAAAGGGAAATGGTGTGGGGTAACCAATACTCTTGTTTCTTATATACTACTACCTCTTGTTCTTGTGTTTTGGTTATTGTGGCTGGTGAGGTTGGGTGGATAGAATTCCTTGCTAGGTTTCTTCTGTTGTTCTCACGGGACATTAGGATGTCTCCCCCCATGTGCACGAGAGCTTTAGGTTTCCCAACTGAGTATACTTGTATGCTCACCCTATGTTTACTTTTAGGATTCCAGGAGGACTACCCGGGCCGTGCGGGACCCTACTAGTCGGACAGTTGCAGTTGTTGCAGTTGTTGTTCTCTTGTTTTCTTTTGTTATTTTACTTTGAGATTTCTTGTACTTGTACATTATAATATTATTATTTAAGCATGCATGTGGTCTTGGTTTGGGTTTATTTATATACACTTCTTCTTTTCCTTTTTTGTGGTTGACTTGTCCTATTTCTCTATCCTAAATAAATAAAAAGGGTAATGCCTCCCATATTTGTGAAAACTCATACCCTTGGTGCTAGTCGCCACCACGGGGCCTACTGGAGGTGGGACTCAGGGGTCATTATCTCCCTTTCACCACTACCAGCTCAGGAGGGGAATATTTGGTGGGAGGGGGTCGTGAAATTACGAATAATATATTTCAAAAATATGACTCAATATTTTTTAATGTGCTTATATACAATCATATATTTGATAACATCAAATGAATTTTCTAGCAGGTGGAATGTCCCAAGATCACTAAACAAATATTCTCAAGATAAATAGGAAGTCATTTTTCTAGAATTCATATCATGAATGGTTTATGTAATTTGGGTTAATCTCTCAAAACATGTATAATAAAAAAATACACATGAATTCAAGATGTTCAATGTATGAGAAATGATCGGGAAATTTCATTTACACGAGTCAACCAATTCCCACTAATCATGAGTACTCATTTTAATAATCATTCATCAAATTAATCATCCAATTTTATATTTTACTCATCCTATTCCATAATAAATTGATGTATAAAAATTAAATCATTGTATTCCTATGAAACTCATGTCCGCTAAATTGTACATGTAATGCACAAATTCAAGAATTGTCATATAATTTTTTATTCAAATAACATAACAGGTTTTCTGGAAAAAATATTGGAATTATAAATGGTTAATAATAAAAAAAGAAATCCTTTTCACATGAATCTTATTCCTCTTACTATAATTCATTCATAGAGTCTTACTTGGGAAATAATGATCATATAATATAAAATTAAAAAATTAAGCACATGGATCGTGTTAATTAGGCTAAAAAAGAGAAGAAGTAGAGGGATAAATGTGGGACTAATCAGAATAATGAAATTAAAACACCAATCACTATAATTATTTTAAAGGGTAGGTATTGTTATGATATCCCAAGTGTGAATTATATATTATTACCTCAAGAAGGTACTGCAATTTGTTTTAAATATTCTGTGGATGGGTTGAACTTCTTGAATTTGATCCACCAAATGTTGATATTCCCTAATTTTTTTTAAATTTAACAGTGAGTAATATAACATTAATATAATATACTAGATCCCCCCTTCACAATTCTATACAACTTGAATGGCAGGATTAGGATGAATTATGGATCCTTCTACTTATTAGAATCTAGTTGTGGAACCTTCTCTTTTTTTATCGTAATGGATTAATGTGAGATGTATAAATTATTACTTAAAAATAACAGTTTGAATTTATTTTTAATTAGAATGAGTTTAAATCATAATAATTTATGGAAATACTAACCCTTTTATGTGATTATCCTTTAACTATGATTACATGGGCACGATAACTTGGGTTTCATAATGGGATTACATAAATATTAGTTAATTAATATCAAGAATTAAAATGTGATCCTCAATATGTGAATGTGGTAATTTTTCAACTTCCTCTAATGAAAACTAATGATTTACGGAATCTAAAAATTCCAAAAAATAATGAGTGGAACTAAAATAAAAAATGATAGATTTTTTGAAAATTTTATCTCTCTGAGTTGTTTTGGATTAAATCACATGATCATTGATATGTTCCTATTGACGTTGGGTTATAGTGGATAGAGGTAAAAAGATGTTTTTTCTATATTTCATCAAATTAAATCACTTGTGTGTCTTCCTCCTCTTCCATTTCTGGAGAAATATATAGTGTCTATAGGTTATAATTTGTTAATGGAATGAGAATATCATGTTGTGCCTCATTCTCATTGAATATGATGCTAAGTTATTATTCATCTCCCACATGTATCACAACAGGTAGGCCTTCCTTGACATGTATCCACTATAACTAATAATGGTCATCTTGGATATATTTCATTAAATGGTCAGGCTGTTGATGGTCCTTGAGTTATGCTTCAACCTATTGGATTTACTTTAATTAATTTGTGAAGACTAAGGGGGACACATCTTAGACCTTGTAAAAGTGATAAATAAATGGAGAACTCAGTTAAATCTCAATACATCACATCATAAATGTTTTTTTTCATGTCCTCCCTCAAGAATGATATGAATTCATTGAAATACATCTACCCATTATTTTATTTCCAAAATAAAATCACATTTCTGACAACATAACAAACCACATACTCTATGTTAAATGGTGAGTGAATAATTAGTTCTTTCACCTATGGTTAATTATTCATGGAATTAAATAAATAATCATCTGAAAAAAATCTGTCTAAAAAAATAATTTTTTGATATTTTTGATGTTTTTATTTTTTAAACAGCGTGTGAAAGTGTTGTGAATTCTTGAAAAAGGATATAAATTAATTACCTATGATTTTTCATGATTCCCAAATAAAATATTTTATTTTTGTTAGAATGGAAAATAGTGAACAACTATGGCTGATCTCAATGTCTTATCTCACATGTTACCATTCGTCTATTGTAAATATTTTATGCTCTAACTAATGAATAACTAAATAACATAATGATGTTTTTTTAAATATGAATGTAATATATATATATATATATATCCATGTTAATATAATTAATTCACACATAATTATGTTAGGCATAAATGAGATCCTCATAGGAGATGACCAAGGGAAACCTTCATTGTGTCTTTATTAGTTCAAAAACAACAGAAAGACAGTGATATATATTTTGAATGAATATGATATAATACCCATGTTGTTTTCATATTGTGCAATAAATGATCATCGAGAGACCAAACATGCACAACCTCAATTTAGGGGGAATATTTCATATGAAAAACATAACCCTTGGGTGGAATGCGGAGACACAATGGATCCTTACCCACTAAGATCAAGTTGGACCAAACTATAAGAAAGTAAGAATCAATAAACATGAGGGTTCAATGATTCGAGTTCAACACTAGATTACTCCTTTGGTATCATCCTCATGTTAGATACTCATTATCAACCATATAATTGATCATAGTGAGTAATGAATGAGGGTGAGACAGAAAATAAAAATAATGAGAATAAGAGGAATATAAAGACTAATATATTTTAAAAATGATTAACACTATTAATGATGAAGAAATATAAAACAAAATAAAATTTCACCGAAAAATATCAAATTCATTGAAAAGGAGATGATTTTTATTATTATATGAAAAAGGGGTGAGATTTTGGATCAATAATTTTCCTCCAATATACTGTTAATAGTATTCCCACATAATAACATAATTTGGAAATTTTTTCTTATGTAATTTTGTTAAAAATTGGATTATTCATTTTACTGAGAAATTCCATCTTCAGCCTCTATGTGCAAGAGAATTTATATCCCATTTACGTGATAATATTATTCTAACCATGAAGAAATTTTATTCATAAAAAATCTGACTTCGCAGGTATATTTTTCATTTATATCGATACAATCATATAGGACCGTAGTTTTGAATGTTTCCCCCTATATTTTATTTACCCATGTAGAATTTCATACCCTTTATGAAATCTATTTGAAATTTCTGTATCCAACTTCCAATGTATCAATTTATGTTTATCGATATTGAGTCATGACTTTTTAGAATATTTTGGGCCTCCTAATATTGGAATCACCTCCTGGTCTAGAAGAATAAAATGAATACAAATATTTTTTTAACCCTAAAAAATGTAATTTCATATATTTTACCAGTTTATTAAAAGTTATGTCTAAAATAAAAAAATAAATTTTGACCATTAAAATAAAAAATTATACCATTTTTTCAATTTATCTCAAAATGTATTTAAATCCGTAATATATGTCAATTGAACATCAAATAAAACATTGGTGGGATTAAAAACATTGAAATTAATGTTAAAATAATTTAATGTATTATAATTGACACTCACTCAACCTAATTTTTATATATTTTTCCTTAATATGAAAATAAAGAGATTTTTTATATTTAGGATCTCTCTTCAAGAGTAAATAAACATTTTCATTTAGGGAGGGAAATTTGAGCACTGAAAATTCATCTTATTAGTGTGGATATAATCATTATATTAATTCCTAATCTCTTTTCACTTTTTCTTTTGTTTTTAATAATGATTTATTAATTATTTTTAGTACATAAAAACCCCCTTTTTATATTTTTTTCAATCATTTTGTTGAATTATTTATCATCTGTATTGATGATGAATGCATTGGGAACAATGATTTAGGTGGTTAAAATCACATTGGACTATAATTCATCCAATATACAAATGTCCATCTTATTATCCATAGAGTGTAACCATGATCAACCGATTATTTTCTAATTTCATGAATGTTGATTTGATGGATAACATGACAAGCATAGTCTATATAAGGAGTTTTATGGGAGGTGACATGATGGTGGGGAAGAATCTTCATGGTGAGAATCAATTGAATGAACATACAACAGACAATAAAGCATTTATGGGATTCCACAAAGGTGTAGTGTCCAGATCTATCATAATTCGGTGAATTCAATGATAGAACATTTATTATATCATTAAATCATATCTGGGATGAATATTTTAGTTGGATAGGGTTTTTACATCTCATTTTCAGTGATGAAACAGTGTGTGATCATGGAGATATACATTTTTCATATCATTAATATGTGTCTTGATTTTTTTAGTGGAGTTAAATATCACATGGTTTCAAATATAAAAAAAATATTGGATGTCTTGCTCATTTGAACAGAGATAAACTAATGTAGATGGATGATTATCCCCCTAGACACACATAAAATGTTCTTTGGAGAACATATCCCTCTGTTGTATGAAATGAATCACTTTGGGATATATGTTCACATGAAAAACATCACTTAACTTCCAAATGTCATGGAACATGATATAAATTTTGTGTATGTTACAATCGTATGTATCTGATCTTATAAGTACAGACTAAGCTACACACACCATGTTTGACTTGGTGACATCCTGTTAATATTATAAACGAATTCAATGGGAAAATAAATTACATTCCAAATTGAATCCACATGGTTTCAATTTCATTATGAGTGTAAGTAAATGTCTTGTTTTTTCTACTATATTCACATCATACTAGGTAAAAACAATAGACATGAAGAATACTAACTAGTTGTTTGTAATTGTAGAGGGTTTCATGATGAGTTCACCATTTATTCCAACATGATATATATTGCAAAAAAAATTCGGATGGTTTAAATGGTATAGCTATGTATATCTATCATGTTTCAGAAAAAAGGTGCAATAATTGAGTGGTCTCAGTAGGTGAATTTAGGGGGTTCGATGCTTGTGCAATCCATCCATATTAGGTATGATGTCATAGGATGGTATCAATCAGGTTTATTTTTGGAGATAGAAACACCCAAAAACACTTTATTCCACAATTAATGGACCTACTTTACCAAGGAAGGTTCTTGTTGGTTGATTTTTACAATGATACATAAAGACTCCATTGGCGAGACGATGGGGGGTCAGGCTCATCACACCATTTTGGGGGGAATTTTGGATTATTATTGGACTCTCCTATAGATTTAAGAAATCCTTATATGTTAAGGAATCCTTACTTAATTCCCAAGCATGAGTCTATGGTGTACCCCTAGGTCAAAAGATAAGTACAAAATATTCATGGGTTTAGAATTATCTACATGTATCTGAGGTTCTTCATCAATGTTTCACTATTATAGGAACATTAACAATTCTATGATCTCTTACCGAGGAAAATATGATTTATTAAATGTGATGAGGCACATTAGATATTATCTTCATCCATGGGGGATAGAGATCATTTTGATATTACAATCAAAACCATATGTTGTTATTCCAATGTATAATCATTCGAGAAATTAGATTATATGTTGTTCGATGTTTCTTTACTAGAAACATCACCGTTTTATGATTTTTTGATAGGGATCCATCCATATATTTTAATGTCATGTTGTGAGGACATCTAGGTAGAAGATGCCTAGTCATGATTTCATGTGGTAATTATGATGAAGCAGTCCAGAATTCTCAAAAGAGGTATAATCTCCTATGTGAATATGAACATATCGGGGATATGGACCAGAGAATATTATAGTGATTCTCGCGTTAGGTTTGAACCTCAGAGATGCTTTACATGTGTCCCATTTGGTTGGAAATATAATCTATTATAGTTCACTCTGAGTTGGTTCATACATCCTATAGGGGAAACATTGGGGGGGGGGAATGATTTGGGTTTACACATGGGAGTTTCCCATTTCAGAGAAAAAATTCTTGGATTACTCATGAAGAGGATACCCAACCTAGTACGGGGGAATTTTATTGGAACATAATTCTAATGAGAACATCCCTTGATCTTGGTCCTTCGACATGCATCCAACATATCCTGATCATAGTAGCAATTATAGTTCTCATAGTTCATTGGATTGGTGGATTACACCTTAAAGTAGGAGTCCCATGCATTGGGGTTATGTAGATGTCATGATCACCACCAACCTCTATGCATATGTGGTTCATGCTCGGTGTGAGAAACAAGAGATGATAGTGGATATAGAGATCACACATCCAACACAATAACTCATAGAAGATACTATATACTAATGGTAGAGAGGGATCGGGGCTTAAAATATGTTGATTTTCCCTCCAATGTTGAAATACATGATATTCTGATGATCTATCCAAATGTGCCTCAGGAAAAACCGATGATGAGAAATGGAATAACATACCATGGAAAGGTTAGGGACTTACCTGCATAAGAGTGAAATGAAATGAGTTATGTGATAGGGGAGAAGCATCTCTATTCATAAAATGGAAAATCAATCATGACCCGTTTAACATTTTATTATCCCTCATTGAAGTGAAAATCTATTGAATACCCTTGATCCCTAGAACATGGAGCTGTATGTGAGTATCCCAAGGTTAGTCATAGTGTTACCATGAGAAATTAAATCCAGTGATATTTCGGTGTACCCAACCATTGTTGGTATATCCCACATATCCCCTATTATATTGGGTATTTAAATTCAAAAGTGTGCACTAATGCACCTCATGATTTTATCATACAAGTTCAGTGGATTTGAAATAGATTTTAGTCTAATGTCATTGGATTGGTTCTCATATGGGCTATGAAGGGTATGAAATAAAATTATATGGGGTGGTTTAAGATATAGAATGAAAAATCCAAGTGTATCCAATTTTGTATAACATTTCTCTATGCCAGAAGGGGGACACCCCATATAGCATATTTCTATGCAGTATGAGGGATTGTCCATGTTCCATGATGGTATGTTGACCTGTATTCGTTCCATATAGTTTTCTTCTACGTGTGACCTTTTTCCAGCGGTGTAGCATGATTCTACGTGACATCTAATTCAATCCACATAGTTATGTTCTACATGGAATTGTGTTCCACGTGCATAGCCCTACACTGTGTGGGGAGATGAAGTGAAAATTGGCATTGATCCATTGTTTTTTAGGAAGTTCATCTGCGAATAGGATCTAGTTCAAAGTTTCCAAATTAGGGTCATGATATATAAACTCATATTATTATTACATATTTTTTTTCTATGTTTCATGATGATTCCTACAGGAATTCATCTATATAAGTATGTGCCTTGTCTATTGATCTCTTTCGAAATCCATTACACATATCTGTCCAATCCTCTAAAGTCTGGTCCTCTTTTGGATCCCCTCGATTCCTTCTATAGATTGTATGGAAAGATAGATCTATGGATATATTGATACCATTTATGGAAGACCAGGGAGAGATCATTCACCCCACAAATGACTTGGTCAATATAGGCTTGTGGGTTTATTGTTTGCGGTGTCAATTATTACTTCTTCAATCCCGCGAATGATATTGTATTGTTTGTGGGGAAACTGATGGCTTTTCCTCATCCAGAAACTGTTGAGTTCACATGGATGTTACGTAGTGGTAATTTTCTCAACCACTATTTTTCCATCGATGTGATTCACAGAGGGAGTTGTACGTGATGAAGAAATTATTTTCCTTGATTCCCCCAATGACATGGTTTGCGGAGGGTGTCATACATGTGGATTAAATTTTCTACCTTGATTCTGCCAATGACATGGTTCATGGTTGGTCTCGTACACTGGGACAACATTCCTTTCCATGATACCACCAATGTCATGGTTCATAATAAGTGGCATCATTGTATTTGTTTCTCGTACTGTGTGGTTCGCAGGCCAATGATCCATGGTCCATCACCTCAAGGAATTCTGTGAACTGACAATTTGTGCTCTGGCCCTTCAAGATACTATTCTTGTGATTCAATACCTGGACAACGTTGGGTCCTCTTCCAAATTTGTTTTCTTCAAAAAATTTCTCTAAAATCATCAAAAAAGTTTTTATCATTCCTTGTAAAATATTATGGGAGTGTTTACCTAAGCATGGTATCATTTTTTGTTCCCTAATAATTCCCTTATAGGAATGGGTTCTGATTGGGACTAAGAGGTGGCTATTATGATGTACAAATATTTCATAAATTTATTGGGTTTGGAGTTTAATAGAGGCCCCGAAGGGGGAAAAACCTACATATAGGGGGTTCCATGTCGTTTTTAGTACACAAAAATTAATAGTGAAAAGATCTCTAAAAAATCTTATTGGATCTTCTTGCTTCCGTGTACTGAATACATTTTAGGAAACCCATCATCTTCAAACCATGCATTACATTCCACAAACAGAAAACCCTTCATGGTCTCCCTAAATGGCGAGCTACATTTTTAACAAAATGAACTGTAATTTGGAATTTAAAACTGAACATTTAGTCTTTGTATTGTATTCTTTGGTCAACTTCATAGAAATAATAAATGTGAGACTCCCCCTATTAGTGAACTATATGGTTTCGTGTCCAAAACATCACATGAGAGTGCTTTGAGGTAATTCCATGAACTATTGGTTCGGGGACAATAACATATGTGAATCATTTATAGGGATTAATATGAATACTATTTTTTTGAGGTATTCTTTGATTCCTTTTCCATTTTTGGTCTTTTTAAAGGATTTTACTAGAGTTTCTTTCCCTATGGTATTTTTTTGTGAAGAAACGATTTGACTCTTCCACATATTTCAAGGGAAGCGGTCATGAGGAGGGAGGTCGCGGTTGAGAACACCAAAGGCTGCCTTCTTTCATAAATTATTCCTCAAGAGGATATCCACATATATCTACTATCATAATAGCTTATGGATTATCCAATAACTTTCTAATTTCCCCTTTACTACATTGGCCTCCAAGATGATGTTACTTTTCCATTTGTTGACCAGATTGGATTTACCATCAAACATGAGATGTATCATGAGTATAACTAGATTAATATTATTTCCCTGGGGGATTTCATGACTGTCTCAAACCAAGATGACATATTTGTTCAGAATGGAATTATATGGATGTAGATTACACAATGTTGCAACACTATAGCTTCTAAATCAGTCATTTAGAATTACATGACATTTTTTAAATATCAAAAATCATCCCCAACTAAGGGTGGAGCTCCAAATGGAATCTCTTACCTTGAGGGTGATTTACTAAAAAGTGGGATTGGTCCATCTTGGTGCACCAAAACTACAAAGAGTTCCATAATATGTTGGAAGCTATTAGTCTACGTCAAGAATTATGGGTCTCCATGGATTCCATCTACTCACTAGGTGAAATTTTTCATCAACTTCTCATTCACTATTGTAAGATAACTAAAAACTTACACATTCCCCATGGGTAGGTGGGGATAAATTTATTGGATGTCTATTAAATTGGGGCTTCCTATCCTTGGTGATGTTTGTGATGAATTTTTTCCTACGTACAATACTTGGGAGAATTATATAATAGTATCTCTATTAGTGAATGATTTATTAGTCATGGTAGAGGGACTCATTCTTCATCTTCTTCATTCGCACTCAATTATTTCATTTGAATATTGGATATTATTATTCATGCAGGTGAGTGTGTTAAAGTTGAATGTCCACTATAACGAAACTCTTCCAACTCAATAGTCATGGAAAATTCCCAGTTCATACTATACTACGCATGAGGTGGAATAGAACACCACTAGGGAATATGTTATTCGATCAGAAATATTGGTTGATCTCAGATTAGTATGTTTCCTATCAATGATTCTACATGTCTGGATCTACCCCTCTCAAGATGTATTCAGTGATGTTAGAGCTTGTACACTGATGATGGTGGCCATATTGGCGGAGGGGAATCATATCAATGTAGATATTTCTAACATTACCTGAATCTTTGAGCTATTGGTGAATATGTAGATATGGAGTCCTACACATCATCACATCAGGCCATTTTAATTTTTGAATGGTTGGATAGTAGAGAATTTTCACTTCAACCAATATCAGCACATTGCAGCGGTACCTCATTCGGTCTTCTTTCGGAATTTACTCAATATTTCTTATTCCCCATCCCATGTCCTTATGTGTTGACAACATCATTGAATTTTTGGGGGACCATTAATTTTTTTCCTTTTAAAACTACCATGTTCATTACATAATAATAGTATATAATTGGTGGGGATCCTTGGAAACCCATTCTTACATAATCACATGCCAGGATTCAATATTTAATATTCATGTAGACAAGATATATGACGACCATACCCATGATAGGGTTTGATCCACAACTACACCATGACTGACTCTATAGGCCAGTGGTTGGTGACAAGCTTCAAATGAACAACTATACTCCGGTAGGCCTTTGACTGAAACCAGCACAGACACACACACAACCATATAAATACAAAATTATAGGGGTAAAGTATAATAAGTTGAAAATATTGAATAGTAATATAAACATGCATGAACATAAATACGGTACAAGTTTGTGGAAGTGTCAACTCGAATGAAAATGGAAAAATGCATTCCCAAACCAGAAACCTATCCCAACATAATGGATACTAACAAAGAGTAACTACCGAGATCCCTACTTCTATGTCCCAATAACGGCCAACATACTTATTCCACGCAGCCCATATCCCTATGCTTTTATGAATTCATGGTCGACCTATATGTATTCTACAAAATACATCACACATATTTGGAGAATCCCATCTAGGTGTGAGTATATATGTACCCATTAGGATATCCTGAAAGGTGATGGGGAGTAGTAAGAGATACACATATGAGAAGTAGTAGAGAGAACATGGTACATGAAGAGTGAATTGAATGAGTACAAATCCCCCCAATTTTTTTGAAAGTAGGCTCATCCAAACACAAGAATCTCATGAAAATGAGGAGGGGGGGCTCCTTTGTGAGTCTTTACTACATATAACAAGAGGGAAGACCCATCCAACCAAAAGAAGCTAAAAACAGAGAGCATGTGGCATACCCCACATGTATTTTTCTTTCCTTGAAGGAGGGTAAGAAATACCCACAATTATTGTACTACAATAGGATTGATAGATATTCATGCTGAGTAAAATAAACCCAAACGAGATTAAGGGGATCTCCATCTCGCAGCTCAACCCAAAAAAAATGAGTTGCAATCATTTCTAGGGTAAAAATATTCTGCAGAATCCTCAATGTCATCACATATTTATAGGAGGCACAAGTAAAATGGTATTAAATCACCAAATCTTGATACTATCTGCTTTGGGTGTAACTATCTTTCCCGCATGATTTTAGTCACCTCACAAGGATGATTCTTAGTGGGTAATGTTCCCATATTTCTTAGTTGTCTTTAGGTATGTCAAACATTCCTTATCACTACGCCACATAGACGATGATCATTATTTGGTAGTACAAGAAGAACAGCACATCATAGTCACATTGTAGGGTAAAATCGGCATGATTATTGGGGAATTCTACATCCCTACCTTGTTGGTGGGTAAGCCCAAAACTATAATTGGGGAATGCCACTTAAAATACCCGCTGAAGGGTAAGCCTGAAATGGTCATCGGGTAATGCCACATCCCAGCCTAGATGATAGGAAAAAGAAGAAGGATCATTGGGGAATGCCACTTCCCAACCCATCTGAAGGGTAAACCCTGTATGATCATTGGGTAATGCCACTTCCAAGCCATGGTGGAGGGTAAACTCAGTATAGATTTGATGAGCTTGTCCCTTCACTACTATCATCGGTTTTCATCTATACATTATCCAACCCAAAACATCCACATCATTCTTCAAAATATATTCCTAAGGGAACCATCACATAATACATGAAAAACACAATTGTTTGGAATCTCCTGGGATAAAATCAGTGTCAAAACTAATGAGATACTTGTGTTTAATGGTTTCCTAGAAAGATATTAAAACTACATAGTGTGGGGGGGAACATGGTGTATGGTCCCTCATAACCATATAGTAATTTCTCTATCCGGAAATAGGTTCCATCCTAAGTAGGGAACACTTTAGTTGGGTGGACTACACATCATGTCCTTCCATTCTGAGCACTAGACCTTGTCTGATGGTCATGTATGCATACTCAATATTTGTGTCCATGTATATATTTACACAGCGTGTTGATCCAAATAAGAGGTTGTCAGTGTGACTAGGCGATGTCTGTGTTCTCAGCACAAGGTCAAGTATTCCTTTATGTGGGACACCTTACAGGTAAAGAAAATACAAAACATTTCTAGATAACTATATTCCATGTCAACTATAACTTCTTCACTCTAACAAGAAAAGGTATTGTCTTATGTTGTGGATTCTCTTCAATAACATCAGAAGGACCTTCCACACTTATTAAACTGAATTTTCCTCAATCAACGAGATAATGAAGAAGTCTCTACACAACAAAAAAGATCACACTATTGAGATCCTTGCAAAAAAGAACATGATATGGAATCCCATTCTTCCAAAATGGATACAAAGTGAAAAGGATGTGTTTCACCGCAACACGAACGAATAATACCTGGTGGGGATAGCACCTAGAGCTCAACATAAATATCCAAAATTGGTGTCAAAAGATCCACATCCATATCGGGATCACAAAACTGCAGACCACACATTGATTGGATGCATCATTCCAAATTTATGGTGAGTCAATGCTTTAATAATAATAATATATTATTATTATTTTAACATTTCATGGCCCCTCTACAAAATTCAAATAAGGTTTCCATATTCGGCCTCGAAAATTCCCTCTTGAAAACCTAAGCACAATAACGTAGAAGGCATGTCCATTGGGAATTATACGCACGAGTTATGATGAGTTAAATATTTTTAAAAAAAACCTAAATTTGTAATTTCATGAGCGTTTTGTGTTCCCAGGTCACGGGTATATGAAAATTTCATGAATGGTGTCTTAAAAGGATCATATCATGACTGGGGTCATGCTGCCACTGACGGAACCTGAATTGGGTTCCCCAAATCGGAATTATGGGGCTTTAAAAAATAATAATAACATTGTTATAATTATTAATATTTAATTTATTTATCCCTCTTTTTCTAGGGTTTACCCATCCTCCCCCTTACTCCTGTCAGGCGACCACCACCATGGGAACGTACCATGCCTTAACATCACTGCATCTGGTGCACCCGGCGCCATCACCTTGGGTTTTCATCATCCAACTACCAAGATCCACAACGTCAAACCGCCGAAGAACCCTGATTGTGTCGACATACTCCATCGTTCCACCTCAAACCACAAGAGATGCCTCTTCCTTCCCCGTCTTCTGCACCACATGCTCGTACTGCCGCCCTACTATCATGAGCTTCCAACCACCGACCGCCCCTGGGTCGGGCCGCATGCCCTATTAGATTTCCACCTACGCTTGATGGAATCACACCATTACATCTTCCCTTCCATTGGCCGCCACACCTTCAGCAAGCCATCACAATATTGATCCAACCTACAACTATGAGACGATCTCATATTTGCGATCCTAGGGTGACAATCTATACATCGCCAATAATGGTTTGTGATTGGTTCATCATCTCGTCGATCCACCTCAAATTCGCGTTCCCAATCGAGCTTGGGTGGACTGGAAATTGGAAACCCATGATTCCTGAAGGCTCATCAGTGAATACTCAAAGAAAAAGGGTTAAGAGGAACCAAGATTCAATGTTTTTAATCATTGTTGGCCATTAATTTTGTTGGCCAGTGATCTTGTTTGTGCACCTAGGGTAGAACAATTGATTAAATTAAATGAAATTTGTACTTGGGATCAAGCAGAGGTTCGATCAAAGGTGAAAGTTGAAGAATTGATAAAAGAACATGTCAAATGATTATTTCACGGCGTAATAATGGGATGAAGAATTCATGCCTAGATTTGATCTGTTGACATTGATGAAGATCACGTTCGTCAAGATCTGTTGTGCTCATCGCACTTCGATCCTCTAGGATACAAAGTTTCATCATTGTTTTTTGTCATTCGCCATTTTCCAATGAGGGGGATAGGAGAGGAGAGGATGATGAGACATCATTAGAAAAAGAGATTATTGGGGAAAAATACCAAAAATATGAATTTATAATCATAAATTATGTTTATGATATTATCCAAATAAATAAATAAATAATTACTTAATTATTCATCCACGATAAAACATAATCCGTACACCTGATGCCAATAATGGTTATACCCTTCCTAGGGTAAAACCTATATTTTGAACTCAATGGAGGTCACATATTTATCATATGATCCCCCATCCCTGAGTTATGCAGGTTTGATCTATTGAACGGTTAAATTAATAATTTAATTCTGTCATTTAAATCACCGCCAATGAGTGAGGGGTCTGAATTTCCTATACCGACTCATTTTATGTCACCCATATGGTAAAAACCACATCAAGACCCAAACATTGCCTCATATATCCTATATGAGCAATGGTATAAGTGATATCCTATCTCTGATATGTGCGTAGTATAGAAACACTTAATATTTTTAGAAAATAATTTTGTACACTTCGGGCCTCAGAATCGCACAGCATCTCAGCGCTTGGCTCTAGAATAATATTTAAAATTAATTAAAATTATTATTTGGAAAAACCGATATCTCTACATTATTCTATCCTTCATGATTTTCTTTCTTAAAAAGAAAAAGTAAACAACAACTCAGAAAAACGATCACTCAATTGGCTCTCTGACATCCAGGGAAACCTATACATTTCTGTGAGGCCAAATCACATGGACCAAAGGGATGGTCCACCCTTATAATGTTCTCATCAATTAATTAAATGTGTAGGAACATGTATATAACTCCATATTTGAGACACATGGATGTCTTTGTGTACCCACTCTAACTATTTGGGGTAAGACAAAGTGGTATGCAACCTCGCCATCTCATTTCATGGTCTCGAATGGCTTGATAGATATGGGGGGATAGTTGTCCTCTCTTTCTGAACCTCTATATCCCATGTCACAAATGAAATAAAATTTTTTCACTGGAATAGGGTCTGGTGATTACCACCTTTAGAATATCCTGACTATGAAATGCCTAAGGATATCTTGTCTTGAAGGATTTCCCAGTCGATGTGTCACAACTGAGTACCTCTTACACACTCGATAAGTGAATGATTTAACACCATATTGTGCATCGCGTAGTTCTGTAATAGATGTCTCCAACACCTTGACATGTATTTGATAATAGTAGTCTCAATTCCTAACATTGATCATGCAATGTACCAAAAAATAGTGCTGGTGAGTGAACTCATCCAACCAGATGATGTTAAAAACCAAAAGAATGTGGAATACCCAGTGTTTCTTCACCCCTCATGGAAGGAGTGTATCCCAAAACCAGAAACTCCATCAAACCCACTAGTGGAATTCCAGGAAAAAGAATGACTAGAAGAAAAACACCAATGGCAATACCAGAACCTGCCCTGACACTCTATCACAAAACCTACCATGAATGCACATGTTAGAGGGATTCATCCACTACTCATGTGTTATAATGTACATTGAAATATAACGAAAAAAGGATACACTAAATCCCATCATCACTGTGATGAAACCTCAGGTATGGATAAATCAACGAATGGAACTTCACATAGTGTCTATAATGATCTACAGTAAAAAAGTAGAAATGATTCAAGGAACTCCTCTTTTTATCTCATGCTCTATAGGATTGTAGACGCCCAATGTTTTCCACCATCTGTGGATCTATCATCCAGTTTCTTGTTCCTAATTTAGTCCAAAAGGTGGTGGTGGAATGACCTCGTAGCATCATCCCCCCTAAAAATCCACTTTCTAACTCCCTGGTGTTATTAACATGACCAGTCATGCAGTATCATTCAATGTGAACTCACCTGTCACAAGCATAACACTATCCCTCCCCATGATGTCATATCACTCTATGTTGCCTAGAAACCATAAGACTACATCCTAAGACCTCTTATGTGGAATCCCCTGGAATCGAAATTTTATTGACTAGAATCCACCATCTACAGAAGAAGTTTCATCTCTTTTACACCCACTACCACTACCACTTATATGGCATTGGTCTGACAAGAAAAATCTATTTTAACAAACCCTACTCCATCTCCTTGAGATAGGTGGGAATGCATTATGGAACAATGATAACATGAATCTATTTCTTGTGTCCCTTCTTAAACATCAGTTCTTGTATGTAGTTGATAAAGATAAAGTACAAAGAGTAGCATCCATGGTTTTGGAACCTAGTTTTTCACTCAATCACCATCGTCCCTACCTGCCATAAATACATGAGCTCTTTAATTCGAACGAATAACATTATGGAGGGGTCATAATCCTCATGAAACAACTAATGGAGGTCATCCTACGAGGGTGATGACTCATCATGTACATTATTAACCAAGATCCACCAACACCTAGCTGCTCCATGGAAAAGAGACGCTTCCAATGCCACTATTTGATCCTGTGGTGTTTGTACAAGTCAGATAAGGTGATCCAATGAATCTATAAAATCCTTTTCTACCTGTGGGTCTGGCTCACCATGGATCCTCATTGGTATATGACAATAGAGTTCATGAAGTGCACTCAACCTAGGCACATCCACTGTTAGCTCTGTTGAGGATTTATTCTTCTCAACAGGTGGTGGTTCTACTACCTTGTCCCCTTGAGGAAAAAGATCAAAAAATGGGTCCTTAAATGAGGTATTGTTTCTCCTAAAATTTTTGTCATTAACTATATATAGTATCATATCCATATGTCATGGCGGAAACATCTTGAAAATTATCAAGGAGTACCGCTGTCAGATAAGAATATATGTATATCTATATATCAAAGGAAGTGGGGATTTTACTTCGGAGGGACAAAAAAAGACTCAATCCTATATAATTCATTTAACATTTTTCATTGAAATAAGTATCTTAGGGTGATGAGTTGAAAAGAGGGTAATTAGGGTCTTTGTGAATGGATACATCATCTACCCATAACATCACTGAACACCCTTGCCTGAGAGACACTATCAATAAACATCAACACTGTTTCCCTACCCCAACCAATCCTTTAAATGGAAAAAATCCAAAAAATGTCCCCCAATGTGAAATAACATTGATACCACATTTTCGTGACACTATCCAAGCCATGTCAGAATCTATAACTACCCCTGGCCTGCCTCCATAGGATATGTGTTCGTGAAAAACACCAAAGTCACAACTAATCTCTTTGAGACATTTTCATGAAACCTATACACATACACACAACCCACAAAATGAAAATGTGCTGGGGAAATGTATAAAAACGGGAATATATTGTAAACCAATGTAAACATGCATAAACCTCTAGTTAGGACAAGGGTGAGGATGTGTCAACTATAATGAAAAGTGATAAAACAAATGACCAAAATAGAATCATATCCCTACCTAAAGGAAACCGAAAAAGAGTAACCTTCGAAATACCCAATGCTGTATCCCAATGATGTCCACCGTATACTATCCATAGATCACATTTATTTATTCTCCTCTGAAATCAAAATCGACCTATCTATCATCTGAAAAAATCATGACACTTGTTTGGCGATGCCCATGCAGTGGTGAGTATATACATACCTCATATGATGCCCTGAAAAGTTAAACGGGGACCAGTAAGAGATACACTAAATATAAGTAGTTGAGTGAAAAATTTAAAACAAGAGTGTATGGAAGGAGTACAAATCACCCTAACAATAGTGAAAATAGGAACTTCCCAACACAAGGAACTTGGAATGGTGAGGAGTTGGACCCCTCATCAAGTCTTCACAACCTATAGATGGAGAGTATACTAGTCATACCCTGAGAAGATAATCATGGAAATCATGTGGAATACTCATCTTTTCCTCACTTTTCATGGATATAGGGTAACTAAGACCCAAGGAGTGTGTAATGAATAGGATAGATAGATATACATTCTCTATCAATGAAACCTAAACAAAAGAGTATGATGATCTCCATCTCATAGCTCAGCCCAATAAAGTTGGTAGTTATCATTTTTGTTATGAAAACAATATTGGGTGCCCCACATCTCGTCACATATTACTAGGAGGTGCAATTCCAATGGGATTTAATCACCACACCTCGATACTATCCACTTTGGGTGACAATTACTAGAATACATTGTTTTAGGTCATGTCATAAGGATGCATCTCAGTGGGGAATGGACCCCTATTTCTTGTGAGCCACTAGGTAGTTCAAAATTGCCTCATCACTAAACCAAACAGATGAGGGTCCAACTCTAGTATTCATAGAGGAACCCCACTTCCTAGATCCTCTAGAGGGTAAACATGACAACATCATCAGGGAACACCACTTCCCCACTCTTGTTGAAGGGTAAGCCACAAACAATATTTGGAAAATTCCACTTCCCATCCCCGCTAGAAGGTAATCTCTAAAGTGTAATCAAGGAACACCACTTCCTAGCCCAACATGAGGATAAAACCAGAAGGATCATCAGGGAACACCACTTCCCTACCCAACTAGAGGATAAAACTAGTAGGATCATCAGGTAACGCCACTTCCTAACCCAACTAGAGGAAAAACAGTACTCATCTTGTGAGCCTATCTATTTACTGCCATAGTGGGTGTAGTCTATGCATGTGAAAACCCAGAATATTAACATCATATTTTAACAAAATCTCTTAGGGTAACCCCCACGTTCTATGTGATAAAAACATACTATATGCATCTCACAGGTCAAAATTCTAGTTCAAAAAATTGTGATACTAGTTTTTAATGATTATCCAGAAAGTGATTCAATGTACACATCGTGTGAATGGGCCACACGAAAGGTCATCCCTCTTCACAACCTCATCGTGTCCCTTTACAGACACATGTTCCATCTAATGTAGGGGAACACAACATGTGGGTGGACTACACATCATGACCTTTTGATGCGGGGACCAGGCCATGCATGATGGTTGTGTTATTGGGATCAAACATCATGTCCATGTACTTATTTACTTGGCATGTTGATCCACATAAAGTGGTTTCCATGTGTGAAAGTTGTTTCCATGTGCACGACACATGGTCGTGTGTTCCTTCATAGAGTTACCCTTACACATGAAGGTATTACAAGACATTTCAAGTGAACTACAGGTTAGGTGAACCTTAACTTCTTCAATCTCAACAGATCTAGTGTTATTGTAATATGTGGATTACCATCAACCACATCAGAATGAACTTCCTCCCATATTATATTATGGTTTTCCAATTCTATGAAATCATGAAGAATTCTCCCGACAACTAACCAGATCACATCACTGTGATCCTTGTGAAAAAACAAACGTGGTGGACTACTCATTCGTCCAAAACGGATACCCATTAGAAAATATGTGTTTCACTGCAACACATATAAACCAGGACTCGTGGGGTCCATGCCATGACCCCAACATTAATATCCTTTATTGTTGTCAATAGACATGCTTGGATATCAGGATCTCAACACCACTGATGGAAGGTTGATTAGAAGTAATATGCAGAAATTAAGGTGGGTCAAGACATTAATATTAAGAAAATATAATTATTAATTTGAAATTTTGGGGACCCAATATATAATTTAATTCATCGTTATTCGATCACAAAAATTCCATCTTGAAAACACGATTTCACTATAGCAGGCGTCACATACATCTGGTGTCCTATACAGGAGTTATACCGATTTAAATATTTAATAATATTATAAAATATATTATTTCTAGAGTGTATTGATTGTCGAGGTTGCAGGCCTAGGAGAATTTCTTGAAAAGTGTCAAAAATTGATCATATCATGATCAGGGTGGTGCGACCTCTAACAGAACCTGAATCAGGTACCCCAAATTGGATTTATGTGGATTCTAAATAATAATAATAATAATATTATTATTATAATAATTATTGTTATTATCAAATTTTTTCATTTTAATATATTTTCCCCTATTTTTAGAATTCTTTACCCCTCCACCACCATTCTCTTATCACATGGGTGCCACATTGGGAATGCACCCAACCTACGCAATGCTACATCTGGAACACCCGGTGTCACCGCCTTCACCCTCACCACGCTGCTATGGGGCACCATCGTCTTGCTTCCTGGAGCCACCACCTCAGACCACCATTGCTCCCTGCTCACATCAACTAGCTCTTCCATGCCACCATTAACAACTAGAGATGCCTTGGAATTCCCCCTCTATGATGCCACATGATTTTTCAGCTATATTACTTCCGTATACCACAGATTTACACCGCCTCTATCTACTTACCCTAGTAGACTGCAACATGTCTCTACCAGAATAACACCAACACACCGTAACTTATGCTAGCGACCAGACCTTTAGTGAGCCACCACAATTTCAATCCAACCTAAAACTATGAAATGGTCTTAGATCTATGATCCTCGGGTGATGATCTACTCTTAATCAGTCATTCCATGCAATTTTGTTTTCATTTTGTCGATCCGCCTCAAATTCAGGCACCTGATCAAACTCGGGTCACTGGACAAATTGTTGAAACATGATTTAATGGGACTCATCGTTGAATATGAGAGGAAAAACTATAGAAAAGAAACAAGATACCATTCTTTAATCATTTTCATCCAAGAATTCTTGGCTAGAAATAGATTTTGGACACTTTGGTACGTAAAATATATTTAAAAATGAATCTGTTACTTGGGATCATGTAGTGGTTCGATCAACTACACATGTAGAATAGTTGAAAAACAACATGATCAATGCTTATTTTGAGGCATAATAACATCATGAATGAGTCCTACCTAGAATGAATCTGTTGATGTTGATTAAGATCTCGTTCATCGAGATCCGTTATGCTCGTCACGCTTCAATCCACATGGATCCGAAGTCTCATCGTTGATCTTCGTCATTCATCGTCTACTAAAGAGAAGAATATGAGAAGAGAGGAAGTGGATATGTAATTGGGAAAAGGTATTACGTGGATGAATCCCAATAATATCAATTTATTCTCATAAATTAGGTCTATTATATTAACAAAATAATTTAATAAATAATAATTTAATAAAATAATTATTCGTCCACGATGGCACATAAGATGAACTCCCGATGTAGATAATGGATATATTCTAACTAGGGTTAACATAACTTACTAAACCCAATGGTTCTCTCAAATTTCTCATATGATTTCCCATCTATGAGTTATCTATGTTTGAGCTATTAAATGAATAAATTAATAATTTAATTCAACAATTTAACACACTACCAATGAGTGAGGGGTTTGAACATCCCATAGAGACTCATTTTATGTCTCGCATAGGGTAAACACCACATTCTAGGCCCAACTGTGGCCTCATATTTAGGATCTGATATAATTTTTAAGATATAACCCTTTTACAACACATGTGTCATATAAAACATTTAATTTGTTATATAATTAATTTCGGGCACACCGAGACATAAAATCGCACATTGTCTCAATGCCTGGCCCTGGAATAATATTTATAAATATATAAATGTTTTATTGTGAAAAAACTAGGACTCTACAATATCACATTAAATGAATCATATAATCCCAATTATTTTTCTAGATGGTATGGATTCCTACAGCGAGTCTCATTCCTCTCGGCTACCCTTGTTTAAAGGGAATCACATTAATAAATCCTTCATTATATATGGTTGATGATGATATGATTGGACTCTAGTATGCATGATTTATTTCTCATAATGTTCCCTCTAATTTATTATCAATAGATTATTACCATACGTGGGAAGTGTAACATCATTAAGGTACATTATATAGGTCATTCCGATGGGTAAAAAGACTCAGGAATACTTCTAGTCCCATCTTGTCTATGCAGGATTTTAAATCATCCGCCATTGATATTTTTGAAGGAATTCCATTTTTCACCACATTCATTCATAGGGGGATTTGTATGCTCTTCTAATCACTTGTACACACCAGACGTGGTCAAGGGATGAAGTTCCCTAGACATGATCGGTGGAAAAATGTAAACAATGAATACGAGAGACCTTGAATCAGGAAGGATGATAAAAGTCTTAGAAGAAAATGAAAATATATATGTATGAAGGGCCTTTAATGTGGAATAATCTCCTTTTGGTCTATGGGACATTTTTGTCGGAAACATTTGAAGAGCTACAATGAAATTGTGTGAATTGTCAAACAACGGTCTCTGCAGGACCATGACCGTCCACATCAGATATCCATGGCTGATTATAAGGACTCAAGAGTTCCTAGGGCCTATAGTTTTATGTATGAAAAGGGGAAATAAATTAATGTGATAAATATCTAGACTATGATAAGTTATGATGTACAATATCCTCTACATAAATTTGATTTATATTTAGGGGCATGATCTTTCTAATAAACATCATTGTGGGGATCAAGGATTGAAATCTTCTACACATATTGAAATAATCGTGAAGGAAATTGATTAATTATGTTTTCCAAATATCTAAACATAGGAAGGCTTAGGTGTCACTATGTATCTCATCATATCAACAGTCAATACACACATATCTCTTGAGATACCTTACAGTTTAATGTCCAGTGGTTAGGAATTCATTGGCTATGCTATTTAACTTCCTATGGTTAGAAATCGTGAATCCCACAATGAAAGTAGAAACTATTCGTATGGGTGATTTTTTTCATGGCAGATGGAATATGATATGGGATTTAAGTGTCACTACATATCCTGTGAGGGCCTGAATCAAGCCACACATAGTTCAAAAAACACATTCTTTGTACTCATTTATCCAATTAATAGGCGAGAAAATTTTATTATCGGATGGTGGATATGTCTAGATATAGAATCTTGGTGTCACAGCATATCCTATGACAATAGTAGTCAAGATATTTGTAGTTTTGGTATCTCTTGTAATTTAACATCATACGGTAGGATGGGAGTGAACTGACATGAGAAGGATGAGTTGGGTGAAGTGTCGAGATTGAACCTTAGTGAGGTTTCTTACGTATCCAAGTTATTTTGGAAACAATGTCCAAATAGTTCAAAACAAATGTTCCTTATGTTGGTCTACCTGAAACACAGGAAATAAGAATTTTTTTGGAAGGTAGACCGAGATGAAGTATCTAGGCATCACTATGTATCCTGTGAGGGAAGAAATCTAGTCAAACATATTTTATTGAATACTATACATGCATGTTTGACTTATTCATAAAGAGGTATGATTTTCTATCATGAGGTGGAGGTACCAATACATTGTTTCAAGTTGTCTCTTCATATTCTATGATGGTAGAAATCGAGACATATGCTCCTCTTGAAGCACTCTATAGTTTAACATCAAACGATTATGACTTTTCATTGATTCCCCAATGAAAGTATGACCTATAATCTAGGAAAGGGCCTTGTTGTCTACGGATGGAGGTTGGACAAGGATGAATATCATAGAATATCTAAGTAGCTCATTAACGAATGTGAATCAAATTATACAGAGTTATAAGGTTCCGTGTGCCGGTCGGACTCGTGTACCGGGAGGGGGGATTTTAATTCATTCTTCCAGGATGATGGTATTATCAAGTTATTCTTTGATTTTTCCACATAGGGAAAACCTTACCCCAACACCTAATTGTACGTGAGTTATACTAGGTGTGATACAGAAGGATCTATGATGATTTCCCATATAGTATAGGGGTTATAGAGGATATAACAGAGGAATTTCATGTCATGTGATGTCTGGACAAATATCATGGGTCGATGTGTCTCTACGTATCCCTTTGATGAATGGGAATCAAGCCATATATAGTTTTTAAGATACCTTAATGTTTAATTTCATGTGGTTAAGATATCTTCAGCCAGGCAGTATAACATCGCGTGGTTAGGTATTTTGAATTTCACTGCGCATGTCTGATCTATACAAAGGGAGGGTGATTTATTCAGAGTGGCTATACTTGAATATGGGATTTGAGTTTCACTTTGTATCACATTAATTAATGGGAATTGAGCTGTACATAGTTTTAGAGAATTCCATTCACGCCTAGGCTCCAACCATATAAAGATAGGGAGGATATTTTTTTGGTGGTGCATGGACCTGGATATGAGATTCAGGTGCCAATGTGTATATTGTGAGAGAAGGAATCAATCCACATATAGTTCTATGATACACTCTCAATGCTTGATTGACTCATAAATAATAATGGGGTCATTTTAATCTCTTTTTTTATCTTTCCCTTTCATGAGTCTGACTCAAGAATGAGGAATCACAATTCGGAATATAATGAACTCCAATCAGTTTAACTTCATGTGGTAAAGAATATTTTTCTATTTAGTGTATCATCATCCAGCATAGACTATTTCACCATGTTTTTATCTTCTCAGGTTTACTTCATTCAAAAAAAATTTTAACATCATGTAGAATGGACGTTTGTGGTGCTATATGGTTTAATATCTTTCATATAAGTAGATCATTATATAATTACACAATGTATATCATTGTTAACATCACATGGGAGGGAGTTATGGTGGGATTTACATCCATTGAAATTATGGCATATTGTTTGTTGGAGTAGACATTGTGTATTTCATATATTCATTATCATATTGGATCCAATTTTGAATGTTTCTTTCGGATTATCATTGGAGTTATGAGGACCAATACCATCTCTCCATCAAAGAAGATACTAAAAGAGAAACTTATGATTTATGTATCATGTAACTCTATTTTATTATACCTTAAAATGGTGAAGAGAATGGAATCTTTTCTCATCCAATCGATCAAACTCCTCAAAACATTTCTCAGACTACTCATGCATGAACATTTGATCGTAGATGGAAACACAATGAGATGGATGTTGAACATCAATGGAATGTTCTGCCCCTATTTAGTATATTAATTAGTACATGGTTTCATGAGTGGTATTATGGACCATTGTTCAGAAATCCCACAGATCAAGGATGATCTTATTCGATGATGATTTCTTATCCTTTTCTACAATGTTTTGTATTATATTGGATATTGTTTTGTTGAAATCCTCTATCACCCCACTGGCCACTGGATGGTAGTTGGATTAATGGGTTTCCTTGATTCCACACTTCTTATATATCTTGTCTAACAAAATAGAGAATAAATTGGTTATATGTCTATAATTATTGTATAAAAGACACAAAATTTGGTGATGATGATGGATTTCACAATGATGAAAATGATTGAATCCCCGACCACATTAAGGGGTACAACCTCTACCCATTTAGAAAAAACAATTAGTTATTATGAGAATAAACATGATCTTTTTGACCATATAAGGAGGATATATTCCATCTATATCCATTCTAAATTTGGAGAATGACCTTGAGTACTTGGATGTGTGAAGTAACTATGGGGTTTGGTGGATGGAATTATCAAGAACATGTTAAGGTTGGAATTTCATAGTGAATTCAGCAAACTCTTGTGTTATTGTGGGGAAATAGTATCCACACGTTTGAATTTGATTAGATATCTTGGATACAAAATGATGTTACCCTCATGTCATGACATGTACATCATTCATGATGGTATCAATTTCTTTCACATGAATGCACCTGAGAAAGACCCTATCAATACCTTGCATATAAAGGACCTTTTGTTGGTTTGTTCGATCTTACATCATGAAGTTCAGTGACGCTCTCCATATTTTTTCCCATCTAGCCCCATTGGTAGTAGTTCTCCCTGTGGGATGTAATTTATAATTGGAGTCATCCAGTAAGTAGTATATCTATAGGGTTTAGTGAAAGGAATAATATAATTTACTTCCCCCATCTTGGTCAGAACCAATGGAATAACTATCTAGTGATGGGAAATTCTAATAACTTTATTTCTCTGATCTTGGTTGGCCAATGTTGTGGCTATATTTTATATTGCATTGTCTTGTGAATTTACAAATAGGGGGACATAAGAAAATGTTGGTTTTGCCGATAATTCATCCATCAGTTCTTGAACATGGTTTACCAATGGGATCAACTACCCATTCTTTATATCAATGTCACCATTTACATTCTTTATGACTAGTTCAAAATCACTTTTTTATCTATAGGAGTTCATCTTGAACATGGAGTGTTAGCTTCTGAATTTCAATAAGTGCATAGTATTTTAATTCATTGTTTATACTAAACTTTGAAAATATGAAGGAATGGATAAGAATAAACTTTTCTGGGATATGATTATGACTACCATACCGAGCATTTTTAGTCTGGGGTATTCCATAATTTTTCATTTCTGGCATCTAGAGGAACTATGAAATTGTATTTACCACATTTGTGAGTTTTTGTGAATTGTGAACAATTCATCAACATGTTTTTCAACAGATAATGGGGATACACTTGTTGAGGGGTTCTTTTTATATAAATTTTCTAATTCCGATACTCTAACATCTTTCTATGGTTTGAAGAATATGTCAAAATGTTGCAGGATGACTGGCCATCATGACAGGAATGATGGTAACATTGGATAAATGATAATATACTTGAGTGGGTTACTACGTCAGACCAAATGGACCTCATGGTGTTTCAAGTAATTCCACATTTTCTATACACATGTATTAATTCAAGTTAGCTCTTCAAGATTATAAAATAATGAGTATCATCATTTTTCATGGTTAGACTAAGGTAATACATAATATTATTTCTATTAGTGTCATTTTTCAATTCAAGGAAGGCTCATAGAGATCAATACATGACAGTAACATATATTAAGGGTGCTATTCCATCGATATGTGAAATTATAACTAGTAGTCTAAAGAGTTATCTCTTGAGATTGTCGAATTCTTCTTGACAATACTCAGTCCATCAGTATTCAACACCCTCTTTCATCATCCTGGTGAAGGGAAATATTTTTCTTGTAAGGATTTTAATGACGATCCCAATATAGGGTAGGATTCCTTGAAGTCCTCTCAACATAGTGATGTTGTTAGGATATGACATCCCAATGATGGAAATTTTCCTCTTAGGGTCAACTTTGATGCCACATATGGGGTATGATGAAGACGATGAATTTTCATGAAGTAACAGCGAAATCACACTTTAGGAGGTATATTTTTTGAATGTGCTGTTGAAGTTTAGTAAATATTGTTTCATGATCATAAATATGATTCGAGCTCTATCTCATCTTAACCACCATGTCATCCACATAGAAATTTATGAAAATTCTTAAGAAGGGTTTGAAAATGTGATGCATGATGCACTGATATGTGGAACTAATATATTTTAAACTAAAATCCATTTCATTAATTAAAAACCCTACATGGGGAGCCCTAAAGGAGGATGAATATTTATTTTCATGGGCCATCTATATTTGATTATAACCTGAATAACCTAACAAAAAAGAGAGTGCCTCATATTTGGCTGTTGCATAGATCAACAATTTATTGATCGAGACTGGGAAATCATCTTTCCCAAAATGCCGATTGAGGTATCTAAAATCAGTATAGTCTCTAATATGACCATTTTCATTTTTATGTGTAGAATATATTCCATCCATGTTGTATATTGGACTTCAAAAATGATTTTATCTGCACGTTTCATGTCGAATTTATCCTCTATTTTGGCAGCATGTGTTGAGTTAGTCCTTCTTTCATATTTCTTGTAACCATGATGGTCTTCTGGAAGACCCCTATGGTGAGTGGAAACCATGAGATCTAGTTCATGAATTTCTGTATAGTTCCCGGAGGAAAAAATTTCATTATTCTTCATGAAAAATATATAGACCACGTTCTATTTTAAAATCATGGCCGCACTAGTCATAGTAGGTTGCAGGTCCCCATTCGTACCAAAGTTGATTTCAAAGAGTTCATCAATGGTGGTAGAGGAAGCTTTCCCAAATGATGATGGGGAATTAACTAGTTATTCTTCTTACTCCTTTGGATCCTCACTATCATTTTATTCGTCTTTATATGGAGATGATGTTCTTGAGATAATTTATCCATATTTGAGAAAAGAGTTGAAATTTTGGTGTCTGGGAGGTGAGGCTTCCCATTTTAGCACAGCCGTCGGTAGAGGATTATCTGAAAAAGATGTAGAGACGGGTAGAAGAGTTTTCACCTCTTCATTATGTGATGAGACCCTTCCTCCTCACTCAGTGGATGAGGGATAGATATTACAGAGTTATGATGATGATTTTTGGGACCTTATTATCCAAACCCCCACCATTATCTTCAGAGTCAGTGATATTTTTATCATTATTAGGCTTGGGAGTTCTGAACAAAATCCTAAGGATTGATTAAAAAACATATTAATTTATACTTCTGTACTCAACATAATTGATGGGTAGTGCATATTCTTCATGGAGCTGTTTGAGGGAATTAGATGGAACTATTTCTGAACCATGTGGTGTGGAAAACAAATCAGCACCATTGATCGTAAGTTGCTTCACTTTTTGGTCATATAATCCTACATAAATATTGTGTGATTTTTAGAGGTTTAATGGGGCCTTAGCAGCTTGAAGGGTCCCACTCTATACATTAATGCTAATCTTGATGCACTAATGGTAATAGGATGACATTACTATGTGTTTCTGCAGCCCTGGTCTTCCTAGGAGGGCATTTAAGTTCGTATTATTTCAGACCTCCAGAAATTTTAGGTGAGCTACTAGGTCACTGAATTTAGGTTCCTGTTTAATCTGGAATATCAGCTGATCTATCTTTTTTCATAGCTCAATAGTGTCACAGTTCTAGGAGTTAGATAATCATCATTGTATCCCATCTTTTGAAGTGTCCTCAGTGGTGGGAGAATGAATCCAAATCCATTTTTGATTATAAATATTCAAATATCAATAGCATTTATCCTTTCAAACAAATATAGTTGTTTCATGTCTCTTTTCAATGATGGTGTCTACATATTGATCTTTGAAGGAGATAACTATGTGGAATTCTGCAGTATTTCTCTCGGGCTAGTATACATCGATGGCTGCTACATCAGCTTCAATATCCTACAGACATTGATAATTTTGGATGAGTGCTTCCCTTAAATATGCTAATATAGTTAGTGCATCCATGATGAATATATTGAATGGTAACAGAGGTAATAGTTTTAGAATATCATATTTCTGATCTAACGGTGCTTCCTAGCGTGGGGTTGCTGTTTCATGTTATCTTTGGGGAATTAAAAATATGATGATGAATGGTCAGTTCATGGGATTAGATATTGAAAAGCTTCCATCATTTTTTGATTGGGTTTGTCATGTCGTCTCACCTAACAAGGCTAATAAGTCACATATTCTTCCCCAAATGGAAATTCAAGAATGATTAGTCTAGGAAAGAATCGTGTGGAGGCATGATAATTTTTATGTTCATATTGGTTCTCTTTTAGGGTCCTTCCATTGTTTTTTCAACACTGATGATTTAAGTTGGGGAGAAAATATAAACTTGATTTCATCCACTGCTGCATTTCCCTTTATATCCTCAAATTCTAAGGGTTCTCCCTCTAACCCCTAATTGGGTGTGGGGAATTCAGTTTGATAACCATATTCACTGTCGGAAAAGGTATCCATTATGTATATGAAATTGAAAATTCCAAAAAAAAAACATCTCCACCTCGGATGAAGACTTTTCATTATCATCTTCCTCTGGTGGTGTGGTTTGGTGGGGAATAGCATGTTGTGACATTTGAATGGGAGGGGCCCATGACTTATGATTTGTTCGATGAAAATCAAAGAGTTCCCTTTCCAATGTTAGTTTTTGGTAATTTCCATCTTCATTCACTGGAACTCCTTGACCATTTTGATTTCTCTATTTTTTGGGCAGTTGACGCTGGTGGATTGTTGGCCAAGTTTGTCAAATGTGTTGCATCAAGAGCTATTGGAGGAATAATTGATTTCATTAACTTTTCCTAGAGGATTACATGGTATTGACTGATTATATTCCAATTCATCCAACTATATAATTTTTTCCCTTTTTGTTAACAACATTTTCCAGTCCCCTCCCTCCTCTGGGTCAGTGGTACAAACATATGTTGCATGCACCGACAGTGGACCCAACATGACTTGTCCATAATCGATAATCTTTTCTTGGAGATCTATGAAGATTAAGCACCACTAGATGTAATGAACTAATATCTAGTAAAAGGTAATGTAATTTGGTCGGTCATCAAGACCTAATTCATCACCCATCTACAGCCCGTTAATGAAGAGTGTGTTTTAGTTAAGGGTGGATATGAATTATCTATGGATATGTACATCCCAAAAATGGTAAAATTTATTCTTCAGTTCCTTGAATTTATTTCACATGATTTCTCTTTGAACAACATGATGAGGTGGGTGTAGATGATAAAATCCAGGGCCTCCCACATGATTTGGTACAAGCATGGGAGGTGTATCTAGCATAGTGTGTGGCTTAAGAATGACATAGTCCATTTCAACTCTGCCCGCACTTTTTATTTGGGATGATGGGGTTTCTGAATATTTGAGGATATTATGTTGAAATGAATCATCTATTCACTGAGCAATTGTGGTGTTTTCCCAACCCCCAATTTTATATTTCATTTTAGAAATTAGTGTCCACAGCTCATCAGGGGGTTTATTGATGTACATGGCTAAAATCTCATCAGGGGGTAGGGGTAGGTTCACGGAGTAAGTAATACCCTTCCATCTAGAAATTAATTCTAAAAATCTCCCATTCTCTTGTTGTTTGTAGTTTATGAGGTCACTAACAATTGATTTTGTTAGTATCGAGCTGAACTAAAACATAAACCGACATAAGAGATCCTCCCATCATATTATTGAGTATGTTGGAAAACTGGTGTTCAACAAAAAGGATAAACCTTGCAATGTTCTCACTAATCATATGATATTCTCAAATCCTTGTTACTCCATGGTTCCCATCATGTTATCATAGAAATATGTTTATTGCATTTGATATTTCTTCGAGTCACCTAATCCATTGAAAACTAGGAATATTAGTTTCTTAAAAAATTTGGTGGTAGAATGTTTCATACATATATAGGGTAGGTTTTTTATTCTGGCCATATTTAAATGTCCCACCCATCCATGGATACTAATCAGGTTTTCAATGATTCAATGGTATTCAAGATCCCTTGATGCATGTCTCGTTGAACCTAAACATGAGAGGGAGCAGCCTGTGGAAAGATTGTATGTGTCTATGCTACTGAATAATGAGGAAAATATCTAGCCAGGTGATTCCATTCCATATTTTACTAAACATTTTTTGGTTGTTTCCTCAATGGAGGGAAATATTGATATCCAACCACGATAATGTTCCTATATAATGATGGTAATGGTGCAACCTTTAATGAGATTTCTATCCTTTCTTCATCATCCTTGATGATCCCTAGTGGAAGAGGCACCTCTGGTGGATGTATGTGATGACACTCTACTTGAGGAATATATTCAACATGATGTTTTTCTTAAATTAGATCATATATTATTCTCCATTTCCATTTTGTTTTTCCCTTCTATTAAGAGAATTTATCTTCAAGCGTGACAGTCAGGTTCAAATTTCAAGAAGGATGTTGATCATATACATATTTGTTCTTATTATTATCTTTATTGGGGAATCACAAAGTATAAAATGATTAATTAGCTAAGGGAGAACCTAAATTTACAGTTTCCGATTGGTCCCTGGTATGCACAACTTCAGGCTCACTGTGAAACACCTCTAGAAGGGAACAATCTTTTATTAAATCCTCTTTATTTTTACTATCTTTAGTATGGTATGTGGGATTTATATCCATGATGTTCACTAATTCATAACGCATTTGGGGGTAGAATACATAGTGCTAAATGATTGGAGGGAATCTTTGATCCCTTATCGGGTCCTCTCCCATCATTATGGGAACCAATTCACGTTTCATTGAGAATTGTTTCTCAATGTAATACCTAACGTCACCATGAAATGGAACTATAACACAGTAAAAATGAGTCACAAGACTTGAGAGAATGAGTAACCTCTCTATTTTTCATCCACCTTAGGCTGGAAATGACTGAATTCTGAAGGATGGGTGGTTGAGGTAAATATGGGCACATCCTTGTGAGATGAGGTTCCTCTAGTTTTACCTTTGGTATGTCACGAACCAGATTTATTAAAATTATAGGGGTATGTTGTGTTAAAATCTCCCATATCCCTACAGGTTTGGGATTCACTATACAGTTGTTCTTGCTACTACTATTAGTGCCTTCATGATATCGTTTATTCCAATCTAGGCATGAGTTGGATAAGGTACCCGATCATCTCAGGAATTATTTTCCATTGAGGTCATGATCAGTTATCATTGGTTGGATCCCATATAGATAGAATCATGTTGAATGTTCCCAGTGGCATAGTATATTAATTTTTAAATGGATTTATCTCGCTGAGCATGACACTTTTGAGACTTACTCATGATTGGTTCTTATCGAGTGGGCACTTTTTCTAAATGGGTACTTCATTTGGATACCGTCCTAGGAAGAGGACATTGTATGATTAAATTTCCATATGGATATGCTAGATGAGATGTGCATTGATGTATAGATATCCTTTTTCTCCCCACCCTTGGATGTGGTCACTAGAAGCGAAATCACTGACCATGCAACACAATTTGTGTAGCGCATGAAGGCAAGAAAACTCGAGATTTTTATTTTTCTATTCTTATTGAGGATACCATACAGGAAGAAGGGATTCTAGGTAATTTTTTTTTGAAAATTCTACGTCAACACACTAATATGATGTGTGTACCCTTCATTGGGTATAATTTTCATTTTCAAATATTAGAGAGTTGTCTAGAAATTGAGGCAAATGTTGTGCATACATTCTTCCATAAATATTTTTGGAATGATGAAATGAGAAGTTGATGTGGGATATAACATAACTGGTTTGTCATCCTGAACTATCTATCTTCTCACGAGGAGTATATTATTTTGTTCTTCAAAAAGGGATTCATCTACTTGTTGTGCCCAAATTGTTGCATTATGAATTTTTTCATCCTAATTAGTGGGTATAATTGGCATTTCATTGATCCATGTAGGATGAAGGGGTGTCTTATTTGATAAGAATTTCCCCAATCCATCCCCTTGATGAGAAAAGATGTTGTAACAAACCAAAAAATCATTCATGAAAACATCTCTTAGTCTATTTTGATATCATCTTATGGTTTTGTAAAAAACATTCACTTATTTGGTTTTATGTTTTTTATTTTAAATTACAATTAGGAATTGTTACCTTTGCTAATATAGCCGTTGAACAGTGATCACATGATTTTTTTAAATATAGGGCTTAAAAAAATCAAATTTACTCAGGCAATGGAAGGGATGAACTCATATAGTAGACATGCCCCAAAAGAAGACAATTTTTCAGAGCTCAAAATGGACATGGCATTATTGGAATTCTATCTTGACCAAGACCATGCTGAGGTTGAATATGTTAAGGTTCAGAGGAAACACATATGAGATAAGTGGATGTTGATAGAGATTACCACTCGAGTAATGTAATCTGAACCACCACAAGAGTCTATCACAATCACACACCTTACCCAAATGCCTTATTCGGGTGTTTTAAGTGGTTATGTAACAAGACTCGAGAATTATGATTATGTACATTTTTTTGGTATATAATAATGAATATACTTTCATTTTATTATTATTTTGCTGAAAATATTTTTTAAAGAACATATATTATTTTTTAGTTAATGTTAAACTAACAAATAAATTTTTATTAATTAATATATTTTTGAATTAAATTACATTTTAATAAAATATTATTATTATTAAATTAATTTTCATCATGTATAAATGATCATATAACTTTTATGAATACAAATGCATTTTTTAGAAAGGTTTGAAAGCTATTTTTTTCAAGAACCATGAGTTTTTTATAAATATTAGTTTTTAAGTGAAAAATCACATATTTATACAATTATTTGTATAAAATGAGTATTATTTTTGGAATCAGGACATCGAAATTATTCAACAGTGAAATTTTTATATTTTTCTGATACAATCAATTTTTTTGATAATAATTAAATTTTGTTTAAATATATAATGTGTATTAATACATCGTAAATACCCAATAGTGATGTAATAATATACTATAAACAATATTTCGTCCAATATTTGTTCTTTCCTTAAAATAATGTGATTTTATGTTTATTTATTTATTTTACAATGCTTTAGTGGACCCTTCCAAACATATAAGACATTTTATCTTTTAAAATTTATTTCCATGAGAGCGTGACTCACCTCCACACATGCAACAGTATTATTTTTATAAGATCTACCATTGGAATTATAAAATATTGTTTTCCACTCCCCTTTGTCAAAAACCATGAGAAAAAACTATGGGCTGGTTTTAGGTTTTGATTATTTTAATGTGTGTTGTCCCAAACCTAAATAATAAGGAATTCCCTCTCCTTTCCAATATAATCTGACCCAAGCTCCCACTTCCTCTTCACTCAAAGACATTGTATTTCATCTATCCCCTAACATCCTCTATCTATAATCTTCGAAAATTTTCCCAAACTCCCTCTATATCTCTCTCAAGCCCCTCCCAAGCCTTTGGGATCACATTTCCATGTAATGAATTAATACTTTCCTTATTTAGGGGTTTGTTTCCTTATATTGTTATGCCCTTTAATTTTCAAATATAAATGTTGTGGTATGATTTTTCAAATCCCCCATACTTACCTATTCATGTTTTATTAATGATAATTACCCTTTCTCTCTCATTAATTCCTCCCATGTACACCCTTTACCACGCTGAAATTCCGTATGGAATTTCTCTCTCCTCATTTACATTCATGAAATTATTTTTTATTACGTATCTAAATTACATTAAATTTGTTGTTAAATGTATCTATATGACCCATGATACTGTTAATTTCATGTAAATATGATATGACACCTATTTATCTATCAAAAACCATTTTTTATGAATTTTTATGTCAAGCAGTTATGCTGCCGAAATTGCACTACATTTTTCCAAACCAATATCATTGTGTAGTGAATAACATACCAATGTCTATATCAAGGGTATTCACTATTATGAACATATATATATTGAATGATATTTAATTTATTTATTCCACATTCATTAATCGTGGAATAAAAATTGATGTTGATTGATTACATGTTATATGATCCATGTGGCACACTTATGCATGAACTAAAATGCCTAAGATGGGTGTGCCCTGAGAGCGCTCCAATGCATTGGTTAAAGATTTTTATCATGAAATTTTCTGTTAAATGAGGGTTAAATGATTCTAATTAATGTTAAATGAGGATTTAATCATTCCAATTCATGTGTAATGTGGTTTTACACCTGCTCCACGGGCAGTGAGCCGTGGACAATATGAATTCCATGTTATGTGTTGTTGCCACATTTTCATGATTTGATAATCATGATATATCATGCATTTATGTTTATGTTTATCTTGAGCTCCATTTATATTTATATTTATTATCATGTATTTTAATCTTAATGTTATGTTTTTTACGCCCTTTTGGGATTTATATATCACCTTTTCTTATGCATGTCCTCAGTTTATCCGATACAATGATATGTACGAGGTAATGTAGTTGTCATGTAAAAGATGTTTTCAATAAGATGTGGTGTTTTATGTTTTATGTAGTTTTTTAATTTTACTAATCCCCAAATACACTATACCTATTCATATTCAATGTTGTATCAAGTGAAGGTTTTATGTAATAAGTTATGTTATGTGTGTAATAAATATCAGGGTTGTCATAGTTGGTATCAGAGGATAAGTTTAGTTATTTTTGTGATCAGATTAGAAACACATACAAAAGGCTAAGATTAAATAATATGTATAATAAAAACATCCCTATGTTTTGGTGAGTATTTAGTAAGTGGTTTATCAATGAAAATATCCATTTCTTGATATGGGAAGGTAGAGGTAGCTCTAGCACAGATGTACCAAGGATTGAAAACACCGACAAGGATTTTTGGGCTTGACACAGGGTATCCTCATACACAACAATGAGCCTTTCTGCACTCTTGGTTATAACAATGCTAGTGGATATTCTTTGGTAAATTAAAAATATTAGTATGAATCATTATTAAAGGAATTTAAAAAAATTTCCCTTAAGAATAAATGTTAGAAAGTTGATCATTGATAAAATATATTGAAGCTTATAGATTCATAATATAATGAAATAAAAGTAATTTATAAGTCATCCATTTTATTTTATGGAATACCATTTCGGTTTTACCCATAAAATTCCTTTTATTTCAACCAATGGCCGGTAATAGGAGGACTTGAGCTAACAACTGATGTGGAGATCAATATGATGATTGTTCTAATGAGATCTCCAATCTGATGGGAGTAGGAATACCGAACATTGTCCCACTAAACTCTTAGTTAACTCAATAATTGAATAGAATCCTGGGTCAAGAATAACGTTCAAAACCTATCTAAGAATGAAAAAAATCACTATCGAGAGCTTCATGAGTCAATGGCCTCTTACATTTGATGGATCATATGATCCCTCAATCGCCAAACAATGGATCAACTACACTGAAAGGATCTTCTCCATCCTTGATTTTCCCAATCAATAGAAGGTTATACTGACTGCTTATCATATATTGGGAGAAGATGATCAATGGTGAGTGTTGATAAAAAATATGTTGCCTGAGGAGGAGATCGACGCATTGGAATGGAAGGATTATTGGAAGATGTTTTTTGATAAATATTATACACGCACCCTCCAGCATAAGATGGAATGTTACTTCCTTTCCGTAAGGAAAAAATGATAAATCTAATGGAGCATATGAGGAAAAATTCACAAGGCGTGCACGATATGACTCGTGCTTTGTCATTACCCACAAATGCAAGGTTACCTGCTTATTTTATGGTCTGAAACCTTGCATGAAAAAATCCTTAAAGATATTTGACATAGAAATCTATGAGGAAATTGTCTGATATGCTCTCACGGTCAAAATGTATATCAGTGTATTTCAGGGGTATGATGGGGATGAGAAGCAAAAGGTGTACATCAATTTTGGTGGTCCTATGGATAAGTCCAACGGTGCTAAGAAGATCTCGCACCCCACACGCTAATGGTGCGGAAAGAAGCACTATGAAAATTGATTGATGGGGATGAAGAAATGATTTAGGTGTGGAAGAGAAGGAAACCTACCTGTTAACTGCTGAAAAAAAACCCTCTGACTATGACATAGGAGAGGAATTATCCATTCGAACCTCAACAAATTTTTTATTTCCTCAACTACAAGGAACCAAGTCACCTTGAAAACCAATGCCCTAAGACAAGGGTTATCAGAAGCAACCAACAACCTCCAAGGAATAAAGGGAGAGCTTCTTCCATCACTATGATCATAGTGAACCCCACAAATGATGCAGTGACAGGTTCCCTAGCTATTTATTCATGTATAGAGAACATATTTTTTATTCTATTTCAAAAAATTATTTTATATCCGAAAAGTTTATTATAACAGTCCCAACACCAACAAAAATCATTAAAGTAACGATGACGGTGAGTACAAAAAATGGGGCAATCATTGCATCCCATGAACATAACTCATCCCCTGTCATAATTTATTGATAGAAATTCCAATAAGAGCTCATTTTACTCCCCTTGGTGGATGTTGATGGAATTAGTTACATGTATTGGATTTCATTAGATATATCCAACATAATTTCTTGTGAGAGGGAAGTCACTCTCCATGTGGAGAATTTACCCCCGATTATGTACAAGTGCTTGGATGATGACAACTCTTCTTTTATTCCTTCATCTAAAGCATGGATATTACTTCCCTATGAGCATGCATATCTGGAATATCTGATTGAGTCTAAGGATGAAACCATCCTTCAAGACATTCCTATTTTGAGGGAATTCACTAAAGTTTTTCTTGAAGAATTTATTGGCCTCCCTCATTTAAGAGATACTGAATTCTCAATTGAACTTATACTAAGGGAATTTCCAATATCCAACACTCTGTATAGAATGGTTATTGTGGAGCTAAAGAAACAACTACAAGTGAAACTGGATAAAGGGTTTATATTTCCATGTGCTTCTCCATGTGGCGAACCAGTCCACTTCATCTAGAAAAAGGATGGGTCAGTGCTCCTTTTCATCGATTATCATGAGCTCAAAAAAATTATGATAAAGAACAATTATCCTCTTCCATGAATTGATGACTTCTTCGATTAGCTACGTGGAGAACAATAAATTCTCAAGGTGGATTTGTAGTTGGGATATTACAATGTAAAGGTGACGAAAGAGGATATCCCAAACACTTCATTTTGTACAAGGTACAAGCACTATGAATTCATATTAATGCATTTCAGACTCATTAATGATCAAAAGATATTCATAGACTTGATGAATAGAGTCTTTATAGTTTATCTAGAAAAATTTGTGGTTGTCATTATATATGATATTCCAATATACTATAAAACCATGGAGGATCATGAGAAGCATCTAAGAACTATAGTAGATAAATTTTGAAAGGATATGATCTATGAAAAGTACAGAAAGTGTGATTTCATGTTGAAGGAGTTAGCATTCATGGGACATATAATTACAAGAAATGGGATGTCAGTGGATACCACCATGAATGCTACAATTTAAGGATGGATGAGCCCATCATTGGTAACAAATATCCATTCCTTCTTCAGGTTAGCTGGATATTATTTATAATTTATGAGACATTTCTCATGACTGTACAACCCTATAACCAAGATAACTCAGAAGAATGTAAAGTTTTCATGTTGTGATGAATGTGAAGTGTGATTCAAGGAGTTGAAAAGGAGGCTTATCACTGCATTCCTTGTCATTTTGTCCATGAGTGGAGAATTTTTTTTGGTATTTAGTGACTCTTCAAAGAAGGTCCCCGATTTTTTGTTGATGGAGAATGATAAAGTGATAGCCTACACCTCATGGAAGCTGAAAATCCATGAGATAAACAATCTCGAACATGATATGGAGTTGGTGGTTGTGATCTTTTCATTTAAACTCTTGCGGCAATATCTCTATGGGGATATGTGTGAGATATATACTGATCACAAGATCCAAAAATATATATTAACCCATAAAATAGCTTAATATCCACAAATAAAGATGAATAGAACTCATCAAGGATTATGAATACCCAATCTATTAGCACCCTAGAAAATATAACAAGGCAGAAAATGCTATAATTAGAAAGGATCGATCAATTATGTCATTGATGTGAACTGAGAAGGATCCAATCTTCTATGATTTTTAGAGGATGGACATAAGAATCCATAAGGGAGGAACAAAATCAATCCTTTCTCAAATGATTCTTCAACCATCCCAATGGGCGAAGATAAATGATTCTAAATGAAAGGATGTAAAGATTATAAAAAAGGTTGAAGCTATAAAAAATGGGAAATCCTCAGAGTTCATGGTTGACAATGATGGAATAGTGATATTGGGTCACGATTATGTGTACCATTCGGTCCAGAGATAATGAAGGAGCTTTTGAATGGCCCACATAGCTCAACCATCTCTATTAACCATTGGAGGACAAATATGTATCGTGATATCTGAGAAAAATATGGTTGGGACAATATGAAAAGGCTATTGCAGAATATACATTGTAGTGCCTAGTATGTCAGCATGTAAATGCTGAGAGGAAAAATTCTGAGGGGATGATGCAACCACTATCGATACAAACATGGATGTGGGGAAAAACTATTGTGGACTTTAACACTGGACTTACAGGGACATGTTGAGGAAACAATGCTATATGGGTCATTGTGGATCGTCTTACAAAGTTAGATCACATTATCACGATTCAAGATGACTTCTCATTGGATCAAATTTCAAGGATTTACATCAAAAAGGTGGTAAGGCTTCATGGAGTACCACTATCTATTTTATCTGATCATGATGCGAGATTCACCTCAATATTAAGGAAAAAGTATGCCACATGCTCTAAATAATGAACTAAACATTAGTATGTCCTATCATCCTCAAATTAATGGCCAATATGAAAGAACTATTCAAACACTAGAAGAGATGTTATGATCCCATTCTTTGGACTTCAAAGGAGGATGAGACCAACATCTTCCACTGGTTGAATTCTCCTACAATAAAAGTTTCCACTCCAGCATCCGAATCGCACCATATGAAGCCCTTTATGGGAAAAAGTTATAAAAATTGGTGTGTTGGTATGATGTCTAAGAGCTGAAGCTGTTAGGACCTTAAATGGTTGATGAAATGGTGGAGAAGGTGAAAACCATTCAGAAGTATATCAAGGTAGTCCAAATTCGATAGAAGAGTTATGAGGATAACCATTTATGAAGAATTGGGTTTAATGTTTGAGAAATTGTGTTTATACCAATATCTATGAGAAATAAGTTCATTAGGTTTGGAAAGAAGTTGACGTTAAGTCCTAGGTACATCGGCCCCTTCGAGATTCTTGATCATGTTGGGGTTTTGGCCTATCGACTAGCACTTCCACCTACCAAGGCCAAAGTATATGATGTCTTTCATGTATCTGTCTTAAGGATGTACATACCAGAACCTTCACATGTACTCTCCTCAGAGGTAGTATAGCTAGAGGATGATTGTTCATACGAGGAGAAACCTGTGATGATCTTTGATCATAGAGAATAATTTCTATGAAATGGGAATCAATGTGGGAATCAGAAGAAGCGATGAAGAGGAGTTACCAACATTCGTTTTAGTGTGGTAATAAGAAATTTCTAGGGTGAATGTTTTTATGGTGGGATGATTTTTACAACCCAAAAATTCATTAATGAAAATTCCTCTTGGTCTATTTGAATGTCTTAATATGGTTACATAATATGTATGAACATAATTGGATTTATGTTTTGGATTTTAAAATACAGCTAAGAATTGTGAATGTTGCTAATATAGTTGTTGAATAGCGATAACATGATTTTTTTAAATACAGGTCTTCAACAAATTTAAATTACTCAGTCGAAGGAAGTGATGACCTCATCCAGTAGACTTCCTCCTTACGAAGCACGTTTGTCATACATTTGAAATGATGTGGCATCATTTGGATTCACTCTTGACCAATCCCAAGAAGATCATGAATACATTCTGCTCAAGTGGAGCAGCCTACAGGAGAAGTGGATGCTGATAGAGATTACCACACGGGTGATGTTATCCGAGCCACCCCAAAAGTCTGTTACCATCATGCACCTTACCCAAAGGACTTATATGGGTGTTTTAAGGGGTAATGTGACAAGACCCTAGTATTACGATTAGGAAAATTATTATAGTATACAATAAACCATATAATTTCATTTTATTATTATTACTTTGTAAATAATTTTTAATGAACAAATAATTCTTTTTAGTTAATGTTTTACAAATGAATCTATTTTGATAAATTAATAGATATATGAATTAAATAATATTTTATTCATTTATTATTATTAGTAAATTATTTTTAATAAGTATAAATGATCATATAATTATTATGAATATGATTTAAATTTTATTATGGTATGTAATCTATTTTTCTCAAAACAAATGTATTTTCGATAAATGTTGATTTTTATTTTAAAAGTGAACATTCAAATATATAGGTAATTATTTGGATAAAATTAATATTAATTTTGGATTCGGGATGTTGAAATTATCTGACAATTAATTTTTAATAATTTTTATACACAGTCGAATTTTTGGGTAAAACTTAAATACAGTTTAAATATATAATGTTTTATTTGACATCAGAATGACCCAATAATGATGTAATTAATTTCTATAAACAATAAGTTCGGCCAATATATGTTTTAAAATTTAAATAATGTGATTTTAGGTTTGTTTGATTTATTTTAAAAATATTTAGTGGACACTTCAAGATTTATAAAACATTTTAGCTTTTTAAATTGATTTCCTTGAGAGTGTGACACTGCCACATAAGCAACCCTATTATTTTAAGACGTTTAGTCATTGGGAATATAAAATATTATTTTCCACTCATTTTATTCATTATCCATGTGAATAAATCATGGGCATGATTTTGGTTTTGAAATGATTAATATGGGGTGCCCTAGTCTTAAATAACAATGAATTACCTCTCCATTCCAATAAAAATCCACCCAAGATCCCACATAGTCTCCACTCAACGACTTTGGAGTTTTTCCAACCTATTCCCTCTTATAAATATAATCCACCCACGGTGCCCCAAGCTCCCAAGAATCCTCTCTCAGGCCTTTCCAAATCCATTTGGGATCTCACTTCCATGTAGAAGATTGTCACTTTCCTTATTTATGTCTCTATTTACTTATATTGTTTTAAACTTTTATTTTCAATTATAAATATTGGGGTATGATTTTGAACCTCCCCCATACGTCCCATTTCATGTTTCAATAATGATATATCCCTTTCTTTCTCATTAATTCTTCCCATGTACACCCATTACCATGTCGATATTCCGTAAAACATTTCTCTCTCCTCATTTACATTAAAGAAACTCATTTGTATTACATATCTAAATTCCATTACATTTTTTGGACATGTACATATATGACCCCTCATAATATCCATTTAATTTACAAATAATGACACATACTTGTTTCTCTCATCAACCATTTTAATAAATTCTTATGTCATTTCATTATGCTACCGAAATTGCACCTTGTTTTTCCAAGTCAAGATCATTGTGTAATGAATACCATACCCATGTCTCTATCAAGGGTATTCACTTATATTCACATATTCATATTTATTGGTAAATTAATGTATTTATTCCACATTCCATAATAATGGAATAAATTATGATGTTAATTGATTCTATGTAATATGATCCATGTGGCACTCTTATGCATGAAATGAATAGTTTATGAAGGGTGTTCCCTGATAGCGCTCCAATGCACTGGGTGAAGATTAGCATCATGATACGTCATGTGAAATGAGTGTTTACTCATGCTAATTCATGTTCAATGATGGTTTAATCATGATAATTCTAGTACAATGAGGGTTTACTCATGCTTTAGGTGCAATGAGCCTTGGCTCTTGCTAATACCATGTTAATGGTTGTTTCCATATTTCCTTATTATGATAATCATGCTATATAATGCCTTTATTTTTATCATTCTATTGTGCTCCATTGATATGCATATTTACTAATATGTATTATAATATTCATGTTATGATTTTTTTACTCCCTTAATGGTCTTTATAGCTTTTCCTTTTCTTATGCATGTTCTCAGGTTATCCCATGCAATGATAAGTACAAGGGAATGTAGTGGTCATGTAAAAGAAATTATTAATTAGATGTTGAGTTTTTTGTTTTAAGTAGTTCTGTAATCTTCGTAATATCCAATGACACTAGACCTATTAATCTTCTATGTTGCATCCTGTAATTTTTTTTATGTAAAAAATTATGTTGTGTGTGTAATAAAGAGCATGGTTGTCATATATGTCACGTGTATTTGGTAGAAGTTACTGCATATCAGACCATGTCCTTCCAAGCGTCTCAGAGTATTAGTTATTTCTTGAATTTGGACGAGAAGTGGGAGGACCCTCTCCCTGGAATGATTTTGGGATAATGGGAGGACCTTCGTTGTTGAGGTTGTGGTAGAGAGGACTACCATCATAGTTATCCTCTGACCATAGGGACATTTTCCAAGGTCTGTACTCTAGGGATGGCATTGAGGGAAGATACCAACAAGGGTATGACCTTCATGCAGCCCAATACCATTGACAGGAGATACATCATAATGATTTATATTATGGTGATGGATACCATAGATCTAGATACTAATAGAATATATGTATTTTACATTTTTGGGAGGTACTTCAAGAATTGCTGTAATAATTGGGGGACCATCTCATTTCTTGAGGTCACTACTGCTAAGGCCTTCACAATATCCTCGATCATAGTGAATAATACCATGATTTATTGATGTCCTAGTATAGGAAAAATCATATCTTCCAAATATACATTGAGGCGGACCATTTGGGAGGACACCAAAAAGTGGAGGATATTATAGCTATACAATTTTCTAGTCAAGGGGAGGGCTAACCAGAAACTCATCATGAGAGAGGTTCTTGTGGTCAATCATTTTGGGCTCACAGAGTATGCCCCCACTAGTGCTTTGGGAAGGACATTCAAATAATCTAGTAGCAACATTACGTGAAGGACATTTCTAACTACTACTACCACTTAAATTATTTGGTAAGGTATTATTAGGATCTTGAGCCACTACTGATAGATATATTATCGAATCAAAAAAATCAGATTCCAGTAGAGTAGAAACATTAATGTGCTCTTCATTTTCCAGCTACCTTTAGAGGCTCTCATTTCCTGGTGCTCTATTGAGATCTAGTGGGTTCGACTATTATTGGTAATATCCTTCATATATAGGTCTATGTTTGGTTGGTTCCCACAATGTTTCCAAGATATGTCGATTAGAATAATGATTTTTTTAGGGGATATATGTTTTCCCTAGAGTGGCCAACACATTAGACCAATGTCCCCCTATTGGAACACGTGTTTGTTCCTAATCAGGTAGTCCTTATGTCGTAGAATATATCTGTCGGCACTCATGTATTGGAGCAGGGATGCCTGTATGATCTAGAGTAACCATCATATTTCATGAAAGTATTAACTCACTTGGGGATATGAGATCGTGGGCCTGAATTCTAATTTTCACCCAAGATGATTTGATTCTTTGAATGGTTTAGAGTATATGGTATGGAATCAATTTTTGATTCTGCATCATTTTCAGTATGTTCTGAGATACATTTTTGGATGGAACTAGAATAAATACCCATTCTATTGGTAGAGAATGATTTTGTGCCTCCTCCAATCCTCTACATGTTTCCTGTGGGTACTAACCATTCTTTTGTTTTGGGGAGGAGGAATGTGTGTCCTACAAATTGTAGTTAGGATATACAAGAATTATACCCCAGTTTCAACTATATTTTACAAGTGGTATTAATATTTGTCATTAGGAATTTTTGTCTACTAATTTTATTTAGTATTCCTCGCATGGGATTAACATTCGTCTATAAAAATTTTAGTCCTTGTATATTCTCTTTCCACTGTATTTGACTGATGGCCATGATATTGGTAGGTAGGAATTTCTTTCTTCATGTTTATTTCATCAGTATTTGATTGGTGATATTCATATTCCTTGGTAGTGTTGTATGACTTCCCATAGTTTGTCTCCCTATATATATGGTAGGCATCTGGTGAATTAGTAAGTAATTGAACATTCTTGTAGCTGGTTGCCTCTCTATTTTTATGGTGTGTTTCTTGTTCATAGGCATAGATTTGCATCTGCCTATTATTTTCCACACTATCTACATTGCGGGACTATATATTATTCACAATAATTTGTGACAGATCTAATTTTCCAATTGTATATCTGTGAAGGGATTCAAAAGAGGGAGTGGGGTATGAGTCTGCTCATAGGTTGTCATCTTATTTTTGGGGTTGGATTCAAAAGAGGAGGCATGGTAATATATATCTGTGTGGTATGATGTAGTGTTTGTAAGATATATCTCCTCATCAGGAACTACAGTAATGACCTGCACCCAACTACGCATTCAATGCCTCCATCAGCCAGCCCAAGGGGTCCATGTCCATTATACATTTATAGGTTCCCTACACTTGAGATTCTTTATAGAGTGAGGATATTGGGTTTTACTCCATGGGTGTTGACATCCTCTAAAAGGATACCTCATTCAAGGTTCATGTGTTGTTGGGATGGAGTCATCGTTGTAGACTCTATCAGCCTCCCTAAGATAAAGGAGGTAATTGATATCATGTCCTAGGGATAGAATCCAAAAATGATTTTATATGGACAGTGGTCCCATGATGTTTTGTATTGAAGGATGTTACTGAAAGTGTGGATGGTTAGATTTAACCGATTAAAGGGGCCCCTTTGCGGCCTCCACCAATAGAGAGTGTATCATTTTTTCATGCACATTGATTAGAACATTTTAAATCTAATTTTGAAGATGTTGGCTAGGAGAGGGAGTCCTGATCATCATCAGGGACTCGACCGATGTGTCAATAATCATTTATGTTCCTTAGAACTTTAATGATTCCATTGGATTGATGGATTCCCTGGATACCTAAAATATATATTACGAGCATAGAAAAATCCCAGACAAAGTAGCATCTCATTCCCACTTGCATGATTGGTAATATTGAATGGCCTTATTCCATTAGAATGTGAATTGGGCTTGAGGTGGGGTAAACTACCACCTTGGTTATGTACTCACATTTGGTTCCCCATTTTTTAGTCTCGATTCACATAGTACTATTGAAAAAAATGGCCAGAATGATAGTAACCAATTTTCTATTATTGTAGAGGGTTTCACATCAGGTTCTTAATTTTTGATCTGAACTGATTCGCATTGTTTCCCTTTTTTATGGGTGATATTTTCACTCTAGGATTGGGAGGTTTATGTTTCTTAAGGCCTAAAATAGTTTCCACCATTGAGTGGTCCCAGTGGGTGACGGTTGGGGGTTCAATGTTTTTCAATCATCCCACACCTGGTATGATGTCCGTGAATGGTATCCAACATGTTTATTCACATATTTATAAACACCCCAATCCCTTTCATCCATGATTCATGGACCTTCTTTCCAAATGCATGTGCTAGTTTGACGATTTGTCCAAGGACACATAAGGACTTCATTGGTTGAGAGGATGGGAGGTCGATCTTCTTACACCCTTTTGCGGGAATTATTTCCAATTGTAGTACTCTATTATAGATTTAATAAATATTAATATGTTCATGTATCATTGGGTCATTCCCAATAATGTTTCCATGCTGTTCCACTTGGTTTCTAGATCAATAATAAATATGCATGGGTTTAGAAAAATCTGTATGTATTTGAGGTTCTTCATTAATGATTCCTCTTATAGAAACATCTATCATTCTATGGTATTTTATTGATATGATGATGACTAAATCCTTGTGATGATGTGCTTTATAGGTTATCATCATCCAGGGGGATGAAATTAATTTTGATATCAAGATCGAACCCATATGGTTGGCTTCCAACATGTCCCTGTAAGTGGAATTAGATTCTATGTAGTTCGATGTCGCCTTACGGAACACATCACCATTTAAGGTCCTAGAACAAGGCCCAAAACATGTTTTTTAAATTCATTTGGAGATGAAGCCTATGTGTAATATTTTTGGTCAATAATTCATGCGGAACATACACCGAAGCGGACCAAGATTCCCAAAATAGATATGTTATCCTTTGTGGATATTACATTACCGGGGATATGACTTGGAGAATATTAAGGTAATTTGGGTGTTGGGTTTGGAAATCATATTGTCTTCCAACATATCCCAATTTTTTTGTAATCATAGCCCACAAATTTCAGTGTGATTTGATAAATAAAAACATGAGGCAACACATTTTTGTTGGAATGATTTGGGATTGCATATGTGATCTTACCTATTGATAGAAAAAAATTTGGGAAAAAATCAGAAGTGGATTACTTTGCTAGTTCATGTGATTTTTGTTGTGACTGACTTCTAATGATAATCTACCTTGTCCTAAGGCCATAGAAAATCATCCTACATATCCAAATTACAATATGAATCAGATTTCTCGTTGTTCATTAGATTTGGGGATTACACATTATGGAGGAGGCACCAGATTTGGGGTTATGTTCAAGTTAGGATCACCACCAAATAGTAAGACCATGTGAGTCATTCTCGATGTGAGAAACAATCATAGAAAATTGATATATATATTGAAAATCTCATATCATCTATTGATATACGGTGCTAGAGCCCAAAGGGGGAGAGGGGGGCTTCAAATTTTTTGTTTATCCCTCTCTTGTTGATATATAAGATAACCCGATGGTTAATCTATATGTGTCTCATAAAGAACCAATGAAAATAAATGGAGCCACCTCTAATGTAATTCTTTGAAACATACCACATGATGAGTTCCGTGAAATGTGTTCTAGAAAAAGGGAGAAGAATCTATCCTTATCAAAAAAAATAAAGAATGATTCCATTGACAAGGATCTAACTTTCATTGAATAAAAAAGCCACTGACTACCCTTGATCCCTAATATGAGGAGATACATGTGTGTATCACATGGATGGTTCATGTGTTACCATGGTAATGTAAATCTAATGACATTATGAGGATCCAAACCATTTTAGCAATTACCCACACATCCCCACTTTCCATTAGTGTACACCTGTTGATCTATGGGATGGATCCACTATTTTGGGAAATGGGGTGGTACTCCCATAACTCCAATAAATTATTAGACTCCCATGAAACAGGTAAAGTTTGTACTTCAACCACCCATGATATTGGGTTTTATTCATTTGTATGTAATAGTTTACATTCCCCTAGAAAGATGGGGTGTAGGTCCTCCATAGATGTGAAAAATTTATCTACTAAATGAGTTTTTTTTGTAAAATAGAGTGGATAATATATAGGGTTCTTTACTCCTTTTATGGATGTGCTTATAATAATAAGAAATAGGTTCCCTAGTATGGTTTTTTAACTTACATGGAAGTCATGAAATATGGATAGCTTTAGTATTTTTATTCATTATCATTATTGGATATCCGTTGAAAAATTTTATATTATTTCTTAATTGATATCAGATTTAATTATTTTGAATTTAATATTGTATATGATTTTCAATTATTAATGATTATAAAGGTTTAAAACTACATTATATCTAACTAACATTTCCCTACATTTTTATTTTTGAAATGACCTACAATTTAAACTATTACTCACCCCTACATGGCCTTTCCTAACCTCAATTATTGTGTCCATGTTGTTGGTGATTAGTTTGTAGGATACATTTTAAGATGTGAAGCAAGTTAAATTTATTCTTAGTGGTTATCAATGGTATTTGAAATCAAATAATAAGTCTTATAACTAATATTCCATTTCATGGTTAGAGTTTGATATATTTTTTATGGATGATTTCATTAAAAAATGAAGGGGGTTGTAAATGTTTTTTAATTTCTAGTCATTCAATAGGGAATCATGTCCATGAGTACATTCATATTGAGTTTCAGATAAATTATAAGTTAATCCCTAGACATGATTCAAGATTGATTCAGGTAATTTTAAATATTTTTTGTGTCATATTAAGTGTGATTTATGTTGGGGTTATAGAACATTATGACCACCCCTTTTATAATGATTTGGAATGATCTGTGGTAATTTTAGTATTTATGGTAGATATATGGTATGTAATCCATATAGGGTTTGGATTTCTTATGATAAAATTATCAACGAAATTAAGCTAATGACCATCATTGAGGTACAATTATCAGAGAATGTTTCATTCATAATACTCATATATAAAATAATGCTAAAGGTATTCAATTGAGTGTTTAATAAACATGGATATATGCCTTATAATTATTGAAGATATAAAGGAAATTTTTACTGAACATGGTCATATAGAAAAATATTTTATGGAATCTTATGTGGAATGGAGGAAGGGCCACACCGTCAGAGGTAGCATTGAGATAAAAGTCCTCCCAAGGATTCATAAAAGGTCTCCACAAATGGAAGATGGGATAGATGGGCCAATAGTGCAGTTAGAGGATATATAGGTGGATGAATCATCGAACCAAATCCTTAATCACCACATATAGGTGATCCACTATTGTTTCACGGTGTTGAAGGTAAATTCTATCGATGTATACTATTTGATGTGCACTAAAATTTATCTAAATGATGTATATGCACACATTTGAATAATACATGATATATAAATTTATAATATGTGAAAAAATATATTATATAAATTTAATATATTTATATTATTCATTTATATTATCACATATATGATGCATGAATAATAATATAAATAATATATATTATTTTCTATTAATGATATTCATATTCAGGATAGGTTTTATTTGATAAAAACCTATACATCTTCATCGAAACTATTTCATGTACATTAAAACGAAAGGATGGTTCATTCATAGCATTGATTTCATTTATTAAAATGATTTTTATGAATAATTATACAGTATATATTATTTCATGAGAGGAATTTAAAAGTGGTAACATAATGAATTACCTATAACTATTTAGAGTTCTCTTCTATTATGATGTTTTATGTGTGTGAGACACTATTAAACTCTCTCCTAATAAAAATCCATTTATCTCAGTTGAGATGAAATGGATCGCCCTATAATTTTTGATATCCTCATGATGTATACATGGATCTTTAAACAAGTGTATTCTTAAAGAGGAAGAGTTATTTTGTTCCCTTCTCATGATCACCTTTAACCATGGTCCATAAAATTAATTTTATAGAAGCTACTTCAACAGTTGATATCTAGGTACTCTGTTTTATGATAATTGTTACATTTTGATTTTTGAAATGTCTATTTTCTATTATTTGGTATTTTTTCCATAGGAAATTATAATTAAATTATTATTTTAAACCTATCAGTAGTATAAAAGTTATATTCTACAATATTTAATTGTTTTTGGATGTCTAGTTATCAATAAAATTGAAATTACAATTGATATGGTGTGTCTTTTGAGAAAATATATATTTGATTACCCATTCATAGAATAGAGAAACATTATAATTTCATCTAAAGAGTTATATTTACCTATGATTTATAAATTCTATTTGACACATATGTGATTCAGATACATAATGATAAAAATTTACTTTGTAAATGTTATGGTAATATACACTTATATGATGATGTTTATGTAAAGGTTACCAATTTCATTACCTTATGTGAATATTTTATTTTATGGTAGTACTCTTATATAAGTGGTATATATATACGTTTTTTACCCTTATGTGTGTACGTATGGGAGCCTCTATATAAAGGTCCTTGATGTTTACCATTACATAGTTTATAAAAATAGATATTACCTATATAAAAGGGGATGTGTAAAGGTATTACCTACACATTAGGCACTTTCAATGCATTTTTTCCTTTTCAACATCTAACCCTTCCAAAAATGGAATTCTGTGTATAATATCCAGTTATTTTAAATCGAAATTATATTTCAATAGCATATTTCATACAACATCGATCATAAACAAACAAAAACTAGTTATTTTTTAAAAGTGACCATGATAAATTTTCCATTAAAATTTATTTAATGAATGGTATTACCACCCTTATGAATTTTATAAGATTCCCAGTCATTACGAATTTTTAAAATAATATATAGGGAATAATTATAATATTTTGTGTAAATTAATTTTATTCAACAAAAATACATTTTTTTGCAAAAATGGGTTTTCAAATATTTTATTAGTGAAAGTTATAATTAATTTGTAGAAAATTTAGAAATTCATTTATATAAAATTAATTTAATATATAAGCTCATTATTTCAATTTATCATTTGTTAAATTTTGAAAATCTACTAAAATTCATCACTTTTCAGTGAATAATTAATAATCCTAAATTATATTGAAAATTGTATATTATATTTTTGTATTGAAAATGAATGATATTATTTTGAATTAGGTTTAAAACATCATTTGATAAATTTGATTTAATATACTTAAAATATTTTTTTGAAATGATTTTAAAAAAAATATATAAAATAAATTTAAAATTTAGATGGTTATTTTTCTAAAAACCATTTTTTCATCTTGTTTTGTAGTCATATATTTAATAAACTTCTTCCATTTTTTTTAGTTTTTAAGAATTATTTCCATATTTCTAATCATTGGTAATTATTTTAAATAGGAATCTTTTATTATAATTATTACAATTACTCATCAAAGTAATGTTTTAGAATTATAAATGTATATTAGATAAATAAGGGTAAAAAATATATTGATCATTACTTAAAAATGAACGTAAAACATGACTAAATTTTCTTGTATGTTTATATTTCAACTATAATTATAAAGGATTCAATTTTTTTTACTTTTTTCCATTTTTATGTTATTATGGCCACTATAATATATTTTGTAATGAAAAGTCATAAATGTCACGTAGTTGTTTATAATAAATAGAAAATTAATAAGAAGTAAAAAATTTATGACATGCATAGATATATAAAGTAATTTTAAATCTAAATTATTTATCTTCAGTATAGTATTTTATTTTTAATTTTTAATGGATAAAAAATTAAATTAAATGATTAAACAATGTTGACGTAATAATTATTAAATTAATGTAAAATGAAATAAATGATATTAAAATCACTTAACATAATATAATTTCAAAGAATTATTATGTTTCAAGAATTTTCTATAAATATATAACATATAAGGTATGTATTAAAATATTTGTTTCGAAATATTTTTTTCAAAATGTTATAAAATTCAAAGTAATGTATATTTATAAAAAAAATGGTTGATATATAATAGAAATAATATTTTATTAAAGGATATCAAATTCTATAAAAACTTATATTTAGACAATTTATTATGGTAAAGTTTGAAATATAATCCATTTTTTATTTATGTTAATATTGATAATTTATGGTAACCATCATAATCCCAATACAACAACCAATTCGTGGTCATATTAATTGTCAATAAGGGATAATGTGGGATTAAACAAAACAATAATAGTAAAAATGTGATAAAATATTGATTAATGTTACTTTTATGATATTATTTAGCCTTATTCCCATATTAAATTTTTATTAGGAATTTTGAGAAATTTTTAATTAGAAATTAATTTTTATGAATTTAATATTTTATGAAATTCTAAGAGTGCCCCTCCTATATCTTATAATAGATCAATTCTTAATCTCAATTTTTTAGAACTAAAACCGATTTTGGTTCATAAAATATCTTACCAAATATATTCTTAACTATACTCACCACTTTAAAAACGTGTCAAATTTTTTATAATACTATTCTTATATATCATAAGATGTAATTAATATGAGATTGTTTGAAGAAAGGTATAACATTTAATCGAGTTTTTTTGTATTATTTCTTCTTATGCCTCTTTAAAATGTTACTTAAAAACGATTATTGAAAAAAATTCCCACATGTAATTAGATGTTATTAGTATAATGTAATATAATTTTTCTATATTCCACATCAATCAAATGGTTAGGGAATTTATTGTTTTTGTGTATGAATGACTACTCTATCACGAAACGATATAATTCTTTTTCCATCAACACATCACCAAGTATATTTAAATTGTTTAATTAATCTATATATAAGATAATAATTACATATTTATCATTAAAAATTAATAATATATCATTTATTTTCTAACCTTCTCTTACACAAAAAAATTATAGCATTGTTCATGCCGACATGTGGAGTACCACCTATATGGAGCGATGTGATTCAATTTTAATCACCAAAAAACAAATATTACATATATAGGAATATATAATGAAATAATATGGTGTTTATTATATTGTTACAATTATAATAAGATAAAATAATTCATACCACCATTCATAATGATAATTGTAAAATTTAATCCTTTCACTTGTATACATATGACATATATTATTCATCATTGTAACAAAGTTAATTTTTCATAACCATATTTATTGGATGGTTTAAAAAATATTTTATCTATAAAAAGGATTTTTATTTTATGATTACTTTTTAGGGATATTATATAATAATTAAATATTTGACCATTTTTACCCTACCGATGTCATTTTGGATCCATGAGCTAAATATCATCAAAACATTCAATGTAAAAATAAAAGATCATGTAAATATATATAACATGGTATTAAGTGACATAAAATAATAAATAAACATTAAACATTTTCTTAATAAAGAAAATTATTATCATATGTTTATGATGCATGAAAATAAATTTTATAAATGATTATTCAGACTCATGGTATGTGAAATTATTTTTAGAATTCTATTTTAATGTTGCCATTAAAACACTTTTTAATACTTTTACATAAGATTAAAATTGTTTATTAGATATGTTTATTTGTATATAATAGAATAATGAATGAAATTTTATATATCTTTTGACATTATTTAATTTTTTTCAATTGAAATATTTTTAAGTATTATATACCAAATGTTTTTTAATTCTTTGAAAAAGAAAAAAATGAATGTACTATTTTAACATATTAAAAAATAAATAATATTACCCTTATAGTGAGAAATATTTTTTATTAGGTTAATTTATAGGAATATATGTTTTCATAAAAGAAAAACCATCCTTCCCTTTATAATTTATATTTTTAAATTTGAGTATTAAAAGGATATTTTGATATTAATAACTGTTTTATTATGGCTATAATGAATATTTATATAACTGTAATGATGAAAATAAAATCATTCACATATTTTTATTATGTTATAGTACCTTGAGTTGTTTATATGGATGGGATGTTATTTTATGATCCAATAGTGGGTGGGACTTTTATATCTCTCTATTTAGTTGAGAGTAGGACTGATTTCACCATATAGATTAATTCTAAAAGATTATTAGAATATAAAATGATGTTTTTTCCTAGTATGGGATAAAGTGAAAAAATTTGGTTTCTCCTAAGAGATTGTTGATATATATTGTTATTATTATTTCAAACATGGCATGGGGTTAACTGGTAGGTTTATCCTAATATATTATGTAAATATAATGTGATAGTTACTCCATGTATAATTATGATTGTTATTTCAAGTGAAGTTGTGATGCTTATTACATGTATAACAATGGATGTAGTTTAAATATGTTTGAGTGGTATGAAAATGATTAAGTAGGTTACATACACGATTTATTTAGGTATTATATGGGTTTTCATATATATATATAATGATTTAGAAAATATTTTTAATGAGAAAATATTCAATGTAAATAGTAAGCTTCTTTTTAATGGTGAAAATTATAACTTTAGATAAAATTAAAAATGGGTTATTCGTGATTTAAAATAAATCCTTACGTGATTTATTTTTCACTTCATATTATTATGAAATATTTTATGAAAACTTTTTTATATAGAATATGCTCTATTAGGTAGGAAAAAACTTATTGTAAATCCCAATTTTTATTTTTGAAAATTGGAAACTTATTTTTGACTATTTATTGAAATAAATGTTTCTTTTAATTTTTATGTCCCATTCTGATGTTTTTGAGGTATTATCATATTTTTAAATTATTTTTCACATATTATAAGGACGGGTAAGTGAAAATAATTAGACATGTTCAATATAAAAAATATATATAAAAAATAAAATCTCCTTCTATTTTAAATGTTTTATATTTAGGGAAAATTGATTATTTAGTATAACTGTACAATTTTTAATATATTAAATTGTAATGTATGAGTTATTTGATAATTAAATAAAACAATAAAACAAAATTATCAATAATAATTAATGAAATTGAGTTCATATAAAAAGATAATAGAATATATTATACAAATATATATTTCCAAACAATTGTATATGACCAAGGTTTAGAAAAATTTAGATATTATGATGTAATCATGTGAGGTTTCATAAAGAGATATAGACACCATAATGTATTTATATGTTTATTTATTCATTATTTTTAATGGTTTTAGACAAACTTCTTGTGGTTTTATGTGATGGATTTTTTCTATAGTTAATGATATATTTGGAGATTATATTTATAAGGGTAATTGACTTAGGTGTAAAGAGTTTGAAGGTTATAGTGTTATGGAGATTCTAAGGGTGTTATCATTACAAGGAAAATTTTAATTTTAACCTGAAATAATTCATTTCATGTTTTACTATAGTTATTTTATATATATTAAATATAATTCATCATGATGAAAGGGAAAGGATCTCATAAAAAAATATCCTATCATGATGTTTGGACCATCAATTTTATGGGAAAATCTAATAAAAATGATTTCGAATTATACTTGAACATCTAACTCACCTGTAAGAAACAATTTCATCCACTAATATATTTTAATTTTTTCAGAATATTAATGGATCATGGAGTCTATTTTATATTATTTTAATATCTTAACTTATTCATTTCATTCAAAATGGTAGATAACATTAAGGACTTGAATATTTATGTTCTAAAGATAAAGAATTCATGATGGAAGCTAATAGGGATATCAATAACATAAAAGAAGAACCAATGTATGAATTTTTTATGAACTATTTTATTAAGATATATTAATGAAAAATGAATGATTTTATATTTTAAAATCACAAGATAACATTTAATATTATTGATTTATGGTTATAAATTAATATGGAATAGGACAACAATGCATGGCTAAAATATTATGATGAATGATGAATAAGGATTGAGTTTATAAATGGTATTATGATAAACTATAAATATTATCAGAATCTTCAAACACCAAAGGAATACTCTATAGTAAGTTTAGTTTTCAAAATTATGAAGCATATATTAGATGAAAACATAACATTTTAAAATTGGTGTTATGAAAAGTGATATTTTTTTTGTAGAAATGTTATATGTTTTGAAATTATTTTGTGTTATATGTTACCATTATGATTAATATATGTAACATGTTATTTATAGAATTATTAATTAATTTTTTTCGATGTTAGTTCATATGCATTTTTAACATTTATAATTTATATGAGAACTGATTTTTAGGTAATCATTAGATATTAAAATATGGGAAAATGTGTTTAATTGTATATATAACAATGGTATTTAAAATTTATTTAGTGATTAAATGATTAATATTATTTCAGATGCTTATCAATAAAATTTTTGATAAGATTATAGGATTAAGGTAAAAAATTATGGTATTGTATTTTACAAATAATGGTTTAATTTTCATTTGGTAGAATAAAAGATTTTATAAATTTTTAATGGAAATTATTGTTATTTATGGAAAATATTTTTATTTCATTGAACTTATATGATTAAGTAATAACAACTTTTTTATGAGTGTTTAAGAGTGGTAGATTTAAATTAGATATAAATGAAATATTATCATGGAATAATATTTACCAAAATTATTTGTTTCAATTTTATCCCATACTATTTGGAAAATTTTAATGAAAGATTATTATAAAATGATCGATGTTAAATTTTGTGTATTACTATTGAAATTTTAAAATTAATGTTGTTTTTATTTTATGGAAGGTTTAATCATTTTGAGAATTATCATATATTTTTGAAGAATTTTTGTTTTTGGTTAATGTCTAAATATGGGTGGAATATATTTTTATACTATTTTGGATTATGTGATATGTTTGGAGATTATTCTTTTTCATAAAAAATGAATATTTATTCTTTAATATTAATCATTTGGAGACAATGTTGAGATTTTTGTATAAATTAATTAAAGGAGGAAAATCTCCACATCAACTAAGTATATATCTTATAAAAACATAAAAATGTTCATATTTGGATAATGGAAATGGTCTCTCCCTCCCATTGTGATCTTTGGTTTCCCCTTGGTGTTGATCTAGATGTTAGAGGCCTTACGCCTGTGACTTTGTTCTGGAAGATCGATGTTGCTTCCATATTCCCTCTGCACTTGTTTGTTTTCTTTTTTCATATTTTTTGTTCATCGGTTTTCATGACCATAGTGATTTTTTAAATTGATGTTGAATACATGGAAGGGGGTTGTGACACCTCTTCGTCATTGATAAATATCCCCATTGACTGTATCCTCCGCTTCCATAGTTCACACGACTTGGATTCTGGCGAAGGTGTTTCTGTGGTTCAGATTTCATCGGATCCATGCCTAGAGTGGCGTTTCTAGGTCATATCAGCATGTATATATTACTCAGTGATCCTACCTCAGTGAGACAATTGGCCATATAGTTTTTGGTGGTGGTGGTTCAACATCACGATCCTTGGATGCCTTCCTATTTGGGTTTCTCATTTGGGATATCACAGGAGGTATCATGGATGGAGGAAGGGTTTCTTCAGTGCTGGTGTCTGAGTTTCTGTCAATGAGGGATGATTCATGTTAGGAAAATTTCTATTAAACTATTGATGGATAAAGACGATATATTCTGTTTTTTAAGGAATGGGAAACTCCTAGGATCTACAAGTCATCCATTTCAATTGAGATGGATCCCTTGTTTCAGTCTTGTTGAATTGTGATACTGATGGAATGTTATGGTTCAGATGGATCATTGAGTTGTTGATCATGATAAAACCACCAACTCCCTTACTTTTGAAAACTATGGTAGTTCAGTTTTTACTAAATTTCATCCCCTAAGATGATGTGTTCTTGTGTAGATGATGTTTGATATGGTGAAAGTGAGGTTTTAGGTGAAAGATGAACGAGTCTATTCTTGTGCGAAGCTGTTGATGGTGGTTCCATGGTCCCATTATTGTGGAATTTTAAATACCTATATAGTATAAATCGAATTTATACATATGAGGATAGAGCTAGTTGCTTTGTCAGTGCTAGGCTATTCGAATTTGGGAGAATGTGAGGGTATGACACAAGCATTGTTACTAGGCCAATGCGTTTATGCACAAGATAGCTAGCTGAGCATTAATGATCACGTGGAGGTGTTCCTCATGGACATTGATATTGGGAAGGGTTAATTATAATTATTCATATTCTAAGTCTCAACACTAATTATTTTTGAATAATGTTAATGTCTTTATGTCCTTGACCTCTTGGATTTTCCCATTACCCATAAAAGGGGGTTTATGAAAAATCAATAAAAAATTAGGCAATTGGGCCATTCATTCAGTCAACTAAGTATATTTCCATATTTTCATAGTTTATATTTTAAAGGATTTCTTATATATTTGTAAACAGATCATTAAATATAAATTTATCATATTACCTGGATTTTTTGATGAATTAATAGTCCATTTACAAGTCATACATTTTTGATTTTTCGGATGTTATATTTCTCCTAACTAATTTCAATATAAATATCGATTAGTATGTGGGATTTATTTTTCTCTTATATTACCATGTATTAAAATACCACTAATGTTACCCAATTCATAATATTAGTTTATTTATGACAATCATATTTACATTCCCCTCCATTCAAGGGAATGTTTTATTGAACGAATTTACAACATTAGTTTATAAATTGGAATATTGGAAATTTAAACCCTACTACTGAAACCAAGTTCATATAGAATAGACGAAATTTATTATGTGGGGGGGGATGTCTTATTGTGTGATATTAAAATGAAATACCATGTTTGATAGAATATGATATAGTCAATAGTAAACATAAACAAAAAACAAAATCTTATTATTTAAATGTGACTATTTACACACATAACAATTAAATTGGAAGAAATATAAAATACTAACCTCATTATAAAATATATATTATAAATAATAATTATTCATTTATCAGTTAATTTTTACGAAATAATCATTATATTTTGTAAAGTAATATTATTCCTCTAAAATATGTTTCTTTTTCAAGAAAGAATATTTTTTATAAGTGGATATTATATTTTGTATCGAGATATTTTATGTATTTTATTTCAAAAAAATTATCTTTTTAAAATATTTCATGTAAATTTTACAATAGGATAACTTTTTAGAATATTCTGAAAAAAATAATTTTTTAATTAATACAGATAATTTCTGATTTAATTAGAAATTCTATCTTTTATTTCAGTATTTAAGAAGTAACATTTTATTAATAATTATTTTAAAAATTAAAATATACCATCTTTCTTGAAAATAATCCAATTTATATTTTTAAAATTTATTTTATAAATCAATTTATTAGAAGCCATTTAATATTTTAAATGGGAATTTTTTTATGAAAAAACATTAAAATCATGTTTTTCAAATTGTATTAATATTATATTCTCCCAACATTATGTTTTTAATTTTTTTTTAAAGTATTTTTGTTTTTTAATCATATCATTTATATTCGGTAAGTGAGACCATTTTATTATAGACATTGTGATTAGTAATCATAATAACTTTTGTTAAAAATGTAATTGTAAATCGGGTAATAAAGGGTTATGAATAGTATGATATGAACTAGAAAATTACTATAAAAAATGAATTAATTTTTATTTCATGATTAAATTTATTCAATAATCTTCCAATATTTCATTATATGGAATTTTGTTCCTTTTTTATACAATTATGAAATTTATAATATTCAATGTAATGAAAGGTTAAAAATAAGACATTCTTGTTTTTAATTAATATAATTATTTAAAACCGCAAAAAATGTATGATATATTAAGTTAAAAATATTAATCTGAAATATTAATGATATATATTGATCATGGTAATTTGATTTTATATTTTAATTATAATATAATTACCTTAAATTCGTACACAACACTGTTGTAGTAATTATAAAATCAGTGGAAAATAAAATATATGACCTAAAGAATATTAAATGATATATAATTTGAAAGAATTTTTTTTGATACATGATTTGTATATATTAATATTTCATGTTTGTGATGTATTTTAATACATTTTGGGATTTTTATTTGTTTCATTGATGATATTTAATTCAATTTAATGATTTGTTTCAAAAATTTAGAAATATAGATATTTTATAGAAATGATATCTAATTAATTTACATAAATTCAAAAAAATATTATATTCAGAAAAGTAAATATTATATGGTATAAAATATCATCCATGGTCTATTTATGATTTTTCCCATTAATTGTAATTATATTGTCCATAATTGTGTCATACATTTATTACGAAAATATTTTAAAAAAACTATAAAAGTGTGATTAAACAAAACGATAATTGTAATGATGTAATCAAAACATGTAAATATTTTATTATATGATAGTTTTTAGACTGTTTATAATTTTATCATAAATTAATTTTCATTTTCATAAATTCATATTGTATTATTATTTTATATTAATTTAATATTTTTTTAAATTCCAAGAGTATACCTCCCCAATATTATTAAGGTGAACCTTTACTCCTCACATAATCACCTCTAAAAACTCATTTGGAAATGTCAATATAAAACCATATACATTTCAAAAATACTTATACATTTTTAGATGCCTATAATTAGTAATAATAAATAATTTAGAGATATTAATGTATAATGCATGTTTATTTTACCCAGAAGTGGTATAACTTTTGTCAAATCTTTTTGTATTATGTTTTTTCCACCACCTTAAAATCATACAAAATTATTATGATATAATTTCATAATTATATCTATTATACTTAGTTTTTATTATTAAAATGTCATATCTTATATCCTTATCTAATTTCTATCAAAATGGAGAGCAATCCATCGTTCTTATGTATGACATACCACAGTCTCACGAACCGATGTAATTCGTTTTCCCTCAACCCATCTCCCTATTTGTTTATATAATGTTTTAAATATATGAATTTATGTATATATGATATTAATGAAATATATATTATTTATAATAGGCTACTATATAATTTATTTTATATACATTTTCATTCATTTAAAAAAATGGAAACATCTTTCATAGGTACAAGATGAATACCACCTCTATGAAGTGAGGTTATATTTTTTCATTACAACCTCACATTGATTATATATAAAGTTATATCTAAATAACTAATATGGAATTTATTATATTATTATAATTCTATAAAGTTAAAATAATTCATTCCTCCACCCACAATAATTATGGAAAAAATGGAAATGTTAGACATGCATGCATAAGACCTACCATATCCATCATTGTAACACAATTCATTTTTCAAAATGATCACTCATGGTTTTTTTAAATAATATTTATGTATATACCGAGAAAGTTTAGTATCTAAGCATCATCAGTCCTAATATTTATTAATGATAATAAAATATCGTACAAACAACATAAAGTCATGTGGTACATGACACCACCAAAAACACAAAAAGAAGCCTAACACCACTCAAATAAATACCCATGAGAAATAAAACACCAAAATGTCCAACCCTTAATCTAGCAACCATCCAACCTATATCTACAAGAACCAAATAAAGTTCCACCAGATCCAGCGATCTAATTACCCCATCTTAATCAATGCCAACACACCCCAATGTCGACAGCCCATGTGTACCACGGCGCCGACCCAAACTCTGATTCACTACCCACATCAACCACCCATATTGAGGTCACCACCTCTACATCTCATGGTTGATTGCACGTGATCCAGCCGGTCACCACACCCAAAATCAACCCGGCTCGTCCATCGCTGTCCCAGACACTGCCAGAAACCCACCTCGCATATCGTCCTTTTCTAGATCACGGAATCTAAATTCCATTTCCTTGATCATAATACTCTTATGTATTGATCCCATCACCAGCTTGCTCGAAACCAGCGTGTACGCCACCGATGTCATCTCCTAGCTTTGAGGTCACCACAAGACATTGCCACCGAGAACCATCTCCCCCGGGATCTCCACTGCCTCCATTTCTGTCTCACCCCTAGCTTGCACCCACATGTTAACGCCTTTACTAGCTCACCTCCAGCATAGTCACGCCCCCAGCCTACACCCCACAAACTGCTGACTCTCTCACATCCCTGCTAGGTTCTCAACACCACCGAGATCCCAACACCTTCTAAGCCCTCTGGCCAGCACCCCTTCGATAACACCGCAGATCCAATGTATCCCCGTCGTCTACCATGACGAAGATCAAAGCCTCCAAAGAAAATGAGATCGTTGCATGTTCCATCGCTGAATGGATGTCATCCACACAACCTCGTCGCCCACGAATCGATCGTAGATCGAAGCCAAACAGGATCACATGTTTCCAAATATCGAAAATCCTATAATCATCCTTACCTTGGATTCAACCCTTGGGTTTTCCCAAAAGACCCTATTTCTCACAACCTCCACCGCTATCATAGCTCCATCTGGCGCCATCAAATCATCGTCACCCTCCTCCTTCTTCATGGTATCGTCTTCATCAGCCTCCATCAAGGCGTCTTTGCCGAAATGCGAAATGGTATTGTAGTGCCTCCTACCACAAGTAGCGAAAAGATAAAAATGACTAAAAATCTCATCCTCATGATTTATGATTGGTGGAGGCCGCAGGGAAGAGGTGGGACTGCAGACACAACCCCCTTGAAATCCATGAGAGAGATTCTCTCCGATGTTGAGAGTGAGACTCTACATATTCTCTCCATATTTATGTATATAAATTATTATTAATTCATTATAATTATTCTAGAGATTATGGAATTATAACGAATTTGACTATAATAAACCAATAAATGTCATATTGGAATGATTATCTCTATATCATCAAAATTTATGAAATAAAATAAATTTATTATGTAATTTTATAAAAAAATTTATAAAAAAGTGAAAAAAGTTATTAATAAAGTAATATATTTTACATGAATTTGTTATTAAGGATGTTAATGAATGTATGTGATGAGTCAGAAACAAGTTAAAGTACATTATTCTTAAAATTCTCTTTTTATGTTTCCCTTGAATATCATTTTCATCAATGTCCAAATATTTTTAAAAAATATGAATGTCTTTATATACAAATAAATTAATTATACGGGGAATTTTAATAGCTTTTTACTTTCTTTCAGAAGTTCTCTAAAGGAATATTTTTATATATTTTATATATAATTTATTCTGAATCATTGTTGAAAAGAAAAAAAATTAACTTATATGGTGACAAAGACATTTATAACCATTAAAACTATTAATCTTGTGTTTTTAATACTTTATAATCTTACGAATTTTCATCAAATAAAACCAAGCTTCCAATTATTCTATAATTTTTGGAATATGTATTTGAAATGGACATTTTGATATCATGAAATGATTTATTATGGGTGAAAATAATTTTTTTATGAGGATGATAATTAAAACGGAAGCATTCATATTTGATAATTATTGTATAGTTCCTAGGAATTGATTATGTCGATGGGAGGTTTTATTATATACCTACAACTTGTGAGGCCTTTATAATTATATAATTATTTGGTTAAATGGATGTAGTTAATGAATAGGTTTCTCTTTAGAGATAATGAGAAGATACATGATGGATATTATAAATATGTGATAAAGTTAACCAATAAAGTTTCTCCTACATGATTACGGGAATATAATATGATAGTTATTGAATACATGTTAAAAATTGAAAAATTATGTTTTTCTTAAGATACAATCTGATTATACTGCAATGGTAATTAAAGGTTTATTCATGGTCATTATTTCAAGTGTAACTAGGATAATGTTCTATGTATTATCATTATGTTAATTTAATAAATATGATTTCTATGAAAACAATTCTCCATAAATTGTTGCTTCATCCCCAACCATTTACAAAATGAAATCAATACTCCATGTTACCTATATATTTTATTTATTCTTGTTAGACTTTTTTTCAAATATTAATTTTACAAAAAGGTAAGTAATAATCCTTTTTAAAGAAAATACATGCTATATTTTCTTCTTCAAAATTATTATTTTGAATATGTTTTAATATTATTTAATGATTTCAATAAAACCATTATGATTTTTATTTTTCAGATTAATACTTTTTCTGAACTTTCTTTTGAGAATATTTGGATAGTGTAATTAATTTTGTTGTTATGAAAATTATTATTTTATATGAAAACATTTTTTTTGAAAAAACAAATATTTTTCTATAATTTATCCTTGGCTAACAGTTTCATTCATTCAGAAAAAATCAAGAAAAAATCCAAATCTTGTGATAATTTATTAAAGATATAATAAAACAATTCCATTATATGGGAAAGGTAATGAAATGGAATTTCCCTAATCTATCAAGCTACATATTTAGATATCAAAATATGATAGATAATTTTCATAATCATAATCGTGGGAATTTTCTCTATCATACTGAGAATTGACATGATAAAAATCATAATGATATCCAAATTGGTCATTATTGGTAACATATAGAAATATCAAGTAGAAACAATCATTTCAAGTTTGGAATATTATTTCTATTACATTATCATTATAGTCCTATGAGTTAAAATCTCACTATAAAACCACCCTTTTCATTATATTTATGCGAGAATACTTAAAAGAGGCATGAAAAATACCCAAAGCCTTAAAGGGAGAAGTATAATTCACCCTTTCATCATTATTATCTTTCACCCACTTATTATATATTCTTCAAGAGTTGAAAAAATTCTATATCCCATGATGATAATTATCAATTTTCTATGCATCAGATTAGTTGAGAACTCCATCATATGGATTCCATGGATATTCCCTTTGACGACCGTCATATAAGACCAATGGTATGATAGTGTCCCTATATGTGTCAATGAAAACGTTAGGATGATGCCCAACTACACCATCAACTAGATGATTAGTAAGAGATATCCCATACTCTAATAATTGGTCAGCTTCATGAAGAGGACGACACTCCTGAGGAGGAACATAATCAAAATGAAATTTATATGTGATATCCTTAATAGGAAACAATCCAAAGGTTCCTAATCTCATGAAGACTCATCCAAATTTGGAATCTATCCTAATGAAGAAAAATTCCCATTTAATGAATCTGCAGATCTAGATTAACCTTGATGATATAAATAAGCATCATTCAATGTGTCAATAACATTATTATAAACTTATTTTTTGTCTTCTAATTTATATAAATGAAAGGGAAATACATAGAATCATCGTAACCATTTATGTCCCTTAATATGTTTTTTGGTGATAATTACATGTTTTAAATTGTTTTTCATTATCATTAAGGATGGGTATGGAAAAATAATAAGACAAGTAGAGAGTAGTGAATATTTTTATTAAAAATAAATTATGTTTTAATATAAATTTTTTTATATTATGGGAAAATTGGATAGTGGTCATAAATTTACATTGTATAATATATAATGAAGATATGTAATATTTAAGAACTAATTGTATAAATCTCTAATTATAAAAGATATTTGGGAATTAATTCTATTTAATTGTAGTATTAATACACAAGAATATGTTATGTTTACGGTCGGTTCATTACAGTGTAAGGGGCTTAGACTTATGCATATAATCTCTATGGAGGAATAAGGTATTTAGAAATACCCATAGTTTGAATGTAAGGGTACAAGGAGTATACTCTTATGGAGAATAAGGATTCATCCTAAGAGTAAACTAATGCATTTTTATTTTTTTCAAATATTTTATCATTTTATGGTTTTTGAACTGTGTATAAATTATATAAAAACGAGTATTGGAATATATTATTTTAAAAGGAATGATTTATTAAATTTTTTAAATTTAAATTGTTTATTATTATTTAATTAGATGTTTATGGAATATTTTTTCAAATATTAAATGTTTAATATTTAAATACCTTTTATAAACATTATATTCCATTATTTATGATCTAGAAATAAATTGTCTGTTTTTCAATCATAAAATATATATTATACGATTTCAATAAATTCTAATATATGTGATATTTATATTATATAAAATGTTTACATAATAAAAATTTTCTTCTAAGATGTTCTTAATTCAAAAAATATCATATTAGTTCATTATAATAATAAATAATATAGTGGTAATAATTAATTTAATATCAATTTATTATATTAGTTATTTAGAATTTTTTTTATAATTATCATTTATTTTTTAATAGTTAAAAAATGTTACATGTTTTGGAATATAAAATTTTCAATGTATTTATTCTATTTATTTTTAAATCAAGTTTAGTATTTTTTTTAAATATGAATATTGTGTGTTCCCAGTCATATTAATAATTTCTTCATGGATATATCCTTTTATATCCTTTTATGTTTAATATCCTAAATTTTCGTTTGCATATACTATAATATATTTTTTTATGTTTTTGTGCTTGAGAATAGTTTTTGGATATGATTATTATTATATATGGTTTATAATTTTCATGAATTGAATTCCCCCCTAAGAATAGTCTCCCTTGGTAGAGGCAATTTGATTAAGACCACCTACTTTCCAAAAGGATTATTCATTGGCTATGAATGAGAATGGGGTTGGATATCTATTACTTCGATGCTACTGATGTGGAGTTTTTAAATCTCATATAAATTGAATACAATACATTAATAATTCATATACCTTATGAATATGGTATATTTAGATATTTATTAAATTTTTTGGGTTCAATTTTTTTTATTAACAAAAAATTATTGCTCGTGTAATGAGTTACACATTATTATAGTTTAAACACAATAATTTGGTTGTTGGAATATGGATTTGATAAATAAGTAAATAAAATAGTGAATTAAAAATGTGGACTAAAATATGAAAATATAATTTTTATATAATATGTCATTGATTTAAATTAAATATTCTTAATATATATATATATATATATATTAAATTTTTTAGACTTTCAAAGGAAACTCTCTCAAATATATAGTCGTGGATTTATTCCTAAATAGAACTTATTGAGTCCATGATCATCCAACTGGGTAGTTTCATGACCCACCAGATTCCCATGATTAATCTTGTTAAGGTGAAAATTAATATGTGACTATAGATTATAATGTTATATAGTTTCATTATTAACCAGGAATCCCTAAATTATTATTTTTTATATATTTTATTTTTCATTAGTTTAGACTATCTAGGTAACACTAAAAGTTTGGACATGAGAGATATATTTTTCAGAAAATACCTATGATAAATTTTGATAAATTTTTATCCACTTGAAAACCCATTAATCAAAAATATTTATATTGGGTTGAATCCCTACCTAAATAAATATCTGATGAGAAGAACAATATAACAAAATCATTATGTAGTGAATTTTTTAGCATGGACGACTAAATGTAAAGGATGCACGGTGTCATCATTTTCAGTGGGAGCACTTATATTTAATATGTTAATGATAACAGATAATAAAAGATAACACCATACTAATATGACATTGTTTTGGATTATCTAATACATCAAAATAATAATATTAATATAATTAATATTTATTACCTATAAATTTTTTATCGATTGTTATCCTGGACTGAGACGTGTTTTCATGGAGAATCATTCATTGTACCCATATGTGAATGTTATAGAAATAAATTACCACAATACTGAATCCTGGGAATTGGATATCAAGTGTTGGTCACATATTTAGGATAAAAATAGAAATGAATTGATAATAAGGGATAGATGATGGTTGATGTGGATCTTCATATCAGTAATGGATAAAGAGATTATATAAAAGGGGTTATAACATGGGATCTAATTTACCAAGTGTATTGATTCCAGAAATGGAAAAATATTTTTATGGTTTTCCATAAACAATATTATTATTTCTGTATCATTTTTGGCCAAGATGGTATTTTTATTAACTATTAAAAAAATATTTTCATTATATAAGAAAGAAATTTATTTTATAAATAATAATATAATTAATGTTATATATATTATTGAGATGGATTAAACTATTTCTATCATTTATAATGAAAAGTAAATAGTTGATTTGTATGTCACCTACCATTGGGATTTCATCCTTTTATAGATAAATGAGAACCACATTTTGAATCTCTAAATATATGGATTATTCAACTCATTCATTTATGAAAAATTTGATTCATATAAATATTTTTTTTCATTAAAATTAAAACTTCTCCTTTTATGGGAAACATTTATAAGGCTAGTGAGTTATTAGATATCTAATAATGTGATGTATGTGAACAATTAGTGCATATGAAATAAATTATATTGGTACATTTTCATTTTTACAAATAACTTTAGTCTATATGGTTATGTTCTTCTCATTGAAAAAAAGTATATAAATATGAAAAAAATTATAATGATGTACAAAGGAAACTAGAAAAATGTATTAAATTCCTATAATTGGATAGCGTTGTTGAATACATGATCCTAGAATTCATATATCATATCGAAGATTGTGATATTATTTTAAAACTCACTCTTCAAAAAACCATCATTTAATAGTGTATCTAAATGGTGTAATCATACCTAGTTAGACATGATTAGATATATGATGAATCTATGTTACCATCCTATTTCATTTTGGGGTTATTCATTGCAGACTATTGCATTTTTACTACACTTTGATCCAACATAAAAATTAGTAAATACACCATATGATATATTGTATTGGAAACTTCATAGGTTTATTTTTATTAATATTTTCTTTTTTATTCACTAAAATTATGATTGGTTTAAAAAACATAACCAAAATTTAGATAAATGTTTATTATTTATTTACCAAAAGAAACTATTTGGTATTTATTCTTAAACCCTATAGGGAAAAATGTATTTATATATCAAGATGATTAATTCCATGGAAATAAACATATCATTAAAAACATACATGGGTGGAGTATTGAAGAAAGAGAATTTCATGACGAACAAGTAGGAAATGGTCCTGATATCGGGATTAGGCAAGTTCTAAAATGAGTTTTGATAGAATAGATAACTGAACATTCATAAAAAAATTAAGGGCATAGTTGTATTCTTCTAGAACCTAAAAGAAATTTATTTATCATGTACGATGATGACGATGTTATGTTCATTATATATTATACTAAATACTACATTGATTCAATTAATATTTCTAATTCCATGAAATGGAAAATATCACTGGTGTCTATGATGGATTACATATATATTAACCATGAATGGTACTAGGTGGATGCACCTGAATGGGTGACACCCATTGATAGAAAGTGGGTTTTATACATGGAAAACATACATGGATTGTATGATTTATAAAAACAAATAATTAATCTTCATAACAGTATACAACCATGTTCCTTCTATTAACTATGAAGAGAATTTTCACTTATTTTATTATAAATACCATTCAAATTTTCAAACCCATAAGTTATAGTTATGGTAATGATACAATTAATATGGATTCCAAAACTAAATTTTGTAATGTAAATTTAAATGAGGAAGTATATATATTAAAAAACCATAATTTTGAATATCTAAAAGGGTTAATTGTGGTTCTTAAATTGAAATTATCTGTTTATGGAGTAAAGAAATTTTCCTAGAGTTTGAATATACAATTAATCAATGAAAACAAAGAGTCATGTTTCATCTAAATTAAAAATGATTCCTATTCATTCTAGAGGATTAGGGAGAGTATATGTGTTTTCCTAATACTATATGTAGATTAAATGCATGTTTTTAGAAATTCGAACCCGAAACGTCACTCTATGAAATTTTTACTTGGTTAAGGTTCTTCAATGAATGGGGTGTGTAATGATAGATACATATAATGTATTAGGATGTCTAGAGATAGTTCTGACATGATTCTTGTACTGAGTTAGAACAGTTATATTAATATAGTGAAAAGTGGATTAGCGTGGAGAACTATAAGAAGGGGTCAATGCTATATGGAATAAATATTCAGATGGTTTAGGTTCCATATAAAAATTTAGAAAGGATTTAAACTATTTTTATGTGTTCTCTTTTATAACTATCATATATCCCACGTTGTTTACTCATTCAAATTTCCCATATGAATTGAGAAAAATAAGTACATTGTAATCTAATATTGGTGAGAGTCACATTATTCTAGCGAAGAACATCCAAAAGGACATAAGTTGGATCGATTGTATATTAATAGTATTTAATGAAGATTATGTTATTTTTGTAATGTGGTAGACATATTATAGATTACAATATAAAAAAGTTGATATTTAATCTCAATCTTAATATGTGTTTTACCTAAATTGATGTTAAATTAGTTGTACGTGGTCGAAAAAAATAAACCATATTAGACTCGATAAAATAAACACAATCATTAACTATATCTGATTCTATGAAGAATAATATTTCCATCCTAATGTTAATTTATGAATATATGGTTTCTCATAGAATCCCATGAAGAATTGAGAAATTCTGTGAAAAAGGGGCAATTTCTCGGGATATGGATAAAATGTGAAAGTTATGGACCAAACACATCATTTTAAAATACCATATAATATGCCACATCATTGAGAGGGGTGATATGAATATTATTTGAGTTTTTACTAAAGAGAATATGTTTTAAAAATTGATGTAGCAACTTCCAATGAAATAACATGAATGCCATTTAGAATCCACACATATTAACTAACTGATAGATTGGTTGTAATGGTTGTAAATATATGATTTTATTATTTTATATACAATAGATGATTATCATTATTTCAAATGTACATTAACAAATTTTATTTGAATGGTCCAATGATTATATCACCTCAATGTACAACATTGTGTTTCCCCCATCCAATATATATTATATTGTTTTATGGGTTATAATTAAATTATAACGATAACCTAAATATATTATTACACTCATTAAAAAGTGATGAAATTGATTTATGATTAATTAATTCAAAATTTAATTATTAAATATTAATTACTTATATTTTTATGATAGTTAGTATCTCTGGGAATATTATAAAACCATCTATGCACATATGACTGTATTTTTTATATCAATCCTTCTTAACAGAGGATAGTGAGAAGTATTTTGTGAGAACCATCATGATTTGATAAATTTATTACTCACATATATATGTTTTCATATCTAATATGGTTGTTTGGGATTTTTTTTATAATGTTTCCAGATGGAGATTAACTAATATAATAGTTTTCGACTTCTGTGAAAATACTATGAAATCTAGCTCTTGGATGAATTACACTGAGGAAATGGATAAATATGTTAATTTTATTCAAATATGATGTGATTAATTTCTTAGATAAGTTTCATTTAATGTACTTATCTGATAAATAAATGACATGATATGTACGAATCAACTAGTTCAGTATCTATTTGAGAATCCCAAATGATGAGATGCCAATAATATACTGACATGTCCAATTTCAAGTGATCACTCAATTTCATGGGCTAAATAAAGATATAGTTACATGTATGATTTTCATGATTCATCTTTTGGTAGATACGAGTATTTTTTATGGATATTATAGTAGAAACCATAGTTTTTATAGTAGAACATACACTTTTCAATTTTCCTTTATCTGCATAAATCATTGAAATAATTATTTAAAAGTTTTTTTTGAATGATAATAAGGAACATTCGGTCATAATGATGTAAATTTTGATAACGATAGTGTTTTTAAAATATGGCTATTTAAAATGAGTATAATTTTATTAAAACCCACATAAAAATAGTTTTGATAGATTCAATATGTGTTGTGATTTTTTGATAAGGTATTTATGGGACATTTGTGCAAGAGGGAGATTATTGTATGTGAAGTAAAATGTAAATATATGATATGTTTTTATACAATCATATAGTAAAATAAAGAAAGAAATATATATATATATATTTATAATATTATTATTTCTTTTCCTCTAGGTGGGTCTTATGTTTGAGACATTATTAAACCCACGCATTTCATAAACCTTATATAACTATTATTGAAGGTGATAACACCACTTATGGTTTTTAAAATCATCATTAAACATTCATTTAATCCATGGTAGATGTATTTACAGAAAGGTGGGGTTATTTTATAAATTTATCCTCATGATCTCCCCCATGAATTCTATATTAATGGAGGAATATTGAAAATACTACAACAATTTATATCATGTAATCAATTTAATGATAATATTTACTCCTTGATTTCATAATGATATATCTCCAGTGTTTTTGTTTGTTTTATTCTCCTAATGATCACTAGAAGATCTTATGAATCCCATTAGTTACATTTTGTGTAATTATTTAATTTGGTAGTTATAGATATGATATGTGGTATTATCAATTTATTTTCAACATTGGTAATCAAACATTTCAATCTTGTCTCGAGAAATTGGTTTCCAATTGAATCATTAACCAAGAGTTTTGAATAGTAATGGAGACCCTAGCCTAACCTCCTGGCCTTGAGATTCACAGTACATGATGTCACCATCTCACTCACATCATCTATTAGTGATAGTGGGGTCTTGTAAGAGGGAGGTATTATCTATATTTCATTCGAGTATATATGAAATCCCATGAACCAATCATTTTTTGAATATTAGGTAAACATTGTTTAATATTAATTTGATATGTCTCCTCGTTGTTAAGTTTTCAATCACAAAAATATATCCATGTTATCATTTACATGTATGAGTTCATTAGTGTGGTATGATAATCACTGAACTATATGAGTTCTGAAATAGTTTCCACCAGTTTATAATCAAGTAATATTCAACTATTGATGAATTTAGTGGACCAGCTTAGAACTATTGTATAAGAGTACTTGTATATTTTCCCTAAAGATGTCCTGTTTTTTTCACCTCAAAGATATATCAATTTTAAAATAGATATAAATGTTTTGGGCATAACGATATCCTTAGAATATTATTATATACCCACTGTTAAGATCCTATAAATGAAGTTATAGTTATATGATCCTTTGGATAACTGTTTTATATATCCTATTGTGTCCCCTTCGGCAACAATAGTTATGTCTATCGGGATGAATTAATGGATTATGTGAATTTTTATTGAGTACATTCACAAAAACTAAGAGAAACCCAAGAACATTTACCATCATTCAAGGATTAATGATCTCTTTGACTATATAAAGAGGGATAATTTATTTTTACGTATCAAACTATTGTTCTAATACAGTCCAATTTTAGTTTTATAGGAAATTAAGAAGATGTATTTAAGAAAACGTTAAATGTATTTTGAGTTCATGGTGATCGCATTTGGAATTTTGAAATCACCTTTTGTGTTAAGGGACTCAAGTGTTGGGTCTTTTATCCACTACTAGATTGGTTCCCAATGGGTACACTAATTAAATCCTCATTTATTATTATTTATAGTTTGAACAATATATTAATATAAATATTATGATATAATTTCAATTCAAGAAATGATTTTATATAAATTTCATTTTGTATTAATTTAGTATTCATAGAGTCTATTTCATAAATCATTCATTTTTTAATGTTGAGTTGTTCTCTTTCAATATTGATTATGGTTGTGTTGGATTTGGATAATAAATGTGTTTCAGGAATATAGATGAACAGTTGTTCTAGATTACCTAGAAAATAAAATCAACCTCAATTAGAAAGTAAAGAATCATGGGAGTATTATATGATTGAGCTTTTGAATACCATGAATTTGGTCTTCATTGATGGACGAGGCATTATATCCTAGCACCATATAATAGATCCATCAAAACATCTTAAATAAAAAAATGACGCTATCTATGAGTCATTGATTATGTGGTCTTATGTTTCCAAATATTATCAAGTGATTTAATTATAAGATTCTATAAAGGTGGTGATTTTTTCATCCATTTCCATGGATTAATGGTTTTTTCATTTAATTTATGTGTGTAGATATTAAGGTATTATCAGGACTACGATATATTTGTACATTGTGGTATCAAATATTTTTCACTACACCTTAAATTTTTGTATGTGTTGTCATAGATAGTGAAGGGTATTGAAATTTTTATATCATTATGTCACACTTGTTAGTTGTTTATGGAAACGCACTATGTTCCAGATAGATTGATCAATTTCCCTCATGTTACATAGTTGAAGTTGGATACTATACTTATATATTTAAAAATTGTACATGAATTCATAGTGAATAGTTATGATACATTATCAATGATCAATGTTCAAATAAATAAATGGGCATATTTAAATCATATTCATATTTTGAGATTTCATGAGAGATTATAACACCTATACACAAATGAAATTTTATGGTTTTATTGATATTACACACTTAACTATTCTTATAAATCTCCAATATTCAAATATTCAATTAGAATGACCTTCTAGGAGTCATTAAATTGTAAATTGTGGTTGATTATGGAATTCCACATCCAAACAGATGAACCAATATAGAGTATATAAATTATATTATGGTCTTATGATGTATTTTTATGATTAAATTTGAATGGAGTTTGACTTATATCCTAATATTAATTCTATTTTTATAAAATGCATTTCAACACTCCACATTTTCTATGATTAAATTTTATGCCCCACATAAGGGACCAACATGGTAAATATTTTTAGTGTATGAAAAGATATTAGTTATGGGGATAGATTTAGTACATATTAATATAGAAACACAATATCTGATCTAGAAGTATATTAAAAAAAATTATTCCTTAAAAGTCCCATTAATAAGAGATTAATGGTCTATTGATGTTTAGGATGTATTTTATGTATTCTTAAAAATTTAACCATGAGACTTTTTAAGTAGACTTTTTTCTATAAAGAATAAATCACATAGATTCATTAGGTCTATACTGATTCTATGTAGAGTAGGTGGGGATGCATATTACCTAGAAATACTCTCATAGATTTACTAGGTGAAAAACATTTTCTATATGATGGAGATGAGAATATATGTTCATGACATAACAAACTTTATCTATTGGGGGAGATTTTAATAGTATTTATGAATATAAATTATATGAGAACATAGTGGTGATCAATTATTGATATGAGAATATCAATAGGGGTGATATATTCTATTGAGTTGTGTCTTATAAAATATTTAGAACAATTAGGATATATTTTAGGACTGTTTAAAAATTATGTGGCCTCAATACCCCCATCTCTAAGAGTGATTTTTTAGGATTAATATAATTATAATATGGGAGGACATGGAAACAGATTTTTTCCTATATTTCCTTTGGATATTCATTAAATTAGAGTAATGGTTGATTGTTCTTATGGAATTGTGGTCCCCATGAAATATATTTAATCATTCAAAAAAATAATATGTTTATCTCTTATATGTGATGTTGTTAAATAATTGGTATATCATAAATGAATCCCTAAATGGAATTTTGTACATCATTGTTGTGTCTATAATAAGGTGATTTTTCCAAAATATGTATAATTTGTATTAAAATGAATCATGTAATGAACTAATCATTTTTGTGGTTTTGGAATTAAATAATTCTTATAAATTTTATAGTAATTGGATTTTTTGGATTATACATAATTAATGGAGACATATGGCTATTAGGTATTTTATGTTCTAGTAATTATGAAATGATGATCTTGAGAATTGAGGATAGAATCATGAGGCCCTAGAGATCATCCATGATGGTATGAATCAAATAATTATGTTATCCCCATTCTTCATTCAATTTTGATCTCATTATTCTTCATTAACTATTCAATAATTTCAAAATGTTTGAACCCATTTTTATAATATTTTATTATGATTTTGAATTTTGATCTATTAATTGATGATGAATGTGGTGTGAATAATGATTTCAGTGATAGAAATTTCAAAAAACAACGATTCCTCTTTTTCCTCAAATCATTCCCAATTTCACACTCCTTCTACCAACTATGGTGTGGTTTAGTAGATACCCTATAACATTTATAATGTTTTAATGTTGTCTAATTGATGTAAACACACAAAGGTATTACTCTAGATGTTTTCATTGTGTGTCTTAGATCTCTTACAGGTGGAGGTGGTTGAGATGAATAGTGGATGAGGCAATGTTAAACATGGTCTAGTTAAGCATGGTAGTGATATTTAGTTTGGTATTATGTTTTTGAGGGATTAATAGTAGTCAGATCTATATATCATTGTAGAAGTGATTATTTTGAGTGGCTAGGATTTCTGATGCCCAATTTAGATATCATACGTTGCATGATCCATTAGATATAAACTGAGTGTAACATTAAAAAAATAGTGGGCTTCAAGATTAAATTAAAATATCTTACATTATATAATTAAATAAAACATTATTTTTTTTACTGTTAGATAGTATTGGATATACTATAGTACATTCTATGTTATCTGTCTAACTACACACACTATGTAATCCATATAAGCTACTATTTCGAGGAGTAAACTTACATGGTATGGGATTTTAGTACATTCATTGTCAATATATTATGTTACACACACTATTTAACATAATGTATCCACTATATAGGGTGAGATGAAGTTTATTAGGTCTCTATGATACTCACCAGTTTCACATAATTAGTTAGTAAGTGTGAGAATCCATTCATTTTTTTGAATTTTTAAACTTAGTTGTAGAAATAATTTCCTAAATGATTCCTCTTATTTTACATATTTTGATAAGATTAAATACTTTTCTTTTATGATCATTTCCTTGGTAAAATTTGTATCTTATTGCTTAAGTTTCATAACAAAGAAAAATGAATAGACTATTCCATGTTTTTTCATATAATATGTAATAGTTTTTTCCCCCTTGATGTAAATTTTTATTTATAATGTTTTGGGGGGTTATATAGGAATTTTATAACTATAGATATAAGGAAAATGTTTGGGGATATTTTTTGAGAATGTAGTGGGATAATACACCCTACGTATATCTTAAAGATTGGGCCTAGTACCCTACACTTATATATGAGTTGGTAAACCTCCATGGGTATGGAGAATGAGTCTACTATTTAATTTTTTGGATGGTATAACCTTGACCACGCCATAGTTTGGGTCCCCAATATGATAGAGAGAGTCGGTACTCCCCCCATAAGAAGGTATTTTTTCCTCAATGTGTTGCATACTATAATAAATCATGTGATTGGGTGAATGTCCCCTCTCCATATGACATATTTCTCCCTTAAGAAATATGTTTCCATCAATTTTTTAGGTCATTCTGAGGGTTAAATACTCGATTGAAATTATTTACTTAAAGAGGTGTGGTTCCACTACAATGATTTTAGGGATGTGATATGGAAGTTAAAGAATCAGGGTAACTTGAGTAGTATGATTCCTATGGTTTTTCATGTATCCCATGTTTATTTTTAGATATGATCTTATATGAGCTAAATTTTTGTTGAATAAAAATTTTCTGTCCATGAGTTGATTATAATTAATGAAAAGATGGGTATACCTATATTATTTATCACATTTGATGTTTATAACCTGTATTTTTGTTTTCTAGGGAATCCAATTCACAATCCCTACAAGGGATATTATTCCAAAATATACTATATCAATAATGTTGGTGAATATTAAAGAGGTGATATTGGTGAATGTGGATATAGTAAAGCTGATTCTATATTGTGTTCGGTGCCATTTGATTGTTATTATTTCTAAAGAAGATAATAGGAAAATTACTTTTATTGAGCGGGGCGTTGTCCATATATCATGGGTATATTAAAAAATATAACATTGGACTCATATATTTCCTTTATTATTGGAGTATTCATATGTAGTATTGTTCTACATAGTTGGAATTTCATATATAATTATTTTCTGTAGTTTGATAATTTATGTTATTCTTTGTTTTTAGCTATACTTCATTTCAATGGAGATAAATTATTTATTACCTTTATTAATATGGATAAAACCTATCATGTGTGTCAAAGTACTTCTTGGCACTAGTCATAATCCCCTAGCCTATTCATGGAGGGATTGGGTTGGCATACTTGACCTAGTAGCTGGCCTAGGTGAGTCTCCTTTGGTTTCTACTATTTTTACTTTTTTAATCCACAAATGAATATTTTAAATTTTTATCATGGTTAATAATAAAACTAATGGAATAACATGATTTCCTTTTTAAATTTACCTGACATTTCATAGTACATTAATTTTCATTTTAATGATTCTCTAAAAAATATATATATTTTTAATTTGATGTTTTTTGGAACTGTTCTTGTTTATTATATAATTTCATAAAATATTCTTACTTTTATTAATTGAAAATCATCCTTTAGTTTCATATTTTTGAATATTTTCCATAATTGATCATATTATCACACTACATAGTATATTTCCAATGTAACTATATCATACATAGAACAATGGATAAAAATGAATGTTTTTATACACTTTTAAACCATTAATACATAATATGTTGATTAGAAGATCCATATAATGATGGTTTCATTGTATAAAAATGAATAAATTTATACAATATTCTTTTTGGGTGAACATGGATACCCTAATTTGTTTATGTAAATATTCAGAACCATGTATATGTTTTAATTTAACATCATGATGTTTTAAACTATAACTATCATTGTATTCATAATTTTTAGGATAATTATTACATTATTCGTTATATGGTATTTTAGATTGGATTATATTAGTTACATCTATTTTTCCATATTAATATGGTTATAATAAAAGAAAATTAAATTAATAATGGGAAAATGAGTATTAATAAATGTAAATAAATGCTTCTGTTGAATAAATCTGATGCATTATATCCCTTAATTTATCCAATGTAATATTTTTAATTTTAAACTATAAACCATAAATATGATATATATTTAGTACATTATATTTATACAAATTTATATAACATTACACATCCTAAAATTTATATGTTTGGATTCATATAAAATAATATTCATAACCAATTAATACACATAAATTTTTAAAAATATTTAAATATTTCATCAATGTTATGATATTAATAATTATAATTTTTTATAAATATTCTCTCCTAGGTACATACATATAATAAAAATGAAAGTACAACCCTCAGTAAGGGATGGAATAAAATATTATAAATTTACAAATAAATCAATCTATGTATAAATTATAGCATAATCACTATTATCACATCATCCAAATTGAAAAAAAAATCATAAAAATATTGAATTAAAATGAATAAGCCATGGAATATGGAACATTCATAATAATGATGCATAATATATACTTTTCAAAGATTACTGATATGAAAGAGTTGGTTTATGATAACAACCTATTTACCATACATTTATAACATGAGATTAAAATTTTACCTTAGGCATTTGAGGAATGTATAATGTAGTACCCAAAATTCAAATCATATTTTGTTTCAAATATTTTTTCTGTAAATAATAAGATATTATAATTATCATGCCTTAATATATAATCATAATATAGATATCCCATTCTGAAAAAAAAAATAATAGAAATAAAACACATCTTGTCATACAATCAGTCATGAATATAATGGTATAAATATTGGTAAATAAGAATGAATAAAATTATAGGGGACGAAGAGTATTACATTTAAATAGAATGAATAATAATATTACAAAATATAAAATATAATTGAAATAAATGTTTATGTGTGAGGAAAATTTTCTGATAATTGGGAATACATGACTAAATGAAATTATATTTTGTAATGTCGAAATAAATAAAAAATGGAACATTGATTTGGAAAATTAAATACATAAAAATATTTTTATAAATAAATTGATTTATTCAATCTATATTATTTTCATATATTTAAAAATAATTTTGAGAAAAATGAATTGTTTTAAAACATAAGATCATTATATTACATATATTAACGTAATAAACACAAATTGGATACATAAAATTAAATAAAACCCAAAATAGAGGATAAATACATTAAAAAAATAAATATGGTGGTACATTAATCATTAAATTAAAAAGAATAAGAATAAATAATTCCAATAAATGAACGAAATACTATTTTTTAATTCCCTAATATTAGGTATTGTATTACTTCACCAAGACACATTGTGTATAAAAAATTAATGTTTTTAATGATATTTAAAATTATTTTATACTAATTATTTATATTGTTTCATATATTTTATTCCCAATATATATTATTTATTAACCATTTTTAATGTTAAATGGTTTGAGGAAATGATTTTTTGAAATATTCTATTTCCATTTATATATTAAAATATTATTTTTTTACAATTAAGTTACTATTTTTGGAGTAGAATAAAAAATTTACACACACACAAAAATATATATATATATATATCTATTATATAATATACTCTAAAATTTATTGATGATCATGAAAATTTATGAAATATAACATCTATGAAAATGGTAGATCAAATTATTTTATTATGTATTATAGGGGGATAGATATAATATATAGATATTTTATTAATATTTTACAATAATTTTATAATGGCATACTAAAATTTATATCATGAAAATATATTCATTAATAATTGTTGGGATAATTTTTTAAAAAGATAAATTATAATAAAAATAGTATATGAAAAAATAAAATAATGATAAATTGGAGGAACCTCTTTATTGATGATTAATCATTAACAATGGGATGAATTCCATGAAGTCCTCGGGTTGAGTGATATTGTTGAAAACCCATATGTAATTGTTCTTATATGTTTTTTATAAAACATGATTGAGATGAATTGGAAGATATTTTTTGTCAACCTGACCTTGCATGAGGGTATTTTAAGGTGAATCGAAAAAGTTATATTCTTAATAAAATAAGTCTAAAATTTCAATGGTTGGCTATGAATGTGGTCATAAGATAAATATTTTTTAGGATTTCGTAGTTGATTTCATAATAATTTCATGAAAATTTGAATGATATTGAGATTTCAGAATACAGTAACGGAACATTGTAAGGCAACAAAGTTCATTATTTTTATATATAAATATTTTGTAACAAATTGAAATATCGTATGACTATTTCTATGATCAAGTAAGACATGTTTAAAATTTTATAATATTTTTATAAATATTTTCTAATACTCACTCTGTTTTATAAAATATCAGTTTCAATTATGAAATTTGGGAAATGAAATTTGACACACTGTGTTGTTTAGTATTTGGTTTGAATTTCATAAGACTCAAAAAACATGTGAAATTGTTGTTGATAAAAACAATATAATATGAAATCCTCCTATCTTATAACATGGTTTAATTAATTAAATCATAAATTCTTTAATGTACTTCAAATCAAAAAATTGCGCAGGTTTTTGGTCATGTTATGATTTATGTCGATAATTTTTTATGACTAAATTTGGAGATATTGGACTGATATTGGTGGGAATTACAATTTTAATTATGTGTAATTAATTTTCAGGTTCAAATATGGAATATTTTGGGAGAAATTTGGAATGTTTTTAATAAAAATATTAAAGTATAAGATAAAAATTTTGAAAAAAATATGTCTATAAATATTCAAATAAAAAAATATATTCCTGTGAATTTGTGGAAAATATATATTGATAAATAAATAATAATAAAGGAAGGATTGGGATGAGGTTTTTTTGTAAATGAGTTTCACTGTAGGTTTATAAAAAATGGTTAAGATGTAATAAATAAATTATTCATATGACCTTATCATAATTTTAAAGCAATTAATATATATAATTTATAATTTGGTGGCTTTTTTTATGGTGGAGAAAAAATGAGGTTTTTATGCACACATAAATTAATGGTTTTATCATTCTGAAATATTATAGATGATAGATGATGTGAAAGAAACATAATTGAAATTTTTTTATAATTAAACACAATTCCTAAGAAATAAGTTGTTATATTTATAATTCTAATATTAATATAGGCATACTAATGTTATTTCTCACATCCTGAGGAAAATGAATTATTCTTCATGATAATGGTTCTGGTATAAAAAACACTGCTTTTCATTTCGAAATTGGAGAATACCTATCCTAGGATGAGGATGATGCCTTCACCCCAATATGGTGAGATTAAAGATAAATTGAAATGATTAAAAATTAAAATATGATATAGTTTATATCTCAGTTGAATATCGATTGTCGTAATGAGTATATTTTTTCATTAAAGTTGATAATTATAAAAATTTATATGTGCTAAGACTTTATTTTTAATTACACATTCATAAATATAATTAAAAAATTAATGTATTTAATATAATGGAATTAAAAAGACACAAACATTAACATCGATAGGATATTAATAAATCAATAACACATATTCACCCCCTCAAATGTGTATATAATGACCTATGATCTTCATGATGTATTATATATTATATGGTTCCCTATGAGATCATACTCTAATCAAGATGAAGTATTGAGATGGTTATATATTTATTATATATGTGTTTATATGATTTATTGAATGAACATTCATTCCTATAATAATAGAATTCTTAATTATATTTTATTATATGACCATTCAGTGAATGAAATTTTGAAAATGGATTTTCATCCCTTAGAATATAATCTACCAATATATTTTTATAAAAAATAAATATATAATATGATAAAAAATAAATAAATAAATTTATATTATATTATCAAAATAATGGTAAAAATAGGTAATGGAACTTTCAATATTTTTTTATATATGGGAAAAACATTGGAATATAAATGTAGGAAAGAATAGATTTAAATAAGAAAAATATTAAATCTATTAAGATGTATTTTATTGTATCACAATGGGAGATGGACATAAAATTTATGATTATTTCACTAGGGTAAATTAGACATTCAGTCACATAAGGTGGTTTATAGATATATTGTATAATTTGATAATTTTTAAGAATTAAATATTTTTTTAATGATATGTTAAATCCAATTATATCAGCTCTATAAAAGAAGAGATATATATATCCAGATGAATTCTATAATACAATCCTCACCTACTAGATGAATGAGGCTCATGTATTCATGAAAAATTACAATAAAGAAATGTGTTTAAAAATAATTTACATTATAATGATTAAGGTGAAGAAAGCTGAATCCTCAATTGAATTAGATGATTATGTGGATAACGATGAATAACATAATATAATGGTGGGACATTTCTCTATAAACCTGAACCAAAAATGTGTATGTATATGGGAAACATCAACATAAATTATTTAAGTGTTGTGAAATTATGCACATTGATTCTATCGATCAAATGTAGGAAAATATTTACCGTGGAGATGATGATGGTGATAAAGGCCTCAAAGAAAGAAAAGAGGAATATGTTTTAAGGGGACCAAGAAGTCATTTGACCATAAATAATGAGTTCCAATGTAAATATGTTAAGTAAAATTAGAATGGAATAATATGGGTAATCTAAATAAATTAGAAAAAATAATGGAGTTTATGTGGGAAATATATTATTTTCATGGTTCATTTTGAAAAAAAACCGATGAATGATCATACTGTGTGGGAGAATGAGAAGAAACAAAAACGATAATAATAATAAAATGTGAGTCTGATGTTTGACATAAGGAGAACATGAAAAAAATAAGGAAATGAAATCCCAAAAGAAACTGTTTTGAATGTTTTATAATGAAAAGTATGAATTCAAAAATATTTGAATATATTATATAAAGGAACTAATTTCTCAAAACATAAATGTTATTGATAAATATAGGATTTTGTAGAAAATTTTGAAAAATGGTGTAGTTGAAGATGAAAAAAATAGCATGGAAGAATCAAGGTTTCATCTACCATAGTGTTAGAGAATAAAATTGTATCTAGAATATAAGTATGGACAACATGGTTAAAAGTGTATAAAATGTATTTCAAAATAAAATGGTGTGTGAGATCTACCTCAATTTTACAAAGTAATATATTTATTTATTTTAGTGTTATAAAGGGTTGCATTTTTTAATGAAAAATAAAAGTGTGGAAATACAATCAACCCAACCACTTAATATAACCAACAATGGTTTATCTAGACCAATGAGACATAAATATAATTGACGTGACTTATAATTCTTCATATTATATCATTACTATTGAAAATAATTTTTTCACGAATGATCGATATGATTCAAAGGGATATACAACAATAAAAAAGACATTAAGGGAATAAATGGTCACACCCATTCTATTGGGTGAACCACAAAATCCCCAGCCCTAATCACTAGATAGATCCAGCCTATGCACTCGCTTCACTATGTATGTCTAGCGTTCATTCCAGCAACACTAGGAAGGTCCTTATTTTTCTCAGGAATAACTATTCAACCCCTAGATATGACTTCCTAGGAGGATCAATCAATGAAAAAATTCTCAAGGCAAACCCTTGAATGAAAAGGAAATTAAGAGGGGTAGTATGATTAACGTTTACTTAGTCATTTAAACACAGAAAAACATCTTGAGCCACCTACCCTTATTTAAGTACACTATGGTTAAATTCTCTAGTCAAGATCGACACTTGAACCAAGTCATTGAAAGAAAGATGAGGAAACCCTTAGATACTAGATAAAGGAATCACTCAAGTGTTTTTCCCAATTTATCAATCACCCACAGACCTATTTAGCTCTCCCAAAATGACCCTATGAATAACCTTTACATCCCGTCAATTCATCAGCAAAGTGAGGGAAATTTAGCTTCTCTATACATCTCCTACACTAACCACCACCTTCTTACAAACTATTAACCTCTATGTTCCATACAATGGTCCCCATATTCATAGCACTCATTGATGGTAATCTCTTTATTTTGATCCCTATTTTTAGTGGGACCAATCAATTTCCAATCCTAAATCCATTAATATTTATTAACAATGCATATAGAACACCAATGTTTTCTCTTGATAGTAAATTTCATTGTTAATATCGGATTGCATTTAACATACCTAGTAGGAGGGATTCTATGATTGTTTCTAATTATACATTCCCATAGTAATGAAGATACAAAACTTAGTTTAGATTCCAATAAATTACTAATTTATATGATGAGAGTTAACTCCATGTCCCTTCATTATCGTCTTTAAAATTGGGACCTTCCCTTTTAAAATATAATGTTGAGTCACTTGACATTTACGTTGATGAGTGAAAGTGCCTTATCATCTTCTCATATTTTCCAGATCTACAAAAATTTAATCCATCCGTTAATAATCCCCTAGTGTTTCTTGTATGTCGTTTATGAATGGTTTTATATTTCCCGACTCTGGTTATGAAACAAAATTTGGAAATGACATCCGATCGCATTCCCTCTCTCATACATCTGACCTCATTCACTAGAGGATAAAGAAGATTGTGTGTTCTGTTAGAAAATTGGCTTCCTATTATTTCATACATCGATAATGATTCACAAATGGTAATAGGTTAGTAATGGTCATGAAATATTCATGAACACATATAATTCTAGATTCCCTCCAAAGGTGTGGGTACTCAAAGCCATGTTTACACCTCAATGGGCCACATCCCCTTTGAGGAAATCCTCCAAAAGGGAATCCCCCAAAGGTAAAATTCTCATATTTAGAATGATGTAAATATGATTTAGGACCAAATGAGATATGTTGAAAGCATAACTAATGTTCATTCCCAACACCAAAAAATAACGCAATTCATTCTAGAACAAAATCACATATTGTCCACATCCTGACTATGAGGCTACATGTCTTCTAGGTCCCATAACCCACATTAGTATAAGTCCCACATAAAAAAAATAGGAACCTTTCTCTTAGATTTTCATACCAAAAGGTTTCATTGTTTTTTTCTCATCGCATATACATAATAGCTATTGAGTTTCCTGATATGTGGAACCGAACAACATGGGTTCTGATTCATTCATGACGATAAATGAGAATCCATTCTCCATGTACCCTATCCTGATATCAAAACAAATCCCATTTCCCTAGATAACAAAAAATTAAAAACTATTAGACTTTACTGCTTAAACCATGAAATGTAATATTAATCAATAGAAGAATATATAATATATATACATAAGAGAATCATTTATTGTGAACTTCTGATATTTTTATAAAACATCATTTTTTAATAAAATATGATACCTATATGTAATTTTAATTTAATTAAATGCTGAATACTGATTGTTATCATAAGGGTAACCTATGTTTTATTAAGGATTTAATAAATTGTTTATGAATAAATTCTAGAGTCTCTTATTAGTAAATAATTACCCAAAAACTGGTTTGAGGATTCTGACCACCCATCCTCTTAACCAATGTGATTCCCAATGAATAATTAGATCCATCTTCTAATGAATAACTAAATATGGATTGAATGTTCAATAAATATCTAAAATGAAGGAATTATTGGGTTTTTTTGGTTCCATGATGCAAGCCCTCTATAATAAATTGGAAAATTATGAACCTAATATAATGATTCTGATTCCTTAAAACCCCATAATCATCAATTCATTACCAAATGAATAACATTAGAAATATAAATATTTAACCCAATGAGAATCCTTAACAAGTATGACTGTGTTTCCCACATTCCAGACTCCTTTCATCTTTAATAAAAATATTTTCGATGCATGGATCCAAGTATATTTCACATATGTTCATTTATTACAAAGATGATTTTATATGGTGTTCTGGTTTGTGTTTTACACCAATGTTCTATGATCCTTTAACAAGAGCCCCCTTATATCCAAATGGTGTCTTACTAGTGTCAGTAGTTGAATTATTCATCCACTAAAAAATTAGGGTCCTCCAATAAATAGAGGACATTATATCAAACACATAATCTAAAACAATGGTTCTCTAAATGATATAATGTAGTAGTACCATCAAAATGGTGCCATCCCAAATAAATGGGAAACTATAAAATCCCTCCATCTCAACAAGACAATCCAACTATCTCCTTAGCGATGGAAGGTATCCAAGAAGAGGAAGGAAACATTTTCTCTCTCAATCCATTTTAGGAGTATATATTGATAACATGGAACCATGTTACTCCATTTTCTTAGGGAGGGGTGTTGTGAGGTAAAAAACCTCATCCATATAGTGTATGGGTCCGGGTAATGGGATCCTTCAGGCAGCCACTACTACCAACACCGCATTGTGAAAAACCATTAACATAATGATGATATTGAACTTGTCTATCTATCCCAGGTCACTCAATAATAATATCCTCTGAAAGACCAACAAGGAAACCAACCAAATGGTAGGAAGGAGGAAATACCTCAATTCCATATAATGATGTCAAATAACCAAATATGCAGGTTAACAATGAATTAGAAAAAACACACATAGGAATCAAAAAAATTATTTATGTAGTTCTATTAAATCCGGAGAAGACCAAAATAAAAATACCATGGTAACCCATAAGAATCCATATGTACCTAAAGGCATCAACAAATCCTGGAAAAAGAGTTATC